>JAFJYI010000036.1:0-2400000 GCA_019022655.1 Acacia acuminata
AAATTAAAATATTTCATAAAATATTCTAACACGCAGCATGTAGTATATTGTTATCACGTGGAGTGCATCGGGGATTCAAAATGGTGGCCCCCACACCTTACCTCCATTCCTTTCTTTCATACTAAGGTCTGATTCGTCAAATCTCCCTCGATCAGCGCACCCCCCAAAAAAAAAAAAACAAGAAATCCTCCCTCCTTCTCCTTTAGATTTTTTTGGTTTACGTTTTTTGAAAAGCGTTGTGTTTTTTATGATTTTATATTGAAACGCAGCATTTTACGTTTAACCTGGTCTCCATTTTTTTATGGCGAGAAACTTGTTTTAATTTTTAAAACGTAAAACAACATTTTTTTACGTTGAAAAACACGTTTTTAAGAATCATCATGCATAACTCTACAATATTCATTCTACTTCTGTTTAACACACTCCCACTTTATTTAAAATAATGATAATGATAATATAAAACATAATATTTTATATTATATATATATATATATAGATATATTATTATTATATTATAAATTAAACACACCCCTCCCCTTTATATCGTGGGCTGCATGCCCGCCCACTATACGTATTATTATTATTATTATTATAATATAATATAATATATATAATATTATAATTATTATAATATTATATAATATAAAATAATAAATTGGTAACATACTTCACTTCGGTGCAATTTGCACACATATATATTATTTAAAATATAATTTATATATTATCATTAAACATATGGGACCCCACGTTCGAAATTTTCAAACAACATCGTAATTACTATGCCTTCAGGGTCTTAATATTTATAATAATTCATAAAAATTTTCTTATCCAGTAGCCATTTATTTAAAGAAATATTATTCTTTTACAAAAGAACAATTAACAAATTAATAAACTTCTTAATATCAAATAATAAATTTTTTGAAATAATAAAAATGATAAAATTTCTTGCCATAAAATAATAATATTATGGCTGCTTGCTATTCAATAAAATTAAAATATCAACAATTTTTTTAAAAAAAATCAGATTATTATTTTTAAATAGTAATTACTATGAGTAATAATAAAATCATATAAACACGTGGGACGCGACCAAATTTTTCTCCACCTTCGGGCGCCCTTGGCGTTGATTTGAAAAATATGTCAGGGAAAATCACATAATTTGACCCAAAATAAATAACATTTTAGTACCACATAAAATTACATCATACTACTCTGAAATGTTAAAACTTGAAATTGGTCCCATTTTACGGGAAAACAACACCTCATATACTATTGGAAATGATTTTGAAATTTGATTTACATATAATACATATCTTATTAGATAGTTTATATCTATATTTGAGCTTTAACAAATATATCATGACATATGATAGGTACAAAACCAATGACCCTTGCAAGTTTATAACAATAACATGAATTTTTGTCATGTTTATTTTGCCATTTAATTTTCCTTTTGTGATTCTTATCAATAATCTTTATTCGCCTTCATAACCATGTCCAGAAATTTTTTCTCTCCCAAGTGGGGTTTCTCTTCTCGTGGGAGTTAGCGAGATTCGTGGGGTCTCTTCTCGGGTTGGACGGCCTTTTACGTCCCGGCGACCCCTCTTCTCTTCTTATTTTTTTTCTATTGTTCTGGGTGTGTCGTGTAGGGGACTCTGTGTGGATTAAGGCGTTGGGGAAGTATGGAGGTAGGTAATGGCTCTCAGTGTGGCAGGAAGAAACAAGTAGTCCTATCTATTGATCGCAAAGGAGGTTAGCCATGTGGTCATGTCGGCCGGTAAAATTCTCACTAGCAAAAATCTCAACATTCCCACGGTTATTTTGATGGTTAAGAAAGGATGGCAGATGGAAGAGGGATTGGAAGTCCATGAGTTAGACCGAAATGACCTCACATTCCTCTTCAGGTTTAGGGAAACAAAGGATTATATCCGAATATTAAAGGGTCGGCCGTGGTCGATCCTAGGACATTTGCTTAGTCTTTAGATTTGGGAGGACTGCATGGTTATCAAAGATGTAAACTTCAATGTGGTACCTTTCTGGGTTCAGTTCCATGGGTTGCCGCTGGAGACGTTTAATGAGAATAATGCCAAAATTCTTGGTGACACGGTGGGGGAATCGATTATGATCGAAAGACCTTTTTCGGAGGGCAAAATGGGGCGTGGCTTTGTCCGGGTGAGAGCCTTGATTGAGATTGATAAGCCCCTCACCTTTGGTTTCTGGGTACCGTGAGGGTATAAGGACCCAGCTTGGGTGTCGGTCAAGTATGAGAGACTACAGACCTTCTGCTACTCCTGTGGGCGCATTGGACATGACGGTAGGGGTTGCAAATATTGTGAGGCTCAAATGTCTAAGGCTTCTGATTCCCAAGAGTTTGGTAGCTGCTTAGTACTTCGACTATCCGCACGATAGAGGACTCGCTGGTAGTATGTAAGGAGGGTTGGATTGAAGCTCCGGGGGTGGATAACGAGGACCATCCTAACGTAGCATGCCGGAACAGTCCACCGGGGATAGAAAGTAGGAAGGAAGACAGGTTGGGTCCGAGGTTGGAGTCTGAGCAGGGGATTGGACCCGATGTCGTAGGGCCGGTGCGCGTCGGTCGGCTATGAGGAGCAGGGAGGAGTTGGTGGTGGACCCAAGCCCCAAGGTGTCGGTTGACTTGGGGAAAAGTATGGCGGTTGGAAATCTTGCGAGCCCGCGAGGGCACGTGACCCCTTGGAGTTGGAGGTTATGTCTAGTGGGCAGGCTTCTTTGATTGGGCCTGATAAAGGGAAGGGAGTTTTGGGCCAAAGTGTAGATCAAGTCTTGAGTGGTACAGAAAGTAGCTTGGCTATGGAGAGCTCTGTGGACCCTAAAAGAGAGAGCTTATATCGAGTGGACTTTCCCATTGAGTCCGAGCCGTGGGGCGAGTAATCAATGTCAGGTTGTCGAACTCTCTCCTATATCCAAAGTGGCCTTTTCACTTAGCGGCTTTCATATTAAGAGATATCCTGAGACGGATCTGGGACCAGCAATAGTTAAACGACAGCGTAAGGTCGACTTTGAGGAACCAATTCCAATTAGAGCCTCTCGGTCAGAGAATAGTGAGGCACCGAGAGGTCGAAGGAAGAGTTACAGAGCTGTCAAGGCCTTCATCCGCAATAGGAATTATGTGGGTCATCTTCCATGTTCGGAGTCGCCGATGGCCTCTAAAATTGATTTCCCAATAAGCTGGGTCTTGGGAGGAATCGAGATCTCTGAGGTACATGAGTTAGCTGAAGAGCATAACGCCGGTGGGCCGGATGGGACCAGCCACCGGTGCGCCATGAATATATTAGCCCGGGAACCTGCCAAGGCCTGGGGTTGCCTTGACGGTCCGGGGAACCGAAAGCGGAATGTATCCGCAGAAAACCCTTGATTGTATTTTTATGGGAAAAAAAACAGAACGCTAGTTACGTGAGGAAGATCTGTTGGAGGTGTGGTTTCTTGGAGGAGTGGATGGTTGATCATGTAGGAATCGGAGGAGGATTAGCGCCGTGGTGGTCGATCGATATAGGGTCAATGTTCTCTTCTCTTCTCCCCATCTAATACACACCTTAATAGATGCAGATGATATAAACACCCCAAAATATGTATCTTTTGTTTACTGTCCTCCGTCTAATGACCAGCGAGTGTTATGTTGGCAGGATATTACCAGGGTTAGTCGGAATATTACAGAGCCATGGCTCTTCTTAGGTGACTTTAACGAAATTTTGGCCTAGTCAGAGAAGATGGGAGGACGCCCAAAGGAATAGAGAAGAATCTTGAATTTCCAGTGTTTTGTAGCGGGTGTGAATAAGAGGATCTAGGCTCTATCGGTTACAGATTCACATGGTGTAATAATAGGGATGAATCAGACACTGTTTGGGAGCGCATTGATAGGGCGTTTGGAAATGGGCACCTTCGGATTCTTATGCTCAACATACAGGTCTTTAATGTGACGCTGACCGGTTCTGATCACCATTTACTGCATATTGTTTGTCAACCAAAGCACCCTTGGATGAGGAGGATCTTTAGATTTGAAGAAAAATGGATGCATGATCACGGCTTCAATCAGGTGGTGAGGGAGAATTGGAGAGGATCTGCGGTGGGGGTTGTACCTGCAACTGATTCCTTTATGGGTCATCTGATGAATTACAGAGATGGGTTAGAAGCGTGGAGCAAAACTGAATTCCCTAATAGTTCACTGCTGCTGGATAAATTGAGAAACCAACTTGATGCTCTCTCTTGGGGTAATCGGGCAAGAGATAATAGCAGAGCCAACTGTGCCGTGAGGTTAGAGATAGATAGGCTGCTTGAGCTAGAAGAGAAGTTTTGGTGGCAACGATCTAGGGTCAACTGGTTGACGGCGGGAGACAAGAATACTTGCTTTTTCCACTTGTCAACGGTCCAAAGAAGGCAAAGAAATAGCATTACCTGGAGTATTCGAAATGACTTAACATTGCAAATACTGGAACCCGTCTGGACTTTATTGACAAAAAAATATCCAATGAGATGAATCAGTCCCTGTTGAGGCCAGTCACTAGGGAGGAGATCAAGTTGGCAGCGTTTAATCTTGGCAGCACAAAGGCCCTTGGTCCTGACAGGTTCTTTGGCATGTTCTATCAAAACGCTTGGCCGGAGGTTAGTGATTCCATTTTTTCTATGGTTGGAATTTTTTAATGGTAGGTCTTGTCTGGATCCGATCAATGAGACTAATTTAATTCTAATCCCGAAAGTAAGTAGGCTTAACATATGTCCCATTTCCACCCTATCGGGCTTTGTAATTTTTCATATAAAATAATTTCAAAGGTCCTTGCAAATAGATTGAAGCCCCTTCTTGATTGCTGTATTTCTCCTAACCAAGGGGCTTTTGTCCTGGGGCGGTGCATTCATGATAATATTGTAATTGCTCATGAGGTCTACCATTATTTGAAGCGGAAAAAAGGCGAGGATAAATATGAATTTGCCCTCAAAATAGATATGAGCAAGGCATATGACAGGGTGGAATGGGACTTCTTGGAGAAGGTGCTTATTCGCTTCGGCTTTGATATTTCTTGGGTTTCCCTAGTTATGAAATGTGTGAGGTCGGTTAAACTGAATGTGTGTTTATCAGGAGAGCAAGTTCATTCCTTTTACCCTGGCAGGGGGCTCCAGCAAGGCGACCCTTTGTCACCGTATCTCTTTATCCTAGTTGCAGAGGTACTTTCAGTGATGATCTCTAAATGCCAAGATGCAGGGCTTATAAAGGGCATAAAATTGAGCCTCAGCTGTCCGATGCTAACCCATAGTTTTTTTGCGGATGACGCCCTTGTGTACATGAGTGCTAACCGTTTCTATTGTGGTCAGTTGGCGAGGATCTTGAGGCAATATTGCAATACATCAGGGCAAGTCCTTAACCTTGAGAAATCCAGCTTGTTCTTCTCATCAAACACCCCTGAGGAGGTGCGCTTGGCCGTGGGCAACATGTTGCAGATTCCCATTGTTGATGATCCAGGCAAGTATCTCGGTATCCCAAGTGTCTGGGGGAAGACCAAGTACCAAACTTTAGCCTACATTCGGGAACGGGTATTAAATCAAGCTTTAAAGTTGGAGCCATAAATGTCTCTCTCCTGGAGATAGGGAAGTGATGATCAAAGCCATTGTCCAGGCCATACCTATATACCCTATAAATTGCTTCAAGTTCACTCGCAAGACTTGTAAGGAAATCCAAGGACTTGTTGCCAATTTCTGGTGGGGAGGGAACGCTACTAGCGGGCGCATGCATTGGAAGGCTTGGGATTACCTTACTTTGGGTAAGAGGGAAGGAGGGATGGGTTTCCGGGATCTGGCCATTATGAATGAGGCCTTACTAGCGAAGACTGCTTGGCGGCTTATGACTAGGCCCAATGAGTTATGGGCTAGAGTAGTTAAGAGTGTGTATTTTCCCAAGTTGGAATTTATGGACATTGGTAAGGGTCACAAGGCGTCTTGGTGTTGGTCTAGCTTGATCGATGGAAGGGATTTCTTGAAGAGGGATCTGAGGTGGGATGTCGGGACAGGTCAAGACATACGGATATGGAGAGACCCCTGGATTCCAGGAATAATGCCTCTCGTGAAACCTCCAAACAGCACCGAATATATGATTAAGAAGGGGAAAGTGTGCGACATTATAGTGGAAGGGGCCTGGAACCTGACTCCTATTGCTCACCTAGTCTCATCAGAGGTGATAGATGCAATCAAGACAGTTAGAATACCAGGGAATGGGTTGGAGGATAGATTGGTCTGGATGAATGCTGTAAATGGAGAATATAGTGTCAAAGGAGGGTATGAAACAGGGAAGGAAAGGGCCAAGGTTACTAAAAGGAAGGCTGGATCCTCGGTTGTGATCCCTTCCTCCTGCTAGAAGTCAATCTGGAGTATAAAAACTATCCCTCGGGTCCAGCAATTTCTATGGGGTCTTCTCAACTGGCGGTGGCCACCAATGAGGCTTTGTATAACAGGAAACATTCCAGAACCAAACTATGCCCAATCTGCGAGGCAGCGGATGAAAACATTGAACACTTATTATTCCATTGTGGATGGACCCGATGTGTGTGGTTTGGGTGCAGCTTGGGAGCTAGATTAGATTGTTCAAATTTTAATGCATGGTGGCTGCTGATTATTAATTTTCAATTTCTTTCTGAAAAAGATATATCTCATATATGCTGGCTTTTGTGGTTAATATGGAAGCAAAGAAATGAAAAAGTCTTCAATCAGGTGGAACCTAACCCATCAGCTGTAATTGACTTTGCTAGCAAGTTTAATTCTGATTTCTGGTTTCATTGGGAACAAGAGTCTTCCTTGGGTGGCGAAGTGAGGAGGCCGGCTGCTAGTCTTGACCGTTGGCAAACGCCGGAGCATGGGTGGCTGAAATATAATATGGTTCTCTTCTTCCCTTTGCTAATACAGGGGTTGGCTGACTCTTCACGGGCTGATTATGTATTTACTAGTATTTTCTAGTTTTTTTTATGTTTATGATGTCTCTCATATTGTAGCTGTTATTGATGTTATTGTTTCTGTAATGCTGTACTCTGATTTGGTAATTGGAATATATATCCTTTCTGAGCAAAAAAAAAAAAAATTAAGAAATTAATTACAAATAAATTAATATTATTATTATTATTATTATTTTTGTGAACAACCGGTAAGATGTACCATACCCAAAAAAAATTCAGATTAGAAACGATTATTTTACCATCATGTCCAAATTTGAGAATTCCATTTTCTCCTTCCATATTAGTAAATAATTATTTTTATTGATTACATGAACAATAAGCTGAGTTTTCACCTATTAAGCCGTGATGTTTCTCTTCTTAATCAATCCTTGTACTCAATAATTGTAGGGGAGAAAAATATTAAAATTATCTGTAAAAAAAATATTTTAATTGTTAAATTGTATTTATTCCAAACACCAGAAATCATGGAAAAAAATGATGCCAATTGCGAACTCTTCTTCACTCAGTCCGTGAAGCCTTGTGCAAAAGAAGACCATATAAAAATCCCATTTCAAGCTAAGCTTGCCTTATGTATGGAAAAAATATATTAGAATCATGGAAAAAATTCCAAATCACCGTGACTTCATACATATTACACTAAGCACCGTGATATATGGTTTCCGAGCATGGGATTCCTTGCAATAATATTAATTCCAAAGCACCGTGACTTCATACATATTTGAACTACTACCACCTCTTCGACCAAAATAAAAAACTACTCCCACCTTACAATAATACTATTTTTGGTCAAATCATGGAACTTGCAACCATTTTCAATGGCTCGATGGAAACTGATCGGATATGAAAATATTTATAATAATAATAATTTGGTATAATAATTATTTAAAAATAAAAAAGGACCCACCAAATATAATAAATTTTAATCCTCCCCAATCATTCATATAACTTTTTTTTGGTCGGAATCATTCATATAACAGGATAAACCTGATAATAATATCTTCCTGTGTAGCTCTCTCTCTATGAGCTGCCTATCCCTCCAGCTTTTTTTTTTTATGTTTATTATACCCACTATTTTTCCTTTTCTCACAAAAATTGTAAGGGAAATAGGCCATAAAATCTAATAATGACTTCTACAATCATAAAAGTCCAATTTCAAATTTAAAATGATTCAATCGATGATATGAACCAAAATTTTGATAGTTCATTTTATATGAGGTGAAGAAATTTTTCTTTTGTCATGTCATTTATATAACGAACAATTATATATTTATTAATAATATAAGTAACCTAAGTTAACGGTCGCACCTTCCTCCACTCAAATAATAGAGAAAAAACATGAAATAAAATAATAATAATAATAATCAAATATAAGACCCACACGAATGACTTGGTGGAGAAAGAAAGAAATAGTGCAACGTTTGTAAAACATACAGCACATGTTCCACGATTATAGTTGTTAGTAATAATAAAAGGAGAGAAAATAAAGAGGGTAAAGAGGACACTTGGGCTTTCAAATTATCATGGGAGTTGAAAGGATTACACCTGGTTATTTAAACATATTTTACTATATTTACAGAAGCTTTATGGCATAAGTTCTAAGTGAACATATTTTATAGATAATACAGGGTAAAGCTAAACAATGATTCGACCAATCATATTGCAAAAGCTTGGGTCCAAAAAAATCAATCATATTTTACAATTATTTTCGTTCGTACAATATGAGGGCAACTTATAAATATAAGTGGTATAGTGAAAGTTTATATGAGATTTTCTTATTCATTGAATTTATTATGCGCAAAAATTATAATAAAAATAGACCTTAAATTTCAATAATTACTTCTAAGTGGTAATAAAAAAAAAATGGTTTCTAGCTCTTCATCACCATAATATACGATAATAAAATAGCGCGCACAAATGACTCATCAGATAGCCCACTCCCTACAGGGAAGAGCATATCGAAGTAATATAGATACTAAAATAAAGGCACAAATGACTCTATCATACCTCCAGAGGGCGTGAATTGCAGAATGAGGATTTCCAACTAATACATATTTCTTAATATATTTTAATATATTAATCTAAGATAAACCACGTTGGGCCCACGGGAGATTTTTAAGAATACAAAAAATATATCACATAGCCATAAAAAGTCAAACATAGCTTAATGTTCATCTTCCTTTGGAACATACATTAAGCCATGCTTTAAGAAAACATACAATACTACCCGTCGTTCCTGTACTTTAACATAGAATCCATTTAAGAAGTTGATGCTAAATATAGGATCTATTTATAATATTGGTCAATATTTTTTAATTTACCACATATGTAAGCTCCTATGAACAATAATTAATTAGGATAGAAAAAAATATGAATAAGAAGAGGGTGTTTTAAAAAATACATATTGTATCAACTATTTTAATCATTTTTTATAGGGGGTTATGGCTTCCTTTTGCAGTTTTAGAAGGTCCGTCCTTACTCATGATGGAGTAAGATATGCATACATTTAAGAACCCATACTTTATTCTTATTGAATATATGATAAGTCACAAATTTCTTGAAATTTCTGTTTCAATTGATAAGACAAAAAAAAAAAAAAAAGTTGTACATTTAAAGAGATTATTGCAAAAAACAAAAACAAAGACAGATGTAACATATATACCCGAGCCTTAAAGCGATATTTGTTTTGAGGGAAGGAGGAGGAAAGTTGAGAGAGAAATTTTTTCTCTCATCTTTAAAAATCGCCCATGATAATTTTCAATATTCCTAAAATATATTCTCATAAAAAAGAATATTCTTCTATTAATGACAAAACGGTCAATGTCCTCCCAAAAAAGATTTTTTCCCTCCTCTCCCATTCCCTCAAACCAAATATACCTACGAGAAGCTCCACCACTTAAGAACCCAGGACCTTTACTTTTTTTTTTCCTCGAAAATTCCTTTTAATAAATAAGTGAACATATTTAATATTATTAAAAAAAAATTTGGTATGTTATGGCTACTTGCATGAAAATACCAACAGCATTATTTTCTTTTCATCACAACCTATATAATAGTTTCATTTTGAATAGCTTCCCATAATATATACATATGGGAATATATATATATACAGAATTTAAACTCTTTAAAGGTTTTTTTCTCAGTCTTATTACAAACGATCAATATGATAAACCTATCACTCCTGCTCTGGGAGGATTGCATAGCTAGCCAGATCTGGTAAGTAATAAGGGTATGAAAATCAGCCAGATAATATATAATAATATTATATTATATATATACCAATGCCCCTCCCCCTTTCTATTAACGTGGGCGGCAGATATATAACATCATATATAAAAGAAAAAGCATTGTGTAAATCAGCCAGTTTATGTGCTCTTTATTGAAAAAGACACATTACAAGAGAGAAGTTGATATAGACCAGTATTAATCTATAGTATTTATTGAGTAAGAAATAAGAAATGAAGACCAGGCATCCAATTCTCTGAAATATGGAGTCATTGGCAGAGAAAAAAATCATTCACAGAGCAATTTGATATAGACAGCCAAATTCCAATAACATAATAATTAATCATGGGCTGTACGTAATTATTTATTTCAACCCTTTCTCACCTACTACCGCGTTTTGTTTCTCTTTTGGAAAATAATTTTTGCCACTCACTGATTATGTGCCCTTTGATAACAGTGAAAAAAGTGATTTTTTTTAATGTGCTTTTCCTGTTGGATTTTTTCCTAATGGACTTTTTTGATGTGATTTGTGTTCGTGGACATGCATGCGTAAAGACTTTTTTTTTCGATGAACACTTGTTTGGCATAGCTTTTAAAAAGATAGATGAGATGGAAATGACCGAAAATGGCATGAATCATATATATATGTTGTATAAAATGTGAATTTGGAATAAAAATTAAAAATAAATATAAATTGCAAGTTGGTTTCTAAATGAAGTGCTTAAATTAAAAATTACAACACAATGAAGTATTTAAATAAACCTATCATTTACAAGTTGGTTTCTAATTTCATCACGAAGACCATTCATACGTGTTGAAGATAATGATGAAGATGCTTCATCAACCGGATCCTCATTATCTTCATCACCCATATTTCCTTCATCAACTTGATCAAATTCCACATCATTTTGGGAATATTCCTGATAAAATTATGTATCACGTCATTATTGTTACATAAACTATGCGGACTTGTGTTTGAAATTTATATGAGGGCATATTTTGCAAGATGTGAAACCTATTCTTCTAGACTCCAAACGTCCTTTTTCTATCGTGCACCTCAAACTTGAATGATAAAAATTGAAGTACTCGTTGGGATTTGAAATCCCGACCGTCGCCGAATTACGGAAGGCGATAACGCTCACGTTTATATGGACCAATATATCCAACTGGTGTTGGATAGCCAAAGATCGACCAAGTAATATTTCCCTAATAAATGTTGACATTTATTTGATATTGTGAAATAAAGACGGAAAGTAATTGCAATTGAAGTGAGGATGTTAGAGATATACCTTCAGTGGATGGGGAAGTTCATAGCTTGAGTCTCAATCGCTTCCCGGAAGACACGAGCATCATGTAGTACCCGCCCATCTCGCCAACACAAAAAAGTAAAGCACATATCCCAATCACAAACTTGACCATGATATTTTGTGTTGGATATCCCTTTCTTCCAATATATTTGTCTTGCTTATTGGCCGACCACACACTTGATGTGAGTTCCATCAATTGCTCCTATGCAATTCTTGGAAATATGGGTCATATCTTGCATCGTAGCTATTTTTTGGTGACACTCGGCAAAACTTCGGATCAAGTGGTTTGATATTTTCTTTTGAAAGCCTGAAACAAGCTTTTAGAACCTTGTGGAAAATCCTACTAACAGTTTCCCCTGAATGTTGAAATCGCTCCTGGATTATTCGATTTCCTTGTCTATGCCCAACTGTATATAAAAACATGGCAACCATTTCTTCAACGCCGATGCCTGAAAGTGTGCCGTAATCTATGTTCCCTTAATTTAGAACATAACAGCCTGAATACATGTTTTTCCACTCGTAAATTTTCCTGACATACTACATCATGGCCTTGCAAAACCTCTTGCACCCACATTGCCCCTGTTTGCTTACTAGTTCTACATGGTTGTTTGCAAAAAGAAGGCGCGATATCTTGAGCCATCAAGTTACCAATCTCAGTGCATATTTTGTCATTTGTTCGTTTATAATAGCAAGTTGTAGGGACCTTCTTTGTTCACGAGACAATTCTTCTTCCTCCAAACGTCTTAAATATCCTCATCACTCGAACTTGCCATGATATATAATGAAACGTGTGAAGGCCAAGACTTAACCAGAATCAATACCAATAATATATATTGCAAAGATTTCTTGAATCAATACCAATAATAAGTGTCAATAAAATGGTTTATATTGATACATGTTATCAATAATAAGTGTCATTAAATAAAGTTCGACATACAATATATAAAAGAACTAATGTAAATTAATAGTTATCATGAAATAAATATGATTTAGTGCTTCGAGGCGGCTGCCGATTATGGGCTATTATAGGCATGCTGTATGACGGCGCAACCACTCCAACAAGGCACATTTATCTACTTTAGGCCTACAAACATGTTAGGCGTTCGGTGCATCATCATATTACAACGTCGCCTAGCCGAAAATCGCATTCAATAGCAATCTCGGAATGGTAAGTAATTGATTCACAACATTACTTGTTCGATCATCATGTTCGAGAGATCTTTTTTAGGACAGGTTGTCTTATCCTTAGATGCATGACTATCACACTAACGGCATCGACTAGTTCTTTACGGGAGGTTGTTTTTTTTTTTTTTTGATCATCGCCTTTATCGCCCCTCTTTCTCTTGATACTTCTTGAACCACTTAGTGCGCTAGGTTGGGTGTTTGATGTCAAGTTCGGGCCCAAATGCATTTGGCATCTGCACCTTTACACGGTTGTAATACCTTTGAAGCTCTTCCTCACTATCACAGAGCCTTCTTAGGTCCATTTGTGGTTGATCACATCATCTTCATCATCACCAAGTGACACTTTCGTCTAGTTAACGATGGACATTCGAAATCCTCTCCCGACCTATTTAGAACATCCTTGAGCAGTACTTGCAAATCATTGGCAAACTTCATACCTTTATACTATATTTTCGATACTGTTCTCCACGCAAGCAAAAGATAATCCAAAATCAATTGTGTAACTAAAATAATGGTAATAACAACAACGCATATTAAAAAGCTTAAAAGTTTGGTACCTTTTTATTTTCCTCTCCGCTAATTAATCTTACCCAATAACCAAATTCCTTGCATAGTTAATAGCTATCTGCAGGTCTCTTTTAAAAATAACTTCTGCAAGCTCTCCATTCTCTCCACTCAAGCTATCATACCTATTTTTTAGTTGTTTCTTGGTATATGCTAAACATTTTTTTTTTCTTGAAATCAGTAACAATGTACTTCCGCTGGAGTCCTCGTAAATGATGAGCCAAGTTCTTTTTTTTTTTTTTTTATATTTGCTCACAATGCATAAGTCAATGAAAGTCTTAAAGTAAAACCTA
Organism: Acacia acuminata; assembly: GCA_019022655.1. Classification (NCBI taxonomy): domain Eukaryota; kingdom Viridiplantae; phylum Streptophyta; class Magnoliopsida; order Fabales; family Fabaceae; genus Acacia; species Acacia acuminata. The sequence continues at coordinate 13,543 of JAFJYI010000036.1, forward strand.
CATTCTCATTACTATTTTGCTACGGTGGTCGTATTTTATATATTTAATGAGCAAGTTAACACGGCGATTATTAGTATTTTTTAACTATCATATCGCTGTAGCATATCATATCGGGCGCATATGAAAGATATGAAAAAAGGCATGTCCATGTTTAACAAAAACGAGGAAAATGGAGATCGAGGGCATATCCCAGGTGTGGCGCTGGAAATGAAATTTGATAAAATGAGGAACAAATAAAATCAATCAGATGTGAAGTCTTGCGTTAAAGAGAACAAAATCAGCAAATAAAAATTAAAGCGTACTCGCCGGTCGATATATCGAGCGTTGCGCATACTCGAGGAACAAATGGATTGAGTTAAAGCGTATTAAAAAAATGAGATTCCATTGCCGGTCAAAGAGAACAAATGGATTATGGTACAAATGGAACAAATGGATTGGCAAATAAATTCAATCATCTTCGAATTTAAGTTAGAGTGTATTAAAAAAAAACTCTACTTAGCAATTTCATTTTCGGGTGTGCGATTCCATTGCCGTCAAAGAGAACAAATGGATTATGGATTAGATAAAAAATGAGATTGAATCAAAGGTTTTGGAGGTCACTTAGACTGAACTGGGAAGGAGTATAGAAGTCGATGAGAAGGATAAATGAAACCAACTAAACGTGACAATGAGCAAAACCAGGAACAAATGAGCAAGATCATTTTAAACTATTTAGACATGAAGTGCGCCCTTCATTTTAAACCAGGAACAAAACCATGACTGCATCTTTAGATATGAAGTGTGCTCGGGTTTCAAGATCATTTTAAACTATTTCCATATTAGATCAACAAATGAGCAAAACCCATATCAGATCGAGCATATAAAACCAACTAACCTCAACTTGTAACACATCGAGATTCGTGCGGAGATGAGGAAAATGACCCACTCGTGAGATCCGACGAGGAAGACAGATCCGACAAGATGAGGATAGAGGAAAATGAAAAGAAGAATTGAAGAGGAGAGGAGAGGAGGTCGGGGAGTTTAATGAAGAGGAGGTAGATAGCAGATGAATTGAAGAGGAGAGGAGGTAGGTAGATAGCAGATTTTGAAATGGAAGAGGAGGACCCAGGTGGTAGCTTGTGACTTGAAGAGGATATTAATTGTAGAGGAGGTAGCTGGCGAAATTGCAGAGAGAACACACGACGAGAGAAGGAGATTGGGGTACAATGGTCAAAAGGAGTGAAGGAGGAGAGAGAAGGGACAGGAGGTAGATCGTGATGTGATGAGAAGCAACCATATGTTGCTTCAAAAAAAAATACAGCTTCACTTTTGAAGCACATCAAATAATTCACTCATCCAAACACCCATATTTTTTGCTTCTACAAAGGATCGTGCTTTTGATGTGCTTAATATAGCACCCACATGGCCATGCCAAACACACCCTATATTTTCCAGCTTCACAAAAGGGAAAGGGGGTACTTGAAAACTCGGGAAACTTCATCACTCGCCATCATCACCTTCTCCGTGACCATCCTCTCGGACCATGAAATCGACGTGAGCGGCCATCCTTCCACCAAGTTTCGACTCGCGGCTTTTGCGGGTTTTCTTCCCAAAGATCCGAAATAACCTTTCAGCTAAGAGAATATTTACCCCGACAAACATAGACCCAGCGGCGACCAGAGAATTTTGCACCACCAAGTTCTTACACGGCGATGTTGCTGGAATTGATAGGTGGATTGTGTGTAGTAAAGAAAATGAAAGGCTAGAGTAAGCCAACTGGAAAATCACCAAATACTTGGAGTTGATTCAGAAGGTTGCAGGCAATGAAGTTCTGAGAACTTCCAGGAATGCGTCCCACTCTTGATCGCAGCCGTGAAAGAAGGCAAGAACTGGTTAGTTTTTTTTTCCGTCACAGTGCAACTGGTGAAAGAAGGCAAGAACTGGTTAGTTGTAGATGGTGTGTTTCTCTTAATTGTTGTTGTAGATCTATGGAGTCGCGGAGGGAAAAACAATGAAACCTAAAAAGAGAAGAATTCTTTGCTTAAGATCATTTGCAGGTAAAAGGAGTGTTATTTATGGAAGTTCTAAGAAGAAATGCTCTAACTGGACGCAGCTGAGATGCTTCAACGTTAGTGAACAGGGACGAAGGAGCTATTATCTTTAGGAAGACCAAATCTACTTAGAAATATAGAATGTACCTGAGTTCAGTCTCCTCTCTTGCTGTGTTGAATTACTGCCACCATGTGCTCCTCCTGCTACCGCCGTTGCAACCTACTCCTCGTACTACCGTTGAAGAATCTCAATCCATGAAACAACGGTCAATCTGAACGCAGATCTACAGAAGCTGCTTGGAGATCATTTTTAAGTTTAAGACAATTGTAGAATGTACTTGAATGCATTGGAAGATGGTCTTGTGAGAAAAGAGAGTCTTGAGTTGGAAAAGTTGGATGATATCGTGTTTCTCATCTTTCTCCAGGTATTCGAGCAAAAAAAAATCTTTCCCCGGGTTCATTATTACGAGACGTTTGCAATAGTAATGGATGGTGGGATTTTTTCTCAGATTTTTAACCATGTGGGCATTTTTGCACCTAAAATGTTGGGTGCTCCTGAGGGTAAAGCACATGTGCATTTTTGCACCTTTACCCTATTTTCTAAGCACCAGTCAAAACTCTGAAATATTTTTAAGATCCTATAATAAATTTTTAACATCTTGAAAAAATATTTCAGGGTATTGATTGGTACTAAGAAGAACTTTAGTATACTAAGCTGATGCTTGAAAAATATTTCAAGGTACCGACTAGTACTTAAAAATACTTCACGATGTTTAAAAATGATTTGACAATCTTAAAAAAAACAGCATTCAACATCCTGCAGTATTTTTTAAGTACCAATTAGTACCCTGAAATATTTTTCAGTACTATTCAGTATCCTATAGTATCTTCTTAATACTAATCAATACCTTGAAAATATTTTTTCAAGAATTGGAAAAATATGTTAGAGTACTAACTCGTACTAAGAAGATACTACTGAGGATAGTGAATAATGCTGAAAAAATATTTGACCGGCTTATTTGGTACTTAAAAAATACTACATAATGGTTAATGCTATTTTTCAAAAAGAAAAAAAGAAAGAACAATATGATTTTATACCAAACGGTGCCGTTTTGAGTGCATAGGAGCACAACAGAGGAAATAAGCATCGGACGAAAGCTGTGTCCAAAATCCATTGGAGTCAAATGGGTTTACAAAACAAAACTCAACAAAGATAGTGGACTTAATAAATACAAAGCAAGTTGGGGTTGACTATAAATAATTTTTTGCTCTAGTTGCTAGACTTGACACTTTTCGATTAGTGTTAGCCATGGCTGCCCAAAATTCTTAGCAAGTTTATCAATTAGATGTCAAATCTGCCTTTTTACATGGTGAGTTGCAAGAAAAATTTTATATTGATCATCCACTTGGATATGTGAAGAAAGGGAGTGAATAAAATGTATATAAATTGAAAAAGGTTTTATATGGACTTAAACGAGCACCACAAACTTGGTATAACCGTATAAATGCCTATTTTTCTAAAGAAGGTTTTCAAAAAATGCCCACATGAGCATGCTCTCCATACAAAATTCGGAAAAAGATGGAAAAATTCTTGTTGTGACTCTCTATGTTGATGATTTGATTTATGTAGGAAATGATAGAGGGATGCTTGATGCCTTTAAGGAGAGCATGATGAAAGAATTTGATAGGTCTGATTTGGGATAAATGCGATATTTTCTTGGTATTGAAGTTATGCAATCACCATATGGAATTTTTATTTCACAAAAGAAATATGTTCTTGAGATTTTGGACAAGTTTAGAATGAGGGATTGCAATCTTGTTCGTATTCCAAGTTTGAATGTGGCTCCAAATTGGTGAAGGATGATGGAGAAAAGAAATTGAATTCTACTTTCTTCAAGCAAATGCTTGGAAATTTAATGTATCTCACTTCTACAAGGCCTGGCATCATGCATGGTATTACTCTTATAAGTCGGTACATGGAAAATCCAACTGAGACTCATCTCATAGTGGCAAAGAGAATTTTTTGTTATTTGAAAAGTACCATTAATTTTGGAATTTTTTATAAGGCTAATCCAAAAGGAAAATTTTATGTTTTTTTTCCTTATAGTGTCTATCTTTGAAGATGTGGATGATAGGAAAAATACATCATACTTTGTTTTTATGATGAGTGATGAAGCTATTTCTTAGTCTTCAAAGAAACAACCAATTATTATTTTGTCAACTAAATAAAGCTGAGTTTGTAGTTTGGTGCAACTGTTCTTGTCAAGCTATATGGTTAAGAAGATTGCACGAAGCATTCGAGTCAAGAAAAAGGTGCAACAACAATTTATTGTGACAATGTTTTAGTGATTAAAAGTTTCAAAAATCTAACTTTCAATGGATTAAGCAAATACATTAATGTGAGATATCATTTTTTATGTGACCTTTGCAATAATGGTGCTATTGATTTGGTATTTTGCGAAAGTGAAGATCAAGTGGCTGACATTATGGCTAAACCAGCTCGCAGATTTTGTGTTCTTGAGGCTTAGACAAATGCTTGAAGTATGTTCTATATACGATTTTGTTCAAGGGAGAGCTTGACTCAAATCCTTATACTCTTAAATTTAATGTTTGCAAATATTAATTTAAGGGAGGGATTGTTGGAAAAATTTTGATGATACCACGTGGTTGCCAGCAGTGCGTGCTCACTCTAATCGATTACTTAAAATATCTCCGGTTTGAATTTTAAAATTCCATTATCCCATATTTATAATTTTGGTTTAATTATCGCTTAATTTTCTCCCCCCAGTTTTAAGAACATTATGGAGTTCTATTGATTAATGTTAATCTTGTCCTATTTATTTTAGTAGTGGGTTATTATATTCTTATTTAATTTATAATGTGTTTGCCTATTTATAAGCTCCCTCTTAGTAAATAAATGCATTCAATTTCATTCTTCTATTTTCTCTCTATTATTTTATATTATGAGAAACATCTTCGCCATTGGGGGCGATTTGCGCGATCATGTGGGCTTTTTTAGATGGGGATTTGTAGATAAAGTTAAGTGCATTTATGCTTTTATGACCGAAGCCTTGGCTATGAAAAGGGCCTTACTTCTAGTTGTTGATCTTGGCATGATAAAATAATCTTTGAAACTAATTGTCTCCTCTACTTACTTATGTTGAGGCAAAGTCACCGGATTTGTACAATTGGAGGTGTAGAAGTATTATCCAGGATGTTATTTGTCTTCAGTCTTCTAAAGTTGGGTTCTCTTTATCTTTTACCCCAAGAAGGGGCAACCATACTGCGGATCTTCTTGCGGTGATTTGATGATTATAAAGGAGTGTGCCCTATGGATGGGTTTCGCGACCAACACTCGCTTTGTTGTCACTTCTAACTCTGGAGGCTCAAATGACTAGTGTTGGTGCTGATAATCCTTCGCATTCCATTTCTTCACTGGGTGGTGGCTAGTTTGTTTATTCTAGTTTACATGTTGTTTTGTTTGTTTCTTATTATATCTGTTTGATCCTGTCATATTTTGTTGTTTTTTATCTAGACTATTGTTTCTCCTCTTTGTAACTGTCACTTTTGTGAAGTTTATTAATAAAACATTCTCACGACCAAAAAAAAAAAAAAAAAGAACCTATTTTGTGAAATCCCAAAAACACCTCTACGAGCTCTTAAAGACGTTTGTGGACTCGAGCATGTAGGGTATTACCTCGACGGTTTGGGTGTACAAAAGCAAGATCCCAATTTCTCTGGTGGGACGCCAATTATGGTGTGGTTGGATTGCGATTCGGCTGCAAATCTTGTGAGTGTTACCTTCTCTACTTTCACAAAACCCTGAAAGCCACTCTTGTCGTTTCATGTAGATCTCACTCCGATAAAGATCATATGGAAGGCATGTAAGTGCCGGTGAACAGATCTTTCTTGTTGACTGCATTGGACGGCTCTGTCATCAGAATTTTGTTAGACACCGTGAATTCGGGGGAAGGCATGCAAGTGCCGGTGAACAGATCTAGCTTGTTGACTTCGTCAACCTTGGTGAGCCACGTATTTAAGATCGAGTGTAGTATCAGTGTAAAATGATTTGTCAGTGAATATTAACTTTTTTACACTTTCTTGTTTTTATGTGAGGATCAAAATAATACTCCTCTCATCTTAAATATAAGACATAATTGACTTTTTTTAAAAAAAAAAATTTAAGGAAGCTAGTTAAATTATTTGAGAATAGTTTTATTTTTATTTTTTACTCTAAACTAATTAGTAATAAATTGATATATAATTTAAGGATACAATGATATGATTAAGTAATTTATTTAGTTTTCTTAACCTCTCTAAAAAAAATAACTTTATTTTATATTTAGAACAAGAAAAAGTATTAAAAGGAGGATACAGATCCCAGTGAAGGACAAGTATGAAAAAAAAGAAGCAAAAATTTTGGATTAAGCACTTCAAAAATATTTTCAGAACAAAAATATCTTTAACCCTTCTGTATAGTACCAAAGGTGGTTTGGGTTAAGTAAAAGGCTTCATTTTCTTTAAACAAGATTGGGGGTTCAAATGTTATGCAGGAAAAAAAAAAACATATTCCTTGAAAGCGTATCGAATAGGGAAAATTCCAATTAAATGCCATTTGAATTTGTAAAACCCCGAGAAATCTTTCAAGTTTGTAAAAAAGACTAAGAGGTATTAAAGGACCTATGAGGGATATGCAAATTCGGATGAAATTACCCTTTTGTCTTTAGTTTTAAATAAATCAAAAAAATAAAAATACCCCACCGAGGCCGATGGCCAGCCGGTGAGGTGAGGGGTAGAGGTTTTTTTGGGGGGGGGGGGAGGGGGGTGAGGTTTTGTTTAAAAAAATATTATTCATTGAAAGTGTGAGGGGGTGAGGTTGAACCCTCAACCCCCATACATCCATGGGGCCAAGTGGCCCATGACCACTTGGTTCATTTAATACATATATACATTAACAAATATATATATTATTCTTAAAATTTTTTCAATGGTATTTACAAATCCTGAAACGCCAATTACAAATCCTAAAATGCCAATTACAAATTCTGAAACGTCATTCACAACTTTTTTTCAAGTTTACATTTTTTCCTCTTCAATGCGTGAATGAAAAAAAAAATGTACTATTACAAATCCCGAAACGTCAATTACAAATCCTAAAACGCCAATTACAAATCCTCAAACGTCATTTACAACTTTTTTTTCAAGTTTACATTTCTTCCTCTTCAATCTCGTGAGTGAAAAAAAAAATGCACTATTACAAATCTCGAAAACGCTAATTACAAATCTGAAATGCCATTTACAACGTTTTTTTTTTTTAATTTGTAAATTTGTATAGAGGAAAAAATGTAAACTTGAAAATGCATTTTAGGATTTGTAATTGGTGTTTCAAGATTTGTGATAGTGCATTTTTTTTTTCACTCATTTGGCATTAAAGAGGAAAAAAGGATCCTTGTAAAAAAAGTTGTAAATGGCATTTCGGGATTTGTAATAGTGCATTTTTTTCACTCATGAGACATTGAAGAGGAAAAAATGTAAACTTGAAAAGAAGTTGTAAATGGCGTTTCAGGATTTGTAATTGACGTTTTACGATTTATAATTAGCGTTTCGGGATTTGTAATAGTACGTTTTTTTCACTCGGACATTGAAGAGGAAAAAATGTAAACTTGAAAAAAGTTATAAATGGTGTTTCAGGATTTGTAATTGGCGTTTTAGGATTTGTAATTGGCGTTTCAGGATTTGTGATAGTGCATTTTTTTTTTCACTCACAAACATTGAAGAGAAAAAATGTAAACTTGAAAAAAAGTTGTAAATGACGCCAAGATTTGTAATTGGCATTTTAGGATTTGTAATTAGCGTTTCATGATTTGTAAATACCATTGATAAAATGTTAAGAAGAATATATATATTTGTTAATGTATATATATATATATATTAAAGGAACCTAGTGGGCCACTTGGCCCACGGATGGGGGTTGGGGGTTCGAACCTCCCCCCCCCCCACTTTCAATGAATAATTTTTTTGTTTTAAAAACAAAACCTTACCCCCCCAAAAAAAAACCTTCTAAAAAAAAAACCTAACCCCCCCAAAAAAAAAAACTCCTCCCCCCTCACCGGTGGCTGCAAAAGAAAGCCGGCCGGCCAAGAGCGGCCCTCGGTGAGGGTATTTTTATTTTTTTAATTTATTTAAAACTAAGGGTAAAAGGGTAATTTCACCCAAATTTGCATATCCCTCATAGGTCCTTGGTACCTCTAAGTATTTTTACAAATTCGGGAGACTTTTGGGGATTTTACAAATTCAAATGGTATTTAATTGGAATTTTCCCTATCGAATATATCAAATAATTATATTTAAAACGAAAAAGAAAAGTAGTTCTACAATGATATATTATTTGATTTTTTTAATAATTTCATAATAATAACATTGAAATTTTTATTTTCTCACGATTAGCTCAGTCGACCCTTGACCCGATATCTCAATCGGTTCGGTGACCAATCCGATTTTAATAACCATGGTTACAATATTTCAATTTTGAACTTTAAACAACACTTACCTCACCACTAAAGATTTGTTAACCAAAAACTTGAACAACTAGGTCGCAATTTGTCAGATTAAACTGCAAAATGTTAAACAAAAAAAAAAAAGGTAACACCACCAAAATTTAGGCAATACCCTTCGTTTGCCTTCAACTAGTGGGATTTTTTTTTTACCAATTTACTCCTTATTAAATAACTATTTAACAAAATGCCCATGTCTGGAAACTATTTAACCATATGCCCCTATTTAGTCGACTACACCCTCATGTAGTCGACTAAAACACGGGGTCATATTTTTTTTAATACCCCCGTGATTTAGTCGACTAAGCCACCATGCTTAGTCGACTAAATCGCGACAAGGGGTTTTAAAAACCCAATCACGACATTTGGAACCATAATTGACTACAAAACCTCCCCAAACCTCTCCCATTTGTTTTTTTTTTTTTTCACCAAATCCTTCTGAATCCATTGATGGGTAGCGAATGAAACTTCATTCTAGCATCATTTGCATCAATTTCGGTATGTTCTTATCTCCATTTCGAATTTCCGCCGTTATGTTTATGCGGGGCTTTTACCTTTTCTTTATTCGATTATTTATTTATTTATTAATATTATTAATATTTTAGCATAAATTATAGGGTTAAACGTGAAAATTTTTATCATATTCATGCGTATATAACACGCTCATAATCTCATATAAACAAGTTAGATTAAAACAATATATTATTTAGATTCAATATTTTATAAAATTATTTCTATAAACATAAATAAGTAAATTTAAACTCTTAAAATTTGATCTATACCCTCAATAATTGCAATCTATAATAAATAAAGAAATTTTAAATTATAAAATATTATAATAATAATTTTATAAAATATTAAATCTAAAATATACATTTCATATTAAAATTTAATTGAAGAATGAATTACACCAAAAAACAAATCCACTTCTAAGTTGATTTGAAATCTTAAATGACAAAAAATGTTTATAGTTTAAATATTATGATTCATAGGTCAACAAAGAAGACATTTTTAGGTTTAAAACTTATATGATTGCGTAAAATTTGTTTGACTAAAATATACTTAGGACATAAAAAATGACCCTAGACCCTAAACCCCTCACATGCTTCTAATTTTTTTCAATTTTTAAAGTCAAATATATATATATATATATATATAAACTATAAATAGACAGCATAAATCATTTTAAATCATTTTCTATTTTTATTCAAATATTACAAGTGATAGGTTAAATTTATTACAAGTGGCCCCCTAAATTATTAACCATTGTTATTACTCTCTCCCATTCTTTAATACTTACCGTGAGGTAGGTTGAGTACCTCAAGAAAGTTGTTGTTGATGAGTTTGAAAATGAAGACATCATTAGGGATTTTCATATCTATTTTAAATCAATATTTTAACTAATCAATTAGATATTTTGAATGTAATCAATATAAATTATAAATTTTGAAAAATATTTCTTCATATTCGGGTTTAAGAAACCATAAAATTAATTTTTTTATTAAGATTTTATATTGGGGATTTTTCCGTTAGGATTCTTAGTCATATCTCGATCCTCACTGATCTTAGGTGAACTTTGATTTTAAATATAAAACTCATTTTTACTTTTAATTAATTTGTCTACCTTCTAGAGAAATGGGGGTTCGCATAAACGAAAGAACAATGGCGAAATTCGAAATGGAGATTAGAACATCGAAATAACGCAAATGACGCTAGAATAAAGTTTCATTCGCTACCCACCAATGGATTCAGCAAGGATTTGGTGAAATAAAAAACATAGGGGGAGAGATTTGGGGAGGTTTTGTAGTCGATTGGGGTTTTTTAAAAACCTTCTGTCGCGATTTAGTCAACTAAGTACTGTGACTTAGTCGACTAAATCACGCTTAGTCGACTAAATCACGGGGATATTGAAAAAAAAAAAAAAATATGACCCCGCGTTTTAGTCTACTACACCCAAGGGCATATGTTTAAATAGTTTGCAGACAAGAACATTTTGTTAAATAATTATTTAATAAGGGGTAAATTGGTAAAAAAGCCTCAACTAGTGACATTCCGAAAATTGCTTACAGTGCAAGTAATTGACATTTTCGGTTACAGGCAAAGCATCTGGGAATTTTCTGTTTGAGAGAAGAAACAATATTACATCGATCACCCACGGATTAAGGAATCGGATCTTGGAATCTTTTTACTCCTTGTCCTTGGATTAGCATCTTCTAATTGCTTGACAACATCTCATCGTGGGCCTCAAGCGCGGATCCTTCTCGGTGCATTTCAGAGCCACTGACAGCACTTTGGTGGCTTGTTCAAGAACATTTGAATCCAGAAACTGAACTGCAAGACCTGAATCAACAATTTTATGAACATCTTCTGTTCCTTCCCACAGAGTTCTAACCCAGTTCACTATATCAACTCCCTCCGTAAATGAAGGATCCATTGCCATCTTTCTTGTTAACAACTCAAGCAAAACTACCCCGTAACTGTATACATCAGATTCTCGATTATTCGTCGTTGTGTACGCATTCTCTAACAAGGGCCAAAGGAAACATGTTAGTCAGGACTAAAATATAGGAGTCTCACATCAATTAATTAAGGAAAGGATTGGACACCTATAATATCAAGAGAAGTCTTATCAAACTGAATTAAAATTATTTTGATAAAGACAAACATAATATATGATTTCTATACTTAAATTCATATCAAATCTTTATAAAATTATATGGATTAAAATAGAGCTGGGAATCAGGGTCAGTCTTTGAAGAGTCAGAGCCTAATAGGGCTGTCCCTACAAGGCCTGGGGTAAAAAAAACATCTATTTTTCCAAGTTCGGCCCCAGAGCATAGTGCCGGCTCTACAAGGCCTGAAAGTTACTATTAAAAAATTTAATTATTTTTTCTCCATTTTTTTAAAGAAATATAATTAGTAAATTACAAAAATTAAAGTTCCAGTTTATCAAATAAATGTTATCAACATTAACATTTAAACAACACAAATCATCCAATAAATAAACACATTCACTAATTCGTAATCAAAAGCAAACTCATATAAAACATAAGAAGCATATCATTAAGCAACATTAGTATGATGATTATCATTCTCATTTTCTTCGTCACTATCATCAACTTCAAAGACATTTGGTTGTGCTTCACTTTGAGTAGTAGGCTCGCTTCATGAGTAAAAATATCATGAATTTCTTCTCTCACATCATAAACACATCCATAATCTTTATCGCAACAAATAATAAACTCAAATAATAAAATCAGAGTATAGTTATTATGTGTTTATGTATTTGAAATTAAATGGATAAATACATCTATAACAAATATATATAAATTAGTAAATTACCATCATATGTGAATCCATATATCCAAAACAAACAAATAATAATAAATTAAAAAGGCTTGCCCTTTTAAACTTGAGGCCCTACAAGGCCGGCCCAATTTCATTTAGTTCCTCTAATTTTCAAGCCCGACTCTTAAAGGGCCATGGCTTAAAAGGGCCGGCCTAACAAGATCGGCCTGATTTCCCGGCTCTAATCAAAACTAGACTAATGATTTGGATTTAGAGAGACTAAAACTGAAATTCAATCAATTTGTAAAGATAAACAGTGATATTATAGTCATTTTCAAATGATATATTTTCCTCACTCTTATTTTTTTCTAGGCATATCCATCCAACATTTTTTACTTCAGAAAACATTTTTCTCATTCTTATTTATTTACTCTCTCTAGTCTTTAAAATGAGGCACATTTAAAGAGTTAATTTGTCCTAAATATAAAACAATTTTTCATATTTTTCAATTTTTTCTAATTTAACTCTATTAATGCTCCCTCAACAATAATCAAAGTGGTGGAGGAATGAGGAAATTAAAGAATGTGATTTAAAAATGCATATCATAATAACTAACTTAGTTAACTTTCTTAGTTTAATTAAATTAGGTAAATATGTTTTAGATTAATGACCGGATGAGTAATATTTACATATGTTATCTATAGAGTGTGTTGGCACATACCAAGACATCAACTGGAATGGTGTTAGCTGGTTACTTTATTTCATAAACACAACAGAAGATTGAGTTATATCAAGTCTCATAACAGGAAGCCCTGATACCATATTTATATGTGCCTTATCACAGGGGCGGAATTAGGGGCTGGGGGTGCCTCAGCCTCCCTAAAATTATAAAATTTTACCCAAAGTTTTCAGAAATTATGATTTAGCCTATAAAAATTTAAATATTTTCACTTTAGTCCCTATTACAATGTCTTATGGGAAGGGGCTAAAATGAAAATAATGAAATATTTATGAGCCAAAAGCATAATTTCCAAAAAATTTAGGTAAAATTCTGTAATTTTCTCCTCCTAATTTCAAATACTAACTCCCCTGGATTTTATTCTGTAATTTTTGTCCCCCCAATTTCCATTCTTGGCTCTGCCCCTGTCCTATCATGCTCTTAGCCATATATTTCAAAGGCCACTTCAGCCCTAGCTAGTGCTTCATTTAATAAGTAAAAGCCTCGGGTTAGTTTTTGTAAAGTCTCTGACATAATCTGTCTGGTGAACTTGAAGTTGTTGGCGATAATGAACAAATCCCTTGACCATTAAGCCATAGAAGCTCTGATATCAAGTTTCTTTCTGGTCATGCTTCTAAAAAGACAACAGTTTCTTTAAGGAAAAATGTAGAAGTTTTTTTTTTTAACTTTGTTCTATACTTTGTTGATCTTATTTATAAAGTACTTCCATAATATTTTACGCAGATTAAGAAAATCCTTAAACTTTATTAACTCTTAGTATAAAATTTAACTACTTTTTAACTTTATCATCATTTAATACCACTATGATTCTATTTATAATTCTATTTAACAAAAAAAAAAATGATTCTTATTATAAGTTAAGTTTTAGAGTAATAAATGCATTTTTTTTAATTATTTTTTTGCTCCTATTAATCGCAATAAATAAAACTCACTTATTCATGTTGATTTTTGAAACTAATCATAGATAATAATAAATAAAACTCACTTATTCATGTTGATTTTTGAAACTAATCATAGATAAATGCAAAATTAAAAATTTAGCCTATAATTAATGAGTTAACTAAACAATTTTTCTTGATATGTAAGAGTTAGTTAATCTTAACTTACAAATAGAATTATAGTAGTATACATTATTCCCCATTGGAACAAAATCTATATAATAATAAATAAAGGATGAAATTGTACATCCATATGAAAAATTTAATGAGGTGTCCTATAAGTAGGACAAAATAATTTATTTCTCTCTATCTTATAAATACCACTTTAATCCTATTTATAAGTCATTTTTGACCAAAAAATTTGGTCATATTTATAACTTTGATCCTATTTATAAGTCATTTTTGACCAAAAAATTTGGTCATATTTATAAGTCCGGTCTTAGTGTAGTAAATGAAATTGTGACAATTTTGCCTATATTAATTATACCCATGAAAATAGAGAGAGAAGAAAGAGTTGAAAAATACTCATTCATAAATGAGGACAAAGTTAAAAATTTATTTCATAATCATTGAGTTAACTTCATCTCCTTGATACGTGTGATTTAGTTAAAAGTGGCTTATGAATAGGATTAGAGTGGTATGAACAGAAGAGTATATTTCTTTTGAATTTTCTTTATGCTAATTAATAATATTAATTTCCAGGGTGAGAAGTACTCTTATCATAGTATGTTACGAGTTGCAATGATGCTGATTATTCCATTTCATCCTTGACTTGTAATGTAAGAACATATACATACATAATTAGTGTGCTTTCCTGTTTTATTTCCTTCTTGATTTACTATCATGTAACACCTAAATGTGTGTTTGTTAGGATCAACATTATTTAGCTTTTATTTTATTTGCTCAAGGTATAACCCTTTTCAAGCCTTAGAGCATAATGTATTATCACTTCTTTTAATAAGTGCATTTTTCAAGATTCAAACTTATATTCTCCTTTTTACGAGGATGATGACACTTAATACCTCAACCAAAAGCTTATTGGTCACTTCCTTTTATTTTTACTTGTTACTCTATCCTATCCAAGCTATGACATATGGATCTGCTTTTTACTCGAACAGAGTCACGACATGTGCCATATAATCTGCTTTTTATAATCTGGGTATGTTTATGTCGGGTCATCTTTAAATGAAGGATTTAGTTAACATTCAACTAATTATAAAAAAAACATTCTAGAAAAGTTTTATATAATTAAAAAAATACAAATGGCAAATAATGTTTGTTGGAGATGTTAGTTAGTTATAAAAATATTTGCACATTTTATATACTTTTTTTTTTTTTTTTTTTTGAAGTATGAGATAATGAGTTGAAAAATATTAATCCTACGAGGTCATCACTTGTGGCTATCCATTGATTTAAAATATATATAATGTGATTTTTTTTTTTTTAATTTTAAAGTGGAATTTGGTAAATTTCATGAAGATTTAACAGAAGGGAGTGATCTTCACGCTTGTTTCTTAATTCCAATGTGAAATGGAATAGCAAGTTCTAAGTACTATTTTTCTTTGCTAAATTTTCCAAGTCAAGAGGATGACCTTACTTTATTGTAGGGGTGGAACCAGCCTTTGAAACCCCGGGTATTATTAATTTTGAGTAATTTAAAACTTTAAAAATAAATAATAATGAAGAAAATTTAAATATTTAAGGTTAAAAACACGATGCGTTTCTTTAATAAAACAGATGATTTTTAAGCTATCACTTTTACTCCATAGCCATATCTTGTTATTGATATATTTTACTTGTCTTACAATTTAAAATCTAATTATTTTGACCTGATTAAAAAAATTCATCAAGTATATAAATTTAAGTACATGGTTTTTTTTTTCCTGATAATAACTTATGTAGAATTAGATTTTGTAAAAATTAAGATTTGAGAAAAGGATAGGATAAATTTTCAAAGTTTATAAATTTTCTTAAAAAATGTTTTTCATACAGAGAATAATCTTAAAATTGATATCAAATTAAAGAAAATGAGATAACTAGCCTCCACTGACTATTTAGTGAATAATAAATTTATTTTCTTAAAAAATGTATGTCTTTATAATTCAACAGCCAATTACTTGAAATTCTAATAAACAAAGGATAATTTTAAAGCCTTACAATTTAAATTTTTAAAATTAACAAATTTTTAGTGATAGACTACTAAATTTTATGTTGATTTATCATTATATTTGTTCATGACAAATATATTCTTTTGGCTAGAATTTGTAGGTGAGATCAGATTGTTGAATTTTAACCAAATACTTCATTTCAAGACACAACATGGAGATGACTCAGTCAAAACAGGAAGACTCCACTAGCCCTAGGCCTTCTTTTCTCCTAACTCCAAACAAACTAAAGAATTTTTTTTTTTTTTTTAACCCCAAAAGCAAAAACCAAAACAAATTGATGCAACTGTGAAGTTGAGTGTTTTTTTTAAGAGATTAAATAAGTTAAATAAATATTTTAAAATATGTTTAAATTTTCTTTTAATTGAGTACTCTCTGACTTATTAAAAAAATATAATTTAATAATATCCAATATATAGTATAATTAAGTAATATATTTAATTTTTTTTTTTTTTACTTTTTGTTTAAAAAATTAACTAGGTCTTATATTTAAAATCCAGCGTATAATTATTTGTTTAATGAGAACATGACTTCAAAACAACTACGTCAAAAGCAAGTGTATACATTAGAATTTATCAATGGACTCCACAAGGCTTCCACAGCCCCTGCCAAACTCATGTTACATTTACATCAATTAATATACAGAGATTGGGACATTCCCTCATTTATATTAATCATTATAAATAGAAGGTTTTTTTTTTTTTTTTTTTTTTTTTTTTTTTTTTTTTTTTTTTAAAAGAACTTTGTTCAATACTCCTTTAATTCTATTTATAATGTACTTCTATAATATTTCATGTAGATAAAAATGGTTTTAAACTTTATTGACTCTTACTATAAAATCAATTACTTTCCAACTTTATCACCATTTAATACCTTTATAGTTCTATTTATAAGTTTATTTTGGTAAAAAAAAAAATTTAGCTCTTTATTATAAGTCTAGTTTTAGAATAATAAATGCATTTTTTCCTTATTAATTGAAATAAATAAAAATAATTTATTGATGTTGATTTATGGAACCAAGAAAATTTAGCCCATAATTAATAAGTTAACTAACTCGATTGATAGGTAAGAGTTAGTTAATTTGAACTTATAAATAAGATCAAAGTGGTATACATTATACCTTATGGAAACAAAGTCTATACAATAATAAATAAATGATAAAATTTTACATCCATATGAAAAATTTAATAAGATGCCTTATAAATAGGACAAAAAAATTTTATTGTCTGTCTTCCTTATAAATAGGATCAAAAGAGTATATTTCATTTGAATTTTCTCAATGCTAATTACTATTCCCTCCCGTTCTAATTATAAAATTGGATTAATTTTTTTGAAAAGATTAAAGAAGTTTATTAAATTACTTTAGAATATTTGTATTTATTTTTTTCTTAAAATCAATTAGTTTGACTAATAAACTGATATATAATTTAAGGATACGTAACATATGATATAATTAAATAATTTTTTTAATCTTTAAAAAAAGTTAACCTAGTGATATAATTAAGACGAAAGATAGTAATATTAAATCCCGGAGTGAGAAGCACTCATCCCATCGTATGTTACGGGTTGCAATGATGCTGATTATTGAAGTCCATCTTTGACTTGTAAGCACATATGCATCCTTGATTAGTGTCCTTTCCTGCTTTATTAATGCGTGTTTGTTAGGATCAGCATTATTTTGCTTTTTTTTTTGGTCAATGTATAATCTCTGTCCACACTTAGAGTGTAATGTATTTTCACCTATTTTATTAAGTGTAAATTTTAGGACTTAAACTTATATTCTTCTCTTTATAAGAATGAGACCACTTGTTATCTCAACTAACAACTTGTTCACCATTTACTTTTTTGTTTACTTGTTATTCTATTGTATCCAAGCAATGACATATATGTATAACAAACTTATGACATGTAAAATGATTTGCTTTTTATAATCTGGGTATGTTTTTTGTCTGAGTTCTCTCCATGTAGTGTCTTGAAATGAAAGATTTAGTTAAAATTCAACTATATGATCTTATCTTACAAATTCTAACCAAAAGAATATGATTGTCATAAACAAATACAATAACAACTTAACATAAAGTCTATCACTAAAAATTTGTTAATTTTAAAAATTTAAATTGTAAGGCTTTAAAATTATTCTTAGTCAAGTAGAACTTCAAGTAATTGGCTGTTGAACTATAAAGACACACATTTTTTAAGGAAAAAAGTTTATTCAGTGAAGGTTAATTAGTTATCTTATTATTATTTTTTTAATTTGATATCAATTTTAAGATTATTCAATGTATGGAAAACATTTTTTTAAAAAAAAATTAATAAACTTTGAAAATGTATCCTATCGTTTCCTCAAATCTAATTCTAGGTAAGTTATTATTAAAAAAATCATGTACTCAAATTTATATACTTGATGAATTTTTTAATCAAGTCAAAATAATTAGATTTTAAATTTTAAGACAAGTAAAATATATCAATAACAAGATATGGCCATGGAGTAAAAGTGATCGCTTAAAAAATCATATGATTTTATTAAAGAAACGCATCGTGTTTTTAAGCTTAAATATTTAAATTTTCTTGTTATTATTTATTTTTAAAGTACTCAAATTAATAATACCCGGGGGTTTCAATAAAGTAAGGTCATCTCTTGTTGACTTGGAAAAATGAGCAAAGAAAAATAGTACTCCATCGTCTTAATTATAGGAACACTTTTATAGTATAAATTGCACTATAAAAATGTTCTTATAATTAAGATCGGAGGAGATAGTAGAACTTGGTATTCCATTTCACATTCTATTCACATTGGAATTAAGAGTCAAGCGTGAAGTTCACTCCCTACTGATCAAATATACCAAATTCCACTTTAAAAAAAAAAAAATCACAATTATATATATTTTAAATCAATTGGTAGCCACAACTTAGTAAGATTAATTTTTTTTTTTTGCTAATTATCTGACACTTAAATATAAAAAAAAAATATAATGTGTAAATATTTTTAGAACTAACTAATATTTCCAACAAACATTATGTCCCATCTGTTTTTTTTTTAATTATAGAAAAATTTTCTAGACTTCTTTTTTATAATTACTTGAATGTTAAACTAAATCCTTCATTTCAAGACTTAACATGGAGAGGACTCGACAAAAACATACCCAAATTATAAAATTTCTCTAACTCAAGCTT
Source organism: Acacia acuminata (assembly GCA_019022655.1). Classification (NCBI taxonomy): domain Eukaryota; kingdom Viridiplantae; phylum Streptophyta; class Magnoliopsida; order Fabales; family Fabaceae; genus Acacia; species Acacia acuminata. Next base: position 32,431 of record JAFJYI010000036.1, read on the forward strand.
GATGAGTCTTCTTGCTTTCAAAGTCAAACATAGGAAGACTCTAGTAGCCGCTGGGTCTTCTTTCTCTACTTACTCCAAACAAACAAAAGATTTTTTTTTTTTTTTTTTTTTACCCCAAAAGTAAAAGCTCAAAGAAATTCCTACTATAAGTTGAATTATTTTCAGAGATTAAAGAAGTTAAAGTAAATTATTTTAAAATAATTAATTTTAAATTTTCTTAAACTAAATAGTCTGACTTATTAAAAAAATACATAATTTAATGATATATAAAATGTAACATGATTAAATAATATATTTAGCTTATTTAATCTTTAAAAAAAAATTAATTATACATTATATTTAAAATTAACCGGTATAATTATTTGTTTAATGAGAACATGACTTCAAAACAAAAGGGTCATCATAGATATAAAAATACCATAACTAGTGCTAATCATTTAGTTAGATACTTTCATAACTTACATGAGAATTTTTATCTATTTGATTAACCTCCTCTTCTTTTTCAAGAAGCGGACGTTGATGAAGAGTAAGAGTCTTTGCTAAAATGTTATAATGTTGACAAACTGACTCCAATATTACTTTATAAAATTTTTTTTTTTTAAAAAAAACAAACCTATAAAGGCAAGTGTGTACATTTTTTTTTTTTTTGCTCAAGCAAGTGTGTACATTTGAATTTATCAGTGGACTCCACAAGGCCAAACTTTGTTTCATTACTAGGACATTCACTCATTCCCATATTCATATTCATCTTTATAAATAGATAATCTATTAATGAGCTTCTGACATAACCATCTAGCTTCTTCTCTCTTGTCCTCTTTTGGCACCCACTGCTCCCTCAGCACTGCGTTTTCTCCTCCTCTTACTTCCGATATTCAACCCAGTTTCAACCTCATTCTTCAAAACAATGTCAATCCCAAGAGACGTGTTCTTGTAAAAAACCGGTACAACGTACCAAGGCACCTGCTTTTTTTTTTTTCCCTTCTTCCAGGTTCCAACCATTGTTGGTGTCTTGTCGTGTCTCTTTGTCTTACTTCCAAATGAGGCATCTCTGGTTGCTTCTTTTTCTTCTTCTTCCTCTATGCTTTTATTCATTGTTATGCTCTGTTTCTGCTTTGAGCTCTGACGGGGTGACCCTAATGTCACTCTTGAGGCACTGGACTTCTGTACCTCATGCTGTGAAGTCCACGTGGAATCTCTCAGATTCCACTCCTTGCTCTTCTTGGGTTGGGGTCCAGTGTGACCATGCTCACAATGTTATCTCCCTTAACCTCACTGAGTATGGGATTGAAGGTCAAATAGGACCTGAGATTGGACTCTTGAGTCACTTACAGGCCCTTGTATTGATAAATAACGGGTTCTCTGGAACAATTCCTCCTGAGTTAGGTAATTGTAGTCTTCTAGAAGACTTAGAACTTTGTGGAAACAACTTTAGTGGACAAATACCCATGACCTTTAAAAGCTTGCAGAATTTGATGTCCATCAACCTTTCTTCTAATCAACTCACTGGTCAGATCCCAGAATTCATCACTCAAATCCCTCACCTCCAACTTGTTGACTTGTCTTATAACTATCTCAGTGGTTCAGTCCCTTCTGGTATAGGAAACATGAGTGAGCTTTCGGTCCTGTATCTATATAATAATACGTTGTCTGGTGAAATTCCTTCGTCAATTGGGAATTGTAGTAAATTGCAAGAATTGTTCTTGAATGATAATGGTATTCAGGGAACTCTTCCAGAGACTCTTAACAATCTCCATGATATTGTTTATCTGGACTTTGCTTATAATGATCTAAGGGGTACTATTCCATTAGGCTCTGCCAATTCTAAAAATTTGTCTTTCTTGGATCTGTCATATAACTTCTTCAGTGGAGGTATTCCTTCAAGATTGGGAAATTGTAGTGGCTTAACACAATTTGTTGCAGTTAGCAGTGGCTTAACTGGTACTATTCCATCCTCCATCGGTCTTCTTCGCAAACTTTCCCTTTTATCACTTCCTGTGAATCATTTGTCCGGGAAAATAGCCCCGGAGATTGGCAGTTGTAAGTCTTTGACACAGTTGCATTTGTATTCCAATCAACTTGAGGGAGAAATTCCCAGTGAGCTGGGAAAGTTGAGTGAATTACAGGATCTTGAGTTGTTTTCCAACCACTTAACTGGCGAAATTCCTCTCAGTGTTTGGAAGATTCAAAGGCTTGAGCATATCCATGTATATAATAATAGCCTCTCTGGGGAGCTACCTTTGGAGATGACAGAGCTCAAGAATCTGAAGAATGTCTCATTGTTTAACAACCACTTCTCTGGAGTCATACCTCAAACTTTGGGGATCAAAAGCCGTTTGGTACAGTTGGACTTTACGAATAATAAGTTCACTGGTAACATCCCACCAAATCTTTGCTTTGGGAAGAAATTAAATAAACTGATGTTGGGCCTTTAATCAGCTTCAAGGTAGCGTACCTCCAGACATAGGAAGGTGTACAACTCTTGAAAGGTTGATTCTCAAAGAAAATTATCTTGCAGGGCCCTTACCTGATTTTGAGTATAATCCAAATCTCACTTTCATGGATATCAGTGGAAACAATATCAATGGCTCAATCCCACCAAGTTTGGGAAACTGCTCAAATGTCACTGATTTAATTTTTTCTAATAACAACTTTGTGGGCCATATACCGCCTGAGCTAGGTCACCTTGTGAACCTGAGGAATCTTCATCTTGCTCACAACCGCCTCGAAGGTCCTTTGCCACCTGAGCTGTCAAAATGTACTAAAATGGATAATTTTGATGTGGGATTCAATTTCCTGAATGGTTCATTTCCTTCAAGTTTGAGGAGCTGGACGGTGCTAACAACATTAAGTCTAAGAGAGAATCGGTTTCACGGAGGCATACCGGATTTCTTGTCAGAATTTAACAGGCTTTCTGAGCTACAGCTTGGTGGAAACATGTTTGGAGGGAAAATTCCAGGTTCAATTGGGGCGTTGCAGAATCTGCTCTATGGGTTGAATCTAAGTGCTAATGGGCTGATTGGTGAAATTCCTCGAGAGATGGGAAAATTAGTGAACCTTCTAAGTTTGGATCTGTCTCAAAACAATTTGACCGAAAGTATAAGAGTTCTTGCTGAGCTTTCTTCATTACTCGAAGTCAATGTTTCATATAATTCCTTTGATGGTCCTGTACCGGAGACACTGATGAAGCTGCTCAATTCTGATCCTTTTTCGTTTTTAGGAAATCCCGGCCTGTGTGTCAGTTGTTCATCATCAAACAGATTGAATTGTAATGAGAGCAGCCATCTAAAGCCATGTGATGATAGATTGAAAAACCAAAAAGGGCTAAGTAAAGTACAAGTAGCAACGATGGCACTTGGATCATCAATATTTTTTGTTCTTTCACTGTTGGGAGTAGTCTATATGTGTGTAAGCAGCAGAAAATCTAAGCAAGAAGACGATATCTCTGCCAGAGAAGGCATTTCCTTTCTGCTTAACGAAGTGATAGAGGCTACTGCTAACCTAAGTGATCGGTTCATCATTGGTAGAGGAGCTCATGGAGTAGTTTATAAAGCTGCATTAGATTCAGGCCAAGTTTTTGCTGTGAAGAAGCTTGCATTTTCTGGAAACAAAGGCAAGAGCATGGACAGAGAAATCCAAACCCTTGGAAAGATTAGGCACCGGAATCTGGTCAAACTGGAAGACTTTTGGATGAGAAAAGACTTTGGTCTGATCTTGTACACCTACATGCCAAATGGAAGCCTTCATGAAGTCTTGCACGAAAAGCTTCCATCGCCATCTTTAGAGTGGAATGTCCGATATAAGATAGCCATTGGTGTTGCTCATGGGTTGGCCTATCTCCATTATGATTGTGATCCCCCCATAGTACACCGTGACATCAAGCCAAAAAACATACTCCTAGATTCTGATATGGAGCCTCACATTGCTGATTTTGGTATCGCCAAGCTTTTGGACCAATCTTCTGCTTCAGCTCCATCTATATCTGTCCTCGGCACAGTTGGGTATATTGCACCAGGTATTCTTGTATATATTATGTTTGTCTTTCTATCAAAATAGCTTTAATTCAATTTGATAAGACTTCCCTTGATATTATATACCTCCAATCCTTTCTTTAATTTGTTGATGTGAGACTTTTCTAGTACTGACTAACATGTTTACTTTGGCCTATGTTAGAGAATGCGTACACAATGGCGAATAATAGAGAATCTGATGTATACAGTTACGGGGTAGTTTTGCTTGAGTTGATGACGAGAAAGATGGCAGTGGATCCTTCATTTATGGAGGGAGTTGATATAGTGAACTGGGTTAGAACTCTGTGGGAAGGAACAGAAGATGTTCATAAAATTGTTGATTCAGGTCTTGCAGTTCAGTTTCTGGATTCAAATGTTCTTGAACAAGCCACCAATGTGCTTTCGGTGGCTCTAAAATGCACCAAGAAGGATCCGCGCGTGAGGCCGACAATGAGAGATGTTGTCAAGCAATTAGAAGATGCTAATCCAAGGACAAGGAGCAAAAAGATTCCAAGTTCCTACTCCTTAATCCGTGGTTGATCAATTCAGAAGTAATATTGTTTCTTCTCTCACAGCAAATTCCCAGATGCTTTGGTTATCAAATTGGAAATGCCTGTAACCGAAAATGTCAATTACTTGCCATGTAAGCAATTTTTGGAATGTGACTAGTTGAAGGCAAATGGAGGGTGTTGCCTCAAATTTTGGTGGTGTTACCATTTCTGTTTACATTTTGCAGTTTAATCTGACAAATTGCAACCTGTTTCTTCAAGTTTTTGGTTAACAAATCTTTAGTGGTGAGGTAAGCGTTGTTTAAAGTTCAAAATTGAATATTGTAACCAAGTTTATTAAAATTAGGTCAGTCACTAAACCGGTTGGGGTATTTAATTAAGGGTTAGTGGGTCGATTAAGTCAAAAACTAACTAATTTGTGGTCAAAGTGGTGAGAAAGAAAGATTTTAAAGTTATTAATTTTATGGTTATTAATATAAAATCATTAAAAAAATTGATTATATATATAAAACCGGTTTACATCTTGGGTTAGATTAGTTTACCAACCGATTGTCCGGTTTCCGGCCCGAAACGTCGGTCCAGTCCAGGTTCTATAGCATTGGTTGTAACCTATAGGTCTCATTGGCTTGGTATCTATTAGGTGGAAAAGCAATATAAGCTTTTTATTTTATTTTCTACCCCAAATATTTCATTTCATTTCTTTCTTTTTTCTATGTCCAATACGAGCGAGTCCATTTAAAGACCAATTTTAAAGGAGCAAAGTTACTAGGTCTAAATTGGTATTCTATGCTTTTTCTTGGAAGACAGCATAAGTAATTTGAAATTATCATATTACTATAGAACTACTTTTCTTTTTCTTTTTAAATATAATTATTTGATATAATCGATACGGATTCAAGGAATATGATTTTTTGTATTCATAATATCTTAACCCATACCAGCTTTGGTACTATAAGGAAGAGTTAAAGATATTTTTGTTCTGAAAATATTTTTAAGTGCTTAATCCTGAATTTTAGCTTCTTCTTCTTTTCTGTACTTGTCCTTCACTGGGATCTGTATCCTCATTTTTATCCTTTCTCCGTTTTAAATATAAGATAAAGTTGATATTTTTTAGAGATTAAAAAAACTAAATAAGTTACTTAATCATATCATTGTATTTTTAGATTATATATAAGTTTATTACTAATTAGTTTGGATAAAAAAAAACAAAATAGTTTAAGGTAATTTAACTAGAATCTTCAATCTCTCAAAAACAAATAAAAAATAACATTGTCTTATATTTAAAATCGAAGTGAGTATTATTTTGATCTTCACATAGGAAAAACAAGAAAGTGTAAAAAAAAAAAAAATTAATATTCACTGTTAAATCATTTTAGAATGTGTGTTTAGATTAATTTTTAGAAAATAACTTTTACGATTTATGAATAAAAATAAGTATGTATGTTGAAAATCTTTGCTCAAAATTCGATCTAGGCTGATACTACACTTGATCTTAAATATGTGGCTCACCAAGGTTGACGCGGTCAACAAGCTAGATCTGTACACCGGCACTTGCAATGCTTCCGCCGAACTCACGACGACTAACGAAATTCCGATGGCAGTGCCGCCCAATGCGGTCGACAAGAAAGATCTGTTCGCTCTCACTTACATGCCTTCCATATGATCATTATCGGAGAGAGATCTACAGAAACGACAAAAGTGGCGAAATTTAGGTTTTAATAGAAGTAGACCCACACGGTGCCGGTGTGGACAAGTGCACACACAAAAATTTTAATAATATATTTTTTTTTTGAAGGAAGTCAATCTCAACTCTTCTAAGTAGCCTAGGTGGTAATATGTCAACGAGTTGATTGTAATAACCCCCGTTCGATTCCTCCGACCGCTTCTTTCATGTATTTTTTTTTTCAAAGAGTGAAGAAACGCACGCCGCACACAAAAACCGCTCCCAATAGGTTTCGAACCCGCGACAAAGGGCGCGTTGCATCCAAAGAGGATGCACTGCCGATTGAGCTATGCAACCTTTCATTGAGAGGTGAAGAAGCAAAAAAATAAAAAGACTCCTTTCATTAAGTTTATTTATCCATAATTTATTTATTACAAATACTGTCTTTTCATCTTTGGAATGTTAATTTATCTTCTTTTGGATTACTTGTTGATTACTTACTAAATTGACATAGAGTGCGAATTGTTTAGTTGCTTTGGAATTGTAAATCATAGTTTCAGTTGCTTAGTGTCTCTGTATGAAAAAAGATACAATTTTATAGGTTTTGATAGAAGAAGCATTGAGATGAGCTAGCTTATAGGTTACAACATGTTCCCTAATCTTGTCAAACTTTTTTCTATGTTAAGTTGAATTTTTATTTTCTTTTATTGTCTATATTCATTTTATTTTTAATGTATTTAAAATTTCCTTAAAAAAAATTTGGTAATCCCCTCACTAATTGTGCACCCACAAACATTAATTCCGGGTCCGCCACCGCACCCACGCCATAATCGGCGTCCACCGGAGAGATTGGGATCTTGCTTTTGTGCACTTAAACTGTCGAGGTAATACCCTACATGCTCAGAGTTCACACAACGTCCTTAAGAGCCCGTAGAGGTGTTTTTGGGATTTCACCAAGTAGGTTCCATGATCCATGGAATACATTGTTAGATATATTAGGATGTGTTTCCTTATTTTCAAATGATTTTCGTTTTTTTTTTAAATATTAAAATGGTGACAAAGTGTGCAACCACTCTGAAGTTTTGTCGGGCGCCTAAACGAGACCTTTTCCCGAGAAGTTTTTTACATTCACAAGGACTTGAAACTAAGACCTCTTACTTAAGCGACTAAAACTTCTTCTACTCAGACCGATATCCGCTGGTCAAATGAAAATTAAAAGACCGGAAAAATTTTAGCTTAAAGTCTGCATTGAAGGAGATCCAAGGTTGATGGAACAATCCACAAAGTTTGAAATGCAAAACTGAGTGCCAAGCTGGCATTAAATGGGTTCGACATCTTGTTGAAGCTGTCAGGTTCATTTTGACTATGCTTTCAGCTTGTGTATTTAGCTTTTTGCAACGGCAATGTAGAATATATGTGGGAATGCAAATGAAGAGACATTGACAATGATATTCATTAAATCAACAACTTTTTGCAACGGCAATGTAGAATATAGAATCAACATTAGGCAATACATTAAATCAACAACTACCAAGTCAACTGCAATAGCTTGAGAGCTTCCTCTTTTTCACTTCAGTCACTGCAGTGGCATAGAACTATTGTCCCCTTTGAATTTGAGATTTTTTTAAAAAAATTAATATATGTTTGAATGATTACCCACCTTTAAATTAAGTATCCACCCTTAATATATCAAGATTGCACTCGTAATTGGATGGAGGATGAATGATTGAATGATTGTTTAATGCTTTATATTGAAAAAGATGTATTTGATAGAATTGATAATAAGGCAATTATAATGGAATTCCAAAAAATAAGGCCTAGAAGAATGACATTGTAATTATTTTTATTGTAATATACTTTTGTTATTAAAATATATGTATTTGAACTTATTAAGTGCCCACCCTCAATTGTAATTTATGTAGTTGCATTTATTTTTAACAATACTTAACCTTGTTTTTCTAAATGACAGGTTTGTAAAATAATTGTCTTTTTTATTACTTCATCAAGTATTCACTTGATTTTATAAATATTTTTTTGATATATTTTTTTCTTTTTTTATTTGTTTATTTTTTAATACATTTAAAACTCTTCCATAATTTTCGAGGTCCACCCAAAGAAAGGGGACCGCCTTTGTTGAATTTTGGGTTCTAATTAATTGATGTGACTTCGCTGATAATGAGTAACTAAATTTCCAGGAGCCTATGACTACAAATCCCCCCCCCCCCCCCCCCCCCCCCCCCCAAAAAAAAAAAAAAAAAAAAAAAATATTTTTGAGATCACAATTTCCATGAAGCATAATACTCAGAATAAAATTCTCAAGAGAATTTTTCTTTTGAATTTTGATGACTCAAGGGCCAAAGCCACATTTATTATCTAACAATATCTCGAATATGATTGTCTTTATTAAAAGAACATTATACTTAGCAAAAGAACAAAAGAAGAGTCAAAGCCACGATACAATAAAATTGCCATTAGTTCATATTGTAAACATCTCTTAATTCTCAACCCATGATAGTTATATGTAAGGTCGTGAAACTCAAGTTTAAGTAAACTAATGACGTGAGCTCGTACCATAAACTCGAATGGTAAACTCGTAATAGTTTATTTTATTATTAAATATGTATTACTAATGTATAATTAAATAATTAAAATATAGAAATGACAATAATTTGATTTAAATATATTTTAAATCCAAATAATTGAAATTAAATCCATCAATATGCATTATTTATCATATTTAACAAATAAAATTTTATACAATTTATATATAAAACGCCGAGAATTATCAAATAGAAAAAGTTAACATGAGTTTAAGAATAAATTAATATAGTTTTGTGAAGTAGAAACGTAAAAATGGTAAACTCGGTATATAAACTTGTGAGTTTAACTGAGTTTATAACTGGCATGAGTTTACTAGTGACTCAACTCGTTTTTGTAAGCTAGAAACGTAAAAACGGTAAATTTGGAGAGTTGACTCGCGAGTCTGACGACAATGGTTATATGTATGTGAAACGTCCTCCATTTACTCAACATAATAATTATATAATAGTTAGGTCAATAACTTAATAATGCTTCATCATTAATCAAAATATCCAAATAAACCAGAGTATGCAAAATGAGCTCTAACGTGACAATATCCAATAATCCAATATATACCAAAAGATGGAAGCAATACTATCAGAAGAAGCAGTCTAAGCTTCCGAAGCCTTCCTTGATGGACCCACACGGGAATTATCACCTGAAAAATGCTGTAACCATCAATCCAACTCATTACGAATACTAATATATGCCAGTGAGGTTCCAAGTGGAACAATATATATATATATATATATAACAATGGTATTAAAAATATAATTCACTATTATACACGTCACAATTTCATGTCATGAATTTTGTATCATAAATTATGTATTATAGTTTTCATTAACACAGTTCCCAAGATACCTCCCATCAATCCAACTGAACCGTCTTATTTCTGCCGACTAGACCATGGGCTAAGTTATCAACCATGTGACTGGCTACTCAAAAGCTCACTGGTCATGTGATGTAGATCGGCCAAAATCCCACAGCACATGTCCTAGACTGTGCGTCTTTTCCCCTTATTGAACTAGTGGGGTGTCACAAACCCGCATTGAAACAATGAGGCAGTCCCTAATTGAACTGGTGGGACAATAGAGAGCCAACCATCATGCACTAATGGAGGTTACACCACGTGGTGAAATAAACTACTCCATTTCTTCCCAATTCAACCATTACCATAATTATCACAATAAATAGCTCAACAGGAAATTTCTAAGATTTTCAAATTCATATCATGTTATTTAAAGAAATCCTCATATACATGTCATAATATTTCAATTCACAATTCTTATACATATATAAATATATGCATATATTTCACAATTAAATCATAAGGTTCTACAAGGAAATTTCTATTAAAACATACATAATTATTTCACAACATACTCACAAACAATATATCAATACATATAATAAGTGGAAAGTGGTTACCTCTCGCCGAAGCTAACTATTATCACACTGCTCCTAATCCAAGAGCTAAAACACACAACAAAAATCAATCTACCATAATCAATTTACTAACCATTAATAACTCTTCAAAACTCTACATAATCAAAATTATAACTTATAATTCATATAATTCAAAATATACAAATTTTAATAATAATATATTATTATAACAGAAAAATGAAAATTACAGTTTAGTGCCATGAATTTCAAAAATGATAGTTTAGTCCCAAAAATTCTAGAAATGACAGTTTGGTCTTTCATATATCTAAACTAAACCGATTAAAATTCCTATAATATCTCCGCTAACCCAAATAAATTATTTACATAACCTTTAATTGGTAAAAACATTTTATACGACATAAATCCTAAACTTCTTAAATAGAAAATTTATTTTAAATTCCTATAACAACCAAATAATAAATATAAACCGATGAAAATTTACTATTAATCATCTACTACATATATATAGTTTTCTATTATCAAAACTTAAAACTCTCCTAATATCTTATTCCCAAAATTTTTACTAACAAACATAATATTACCTTCATTAGAAAGAGAACAATATATAGAATAGCTTTTATGAAGAAAGTTTATTAAAAAAAAAGCTAGTTTAGCTACCTAAATAATCTTATAAGATAAATAACATACCTTAAAAATAATGGAGGGAAAATATTAAAAGGAAGGACCTTCCTATTTCTCCTTGCCTTCTCCTCACCAAACTCGCTCTCGAAGGACCTTCCTCTCCTCACCTTCGGGCTCGTGTGTGTGTGTGTTTTAGTGTGTGTGGGGGTTATTTATAATCCCCCCAACACACACATTTTTTTTATTTAAAAAAGGAATAGGTGGGAGCATGGCCTCCCACTGATTTTGCAGTGGGAGGCCACGCCTCCCACTGTTTGGTATTTTAATTTATTTTTTTAATCGTAAAATTAAATTAGGATATTACAGTATGTGTGTGGGGAAAATCCTATAAATTCGTAAATAATGAATGTGTTCACTATTTTTTTTTTTTTTTTTTTTTTTTTGATGTAAAAGAAGGCTAAAAAGCCATTGCAAAGTTTACAAACAAAAAATAGACACAAGGAAATAAAGCAACACGGAAATTAAAACACAAGGGAAACATTTCCCAAAACCTCCTAGATTAACCATGCCCTTAAGTAGATTGGGCATTCACCTAAAATCAACGACTTGTTCAAACCCACTTTGGCCATAACATTAGCCATTCTGTTAATATCTTTTGAAATGAAGCGGATCGATATTGACCAGTCCCTATTTAAATACTCCCCGATGTTGGAAATCAGCAGGCTATCATTTTTGGAAGAACCCCCTGAGCATCTAATTCTAGCTGGACCTTCCTGTACCCTAAGTCCCAAGCCAACTTGATTCCTTCAAACAAAGCCCATTCCTCAGCCATAGACGTCTCACATAACTCTAAGTTTTTAGAGAAACCAGCTAACCACAGACCCTGACCATCCCTTAAAACGCCTCCACAACCAGCGACATAGGTGGTTAAGGGTATAGCCCTATCCACATTCAACTTGATCCACCCCAGTGGTGGTCTTTCCCAAGATGTAGACAAACCCATCCCACTATTTGGTCCCTCACAGTCCGGTTCAAAGTCATTTAAAATGGAGAATTTACTCCAACAATTGAGCACAGCCGAAGCAAGGTCAGGTGGCTTGTCAAAATTTGGATAAAAAATAAAAGAGTTTCTCTACCCCCACAGCAACCAAATAGCCACCCCATATAGAATACACCAGCTAACATTCATATTACAACCAAAACTTCCTTTTAGGTTCATAGCCACCCAATCTCTCAGTCTCGCTAAAAAGAAAGAAGAAACATACTTGGGAGCTAGAAGAGATAGCCACATTTGTCTAGCATAGGGGCAATCATGAATAATGTGCAACAGATCCTCCACCTCATTTTGACAAAACCTATATAATGGAGACGAGGTCGACCATAGGCTTCTATACTCATTAGTTGGTAGCTTATTTAAAACCACCCTCCATAAGTAAATTTTAATTCTCTCTGCACCACTCCATTTCCAAATCTGCTTAAAAAGTTTGGAATGAAGGTTAGGTTAATTTTTCTCGGTTAATTTTTCTCAATTAAAAAATAGGCACTTTTAATTGAGAAGAAGCCATCACCCTCTACACCCCAAATAATAAAATCATGCCCTGCCTCAAAATTTGGTGGTAAGGTAGACATGAGCCTCTGCAAAATAGTGGAATCAACACAATCATTTAGTCAAGAAAAATCCCATTGACCATCCCTAATCCAATCAATTACAGTGGATTGGGATTCCTCCAAAGACAAATGTCCCGTGCAAAAATTATGAATCTTCTTCCCCTTTACTAACCATTGATCCGAAAAGAATTTCACTACTTGTCCATTACGGACTTGCTATTTAATCCCTAAATCAATAAGCTCTTTTTGGGAGCAAATAAATTTCCATAATGAAGAGTCCCCCGGTTTCCACCTCAGCAAAGAGTCTTCCTCTCTTAACACATACCTCCTCTGTAAAATATCAGCCCACAAACCACTATCACCCACAACTAGCTTCCAAGCAAGTTTTGTACCACATGCATGATTCATAGATGTTAATTTCTGGAAGCTAAGGCCTCCAAACTCTCGCAGCCTAGTAATTAAATTCCCCCCACTTTGTGAAAATGCTGATTTAAGCTATCATGACCCTAAATAAAGTTCCGCTGAATTCTCTCAACCTCTAAACAAATACTACTAGGCAACCTAGTAACTTGCATCGGATATATCAGAATTGAACTTAAAATTGATTTAGCAAGAGTAATCCTCCCAGCCGTGGATAAACAATTTGCCTTCCACGCTGAGAGTTTAGATTGAACCTTATCAATAATATAATGAAATGTCTCTTTCCTCCTACAATTCCTAGTCAGAGGGAAACCGATGTACTTACCAATTTCACATGAAAACTGCATTCCAGAGTCCTCTTTGATTCACCCTTTAGTTTGAGCAGCAACTCTAGGAGAGAAGAAAATTGAGGACTTTTCTCTACTAACCCTTCCTCCAGAGGCTTTGGTAAAAACATCCAGACAATTCATCATACATACCGCTTGGGCTTTCGAGGCAACCCCAAACAACAACAAATCGTCCGCAAACATTAAATGGAACACACGAAGGGCCCGACCTTGAAGTACTAATAGCTTTCCAGCCCCCTGCTTCCAATGTATCACATATTAAATTAGGGTTGATCATGGATTAGACCAGACCGGGTCTGGTCCCAACCGGTGGTCTAGTTCAGGTAGGTCCTCGGGCTGGACAATCCAGCTCGAGATCCGGTCCAGTCTAGCACGAGCCCGAGCTCGGCTGGACCAGACCAGACCACTGGGCTGCCTGGAGTAAGACCTGTTTGAGATTTTTTTTTTGCCTTCTCTGTAAGGTTTCACCTGAATCCTGAAGGTTTAAATTGAACCTAATAAGCCCATAATAATACCTATAATCAGGAAAAACACATTACAAAACATTAATACCCAATCATAAATTCATAACAATCTCTAACAACATTGAACAAGAGTACAAAACAACAACAAACAACATTCAAGTTTCTTTAATACAATCCATAACAATCAATTAAACATAGTAAACCTAACAAGTAACAACAAGTTTATCATTTGTCCCCTCCACCTTCAATGATACTCGATCCATGAAGCAAGACTTACTGAGGAGCAGAATAGTAGAATGCTTAGAGACAAGATGCAGGGTGAAAAAGACAAATGGCTTGCTGCAATTAATACAACTTTTAGTGATATTGAAGGTATGCATCTGATACACTAGTTATGAGTATCTTGACGTGTAAGGTGTGAATATTAATAATTAGGTGTAATTAGATATCATTAGATCAATTTTATCGTGAGTAAACATCAGTTGAATGTAATAATTAAATCAGTTTAAAGCAATAAATAGAGGTCACCTGATACACCAATCACAAAGTCATTCTAACATGCACTTATAATTGACAATTGGCAACTATTAAAACATCAATGACTTGGAGATGGCAACTATTAAACACGGTACTTTGAAATTTGAATCACACATATTGAACAGGGAAAAAAAACACTCAAGCTCAAGCTCAAAGAGTCGTTGGCCTTATCCAAAAATGTCAAAAACCACACAACACTATCTTAGGTTTTTAATTAAGACTTTCTAGACTCTTTTTAGATGTTGAATCAGAGGCAATCACAGTAGACACAACATGGCCATACGCAGAGCCAAAAAAATCATATGCATATGCACTGAGTCTGAGGCTCTCATACCTGACCGTCGACGAATTGAGGAGGAGATAAGGAGAGGCACCTGGATCTGGAAGAGGCGAAGAGGACGGAGGTGGGAGGACTAAGCACTGAGTTTGAGGCTCTCAGCTAAGGAGTGTGGACTGAGTGATACTTTGAAATCTGATGGAGTCTAGAGAGGAACGAAGCAGAGAAGTTGAGACGGAGTGCCGAGAGCCTGAGCCTAAGGTGGAGAGTAGAGACGGAGTGCGGATCTACGGTGGAGAGCCGAGAGTGGAGATGGAGTGACGAATTTGAGCGTTTGAGACTCGACGGTTCGAGTATGAGAGTGGAGACGGTGTTGACAAATTGAGCAAGGTCGAGTGTGAGACTTGAGCGTTTGAGACTCTGAGTTCAGTGAGTTGAGTGTAAAGACTAAAGAGTAAAGTAAACCCTAACTGGCAATTTTTTTAAAAAAAATTAAAAAAATAATAATAAGTCGGGCCAGATTGGACCAGACCAAGGGATTTGATCACCTGGCCCGAGGTCCGGTCCAGCCCGAACATACCAGTCTGGTCCGTTTAAGTTGTCTCAGACCATTTTTTTTAAAGCTGACTACGTCAGACCGGGTTAGACCATCGGGTTTTTTGATCAACCTTATATTAAATGCAATAACTTATCCATGCAAAGGAAAAAAGGAGTAGAGAAATTGGGTCCCCTTGCCTTATTCCCCTCTTTGGAAAAAAGAAATCCGTTTGCGAACCATCCCAAAGGATGTTGTATGACATAGAAGACACACAAGTAATTATTAGATTAATGAAAGCCTCCTCAAAACCTACCTCCATTAGCGTCTGTATGAGAAAAGACTACTTAATTCTATCATAAGCCTTCTCAATATCTATCTTCATAGCCATCAATCCCTTCCTACTATGAGTCAGGCTCATAATTTGGAGAAGCTCTTGCCCGATTACTATATTATCTTGTATATGTCTTCTCTTTATAAAGCTAACTTGGAAAGATCAAATTAAACCACCCATCACCTCTTGAAGCCTTTGAGTGATCAGCTTTATGATGCATTTGTAGTGAACTGTACACAGAGAGATGGGCCTAAAATGATTAACCAAAAATGGGTTCTCTCTCTTAGGAATCAAGGAAATAAGAGTCTTATTTGCTTCCGACAAAGATGAATAGAAGCCATTAAACACTTGCTTAACAAAGGTGCAAATAGTGGGACCTACCTTGTCAGTTCCTCTTGTAGAAAACAGGGGGAAATCCATCGACACCCTGTGCCTTGAAATTCCCCATAGAGAACAAAACCCCCCTTATTTCTTTGTCTAAGGGCTCATTATATAGCTTATCAAAGCTTTTTTGATTCAGGCATTGAAATTGCATCCTTCTATCCATGCAAACATCATCCTCGTCCTCAGGGCATTATAACAACAAAAAATGCCTTTGAACCATATTCTGCAATTCATCCTTATTATCAATCCAACAAGCCGCTTCATTTTTAAGAGACACTATTCGATTCCTCCTTCTCCTCATCTTAGTCTTTACGTGATAGAATCTAGGGTTTCTATCCCCTTTAGACACCTATTCAGATCTAGATTTTTTGAAACCACTTGATCTCTTCTAGCTTCAAAAGCCTCTCTAGTTCTCCATTCAATTCCAATTCAAGATTGTATAGATACAGAGATCGAGGGTAAGACCTAGAACATTGGATCCCCCTTAACCTATTCAAGATATCATGCTTTTTTTTTTTTTTTCCTCAACCAGACCAAAGACGTCCCTATTCCATCCCCTAACAAGATCTCAAAATCTACCAAGGGAAACATTAATATCCTTACTAGTTAACCAATTGACAGCTAAAAAATCTTTAAACTGCTCATGTTCCAACCGCATCGCCTCAAATATGAACGGACGATTACCTAACAAAGACTCACTCTGACCCCCAAACCACAAGGAAATAGGATTATGATCAGAGTAGTTGGTACGAGTCAATACCTAAACTTTCGTATTGGAGAAATTGGAGAAAAAAGCAGTATTTTCCATTGCCCTATCAAGCCGTTCAAACAAGTGAGAGCAATTAGACATAGCTAGACCTTTCCAAGTGAACCTTGGACCCATAAAACCTAGATCAGTTAGAGGACAGTCATTTACTTCATCTTGAAACCTCTAAATGTGAGCGAGATTAACACCCGCACCCCCAACCCTTTCATCCAGAGCCATGATTTCGTTGAAGTCACCTATCACAACCCATGGTTCATATATAGACCCCGACAAATCCTTTAATTGATGCCAAAGGAGTTGTTTGAGATCCGGTAACGGAACTGAGTAGACCGCCGTGAGAAGCACCAAAGAAGAACCAACGAAGAAACATCGGAGGTTGATCAATTGACGATTCTTCAACGGAACCGAGGCTGACACTCGATCTTTTCTCCATGTTGCAATCAAACCCCTCGACCTACCAACACTTGGCACATAAACCCTTTCGTCGAAACCCAGCCTCTCTAAGCATAAAAAAGGACTCTCATTTTCAGATTTGGTTTCCGAGAATAAAAGGACACTCAGATTAGAGCGCCTGATTAGAGTCTTTATTTGCTAGAAAAAAGCTTTATTACACAAGCCTCTACAGTTCCAGTAGACAACACTACCTATACGCAAAGAGACAAGAACAGGAAATGGGCTTACTACTGATAGGCCCAATCAACACAACCTTTAATTGGGTCTTTGGTACCACAGTGTCTTGGACACTCTCACATGGACTCTCATCCTTCATTTCATCATCTGGGTTCAAAAGATTGGGCCCATCCCAAAACTTGCCCTCCAAACCATAGTCTCGCGAAATCTTCCCTCTTTGCCCTCAATTCCATCTGAAAACGACTTGTAAACCTTATTATGACCGTCCCTCATTGGTATTAAGCCTACCATCAACTACCAAATCATTAAGGGCCTCTGCGGTAAAGAGAGCTTGATCAGGGAGACTATCCCCTTTAGGCCCCACATCCATCAGATTATCATACATTGCCCTTGAGGAAACACTAGCGTTGACTCCCTGCACATTCTCTTGCAAATATGTTATTCTCAGCGCCTCCTTGCTTTTGCTTTCCTTCTGCACAAAATCCCTAAGTCTTTTCTCTCTCTTCAGGTCTTGTCGGCCATCAACTGCCGCCCCCGCCGCTATCCCCATCACTTTTTGATTCTTACTTTGTTTCTTTTTCCCCTCTCCTTTTCGCTCACATTTACGCTCTCCATTTTTCTGCTCTGAATTATCACAGGGTACGAGTCTCGCTCCTTCTGTCTCCATATGTATGAAAGGGGTACCAATGTCTGCTTTGTCCCCATTGCTTTTTTCACCGTTGTTCACCTCCAATACCCTGAACCTAGAACCACCCTCATCACACCGGAGACTATCATTATGCTTCTCCTTGCCACTCTTCTTCTGCCATCAAGGTTTCTTCACAACTTTCTAAGTATCTTGATCGGTCAAGCTCTCAACGACCCTAACCCACTCAACATCAATAACCGCCAACTCGATATTGTCCACTTTGCTTTCCTTGGGCTCTCCACTAACCCCTGTTTTAGCTACTAGATGCTCTGTTTTACATTCTTTGCATTTGTGGCAATACATACCACAACTAGTGCACAGTCCATGCAAACCTTCATACTCTAAATAGTAGTCATTGCCATCCAGAGAGAATCCTGCCATCAACTGCTTACTCAAATCCACAAGGACACAGATAAGTGAATAATAACCTCTGAGTTGTCCAGACGTATTCATATCAATTTTAATCGTATCACCAATTCTGTCGCCTATCCAAGTTAGAGCTTCCCTATCATAATACTCCAGAAACACGTTGGGTATGCGAACCCAAACAACAACCTTGTTCACCGATTCTTGCTTAGGATGAAACTGAGGTTCCCAAGGTCTAACTATAAGATAATGATCGAAAATCATCCATGGACCTCCAATTAATGAATTAAGGTAATCAGTTTTGTTTTTAAATTTATTTTATTTTTTTTTAAAAAAAAACCATCACCTATATTAATGAGGTTCAAAACACCCCTCTTCGCCCAGAGCTTCTGAATGATTGACAGTAGCAATTTATACCCCATATTTCTCCCTAGCAGCTTCACAAGAATCGCTTGATTCCAAGCCTTATACAATTGCTTTTTCATCTTCCCAGAGAACTCAAATGTAGGGAAGTTCCGGTTAAGGTCTTCCCTAATATCACAGAGAGGCTCACTTTCCTCTTTTTCCGAATCCACAATGATATCTTCAGAGAGGGAGTCATCAGACATATCATTATTATCAACCATGTTCTTGTCGCTATTACCGTTTTCACTAATACCTTCCAATTTTTCAGTGAAAGATTGACCAAAGGGCCAATGCCCCTGACCCCCCATACCCACCTTTGGCCATTCCTCATTGTTGAGACTGATAAACTTCGGTGAAGGAGATCATCCTGCTCGCGAGACAAAGGAACCTGAGCAGACGCTTTCATGGAGAGAACCATCGCCATTCTAGTGATTTTCAATTGTGTAGCATAGACTTAATTTGCTCGAGCAAAAGACTCCCAGTTTTGTTCACTAAAAATTTCATTAATGAATGAATAGTGTAAACTTATCATTTTGCATTTGAACTTTATTATTGGGAGTTTTTTTTTTTTATGATTACAATTTTTTTTTTTTTTAACTTCATAGTGATATTCTCTATATAATTTACAAGTGATGTGATATTTTCCTAGTATAGACAAATTAGAGTCAAGAAACTTTTAAAATTAAAACAAGCCCTATAACCTAAAAAAATATTTATTAATTACTTATCAGCGAAGTTAATATATACATTAATTATGGGATTTAAACCTACATTCTAATAAAATATGTATACTTATAACTTAAACTACCTATTGTTAGAATATAAGGAAAAATTTGAAAAAAATACAATTAAAAATGGAAAAGGACAAATTGGTGTTACGAATTTATTAAATCTCAAGTCAAAACTGAAGTAGGAATATGAGATTTTCAATTATAACCAAATGACCAAAATGTCATGAGTTGATGGCACAAGTTTCAGGGGTCAATAACATATCTGTATCAATATAAAAACATCATATTTTATATTAGCGATTTTACTTTCATGTTTGACAACTTCATATCTAAAAAACTATAGATAATATTGAGGGCACAAGTTTCAGAGATCAATAACAACATCTCGTATCTATATTAACAACATTATATTTTATATTAACGACTTCACTTTCATGTTTTACATCTTCATATCCTAGAAACAATGGATAATTTTGAGGGTACAAGTTTCAGGAGCCAATAACAATATATGTATTTATATTAACAACATCATATTTTTCATTAACGACTTTATTTTCATGTTTCATAGCTTCATATCCTAAAAAGCGGGGATAATTTTGAGGGCACAAATTTCAGAGGTGAATAACAACATACGAATATATATTAAAAACATTAGGTTTTATATTAACGACTCCACTTTCATATTTCACAACTTAACTCACGGAAATTTGGTCGAATTAGAAATTTCATATTCCTACTTCAATTCTAACATGGGATTTGATAAATTCACATCACCAATTTGTTTTTTTTTTCCTCATTTTTAATTGTATTTTTTCTAAAAATTTTCTAAATACAAATGATGTGATATTTTTTTGTTCACATATGAAATTTGGTTGAATTGATTGAGTCCAATGTAAATGGTTGGTGAGTGTGAAACGGAATTCCAAGTGTCCATCAATGTAAATGGTTCGACAAGGTAGCTTTTTCCGAGACTAATAACATTGTTAGTCTTTATAATTATAATTGGTCCATTTTGTTCTTTATCCTTATACTTTTCAATTATTAGTTTTGGTCCCTACAATTTTATAATATCTGACTTAAGTTTAATAAATGATCCCTATAATTTTAATGAGTTTTGGTTTTGATTCGTATACTTAAATTTATATCAAATCCTTATAAAATCATATGGATTACAACCAAAGATTTAAATTTATTAGGACTAAAACTAAAATTCAATCAATTTGTAGAGACATGAACAATGATATTAACCCATTTTCCAAGGATATATTTTTCTCACTCTTATTTATTTGTATGCATATCCTATATCCAACATTTTGGAGTTGACGGAACATTTTTCTCATTCTTATTTATTACTCCCTCCGGTCTTTAAGATAAAGCATATTTGAAAAGTTAATCTTGATCATAAATATAAGATAAAATTTTCATATTTATCAATTTTTTTCTCATTTATCTCTATTAATGCTCCCTCAACAATAATTAAATATGAGGGAGAATGGGAGAATTAAAGAATGTAGCTAAAGTGTTTTAGAAAATGCATATCATATTAACTAACTTAATCAACTTTCTCAATTTAATCAAATAAGATAAATATATGTTATATTAATGACTATATATGACTAATATTGTTCATAGGTTTAGTGTGTTGGCCCATACCACTACATCAACTGGAGTGGTATTAGCTAGTTACTTTATTTCATAAACTCAACAGAAGATTGAGTTATATAGAATCACACACCAGCAAGCCCCAATATCAAATTTATATGTTCCATATCATGTCCTTAAGACCTTAATATTTCAAAGGCCACTTCAACCCTACCTAGTGCTTCATCTAATAATTAAAAGCCTCGGTTAGTTTTTGTAATGTCTCTAACATAACCTATCAGGTGAACTAGAAGTTGTGGGCAATAATGACCAAATTCCTTGACCATTAAGCCATAGAAGCTCTGATATGAAGTTTCTTTCTCGTCATGCTTCTAAAAAGACAACAGTTTCTTTAACGAAAAATGTTGTAACTTTGTTCAATACTCTTTTAATTCTATTAATAAAATTCTACAATGTTTTATGTAGATCAAGAAAAATTTTAAACTTTTTTAACTCCTACTATAAAATCAATTACTTTCCAACTTTATCACCATTTAATACTACTCTAGTTCTATTTATAAGTTCATTTTGATAAGAAATTTTAGACTTTATTATAAATCAGTGTTAAAGTAATAAATGCGTTTTTTTTTTCCAAAATTTTTTTGCCTCTATTAATTGCAATAAATAAAAATAATTTATTCATGTGATTTTTGGAACCAATCGTCGATATATAAATGCAAAATTAAAAAATAAAGCCCGTAATTAATGAGTTAACCAACTTTTCTTAATATGTAAGAGTTAGTTAATTTAGACTTACAAATAGGAACCAGAGTGGTATACATTACACCTCATGGGAACAAACTCCATACTATAATAAATAAATGATAAAACTGTACATCTATATGAAAAATTTAAGGGAGAATGACTTTTAGATCCTAATTAAAAAAAAAATAATATCGAAAAATCCCAATTGTCAATTAAACGTGCAAAATTAACAACTTATGATAGTTGTCAATGTATTATTTTTTTGGTTGGGACATAAATGTCATTCTCTTAAAATTTGATGAGGTGCCCTTTCAATAGGACAAATAAATTTATTATCTCTCTACATTATAGCATATTTCATTTGAATTTTATCTTTGCTAATTATTAATATTAAATCCCAGAGTGAGAAGTACTCTTCCCGTCGTATTCGAGTTTTCTGATTTTCAAGTCAACGTATAACTCATACATTTTCTGTTTTATTTCCTTCTTGATTTACTATCATGTTAAATGTGTGTTTGCATAATGTATTATCACTTCTTTTAATAAATATGTTTCTCGATTTAAACTTATGTTCTCCTCTTTACGGGGATGATGACATTTACTACCTCAACCAAAAGTTTGTTTCTTATTATTTTTACTTGTTACTCTATCCTATCCAAGCAATGACATATATAATCTGCTTTTTATAATCTGGGTATGTTTATGTCGAGTCATCTTGAAATGAAGGATTATTTACTTAACATTCAGCTAATTATTAAAAAAAAAAAAAGTCTAGAAAATTTTTATATAATTAAAAAAAAATACAAATGGGAAATAATGTTTGTTGGAGATGTTAGTTAGTTATAAAAATATTTGCACATTTTATATATATATATATATATATATATATATATATATTTTTTTTTTTTTTTTATTGAAGTATGACATAATGAGTTGAAAAATATCAATCTTACTAGGTGATCACTTGTGGCTATCCATTGATTTAAATATATATATAATTTGATTTTTTTAAAATTTTAAAATGGAATTTGGTAAATTTGATGAAGATATAACAATAGGGAGTGATCTTCATGCTTGTTTCTTAATTCCATTGTGAATAGAATGTGAAATGGAATACCAAGTTCTACTATTTTTCTTTGCTAACTTTTCCAAGTCAACAGGATGACCTTACTTTATTGTAGGGGTGGCACCAGCCTTTGAAACCCCGGGTATTATTAATTTTGAGTACTTTAGAACTTTAAAAATAAATAATAACGAAGAAAATTTAAATATTTAAGCTTAAAAACACGATGCGTTTCTTTAATAAAATCATATGATTTTTAAGCTATCACTTTTACTCCATGACCATATCTTGTTATTGATATATTTTACTTGTCTTACAATTTAAAATCTAATTATTTTGACTTGATTAAAAAAATTCATCAAGTATATAAATTTAAGTACATCGTTTTTTTTAATAATAACTTATATAGAATTATATTTTGTAAAAATTAAGATTTGAGAAAAGGATAGGATAAATTTTCAAAGATTATAAATTTTTTTAAAAAATGTTTTTCATACATAGAATAATCTTAAAATTGATATCAAATTAAAGAAAATAAGATAACTAGCCTTCACTGACTATTTGGTGAATAATAAATTTACTTTCTTAAAAAATGTATGTCTTTATAATTCAACAGCCAATTACTTGAAGTTCTACTAAACTAAGAATAATTTTAAAGCCGTACAATTTAAATTTTTTAAAATTAACAAATTTTTAGTGATAGACTACTAAATTTTATGTTCAGTTATTATTATATTTGTTTATGACAAATATATTCTTTTGGCTAGAATTTGTAGGTAAAATCTGATAGTTGAATTTTAACTAAATCCTTCATTTCAAGACACAACATGGAGATGACTCAAAGGGTGTGTATGGTAACGCTCCGTAATGCGTTTTTCTTAATTTCTATTAAGGAACAAAATTGGATGGGAATTGTGTTTGGTAAATCCTTTTTTTTTTTCCTTGGGATGAACCGGTTTATTTTTTGTGCCGAGGAATAAAAAAAAAAAGAAGCAAAAATTTTCTCGCTTCTTTGTTCCAAGCCACAAAATGAGAATCATTTTTCTCAAAAAAAAAAAAAAAAAAAAAAAAAAAAAAAAAAAAAGACTCTTTCCTTTTCGGCGTAAATTTACCCTCGTTCACCACCACCCCACCACCGGTCCACCACCGCCGCCCCACCGCCACCGCCACCCCCACCACCGCCACCGGCGCCACCACCACCCCACCACCGCCGCCGCCACATAAATGTGTTACCAAATGTAATTCGATTCTTAGAGTAAAAATAAAATGGGTTAACAAACGTAATTCGATTCTCGAACTCTTCCAAAGCAAGAATCGAGAAAAAACCTGTTTCATTTCGTAAAGCTTGATAGCTAGGCAAATGAATGGTTGCCATGTACACCCCAAGTCAAAAACAAGAAGACTCCACTAACCCGGGATTTCTTTTGTCCTAACTCCAAACAAACTAAAGTTTTTTTTTTTTTTTTTTTTACCCCAAAATCAAAAACTAAAACAAATTGCTGCAATGGTTAAGTTGAATGTTTTTTTTTTAAGAGATTAAAGAAGTTAAATAAATTATTTTAAAATATGTTTTAATTTTCTTCTAATTGAGTACTCTGACTTATTAAAAAATATAATTTAATAATATCTAATATATACTATAATTAAGTAATATATTTAGTTTTTTTTAACTTTTATTTAAAAAATTAACTAGATCTGATATTTAAAATTGGGAGTATAATTATTTATTTAATGAGAACATGACTTCAAAACAACTCGTCAAAAGCAAGTGTATACATTAGAATTTATCAATGGACTCCACAAGGCTTTCCCACCAGCTGACTGCCAAACTTATGTTACATTTACATTAATTAATATACAGAGACTGTGACATTCACTCATTTATATTCATCATTATAATGGGAAGGTTTTTAAAAAAAAAATAAAAATAAAAATAAAATTTTTCAATACCCCTTTAATTCAATTTATAATGTACTTCTATAATGTTTCATGTAGATAAAAAAAGGTTTTAAACTTTATTAACTCTTATTATAAAATCAATTACTTTCCAACTTTATCACCATTTAATACTTTTATGGTTCTATTTATAAGTTCATTTTGGCAAAAAATTTCAGTCCTTATTATAAGTCTAGTTTTAGAATAATAAATACATTTTTCCCCCTATTAATTGCAATAAATAAAAATAATTTATTGATGTTGATTTATGGAACCAAGAAAATTTAGCTCGTAATTAATGAGTTAACTAACTCTTCTTGATAGGTAAGACTTAGTTAATTTGAACTTACAAATAGGATCAGAGTGATATACATTATACCTCATGGGAACAAAGTCTATACAATAATAAATAAGTGATAAAATTTTACATCCATATGAAAAATTTAATGAGATGCCTTATAAATAGGACAACAAAATTTATTGTCTCTCTTCCTTATAAATAGGATCTAAAGAGTATATTTCATTTGAATTTTCTCTATGCTAATTACTACTTCCTCCAGTTCTAATTATATAAGACCAGGTTAATTTTTTTTTAAGAGATTAAAGAAACTTATTAAATTACATTAGAATATTTGTATTTATATTTTTTTTTCTCAAAACTAATTAGTTTGACGAATAAACTAATAAATAGGATATTATCACTACCAATTTTATGTCATTATCACTTTTCACCGTTAGATCACAATCTCAATAGGAGAGAGAAATAATAAAGGTAGATGAGATTCTGATCTAACGGTGAAAAAGTGGTAGTGACTTGGTAGTGACATAAAATTGATAATGACAATATCTTATCCCATAAACTAATATATAATTTAAGATACACAACATATGATATGATTAAGTAATTTATTTAAGGGAAAAACACTTCTCATGTTGTAGAAGAAGTGTTTTCTCATGTTACACACACATAAAATGGTGGGACCCACACATATATATATATATAATTAGCATTATATATATGTGTGTGTAGGTCCCACTATTTCGTGTGTGTGTATGATCTTCTTCTTCTCATGTAACATGAGAAGTTTAAACCCCTTTATTTAATTTTTTAAAAAAGTCAATCCAGTCATATAATTAAAACAAAAATACTAATATTAAACCCCGGAGTGAGAAGTACTCTTCCCACCGTATGTTACGGGTTGCAATGATGCTGATTATTCAAGTTCATCTTTGACTTGTAAGCACATATCGTACATGATTAGTGTCCTTTCCTGTTTTATTAATGTGTTTGTTTTTTTTTTTTTGGTCGAAAGGAAATTTATATTAATACTAACGATAAAAGTTACAATAGAACAAGACGATTACATTGGAAAAATAAACTGGAACAAGAAGACTGAGAAATATAACAAACCAAAACAAATGTAAGGAAAGCTAATCACCACAAAATATAAGAGAATAAAAGCAACATCAAGAACTCTAACAGCTTCCTGAACATCCAAGGTTAGAAGTGATATGAAAGGAAGTGTTGGTTGCAAAACCCACCCAATCGAGCACACCTCCTTATAAGAATAAGCTGCACATAGATCGCTACATAAATGCCCCGACTTAGGCACGGGACGAAGAAAACCCAACCTCAGAAAAAGAAAAACCACTGAAATCTTGAAAAATACTTTTGCTCCTCCATTGAAGCAAATCTGGTGATTTCAACCACCTCCCAAACAAAATTCGGCTAATACTAGCAATTTGGATCTGCCACCATCGAACAATCCTAAAAATGATCCTCACATATGTAAGGCACAAAACAGTATCGACCACCGGAAAAACCCTTCCCCCAAAATTACAAATCCAAATCACCACAAAAACACCACCATAAATCCTCAAGTCCATAACCACATCAGAAGAAACACACAAGCATACAACAATAAAGACAGGAACAGGAACATAATCGAAAGACAGGGAAAAGGGAACATAATCGAAAAACAGGAAAAAGGAAACATAATCGAAAAACAAGAAAAAGGGAAGGGGAAAGACATCCCCTCCGCCGGCGACCACCGTCGAACCAGAAAGCACCATCGCGTGGAAGGCCATCGTCGAGGGAGACATCCAGACAAAAGCTCCCACCTCCGGAGATGAGAGAGGACCCGCGCTGCACCCAGAAAATAGAGGAACTGGAGAGGCGATGAGACCGGACACCAGAGGAGAGCCAACGCCGAGGAAGAAGGACGGTCGCCGCTTTATATCTCTGTTCCGGCCTAAAACCTTGCCTGTCCTGACCTCTCGAGGTTCGATCTGTACTTCTGTTGTGGATGTGGTATGAGAGGAGGCTCGCCGGCGAGACAGAAGCCAGAATTTGGGGAGGGAGCGTTGGCGCCGCGTCTGCTAGGGTTTACGGAGCGAGAGAGAGGCACCTCACAGAGTGGTTATTAATGTGTTTGTTAGGATCAAATTATTTTGCTTTTATTTTATTTGGTCAATGTATAATCTCTGTTCACACTTAGAACGTAATGTATTTTCGCCTATTTCAATAACTGTAAATTTTAGGATTCAAATTTATATTCTCTTCTTTATAAGAATGAGACCATTTGGTATCTCAACGAACAACTTGTTTGTCATTTGTTTTTATATTTACTTGTTATTCCATCCTATCCAAGCAATGACATAGAACAAAGTTATGACATGTGCCATATGATTTGTTTTTTTATATAATCTGGGTATGTTTTTGTCTGAGTTCTCTCCATGTTGTGTCTTGAAATGAAGGATTTGGTTAAAATTCAACTGTCTGATCTTATCTTACAAATTCTAACCAAAAGAATATGATTGTCATAAACAAATATAATAATAACTTAACATAAAGTCTATCACTAAAAATTTGTTAATTTTAAACATTTAAATTGCAAGGCTTTAAAATTATTCTTAGTTAAGTAGAACTTCAAGTAATTGGCTGTTCAATTATAAAGACACACATTTTTTAAGAAAATAAATTTATTCAGTGAAGGTTAATTAGTTGTCTTTTATATATATATATATATATATATATATATATATAAATTTTAAGATTATTCAATGTATGGAAAACTTTTTTTTCCTTAATTTATAAACTTAGAAAATGTATCGTATCCTTTCCTCAAATCTTAATTTTTACAAAATCTAATTCCACACAAGTTATTATTATTATTTTTAATAATAAAAAAAATCATGTACTCAAATTTATATACTTGAGGAATTTTTTAATCAAGTCAAAATAATTAGATTTTAAATTTTAAGACAAGTTAAATATGTCAAAAACAAGATATGGCCATGGAGTAAAAGTGATCGCTTAAAAGATCATATGATTTTATTAAAGAAACGCATCGTGTTTTTAAGCTTAAATATTTAAATTTTCTCTGTTATTATTTATTTTTTAAGTTTTAAAGTACTCAAATTAATAATACCCGGGGGTTTCAATAAAATAAGATCATCCTGTTGACTTGGAAAAATTAGCAAAGGAAAAAATAGTAGAGCTTGGTATTCCATTTCACATTCTATTCACATTGGAATTAAGAATCAAGCGTGAAGATCACTCCCTACCGTTATATATTAATCAAATATACCAAATTCCACTTTTTGAAAAAACAATTGTATATATTTTAAATCAATGGATAGCCACAAGTGATGACCTAGTAAGATTAATATATATTTTTTTCCCATTATTTGATACGTCAATAAAAAAAAATAAAGTGTAAATATTTTGGGTTAAGTAGCAATTTTGCCCCGAAAGTATATGCCCAGGAGCAATGTTGCTCTGAAAGTTTTTTTGGGCTCAATTTTGCCCCGAAAGTCTAAAAACGTAGTAATGTTGCCCTCCACTAATGGTGAGACTAACAGAGTTGGCACACTCGAGTGTGATACCCTCACACTCGAGTGTACGGGTATCACACTCAAGTGTGATCGAAGAAAATTAGGGGAAGGAAAAGGAAAATGAGTATTTTCCGTCGCACTTGGTTCGCATTCTCCTGGCAAAATGTTTTTCGGCAGCGGGGTGATTTTCCCTTATACATGGGAAAATTGGTGGGAACCATTTTCCGACGGAGCGAGAAAATCAAAGAAGATGAACTTACCTTCGAGAGTTTCTGGTGCGTCTTCAATCACGACACAACTCTCGCTAATCTCCAGCTCTTAAACTCGTCGAAGGAAGAAGAAGAAGGTCGATGGTGCTCTCCAACTCTTGTTTTCCTTAGGTCGCTGATTGTCTGAAAAAATGGTAGACTAAAGAGAAGAATAGAGAAGAAGCGATGGAAGATACGGAAGAGAATGCGCCCTCAAATTGAGTGTGAACGAGTGCACACTCAATTTGTGCACATTGTGTACATTGGAGTGTGAACATGCACAAATGTGCACACTGCTCACTCAATTTGAGTGTGCATGAGTGCACATTCTCTTCCATCTCTTCTCTTGCTTCTTCTCTGTTCTTCTCCTAAGTCCGCCATTTTTTTAGACAATCGGCGACTTAAGGAAAACAAGAGCTAGAGAGTACCATGGATCTTCTTCTTCTTCCTTTGACAAGTTTAAGAGCTAGAGATTAGCGAGAGTTGTGTCGCGATTGAAGACAAACCAAAAGCTCCCAAAGGTAAGATTGTCTTCTTCGATTTTCTTGCTCTGTGGGAAAATGGTTCCCACCCACTTTCCCATGTATAAGGGAAAGTCACCCCACTACCAGAAAACATTTTGCCAGGAAAATGCAAACTAAACGCGACAGAAAATACCCATTTTGTTTTTCTTCCCTCAATTTTCTTTGATCACACTCGAGTGTTATACCTTCACACTTAAGTGTACCAACTTTGTTAGTCTGTTTGTTAGTGGAGGGTAATATTGCTATATTTTTAAACTTTCAAGGTAAAATTGAGCCCAAAAAAACTTTCAAGGCAACATTGCTCCGAGCATGTACTTTCGAGGGAAAAATTGCTATTTAACCCAAATATTTTAGAACTAACTAATATCTTCAACAGACATTATGTCCCATTTGTATATATATATTTTTTAATTATACAAAACTTTTCTAGACTTCTTTTTTATAGTTAGTTGGATGTTAACTAAAGGGAAAATGACACTAAAATACCAAATGAATTTGCAAAACCCCAGAAGTCGTCAAATTTGCAAAACAGAGAGGTGACAAGGACCTGGGGGGTTTTGCAAATTAGCCAAATTACCCTTTTGCCATTAGGGTTAAATAATAATAATAATAATAAAATACCCCCGGTGGGCCCCACCGCCACGCTTACCCCGCCGGCGGCCGCGGCCATCCACCACCGCTGGCGACCACCACGGGTCGCCGGCGACCGGTGGGCCCCGTCCCACCACCGTCGGCCGGCGGTGGTGGACGGTGGCCGCCGGTGGTAGGCGGTGGCGGTGGGGCCCACCGCGGGGGGGTTTTTTTTTTAATTATTTAACCCTAAGGGCAAAAGGGTAATTTGGCTCGAATTTGCAAAACCCCCAAAGGTCCTTGTCACCTCTCGTCTTTTTGCAAATTCCGCGGACTTTTGGGGGTTTTTGCAAATTCATTTGGTATTTTAGTGTCATTTTCCCTTAACTAAATCCTTCATTTCAAGACTCAACATGGAGATGACTCGAAAAAAACATATCTAGATTATAAAATTGCTTTAACTCAAACTTTTTTTTTTTGTTATAAAAATTTTTAGGAAAGGGGTTGGGCTCACCATTACCCAAGAAGCAAGGCGCTTGGAGCCCGTCCACGGGGATATTGGTAGAGAGTACACATGCCTCCATCTCTACCGGCGTTACCTTTGTTTCCTAGACCCTAAGATCTCCCCGGCGCCTTGACCAACGCAGAGATCAAACCCCCTCCCTTAAGGTGAGGAAGGCCAGGCCCCACGCCAAGCGCGGTTGAACCCAAAGACGAGGGGTTGCTTTAACTCAAACTTGATGAGTCTTCTTGCTTTCAAAGTCAAAAACAGGAAGACTCCACTAGCCTTAGGCCTTCTTTTCTCCGAACTCCAAACAAACAAAAGAATTGTTTTTTTTTTTACCCCAAAAGCAAAAACTAAAACAAATTGCTGCAACTGTGAAGTTGAGTGTTTTTTTTTTTTAGAGGTTAAATAAGTTAAATAAATTATTTTAAAATATGTTTAAATTTTCTTCTAATTGAGTACTTTGACTTATTAAAAAAATATAATTTAATAATATCTAATATATACTATAATTAAGTAATATATTTAACTTTTTTTTAACTTTTTATTTAAAAAATTAACTAGAACTTATATTTAAAATCTGAAGTATAATTATTTGTTTGATGAGAACATGACTTCAAAACAACTGCGTCAAAAGCAAGTGTATACATTAGAATTTATCAGTGGACTCCATAAGGCTTCCACACCAGCCAACTGCCAAACTTATGTTACATTTACATCAATTAATATACAGAGACTGGGACATTCCCCCATTTATATTAATCATTATAACTAGAAGTATTTTTTTAAAAAAAAAAAAATTTGTTCAATAGTTCTATTTATAAGTTCATTTTGACAAAAAATTTTTGTCCATATTATAAGTCTAGTTTTAGAATAATAAATGCATTTTTTCCCTATTAATTGCAATAAATAAAAATAATTTTTTGATTTTGATTTATGGAACCAAGAAAATTCAGCCCATAATTAATGAGTTAACTAACTCTCTTTTATAGGTAAGAGTTAGTTAATTTGAACTTATAAATAGGATCAAAGTGGTATATATTATTTGTATAAAAAAAAAGTGGTATATATTATACCTTATAGGAACAAAGTCTATACAATAATAAATTTTACATCCATATGAAAAATTTAATGAGGTGCCTTATAGACAAAAAAAATTTATTGTCTCTCTTCCTTATAAATAGGATGAAAAGAGTATATTTCATTTGAATTTTCTCTATGCTAATTACTACTTCCTTCAGTTCTAATTATAAGACCAAGTTAATTTTTTTGGAAGAGATTAAAGAAGCTTATTAAATTACTTTAGAATATTTGTATTTATATTTTTTTCTCAAAACTAATTAGTTTGACTAATAAACTGATATATAATCTAAGGATATATATGATATGATAAAGTAATTTACTTAATTTATTTAATCTTTAAAAAAAAAGTCAATCGATCATATAATTAAAACAAAAGATACTAATATTAAATCCCGGAGCGAGAAGTACTCTTCCCATCGGATGTTCCGGGTTGCAATGATGCGGATTATTCAAGTCCATCTTTGACTTGTAAGCACATATGCATACATGATTATTGTTAGGATCAACATTATTTTTCTTTTATTTTATTTGGTCAATGTGTAATCTCTGTTCACACTTAGAGCGTAATGTATTTTCGTCTATTTCAATAAGTGTGAATTCTATGATTTAAATTTATATTTTCTCTTTTGTAAGAATGAAACCATTTGCTATCTCAACTAATAATTTGTTCGTCATTTGCTTTTATGTTTACTTGTTATTCTATCCTATATCCAAGCAATGACATAGAACAAAGTTATGAGATGTGCCATAAGATTTGCTTTTTATAATCTGGGGGTATGTTTTTTGTCTGAGTTCTCTTCATGTTGTGTCTTGAAACGAAGGATAGTTAAAATTCAACTATATGATCTTATATTACAAATTCTAACCAAAAGAATATGATTGTCATAAACAAATATAATAATAACTTAACATAAAGTCCATCACTAAAAATTTGTTAATTTTAAAAATTTAAATTGTAAGGCTTTACAATTATTCTTAGTTAAGTAGAACTTCAAGTAATTGGCTGTTGAATTATAAAGACACACATTTTTTAAGAAAATAAATTTATTCAGTGAAGGTATATTAGTTATCTCTCTTTTTTTTTTAATATCAATTTTAAGATTATTCAATGTATGGGAAACATTTTTAAAAGTTTTTTATAAACTTTGAAAATGTATCGTATCCTTTCCTCAAATCTTAATTTTTACAAAATCTAGTTCTACACAAGTTATTATTTTTTTTATAAAAAAAAACATGTACTCACATTTATATACTTGATGAATTTTTTAATCAAGTCAAAATAATTAGATTTTAAATTTTAAGACAAGTTAAATATATCATTAACAAGATATGGCCATGGAGTAAAAGTGATCGCTTAAAAAATCATATGATTTTATTAAAGAAACGCATCGTGTTTTTAAGCTTAAATATTTAAATTTTCTTGTTATTATTTATTTTTAAAGTTTTAAAGTAGTCAAATTAATAATGCCCGGGGGTTTCAATAAAGTAAGGTCTAAAATTAGCAAAGAAAAATTAATAGTAGCACTTGGTATTCCATTTCACATTCTATAAATAGAGGTCGTCTATTTTGTTAACGTCTGATCTATAAGCTTTCCTAATCTCTGTTTATATATTAAATAAATATAATTATATTTATATCATATAAATAATATAATATTTAATTATTTATTGATTTTCATTCTTATATTATACTAAAAGCTTATATTTATATAAGTTTTGATAGGCTCAAAGTGTACAAAGCTTATTTTGGCCTCTAAGGTCTATAATATGAGGTTTTTTTGTAGGCCTTTAAAATTTACAGGTTTAATAAAGTCTTATGAAAATTTTAAAAAAAAAAACAACCCGCATTCGAGCTCAGCCTTATATCCCTATTACAGCTCCAGACTTATTTAATGGCACCTAACCTGATTTATTTCCATCCCTATTCATCACTGGACTCCACAAGGCTTTCCCACCAGCCACCTGCCAAACCTATATTACATTTCCGTTAATTAATGTACGGAGACTGGGACATTCCACTCATTTATATTCATCATTATAAATGGATAATATATTAATGAGCTCCTGACATAACCATTCTAGCTTCTTCTCTCTTGTCCTCCTACTCACCGCTCCCTCATCACTGCGTTTTTCTCCTCCTCTTTCTTCCGATGTTCAACCCTGTTTCAACCTCATTCTTCAAAACAATGTCAATCCCAAGAGATTTGTTCTTGTAAACAACCGCTAGTCCGCTACAACGCACCAAGCCACCAAGGTACCTGCTTTTTTTTTCCCCAGGTTTCAACCTTTGTTGGTGTCTTGTCGGGTCTCTCTGTCTTATTTCCAAATGAGGCATCTCTGGTTGCTTCTTCTTCCTCTATGCTTTTATTCATTGTTATGCTCTGTCTTATAGCTATATGATAAATTTCCCTTTTACCTTATTAGATTACTGTACATAGGGGGAAAAATAGATTTCTGAACATGATGTCCTGTTGGTTATTTGATGCAGGGGATGGATTGCTGAGGCTTCAAGATGATGTACAGACATGTGAGTATCAAGATGTACAAGTGATGTGGGAAATGCTTAGAAGAACAGAGTCTGAGGTTGTTGTGGACAGCCATCAGAAAAGGAAGCAACAGCCGTTGTGGGAATCTTTGTGTGGCCTTCTAATTCTAACCACACTGATCATGCTTCGTTGGAATCTTCCCAAGTCTTCCTAGTTGTCAATGAACAAGCAGACTCATGTTTGATGATGATGATGATTATGCCTTTTACTAATAAAATCTGCTGCTCATGTTTGGACTGCTAGCAGTACAGAGGCATATGTAACATCAAACATATGTCAGCTTTCCCTCCCTCCCTCTTACAACTGATATATATATATACTACTTTGTGACAGTGATATTTGTAAATACATCAATGTATTATCAATTGCCAACCCAGAAGCTTTCAGGGATTGCTTCCTTTGGTTTCAGGCTCATGTAATTCAAGGTTTATAGCTGATAAGAATAACTGTGCTAATCCATTGGAACAAAGATCACAAATGCTTTTTTATAGTTCAAATCTAATTCATATTTATCAGCTAATCTTTAAAGTTGGAGGAATTGTAAAAAACACAGTTAAATTTGGAAGATGGTGGTGGCGTGTAAATCATTGCCTCTAAGTGATGTGTGTTTCTGACTGAGTCTACCAATCCACTATCAGAACTGAGAGGTCCTGAGGAGAAATACTTGTTGTGGACCCTACATTGGCTAACTTTGAAGGTGGTTCTGAGCCCCCCAAAAAAAAAAAAAAAAAAAAAAAAAAAAAAAAAAAAAAAAAACTTTGAAGTTGGGGCCCACACAATGGACTACTGGGGGGAAACTTTTAAATCCATCCCTGAAGAAACTACGTTATCTCAGTTGATCTCTAAAATCAAATTAAGACAAGGAAGCTTGTCTCTCATGAGACTGTTGATAAACAAAAACCAATACCATCTGAAAACTCCTGCCCAGTACTCGCATCTCCATGCTTCTGGGTCATCCAGAAAATAGTAACATAATCTTAAATGGTCTTGTGAAACATCTATTCTCGTCGATTCGTAGTGGATGGTGAGAATTCAGCAACCAACAAAGAGGCATTTTCCATCAATAATTTGACTCTGACAATGATATTTTGATGGACGGGAAGAAATTGGTGATGGCTTGATTATATCAGATTGAAACATATCAAAGTTTAAAAGACTTGAGACAGAGTCATATGATTTGGTTGACGAGAACCATGTTATCAAGCATTCTCTACATGAAAACTTGGTTCCAGTCTCAAAAGGAAAAAAAATCTTGAGTAAAAATGATAGACTTTCAAAGAGTAAGTAATTTCTTCATAGAAAAAGCTTAAACAAATAAAAAAAGAAGAAAGGAAGAATTTTTTTTTAAAAAAAAAAAAAATCTTATGTCATCCAGTTTGGGGAAATATTCAAATAATGTTTTTTTAATAATTGGTTGGTATTAGATTCATATCAGATAATTGATCAGTAATATAAAGCTACTTTATGACAGACAGTGAAATGTGCAGATATGCCAAAGTCTTGTCAGCATCCAACCCAGAACCTTTCAGGCTAAGCTGCTTGGAGCTCATTGGATTCAAGTCATATCCTTTTCTCTTTAACTGATAAGAATATGTGTGTTGATGCAAGTGTTGATCCATCATTAGTACCATCAACTTAAGAAAATCTTCATGACTCTTAGGACAACCACGGCTACATGAATTATACGCCTCTATGTTCTATTAACGAATAAATTTTAAGTTAGATTATTAACCAAGAGGTCCCTTTTAATAACTTTATTGAGCATTCGTTTCGGTCTTCTTCTACAGTTCTATCTTCTACCCCTTTTAACAAGATAAGTTAACATTGGAACAAGTTTGTTCTGTATGTGTGTGTGTGTGTGTGTTTTTTTCAGAATCAAATAAAACTCACTTATTTACAACACAGATTGAAACATGCAAAGTTCAAAAACTCTTATAATATACAAGAGCATTGTAACAAGGGGTTTAAGTGCGTACGTGAAAATTTACAAATCAAAGAAATAGTACAAACCAATCCAAATTTATTACACAAGAGTGTGGTTATACAAACATATATCTTTCTTCATCAAATACAGTTTTGCCAAATACTGAATCTGCTTTACATCACCCAAAAAAAATATTGCATCTGCTTATCCATCAAGCTATAAGTTTTCCTGCAACAAACAAAAACACTTATACAATGTCAAACTACGGCCTAGAAATTGATAAATAAAACAACAGATACAGTCACAAGTATTAAGAAAAACCAAAACTCACCCCTACTTTTACCAACATTTGAAGTGGCAGAAAAACTCGAACTCGCCGCAACCATACCACCGCCCTTAGAAGTGGCAGAAGAAAGGGCTTTTTGTGGATCAAGTTCGTCACCACTGTCATAACTAGAAGGAACCAAAGATATTTCTAGCTTTCCTGTCCATTCTTGGCTAGGATTGATAGTAACTCCTTCTTCTGTACAAGCAGCAGGCCGAACACATATCATTTGTTGATACTCATCATTCCCAAAATCTGGTAACTCCTTAGCTTTCTTGTCCCATGGATTCCATACCCCTATTGAACAAAAATGAAACTTTTATTAACCATTGAAAATACTCTAAAAGACAACATCATATGTAATATTGTATAGATGAGTACAAGTTTTCTCTTATTTTGGTTTTGACCCCTCTAGTTTTAAATTATAAATTTTGGTCCTCAAGTTTCATTTCGTTAAAAAACTTTAACCATTTTGCCCTATGAAAGACCAAAACCTATGACTTGAAAAGGATCAAACCAAAATCAGACAAACTTGAGGGAAAAAATATTGTAATAAGTTAACTAAAATATGAAAAAATTCAACCATGCATATAGCTTTGGGAATAATTAATCATCTATACCAGCATCAGGAAGTTCATCTTTGTGTAGTACATATGTTCTCTTGATTTTATGATCTATGATAGCAATTTTGCGTGGAGTATCAATGTATACTCTGTCAACCTTTATCATTAAGAAGATAAGCAGATTCATTGTCAAGTCAATTGAATATAACCCAAAAAACAAAAATCATGAAAATTCATGAAGCTGGTTTGAGAATCTTATACACACACACGCTTACCTCTCCCTCAAAGGTTAATGCGCCTTGTTCAGTAAATCGTTCTTTGTCCTTTAGATTGTCCAGATAATCATGTGTTTCAAAACCTTCAATTCTCACTTCCCTAAATAAAAGATATTAAAAAAAAGTCGACAAATTGACACACTGGGCCAGCGAAGATGATGATTAATAACAGAAGGAACACTTAAGTGAATAAAAGTAAATATAGAACATGGAGAGAGAAAGACTAACCCAACATCGAAAAGACGAAAATGTGCATTATAAGAAAATGCGAAGGCGAACTTTTTCGCATCAATATTTCGAATGCGAGATATCAATGTCAAAACTCCATCGGTCTCGAGTTATCCTAAGACGAAACTCGAATCTACAAACAAAAAACATAAATATGTGGTACACAAAAGTGAAAACCAATATATCTTCATATATTCCATTCAAGATACACACACTTTTGGTATTTCGTATAGAAAATAAAAAATGCGAGTGTGTATATATATATATATATATATATGTACAATTATAGTTTTATACGCATACTTATGGGGGAAAATCCATCGTTCTTCCTCAGAATGCTTAAGAATCAAATCAATGGAAGCCTTGTGAGTGCTATTTGTAGCAAGTTCTGGACTATGGTCTACACTCCACAACTTGTTCCTTGCAAATCCAAAGCGTTCATTTTTTAGAGTTGTAAACTGCATGGGGGAAAAAGCAACTGAAGGAAATGAATATAGGATAAATATCAAACACAAAAACATATACTCCTTCCCTTCCGGTCCTAATTATAAAACCTAGTTGATTTTTTTGAGAGATTAAGGAAGCTAATTAAATTACTTTAGAGTATTTTTATTTTTCTCAAAACTAATTAATTTGACTAATAAACTAATATATAATCTAAAGATACACAACATATGAAATGATTAAGTAACTTATTTAGCTTCCTTAATCTTTTTTTAAAAAGTCAATTAGGTTTTATAATTAGGACATGCATATAAAACACACACACTGACACTCATATATGTGTGTGTATATACATATGTATAAATATATGTTTATTAATTACCTCAGCAAAACACAATTGAATGCCACCACGTATTGGTTTTGGAGGCACAAACTCAGTCTGCAATGATTAATGGTTTCAGTTTAGTAACAAACAAGAATGGAATAATTAGTCAAACTTTACTGCATGAAGACAAAAATTGCCAAGTCCATACGCACGTGCGTACCTTTTCGCTTGTAAAGAGCAATTCTTCGCCACAATTAGTCTTCCATGAAGTAACTTGTCCTCCATACAAATACACCTCCACACAGAAAACAAATTACAAAACTAGAAAAACAAATCCGAAAATGAAATCATTTGAAGGAAAAAAAAGAAAAGAAAAAAAGCTGTAGTTAAGTAAACATTCCAAGAGACAAACCGATGAAATCAAAGACCTTCTTCTAAGAAAAAGTCGAAAAATAATGAAATCAGAAGAGAAAATGAAGTAAAGAAATCGCAAGAAATTAAACCAGAAGAAATTGATGTATATATAGGTACATACCTCAGCGGAAAATCCGGAAACTTCTCTAAGAACGATTTTGTCAAGGCCATTAATGCCCTTAGTCGGCTCCACGAACACCATTTGGATTGGTTCACTTTCACTGGCCATTATCGTCTTTTCCACTCACAGTCGTTCTTTCACTTTCTTCTAATTTGTCTGTTTAATTTATCGAAATGTTAACTTCCATCGTTTGCGGGTAGTTTCTTTTCGTCTAGTAATTTGTCTGTTTAATTTATCGAACACAAAATCAAGTAAAATTTTTTTTTTTCTTCTCAATGTTCAACTAGAAAGGTAGCTCCCCCGAGAGGCTATTATTATATACATGGATATGCTCAAGCCTTTGAATCTTCCAAACACTCAGAGGAATTTCGCCGGTTAAGTGGTTGGAAAACAACTAAAGATCCTGTAATTCACTCAATTTTCCCAGCTCACTGGGAATTTCTCCCCCAAGTTGATTGGAATACAAATGCAACTGTGTCAAAGACTTACAATTGCCAATCTCCGGGGGTATTTTCCCGGACAAATGATTCACAGGAAGTGATAAAAGGGAAAGTTTGCGAAGAAGACCGATGGAGGATGGAATAGTAACAGTTAAGCCACTGCTAACTGCAACAAATTGTGTTAAGCCACTACAATTTCCCAAGCTTGAAGGAATACCTCCACTGAATGAATTATATGACAGATCCAAGAAATACAAATTTTTACAACCTCCAGAACCCAATGGAATAGTACCCCTAAGATCATTATAAGCAAAGTCCAGATAAACAATATCATGGAGATTGTTAAGAGTCTCTGGAAGAGTTCCCTGAATATTATTATTATTCAAGAACAATTCTTGCAATTTACTACAATTCCCAATTGAGGAAGGAATTTCACCAGACAACGGATTATTATGTAGATACAGGGCCGAGAGCTCACTCATGTTTCCTATACCAGAAGGGACTGAACCATTGAGATAGTTAGAAGACAAGTCAATAAGTTGCAGGTGAGGGATTTGAGTGATGAATTCTGGGATCTGACCAGTGAGTTGATTAGAAGAAAGGTTGATAGACTTCAAATTCCGCAAGCTTTTAAAGGTCATAGGTATTTGTCCACTAAAGTTGTTTCCACAAAGTTCCAAGTCTTCTAGAAGAGTACAATTACCTAACTCAGGAGGAATTGTTCCAGAGAACCCGTTATTTATCAATACAAGGGTCTGTAAGTGACTCAAAAGTCCAATCTCAGGTCCTACTTGACCTTCAATCCCATACTCAGTGAGGTTAAGGGAGATCACATTGTGAGCATGGTCACATTGGACCCCAACCCAAGAAGAGAAAGGAGTGGAATCTGAGAGATTCCACGTGGACTTCACAGCATAAGGTACAGAAGTCCAGTGCCTCAAGAGTGACATTAGGGTCACCCCATCAGAGCTCAAAGCAGAAACAGAGCATAAAAATGAATAAAAGCATAGAAGAAGAAACAGAGCATAAAATTGTGTTAAGCCACTACAATTTCCCAAGCTTGAAGGAATACCTCCACTGAATATATTTGACAGATCCAAGAAATACAAATTTATACATCTTCCAGAACCCAATGGAATAGTACCCCTAAGATCATTATAAGCAAAGTCCAGATAAACAATATCATGGAGATTGTTAAGAGTCTCTGGAAGAGTTCCCTGAATATTATTATTATTTAAGAACAATTCTTGCAATTTACTACAATTCCCAATTGAGGAAGGAATTTCACCAGACAACGTATTATTATATAGATACAGGACCGAGAGCTCACTCATGTTTCCTATACCAGAAGGGACTGAACCATTGAGATAGTTATAAGACAAGTCAACAAGTTGCAGGTGAGGGATTTGAGTGATGAATTCTGGGATCTGACCAGTGAGTTGATTAGAAGAAAGGTTGATGGACTTCAAATTCTGCAAGCTTTTAAAGGTCATAGGTATTTGTCCACCAAAGTTGTTTCCACAAAGTTCTAAGTCTTCTAGAAGAGTACAATTACCTAACTCAGGAGGAATTGTTCCAGAGAACCCGTTATTTATCAATACAAGGGTCTGTAAGTGACTCAAAAGTCCAATCTCAGGTCCTACTTGACCTTCAATCCCATACTCAGTGAGGTTAAGGGAGATCACATTGTGAGCATGGTCACATTGGACCCCAACCCAAGAAGAGCAAGGAGTGGAATCTGAGAGATTCCACGTGGACTTCACAGCATGAGGTACAGAAGTCCAGTGCCTCAAGAGTGACATTAGGGTCACCCCATCAGAGCTCAAAGCAGAAACAGAGCATAACAATAAATAAAAGCATAGAGGAAGAAGAATAAAAAGAAGCAACCAGATGCCTCATTTGGAAATAAGACAGAGAGAAACGACAAGACACCAACAATGGTTGGAACCTGGGAAAAAAAAGAAGAAAGAAAAGCATGCAGGTACCTTGGTGCGTTGCAGCGGTTGTTTACAAGAACAAGCCTCTTGGGATTGACATTGTTTTGAAGAATGAGGTTGAAACTGGGTTGAATATCGGAAGAAAGAGGAGGAGAAAACGCAGTGATGAGGGAGCGAAAAGACGACAAGAGAGAAGAAGTTAGAATGGTTATGTAGAAGCTCATTACTAGATTATCTATTTATAATGATGAATATGATTATGGCTGTGTTGATAAAAAGAAAATATATGAATGAGTGACTGTCCCAGCAATGGTTTTCTTTAATAAAATCAGATGATTTTTTTAAGCCATCACTTTTACTCCATAGCCATATCTTGTTATTGATATATTTTACTTGTCTTAAAATTTAAAATCGAATTATTTTGACTTGATTAAAAAAAAATTCATCAAGTATACAAATTTGAGTACATGATTTTTTTAAATAATAAATTATGTAGAATTAGGTTTTGTAAAAATTAAGATTTGAGGAAAGGATAGGATACATTTTCAAAGCTTACAATTTTTTTTTTTAAAAAAAAGGTTTTCCATACATTGAATAATCTTAAAATTGATATCAAATTAAAAAAAAGATAACTAATTAACCTTCACTGAATAAATTTATTTTCTTTAAAAATGTGTGTCTTTATAATTCAACAGTCAATTATATATTTTGTATAAGTCAGACTATTTAGTTTGAAGAAAAATTTAAATATAATTATTTTAAAATAATTTACTTAATTTATTTAATATCTTTAGAAAAATTCAACTAAAGGTAATAATTTGTTTTAGCTTTTATTTCTGGGGTAAAAAAAAAAAAAAAAAAAAAAAATCTTTTGTTTGTTTGGAGTTAGGAGAGAAAGAAGGCATAGTGGCTGGCATCGTCTTCCTGTTTTTGACTTTGAAAGCGGGAAGACTCATCAAGTTAGAGTTAAAGCAATTTTATCTAGGTATGGTTTTGTCGAGTCATCTCCATGTTGTGTCTTGAAATGAAAGATTTAGTTAACATTCAACTAAGTATTAAAAAAAAATGGTCTAGAAAAGTTTTCTATAATTAAAAAAAAAAAAAAAAAAAAAGTCAAACACAGAAAGACTCTACTAGCTGCTGGGTCTTCTTTCTCTCCTTACTCCAAACAAACAAAAGAATTTTTTTTTTTTTTTTTTTTTACTCCAAAAGTAAATGCTCAAACAAATTACTACTATAAGTTGAATTATTTTCAGAGATTAAAGAAGTTGAAGTAAATTATTTTAAAATAATTAATTTTAAATTTTCTTAAGCTAAATAGTCGACTTATTAAAAAAATACATAATTTAATGATATATAAAATGTAACATGATTAAATAATATATTTAGCTTCTTTAATCTTTAAAAAAATTAATTATACCTTATATTTAAAATTAACCGGTATAATTATTTGTTTAATGAGAACATGACTTCAAAACAAAGTGTCATCACAGATATAAAAATACCATAACTATTGATAATCATTTAGTTAGATACTTTCATAGCTTACATGAGAATTTTTGTCTATTTGATTAACCTCCTCTTCTTTTTCAAGAAGCGGACGTTGATGAAAAGAGTAAGAGTCTTTCTTAAAGATGGTGTAATGTCTCTGTTGACAAACCGACTCCAATATTACTTTATAAATATATATTTTTTTTTTTTAAAAAAAAACAAACCTATAAAGGCAAGTGTGTACATTTTTTTTTTTTTTGCTCAAGCAAGTGTGTACATTTGAAATTATCAGTGGACTCCACAAGGCCAAACTTTGTTTCATTACTAGGACATTCACTCATTCCCATATTCATATTCATCTTTATAAATAGATAATCTATTAATGAGCTTCTGACATAACCATCTAGCTTCTTCTCTCTTGTCCTCTTTTGGCACCCACTGCTCCCTCAGCACTGCGTTTTCTCCTCCTCTTACTTCCGATATTCAACCCAGTTTCAACCTCATTCTTCAAAACAATGTCCATCCCAAGAGACGTGTTCTTGTAAAAAACCGCTACAACGCACCAAGGCACCTGCTTTTTTTTTTTTTTCCTTCTTCCAGGTTCCAACCATTGTTGGTGTCTTGTCGTGTCTCTTTGCCTTACTTCCAAATGAGGCATCTGTGGTTGCTTCTTTTTCTTCTTCTTCCTCTATGCTTTTATTCATTGTTATGCTCTGTTTCTGCTTTGATCTCTGACGGGGTGACCCTAATGTCACTCTTGAGGCACTGGACTTCTGTACCTCATGCTGTGAAGTCCACGTGGAATCTCTCAGATTCCACTCCTTGCTCTTCTTGGGTTGGGGTCCAGTGTGACCATGCTCACAATGTTATCTCCCTTAACCTCACTGAGTATGGGATTGAAGGTCAAATAGGACCTGAGATTGGACTCTTGAGTCACTTACAGGCCCTTGTATTGATAAATAACGGGTTCTCTGGAACAATTCCTCCTGAGTTAGGTAATTGTAGTCTTCTAGAAGACTTAGAACTTTGTGGAAACAATTTTAGTGGACAAATACCCATGACCTTTAAAAGCTTGCAGAATTTGATGTCCATCAACCTTTCTTCTAATCAACTCACTGGTCAGATCCCAGAATTCATCACTCAAATCCCTCACCTCCAACTTGTTGACTTGTCTTATAACTATCTCAGTGGTTCAGTCCCTTCTGGTATAGGAAACATGAGTGAGCTTTCGGTCCTGTATCTATATAATAATACGTTGTCTGGTGAAATTCCTTCGTCAATTGGGAATTGTAGTAAATTGCAAGAATTGTTCTTGAATGATAATGGTATTCAGGGAACTCTTCCAGAGAC
Source organism: Acacia acuminata (assembly GCA_019022655.1). Lineage (NCBI taxonomy): Eukaryota > Viridiplantae > Streptophyta > Magnoliopsida > Fabales > Fabaceae > Acacia > Acacia acuminata. The sequence continues at coordinate 76,207 of JAFJYI010000036.1, forward strand.
TCTTAACAATCTCCATGATATTGTTTATCTGGACTTTGCTTATAATGATCTAAGGGGTACTATTCCATTGGGCTCTGGCAATTCTAAAAATTTGTCTTTCTTGGATCTGTCATATAACTTCTTCAGTGGAGGTATTCCTTCAAGATTGGGAAATTGTAGTGCTTAACACAATTTGTTGCAGTTAGCAGTGGCTTAACTGGTACTATTCCATCCTCCATCGGTCTTCTTCGCAAACTTTCCCTTTTATTACTTCCTGTGAATCATTTGTCCGGGAAAATACCCCCGGAGATTGGCAATTGTAAGTCTTTGACACAGTTGCATTTGTATTCCAATCAACTTGAGGGAGAAATTCCCAGTGAGCTGGGAAAGGTTAGTGAATTACAGGATCTTGAGTTGTTTTCCAACCACTTAACTGGCGAAATTCCTCTCAGTGTTTGGAAGATTCAAAGGCTTGAGCATATGCATGTGTATAATAATAGCCTCTCTGGGGAGCTACCTTTGGAGATGACAGAGCTCAAGAATCTGAAGAATGTCTCATTGTTTAACAACCACTTCTCTGGAGTCATACCTCAAGCATTGGGGATCAAAAGCCGTTTGGTACAGTTGGACTTTACGAATAATAAGTTCACTGGTAACATCCCACCAAATCTTTGCTTTGGGAAGAAATTAAATAAACTGATGTTGGGCCTAAATCAGCTTCAAGGTAGCTTACCTCCAGACATAGGAAGGTGTACAACTCTTGAAAGGTTGATTCTCAAAGAAAATTATCTTGCAGGGCCCTTACCTGATTTTGAGTATAATCCAAATCTCACTTTCATGGATATCAGTGGAAACAATATCAATGGCTCAATCCCACCAAGTTTGGGAAACTGCTCAAATGTCACTGATTTAATTTTTCCTAATAACAACTTTGTGGGCCATATACCGCCTGAGCTAGGTCACCTTGTGAACCTGAGGAATCTTCATCTTGCTCACAACCGCCTCGAAGGTCCTTTGCCACCTGAGCTGTCAAAATGTACTAAAATGGATAATTTTGATGTGGGATTCAATTTCCTGAATGGTTCATTTCCTCCAAGTTTGAGGAGCTGGACGGTGCTAACAACATTAAGTCTAAGAGAGAATCGGTTTCACGGAGGCATACCGGATTTCTTGTCAGAATTTAACAGGCTTTCTGAGCTACAGCTTGGTGGAAACTTGTTTGGAGGGAAAATTCCAGGTTCAATTGGGGCGTTGCAGAATCTGCTCTATGGGTTGAATCTAAGTGCTAATGGGCTGATTGGTGAAATTCCTCAAGAGATGGGAAAATTAGTGAACCTTCTAAGTTTGGATCTGTCTCAAAACAATTTGACCGAAACTATAAGAGTTCTTGCTGAGCTTTCTTCATTACTCGAAGTCAATGTTTCATATAATTCCTTTGATGGTCCTGTACCGGAGACACTGATGAAGCTGTTCAATTCTGATCCTTCTTCGTTTTTAGGAAATCCCGGCCTGTGTGTCAGTTGTTCATCATCAAACAGATTGAATTGTAATGAGAGCAGCCATCTAAAGCCATGTGATGATAGATTGAAAAACCAAAAAGGGCTAAGTAAAGTACAAGTAGCAACGATGGCACTTGGATCATCAATATTTTTTGTTCTTTCACTGTTGGGAGTAGTCTATATGTGTGTAAGCAGCAGAAAATCTAAGCAAGAAGACGATATCTCTGCCAGAGAAGGCATTTCCTTTCTGCTTAACGAAGTGATAGAGGCTACTGCTAACCTAAGTGACCGGTTCATCATTGGTAGAGGAGCTCACGGAGTAGTTTATAAAGCTGCATTAGATTCAGGCCAAGTTTTTGCTGTGAAGAAGCTTGCATTTTCTGGAAACAAAGGCAAGAGCATGGACAGAGAAATCCAAACCCTTGGAAAGATTAGGCACCGGAATCTGGTCAAACTGGAAGACTTTTGGATGAGAAAAGACTTTGGTCTGATCTTGTACACCTACATGCCAAATGGAAGCCTTCATGAAGTCTTGCACGAAAAGCATCCACTGCCATCTTTAGAGTGGAATGTCCGATATAAGATAGCCATTGGCGTTGCTCATGGGTTGGCCTATCTCCATTATGATTGTGATCCCCCCATAGTACACCGTGACATCAAGCCAAAAAACGTACTCCTAGATTCTGATATGGAGCCTCACATTGCTGATTTTGGTATCGCCAAGCTTTTGGACCAATCTTCTGCTTCAGCTCCATCTATATCTGTCCTCGGCACAGTTGGGTATATTGCACCAGGTATTCTTGTATATATTATGTTTGTCTTTCTATCAAAATAGCTTTAATTCAATTTGATAAGACTTCCCTTGATATTATATACCTCCAATCCTTTCTTTAATTAGTTGATGTGAGACTTTTCTAGTACTGACTAACATGTTTACTTTGGCCTATGTTAGAGAATGCGTACGCAATGGCGAATAATAGAGAATCTGATGTATACAGTTACGGGGTAGTTTTGCTTGAGTTGATGACGAGAAAGATGGCAGTGGATCCTTCATTTATGGAGGGAGTTGATATAGTGAACTGGGTTAGAACTCTGTGGGAAGGAACAGAAGATGTTCATAAAATTGTTGATTCAGGTCTTGCAGTTCAGTTTCTGGATTCAAATGTTCTTGAACAAGCCACCAATGTGCTTTCGGTGGCTCTAAAATGCACCAAGAAGGATCCACGCGTGAGGCCGACAATGAGAGATGTTGTCAAGCAATTAGAAGATGCTAATCCAAGGACAAGGAGCAAAAAGATTCCAAGTTCCTACTCCTTAATCCGTGGTTGATCAATTCAGAAGTAATATTGTTTCTTCTCTCACAGCAAATTCCCAGATGCTTTGGTTATCAAATTGGAAATGCCTGTAACCGAAAATGTCAATTACTTGCCATGTAAGCAATTTTTGGAATGTGACTAGTTGAAGGCAAATGGAGGGTGTTGCCTCAAATTTTGGTGGTGTTACCATTTTTGTTTACATTTTGCAGTTTAATCTGACAAATTGCATCCTGTTTCTTCAAGTTTTTTGGTTAACAAATCTTTAGTGGTGAGGTAAGCGTTGTTTAAAGTTCAAAATTGAATGTTGTAACCAAGTTTATTAAAATCGGGTCGATCCATTTGAACGTCGGGGTATTTAGTCAAGGGTTAGTGGGCGGATTGGAAGTCAAACCAGAACTAATTTGTGGTCAAAGTGGTAAGAAAATAAAGATTTTAAGGTTATTAATATAAAATCATTAAAAAAAAAATTGATTATATATATATAATCGGTTTACATCTTGGGTTAGATTAGTTTACCAACCGATTGTCGGTTTCCGGCCTGAAAACGGCGGTTCAGTCCAGGTTCTATAGCATTGGTTGTAACCTATAGGTCTCATTGGCTTGGTATCTATCAGGTGGAAAAGCAATATAAGCTTTGTATTTTATTTTCTCCCCCAAATATTTCATTTCATTTCTTTCTTTTTTCTATGTCCAATACAGCGAGATTTAAAAAATCTGGTATTTTTTAATGGTTCTCATTCATTGTCCATGTTGTTAAAGACCAATTTTAAAGGAGCAAAGTTACTAGGTCTAAATTGGTATTCTATGCTTTTTCTTGGAAGACTGCATAAGTAATTTGAAATTATCATATTACTATAGAACTACTTTTCTTTTTCTTTTTAAATATAATTATTTGATATAATCGATACTGATTCAAGGCATATGATTTTTTTTATTCATAATATCTTAACCCATACCAGCTTTCGTACTATAGGGAAGAGTTAAAGATATTTTTGTTCTGAAAATATTTTTAAGTGCTTAATCCTGAATTTTAGCTTCTTCTTCTTTTCTATACTTGTCCTTTACTGGGATCTGTATCCTCATTTTTATCCTTCCTCCGTTTTAAATATAAGATAAAGTTGATATTTTTTAGAGATTAAAGAAACTAAATAAGTTACTTAATCATATCATTGTATTCTTAGATTTTATATCGGTTTATTACTAATTAGTTTGGATAAAAAAAAAATAGTTTAAGGTAATTTAACTAGAATCTTCAATCTCTCACCAAAAAAAAAAAAAACCTTGTCTTATATTTAAAATCGGGGTGAGTATTATTTTGATTTTCACATAAAAAAAAAAAAAAACAAGAAAGTGTAAAAGAAAAGTTAATATTCTTGTTAAATCATTTTAGAATGTGTGTTTAGATTTATTTTTAGAAAATAACTTTTACGATTTATGAATAAAAATAAGTATGTATGTAAGAATAGTTTTATCTTACTCTCTCAAAATTGCTTCAATCTAGGCTGATACTACACTTGATCTTAAATACGTGGCTCACCAAGGTTGACGCAGTCAACAAGCTAGATCTGTACACCGGCACTTGCAATGCTTCCGCCGAACTCACGGCGGCTAACGAAATTCCAATGGTAGTGCCGCCCAATGCGGTCGACAAGAAAGATCTGTTCGCCCGCACTTACATGCCTTCCATATGATCATTATCGGAGAGAGATCTACAGGAAACGACGAAAGTGGCTTTCTGGGTTTTGTAGAAGTAGAGATGGTAACAATCACGAAATTTGCAGCCGAATCGTAATCCACCCACGCCATAATCGGCGTCCGGAGAGATTGGGATCTTGCTTTTGTGCACTTAAACCGTCGAGGTAATACTCTACATGCTCAGAGTTCACACAACGTCCTTAAGAGCCCGTAGAGGCGTTTTTGGGATTTCACCAAGTAGGTTCCATCATCCATGGAATACACTGTTAGATATATTAGGATGTGTTTCCTTGTTTTCAAATGTTTTTTTTTTTGTAATATCAAAATGGTGGCAAAGTGTGCAATCACTCCAAGGTTTTGTCGGGCGCCTAAGCGAGACCTTTCCCAGAGAAGTTTTTTGCATTCACAAGGACTTGAAACCAAGACCTCTTTCTTAAGCGACTAAAACCTCTTCCACTCAGACCGATTTTATTTTGGTCAAATGAAAATTAAAAGATTGGAAAAATTTTAGCTTAAAGTCTGCATTGAAGGAGATACAAGGTTGATGGAACAATCCACAAAGTTTGAAATGCAAAACCGAGTGCCAAGCTGGCATTAAATGGGTTCGACATCTTGGTGAAGTTGTTAGGTTCATTTCGACTATGCTTTCAGCTTGTGTATTTACCTTTTTGCAATGGCAGTGTAGAATATATGTGGGAATGCAAATGAAGAGACATTGACAATGGTATTCATTAAATCAACAACTACCAAGTCAACTAGGCAATACTCCTATGTGAGAGCTTCCTCTTTTTCACTTCAGTCACTCTAGTGGCATAGACCTATTGTCCCCCTTTGAATTTGAGATTTGTTTTTTTAATTAATATATGTTTGAATGATTACCCACCTTTAAATTAAGTGTCCGCCTTTAATATATCAAGACTGCACTCCATAATCGGATGGAGGATGAATGATTGAATGATTGTTTAATGCTTTATATTGAAAAAGATGTATTTGATAGAATTGATAATAAGAAAATTATAATGGAATTCCAAAAAATAAGGCCTAGAAAAATGACATTGTAATTATTTTTAGAGTTAAGGTGCATTTTTGCCCTTAAAGTATGCGCTCGGGAGCAATTTTACCCCTAAAGTTTACGCGTAGCAATGTTGCCCCTAAAGTTTCTAAAAAACGGAGCAATCGCGCCTCCGTTAAAAACCCTAATGTTGACCATTAGGGTTTTTAACGGAGGGGCAACATTGCTCCATTTTGAAACTTCGGGGCAAAATTGCTACTTTTTTTGGGAGCAATGTTGCCCCGAAGTTTCAAAAACGGAGCAATGTTGCCCCTAGTTTGAAAACCCTAACGTTGACCGTTAGTTGGCCGTTAGGGTTTTTAACGGAGGGGCAACATTGCTGTTTTGAAACTTCGTGGGAACATTGCTACACTTGAAACTTCAGGGGCAAAATTGCTCAGGTGCATACTTTAAGGGCAAAAAATACACCTTAACCCTTATTTTTATTGTAATATACTTTTGTTATTAAAATATGGGAATAACATTTCGCATTTTGCGGAAAAACAATTCAACGACAAGCCAAAAACTACACCGTTTTGCTTCTTTTTTCCCCTCCCTCTTAATATTTCTTCTACGAAACAAGCCACGCACCTAACCATATGTTTCGCAACTAAGCCTCCTCCTAGTTTTGCTCTGCTGATAAACCCCACCTTCTTCATCACCAACCATGCTGTTTCCTTCACCTTCGATCATATCCTCATTCCTCGACATGACCAGTCTCGAGTTCACGCAATTAGCCCACCCAATCCCTAACACAGCACAAACTCTTCTACCCGATGAATTCAAACTACTCAAATTCCCAACCTTAATTCCGTTCAAACCCTCTGCGATCCCCAATCAAATCAACCACTGGTTCGTCAATACCACCGCCAATCCAAATCACTGTTTGCCATTGGCTTCAAATTGATAATATTGACTATTAGTGACGATCTGCGCTTTAGAACGAAACCAGTGTTCTCGAATTCAGATCGAAACAGAGCAGCAATGGAATCGATGATTATTAGCTTAACAGGGTTTGATTTTTTTTCCCTGTGCAGTTTAGGGTTTAGGCGGTGGGTGTATGGGCGAAGAAGATATATTAAGAGAAGGAAAAAAAAAAGAAGCAAAACGGTGTAGTTTTTGGCTTTCGCGCAATTGTTTTTCTGCAGTAAATGCAGAAATGTTATTCCCTTAAAATATTGGGGATAACATTTCTCATTGATGATGCGAGATAATTTTATCTGCTGCAGGCCAAAACGACCCCGTTTTTGTCTTTTTATTTAATGAACGCTCGTGAAATCTGAAATGGGAACCGGTTGAGAAAAATAACAAAAGCACAGAGGACCCCACCATGAAATATCACACACAGTTTGGCGCTTCAATCTGGCCACCGACCCTCTCATCTTCTCCAAGACCTCATCTGGCACCTTTAGCTCCTTCCACCCCATCCAGCAAACTCTTTCATCCTCTCTGTAGAAGCAACAGATGAGCCACCAAACTCCGTTCCACAAAATTTCCGGTGTTCAGTCTCATCCTTCACGAGTAAATCACTTTTAGCAGCTTTGCAATTGACACTGAAGGACACCCGTTCCCTTGAGACCTCTCTTATACAACAAAATCCATAAACTGAAGAAACAGATGTTGCAAAACCAATTCCCCGTGATAACAAAGGTTGGCAAATACTTTCACGAGCCATTATACATGTGCATGTGAGGCTATCACATTGCAAACAAACTCGTATGCATATCCAGGAGATGAAATTAATTGTTAGAATATGAAAATAGCATATGATGGTTTCAATGTTAGATTATCCCATCAACGAAGAATTTAACGGTATATTCGAACCCATCCCTTCACAACCAAGGTCTGCCCCAGGAAGTTCAAGCCTTCATTAGGTCCACTCTTTATATCAACAACTTTGGGCTTCTTTCAAAATTCTCCAACTCTCCCACCCACTTGGCCCCTCCGATCTTTAACAACATCCAGCTCTTTTTTTTTTTTTGCTCAAAGGGGGTGGAAGGAGTTGAAGGTGCCAGATGAGGTGTTGGAGAAGATGAGATCGTCATAAGTTTACTTTCTCTGGCAACATCACGCCTTCCCTGCCTCCTCCCTAACTCCCTCCTCTTTCTTTCTCGTTTAATTTATACCAACCCATGCCATCTTTGCCTTTCCTTTGTTTCTCCCAATTACTTGGGCTTTTCCCTCCGTAATATATATATATATATATATATATATATATATATATATCTCTCTCTCTCTCTCTCTCTGTGTGTGTTTCTCTTCCTTGTGAAATTGCTGCCGACACCGGAAAGACCGCCATGCCGTTTCCCTGGAAGAAAAAGAAGGTCGCTTGAATATCCAATTTCGTCGCCGATCTTCACTCCCCACCCAAACGCGGCTCCTCCCTTGTTGTTCAGACCGGCTTCCCAACCTCCCTCATTGACCTCTTCGTCAAGAATCGCAGCCGCTTCAAGAAACCCAAGCCCATCAAACAGACTCCTCGTGAAATCCATGATCCTCCACGCCGGAGCCGGAAAAGGAAAGGCCGATTTGAGTGACTGCTTGCTTCCTCTTGCTGAGCCTACGTGTCCAGAGGCTTTGACATTGAAGCGGTTGCTAAGAAATGGAGACACAAAAGATAGGGAAGAAACAGAAAAGGTTAGTAAAGAGAAGGAAGCAGAGTCATGGAGTGAAGTTCCAAGTACTGCGGAAGGAGATGAATTAGCAATTTTCGAGATAGAAGAAGAGGGGCAAGAAGGTATTGAAGAACTAGAGAATTGGAGTAAGCTAGAGTGCATTGAAGATGAGGAGGTTGATTTTGGAATCACTGGTTCCAATCAGGAGGTAGAAGAAGAAGGAGAAGATGAGAGCGTCAGTGGCTGGATTGAAGCACTGAAACTGTGTGTGAAATTTCATGGTGGGGTTCTCTATGCTTTTTTTTTCTCTCAACCGGTTCCCATTTCAAATTTCACGGCGTTCATTAAATAAAAAAGACAAAAACGGGTCGTTTTTGGCTGCGGCGAGATAAAATTATACGCATCAACGCGAGAAATGTTATCCCCTAAAATATATGTATTTGAACTTATTAAGTGCCCACCCTCAATTGTAATTTATGTAAATGCATTTATTTTTAAGTACTTAATCTTTTTTTTTTTTTTTTTTTTTTTAAATGACAGTTTGTAAAATAATTGTCTTTTTTATTATATCATTAGTATTCACTTGATTTCATAAATATTTTTTGATATATTTTTTTTTTCTTATTTATATTCTTTATTTTTTAATACATTTAAAACTCTTCCGTAATTTTCTAGGTCCACCCAACAAAGGGGACCGCCTTTGTTGAATTTTGGGTTCTAATTAATTCTTTGTGACTTCGGCTGATAATGAGTAACTAAATTTCCAGGGAGCCTTTGACTACAAATTGACCCCCCAAAAAAAATATTTTTGAGATCACAATTTCCATGAAGCATAATACTCGGAATAAAATTCTCAAGAGAATTTTTCTTTTGAATTTTGATGACTCGAGGGCCAAAGCCACATTTATTATCTAACAATATCTCAAATATGATTGCCTCTATTAAAAGAACATTATACTTAGCAAAAGAACAAAAGAAGAGTCAAAGCCACGATACAATAAAATTGCCATTAGTTCATATTGTAAACATCTCTTAATTCTCAACCCATGATAGTTATATGTAAGGTCGTGAAACTCACAAGTTTAAGTAAACTCGTGGCAATGACGTAAGCTTCGTACCATAAATTGAATGGTGAACTCGTAATAGTTTATTTTATTATTAAATATGTATAATTAAATAATTAAAATATAAAAATGACAATAATTTGATTTAAATATATTTTAAATCCAAATAATTGAAATTAAATCCATCAACATGCATTATTTATCATATTTAACAAATAAATTTTTATAAAATTTATATATAAAACGCGAGAATTATCAAATAGAAAAAGTTAACATGAGTTTAATAATAAATTAATATAGTTTTGTGAAGTAGAAACGTAAAAATGGTAAACTCGGTATATAAACTTGTGAGTTTAACGAGTTTATAAGCGACACGAGTTTACTAGTGACTCGACTCGTTTTTGTAAGCTAGAAACGTAAAAGCGGTAAATTTGGAGAGTTGACTCGCGAGTCTGACGACAATGGTTATATGTATGTGAAACGTCCTCCATTTACTTAACATAATAACTATATAATAGTTAGGTTAATAACTTAATAATGCTTCAACATTAATCAAAATATCCAAAATAAACTAGAGTATGCAAAATGAGCTCTAACGTGACAATATACAATCATCCAATATATACCAAAAGATGGAAGCAATACTATCAGAAGAAGCAGTCTAAGCTTTCAGAGCCTTCCCTGATGGACCCACACGGGAATTATCACCTGAAAAATGTTGTAACCATCAATCCAACTCATTACGAATACTAATATGTGTCAGTGAGGTGCCAAGTGGAACAATATATATATATATATAACAATGGTATTAAAAATATAATTCACTATTATACACGTCACAATTTCATGTCATGAATTTTGTATCATAAATTATGTATTACAGTTTTTATTAATACAGTTCCCAAGATACCTCCCATCAATCCAACCGAACCGCCTTATTTCCGCTGACTAAACCCATGGGCTAAGTTATCAACCATGTGACTGGCTACTCAAAAGCTCACTGGTCATGTGATGTAGATCGGCCAAAATCCCACAGCACATGTCCCAGACCATGGGTCTTTTCCCCTCATTGAACTAGTGGGGTGTCGCAAACCCGCATTGAAACAATGGGGCAGTCCCTAATTGAACTGGTGGGGCAATAGAGAGCCAACCATCATGCACCAATGGAGGTTACACCACGTGGTGAAATAAACTACTTCATTTCTTCCCAATTCAACCATTATCATAATTATCACAATAAATAGCTCAACAGGAAATTTCCAAGATTTTCAAATTCATATCATGTTATTTAAAGAAATCCTCATATACATGTCATAATATTTCAATTCACAATTCTTATACATATATAAATATATGCATATATTTCACAATTAAATCATAAGGTTCTACAAGGAAATTTCTATTAAAACAAACATAATTATTTCACAACAGGCTCACAAACAATATATCAATACACATAATAAGTGGAAAGTGGTTACTTCTCGCCGAAGCTAACTATTATCACACTGCTCCTAATCCAAGAGCTCAAACACACACCAAAAATCAATCTACCATAATCAATTTACTAACCATTAATAACTCTTCAAAACTCTACATAATCAAAATTATAACTTATAATTTCATATAATTCAAAATATACAAATTTTAATAATAATATATTATTATAATAGAAAAATGAAAATTACAGTTTAGTGCCACAAATTTCAAAAATGACAGTTTAGTCCCAAAAATCTAGAAATGACAGTTTGGTCTTTCATATATCTAAAATAAACCGATTAAAATTCCCATAATATCTCCGCAAACCCAAATAAATTATTTACATAACCTTTAATTGGTAAAAACATTTTATACGACATAAATCCTAAACTTCTTAAATAGAAAATTTATTTTAAATTCCTATAACAACCAAACAATAAATATAAACCGATGAAAATTTACTATTAATCATCCACTACATATATATAGTTTTCTATTGTCAAAACTTGAAACTCTCCTAAAATCTTATTCCCAAAATTTTTACTAACAAACATAATATTACCTTCATTAGAAAGAGAAAAATATATAGAATAGCTTTTATGAAGAAAGTTTATTAAAAAGAAGCTAGTTTAGCTACCTAAATAATCTTATAAGATAAATAACATACCTTAAAAATACACTTTGAAGGACTTCCTCTTTCTCCTCGCCTTCTCCTCACTCTCGCTCTCTCCTCTCCTTCTGCGGCTCTGTGTGTGTGTGTTTTAGTGTGTGTGGGGGGGGGGGGGGTTATTTATAATCCCCTCAACACACATTTTTTTTTTTTAAAAAAAGGAATAGGTGGGAGGCATGGCCTCCACTCGATTTTGCGAGTGGGAGGCCACACCTCCCCCTTTGTTTGATGCCCTCCCACTATTTTTTATAATTTATTGTAATTTATTTTTTAATCGTAAAATTAAATTAGGATATTACACTATGTGTGTGGGGAAAATCCTATAAATTCGTAAATAATGAATGTGTTCACTATTTTTTTTTTTTTTTTTTTTTTTTTGATATAAAAGAAGGCTAAAAGCCATTGCAAAGTTTACAAACAAAAAACGAGACACAAGGAAATAAAGCAACACAGAAATTAAAACACAAGAGAAACATTTCCCAAAACCTCCTTGATTAACCATGCCCTTAAGTAGATTGGGCATTCACCTAAAATCGACAACTTGTTCAAACCCACTTTGGCCATTGCATCGGCCATTCTATTAATATCTCTTGAAATGAAGCGGATCGATATTGACCAGTCCCTATTTAAATACTCCCTCGATGTTGGAAATCAGCAGGCTATCATTTTGGGAAGAACCCCCTCTTAATAAATCCACCAGATTTCGAGCATCTGATTCTAGCTGGACCTTCCTGTACCCTAAGTCCCAAGCCCACTTGATTCCTTCAAACAAAGCCCATTCCTCGGCCATAGACGCCTCACATAGCTCTAAGTTTTTAGAGAAACCCGGCTAACCAGACCACGACCATCCCTTAAAACGCCTCCATGACGGCGACATAGGTGGTTAAGGGTATAGCCCCATCCACATTCAACTTGATCCACCCCACCGGTGCTCTTTCCCAAGATGTAGACAAACGCATCCCACTATTTGGTCCCTCACAGTCCGGTTCAAAGTCATTTAAAATGGAGAATTTACTCCAACAATTGAGCACAGCCGAAGCAAGGTCAGGTGGCTTGTCAAAATTTGGATAAAAAATAAAAGAGTTTCTCTACCCCCGCGGCAACCAAATAGCCACCCCGAATAGAATACACCACTAACATTCATATTACGCCAAAACTTCCTTTTAGGCTCATAGCCACCCAATCTCTAAGTCTCGCTGAAAAGAAAGAAGAAACGTGCACTGGGAGCCGGAAAGAGATAGCCACATTTGTCTAGCATAGGGACGTCACGAATAATGTGCAACGAGATCCTCCACCTCATTTTGACAAAACCTATACAATGGAGACGAGGTCGACCATAGGCTTCTATACTCATTAGTTGGTAGCTTATTTAAAACCACCCTCCATAAGTAAATTTTAATTCTCTCTGCACCACTCCATTTCCAAATCTGCCTAAAAAGTTTGGAATGAAGGTTAGGTTGATTTTTTTTTTTCAATTAAAAAATAGGCACTTTTAATTGAGAAGAAACCATCACCCTCTACACCCCAAATAATAAAAGCATGCCCCGCCTCAAAATTTGGTGGTAAAGTAGACATGAGCCCTACGCAAAATAGTGGAATCAACACAATCATTTAGTCAAGAAAAATCCCATTGACCATCCCTAATCCAATCGATTACGGTGGATTGGGATTCCCGTAAAGACAAATGTCTTGTGCAAAAATTATGAATCTTCTTCCCCTTTACTAACCATTGATCCGAAAAGAATTTCACTACTTGTCCATTACGGACTTGCTATTTAATCCCTAAATCAATAAGCTCTTTTTGGGAGCAAATGAATTTCCATAACAAAGAGTCCCCTGGTTCCACCTCAGCAAACAGTCTTCCTCTCTTAACACATACCTCCTCTGCAAAATATCAGCCCACAAACCACTATCACCCACAACTAGCTTCCAAGCAAGTTTTGTACCACATGCAAGATTCATAGATGTTAATTTCCGAAAGCTAAGGCCTCCAACCTCTCGCGGCCTAGTAATTAAATCCCATCCCACTTGGTGAAAATGCTGATTTAAGCTATCATGACCCCAAATAAAGTTCCGCTGAATTCTCTCAACCTCCAAACAAATACTACTAGGCAACCTAGTAACTTGCATCGGATATATCAGAATTGAACTTAAAACTGATTTAGCAAGAGTAATCCTCGCAGCTGTGGATAAACAATTTGCCTTCCACGCTGAGAGTTTAGATTGAACCTTATCAATAATATAATGAAATGTCTCTTTCCTCCTACGATTCCTAGTCAGAGGGAAACCGAGGTACTTACCAATTTCACATGAAAACTGCATTCCAGTCACCTCTTTGATTCGCCCTTTAGTTTGAGCAGCAACTCTAGGAGAGAAGAAAATTGAGAACTTTTCTCTACTAACCCTTCCTCCGGAGGCTTTGGTAAAAACATCCAGACAATTCATCATACATACCGCTTGGGCTTTCGAGGCAACCCCAAACAACAACAAATCGCCTGCAAACATTAAATGGGACACACGAAGGGCCCGACCTTGAAGTACGAATAGCTTTCCAGCCCCCTGCTTCCAATGTATCACATATTAAATTAGGGTTGATCATGGATTAGACCAGACCGGGTCTGGTCCCAACCCGTGGTCTAGTCCAGGTAGGTCCTCAGCTGGACAATCCAGCCGAGGTCGGTCATCCGGCCACGAGCCCAAGCTCGGCCTGGACAGCATTCAGTTTCACTGGATCAAGCGTGGACGATCCGAGCGCCCTAGGACCTGTTTAGGATTTTTTTTTGCCTTCTCTGTAAGGTTTCACCTGAATCCTGAAGGTTTAAATTGAACCTAATAAGCCCATAATAATACCGATAATCAGGAAAAACACATTACAAAATATTAAAACCCAATCATAAATTCATAACAATCTCCAACAACATTAAACAAGAGTACAAAACAACAACATTGAACAAGAGTACAAAACAACAACAAACAACCATAACAATCAATTAAACATAGTAAACCTAACAAGTAACAACAAGTCTATCATTTGTCCCCTCCACCTTCAATGATACTCGATCCATGAAGCAAGACTTACTGAGGAGCAAAATAGTAGAATGCTTAGAGACAAGATGCAGGGTGAAAAAGACAAATGGCTTGCTGCAATTAATACAACTTTTAGTCATATTGACGGTATGCATCTGATACACCAGTTATGAGTATCTTGACGTGTAAGGTGTGAATATTAATAATTAGGTGTAATTAGATATCATTAGATCAATTTTATCATGAGTAATCTGTAAATACATCAGTTGAATGTAATAATTAAATCAGTTTAAAGCAATAAATAGAGGTCACCTGATACACCAATCACAAAGTCATTCTAACACGCACTTATAATTGACAATTCGCAACTATTAAAACATCAATGACTTGGAGATGGCAACTATTAAACATGGTACTTTGAAATTTGAATCACACATATTGAATAGAAAAAAAAACACGCAAGCTGAAGCTCAAAGAGTCGTTGGCCTTATCCAAAAATGTCAAAAACCACGCAACACTATCTTAGGTTTTTAATTAAGACTTTCCAGACTCTTTTGAGATGTTGAATCAGAGGCAATCACAGTAGACACAACATGGCCATACGCAGAGCAAAAAAAGTCATATGCATATGCACTGAGTCTGAGGCTCTCATACCTGACCGTCGACGAATTGAGGAGATAAGGAGAGGCACCTGGATCTGGAAGAGGCAAGAGGACTAAGCACTGAGTCTGAGGCTCTTAGCTAAGGAGTGTGGACTGAGTGATACTTTGAAATCTGATGGAGTTTAGAGACTAACGAAGCAGAGAAGTCGAGACGGAGTGCCGAGAGCCTGAGCCTAAGGTGGAGAGTAGAGATGGAGTGTGGATCTACGGTGGAGAGACGAGAGTGGAGACAGAGTGACGACTTTGAGCGTTTGAGACTCTGATGGTTGAGTATGAGAGTGGAGACGGCGTCGACAAATTGAGCAGTACTGAGTGTGAGACTTGAGCGTTTGAGACTCTGAGTTCAGTGAGTTGAGTGTAAAGACTAAAGAGTAAAGTAAACCTGGCGGTGATTTTTTTAAAAAAAAAAAAAATTTTAAAAAATAATAATAAGTCGGGCGGGACAGGGAGACCAAGGGATTTGATCATCACGGCCCGAGGTCCAGTCCCGGCTGAACATGTCAGTGCGGTCCGTTTAAGTTGTCTCGGACCTTTTTTTTAAAGCTGACTAGGTCGAACCGGGTCAGACCATTGGGTTTTTTTATCAACCCTATATTAAATGCAATAACTTATCCATGCAAAGGACAAAAAGGAGTAGAGAAATTGGGTCCCCTTGCCTTATTCCCCTCTTTGGAAAAAAGAAATCCGTTTGCGAACCATTCCAAAGGATGTTGTATGACACAGAAGACACACAAGTAATTATTAGATTAATGAAAGTCTCCTCAAAACCCACCTCCATTAGCGTCTGTCTGAGAAAGGACTACTTAATTCTATCATAAGCCTTCTCAATATCTATCTTCATAGCCATCAATCCCTTCCTACTACGAGTCAAGCTCATAATTTGGAGAAGCTCTTGCCCGATTACTATATTATCTTGTATATGTCTTCCCTTTATAAAGCTAACTTGGAAAGATGAAATTAAACCACCCATCACCTCTTGAAGCCTTTGAGTGATCAGCTTTATGATGCATTTGTAGTGAACTGTACACAGAGAGATGGGCCTAAAATGATTAACAAAAAATGGGTTCTCTCTCTTAGGAATCAAGGAAATAAGAGTCTTATTTGATCCGACAAAGATGAATAGAAGCCTTTAAACACTTACTTAACAAAGGTGCAAATAGCGGGACCTACCTTGTCAGTTCCTCTTGTAGAAAACAGGGGGAAATCCATCGATACCGGTGCCTTGAAATTCCCCATAGAGAACAAAACCCTCCTTATTTCTTCGTCTAAGGGCTCATTATATAGCTTATCAAAGCTTTTTTGATTTAGGCATTGAAATTGCATCCTTGTATCCATGCAAACATCATCCTCATCCTCAGGGCATTATAACAACAAAAAATGCCTTCGAACCATATTATGCAATTCATCCTTATTATCAATCCAACAAGCCGCTTCATTTTTAAGAGACACTATTCGATTCCTCCTTCTCCTCATCTTAGTCTTTAAGTGATAGAATCTAGTGTTTCTATCCCCTTTAGACACCTATTCAGATCTAGATTTTTGAAACCACTTGATCTCTTCTAGCTTTAAAAGCCTCTCTAGTTCTCCATTCAATTCCAATTCAAGATTGCATAGATACAGAGATCGAGTGTAAGACCTAGAACATTGGATCCCCTTAACCTATTCAAGATATCATGCTTTTTTTTTCTCAACCCGGACCAAAGACGTCCCTATTCCATCCCCTAACAAGATCTCAGAATCTACCAAGGGAAACATTAATATCCTCACTAGTTAACCAACTGACAGCTAAAAAATCTTTAAACTGCTCATGTTCCAACAGCATCGCCTCAAATATGAACGGAAGATTACCTAACAAAGACTCACTCTGACCCCCAAACCACAAGGAAATAGGATTATGATCAGAGTAGTTGGTACGAGTCAATACCTAAACTTTCGTATTGGAGAAATTGGAGAAAAAAGCAGTATTTTCCATTGCCCTATCAAGCCGTTCAAACAAGCGAGAGCAATTAGCCATAGCCGGACCTCTCCAAGTGAACTTTGGACCCATAAAGCCCAGATCAGTTAGAAGACAGTCATTTACTTCATCTTGAAACCTCTAAATGTGAGCAAGATTAACACCCGCACCCCCAACCCTTTCATCCAGAGCCATGATTTCGTTGAAGTCGCTTATCACAACCCATGGTTCATATATAGACCTCCACAAATCCTTTAATTGATGCCAAAGGAGTTGTTTGAGATCCGGTAATGGAACGGAGTAGACCGCCGTGAGAAGCACCAAAGAAGAACCAATGAAGAGACATTGAAGGTTGATCAATTGACGATTCTTCAACAGAACTGAGGCTGACACTCGATCTTTTCTCAACGTTGCAATCAAACCCCTCGACCTACCAACACTTGGCACATAAACCCCTTTGTCGAAACCCAGCCTCTCTAAGCATAAAAAAGGACTCTCATTTTCAAATTTGGTTAATAAAAGGACATTCAGATTAGAGTGCCAGATTAGAGTCTTTATTTGCTGGAAAAAAGCTTTATTACACGAGCCTCTACAGTTCCAGTAGACAACACTACCTATACGCAAAGAGACAAGAACAGGAAATGGGCTTACTACTGATAGGCCCAATCAAAACAACCTTTAATTGGGTCTCTGGTACCACAGTGTCTTGGACACTCTCACATGGACTCTCATCCTTCATTTCATCATCTGGGTTCAAAAGATTGGGCCCATCCCAAAACTTGCCCTCCAAACCAGAGTCTCACGAAATCTTCCTTCTTTGCCCTCAATTCCATCTGAAAACGACTTGTAAACCTTATTATGACCGTCCCTCATTGGTATTAAGCCTACCATCAACTACCAAATCATTAAGGGCCTCTGTGGTAAAGAGAGCTTGATCAGGGAGACTATTCCCCTTTAGGCCCCACATCCACCAGATTATCATACATTGCCCTTGAGGAAACACCAACGTTGACTCCCTGCACATTCTCTTGCAAATAATGTTATTCTCAGCGCCTCCTTGCTTTTGCTTTCCTTATGCACAAAATCCCTCAATCTTTTTTCTCTCTCTTCAGGTCTTGTCGGCCATCAACTTGCCCCCTGCTGCTATCCCCCATCACTTTTTGATTCTTACTTTGTTTCTTTTTCCCCTCTCCTTTTCACTCACCTTTACACTCTCCATTTTTCGCTCTGAATTATCACAGGGTACGAGTCTTGCTCCTTCGTCTCCATATGTATGAAAGAGGTACCAACATCCGCTTTGTCCCCACCGCTTTTTCACCGTTGTTCACCTCCAATACCCCAAACCTAGAACCACCCTCATCACACCGAGACTATCATTATGCTTCTCCTTGCCACTCTTCTTTTGCCATCAAGGTTTCTTCACAACTTTCTAAGTATCTTGATCGGTCAAGCTCTCAGCGACCCTAACCCACTCAACATCAATAACCCCCAACTCGATTTTGTCCACTTTGCGTTCCTTGGGCTCTCCAATAACCCATGTTTTAGCTACTGGAAGCTCTGTTTTACATTCTTTGCATTTGTGGCAATACATACCACAACTAGTGCACAGTCCATGCATACCTTCATACTCTAAATAGTAGTCATTGCCATCCAAAGAGAAGCATGCCATCAACTGCTTACTCAAATCCACAAGGACACATATAAGTGCATAATGACCTCTGAGTTGTCCAGACGTATTCATATCAATTTTAATCGTATCACCAATTTTGTCGCCTTCCAAGTTAGAGCTTCCCTATCATAATACTCCAGAAACACGTTGGGTATGCGAACCCAAACAGCAACCTTGTTCACCGATTCTTGCTTAGGATGAAATTGAGGTTCCCAAGGTCTAACCGTAAGATAATGATCGAAAATCATCCATGGACTTCCAATTAATGAATTAAGGTAATCAGTTTTGTTTGTAAATTTAATTTAATTTTTTTTTAAAAAAAAAACCATCACCTATATTAATGAGGTTCAAAACACCCCTCTTCACCCAGAGCTTCTGACAGTAGCAATTTATACCCCATATTTCTCCCTAGCAGCTTCACAAGAATCGCTTGATTCCAAGCCTTATACAATTGCTTTTTCATCTTCCCAGAGAACTCAAATGTAGGGAAGTTCCGGTTAAGGTCTTCCCTAATATCACAGAGAGGCTCACTATCCTCTTTTTCCCGAATCCACAATGATATCTTCAGAGAGGGAGTCATCAAACATATCATTATTATCAACCATGTTCTTGTCGCTATTACCGTTTTCACTATAACCTTCCAATTTTTCAGTGAAAGATTGACCAAAGGGCCAATGCCCCTGACCCCCCATACCCACCTTTGGCCATTCCTCATTGTTGAGACTGATATTCCCATTTTTCATTTTCTTCGAACTTCGGTGAAGGAGATCATCCTGCTCGCGAGACAAAGGAACCTAAGCAGACGCTTTCATGGAGAGAACCATCGCCATTCTAGTGATTTTCAATTGTGTAGCATAGATTTAATTTGCTCGAGCAAAAGACTCCCAGTTTTGTTCACTAAAAATTTCATTAATGAATGAATAGTGTAAACTTATCATTTTGCATTTGAACTTATTATTGGGAGATTTTTTTTATGATCACATTTTTTTTTAACTTCATAGTGATATTCTCTATATAATTTACAAGTGTTGTGATATTTTCCTATTATAGACAAATTAGAGTCAAGAAACTTTTAAAATTAAAACAAGCCCTATAACCTAAAAAAATATTTATAAATTACTTATCAGCGAATTAATATATACATTAATTATGGGATTTAAACCTACATTCTAATAAAATATAAACAGTATACTTATAACTTAAACTACCTATTGTTAGAATATAAGGAAAAATTTGAAGAAAAAAAAATACAATTAAAAATGGAAAAAGACAAATTGGTGTTACTTAATTTATTAAATCTTAGTCAAAACTGAAGTAGGAATATGAGATTTTCAATTCGACCAAATGACCAAAATGTCATGAGCTGATGGCACAAGTTTCAGGGGTCAATAACATATCTGTATCAATATAAAAAGATCAGATTTTACATTAGCGATTTTACTTTCATGTTTGACAACTTCATATTTAAAAAACTATAGATAATATTAGGGCACAAGTTTCAGGATCAATAACAACATCTACGTATCTATATTAACAACATTATATTTTATATTAACGACTTCACTTTCATGTTTTACATCTTCATATCCTAGAAACAATGGATAATTTTGAGGGTACAAGTTTCAGGAGACAATAACAATATGTGTATTTATATTAACAATATCATATTTTTCATTAACGACTTTATTTTCATGTTTCACAGCTTCATATCCTAAAAAGCGGGGATAATTTTGAGGGCACAAATTTCAGAGGTGAATAACAACATACGAATATATATTAAAAACATTAGGTTTTACATTAACGACTCCACTTTCATATTTCACAACTTAACTCACGGAAATTTGGTCAAAATTAGAAATTTCATATTCCTACTTCAATTCTAACATGGGATTTGATAAATTCACATCACCAATTTGTTTTTTCTCATTTTTAATTGTATTTTTTCTAAAAATTTTAATGATGTGATATTTTTTTTGTTCACATATGAAATTTGGTTGAATTGATTGACATATAAAAATAGTTAGTACTGGTCCCTTGAGTCCAATGTAAATGGTTGGTGAGTGTGAAACGGAATTCCAAGTGTCCATCAATGTAAATGGTTCGACAAGGTAGCTTTTTCCGAGACTAATAACATTGTTAGTCTTTATAATTATAATTGATCCATTTTGTTCTTTATCCTTATACTTTTCAATTATTAGTTTTGGTCCCTACAATTTTATAATATCTGACTTAAGTTTAATAAATGATCCCTATAATTTTAATGAGTTTTGGTTTTGATTCGTATACTTAAATTTATATCAAATCCTTATAAAATCATATGGATTACAACCAAAGATTCAAATTTATTAGGACTAAAACTAAAATTCAATCAATTTGTAGAGACATGAACAATGATATTAACCCATTTTTTCCGAGGATATATTTTTCTCACTCTTATTTATTTGTATGCATATCCTATATCCAACATTTTGGAGTTGACGGAACATTTTTCTCATTCTTATTTATTACTCCCTCCGGTTTTTAAGATAAAGCATATTTGAGAAGTTAATCTTGATCATAAATATAAGATAAAGTTTTTATATTTATCAATTTTTTTCTCATTTATCTCTATTAATGCTCCCTCAACAATAATTAAATATGAGGGAGAATGAGAGAATTAAAGAATGTAGCTAAAGTGTTTTAGAAAATGCATGTCATATTAACTAACTTAATCAACTTTCTCAATTTAATCAAATAAGATAAATATGTCTTATATTAAGGACTATATCTATAGTGTGTTGGCTCATACCACTACATCAACTGGAGTGGTATTAGCTAGTTACTTTATTTCATAAACCCAAACAGAAGATTGAGTTATATTGAATCACACACCAGCAAGCCCCAATATCAAATTTATATGTTCCATATCATGTCCTTAAGACCTTAACTAAATATTTCAAAGGCCACTTCAACCCTAGCTAGTGCTTCATCTAATAATTAAAAGCCTCGGTTAGTTTTTGTAATGTCTCTAACATAACCTATCAGGTGAACTAGAAGTTGTGGGCAATAATGACCAAATTCCTTGACCATTAAGCCATAGAAGCTCTGATGTGAAGTTTCTTTCTCGTCATGCTTCTAAAAATGTAGAAACCCCCCCCCCCCCTCTCTCTGTAACTTTGTTCAATACTCTTTTAATTCTATTAATAAAATTCTACAATGTTTTATGTAGATCAAGAAAAATTTTAAACTTTTTTAACTCCTACAATAAAATCAATTACTTTCCAACTTTATCACCATTTAATATTACTCTAGTTCTATTTATAAGTTCATTTTGATAAGAAATTTAAGACTTTATTATAAATCCGTGTTAAAGTAATAAACGAATTTTTTTTCAAACTTTTTTGCCTCTATTAATTGCAATAAATAAAAATAATTTATTCATGTTAATTTTTGGAACCAATCGTCGATATATAAATGCAAAATTAAAAAATAAAGCCAAGTAATTAATGAGTTAACCAACTTTTCTTAATATGTAAGAGTTAGTTAATTTAGACTTACAAATAGGACCAGAATGGTATACATTACACCTCATAGGAACAAACTCCATACTATAATAAATAAATGATAAAACTGTACATCTATATGAAAAATTTAAGAAAGAATGACATTTAGATCCCAATTAAAAAAAAAATAATATCAGAAAAGTCCCCATTGTCAATTAAACGTGCAAAATTAACAACTTATGATAGTTGTCAATGTATTATTTCTCTTGGTTGGGACATAAATGTCATTCTCCCAAAATTTGATGAGGTGCCCTTTAAATAGGACAAATAAATTTATTATCTCTCTACATTATAGCATATTTCATTTGAATTTTCTCTTTGCTAATTATTAATATTAAATCCCAGAGTGAGAAGTACTCTTCCCGTCGTGTGCTACGAGTTGCATTGCTGATTATTCAAGTCAATCCTTGACTTGTAAGCAGATATACATACATCATTAGTGTGCTTTCCTGTTTTATTTCCTTCTTGATTTACTATCATGTAACAGTTAAATGTGTGTTTGTTAGTGTTACGGACCGGCCCAAAAGCCCAATTCCATGGCGCGGCCCAAACGGAACCAGGAGGTATGATCCGCTAATCATGGGGTGAGATCCGGAATCTTGGCTAGGCACGATCTACCCATATCGTAACGGCATTCCGAGACCCTCGCCCCAAAGATAGCGCAGCCCGGTTATGGTGCGCCCCGGATATCGCACCAGGCCGAGATATCCGCCCCGGACACCTCTATAAATACAGAGGTCAGGTAACCAGGTGCACATATTCTAACTCAGACTATTTACATACAGTCTCACTGTACACACACACCACCCCTTTGTCGTGTACAGTGATCCCACGCTCTCCTGATTTTCTCCTCCATAGATATTCAGGCAGAGCCTAGCTATCCAAGATCAAAATACCAGCCCTTAGTTGGACATCTGTGTTCTATACCAGAACATTGGCGCCGACCGTGGGGAACCTTAAATTTCTATCCCCGTGACCACTAATGGCAAACACCGAAGCCACAGCAAAGCCAGCTAGGACCGGCCGCAGGATGAAAGCAATTTACCACCGAATCAATCTCAGCCGAACCGAGTCAACCGCAGACTCATGATCAACCTCCACGAGAAAAGACTCCGAGGGTCACGCATCGACACGGCGAGCACATCTCCTTCAACCGACGAACCTTCACAAGAGGAGCCGCGAAGAGTCCAAGCTCCGATAGTCCCGGCTCCAGACGCTCAGGTACTAGACACCGACGTCCGTATTTTGAGGAGAACGCAGGAGTCGATGCTTCAGAGGTTCGAAAACAAGGAAAAACGAGATCACCTCCAACGACAAGATGATTTTCACGCTCTGGAGTTAATGATCGAGGAAAAGCTCGAAAACATGTTCCAACGTAGAACTCAGAGAAGTTCTCGGAAGGGAAAGGAGGTTATACGCTCGGACAGCAGTAGTCCGCGTAGTAGCCCAGAGTCAAGTCGACGGGCCCGCGGCAGGAAAAAGGGGGAAGCGAGAAGGGAGCAAGAACGCCAGCCGACCTCCACACGGAAAAAGGAGAGGCAATTGCGGATCCGGGATGCTGAAGACCGAGGCCGAGAAGATCGCCATGACGGTTATAAAGACCGAAGCCGTGATAGTTATGAAAACCGAGACCTCGACGTGGATCAGTACTCGGACGAGATTCGAGAGGTAATCACGGCGCCTCGGACACGTGGGTCACCGCGGCAATATAAGATGAAGTACTTGGTAGGCTCTGGTGGGACCCCATTCTCCAGAGCAACGGCCACGGCCCCCTACCCGAAGAATTTTGACCTAGCCGATCTTCCCAAGTACGATGGGACCCGTGGATCCACGCCACCACCTTGAGATATTCGAAAAGCTGATGTGGGTCAGGTCAATAGAGGCCAGTCATCTTATCGCTCTTTCGGCCACGTTAACCGGACCGCCCACAAATGGTTGAGTTCATTACCCAATAATTCCATTCGAAACTTCGAAGACCTCGGGCGCAAGTTTGAATTGCACTTTGCCACCAATAAGAAACAACCAAAATCTCAGTTCACTTTGAGTAAGGTAAAACAAAAGAAGGGTGAAACGCTGCAGAAGAACCTGGATCGGTTCAAAGACACGGCAATGCAGGTACGCTCATTATCTGAAGAGGTCCACGTACATTGTCTCGTCAACGGTCTGGGCCCAACAACACGCTTGGCCAGACATCTGTGCAAGAATCGAGTCTATTCACTGACTGAATTCTACACCGAAGCAAAGAAGTACCTGGATGTCGAGCAGATGGAAATCGCCAATGCAAACGAACCTGAGAAGGCCAGGAACTTGTCTCCTGAAGGAAGGGATCCGACAGACAGGCAGAAGGCGGAACCCCGTAGACGCGGCAGAGAGAGCCGACCCCGACAAGAGAGGACGGATAATAAGGCGAAGTACGGCAACTACACCCCCCTAAATGTTTCGCGATCGCAGTTATGGAAGGAGGTAGCTCAGACCGAGATGAAAAGGGTTGCCAAGCCGAAGCCTATCAGAAATCGGTCCACTACAGATTGGGGAAAATTTTGTACTTTCCACAACTGCTCCGGTCATACAACCAACGAGTGTTATGAACTCAGGGATGCTATTGAAAAGTTTGTGAGAGAAGGGAAACTTCGCCAATACGTCATCAAAACTCTAGGGAAAACAAGCAGGCAGAATAATGGCCGCCGAAGCAGGAGTCCGGATACGGACACTCGGGAACCAGAGAAGAAACGGAAAACCTCTGTCGACGGTTTCCCGAGACGATTTCCAATGCAATGGCATCGCGGCGGGTTCGGAGGAGGAGGTGGAGATACGATAAAGCGCAAGAAATACCTCGCGGGAGGTGTTGACAATGAGAGATATACCAAAATTCAAAGGCGGCTCATCGAAACCGAAACCACCTCCATTAGTCTTCACAGACGAAGAGCTAAAGGATGTTATTCCCGGCCACCAGGACGGATTGGTTATCACCGGAATCCTAGTAAATTGCCGAGTCAAACGGATCTTCGTGGATGCAGGGAGTTCGGCCGACATCATAAGTTGGGACGCATACCAGAGGATGCACCTCGATGTTGAAGACTTAAAGCCGTGCAAGTCAACCCTTATCGGGTTCAATGGAGAGCGTTCCTTCCCAAAAGGGTATATAGACCTCAGACTGACGCTAGGAACCAAAGAAGCTTTCAAGTCAGAACGTGTAAGGTTCGTAGTGGCCGACTTCCGCTCTCCCTACAATATTATATTGGGCCGACCCACTATACACAATTGGGACATGCTAGCATCCACTAAGTACCAGAAACTGAAGATGATCAACCATAAAAATCAGGTGGTCGAAGTGTCCGGGGACCAGAAGGAGTCACGACAATGCTACTTCGAGACTCTCCGAGTCGAGGAGGAAGGACCTTCATCCCGCCACGACTCCGAACCAACGAAGTTATGGCCGAAGTCGAAATGATAGGCAGCCCGGTCGATCAAGTTAATATGGTAGAGCTGGATCTCCATGAACCAGAAAATCCACGCCCAGAGCCGGAAGGGGAGCTGGAGGAGTTGAGTTGACCCTGGGGACGGATCCCTCCAAGACGACTAAAGTCGGCAGAGATATGAACGCAGACTTAAAAGCGCGACTGATCAAGTTTTTAAGACAAAATCAGGACGTCTTCGCCGGACGTCAACCGAAATACCGGATCGACCCACACTTTTGCCGCCACAAACTCACCATATGGCCGGGGTCGAAGCCAGTAGCCCAGAAGAAGAGGAATATCGCAGAAGACAGACAGAAAGCCCTTGAAAATCACATTGAAGAACTCCTTGCCACTGGATTCATCAGAGAGGTACAATATACAACTTGGCTCTCGAATGTGGTCATGGTGTTAAAACCAATTGGGAAATGGAGGGTGTGCACTGACTACACCAATCTGAATAAAGCATGCCCGAAGGACTCCTACCTTATGCCCAACGTTGATCAACTCGTTGATAACTCGGCCGGGTACCAGTTGCTTTCTTTCATGGACGCCTACTCCAGCTACAATCAGATTGCCATGCACCCAGACGACCAAGAAAAGACCGCCTTCATGACCGACAAGGCTAACTATTGCTACAACGTCATGCCGTTTGGATTGAAGAATGCCGGAGCTACGTACAACGAATGATGAACCGTCTTTGAGGACCAAATCGGGCGAAATGTGGAGGTGTATATAGATGACATGATCGTGAAGTCAAAACAACCAGGAGCATATCCGGACCTAGAACAAACGTTTGAAAAATTAAGACGACATCGAATCAGGTTGAACCCGCCAAATGTGCTTTCGAGTTCTACGGAAATTCCTAGGTTTTATGCTGACCAATCGAGAGATTGAGGCTAACCCGACAAATGCAAGATCGTCCTAGACATGCAAGCCCCGAACTCTAAGAAGGAAGTTCAAGAATTAATGTGTCGCTTGGCTGCCCCGACAAGATTCTTACCCGATCGACCTAGAAGGCGTTACCTTTCTTTAAATTATTGAAGAAAGAAACTCATGGAGGGTGGAATTCGGATTGTGAAGCGTTTTGAAGAAATTAAGCGATGTTTGGCAACCCCTCCGGTACTAACGAAGCCGGAGCAAGGGGAGACCTTGTTCTTGTACCTGTCTGTGGGAAACGAGGTGGTAAGTGCTGCCTTAGTAAGAGAAACCGAGGCCGGACAGACACTCATCTACTTTGTGAGGAAAGCGTTACAAAATGCTGAACTCAGATATCAGAAATTGGAAAAGATGGCGTTCGCATTACTGACGACTGCGAGACAGCTTCGGCCATACTTTCAGGGACATCGGATAGTAGTCCGAACCAGCTAGCCAATCCGGCAGATATTGCACAAACCCGACCTGGCAGGGCGAATGACAAGCTGGGCGATTGAGCTATCAGAGTTCGATATCACTTTTGAAGCCCGACATGCGATCAAATCACAAGCATTGGCTGATTTCATTTGAGAGTTGACTCCGATTATGGCTAGCGAGGAATTCTGGAAGGTATTTGTAGATGGATCTTCCAATCCAAAAGGCAGTGGAGCAGGAGTCATCGTTGAGAGCTCCGAGGGGGTCGCCATCGAGCATTCCCTCCGGTTGGAATTCCCGACCTCCAATAACCAGGTCGAGTACGAGGCCCTCCTAGCCGGATTGTTTCAAGCAAAGAGAACGGAGCGCGGCGAGTTAAGGTGTTCACCGACTCACAACTTGTCGCCGCA
Organism: Acacia acuminata; assembly: GCA_019022655.1. NCBI lineage: Eukaryota > Viridiplantae > Streptophyta > Magnoliopsida > Fabales > Fabaceae > Acacia > Acacia acuminata. The sequence continues at coordinate 103,641 of JAFJYI010000036.1, forward strand.
CGATCGATGGCGCTATCAAGCAAAAGGCCCCCGTGGCTAAGTACTTGAAAAAGAGCAAAAGAAGTAATGACCGAGTTCGAAGAAGTAATTGTTGCTCATATCCCGAGAGAAGAGAATACCGGTGGCCGACATCCTCTCCAAGCTAGCAAGTACCAAAGGTTCAGGGAGTCATAGAACTGTGATCCAACAGAATCTGGCCAAGCCCACCGCGTCATGACTATCTCGTTCGCCACGGGATCGGAGAAAGCCAATCGAAGATTACCGGAAAGGGGATCATCTCAACAGATTCCACCGAAGCAAAGAAGCTGATTAGAGAAGCCGCCATCTACACCATGGTCGATGATCAGCTATACAGAAAAGGAGTGCACTGCCTGATGATGCGATGCCTAGGTGAGTCCGAAGCAAGGTACGTGTTGACCGAGATACATGAGGGATGCAACGGCCAACACATGGGGGGCAAGGCTTTGGCAAGGAAGGCATTACGCATCGGCTATTATTGGCCCACCATGAAGCATGACGCCATGGAAGCCGCTAAGAGGTGCGATAGTTGCCAGAAACACGCCGGGATCCTATGGCCACCACCGACAGAGTTAAAAGGTATGCCGGCCCCCTGGCCCTTCTATAAATGGGGAATGGACATCCTCAGGCTATTCAAATCGGCACCTGGAAAGCTTAAATGGCTCATCGTCGCCGTAGACTATTTTACCAAGTGGATTGAAGCGGAGGCATTGACTACGATCACCTCGTCTCGAATTATGAGATTCGTTTGTCATAACATCTTTGCTCGATTCGGGATACCTACTGAAGTCGTCACTGATAATGGGACCCAGTTCACGGACCATAGATTCCAGGCCTTAATGTCCAACTTGGACATCCAGTAACACTTCTCCTCCGTTGAACACCCGCAATCTAACGGCCAGGCCGAGTCAGCTAATAAAATCATTCTGGACGGATTAAATGTTAAAGGCCGACACCAGTTGGACCGAACAGCTCCACAGCGTTCTATGGGGCTACAGGACGAGTGTGCAGTCCTCGACCCAGGAAACCTCGTTCCGGCTGACCTATGGTTGTGAAGCAATGATCCTGGTCGAAATCGGCAGCCAACATGGAGAAAGATCGAGCCGGACAGATGGGCAAAGCGGCCAAATGACGACGCCCTAAAGATAGACTGGACCTAATTGATGAGATCCGAGTCACAAATAAGATTGCCGAGAACTTGCCGCCAAGCAACTCCTCGCGGCAAAGTATAATCGGAAGGTTCGACCACGATCCTTTAACCGAGGAACCTTGTACTTCGGCGGGCCGAAATCGGAAAACAAGAATGCCCGAGATGGAAAACTGGCGGCAAATTGGGAAGGCCCCTATCGGGTTAAAGAAAACTCGATCTTTGGGGCATATGTTCTCGAAATCCTGGCAAGGAAGCCGGTTAAGAGAACATGGAACGCCGACAAGCTAAAGATCTATTACAGCTAGGTCTAGGCTCGGCCCCGTAGACACAGAGACTACTGTTCAGTTATTTCTTACTTTTCCTTATGTTTCTCCAATTGTTCTTTATTTTTCATCTGAATAATTCATGATCATTTGTAAGCTCTTTAGAGCTGTTTTATTTAATGAAGAATTCCATCAAGGAAATTCATCAATGTGCACAATTACTTGCTTAAGCGTGAAACCAAGGCCATTAATCCCGGTCCAAAACCTGACATCGAGGTACTTACACCCGGTCATTAACAAAAGCAAAAAACATCTAGATGTATGACACCGCCGTTGTACTCCGACGTGCATTGGTAAGAGCTCGCAAAAATGCCATACGTGACCTTCACGAAATTGACGCGTCAATGCTCGCCCGATTTAAGAAAGCGGGCTGTCATTCCGACCCTGATCAAGTCAAAATGTTAGATTAGAGGTAATAGACACCTCGGTTGACATGTGACGGCCTCGCCCTTAATTCGGTTACTATCAACTTTTCCTACTAGTCAAGCCGGAACGAGGTAATGCGGTTAAGTTAACACCCCGCAGGTTAAAACATACGACTGCCCCACCCTCCCACACGTCGGTGTTGGTCGAGTAAATGACTCGTATCTACTACGTCAATAGATTTCAATCTTTGGAATTTACAAATGGCGTAAGGGTGAAGAAATAACTCATCCATTGCCATAAAAATTTGTACAAAACGGCACAAAGGCCGGGAATGTTCAAAATAAAGGGGCACAGACGCCCACAGAAGAAAGAAGTGTAAAAATAAAAATTAACTAGATGGACCGGCCTCAGGAGCTCCCTTTGTTGCCTCACTCTCCGCATCCGACTCTCCTCCCTCTTCTTCAGATCGGGACGCATTGGCGGTAGGAGATTGGTACAGAACTAAGACTCCGTCCTCGACAAAGGCGCGAAAATCATAGCCATCCAGGTTAAGATTAGCCGTCGGATTCAAGAACTGGATCTGCTCCAAGGCATTGTCAAAGCAATCTTTGGCAGTATACCTTAAGAGCTCATCGGACTCCAAGCGCGCCTGCTGTGCCTTGGCGAGGGCCTCCTCAGTTGTTTTAAGCTTAGAGGACAACAGATCACGCTGTTTCTGAAGGGCTTTCACCGCCTCAAGACTCTCGCCCAGCGCTTTCGGGCCCCCGAACACTCGGAGGCCGACTTTCTCCGCCCTCCCGCGCAAGTAGAAGTTCTTTATCCATCTTCACGACCGCGGCCTTAGAAGCATCCCGCTCGGTCCGGCGGCATCCCGCTCCTCTTGCAAAATCTGCACCGTGGCCTCAGACACAGCCAAGGCCTTCTTCGTTGACTCGGCCTCCTCCAGAGCCTTTTGCTTGGCTGCCACCTCTTCCTGAGACGCTCTCAGGCGTTTATTCCCCGCATCGACCATGGAATACTTCTCCCTCATAAGAATATAGGCTTGAAGCAGCCCAACAGATTTACATAAATACCGTTGCGCTGCATACACCTCATCAACGTTAGGTGGAGACAGGGGCCGGCTCTCCATAAATTCCCGGGGAGGAAGGAAAACGCAACGTCCAGTTCCTTGGTCACCCCCTTATCCCATATGAAGCCGCGAGGAAGCACAGAAGAAGGACGAGATGACCCGGTAGAAGGAGGTGGAGGAGGCGGAGATGGCGGAGGTATCAGGAGCACCGAAACCGAAGGAGTAGTCGCGATAACCGCAGACACAGATTCGTCCACAGACACAACGACCTGTTTCCCCTTCGGAGCTTGGGAAACAACTTCCTGAGAAGGCCCGGAGGGGATGGATGGAGCCGACCCTTCGCCGCAAGATACCTTAGTCTTCTTTGTAACAACAGAGGCAGTAGCGGCCTCGGGCGCAGCACCTTCGACAGGGACGGCCCATTTCCGAGACCAACGACTCGGCGATGCCGCGGCCAGATTCACCTTCGCCAAGTAACCTGGAAGAGCCCTTATAACCTGAGCTGAAAGCACAAGTAAAGGAAGTCAGGAATAAACACAAATTACTACAACATGATACCAAACTTTACGGAAAGACAAACAACATTGCAAAGGAGGGACTCCTACAAGTAGAGGGGATTGGCTTAGATCCCTCCCCGGAAATGAAAAAGGCCGCACTCTGGACGCCATACTCCTCCACGTAGGCGTCCAACCTAGGCACGAAAGGGGCTGTCTCCGGTAGGAGGTCATCTTTGGAAATTTGGAAGGATGAGGGAGCAGCTTTATGATGACTCTCCATCCAGTAGAGAGGAAAACGCCACTCTACGTCGGCGGCCTCAACCCCCTTCAAAAACCAGGTTTGTTTACCAGGCACGACAACAACCTTGAAAAACGCATTTTTGAACCGCTTAAATGACTCGGAGAAGGGCTTCATGAGTTTCCGATCTGGATTGCAGCGGAGAGATACTAACCCCTTTAGCTTGTCGCTTTCTTTGGGAGAGCCGGGGGTAAAGGGGCCGAAGTAATAGAAAAAGAGATTGGTCGAGCAGGGAATCGGAATGGGGAAAGAACGACACAGTTGCTCGAACGCAACAAGATAAGCCCACCCGTTCGGATGAAGTTGGGACAGGGCAAGTCTCAGGTGCAACAGGGCCATTATCTGGAACTGGGTGAAAGGGAAGCAAACACCGACCCGAGTAAGGTAATCCCGGTAAAAGAAAAAGAAATTGGGACCGCCTACTTCCCGTTCCGCGCAAATAGGCTCGTCGGCTACCGCGGCGGCGTATAACGCACCCTCCATGACGGGTAGATCCAACGTGCAATGTCGGTATCCGACATCGATGATCGGGTCTTCAAGACCTCATGGGACACCCGGGAAATCTATGACACAAAGCCTCGGGAGAACTAGAAGAGTCCGATTCCTCAGCCTCGGTCCTTTGCTTGGAGGGCCTGATTTGGGAGCCATTAACCTATAGGCAAAATAAAAGGAAATTAGCAGAGTTGGAAATACCTGGTAAAAGCATGTTAGAAGGCAAAATAGATGGCGGACTCGGACGAAAGGGTATGCCAGAAGAAAGGCCCGAAGGTTGCCGATGCCGGCAAGAACCAAGAATCGAGGAGGCTCTGGAGTCTCCGCCGTGCGTAATGTGGAAGGCACCCTCGGCCAAGCAGTCCCAGCAGGGGCCGAGGTAATCCTCGAGATAAGGATCCGAGCTCACAGAAGGTGGACCCTCACAGAAGTTGAGCGGTTGGGCCAATAAGGCCGAAGACCTGGAGCCGGCGACGAAACCGATCCCGGCCTGTACCGGCGATGAGATAGGAACGTTGTATGCAGAAGCTCGGGCAAGAGGAGGAGACAGAGCTCTAACAGTAGTAGGTTGGGGACCGACTCGTCCTGAATGACCGACCCCGCTCGGAGTAAAGGGGCTGACCTCTCCGCTTCCGGAAGCTCGGTTCCAAGAACCCAATAAGAAGCTCGCGGGAAGCGAGTGCGAAGAAACACCTCTTCCTCAGGGGTTAACATTGATCTGGGTTTAGGAAAATGTCTATCTCTATCCATAAGGAAGGAACTAAGAACCTAAGAACTAAAGGTCTTATGTAAAAAGAGAGGCAAGTACAGACGCAGATGTGTCAAAAGCAAGCAAAACCGAGAAAATGGTCCCAAAAGCTTACTCGAAAACCGAGAAACGAGGAGGAGCAGAACGCGGAGATAATAGACCAAAGGATATATAATCGGTAAGAAGTACGTTATGCCGTAAAAAAGTAAAGAAGAATAAGGAAAATACCCGTATGAGTAAGAAGAGGGAAACTCGAATGATAGAAATGGAGAACGGTGGAGTTTTGGCGAGAGGAGATGATTCTACAAACCCGAGCAAAACCAAGAGAAAGGTTGTAGCGGGAAAAAGTGAGGAGCCAAACGCCAAAAAAAAAAAATTACTTCATAGGTATGACAGGGAAATGGAACGCCGGGGGTAATTCGGTCTTTGAACCTAGACACGATGGGAAATGCACAGAACGACGTAGGAGCATTAAATGTGCACGCAAATCAGCACACGGAGGGGTGCGACGACTACAGACTCTTTCCAATCAGGGCAAGCCAAGTGTAAAGCAGCAATGATGGCGCCTACGGAAAGAATGCCAAGCGATTCACTCACGAACAGGGGGCTAATTATGTAAGTCTGAGGCCGTTCGAGACGCCCCGGTCAGGCGCGACCCAGGATACCACCCAGACTGTTACGACGGGAACAAGCCACGGCGTTAGAAGCCGGTCCGGATGGAGCATAGGCCCCGGACCTCAACAGGGGCCGGGGGCATTGAACACCTCGGCCGCCCAGAAGCCTGATCAACCAAGCTGGGGGGGGGCAACTGTTACGGACTGGCCCAAAAGCCCAATTCCATGGCGTGGCCCAAACGGAACCAGGAGGTATGATCCGCTAATCATGGAGTGAGATCTGGAATCTTGGCTAGGCACGATCTACCCATATCGTAACGGTATTCCGAGACCCTCGCCCCAGAAATAGCGCAGCCCGGTTATGGTGCGCCCCGGGTATCGCGCCAGGCCAAGATATCCGCCCCGGACACCTCTATAAATACAGAGGTCAGGTAGCCAGGGGCACATATTCTAACTCAGACTATTTACATACAGTCTCATTGTGCACACACACCACCCCTTTGTCGTGTACAGTGATCCCACGCTCTCTTGATTATCTCCTTCATAGATATTCAGGCAGAGCCTAGCTATCCAAGATTAAAATACCAGCCCTTAGCTGGACATCTGTGTTCTATACCAGAACAGTTAGGATCAACATTATTTTGCTTTTATTTTATTTGCTCAACGTATAACTCTTTTCGAGGCTTAGAGCATAATGTATTATCACTTCTTTCAATAAATATGTTTCTCAGGATTTAAACTTATGTTCTCCTCTTTACGGGGATGATGACATTTACTACCTCAACCAAAAGCTTGTTTCTTATTATTTTTACTTGTTACTCTACCCTATCCAAGCAATGACATATATAATCTGCTTTTTATAATCTGGGTATGTTTATGTCGAGTCATCTTGAAATGAAGGATTATTTACTTAACATTCAACTAATTATTCAAAAAAAAAAAAGTCTAGAAAATTTTTTATATAAAAAAAAAAATACAAATGGGAAATAATGCTTGTTGGAGATGTTAGTTAGTTATAAAAATATTTGCACATTTTATATATATATATATATTATTGAAGTATGAGATAAAGAGTTGAAAAATATCAATCTTACTAGGTGATCACTTGTGGCTATCCATTGATTTAAAATATATATAATTTGATTTATTTTTATTTTTAATTTTAAAGTGGAATTTGGTAAATTTGATGAAGATATAACAGTAGGGAGTGATCTTCACGCTTGTTTCTTAATTCCAAAGTGAATAGAATGTGAAATGCAATAGCAAGTTCTACGTACTATTTTTCTTTGCTAAATTTTTCAAGTCAAGAGGAGACCTTATTTTATTGTAGGGGTGGAACCAGCCTTTGAAACCCCGGGTATTAATAATTTTGAGTACTTTAAAACTTTAAAAATAAATAATAACGAAGAAAATTTAAATATTTAAGCTTAAAAACACAATGCATTTCTTTAATAAAATCAGACGATTTTTTTAAGCCATCACTTTTACTCCATAGCCATATCTTGTTATTGATATATTTTACCTGTATTACAATTTAAAATCTAATTATTTTGACTTGATTAAAAAAATTCATCAAGTATATAAATTTGAGTACATTTTTTTTTTAATAATAACTTATGTAGAATTAGATTTTTGTAAAGTTAAGATTTGAGGAAAGGATAGGACAAATTTTCAAAGATTATAAATTTTTTTTAAAATGTTTTCCATGCATGGAAATAATCTTAAAATTGATATCAATTTTTTTTTAAAAAAAGATAACTAACCTTCACTGACTATTTGGTGAATACTAAATTTATTTTCTTAAAAAATGTATGTCTTTATAATTCAACAGCCAATTACTTGAAGTTCTACTAAACTAAGAATAATTTTGGAGCCGTACAACTTAAATTTTTTAAAATTTAAAATTTTTTAGTGATAGACTACTAAATTTTATGTTGAGTTATTATTATATTTGTTTATGACAAATATATTCTTTTGGCTAGAATTTGTAGGTAAGATCAGATAGTTGAATTTTAACTAAATCATTCATTTCAAGACACAACATGGAGATGACTCAAAGTCAAAAACAGGAAGACTCCACTAGCCCTAGGCCTTCTTTTCTCCTAACTCCAAACAAATAAAAGAATTGTTTTTTTTTTTTCACCCAAAAACAAAAACTAAAATAAATTGCTGCATGTTAAGTTGAATGTTTTTAGATATTAAAGAAGTTAAATAAATTATTTTAATATATGTTTTAAATTTTCTTCTAATTGAGTACCTGACTTATTAAAAAATATAATTTAATGATACATAATATATAGGGAAAATTCCATTTAAATACCAAATGAATTTGTAAAATACGAGAAGGTGGCGAATTTGCAAAAAACTTAGAGGTGACAAAAAGACCTTTGGGGGTTTTGCAAATTCGCGCCAAATGACTATTTTGCCCTTAGGGTTAAATAATTAAAAGAAAAAAGAAAATACGCCCCCAGGCGGTGGGCCCACAGCCCATCGCCCCCACGGTGGCCTCCGGCCGGTGGTGGTGGACGGTGGCGCCGGTGGCGGCGACCACGGTGGTCGCCGCGGCACCCCGGGCGGTGGCGTGGGGCCCACCGCGGGGGGGGGGTATTTTCTTTTTTCTTTTTTAATTATTTAACCCTAAGGGCAAAATAGTCATTTGGCGCGAATTTACAAAACCCCAAAGGTCCTTGTCACCTCTAAGTGTTTTTTTTCAAAAAGGCACAATTTTCCGGTTTTACAAATTCATTTGGTATTTAAATGGAATTTTCCCTAATATATACTATAATTAAATAATATATTTATTTTTTAATATTTTTTAAAAATTAACTAAATCTTATATTTAAAATTAAGAGTATAATTATTTATTTAATGAGAACATGACTCCAAAACAACCACGTCAAAAGCAAGTGTGTACGTCAGAATTTATCAGTGGACTCCGCAAGGCTTCCACACCAGCCAACTGGGCCGAACTTATGTTACATTTACATTAATTAATATACAGAGACTGAGCATTTGTAAAAAAAAAAAATATATATATATATATATACACACACAGAGACTGGGACATTCCCTCATTTATATTAATCATTATAAATAGAAGGTTTTTTTTTAACTTTTTTAATACTCCTTTAATTTTATTTAGAGTAAAATACTACGACCATCCTCTTGTTTTCGCCTTAATTACATACACCTTCCTTCTATTTTGGAAACCCATATAAACCTCCCCTAAAATTAAACATATGTTACACAAACCTCTCTTATATTTTGAGATTATTTCCATCTACCCAAACCGTTAGTTGACCGTTTAGTTTGACTTTTGAACCTTTTTCTTTGGTAAAATACCCTAACTACCCTCATGTTTTACTTTAATTACATATATCTACCCTCTATTTTGAAAACATACGCTTAAATCTAAACAGTTAACTCTGTTAAGAATATTCTAAAAAGATTTCAAAAATATATTTTTAACTAAAGTTTATATAAAAGTAAAATTTATTTACTATTTTACCTTTAATACTATTTTTTTTAACTAAGTTTATATATAGAAAATTACACATGGTTGATATATTTATTTTGTCCTACACATTTTGACTAAAATTGTTTTAAAGAATTTAAGAGTTTTTTTTTTTTTATCTGTTCCTTAATTTGTGAAAAAAGTATTAAATTATAACTTTAAATGACACATACAATTTCAAACTTATATAGTTAATTATATTTGACAAAAATATATGTGTTTAATATATATTTTAAGTCATAATTAATTTATAATATCAAAATTAATACTTTTTTAACAAATTAGAAAGTTAAAAAATCTATTAGAATAAATTTTTGGTTCTATACATTTTTATTAGCCTTAAATTCTAATACTTGAAAAGGAATATTTTGGTTTTTAAAAAAAAAAACAGAAGAAGAAGAAAAAAAAGGTTCAAAAGTCAAACTTAACGGCCAACTAATGGTTTGGGTGGATGCAAATTGAATCTCAAAATATAATGGAGGTTTATATGGGTTTCCAAAAATAGAGGGGAGGTTTGTGTAATTAAAACAAAACATGAGGTTGGTCGAAAGTATTTTACTCTTTTATTTATAATGTACCTATATAATGTTTCATGTAGATAAAAAAAGGTTTTAAACTTTATTAACTCTTACTATAAATTAAATTACTTTCCAACTTTATCACCATTTAATACCTTTATGGTTTTATTTATAAGTTTATTTTGGCAAAAAATTTAGGTCCTTATTATAAGTTTAGTTTTAGAATAATAAATGCATTTTCCCCCTATTAATTGCAATAAATAAAAACAATTTATTGATGTTGATTTATGGAATCAAGAAAATTTAGCTCATAATTAATGAGTTAACTAACTTTCCTGATTGGTAAGAGTTAGTTAATTTGAACTTAGGATCAAGTGGTATACATTATACCTTATGCGAACAAAGTCTGTATAATAATAAATAAATGATAAAATTTTACATCCATATAAAAAATTTAATGAGGTGCCTTATAAATAGGACAAAAAAGTTATTGTCTCTCTTCCTTATAAATAGGATCAAAAGAGTATATTTTATTTGAATTTTCCCTATGCTAATTACTACTTTCTCCCGTTCTAATTATAAGACCGGGTTAATTGTTTTGGAGAGATTAAAGAAACGTATTAAATTACTTTAGAATATTTGTATTTGTATTTTTTTCTCAAAAACTAATTAGTTTGACTAATAAACTAATATATAATCTAAGGATAGACAACATATAATATGATTAAATAATTTATTTAATTATTTTAATCTTAACAAAAATAAACTCGGTCATATATAATTAAGACGAAAGGTACTGATATTAAATCCCGGAGTGTGAAGTACTCTTCCCATCGGATGTTACGGGTTGCAATGATGCTGATTATTCAAGTCCATCTTTGACTTGTAAGCACATATGCATGCATGATTAGCGTCCTTTCCTGTTTTATTAATGTGTGTTTGTTAGGATCAACATTATTTTGCTTTTATTTTATTTGGTCAATATATAATCTCTGTTCATACTTAGAACGTATTTGTATTTTCGTCTATTTTAATAAGTGTGAATTCTATGATTCAAACTTATATTCTTGTTTTTATAAGAATGAGACCACTTACTATCTCAACTAACAATTTTTTCGTCATTTGCTTTTTTATGTTTACTTGTTACTCTATCCTATTCAAGCAATGACATATATGTAGAACAAAGTTATGACACTGCCATATGATTTTCTTTTTATAATTTGGGTATGTTTTTGTCTGAGTTCTCTCTATGTAAGGCTTTAAAATTATTCTTAGTTAAGTAGAACTTCAAGTAATTGGCTGTTGAATTATAAAGACTTACATTTATTAAGAAAATAAATTTATTATTCACCAAATAGTCAGTGAAGGTCAGTTATCTTATTATTATTATTTTTTTAATTTGATATCAATTTTCAGATTATTCTATGCATGAAAAACATTTTTTTTTAAATTTATAAACTTTGAAAATGTATCCTATCCTTTCCTCAAATCTTAATTTTTACAAAATCTAATTCTACTTGAGTTATTATTTTTAAAAAATATCATGTACTCAAATTTATATACTTGATGAATTTTTTAATCAAGTCAAAATAATTAGATTTTAAATTTTAAGACAAGTAAAATATATAAATAACAAGATATGGCCATGGAGTAAAAGTGATCGCTTAAAAAATCATATGATTTTATTAAAGAAACGCATCGTGTTTTCAAGCCTAAATATTTAAATTTTCTTGTTATTATTTATTTTTAAAGTTTTAAAGTACTCAAATTAATAATACCCGGGGGTTTCAATAAAATAAGGTCATCCTGTTGACTTGGAAAAATTAGCAAGGAAAAATAGTAGAAATTGGTATTCCATTTCACATTCTATTCACATGGGAATTAAGAATCAAGCGTTTTGACCAAAAAAAAAAAAAAAAAAAAAAGAATTAAGAATCAAGCGTGAAGATCACTTTGGATAGGCACCAAGAGCTTGGAGCATCTGGACCGTTCAGATCACATCGGGACGGTCCAGCATTTTATTTTTTTAAAGCTACTTTTTGAATAAAAAAAAATCATTTTTGAAAAAATATTAGTTGAGAAATTATCTTTTTTTTTTTTTTTTTTTTTTTTTTAGATTACCCATTAAAATAATTTTTTTTTTTAAAAAAAAAAGTAAAAAAAATAAGATCTCGAGAGTCAGATTAGATCGGACTGCCCAGAAAAGAAACTCTCCCTGCCTATCTAATAGGCGGGAAACTCATTCCGATCACTCCCTACCGTTATATCTTAATCAAATTGCAAAATTCCACTTTAAAATGAAAAAAATTATATATACTTTTAAATATTTTTTTTCCTCATTATCTCATACTTAAAATAAAAAAGAATATAATGTGTAAATATTTTTAGAACTAACTAATATTTCCAACAAACATTATGTCTCATCTGTATTTTTTTTTAATTATAGAAAAATTTTCTAGACTTCTTTTTTATAATTAGTTGAATGTTAACTAAATCCTTCATTTCAAGACTCAACATGGAGATGGCTCGACAAAAACATACCCAAATTATAAAATTTGTTTAACTCTGCTTTCAAAGTCAAAAACCGAAAGACTCTACTAGCCGCCGCTGGGTCTTCTTTCTCTCCTTACTCCAAACAAACAAAAATTTTTTTTTTTTTTTTTTACTCCAAAAGTAAATGCTCAAACAAATTGATACTATAAGTTGAATTATTTTCAAAGATTAAAGAAGTTAAAGTAAATTATTTTAAAATAATTAATTTTAAATTTTCTTAAATTAAATAGTCTAACTTATAAAAAACATACATAATTTAATGATATATAAAATATAATATGATTAAATAATATATTTAACTTCTTTAATCTTTTAAAAAAAATCAATTATACCTTATATTTAAAATTAACCGGTATAATTATTTGTTTAATGAGAACATGACTTCAAAACAAAAGTGTCATCACGGATATAAAAATATAATAACTATTGTTAATCATTTAGTCAGATACTCTCATAGCCTTAAATGAGAATTTTTGTCTATTTGATCAACCTCCTCCTCTTTTTCAAGAAGTGGACGTTGATAAAGAGTAAGGAGTCTCTGCTAAAGATATTGTAATGTTTTTATTGACAAATTGACTCCAATAAATTTAAGGAAAAAAAACCAAACCTGTAAAGGCAAGTGTATACATTTGAATTTATCAGTGGGCTTTCCCACCAGCCAACTGCCAAACTTTGTTTCATTACATTAATTAATGTACAGAGACTAGGACATTCACTCATCATTCCCATATTCATATTCATCTTTATAAATAGATAATCTATTAATGAGCTTCTGACATAACCATTCTAGCTTCTTCTCTCTTGTCCACTTTTCACACCCACCGCTCCCTCATCACTGCGTTTTTCTCCTCCTCTTTCTTCCGATATTCAACCCAGTTTCAACCTCGTTCTTCAAAACAATGTCAATCCCAAGAGACGTGTTCTTGTAAAAAACCGCCACAACGCACCAAGGTACCTGCTTTTTTTTTTTTTTTTTTTTTTTTTTTTTTTTTTTTTTTTTCCAGGTTCCAACCATTGTTGGTGTCTTGTCGTGTCTCTGTCTTATTTCCAAATGAGGCATCTCTGGTTGCTTCTTTTTCTTCTTCTTCCTCTATGCTTTTATTCATTGTTATCCTCTGTTTCTGCTTTGAGCTCTGATGGGGTGACCCTAATGTCACTCTTGAGGCACTGGACCTCTGTACCTCATGCTGTGAAGTCCACGTGGAATCTCTTAGATTCCACTCCTTGCTCTTGGGTTGGGGTCCAGTGTGACCATGCTCACAATGTTATCTCCCTTAACCTCACTGAGTATGGGATTGAAGGTCAAATAGGACCTGAGATTGGACTTTTGAGTCACTTACAGACCCTTGTATTGATAAATAACGGGTTCTCTGGAACAATTCCTCCTGAGTTGGGTAATTGTAGTCTTCTAGAAGACTTAGAACTATGTGGAAACAACTTTAGTGGACAAATACCTATGACCTTTAAAAGCTTGCAGAATTTGAAGTCTATCAACCTTTCTTCTAATCAACTCACTGGTCAGATCCCAGAATTCATCACTCAAATCCCTCACCTGCAACTTGTTGACTTGTCTTATAACTATCTCAATGGTTCCGTCCCTTCTGGCATAGGAAACATGAGTGAGCTTTTGGTCCTGTATCTATATAATAATACTTTGTCTGGTGAAATTCCTTCCTCAATTGGGAATTGTAGTAAATTGCAAGAATTGTTCTTGAATAATAATACTATTCAGGGAACTCTTCCCGAGACTCTTAACAATCTCCATGATATTGTTTATCTGGACTTTGCTTATAATGATCTTAGGGGTACTATTCCATTGGGTTCTGAAGGTTGTAAAAATTTGTCTTTCTTGGATCTGTCATATAACTCCTTCAGTGGAGGTATTCCTTCAAGATTGGGAAATTGTAGTGGCTTAACACAATTTGTTGCAGTTAGCAGTGGCTTAACTGGTACTATTCCATCCTCCATCGGTCTTCTTCGCAAACTTTCCCTTTTATCACTTCCTGTGAATCATTTGTCCGGGAAAATACCCCCGGAGATTGGCAATTGTAAGTCTTTGACACAGTTGCTTTTGTATTCCAATCAACTTGAGGGAGAAATTCCCAGTGAGCTGGGAAAGTTGAGTGAATTACAGGATCTTGAGTTGTTTTCCAACCACTTAACTGGCGAAATTCCTCTCAGTATTTGGAAGATTCAAAGGCTTGAGCATATCCATGTGTATAATAATAGCCTCTCTGGGGAGCTACCTTTGGAGATGACAGAGCTTAAGAATCTGAAGAATGTCTCATTGTTTAACAACCACTTCTCTGGAGTCATACCTCAAACTTTGGGGATCAAAAGCCGTTTGGTACAGTTGGACTTTACGAATAATAAGTTCACTGGTAACATCCCACCAAATCTTTGCTTTGGGAAGAAATTAAATAAACTGATGTTGGGCCTTAATCAGCTTCAAGGTAGCGTACCTCCAGACATAGGAAGGTGTACAACTCTTGAAAGGTTGATTCTCAAAGAAAATAATCTTGCAGGGCCCTTACCTGATTTTGAGTATAATCCGAATCTCGCTTTCATGGATATCAGTGGAAACAATATCAGTGGCTCAATGCCACCAAGTTTGGGAAACTGCTCAAATGTCACTGATTTAATTTTGTCTAATAATGACTTTGTGGGCCATATACCGCCTGAGCTTGGTCACCTTGTGAAACTGAGGAATCTTCATCTTGCTCACAACCGCCTCGAAGGTCCTTTGCCACCTGAGCTGTCAAAATGTACTAAAATGGATAATTTTGATGTGGGATTCAGTTTCCTGAATGGTTCATTTCCTCCAAGTTTGAGGAGCTGGACGGTGCTAACAACATTAAGTCTAAGAGAGAATCGGTTTCATGGAGGCATCCCGGATTTCTTGTCAGAATTTAACAGGCTTTCTGAGCTACAGCTTGGTGGAAACATGTTTGGAGGGAAAATTCCAGGGTCAATTGGGGCGTTGCAGAATCTGCTCTATGGGTTGAATCTAAGTGCTAATGGGCTGATTGGTGAAATTCCTCGAGAGATGGGAAAATTAGTGAGCCTCCTAACTTTGGATCTGTCTCAAAACAATTTGACTGGAAGTATAAGAGTTCTTGCTGAGCTTTCTTCATTACTCGAAGTCAATGTTTCATATAATTCCTTTGATGGTCCTGTACCGGAGACACTGATGAAGCTGCTCAATTCTGATCCTTCATCATTTTCAGGAAATCTCGGCCTGTGTGTCAGTTGTTCATCATCAAACAGATTGAATTGTAGTCAGAGCATCCATCTAAAGCCATGTGATGATAGATTGAAAAACCAAAAAGGGCTAAGTAAATTACAGGTTGCAATGATAGCACTTGGATCATCAATATTTTTTGTTTTTTCACTGCTGGGAGTAGTCTATATTGGTGTATGCAGCAGAAAATCTGAGCAAGAAGACGATATCTCTGCCAGAGAAGGCACTTCCTTGCTGCTTAACGAAGTGATGGAGGCTACTGCTAATCTAAGTGACCGGTTCATCATTGGTAGAGGAGCTCACGGAGTAGTTTATAAAGCTGCATTAGATTCAGGCAAAGTTTTTGCTGTGAAGAAGCTTGCATTTTCTGGAAACAAAGGCAAGAGCATGGACAGAGAAATCCAAACCCTTGGAAAGATTAGGCACCGGAATCTGGTCAAACTGGAAGACTTTTGGATGAGAAAAGACTTTGGTCTGATCTTGTACACCTACATGCCAAATGGAAGCCTTCATGAAGTCTTGCACGAAAAGCTTCCACCGCCATCATTAGAGTGGAAAGTCCGATATAAGATAGCCATTGGTGTTGCTCATGGATTGGCCTATCTCCATTATGATTGTGATCCTCCCATAGTACACCGCGACATCAAACCAAAAAACATACTCCTAGATTCTGAGATGGAGCCTCACATTGCTGATTTTGGTATTGCCAAGCTTTTGGACCAATCTTCTGCTTCAGCTCCATCTATATCTGTCCCCGGCACAGTCGGGTATATTGCACCAGGTACTTCTTGATTCTTGTATATATTATGTTTGTCTTTCTATCAAAATAGCTTTAATTCAATTTGATAAGACTTCCCCTGATATTATATTTCTTTAATTAGTTGATGTGAGACTCTTATATTCTAGTACTGATTAACAAGCTTACTTTGGCCTATGTTAGAGAATGCGTACACAACGGCGAATAATAGAGAATCTGATGTATACAGTTATGGGGTAGTTTTGCTTGAGTTGATAACAAGAAAGATGGCAGTGGATCCTTCATTTATGGAGGGAGTTGATATAGTGAACTGGGTTAGAACTCTGTGGGAAGGAACAGAAGATGTTCATAAAATTGTTGATTCAGGTCTTGCAGTTCAGTTTCTGGATTCAGATGTTCTTGAACAAGCTACCAAATTGCTTTCGGTGGCTCTGAAATGCACCGAGAAGGATCCGCGCGCAAGGCCCACGATGAGAGATGTTGTCAAGCAATTAGAAGATGCTGATCCAAGGACAAGGAGTAAAAAGATTCCAAGTTCCAACTCCTTAATCCAGGGTTGATCGATTCAGAAGTAATATTGTTTCTTTTCTAACACAGCAAACTCCCTGATGCTTTGGTTATCAAATTGGAAATGCTGTAACGCCTGTAACCGAAAATGTCAATTACTTGCCATGTAAGCAATTTTTGGAAGGTGACTAGTTGAAGGCAAATGGAGGGTATTGTCTCAAATTTTGGTGGGGTTACCATTTTTGTTTACATTTTGCAGTTTAATCTGACAGATTATAACCTGGTTCTTCAAGTTTTTGGTTAACAAATCTTTAGTGGTGAGGTAAGCGTTGTTTAAAGTTTCAAAATTGAAATGTAGTAACCTATAGGTCCCATTGGCTGGGTATCCATCAACTGGAAAAGCAATATAAGCTTTGTATTTTATTTTTAGGTCAATTATCAATTTTATTCTGAAATATACGTCTAGAAATAATTTTGTCTTGAAAGTTTTTTTTGTCTCAATGTTGTCACTGAAAGTCTAAAAACGTAGCAATGTTATCCTTCTGTTAACAGCTCTAACGGTCAAATGTTAGTTGACTACATTATGCTGACGTGGATTGTCTACGTGACATCTTTGTCTTTTTTTTTTTTTTTTTGGTTAAGTAGCGATTTTGATATGGAAATATACGCCTAGGAGCAATTTTGCCTTGGAAGTTTTTTTTTTTTTTTTTTTTTTGTCTCAATGTTGTCCCAGAAGTTTAAAAAATGTAGCAATGTTGCTTGTCCGTTAACAGCCCTAACTAATTGTATTTGACACTTTTTGTAAGCTTCATTCTCTCAGTCATCTTTGCTTACAATGTACGTTCGTTAATCATTCGTATAGATAATCCCGCAAGTGAGTGATTATTGTTTGGAAAAATTCATTTGAACTATTTGCGACGACTCGTTTGATATTCTTTTCGGATAAATTCATTCTTATTTTTTTGTTTGATATGTTTGAAACATTTTTTCTGGACAAATTCTGCAGGTAAGTAATTATTGTTTGATTGGGGTATGTTTGCGAAGGAGGCCGCTATGGGGGGAAGGAGTAGGTTATGTTTACTTAAAAAAAAAAAAAAAAAAACTTAATTGCCACCCCTACTCCCTCCTATCATGATTATAATTATAAGACTAGGTTGATTTTTTTTTAAAAAAATAAATTAAGAAAACTAAATAAGTTACTTAATCATACTTCCTCCGGTCCTAATTATAAGATCGGATTACATTTTTTTCTTTTTTGAGAGATTGAGGAAGTTAAAAAAGTTATTTAATTATATCATATGTTATATATCCTTAGATTATATATTAGTTTATTAGTCAAACTCATTAATTTGGAGAAAAATTAAAAATAAAAATACTCTGAATCGTGTACTTTCGGGGTAATATTGCTACTTAACTCTTTAAAAAAAGTGACAAAGATGCCACGTGGACAATCTACGCCAAGATAATGCGGTCAACTAACGTCAACCGTTGATTTCGGAAAGTTCTCTACGAAGGTCCCCGGATAATCATTATTGTGTTTTGCAACGATGGACACCTTATTTTAATCCATATCGAACCCACTAGGAAGAGTCGCCACTTGGGTACGTATCGGATGTGCCACTACACCGCTACAAAAACACATATCACGCAAGGGACCGAATTGGTCGAACACTCAATGACATGAATACCTTAAATTTGTCGGTCCCCAGGTTTAATTTTCAATGTTATGAG
Source organism: Acacia acuminata (assembly GCA_019022655.1). Classification (NCBI taxonomy): domain Eukaryota; kingdom Viridiplantae; phylum Streptophyta; class Magnoliopsida; order Fabales; family Fabaceae; genus Acacia; species Acacia acuminata. Next base: position 122,037 of record JAFJYI010000036.1, read on the forward strand.
GGCTTACCATGATTGCTTCTCTTTGGACGATTCGGCCATGCCCATATAGAAGCTCATCATCGGCATCTCGGAAACACAGATCCGACGCAGCCCTTAAACAGCCCACAAACCGACCTCCGATGAACGAAGATTGGATGATTGTGGAATATTATTACGTTTTTAGATTTAGATGAGCATCTCGACATCCGTAGTCGCAATCAATGGCCATTCCTAGGCAGCCGGAGCAATCGTCATTTTAGTCAAACGTGGAGATAAAAAAACGATGGACCAAGCCGTGACTGCAAACACGCATGAAAGAATTCAAAAAGTTGGGCCTAATGCTTCTATTGTATTTGGGCAGTTATGCAGTGGAATGGGTAAATAAGCCCGAAACATGCGATGGAAATCAAAATAATAAAAATCCTAAGAAACCTTACAAAGATCTCATGTTGTTGTCCAAGGGAATTTAAATTCTATGCTCCAAAACCTCCTAGTATAGAAAATTTATGACTCCCTTTATTCTTCCCCCAAATATTTCTTTCTTTTTTGTTTGTTTGTCCATATTCCAATACGGCAAGATTTTAAAAATCGGGACAGAATACGAGATTTTCACGCCTCTACCGTGGTTAAGAGGAAAAAGCAAAGAATTGGAGCCGTCCAAGATGATGTGCGGGCCGTGATATTGGGTTGATGATCATGAAACGGCAAAAAGGATGGCTCATGATTTCTTCCTTAACCTCTATACGCGTGATGATTCCGTCAAAGACCACGCGAGTGGTGCTCAAATTTTCCGCAGATGCTAATAGATTGCGCTTGCTCTCAAGAAAAGTTTCAAGAGTCGAGATAAAAATGCAGCCTTTGCTATGGGAGCTTTTAAGGCCCCTCGGACCCGACCGGCCTTCGTGGCTCACTTCTTTCGACTCAATGGAATAGCGTGGGTGACAAAATTTGGACTCATTGAAAGAATGTTTAGTTAACCATTCCACTATGTCCTATATTAACAAATCCAAGGTTGTTCGATCCCTAAGGTGGATAATCCTCTTACGCCGAGAGACTTTCGCCCTATATCCCTATGCAACGTGAGCTTCAAAATCATCACAAAGATCCCGCGAATCGATTTAGAGGTTATGGAACACCTTATAAGCCCCGAGCAAGTGTAGCTTTATTGCGGGTAGATCCAGCTGTGATAACATTATTATTGCACAAGAAATCATTCATTCTATGAGATTAAAGCGTAGGAAGAAAAGCTTCGTGGCTATCAAGATTGATATGGAAAAGGCTTTTGGACTTGTACTGACTGGGCTTTATTAAAGATACTCTTAAATGCTTAAACCTCGGAAAACAACCCGTGGATCTCATCATGGCTTGTATTTCTACTAATTCAATGTCTATCCTATGGAATGGTGACGAAAGCCTTGCTTCCCGTCCCAGGCGTTAGACAAGGAGATCCTCTTGGCCGTATATTTTTGTTCTTTGCATGGAACGTCTTGGTCACCTTATCAAAATGGAGTGTGATAACGAAGGTGGAAGCCGTTCTTTCAAAAGAGGTAGCCCACATATCTCCCATTTGTTCTTCACGGATGATCTCATTAAAAATCCTGTTATTTTTAATGGTTATCATTCATTGTCTTTGTTCCTAAAGACCAATTTTAGATGTGCAAAGTTGGTAGGTCTAAATTGGTATTCTATGCTTTTTAAATATAATTATTTGATATATTAGATATTGATTCAAGGAATATGATTTTTTTATCAGTAATATTTGAACCCCCAATCCTGTTTAAAGAAAATGAAGCCTTTTTACTTAACCCAAACCACCTCTTGTACCATAAAGAAGGGTTAAAGATATCTATGTTCTGAAAATATTTTTGAGGTGTTTAATCCTGAATTTTAGTTTCTTCTCCTTCTTCTCCCCCCCCTCCCCTACTTGTCCGTCATTGGGACCTGTGTCCTCATTTTAAAATATGATTTTAATGGAAGACAAAGTTGTTTTTTTTAGAGAGATTAAAAAACTAAAGTTACGTAATCATATTATATCATTGATATATTTAGATTATATATCATTTTATTACTAATTAGTTTAGAAAAAAAATAAAAATAAAAATACTAATTTAACTAACTTCCTTAATTTTTCTGAAAAAACAATTTTATCTTATATTTATGATGTATTATTTTGATCCTCACATAAAAACAAGAAACTGTAAAAGAAGTTGATATTCATTGTTAAATCATTTTACACTGATACGACCCTTGATCTTGACTACGTGGCTCAACAAGGTCGATGAGTCAACAAGCTAGATCCGTTCACCGGCACTTGCACCCCTTTTACTCACGGTGGCTAACGAAATTCCGGTAACGGAGCCGCCCAATGCGGTCGACAAGAAAGTTCTGTTCATCGTCACTTACATGCCTTCCGTATGATCTTTATCGGAGAGAGATCTACAGGAAACGACAAAAGTGGCTTTCTGGGTTTTGTAGAAGAAGTAGAGAAGGTAACACTCACGAGATTTGCAGCCGAATCGTAGTCAACCCACGTCATAATCGGCTTCCATCGGAGAGATTGGGATCTTGCTTCTGTACAACTAAACCATCGGGGTAATACCCTACATGCTCAGAGTCCACACAACATCTTTAACAGCCCGTAGAGGTGTTCTTGGGACTTCACCAAATAGGTTCCACAATACACTGTTATTGATAAATATAAAATAATATAGAGAGAAAACAGGAGAATGAAATTTGATGCATTTATTCACTAAGAAAGCGCATGTAAATAGGTAAACACGTTATAAATTAAATAATAAAATGATAAGCCACAACCAAAATAAATAAAACAAGATTAACATTAATCAACGGAACTAATGTTCTTAAAAGTGGGGAGAGAAAATCAAGAGAAACTAAGCCAAAATTATAAACATGGGATAATGAAATTTCAAAATTCAAACTAGAGATATTTTAAGTAACCGATTAGAGGGGCCACCAAGGCAACCATGTGGTATCATCAAAATTTTTCCAACAATCCCTCCCTTAAATTAATGTTTGCAAACATTAAATTTAAGTGTATAAGGATTTGAGTGAAGCCCTCTCTTGAACAAAATCTTACATAGAACACATTCCAAGCATTTGTCTAAGCTTCAAGAATAGAGTTTGCTGGAGCGGTTTAGTCATACTATCAACCACTGGATATTCACTTTTGCAAAATACCAAATCAATAACACCATTATTGCAAAGGTTGCACAAAAAATGATATTTCACATCAATATGCTTCATTAATTGAAAGTTAGATTTTTGGAAATTTTAATTGCTGAAACATTGTCACAATAAATTGTTGTTGCACCTTTTTCTTGACTTTGAAGTGCTTCAAACAATCTTCTTAACCATATAGCTTGACAAGAACAAGCAGCAGCTACAAACTTAGCTTATGTAATTGACAAAATAACAATTGGTTGTTTCTTTGAAGACCAAGAAATAGCTACATCACTCATCATAAAAACAAAGTATGATGTGCTTTTTCTGTCATCCACATCTTCAACATAGTCACTATCAAAAAAATTTTCCTTTTGGATTAGCCTCATAAAAATTCCAAAATTAACGGTACTTTTCAAATAACAAAAAGTTCTCTTTGCAACTATAAGATAGGTCTCAATTGGATTTTCCATGTATTGACTTATAAGACTAACACCATACATGATGTTAGGCTTTGTAGAAGTGAAATACATTAAACTTCCAAGCATTTGCTTGAAGAAAATAGAATTCAATTTCTTTTGTCCATCATCCTTCACCAATTTGGAGCCACATTCAGTTGGCGTCGAATAAAATTGCAATCCCTCATTCTAAACCTGTCCAAAATCTCAAGAACATATTTCTTTTGTGATATAAAAAATTTAGTGCCAAGCTAGCATTAAATGGGTTCCACCTCTGGATGAAGTTGTCAGGTTCATTTTGACTATGCTTTTAGCTTGTGTATTTACTCCCTTCAGTTCTAATTATAGGAACACTTTTGTAGTACACAAATTGCAGTATAAAAGTGTTGCACTACAAAAGTGTTCCTATAATTAGGACCAGAGGTATTACCTTTTTGCAATGGCACTGTAGAATATGTGTGGGAATGCAAATGAAGAGACATTGACTATGGTATTCATTAAATCAACAACTACCAAGTCAACTAGGCAATACTTCTATGTGAAAGTCTTCCTCTTTTTCACTTCAGTCACTATGGTGGGGACCGCCTTTGTTGAATTTTGGGTTCTAATTAATTGCTGTGACTTCGCTGGATCATGAGTAACTAAACTTCCTGGACAGTGGAGCCTATGACGTCAAATTGACAAGTTAAAGGTTGCATTAATTCAAAAATATATGATAATTTCTAAGCATGATGGAGGAGAATACAATTACTCCCTCTGATCCTTATTATAAAACACTAACTAACTATTCTTATAAACCAATAAAAACAATTAAAGTTAATAAAGTTGTCTTAATTTAAGTAATTTACAACATTACTCTACTGCGATTGCACTAAATTTTAATAAATAGGACACAATTAACATTAATCAAAGGAACTGCATAATGTTTTTGAAAGTGGTGAGAAAAAATCAAATGAAAATTAAGCCAAAATAAATAAACATGGGATAATGGAATTTCAAAATTCAAACTGGAGATATTTTAGGTAACCGATTAGAGTGGCCACCAGACAACCACGTGTTATCATGAATTTTTCCAACAGTTGTGAAATATTGGGATGTGTTTCCTTGTTTTCAGGTGAAGATTAGAAGACTGGAAAATTTTTAGCTTAAAGTCTGCACTTTAAGGAGACCCATGGTTGACGGAACGATCCACCAAGTTTGAAATGCAAAATCGAGCTCCAAGCTAGCATTAAATGGGTTCCACTTCTAGATGGAGCTGTCAGGTTCATTTGGCCTAAAGCTTTCAGCTTGTGCATTTACCTTTTTGCAATGGCACTGTAGTATATGTGTGGGAATGCAAATGAAGAGACATTGACTATGGTATTCATTAAATCCACTACAACCAAGTCAACTAGGCCATACTCCTATGTTAAAGCTTCCTCTTTTTCATTTCAGTCACTGTATTGGGGATCGCCTTTGGTGAATTTTGGGTTCTAATTAATTGCTGTGACTTCGCTGATCATGAGTAACTAAACTTCCTGGTGCCTATGACGACAAATTGACAACTTAAAGGTTTCCTTACTCTCATTAAAACTACTGTCTATCAACAATTTCAATCTGAAACTTGATCTGCTTCACATTTCATCAATTTCATACCTGTACACAGCCCTCCAATTACTTGCACTTGTTCTAGGCTGAAGCAAAGTAAACACTTTTTGTTCTTCAACTTCTCCTACGTCAGTCCCAATGAAGCTCCCATTATTTATCCTATGCTTGTCTGCTCCTTTCTATGTCACTTCTACCCTGAGTTTGGATGGGTTGACTCTATTATCACTCCTCAACCACTGGACTTCCATGCCTCCTTCCTCGAATTCAAGCTGGAAGTCCTCTGATTCTACCCCATGTTCATGGCCAGGGATACAATGCGACCTCTACAAAAACGTTGTCTTCATAAACCTCACTGCATCTCAGATTTTTGGTCAGCTTGGGCCAGAAATTGGACGGTTGACTCACTTGCAGAAACTTTTGCTGGCCTCAAATGGTTTCTCAGGTACAATACCCCCAGAGTTAGGTAATTGTAGTATGCTTGATTTTATTGATCTTTCTGAGAACCATTTGTCAGCAAATATACCTCCAGAAATTGGTACTTGCAAATCTTTGAAGTCGTTACTTTTCTATTCCAATCAACTGGAGGGAGCCATTCCGAATGAATTGGGAAGACTAAGAAAATTGGAGGACCTTGAATTGTATTTCAACCGTTTGACAGGTGAAATTCCACTTTCCATTTGGAAGATTCAGAGTCTTAAGCATGTCCTTCTTCATAATAATAGCCTTTCAGGGAAATTACCTTCGGAGGTAACAAAGCTGAAGTATCTGAAAAATATTTCATTGTTTGACAACCATTTCTCTGGAACAATTCCTCAAAGCTTGGGAATCAATAGCAGTTTAGTGAAGCTGGACTTGATGAATAATAAGTTCACTGGTTACATCCCTCCAAATCTTTGTTTTGGAAAGCAACTACGCACTGCATTTAGGTCTGAATCAACTTCAAGGGGGCATACCTCAAGATTTGGGAAGATGTGCCACTCTTGCAAGGTTGGTTCTCAATGACAACAATCTTTCTGGGTCTGTTCCTAAATTTGAAGGTAATAATAATCTCATGTACATGGACATCAGCAAGAACAACATCAGTGGATCAATTCCGCCAAGTTTGGGAAACTGCTCAAATCTCATTGGTTTAATTTTGTCCACAAATAACATTGCAGGGCTTATACGTATTGAGCTAGGAAATCTAGTGAACCTTCAGGTTTTGAATCTTGCTCACAACAACTTAGAAGGTCCTTTGCCACAGGAGCTGTCATACTGTACCAAAATGTTTACATTTGATGTGGGATTCAATTTTCTTAATGGTTCTTTCCCATCAAGAATGAAGAGCTGGACAGGGTTAACCAAATTAATTTTAAGAGAGAATCATTTTAGTGGGGTTGCTCCTTTGTTCTTCTTAGATACCCAGCTTCTCGAGTTACAACTTGGTGGAAATATGTTTGCAGGAGAAATTCCCACATCAATTACATCATTGATTTCCTTATATGAGTTGAATCTAAGTTCTAATAAATTAGCAGGTGAGATCCCTGGTACATTTGCGCAGCTGTCAATGCTTCAAAGCCTGGATTTAAGTCTGAACAATTTTTCAGGAAACATACAAGTTCTTGGCAGCCTTATATCATTATCAAAAGTCAATATATCATACAACTCATTCTCTGGTCCTTTACCACAACAGCTGCAATTATCTCCATCATCATTCTTGGGCAATCCTGGCCTTTGTGTCAGTTGTTCAATTTTAGATCGCTCAAGTTGCATAAATTCTAGACGTTTGAAGTCATGTGACTCTATATCAATTGACCACAAAGGCAGTAAACAACCAAAATTAGTAGTGCTTGGACTCGTAGTGTTTGTCATTTTCCTATCATTTGGAATTTTTTGCGTTCCATCTGTCATTGACCTCATCTTTTGGGTCAGCTGGTTTCTTGAAACATCTAATGTGGAGGTCAATGTTGATTATGAAGAGCAAGAGGATTTGTTAAATGCTGAGGGATATTTCATAATTATTAGCCTACAAGAAGCTACAGAACATCTACGTGATGAATATATTATTGGTGACGGAGGGCAGGGAATTGTTTATAAAGCTGAACTTGATATTGGAGTTTTCGCTATTAAGAAGGTTAAATTTGCAAAAAGCAATAGGAGGAAATCAAACATGATCAGAGAAATTGGAATGACTAGGAAGATTAGGCATAAAAATGTGGCAAGATGCCTAGGCTCCTGGATTGGTGAGGAATATGGTATAATTTTCAGCAGGTACATGGAAAATGGAAGCCTTCATGATGTTTTGCATGAAAACAATCAACTGCCTTGCCTAGCATGGAATGTCCGCTATAAAATTGCTATTGGAATTGCAAAAGGACTATCATATCTTCATCATAATCATGATCCCCCCATATTGCATCGAGACATCAAACCGAAGAATATACTACTTGACTCTGATATGCAGCCTTGTATTACTGATTTTGGTATTTCAATTGCTTTGAATCAGCCCTCTACTACAATGCATTTGCGGTCAACATATCATCTAGGTACTCGTGGGTTTATGGCACCAGGTAATTGCTCTTGTTCTTCACTCAGTGGATTAATTCTCTCTTTTTCACATGTATAATAAAACTGGAATAGATTTCATCCTATGAGAAGAACATATCTATCCAGGTGATGAATTAGCAACAAAGGCAAGTAGGTAGATAGTTAAGGAGAGGGAATTATCTATCCACCTGAGCAATAACAAGTTGCGTGATTCCATAAATCAAATGCAAACAGATAGAACGTATAATTTCTTTATGATTTAACATACTTCCATTGTCTTATGACAGAGATTGCATGTGTGGCAGTGCCAAGCTGTGAGCTTGATGTTTATAGTTATGGGGTAGTTTTGCTTGAGCTGATAACCAGAAAGAAAGTGTTAGATTCCTCATTTGTGGAAGAGGAAACCACTTTGGTAGGGTGGTTTAAAGCTGTATGGGGGAGAATGAATGGACTTGAAGAGATTGTTGATTCGTCCATTGTAAGGGAGCTTTCAGATTTAAATGTAAAGGTGCAAATTATCAAAGTGATTTTGGTGGCTCTAATATGTACTGAGACAGATCCAGGAAAGAGACTGAAAATGAGAGATGTCGTCGAATTCTTTGAAACGCCCGCTGATCCAGGTAGGAATTGTGTTCCTTTGACAAGGACAAGTGTTATTCGCATCCATGACTTCATACTCAGAAAAAGTATTAAATTCTAATACATGTCAAGCTTCCTTTCTGATATAATTTGTCATTACACGTTAGCTTTCTGTTTTCAACTGAACTGGTCCATGACATTCAAGCTGTTGAAAGGGCTGTGGACTTATCTTTGTCTAATTTGTACAGGAATTTTCATTCAGCATGACAGAGCATTTCATTTAGGAAGTTTTCTTGCTACTGCTGCTGCCTCTATACTTTTTCAGGTAAATCGCTGTAGCAGGTAACAACTGTTCATAAGCCTATAATGAATGAGTACACTTCATTTGTGTCATTACTTGCTGAGAATTCGAAATGCCCAATAAATACTTTCTCTTCGACTAAGTAGGGTTCTGATGTGGGAGGATTATATTGAACATAGTTTTGCAAAACCAACTTTACTCTTGGATAGCATTGTTTTGAGAAGACCTTGCAAGACACAAAAGAGTAGGTTGAGCATAGAAGTCTGGGATTATTGCGAAGCTTGTGCTAGTTGTATGACTACTCCGCAAACGAAGCAGTTGGCATCCAGATTTAGCTAAGTGAGATTCAGTAATAACATTATACTAGTAATGTTTTTTGGTAATAACAGTTACATTGGAATATCAAAAACCCTTGTTGAGTGCTTTCTCTTCCTTTACTCGATCATCTTCTTCATTTTGAGTTGCCATCTGTTTTTTTTTTTTTTTTTTTGCTCGAAAGTTGCTATCTGTTAGGAATGACCATTAATGTAAATGATATATAATCAATTAATATAGCTGTCAATCAGGGAATTATTATCATTATGAGTCAGTAATACCTAGGCACCCCTTTCATGCATATATACATCTCTTCCGTACTTGAATATACAAGTTATTCAGATTACATTTCACTCTCTGTTGTTACAGTATCATTCTTCCTTTTTATTCTAAAAGTTTTCTGTGCACCTATTTCCAATCTCGAAGGAGGAAGTCAAGATCGCTGCCAGTAGAGGTTCTTTCCCAATTCTTCCTGAGATGATGGAGCGTAATGAAATATTGAATAATCCAAATATTATTGGCAGAGGAACTCATGGTGTTGTTTATAAATTTTCAATAGGGGCATCCCAAGTTTATGCTGTAAAAAAGGTTGAATTTGCAGGGAATAAAAGAAGGATTGCAAGCATAGCTAGAGAAATTGAGATCACTAAAAAGATTAGGCACCAAAATCTAGTCAGAGTGCTAGACTTTTTGTTACTTGCCAAATGGAAACCTTCACGATGTTTTGCATGAAAAGAATCCACTGCCATGCCTAGAGTGGAATGTCCGGTATAGGATAGCTGTTGGAATTGCTCATGGATTGACTTATCTCCATTATGATTGTCATCCTGCCATTGTTCACTGTGCCATCAAACCTAAAAATATACTTTTGGATTCCGATATGGATCCTTATATTGCTAATTTTGGTATTGCCAAGCTTTTGGATCATTCTTCGTCAACAACATCTTCACCAGTTCCAGGCACACAAGGGTATATAACTCCAGGTACTTATTTCACAGATATTGTGAACCTTCTCTTTATTATTTCTAAATTCTTTTGTAAAATCACATGTTTCCATTTGGCAGATAATACATATACAACAGCAAAGACCAGAGAGTTTGACGTCTACAGTTATGGGATGGTTCTGCTTCAGTTGATAACAAGAAAGAAGGCAGTAGATCCATCATTTATGAATGGAACTGAGATAGGAATTTGGGTTAGAACTCGATGGATGGAAACAGGAGACATTCATACAATTGTTGATTCAAGCCTTGCAACAAAGGTATATAATCCTCCAAACTAAAACTAATAAGTGCATGTTTGGATTAGCCTTTGATATATACTCCACAAAACTAACTAATATATATTTCTTCAATTTTTTCATTAAAGTGAGTCTTAAATTGAGGATTAGAAGGAAAATAGAGCCATACACCTTTGGTTAAATCTTTTTTTATTCTTGCCTCATTTTTTTTTGGGTGTGTGTAAACTTCTGCTAGTTTAAATGGTATATTTAGGCTCTCCAATGATATAGATTATGTTGGGATCCATACACGCTTGCGGAATTAAAAAAATTTACAAATCCCTTCTGAGGATTGCTCAACCGCGTTTAAATCAAGGTTAAAGAGTCCGAATCATACCTATGCGCCGAATCGGTATGCGTCTTATTCGATTTGAACTAGTGGGCTAACTTTTCGATCGCCCGAAGTGGACTCTAACGCGTCGCCTTCCTCTACCGGTATCCACACGAATAATCTCTGAACACGGACACGAAAGTGTGCTAGCGCCTTCAAATTGTGCGTCTCACTATTTCGCTCTAGGGTTTCTCGTAGCTTTCTAATACGCTCGACAAAATTCCCGTAGGTTTTTTCTAAACCTGATTGGCATATTATATTCAAAATTAATCCTTATTAATTTTGAAATTCGAATTTTGAATCTGGATTAAAAAAAAAAATTAATTAAATCTATCTAATAGATCTAATCTAATCTATCTATTTAATCCGAATTAAAAGCCTCATTTGAATTTTGAATTTTGAATCTGGATTAAAAAAATATATTAATTAAATCTATTGAATAGATCTAATCTAATTTATTTATTTAATCTGAATTAAAAGCTTTCGATTTGAAATTCGAATTCGAATCTGAATTAAAAAAAATATTAATTAAATCTATCTAATAGATCTAATATAATATATTTATTTAATCCAAATTAAAAACCTTCGATTTAATTTATCTCTATAAATTAAATCGAGAAATAATATCTATCTATTTAATTAAATTTGAGATACTATATATCAACTTAAATTAAATAGATATATGATATCTTTATTCGAAAATTAAATGTGAGATACAATATCTCTATTTGTTTTACATATTTAAGTTATTAAATAAATTAAATTCAAAACAAATATTATATAATAATATTATAATCTCTATTAAATAATAATATTATATTATTTTCGAATTATATATATATATATATATATATTCATCCTAGATTAAATATAGTATTCATTAAATCTTAGATCTATCTAAGATTCAACGAATCTGGATACTTTTGCTCGTGTTGGGCTATTCTTACGTGCGACCTTGTAAGCCCACATGAGATTGGTAGTAGGCGATACTGTACCAGCCCACAAGTCGCAAGCCGCCTCTAGCAAGACATTGTGACTACCCAATTCATATGGGGTTCGATGATACGATACAACCTACCGTACAACCATGTCACGTCCCTTTTATCACGCGATAATTTGGTCAAGGATGAGGCATGGATAATGTCAACTTCCTGTTCTTGACCATTACTTTCTCGATTCTCGAGTAGTCTAATAATTGAAATGGAAACTCATTTCCATCGTAGTATGGCCATACATTTCTCAGACTCACTCATCGAGGGGCCCAACATTATCTCTTTACAAATGTGAGGGACAAATTCCATCTTGACTACTCACATTCCTCTGGATGAAAAGCACTGATCCTAATCCAAGCCTTTATCATCACCCCAGTCAAAGGTGACTTTTGACTAGGTCAAAGATCAGTGACTCATCATGTAGGAATCCATGATGATCTCAGATCATAGGGTGTCGTGACGCGGTTATACATGAGATAAGATTATGACTAAATCCATGCAGCTTTCTCATAGTAGGTCGGTCCAACACCTTGTACTCTTACAAGTGCCCATGACTTTGATTCGTATCTCCATACCTCATCAAAGTCATATGGTCTTATCTCATCTTCGCTCCCACGTAGATGACCGGCCGAGGGACATTTAGGATAATCTATAAGATATATCCAGGGATACAGTTATCAATATAAACATGTAAACAAAATGATAACTAAAAGAGAATACTTTAAATAACATAAATGTCTAAGGTATAATGACTTACCCCTAGAACATAATTTCCAACAGATTATCTCTCTCCAAAGACACCGAGAACAAAGTCTATACTCGTCCAAACTAATAAGTGCATGTTGGATTAGCTTTTGGTATACATTCATTAAAATTTTTCATTAAAATGTATCTTATATTAAGGATAAGAAGGAATAGAACTATAAACATTTGATTAAAATTTTATTATTCTTTTTTTTTAGGCTCTTCGATGATAGATATTATCTCTCCCTATTATGGATTCATATGTGAGGCCATTAGATATGCAGCTCAGCAAGGCCAATTCTTACCAGGATCCTTCCATAATCAGGTAAAACACTAATCGGCCTATAATTAAGGCTACAATCTCAGAACATGTGTTGGTCGATTTTCTTGATGGCAAGTGAACCAGTCGAACAAGTAATAAAGTGTAAGTAGAGTATCGTCCCACAGAGACTGAGATACCAAAGAGTGATGCGCGATTGCTATGATAGTTGTGCAAGCAGGAAGTAAATATATTCGTGTTGAGAAGTTTTTGTGGTTATGCTACTAGTAGAAGTAAACAGAATGACTTTAAATGTGAGAAGATATCAGTAAGAGGTCAGGCTGGACCCAAAATCACCCTTAAGTGCATCAATCCCCCATTTGCTCTACCCAATGCTATAGCATCTATACTGTACAGCTTCCGCAATGCTACAGCATAGCTACTAACTACAAAGCTATTTGGTTAACCCACCACGATAGTCTACCGAAGCTTCCGTGTTCGATACATATGACGCTAACTATACTCCTTCCATATTCCTATGGCAACTTTCTAGTCAGATCTGCTGTATGCTCTGGGTGTTATGGTTATGAGAGGTAGACCCAGTCCTGAAGCCTACTATAATAGGTCAAGCCGTACACAAGCTGCCTAGCAAACACTGTTTCTCAAAGGTCTAACCTCAACTCCTTGCCAGTAAGCTGAGGTCACAAATCTAGCCCTTAACTTCCGTTAATCAACTAGTAATTAAAGCACTGATAAGCAAACCAATTAAATTAAGAACTTGCAACTGGGTTCATTCAACAACTTAAGGAATCATCCTCATCCAGCCATATGAAAATCATTTTATGACTGACGAGGGAAACACAAAGCAGACACTAACAGAATGACCCATGATCGAAAAACTAAGATAAAAAGGGAAAACAGAAAGCTTTGACGGAAATCCAATGGCGTGGATGCAGCCCTGTCACGTCACCACTCCATGTCTTCTTTGTTCTGTCGTACTGTGAGGAAGGATGCTGGGTTGTCCTGGAAATCTCGTGCTCTTGTGAAATCTCTCCCTCTTCTCTTTGAGTCTGCTGAAAGTAGAATCTCGTTCTAGGGCTCTCCGACTCTCCTAGGGTTGACTCCTCTATTTGCTTTTATAATCAGGCTTTTCTTGTGGCGTAAGTTACAGCGAGCTGGGCCTTTCCTAATCTGTCGGGATCTATCGTATCTCTTGATCCGAGTAGATTGCTTCTGCTAATCCTGCGGAAATCTTCAAATCTTTTAGAACCCGTTTGGTATGCTGAAGATTCAGGGAGGGGAGGGAAGATTCATCATCTTCTTTCCAAAAACCTGTTTGGATGCACCATCTTCCCGGAACTAATCTTCCGGCGAGTCACCATCTTCCTTCATTCATGAGAAGATGACTTCCCTCCATTTTCGGATGGAAACTGATCTTCCCTTGGGAAGATTCCAAAATAACCCTCATCTTCTTCAATCCATCTGTCTTCTTCGTAGTTGTCGCTGATGTCGACGCCGACGCTGACGCCGCTTCCTCCTCCTTCTGCAAATCCCGTCGACCTCTCCTTTAAGCAAATCCCGCCTTCCCTTTTGTGTTCTTTGTCGGGTTGCAGGGATTTGGAACTTTTTTTTTGTGTGCTTGTTTCGGGTTGCGGGGATGGAGATCGAAACTGAAAATTTTTTTTGGTGTGCTTTGTCGAGTTGCGGGAGTAAAGGAAACTGAAATATTTTTGGGTGGCTTTGTCGAGTTATAGGAGCGAAGGAGAAACTGAATTTTTTTCCCCTTTTTCTCGTATGTTTGTCGGCCGGTTGCAAGGATGAAGAAGGGTTTTTTTTTTTTTTTTTTTTTTTTTTTTTTTTTTTTTTTTTTAGGGCAAGGGATATTTTGGACATTTCAAAACTTAAATCTTAATTTTTATTTTTTAAAATTATCATCTTCCATCTCAATTTCCATGTCTGCCAAACAGGATATCATTTTCAAGTTCCCTCTTAATCTTCCACTCCTTTCCTTTCCCTCCCCTCCTCTAAGTTCCTTTCCTTCCTTAAATCTTCTTTGTAACAAACGGGACCTTAGTTCCGATCCTCCGCATCTTCTATTCTATTATGTCGGCAATCTACCTGTCAATATCGCCCTTTTCTTTTATTCCTGAAATCATCTGGGTAAAAAGGTCAGAAAATATACCGCATAACATTGCGTCCTCTACTTTGCTATAGCCTTCGTGATGCCTTGTATTGCACTTCAAATTGTTGTCAGAATGCTATAGCATAGTATCAGCTCTGCAATACGTTCTTCTTTAAAAACCATGTATATTGTTCCGTCTTTAGCACATGCAAATGATTTCTATTCTTCAGTCCCTATATTATGAATGTATGCCTTCTTGCTTAGATTATCTGCAGTTAAGTTTGTATTTAACATTCAATTCAGTCATAAAGTATACGAAAAACATGGTACGATTTGTGCTCATCAACATGTAGGTAGTGCGCTTGAAACATGCAGGTAGTGTGCTTGGGACATGCAGGAAGTACAACTAAAATATGGGCTAGGAGGCGCACAAAGCCCAAGGTCCAAACCCTAAGGTAATCTCTATAAATAGGAGGTTAACCTAACAGGTATACATTCTCTATTGATTTATTTTACTATTCAGACTCACTATGCACACACTCCACCCCTTTTTGGCGAAAGCCATATCTGTGTTGCACAGTGATTATCTTATATTTTTCAGTGTCTTCTTGACAAACATCCTAGAAAAATCATCTTCTCTTTGATATCTGCCTAATAGACATCTTGGAAAGAGTAATCGATCCGATATAAATTACCTATTAGCCCATTGTAGACATTTGTGTTCTACAACAGAACATTGGCACCAACCATAAGGAGAGATAAACTTCGATTCCCAAACCACTGAAAATGGCTACAAACACCAGAAGTCGTAGCCAGATACCTTGGCAAGACCAGTTGCCAGAGGGACAACCGCAGCAACATTAGGAATGAATGATTCAGTATGAGGACTTGGCTGCTCCAGATCCTGATCGAGTTATATTAGGGACTAAAGCAGAGACAGCTGATATTGGAACTTCTCCAATGATTGCAACGGCTCCTCAGGATGGGACTGCTAGGATAATTCAAGCACAAGTTCAAATACAAGACCCTACTCCCAAGTTTCAGATTGGTAACCCGGACGTTTGTCTCCTGCAAAATACACTGGCTTCAGTGTTGAGACGGATGGACGAGATGGAGCTTCGTAACCACCTCCAGAGACAAGAGGATATTTGGTTGATGCAGGAGGAGGCAGACCATTAGAATGCCCTTTGGCGGCAAGAAAAAAGGCGAAGGATGCAGTTGTTGGAAAAGCATCTTCTACTCGAACCGGTACAAAAGACACTCGACAAGCGGATAGCCAGAGAATGAGGTTACTCTAGGAGCGCCTCAAATGTATTGAGAGAATTGAGAACTCAATCCAAAATAGAAACCAGGATGATCTCAGTCGAGCTACTCCTTCAGTTTCTGTTCAAGTCAATGTCGACAGACTTTGGAATGATAATGCTGGAAAGGACTTGGTCGACCGGGATCATGCCTAAACTCAGCAAGTTTAGGGTCCAGATCATACGACCAAGCAAGCTGAGCCTATCCGGGATACCGTCATGTCAAACAGAGATGCACCACTAATAGCCAAGAGCGTACCTGGACAATATAGAAGAAGGTACAATAGGGGGAGAATAACAACAACCCTTTTTCAGATGAGATCGCAGATGCTTTATACCCAAAGAATTTGAACTTGGCCGACTTGCCTACATACGATGGAACTCAGGATCCGCAAGCTCACATTAATACGTTTGAGTTAAGGATGTATGTAAGGCAATTTGAGGAATCCATCATATCCCAGTTATTTTTTACGACCTTACGAGGAGCAGCATAGGCGTGGTTCCACACTTTGCCCACAAAGTCGATTCATAACTTTGAAGATCTCAGAAATAAATTTTTGCTAAATTTTGTGACAAGCAAGAAACAACTAAAATCTAAGTTTACCCTCAACAAGATTAAGTAGTTGCCAAGAGAGACTCTCCAGAAATACTTAAATCGCTTTAGAGATGCTGCCTTGCAAGTGCAAAAGTTAAAGGAGAGTGTGCATGTGCAACTCCTTATAGCCGATCTAGATTCTTCATCACAGTTGGCTAGATCTCTCATTAAGGAGCGCGTCGCGAACTTGGAGGCTTTTAAAGAGCGGGCAAAGAAGTATTTGGAGTTGGAACATGTGGAACTCACCAATGCTGCGACTAAGGATAAGGGGAAGAGTCCGTCTTCAAAGGAAAATGAGCAACCCGGGAGGTCTTCAAAAGCGAAGGAAGAGCACAGCAGTCATAAGCGAGAATCTCACGAGTGAAATCCAGAAAGCAAGTACCAGGGGGAGAGGAGTGACGCAAAAGGGAAGTATGAAAAGTACACTCCCTTGAATATATCCCAATCACAAGTTTGGAAGGAGGTGGCTTTGACCGAAATGAAAAAAAGTGGAACAACCTCGGCCTTCCTACAACAGACCAGGAGTAGATCAATCCTGGTATTGCGCATTTCATGATGGCCCAGGGCATACTACGAACTAATGTTGGGACCTCCGAGATGCTATTGAGAAGTTCATCCGAGAGGGGAAGTTGCAGCAGTATGTGATAGAAACCTAGGGACAAAAGAGTAAGTGCAAACAACCTGGTCGTAGTGGAAGCCCGGTCCGAGAGTAGAAGAAGGCGAACAAGAAAAGGAAGAAATCAATTAACGATGATGATGAGTTCCCAGAAGCCGACTTTGAATGCAATTAAGGGATGACTGAGTAGAATGCATTTATTTTGTATTTGTCTATGGAAGATTTTATAAAGTCGGCAATGTTTTTATTCATACAACTTCAAATGAAGAGGCTTACAAGATGAATGAATTCAGGGTACGAAACCCGGTTCTAGATCAACATGGAGCAATGAATCCTGGGTACGAAACCTGGTTTTAGGCAAAGCGATGAAGAAAAGTTAAAATGTGTTCCTGTTAAAACTCGATAAAACTGAAATAACAGTTAAAACGTGTTCGTCGAACCGGTAAAATTGAAATAATAGTTAAAAAACGTTCCTATGGAACCTAGTCAAATTGAAAGAATAATTAAAACGTGTTCCTTTGGGACCCAAAAGTAAAACTAAAAATGTAAAACATGTTCCCATTGAAACTTGGTAAACTGAACACCGGTTAAAACATGTTTTAATAAGAACACGGTAAAACTAGAAGGTCCTCACGGCCATGATGCATCAAATTTTTCAAAGTGATGAAGCGGATCGTCATGATAACCCTGATCAGGTTGAAATGTTTCAAGTTTGGTTACAATGCAGGACTTAAACATGTGACGGTTTCCCTTACTTCAGATTACATTTTGGTCAACCACATCGGGATGTATAGTTCATGGGTGGTACCAAATGCATATTTTGCGCAATATATCTTTGACTCGGCCTGATCATTAATTGAAACTTATAAGATAAATTCAAATTTATAAAATGCAACGAATGCAATGGAAGGATAAAGCTTGGGCAAAACTCGGGATGGACAAGAAATAAGCAAGTTCAACAGTTTGCGCAATACGTGGTATAAGTACTTTTCATTAATAGTTGAAATATTTACATAACATGGAGAAAATATGAATTGCAGGAATGAAAACTAGGTTATTAACTTGGGAAAAGATTATAAAAAGCAGAAAAAGGGGCTTCAATACCCCAAGCAAAGAAATTGAAACAATGTTAGAATCTCAGCCCTCAGGATTGTGGAGCTTTAGCGCCGGTTTAAACCTCTTCACCTTCGCCTTCATCTTGATTCCTCTCAAATTGGCTTTCAGAAGGAGTGTAAGGAGAGGGAAAGAGCGGCACTATCCTATTTCCATTGACAAAAGACAGTCCATTCTGAAGGTGTTGAAATTGACGTTAGGATTCAAAAGCCGAATTTGAGTTAGGGTGTTCTCAAAAGACTCCGCAACCAACTTCTTTATCGCCGCGTCCTTTGCTCAATTGTGGCATTGGCTGCATCTAAGGCATCTCGGCAACCATTTAGCTCAGCTTGGACTTTTTCTTGCTTCTACTGAAGCAGCTCTATAGTGGACTTATCCCTAGCCTGAGCTTCTTGGAATTGGTACAAGTTCGAGTGTGCCTTGTTGAAGTCTGCTTTGACCGCCTCCACCTCCTGTTTCAGCTCGTCCCTTACGACTTTTGCATTTTTTACTTGTCCTAAAGCATCAGACTTAACCGCATCCATCATTTTTGTCAAATGAATTTTTTGTTCCTCTGCTTTTGACTTGATCATGTCCAACTCAGCCACCTGAGAAGTATACCATGTGTTCATAGTGACCAAAGTTTGGGCCAAGCCAGTAATTGCAAGGCATATCGCTTGAAGTCTATAATTTTATGCAACTTAGCGTTTCCATATTTTGTCGGCTCAAAGAAGCACTCCGAAGGATAGATAGTGTTGATGAGCTCGGTAGGGTCATCATGACTCCAGACAACCCCACAAGGGAGCTCTAAGCGTGGCAGCGGAGATGGAAGACCTGGAGAAGCAACAGGAATGTCAGGAATGGGATTAGCCATCTTTGTCATAGGCACTGAGGGGTCGACTAGCTCTTTGGCTTTTTGGGATGAGCTTGATGGGTCAGCCTTTGATTTCTCCGGCGGATTCACTCGGCCACTCTTGTCAGTACCAGCAGCCCTAGATGCCGGCATAGTCTTTTTCTTGTTGGCCCCAGGTTTTATAATACCGGTGTTAGCCAAGGCATCAGTAAAGAAGGGCCTCGGTGCCATTCTCAGGTCTGCAAAAGACAGAAGGAAATGGTTAGTTATTTATTTAACAAGGACCAAGGAACATGCAATATAATAAAAGTAGAAGAGGAGCCCCTACTCGCCGCAGGTCATCTCTTAGCCTAGGATTTTGAAATATAGTCTGCCGAGTTCAATGGGTCGTGTTCTATGATCTAATGCTCTAGAAAGGATATTGTTTTATGTTCGGCATTAAAGAGGATATCAGCATGAAAGTCGAAGTCAGAAGGAGAGAGTTTATGATGGCCATAAGTCCAATACAAGGGAAATTTCTCCTCTACCTCCCCGAGACTTATAGGCCTGAAGAAACCAAGGTAGTTACTCGGGCTTGACAACAACTTTAAAAAAGGCGGACTTAAAGCCTTTAAATGAGTAGGTAAATGGATTGAAAAGTCTATGTTCGTGTGCACTTTAGAGCGAGGTCCAACCTTTCTTAAGTGGAGAATCCTCGCTGGTATCTTTTTCGGCATCTTTACTGGCACGGGCTTCATGAACCCCATAGAAGTAAAAGAAAACTTGTATGGTGCAAGCTAGTTTCTCGGCTTTGCAGAAGTTCTCAAAAGAAATGTTGAATGCCGAACCATTTGGATGAAGTTAGGAAGGAGCAAAATGCAAGTGATTTAGAAGGTTAATCTGGAACTCGGTGAACGGAAAACAAACTCCGAGCTGAGAAATGCAATCTAGATAGAAGAAAAAAAAGGGGTCATCATTCCTAGCCCGGCAGTTGAATACTGACTCATGAAGCATGGGCAAGCAAATGGAATAATCCTTTCCATTACGAAGACCTGTCTCGGTGATTTTTTCGGCGGTCATTATGTTCTTGATACGCAACACATCTTCGAAGTCAGAAGTAGGAAGTATACCTCGGTCAAAAGAGCTATTGTGCGGAAAATAGAAATCTGCCAAGCTGAGATGATTCAAGTTAATAGAAGCCGGAATAGCTTGTGAAATATATTTATGCCGGTAGGCAGCCAAAACCGATTCAGCTTCTCTCTCATGACCATTATTGACAAGATCAATATGTTGATAACAGCACTCATCGCAGGGGTCGAAGATGTTTCCCAGATGCGATCTTGGTCTAGCTCGGTGTGAATCTGAGGTAGGAGGTTGCAAAGTTGGGATTGGTGTGTCTTGCCTTAGGCCCTGACTTGAAGACGGATGCGAAGAACATCCCGGGATAAAGGTTGAATCATGGGTCACTGTTGGTCGATTTCCTTGATGGCAAGTGAACCAGTCGAACAAGTAATAAAGTGTCAGTAGAGTATTGTCCCATAGAGACTAAGATACCAAAGAGTGACGCTCAATTGCTATGATAGTTGTACAAGCGAGAAAGTAAATATATTCGGGTTGAGAGGTTTACGTGGTTATGCTAATAGCGAGAAATAAACGAGTGAATTGAACTTGAGAAGATATCGTAAGAAGTTAGGTGGACTCGAGAATCACCCTTAAGTGCATCAATCCCCCAGTTGCTCTACCCAATGCTATAGCATCTATACTACACAGCTTCCGCAATGCTACAGCATAGCTACTAACTACAAACCCACCATGATAGTCTACCGAAGCTTCCGCGTCCGATACATATGACGCGAACTATACTCCTTCCATATTCCTATGACAACTTTCTAGTTAGATCTTCTTTACACTCAGGGTGTTATGGTTATGAGAGGTAGACCCATTCTTGAAGCCCACAATAATAGGTCAAGCCGTGCACGGGCAGCCTAGCAAACACTTTTTCTCAGAGGTCTAACCTCAACTCCTTGCCAGTAAGCCGAGGCCACAAATCTAGCCTCTAGCTTCCGCTAATCGACTAGTAATTAATGCACTGATAAGCAAACCAAATTTATGAAATTAAGAACTTGCAACTGGGTTCATTTAACACCTTAAGGAATCATCCTCATCCAGCCATATGAAAATTAGTTCATGATTGAGGAGGGAAACACAAAACAGACACTAACAGAATGACCCATGATCGAAAGATTAAAATAAAAGGGAAAACAGAAAGCTTTGACGAAGTTCCAACGGTGTAGATGCAGCCCTGTCACGTCACCACTCCACGTATTCTTCTCTCTGTCGTGCTGCAAGGAAGGATGCTGGGTTGTCCTGGAAATCTCGTGCTCTTGTGAAATCTCTCACTCTTCTCTTGAGTCTGCTGAATGTAGAATCTCGTTCTAGGGCTCTCCGACTTTCCTAGGGTTGGCTCTGCTGTTCCTTATATATAATCAAACTTTCTTGCGGCGCAAGTTACAGCGAGTTGGGCCTTTCCTAATTTGTCGAGATCTATCATATCTCTCGATCCGAGTAGATTGATTCTGCAGGATTCTTCAAATCTTTCAGTTTCGATCCTCCGCATCTTCTATTCCGTTACATCATCAATCTACCTGTCAGTATCGCCCTTATTCTTTTATTCCTGAAATCACCTAGATAAAAAGGTTAGAAAACATGCCACATAGCATTGCATTCTCTATTTTGCTATAGCTTTTGTGATGCCTTGTATTGCATTTTGAGTTGCTGTCAGAGTGTTATAGCATCGTATCAACTTTGCTATACGTTCTTTCTTGAAATCGTGTAAATTGCTCCGTTCTTAGCACATGCAAATGGTTTTTATCCTTCAGTCCCTATATCATGAATATATGCCTTTTTGCTTGGTTTGTTCACAGTTAAGCTTATATTTACCATACACTTCAGTCATGAAAATATAGGAAAAACATGGCATAATTTGTGCTCATCAGTCACACGCGGTAGAATTTGGTTTCTCTTTCTACTCCCACTACTCCGGGGCTTACCAAGCAAGGCTTCTTGTTTCTCTTCCTCGGTACGGGGTATGGACCAGAGCCAGTATTTTGTCCCAGAAGAAAGTGTTCTAACTACTTCTCTATCTTCTTCTGAAATTGGCTTACGACACATATCTAAAGATAGAGGATCCATGAAAACTCTAGAAAGAAGAAATGAAAGCAAAAGCTTCATTGGGATGGCTCAGAATAAAGGTTTCAGCTTTTTGCATTCAGCGAGGAATTACCTATAAGGTCGTCACGGCCACCTAGCACAAGCGAGTTAGAATAAAAAGGGAAGAGAAAGGGATAAGCATTACTGGAAGTTCAAAGAGACTACCCAAAAACCCTAGTTACATACCCAGAAAACCAAGAGATGAGGTTTCGTGAAAACCAAAAAGGCAAGAATAGTAGAAGACTAGATGAAGCAAGACGGAAGTAAAAGAGAATGAGGAAGCAAAAGGAATACTTGGTTCTAAAAAGGTTGCAAGAAATTGGAAATCACAGACAGTAGGATGGAAAGAAGAAGGCTTGGTGGAGATAGGAGTTTTTCCGAGAAGACAAAGAGAGCTTCAAGCGAAAAGTGTTGAGAAGAGGCAGACAATTTGAATATATAGACGTTTTGAATGTAAAGAGTTAGGGGCAAGTAAGTCAATTCCCACTGAAAAGCAGATTTCCTCCTGAAAAGTGCTATGATGACGGATATGAAATGACGTGGGCATTAAATACGCACAATTATCAAAGGCGGCAAATGTAGCCATTAGGAGTGAAAAGGCAATTGCCCTCCATGACGAGTAGTAAGAGTAAACTGTCAGAGGCATGAGCGAGCGAAGTCTTTTTGTATGCCGATATTTTGACATGATATCCCAGTTGGGGGCAATCCATAGTTGAAGTGTTCAAACTCGGCTACTTGAATTAAGCCTATAAGTGAAATCCGGTTATCATGAAAGGAAGAGAGTTTTCAAAACTCGTTAACTTGACATGCACACCTGGGGAAAGTTACAAACGAACCCGGAGTTAGGTGGAGCTCAGGGAACAACTAGAAGGAAATCAAATCATGGAACTCGGATACGAAATCCAGGTTAAATAATTAGTATATCCCGACAGATTAGAGACCTAAACTACCGGGTTGGGGGGCAACTGCTATGAATTCATATGTGAGGCCCATTAGATATGCGGCCCAGCAAGGACAATTCTTACCAGGATCCTTCCATAATCAGGTAAAACACTAATCAGCCTATAATTAATGCTATAATCTCAGAACATGCAAGCAGTACGCCTGAAACATGTAGGTAGTGCGCCTGGGACATGCAAGAAGTACGGCTGAAATATGGGCTGGGAGGCACACAAAGCGCAAGGTCCAAACCCTAACGTAATATCTATAAATAGGAGGTTAACCTAACAGGCACACATTCTCTATTGATCTATTTTATTATCCAGCCTCACTATGTACAACTCCACCCCTTTTTGGCGAAATGCCATATCTATGTTGCACGAGTGATCATATGATATTCTTTGATGTCTTCTTGACAGACATCCTAGAACAATCATCCTCTCTTTGATATCTGCCTAATAGATATCTTGGAAAGATTAATCGATCCAATATAAATTACCTACTAGCTCATTGAGGTTAGACATTTGTGTTCTACAACAAAACACTCTCCAAGGACACTAAGAGCAAAGTATATACTCCTCTACACTAATACAATTATTATTCTATATATTATATAATATAATTTCTTTTTCATTTTATATATAGTATGTGTGTACCTTCAGTTTCCATAGATGCCTCCAAAAACTTGGGCAATCTTCTGTATGATCTGGTGAGGTAAAAATGGATTAAACTCCACATATATGAAGATCATGCCCATTCATTACACAACGATACATCAATGGAGTCAAAATTATAGAAACTAAAATATTAATATTTTTCTATTTTCAAAATATATGAACATGCATGACAGAGCCTCACCACACGTATTTTATATACTGTGACTTTGTGCTACAAATATTTTACGATGCATGTGAATGTAAATTCATTCTCAACCAATACTTATATTTAGCCACTTATGATTTTAATTTTTGGAATTAAGTTTATTTTTTAATTAGATTTTTAATAAATAAAATTTCTTTCTAAATATTTTTTAATAATAATAATAATAATACTCGTAATGATAATTAATTACAGTAGTTTTCAATTTTCATCCTTTCTTACAATTCTGGGGTGACAGATACTTCTTGATCCTTATTATAAGGAACCAACCAACAATTTTCACAAATCAATAAAAACAGTTAAAGTCAATAAAGTTATCCTAAAATTTAAATAATTTTCAATATTATCCCTACTAATTGCATTAAACTCTAATATCATATTAATTATTACTCTCTCCTACTACTCTCATTAATTAGGGGAATATATAGAAAAAGCCTTGCAAGGGAGTTGTTCAATGTCCGTACCAATGTATTCGAACAAGTCACCAAAGTGCTTTACATGGCTCTGAGTTGCACCGAGGAGGATCCAAGCATGAGGCCTGCTATGAGAGATGTTATCAAGGAATTAGTGAGATAGTAATCCCAAGTAAAAGATTTGAAAAAGAAAAAGCTTCCATGTTCTGGCTGTTCATAGTTGATCCAGACATGCATTGCAAGATACTAAGATAACATTACTTGTATGTATTGGTTGGGGCTTATAATATACTCCTCCAGTTCTATAAAATACGTCCTATATTTAATGTTGGAGGTAGTAACTTTTTTTTATTTATGGTAAGGAATGTGTTTGGCCTTTTTCTTGACTCGATGGTAGCTTGAAGGGGATCGGATATACTATTTTATTTATGCTCCTGCAGTATTACTCCAAGACAGGAACCATCTTTGTTGAACTGAGGTACTACCTTACTTACTCTATTTATTATGACTGTACTCGCTATAGTCTTGATATTTGATGACAGCTTTAAGGTCTTTTATATACCTTTCGGTGAAAAGTCTTATGCCCATGTGTGGAAATTGCTCATTTTCTTCTTCAATTTCATAATCACGATAAATTGGAGAAGTTTGCTGCCCGTTCCAATTCCAAGTGCTTTCTTCATAAAAAAATAATATCCCTGCTAATCACAATTTTATTAGTTAAGGGATTAAATAATTTATAAGTTTTAATCATCTTTCCTACTTCATTTTCAACCTGAGCTTTAAAGATTTTAAATATATTAAAAGCTTCATTTTTGTCTTGCTAAAAGTAAACCCGAGTTTTTCTAGTTAAATCATCAATAAATGTGATAAAATATTTTTTGCCACCATTGGAAGTTGGAGTGATTGGCCCGCATATGTCAAAGTGAATGAGCTTCAAGACTTCTTTTGCTCTCCATTATTTTCTTTGATGAAATTAGGAACATGATTGGTTTCCAACAGCAGGCTCTTCACAAACTTGGGAAGGAAAAGAAATTCGAGGAAGGCATGTTACCCTATTTTTTTATGGAGAGCTTTTAACCCACCAAAATTCAAATGGTTGTAGCGATAATGCCAAAGCCATGAAACATCTTTCTCAGTACCCATCAAACAAGATTGGACACTTATAATCTCCAATGGGAATAACACGTTTAAAGTCATTGGAATAACAACAATAGCACCTCGTGAAGAATCATATATCTCACAAGTCCCTTTGTGAATAGTAATTGTATAACCTTTTTCTTGCAATTGACCACCACTTAACAAATTGCTTTTCAAATTAGGGACATGATAAACATTAGAAGTTGTTTCAATAAAACCATTTTTAGTTTTTATTTTGATGTTGCCTTTTCCCAACACTTTAATAGTAGAGCAATCACCAAAACTTATTGTGGAATTAAAACCTTCATCTAAGAAAGAAAATAAAGATTTTCTTCCACACATGTGGTTGTTGTTGCCAATATCCACACACCAAATTAAATATTTGATTGTGATGCTTTGGTAACATGGTAAGCCATCAATAAAGTATCTTTCACATTATTTCCTACAAAGTTTGACTTCTCTCCTTTTTCCTTGTTGTTAGGCAACATAACATAACACTCAAAATGGTAATGACCAAATTTATGACATCTAAAGCATTCTACCTTAGATTTGTCAAATTGCAAATTCTGTTCTTCGTGTGTTCAATGAAATTCATCCTCTTCCTTCTTGACATCTCTATGGCCACAGTCTCCTCTTCCTCTACCACGGTCTCTACCTCTACCACTACTTCTACCTCTACCTGTTCTTCTAGAATTTGAGGAATGGGTAACAATAGAAGCATTTAATGCATGTGCCTCTACTGTTGAACTGCGATTAATTTTTTGCTCATAAACTAATAAAGAGCTTTGTAAGTCATCATGTGAGAGTACATCTATATCTTTTAACTCCTCAATTGAATAAACAATATAATTAAATTTTGGAGTTAAAGAACGCAATATTTTCTCAACAATAGTAACATGTTGCATTTTCACACCATACAAACGCATTTTGTTACTTATCTCTAAAGCTTTACCATAATAGTTGGTGACCGATTTGCCATCTTTTATCTACAAAGTCTTGAAATCTCTTCTTAAAGTTTGAAGTTGTGCGCGTTTTACTCTTGTGGTGCCTTGATATTTCTCCTTCATAGAATCCCATATGTCCTTAGAAGTATCTTTGCAAAAAATAGTTTCCAAGATGAGACAATCAATTGCTTGAAGCAAATAGTTTTTCCCTTCAAATCTTACAGCTTCAACGCTTCTGCTTCTAATGGTTGTGCATTTGCAAGGTGCTACTACACACTTCTCTAGAAATTGCCAGTATTCCTTGGATCTCAAGAAGCTCTCCATTAGCATGCTCCAATGTAGCGACCATCAAAGCTTGGAATAGATGGTTGCACAAAGTTAGAATTTGAAGAAGACATATTGCTTCAACAAACAAACAACACGTACATTAGAATTAATAAGAGCAAATAATATTGCTATATTTTTCTAGAAAATTAGCACTCTTAGAAACCAACCAGGTTTTGATGCCACTGATAAATATTAAAAAATATAATAGAAAGAAAATAGGAGAATGAAATTGAATGCATTTATTCACTAAGAGGGAGCCTATAAATAGGCAAATACTTTACAAATTAAATAATAAAATAATAGCCTACTACTAAAATAAATAGGACACGATTAACATTAATCAATGGAACTGCTTAACGTTTTTGAAAATGGGAAGAGAAAACCAAGTGAAAATTAAGCCAAAATAAATAAACATAAGATAATGGAAATTCAAGATTCAAACCGGAGATATTTTAGATAACTGATCAGAGTGGCCACTAAGGCAACCATCATCAAAATTTGTCCAACGGTTGTGATATATTGGGATGCGTTTCCTAGTTTTCAGATGAAGATTAGAAGACTGGAAAAACTTTAGCTTAAAGTCTGCACTGAAGGAGACCCAAGGTTGATGGAACGATCCACAAAGTTTGAAATGCAAAATCCAGTGCCAAGCTAGCATTAAATGGGTTCCACCTCTAGATGGAGCTGTCAAGTTCATTAGGCCTAAGCTGTCAGCTTGCGTAGTTACCTTTTTGCAAGGGCACTGTAGAATATGTGTAGGAATGCAAATGAAGAGACATAGACATTGGCATTCATTAAATCCACAACCCCAAGTCAACTTGGCAATATTTCTATGTGAATCCTCTCCATATCACTCTTCTCCTCATCCCTCTCCATCAAATCTCAACCCTTAATTTCTCTCCTCAATCAATCTATACCATTTGATTTAAATTAATCTTAATTGTCCTCCCAAGTATCTTTTAATATCGGTCAAGTATTTTGAAATATTTTTTCAAGATGGATCTTGAAAAAATATTTCACTATACTTGATTTGGTACTAAAAATAGTTCAAGATATCGACAGTACTAAAAAAATATTTCAAGATACTCACTGGTACTAAAAAAATACTTCATGATCTTAAAAAATTATGTTAGGATCTTAAAAAAATATTTTAGGATACTAACTGATACTAAAAATATATTTTAGAATCTTGATTGATGCCAAAATATAAGACATAAGGAGGGATGAGGAGAGTTTCCGCCAAGTTGAGAAACCGGACCCATGGGAAGCTTCCTCTTTTTCACTTCAGTCACTGTAGTGGGGACCGCCTTTGTTGAATTTTGGGTTCTAATTAACTTCCTGGAGCCTATGACGTCCAATTGACAATTAAAGGTTGCATTAATTCAAAAATATATGATAATTTCTAGGCATGATGGAGGAGAATACAATTATTTTCCATTTATAAGTTAAGGTAACTAACTTTTTTTTTTTTTTTTTTTTTTTTGCTCAACGGTAACTATTATTTGATAATTTCTTATCTTTAGAACTACTTTGTTTCGTTCATTTCATTCTTTATAGAAAAGAATGTACTTCCATTTTTTCTTTTCACTATACACATACATAGGGCGGACCGAGAAATTTACGGAAGGGGGCACAATTTGTGGGGTGATTTAGGGGCTGCCCCCGAAAATTTTTTTTTAAAGAAAATTTTTAAATATATTAAAAAACAAAAGAATATATAAGAAAAAATAAGGTTAAGTCTTTGTTAGAAATAAACGAAATTTGAGCATGAAATAAGTTGAAAAACATATATTTTAATAACAAAAGTATATTACAATAAAAATAATTACAATGTCATCATTCTAGACCTTATTTTTTAGAATTTCATCATAATTACCTTATTATCAATCTTTATTAAATACATCCTTCTCAATATAAAGATTAAATAATTGGCGGAAGTTTGATTCGAGAGAAGTTGGCTATTTGACTCTAGGAAGAAGAATTTGATTCTGCCATGCAAAAGGATTCTTTGGTATTTAGATTTAACCCTAATTTTTTATTTTTTTATAAATAAATAAATTTAAAAAAAAAAAAAAAAAAAAAAAAAAAAAAAAAAAAAAAAAAGGTCTTTTAAGGGGGGGCACGTGCCCCCCAAGTGTTGTACCTGGGTCCGCCCCAGCGCGCACACACACACAATCCCGTGCATATACACATGCATGCATGCATGTAGATGCGCGCAGTCAGCCCATGAAACGTCAAGGAAACGGGGCTTGATACACTTTGATTGGTAGCTAGAATGATAAGCGTGGAGAAGTGGCATCTTACAGAAACATGAAAAAGACGTGTCATTAATGAAAATCTCCCCAAGACAAGGGGGAAACAGAGTACGGAATGATATAAAGTAGTTTTAATGAAAGGAAGGCGCCTTCAACAATTTCAATTGCTTGCACTTGTTCAAGGTTGCAGTAAAGTAAGCACTTTTTGTTCTTCGACTTTTCAATGTAAGTCCCAATGAAGCTCCCATTATTTATCCTATGCTTGTCTGCTCCTTTCTATGTCACTTCTACCTTGAGTTTGGATGGGTTGACTCTATTATCACTCCTCAACCACTGGACTTCCATGCCTCCTTCCTTGAATTCAAGCTGGAAGTCTTCCGATTCTACCCCATGTTCTTGGCCAGGGATACAATGCGACCTCTACAAAAACGTTGTCTTCATAAACCTCACTGCATCTCAGATTTTTGGTCAGCTTGGGCCAGAAATTGGACAGTTGACTCACTTGCAGAAACTTTTGCTGGCCTCAAATGGTTTCTCAGGTCCAATACCCCCAGAGTTAGGTAATTGTAGTATGCTTGATTATATTGATGTTTCTGAGAATCATTTGTCAGGAAATATACCTCCAGAAATTGGTAATTGCAAATCTTTGAAGTCGTTACTTTTCTATTCCAATCAACTGGAGGGAACCATTCCGAATGAATTGGGAAGACTAAGAAAATTGGAAGACCTTGAATTGTATTTCAACCGTTTGACAGGTGAAATTCCACTTTCCATTTGGAAGATTCAGAGTCTTAAGCATGTCCTTCTTCATAATAATAGCCTTTCAGGGAAATTACCTTCAGAGGTAACAAAGCTCAAGCATCTGAAAAATATTTCATTGTTTCACAACCAATTCTCGGGAACAATTCCTCAAAGCTTGGGAATCAACAGCAGTTTAGTGAAGCTGGACTTGATGAATAATAAGTTCACTGGTTACATCCCTCCAAATCTTTGTTTTGGAAAGCAACTACGCACACTGCATTTAGGTCTGAATCGACTTCAAGGGGGCATACCTCAAGATTTGGGAAGATGTGCAACTCTTGCAAGGTTGGTTCTCAATGACAACAATCTTTCTGGGACTGTTCCTAAATTTGAAGGTAATAATAATCTCATGGACATGGACATCAGCAAAAACAACATCAGTGGATCAATTCCACCGAGTTTGGGAAACTGCTCAAATCTCATTGGTTTAATTTTGTCCACAAATAACATTGCAGGGCTTATACCTATTGAGCTAGGAAATCTAGTGAACCTTCAGGGTTTGAATCTTGCTCACAACAACTTAGAAGGTCCTTTGCCACAGGAGCTGTCATACTGTACCAAAATGTTTACATTTGATGTGGGATTCAATTTTCTTAATGGTTCTTTCCCATCAAGAATGAAGAGCTGGACAGGGTTAACCAAATTAATTTTAAGAGAGAATCATTTTAGTGGGGTTGCGCCTTTGTTCTTCTTAGATACCCAGCTTCTCGAGTTACAACTTGGTGGAAATATGTTTGCAGGAGAAATTCCCACATCAATTACATCATTGATTTCTTTATATGAGTTGAATCTAAGTTCTAATAAATTAACAGGTGAGATCCCTGATACATTTGCGGAGCTGTCAATGCTTCAAAGCCTGGATTTAAGTCTGAACAATTTTTCAGGAAACATACAAGTTCTTGGCAGCCTTATATCATTATCAAAAGTCAATATATCATACAACTCATTCTGTGGTCCTTTACCACAACAGCTGCAATTATCTCCACCATCATTCTTGGGCAATCCTGGCCTTTGTGTCAATTGTTCAATTTTAGATCGCTCAAGTTGCATAAATTCTAGACGTTTGAAGTCATGTGACTCTATATCAATTGACCACAAAGGCAGTAAACAACCAAAATTAGTAGTGCTTGGACTCGTAGTGTTTGTCATTTTCCTGTCATTTGGAATTTTTTGCGTTCCATCTGCCATTGACCTCTCATCTGTCTTTTGGATCAGCTGGTTTGTTCAAACATCTAATGTGGAGGTCAATGTTGGTTATGAAGAGCAAGAGGATTTGTATGATGAGGGATATTTCATAATTATTAGCCTACAAGAAGCTACAGAACATCTACGTGATGAATATATAATTGGTGAGGGAGGGCAGGGAATTGTTTATAAAGCTGAACTTGATATTGGAGTTTTCGCTATTAAGAAGGTTAAATTTGCAAAAAACAATAGGAGGAAATCAAACATGATCAGAGAAATTGGAATGACTAGGAAGATTAGGCATAAAAATGTGGCAAGATGCCTAGGCTCCTGGATTGGTGAGGAATATGGTCTAATTTTCAGCAGGTACATGGAAAATGGAAGCCTTCATGATGTTTTGCATGAAAACGATCAACTGCCTTGCCTAGCATGGAATGTCCGCTATAAAATTGCTATTGGAATTGCAAAAGGACTATCATATCTTCATCATGATCATTATCCCCCCATATTGCATCGAGACATCAAACCGAAGAATATACTACTTGACTCTGATATGCAGCCTTGTATTACCGATTTTGGTATTTCGATTGCTTTGAATCAGCACAATGCATTTGCGGTCAACATATCATCTAGGTACTCGTGGGTTTATGGCACCAGGTAATTGCTCTTGTTCTACACTCAGTGGATTAATTCTCTCTTTTTCACATGTATAATAAAACTGGAATAGATTTCATCCTATGAGAAGAACATATCTATCCAGGTGATGAATTAGCAACAAAGGAGAGTAGGCAGATAGTTAAGGAGAGGGAATTATCTATCCACCTGAGCAATAACAATTTGCGTAATTCCATAAAACAAATGCAAATAGATAGAACGTATAATTTCTTTATGATTTAACATACTTCCATTGTCTTATGACGGAGATTGCATGTGTGGCAGTGCCAAGCTGTGAGCTTGATGTTTATAGTTATGGGGTAGTTTTGCTTGAGCTCATAACCAGAAAGAAAGTGTTAGATTCCTCACTTGTGGAAGAGGAAACCACTTTGGCAGGGTGGTTTAAAGCTGTATGGAGGAGAACGAATGGACTTGAAGAGATTGTTGATTCGTCCATTGTAAGGGAGCTTTCAGATTTAAATGTAAAGGTGCAAATTATCAAAGTGATTTTGATGGCTCTAATATGTACTGAGACAGATCCAGGAAAGAGACTGAAAATGAGAGATGTCGTCGAATTCTTTGAAACGCCCGCTGATCCAGGTAGGAATTGTGTTCCATTGACAAGGACAAGTGTTATTCGCATCCATGACTTCATACTCAAAGAAAAAGTATTAAATTCTAATACATGTCAAGCTTCCTTTCTGATATAATTTGTCATTACACGTTAGCTTTCTGTTTTCAACTGAACTGGTCCATGACATTCAAGCTGTTGAAGGGGCTGTGGACTTATATTTGCCTAATTTGTACAGGAATTTTCATTCAGCATGACAGAGCATTTCATTTAGGAAGTTTTCTTGCTACTGCTGCTGCCTCTATACTTTTTCAGGTAAATTGCTGTAGCAGGTAACAACTGCTCATAAGCCTATAATGAATGAGTACCCATCATTTGTGTCATTACTTGCTGATGAATTCAAAATGCCCAATAAATACTTTCTCTTCGAATAAGTAGGGTTCTGATGTGGGAGGATTATATTGAACATAGTTTTGCAAAACCAACTTTACTCTTGAATAGCATTGTTTTGACAAGACCTTGCAAGACACAAAAGAGTAGGTTGAGCATAAAAGTCTGGGATTATTGTGAAGCTTGTGCTAGTTGTATGACTACTCCGCAAACAAAGCAGTTGGCATCCAGATTTAGCTAAGTGAGATTGAGTAATAACATTATACTAGTAATTGTTTTTGGTAATAACAATTACCTTGGAATATCAACAACCCTTGTTGAGTGCTTTCTCTTCCTTTACCCGATCTTCTTCTTCATTTTAAGTTGCCATCTATTTTTTTTTTTTTTTTTTTTTTTGCTCCAAAGTTGCTATCTGTTAGGAATGACCATTAATGTAAATGATATATAATCAATTAATATAGCTGTCAATCAGGGAATTTTTATCATTATGAGCCATTAATACCTAGGCACCCCTTTCATGCATATATACATCTCTTCTGTACTTGAATATAGAAGTTATTCAGATTACATTTCACTCTCTGTTGTCACAGTATCATTCTTCCTTTTTATTCTAAAAGTTTTCTGTGCACCTATTTCCAATCTCGAAGGAGGAAGTCAAGATCGCTGCCAGTAGAGGTTCTTTCCCAATTCTTCCTGAGATGATGGAGCGTAATGAAATATTGAATAATCCAAATATTATTGGCAGAGGAACTCATGGTGTTGTTTATAAATTTTCAATAGGGGCATCCCAAGTTTATGCTGTAAAAAAGGTTGAATTTGCGGGGAATAAAAGAAGGATTGCAAGCATAGCTAGAGAAATTGAGATCACTAAAAAGATTAGGCACCAAAATCTAGTCAGAGTGCTAGACTTTTTGTTCGAAAAAGACCATTGTTTAATCTTGTGCAATTACTTGCCAAATGGAAACCTTCACGATGTTTTGCATGAAAAGAATCCACTGCCATGCCCAGAGTGGAATGTCCGGTATAGGATAGCTGTTGGAATTGCTCATGGATTGACTTATCTCCATTATGATTGTCATCCTGCCATAGTTCACTGTGCCATCAAACCTAAAAATATACTTTTGGATTCCGATATGGATCCTTATATTGCTAATTTTGGTATTGCCAAGCTTTTGGATCAGTCTTCGTCAGTAACATCTTCACCAGTTCCAGGCACACAAGGGTATATAACTCCAGGTACTTATTTCACAGATATTGTGAACCTTCTCTTTATTATTTCTAAATTCTTTTGTAAAATCACATGTTTCCATTTGGCAGATAATACATATACAACAGCAATGACCAGAGAGTTTGACGTCTACAGTTATGGGATGGTTCTGCTTCAGTTGATAACAAGAAAGAAGGCAGTAGATCCATCATTTATGAATGGAACTGAGATAGGAATTTGGGTTAGAACTCGATGGATGGAAACAGGAGACATTCATACAATTGTTGATTCAAGCCTTGCAGAGGAGGTTTTGAATTCAAATGTACTTGAACAAGTCACCATAGTGCTTTTGTTGGCTCTGAGTTGCACAGAGAAGGATCCACACATGAGACTTTCAATGACAGATGTTATCAAGAAATTGAAAGATGCTTATCCAAGGACAAGGAGTTAAAAGCTTCCGAGTTCAAACTCCTTAATCCATAGTTGATCCACACATGTAACTCGCGCAGCTGGCTTGCAAATGTTTTGGCTATAATGTTGTAATTAACTCTTTCAATTTTGTAAAAGAAGCTGAAGTTGTCAATTTTCTTGCCATGCAAGCTGATGGGCCTACGACTAGTTGGCCAAGAGTAAGAATCAGTGAGTGCGTGTGAATTTTCTGTCATTTTTTTCCCCTCTATTTTGTTTGTAGCTTTTCTGGTTAGACCTACACAATGCCAGACTGCTGCAAGTTTTGTGCGAGCAGATGAAGGCAAACAGATTGCATGGCCTCAAATTTTCTGGTATTACAGAATTCGTTTCCACTGTGCAGTTTATTAATCTGAAAAATTACATTCTTTCAAATTATGGCTTCAGAAATTTTCACTGATGATATGTGGTGTGATCTCTTGAGCTTATATGTGCACATGCACTGAGGCTAATGACTTTCTGAGTTCTTATTCTTGGATATATTGGTTGTGACTTCTGATTCTATATATCTTCTTGGGTTAAAGGCCATTTTTGCCACGGAAGTTTCCCAAATGGAGCGTCCACAACCCGGAAGTTTTTAGGGTACCAAATCTGCCCCGGAAGTATGAAAAAGGTAGCAAATTTGCCCCTCCGTTAATTTTGACTGTTACGTGCCACCTCATCACACGTGGCATGCCACCTCATCAATCAAAAGTATCATTTTTGCTCTGGAAGTTTTCATTGAGGAGCAATTTTGCCCCGGAAGTTTACAAAAGTAGCAATTTTGCCATTCTTTCTCCCAATATTAAATTTGACTATTAGATCAGTCAAAAACCACACATGTCATGCCTTGAAAAGGTCGAACTTGGAGTCAGAGAAGGAAATCTTTGACATGTTGAGCTCAAGGCGGCCAAAATTTGTGAAGCCGAACTGGTTACAGGGACTAGAGCTGGCAAATCGGGCCGGCCCGTTTAAGCCCAGCGCCTTAGGGGCTCGGGCTTGAAAAAAATAAGCGAGAAATTTGAAATTGGCCCGCAGGCTCTCGGGCTTAATCGGGCGGCCTGCGGTTGTATAGATTGATCATTTGCTTAGATCATAAGTGATCTTCGTGACCGGTTCGGAACTTCATAAATTAAATTGCGCTTGAGCTCAACATCTCAGGATCTCCTTCTCGACTCCAAGTTCAACCTTTTCAAGGCATGACGTGTGTGGTCTTTGATGATTTAGAAGGGCAAAATTGATACATTTTGTAAACTTAGGGGTAAAATTGCTCCTTAGTAAAAACTTAGGGCAAAATTGCTCTCATTGGAAACTTCCGGGGCAAAAATGATACTCAACTCTTATTGGTTGATGAGGTGGTATGCCACGTGTCATGAGATGGCATGCCACGTGGACGATTAGTCAAACTTAACGGTCAAAATTAACGGATGGGTAAATTTGCTACCTTTTTCATACTTAGGGGCAAATTTGGTACCTTTTTCATACTTACAGGGGCAGATTTGGTACCCAAAAAACTTCCGGGTGCTAGACGCTCCATTAGCAAAACTTCCGTGGCAAATTTGATATTTAACCCTATCTTCTTTTATGGTAAGGGATGTTTTCGTGCGATTCTTGTCTTATTGGGAGATATTAAAAAACGTCAACTTGAGAAAAGAATGGCCAACAAACACCAACCCACCATGACTTGTTACCCTACTGCCTCGTTTTTGGCGCAAAATAGTGACCTCATCCCTCTCTTTTTTAAATAAATGTTTCACGGTACTGCGGTATATTAAAAAAATATTTTAGGATAGTGACCAAATCTTGAAAAAATACTTTTTGTTCTTAAAAAAATTATTTGAGGATCTTGAAAAAATAATTTGGAATACTGACTGGTACTAAAAATATATTTGAGTTTATTAATTGGTATTCAAAATATACTTCATGATCTTGAAAAATTATTTTGGGGTACCGACTGGTATTAAAAGGATGTTTCAGGATAGTGACTGGTACTAAAAAAATACTTCATGATTTTTAAAAAATAACCAATCAGCATCCTTAAATATTTTTTCAAGATCATGAAACATTTTTTCAGTATTAATCACTATCCTAAGTATCCTTTTAGTATCAGCATCCTTAAAAAAATTAAAGATCAAAAGGAATTGAATTATACACATTGGGTTAATTTTTATTTCTTTATTTTTGCCTCTACGTTTTTTTTTTCTTGGTATAAACTTTTGCTAGTTTAAATAGCATATTTAAACTCTCCGAAGATAGAAATTATCTCTCACACATAGAGAACAAAATACACACTCCTCCAAACTAATACAATTATTATTCTATAAGGGTTCGGATTCAAATCCATAACTATTTGCTTAAATGACAAGAGCCCTTACTCCTCACATAAACTTGAATTAATTATTATTCTATATATTACATAAATAATTTCTTTTGCATTGTAAAATTTATCTTTTCATTTTATATATAGAATGTTCAAAAAAAAAAAAGTACCTTCAGTTTCCGTAGATTCCTCCAAAAACCTGGGCAATCTTTTTTTTTTTATTATTTTTATTTTGGATACATCCTGGGCAATCTTTCGTATGATCTGGCGGTAAAAATGGATTAAACCCCACACACAGCAAATACATCAATCGACTCAAAATTATAGAAACTAAATTTTTTTTTTCCTATTTTTAGAATATATGAACATGATAGAGCCTTCGCCACATGTATTTTATAATATACTGTGACTTTGTGGTGCAAATATTTTACTATGCATATGGATGTACATTCATTCTCAACTAATACTTATATTTAGCCATTTATGATTTTAATTTTTGGAATTAAGTTTAACCGTTTAATTAGATTTTTTTAATTAAAATTTCTTTCCAATATTTTTTAATAATAATAATACTCGTAGTAATAATTAATTCCAATAGTTTTCATCCTTTCTTACAATTGTTGGAATGACAGATAGGTGAGTCGCAGTGTTCAAAGTGTCCAGTCCCAGTCATTATGGTACAGTCTCAGACATTTTGATCCCAGAATGTCCTGTCGAGACCAAGACTAGGACATATTTTAGAACCGGAACCGGACCGAAATCACCTTTGAGATCCCCGTCCCAATCTGAGTCTCCTTTTTTTCTAAAGTTTTTATTTCATTAATTATTTTTATTACATCTTCAGTTGGAATTAAACCGTATATATTGTGATACTAATCCTAATTACATACTGGATAAAGATAATAAGCAATATAATAATAATATTATTATAAATGTTATTCTTCAACTCTAAGTCAATTTATGTAATTTTTATGGTTTTATTAGTTGTTATAAGTGATCACTTTAAATAATGGAATATAGAGAATTTAAATAATACAATAATATATTTTGGTATAACTCACACGTGACGTAGGGCTGAGCTAAAAACCTGCAGTTTAGGCAATTTGGTCCAAGTGTCTAACCCGATGTGACCCAGCCTGAAAAAAAATCTGCTTTAGAACGAATTTCGAATATACCAGACTCAAATTTTGCGCGCTGGGACGATAAAATACTTTTAAGTATAATATTATAAACAGTTGTACAAGCAAACGGCCAACAAAGTGGCTGTAGTTTAGTGGTAAGAATTCCACGTTGTGGCCGTGGAGACCTGGGCTCGAATCCCAGCAGCCACAATTTTTACTTCAAAAGAATGATTTTAGATAGAGCTCACTTACTCCATTTTCATTATACACGTCTGTTTAATCTCTTTTGAATTCCACTGATCCAAAATTATGCAATCAAACTCAAGTGTAGATCGTTTACTCCTTACTTATTACATCTGTTTGATCTCTTTCGTCTGTTTTCCTTCTTTGCTTATAATTCGTTGCTTCTAATATCTTTTTAATCCCGCCAGGTCCAAAAATTTTCAGGTTCGCCAACACACATCCTTGAAGAGAAGCATTTTGGGGCGATGAACAGGCTTGATAAACTTTCGTTAGTAGTTAGAATGGTAAACGTCGCTGAATTAGCTTCTCCCAGGAACAAGAACAAGAAAAAGATCGGCAGTAGTATATCAATGAGAGAGACCCCATCAACGATTTCACGCTGGAACTTCCTCTGCTTCACATTTCATCAACTTTCGGTTTAGGAGTGTGCAAGTACCTCCAATTACTTGCTTTTGTTCTAAGCTGCAGCGAGGTAAATGCTTTCTGTTCTTCTTTAACCTTTTCCTTATCCTTTGCTGGAGAGATTTCCCCTAACTCCTCTTTTCATTTTACATACTGTGTTGTGCATTTCTGGCCCTTGTTCTCATGTTTCAGAAAAATATCTGAAATTCATACTACCAAGAGTAACTGAGTAAGTATATTTTGATTCCACGTCCTTTAAAAAGTTAGACTCAATTAGAAAGTCATATTCACAATTTGTTTTTTAACTAATTGCAATACATGAGAGACAGTCTTTTTCCTTCTTTTGAATTAACATATAAAATGAACAGTTAGAAAGTAATAATAGCTTAAATAAATAGACTTTGATAAGGATATCGATTTAATCCATATCAATCAAGATTTTGTCAGAAAGCTTTCCCTTTTTCAATTCAATCACAATACTTGTCCTTGTTGCTCTAACTTTCCACCTCATTAAGCTTCTTTTTAATAGAGTTTAAAGTGAGAAGCGAAAAAAAGGTGGGCTGTTAGAGGTGAAGAGAAAGAAAAAGATAGAACTCTGAAAACCAACGCCCCAGCATGAAGCATTTGATTACTCTTCTTTCAAGCCGCAGCATGATAAGCTTTTTTCAGTACTCTGAATACTTTAATATTAATTCCCATTAACTTTTGCTTTCATTCCCACTATTGACACTCCAATTATTGATTCTATGCTTTTCTGCTCACTTATATGTTGCTTCCGCTATATGCTTTGGCGGGTTGACTCTGTTGTCACTGGACTTGTGTGCCTGCTTTCATTTAAACCTTTTGAGATCTGGTTCTTCCAATTTCCTCCTTGCGAAACTTCAAACATACAGCCCTGATATACTTCCGTTGGTAGCTAGAATGGTAGGGGTCTATCATGCAGCTTCTACCGAAAAACTAGAATAAAAAGTGCTGAATGAGATAGAGACCGTGGCAATGTTTTCATTCTGAAACTTTTTGTTCTCATTTCATAGAAGTCCACACACTTCCAATTGCTTGCACTTGTCCAAAGTTGCAGCAATGTAAATGCTGTTTTTCCCTCTTCAACCTTTGTTATCTCTTTCTTAACCCTTTTCGTTCTGCTTTGCGAGAGATACCCCCTCAGCCAATGGAACTCCTATTATTTATCTTAT
Source organism: Acacia acuminata (assembly GCA_019022655.1). Taxonomy (NCBI): domain Eukaryota; kingdom Viridiplantae; phylum Streptophyta; class Magnoliopsida; order Fabales; family Fabaceae; genus Acacia; species Acacia acuminata. The sequence goes on from JAFJYI010000036.1 coordinate 161,763, forward strand.
GCTTGTCTGCCCCTTTTTTTGTTGCTTCCACCTTGAGTTCAGATGGTTTGACTCTACTGTCACTACTCAACCACTTGACTTCAGTGCCTCCTTCCTTAAAGTCCAGCTGGAATTCCTCTGATTCCACCCATTGCTCATGGATCGGAATACAATGTGACCAGTATGGCAAGGTGATCTCCCTAAACCTAACTTCATACGGTATTTTTGGTCAACTCGGACCAGAAATTGAACAATTGACTCAATTGCAGAACCTTGTGTTGGTTGCAAATGGTTTCTCAGGAACAATACCTCTGGAATTAGGAAATTGTAGTCTCCTTGAGTATATCGACGTTTCTGATAACTCTTTCAGTGGAAGCATACCATATACATTGAAAAGCTTGCAAAAGTTGAAGTATGTACGTTTTTCTACCAATCTGCTCAATGGTGAAATTCCTGAGGCGTTGTTTCAAATTCCTGAATTAGAGGGGATTGATCTTCACAATAACAACCTAGCTGGTCCCATCCCATCCAATGTCGGGAACACCACTGGATTGTTGAAGCTGCATCTATCTAGCAATCAGTTGTCAGGAGCCATTCCCTCTTCCATAGGCAACTGCAGTAAACTAAAGGCATTGGTTGTGAATGATAACACATTCACAGGAGTTTTGCCTCGGAGTCTGAACGATCTGAAGAATCTTGTTTATTTAGATGCCAAAAACAATAGCCTTGGTGGTACCATCCCTCTTGGCTCTGGAAGTTGTGGAAAGTTATTTATTTTGGATCTGTCATTCAATGTATTTAGTGGAGGCATTCCGTCAGGCTTGGGAAATTGTAGCAGTTTAGTGGAGCTTGCTGTTGTGAAGAGCAACTTAGCTGGAAGCATTCCATCATCCCTAGGATTATTACTAAAGATTTCAATTCTTCGCCTTCCCGGGAACCATTTGTCTGGAAATATACCTCCAGAAATTGGCAACTGCAAATCTTTGAAGAAGTTACATCTATACTCCAATCAACTGGGGGGGCCAATTCCAAGTGAATTGGGAGGGTTGAGTAATTTGGAGGACCTTGAATTGTACTCCAACAATTTGACAGGTGGAATTCCACTTACTATTTGGAAGATTCAAAATCTCAAGCATGTCATTCTTCATAATAATAGCCTTTCAGGGAAATTACCTTCCGAGATGACAGAGCTCAAGCATCTGAAAAATATTTCTTTGTTTGACAACCAATTCTCAGGATCAATTCCTCAAAACCTAGGAATCAATAGCAGTTTAGTGAAGCTGGACTTGATGAATAATACGTTTACTGGTGACATACCGCCAAATCTTTGTTTTGGAAAGCAACTACACACACTGAGTTTAGGTCTTAATCAACTTCAAGGTGCCATACCTCAAGATTTAGGAAGATGTGCAACTCTTGGGAGGTTGGTTCTCAATGAAAATAATCTTTCTGGGTCTCTTCCTGACTTTGAAAGTAATCAGAATCTCATATACATGGACATGAGCAAGAACAACATTAGTGGAGTAATTCCATCAAGGTTAGGAAACTGCACAAGTCTCCAAGCACTAATTTTTTCCACGAATAACATTACAGGGCTTATACCCATTGAGCTAGGAAATCTAGTGAACCTTCAGGCTTTGAATCTTGCTCACAACAACTTAGAAGGTCCTTTGCCACAGGAGCTGTCATACTGTACCAAAATGTTGACATTTGATGTGGGATTCAATTTTCTTAATGGTTCTTTCCCATCAAGCATGAAGAGCTGGACAGGGTTAACCAATTTAATTTTAAGAGAGAATCATTTTACTGGGGTCATCCCATCTTTTTTGTCAGAATATGATCAATTACTTGAGCTACAGCTTGGAGGAAATATGTTTATGGGGAAAATTCCTACATCAATTGGATTATTGCAGAATCTCCTGTATGGGTTGAATCTGAGTGATAATAAATTAACTGGTGAGATTCCCTTAGAACTCGGGAAGTTGCAAAAGCTGCAAAGCCTGGATATATCTCTGAACAATTTGACAGGGCTCATACATGTTATTGGTGAACTTCCTTCATTAATAGAATTCAATATATCATACAACTCATTCTTTGGTCCTTTACCAGAATGGAGAATTCAACATCTGAATTTGTCTCCATCGTCGGTCATGGGCAATCCTGGCCTTTGTGTCCGTTGTTCAACCACAAAGGGCTCCACTTGTGCAAAGTCTAGCCTATTGAAGCCATGTGACTTTGAATCAACTGGCCAGGAAGGCAGTAGACGTACAATTTTATTTATAGCACTTGGATTTGTGGGGTTTGTCATCTGCCTATCAGGAATACTACTAATTTATTACCACCATTCTGGCCAGCTTTCTAGCCAAGGACCTGAAGTGGAAGTCCTTTCTGATTATGAGGGGCAAGATTTTATTTGTGAATTTGGTCAAAGAGCTTCGCTAGAGGGTGGTTTTTTTTGTCAAGACCCAGAGACTTCATATTCAAGTGACAAAGGAGAATGCAGAATTATTGACCTGATAAATGCTACAGAAAATTTTGACGATAAATATATCATTGGTGAAGGAGGGCATGGAAAAGTGTATAAAGCCGAACTTGGTATTGGGGTTTTTGCTATTAAGAAGGTTAAATTTGGACTAAGAAATAGGAGGAAATTAAACATGATCAAAGAAGTTGAAATGACTAGGAAGATTAGGCATCAAAATGTGGCAAGATCCCTTGGCTTCTTGATAGGCGATGAATATGGTCTAACCATTAGCAGGTACATGGAAAAGGGAACCCTTCATGATGTTTTGCATGAAAACAATCCACTGCCATACTTAGCTTGGAATGTCCGCTATAAGATTGCTTTTGGAATTGCAAAAGGGCTGGCATATCTCCATCACGACTTTGATCCTCCCATATTGCATCGAGACATCAAACCAAAGAATATACTGCTTGACTCTGATATGCAGCCTCATATTACTGATTTTGGTATATCAATTGCTTTGAATCAGTCCTCTGCTGTGATGCGTATGCGGTCAACATATCATCTAGGTACACCTGGGTTTATGGCTCCAGGTAATTATTGTTTTTTGTTCTCCACTCAGTTGACTCATTTTCTATTATCACATTTTGATAAAACTAAAATAAGTTTTAGCATATAAGAAGGAAAGATCTATCCAGATGATGAACTAGTAATAAAGGTAAGTGTGTGTGGGTAGTAGAGGGGTACCCATTTTCCTCAACATTGAGAAATTACTAGTTCCCTTACTCATAAACTTATGAACACAGGCCAAAAGTATAATTCCTCTTTCACTTTATATTGTCAATGTTGTCTTGACAGAGATTGCAGATGCGATAGTGCCAAGGTGTGAGCTTGACATATATAGTTATGGAGTAGTATTGCTTGAGTTGATAACCAGAGAGAAAGTATTAGATTCCTCATTTGTGGAGAAGGAAACCACTTTAGTAGTGTGGATGAAGTCTGTGTGGAGGAGAACAAGAAAACTTGAAGAGATTGTTGATTCAGGCCTTGCATGGGAGCTTTCAGATGTAAATGTGAAGGCACAGGTTATCAAAGTTCTGTTGGTGGCTTTGATATGTACTCAGAAAGATCCAGGAAAGAGACTAAAAATGATAGATATTGTTGAATTCTATGAAACACCCACAGATCCAGGTAGGATTTGCATCATAGAAACAATGACAAGTGTTATTTACATCCATGAAGTTGTACTTGGAATAAAAAACATCTGCTAGGTTTTGATCTCTCGATTTTTATAGCTGCTTCCCTCCCTTCTTTGTTCTACATCTCCTTCCTTATATTCTCTCCATTCCTTGTGCTTTTTGCTTGCTACTAGTTTATATCAATTATTATTGTCTGGTAGGCATGGCATCTTATCCTGGTGCTTTATTGCATTTCATTGCTCAACTTGGCAGAAATAAGGAAATCACCACAGTAACCATGCTTCCTTTCTGCTATCATTAGTCACTAACCTAAGATGGTCATGAATCATGACAGTTTGACATTCAAGCCTTTCAAATCTGTTGGAAGGGTTGTGAGACTTACATTTTTCTCATTTGTCCAGGAATTTTGTTTCGACATGACAATGATTCATTTCATTTGGGAAATTCCATCGTGACTGCTTTGGCCTCTTTATTTTTTCAGGTAGTTTGGTTTAGCCAGCAAGAGTGCAAGACTACTATCAAAATATCTGTATTGCAATTTTTGTTTTCTCCTTGTTGCTCTACTATGTGTATTTACCATACAAGTGTTCATTAATATATGACAAAGTATTCAGCATTTATTCTAATTTCACCAGTGGGAGGATTATGCAGGAAATAATGATGTAAGGCTAGCTTTACTTTTTGATGACAAAGGGCAAATTCTTAGTTAAAAAAGAAGAAGAAATGGGCAAGTTCCTTATCACAAGATTACAAGAAGATAAGGCCTTGCAAGATACGAGTTAAAACAGTGAAGATGTGAAATAGAATTATTTTGACACCTGTACTGGTTGTTATCCTCTGTGCGCATGCGCTTGCACTATATATATAGAGTAGTTTCGGTGATAGCATTTTCCTTGAGTATCATAAACCATTATTGATTGTTTTCTCTGTCTTTACTCTTTCATCTTCTTGATTAAGCATCCCTTAAATTTTGAGTTGCTATCTTTCTTCCCTTTTATTGTGAAAGTTTCCTATACAATAATTTCTTAGGAGGAAGTCAATATCCCTGCCAATGAAGGTTCTTCCTCAGCTCTTGACGAAGTGGAGGCTACATCAGACGCAATCAATATCAATATCATCCGTAGAGGAACTCCTGGAGTTGTTTCTAGAGTGAAAACATGTTCAGGCGTAACCTGTGCTGAAAAGAAGCTTACGTTTGCCGGGAACTTTGACAATATCTTAAGTTCAGCTGCAGTAGTTGAAATCCTTGGAAAGATTAGGCACCGAAAAATAGTCAGGATGCTGCAGTGTTCGATGAAAAACAACTACATTTTAATATGGCATGAGTACATGGAAAATGGAAACCTACATGATCTTTTGCATGAGAAGAACCCCCCACCACCACTAAATTGGGCGGTCCGTTATCAGATAGCCACTGGAATTGCTCATGGCTTGGCCTATCTTCATTATGATTGTGATCCTCCCGTCGTGCACTGTGCCATCAAACCAAAAAATATATTGCTAGATTCTTTAATGGAGCCTCATATTGCTGATTTCAGTAGTGCCAAACTTTTGGATGGATATTCTCTGATGCCATTGCCATCCACATATATTCTAGGCACACTAGGGTATATTACCCCAGGTACTTCTTCTACTATGTTATCTTTCTTTCCTATTTCCTATTTCCAAATGATTAAATAAGTACTTCTCCAATCCTTAATGTTGGACTTGATCCATGTTTGTCATTTCTTTCTCATACTAACTGTTAGGAAATAAATCAGTATAAATATATTATAATTAATTACTATCGCATATAATAAGGGATTATAGGAATTATGAGTGATTAGGGAATCAATCATCATAATGAGTCATTACTCTATTGTCTTCTCTCTTATGTATAAATACCCTATTGAGCATATGAATAAATACATTAATTTGAGAGTACATTTTCTCTATCTTTCTCTCTATTATTTCACTACATGGTATCAGAGCTTGGTTAGTTCTTGGCCAATTTGAGTTTTCTAGTGGCCGTTGTCACTCTTTTGTACGGTGACAAAGTGGCCCGTCTCCGACTTTGGCGTGTGTGTTCGTGCCATTTCGGTTTCCGTCTATTTTTTGGTTATCCTTTGGTGGTGCTCCTTCTTTTCCGTTTGTGTCGATTTGCTGTCTTTTTGGTATTGTTCCGTGTGTTGTTTCGTGAACGGTGAACCATGTCGTCACTGTTCACAGGGGGAGAGAGAAAGTGTGTACCTCGTTGTATGGTTATTGTTTGGTTGTTATGACCATTTTTTGGTCGTGCTTCATTCTTCGACGTCGAGCCTTCATTCCCCGTATGTATAGGCCGGATCTTTGCTTCGAAGGTTGCGTTGTGAGACTGGGTTTCTACTATTTCAGCACAGTCGGCATTTTGTTTCAAGCACGTTCACTTGTCTCTAGTGGCTGGGTTCTTCGTTTGTTATGTTTTTCAGCACGTTGGTGAAGTGCTATTTTGTCTTAAATGCCGTGCTTTGCGTCCTCTGGTGAGGAGTTTGGTGGTCCTTGGGTGACCCGTCTGTTCTTTGCCTCTTGTGAAGTGTTTCTTTGGTGTTTGTCTCTGTTGAGACGTTTGGAGTATTATTTGGTCTCTAGTGAGACCGTTTGGTGTTCGTCTCTGATGAGATGTTCAGTGTTGCTTTGTCTCTGTGAGACGTTTGGAGTATTGTTTGGTCCCTTGTGAGACCGTTTGTTGCAGCTTCTACTTTGGTTTGGTACTCTTTGTTATTCGAACTCTTGGTGAAGTTGTTGGATCGTTTCTTTTGATGAATGTCCTTGGTGTGACATTTGGTTGAACTATTCTTGGATGTTGCCGAACTTACTGGTGGATTCAAGATCTCATGAAGAAGAAGATTATTTTGTTTGGATTTATTTATATTATGTTTTCTTGTAACAAGTTGGACATGATCAACATCCATGATCCAATTTGAGGGGGAGTGTTAGGAAATAAATCAGTATAAATATATTATAATTAATTAGTATCGCATATTATAAAGGATTATAGGAATTATGAGTGATTAGGGAATCAATCATCATAATGAGTCATTACTCTCTTGTCTTCTCTCTTATGTATAAATACCCTATTGAGCATATGAATAAATACATTAATTTGAGAGTACATTTTCTCTATCTTTCTCTCTATTATTTCACTACACTAACCCTATTTATCATTTTCCAATCGTCCGGAACAGAAAATACACATGACACAGCAATTACCAGGGGGTATGATGTGTACAGTTTTGGGGTAGTGGTGCTTCAGTTGATAACCCGAAAGAAAGCAGTAGATCAATCATTTATGTCGGGATTTGAGATAGGGGTTTGGGTCAGAAGTCTGTGGAGGGACGCAGGAGACATTTTTAAAATTGTTGATTCAAGCCTTGCAGAGGAGCTGCTCAATGCCCGTACCAATGTTGTCGAACAACAAGTCACCAAAGTGCTTTCCATGGCTTTGAGTTGCACCGAGGAGGATCCAAGCATGAGGCCTACTATGAGAGATGTTATCAACGAATTAGTAATCCCAAGCAAAAGATTTGAAAAAGAAAAAGCTTCCATGTTCTAACTCTTTTGTTCATAGTTTATCGAGACATGCATTAGTAAGATACTAAGATAACATTACTTGTATGTATTGGTTGAGACTTGATAATAATGCTTTTTTTATTTATGGTAAGGAATGTGTTGGGCCTCTTTCTTGACTCCATGGTAGCTTGAAGGGTTTATGCTCCTGCGATGTTACTCTAAGACAGGAACCATCTTTGTTGAACTGAGGTACTACATTACTTACTCTGTTTATTATGACTGTACTCGCTGTAGTCTTGATATTTGATGACAGCTTTAAGGTCTTGTATACCTTTTGGTCAAAAGTCTTATGCCCATGTTTGTTTAAAATATTAGGGTTAATGTCATTGTTGTTCCTTATAATTTAATTTAATTTTGATTTTGGATCTTATAATTTCAAATAGTGGTTTTTGGTCTATATAGTTTATAAAGACTTAGTATAAGTTTAAGAAGGTTAACTTTAGTTAATGCCATGAAGTATAATTAATTGTTGCTTTGATTTTGATTCTTATATTTTTAACGAGTTTTTCCTTTTATAGGGTCTTTATGCTTTTAACAAATTTTGATTTTAATTTTTATACTTGACAACATTTACTAAAGTATCCTTATAAAATTATAGGGACAAAAAATCATGATTTAAAACTATAGTGATCAAAGCCAAAACTCGAACAAATGTAAAGATTAATAATAATATTAACTTAAAATGTTATATCAAACTCCTTTGTTAGCATAAGAAATATTTTTTAAGAAAATTATGATGATGTTATTATTGTTCAATAAGTTTATTATTTTTATCATTTTCATAGTACTCTTGAGCTTGTTCATAAAAAAGGGTTTAGGGGCAACCTGGAAGTTTCTAAAATGGAACAATGTTGCCCTAACCATTATCTCTGTTAATTTTGACAGTTTGTGAACTAAATATGTTAAGTTAATAATTCATATATCATCTACGTTATTTTTGTTAAGGTACAAATTTACACCGAGATCTATGTGTCATCTATTTCATCTTTTTTCAAAACTAGATTTAAAACTTTTGAGTCAAATTTGCACCATAACAAAAATGATAAGGATGATATATGTACTACCAACTTAACATATTTGGTCAACCAATGGTTAAAATTAACTAGGATAACAGTCAGGGCAAAATTGCTCTATTTTAGAAACTTCCAAGGTAAAATTATTGCTCAATAAAAACATTTAGGGCAAAAATGCCCTTTAACCCATAAAAAAAAGTATGCTAAAGTATACTTTTGATCATTTAAGTTTGAACGAGGTTCCATTTTAGTCCTTCAACCTTAAAAGTGTGTTTTTAGTCCTTTTGAGTTCACACCGTTAGCTTTACTAACGGAAAATAATGAGGCGGCAAATTTAAAATGTTGATATGTCCAAATTTTGATTCTTTAATAGAGTTACTTTTATATTTGAACTCTAAAATAAATCCTCTGGAAAGACATGTCAATTGTCAGCATCTAAATTTATTGAGTTGGCATTTTAAACTTGTTGACTTTGCATTTTTGGTTAGTGAAGTTAATGATTTTAACTCAAGAACTAGAACTAGACGCACATTTTTTGAAGTTAAGTATAGGATTAAAAGTATACTTTAGCAAAAAAAAAGTAATACTCTTTCCTTCTTATAAGAAGACACCTTTTAGACTAAACAAGACAAACAACCGTGTGAAGTTATGTTTTCTATACTTACCTTAAATAATGCAGTGTTATTTTGAATTCATTAGTTTTATAGTTTTATATCTGGATTCAGTTGTATCTTTCTATAGACTACATTTATAATCTAATTTGTACATTTCTTTTGTTCATCTAATACTAATAATCTCACCTCATTAAAGCTATTTATTCTTGATAATGCAACATACAATTGATAGTGTGAGAAAACTGGGCTTGGAAGGTGAAGAAGGAGCTAAGAAGGAGAATCAAGAGAGTGATGCTAAGATGGAGCTGAAGAAGAAGTAGAGGGAACAATCTAAGATGACGGCGACGTCGCATCGTCATAGAGAATGAGAAAGAGTGAATGAGGGAGAGAGAAAGCACGAGAAGATGAAGTGCAATGATCAAAACTACTAAACTTCTAAGGCATATTCATTTATTTTACATTTTGCCTACAAACGTAATTTTAAAATAGCTTACTTGACCATTTATTTGGTTTGTTTTAATTCCATTAGCCTACTTGCTTTTAGTATTTTAGATTTTTTTAATTGCATAAATTTGATCATTCTAATATGTGACTCCTCATTTGAATTAGTTACTTCTACATGTAAAAAATGAAATTTCGGTGCTCTTACCTTGTGGTGGAATTAGTAATGTTATATTTAATTTACAAGTTTTATCCAATGAAAATCACCATTAGTTATTCGATCAAATATTGGCTACGTAATAAATATGAAATAAAAAATGTTTCAACCAAACCTATTATGAAATAAGCAAATATTTAATTTATGATATAATCATACACATTATAACTATTTATAACTGTTTAGACTGCTTTATCAATTTTTTTTATATCTAAAAAAATAGAGGATAAGTTTTTCCCTCAAATTTATTCCCAGCAAATCGTAATTAACATTAAACAGAAATCTTATTGCCTTGCTGATTGAAAGAGTCCACATTAATTGATTATTAAATATTCCTCAACCACTTAAAATATTTCGTTAAGCATTGCCCACTATAATAGGGATCAGATTTTGTATCCACTTTCAATTTTTTAAAAAAGTGAATCTCAAACATTTATAATATCAGAAGTGGAATAAAAAAAATTTTAAATTTAAATTTAAATTTTTTAAAAAAATTATTTAAACATAAAACTATGGTAAGACTTAATGACAATGTAATTTTCAAAAAATTCAATTATTAATTGGTAAGTAAATAATAACCCAAACCACTTGAAAATTAAACATAATGTAATTTTTCCCCTTTACGATACCTATATTGGTAGTTATGATAATGAATTGTGGGGTTGTCTCCATAAATTGATTTATTGAAGGAATAACATTTAATTTTTTTTTAACCAAAAAATAACAATAGATAAAAATGGTTATCTCCATGGTATTATAACTTTTTGTTTAACAAATCTTTAGTGGTGAGGTAAGCCTTGTTTAAAGTTCAAAATTGAATTGTTGTAACCTATAAGTCTCATTGGCTGTGTATCTATCTGGTAGAAAAGCAATATAAGCTTTGTATTTTATTTTCTCCACCAAATATTTCATTTTATTTCATTTCTTTTTTTTTTTTTTAATGTGCAGATTCCAATACAGCAAGGTTTAAAAAATCTTGTATTTTTTAATGGTTCTCATTCATTGTCTATGTTGCTAAAGACTAATTTTAAAAGTGCAAAGTTGGTGGGTCTAAATTGGTATTCTATGCTTTTTCTTGGAAGACTGCATAAGGAATTTGAAATTATCATATTACTGTAGAACTACTGATTATCCATAATATTTGAACCCCCAATCCTGCTTCAGGAAAAAGAAGCCTTTTTACTTAACCCAAACCACCTTTGGTACAGTAAAGAAGGGTTAAAGATAGTTTTTGTCTAAAAATGTCTTGGGAAAAAGACATTTAAATATTACTTCAACTTTTAAAATTTTAAATTTTAAAAAAATCATTAAGACTTGTAAAGGACAGAGAGAATATAGAGTGGAAATCTGAGTTTTTCATATCTTAGTTTAAAGACTAAAATATTCTTTTCACATATTTTTTCAGCACTTAAAGGTTTTATCAAAATCATTACTGCTTTAATTAATCACATTACTCAATTGGTCACAACCCATAAAAAAAAGTAATGATTTTGACAAAAATTGTAATAGTTTTGAAAAAATTTTAAATACTAAAAAAAAAAATGTATAAAAGAAGCATTTTGATCTTTAAACTAAAACATGAAAAATCTAGATTTTCACCTCACCCCTTCTCCATAATTTGCAAATTTTGATAGTCTTTTTTGAGTTTTAAAAGTTGAAGTAGTACTCCTATTTAAATATCATTTTTCGATATATTTCTAAAGTGCTTAATCCTGAATTTTAGCTTCTTTTTTTTTTTTTTTTTTTTTTTTTTTCGTGATCTTCCTTCCCTGGGATGTGTATCCTCATTTTAATATTGTTTTGATCCTCTCATAGAAATAAGAAAGTGTTAAAAAAGTTAATATTCACTGTTAAATCATTTTACACTGATACTACACTTGACCTTCAATACGTGGCTAGCCAATGTTGACGAAGCCAACAAGCTGGATCTGTTCACCGGCCTTGCATGCCTTCCACCGAACCCACGGCGTCTAACGATATTCCAGTAACGGAGCCGCCCAATGCGGTCGACAAGAAAGATCTGTCAGAGTAATCTCAAGTTTTTATGCTTTTAAATATATTAAAAGTTTCATTTTTCTCTTGCAAAAAGTAATCCCAAGTTTTTCTAGTAAATTCATCAATAAATGTGATAAAATATTTTTTGCCACCATCAGAAGTTGGAGTGATTGGCCTACATATTTCAGAGTGAATGAGTTTCAAGACTTTTGCTCTCCATGATTTTCCTCGTGGAAATTGAAAACATGGTTGGTTCCCAACAACAGACTTTTCACAAACTTGGAATGGAGAAGAAATTTGAGGAAGACTTGTTACCATATTTTTCTGATGAAGAGTTTTTAACCCACCAAAATTCAAATGGATGTCTTGATAATGCCAAAGCCATGAGAAATACTTCTCAACCGCCATCAAGCAAGATTAAGCACTTATAATCTCTAATGGGAATAACTTGTTTGAAGTCATTGGAATAACAACAATAGCACCTTGTGAAGAATCATATATCTCATAGATAGGGGTGGAAAGGCCAGGCCAGGCCGCAACTCTTAAAAGGCCAGGCCTTGCAAGGGAGTGGCGAGCCTGGCGGGCTGGCATTGGGCTTATATTTTGGCCGAGCCTGGCCTCGTTACAAGCCTGGCCTGGCGTGGCTGTTAAGAGGCCCGTATTTTTAAAAACAGCTAACAGGCCACAGGCCTCAACAAGAAACAAGCCTAAAACGAGACCTCCTCAGAACAGGCCGAATACAGGCCTCCCTTAAACAGGCGAAAACAGGCCTACCTTAAACAGGCATACTTTACAAGAGCATAACAGATTCTACAACAACATAAACAATGAAATTAAATACAACATCCAACATCCAAATTACATAAATTATTCCTAATGTTCTAAAATACATCATAAAAAATGAAATCATAAAATACTTGATGCCATAGCCTTCTAGGAATTTGAGCAAAAAAAAAAGCCTTCTAGGAAACTCCGCAGGATTCCAATCATAAAGCTTAAAAGATACTCGACCTTGGGCACTACAAGTAAATATTGGATCAGCAAATCTCACTCATCAATTCTCACACGAAATCAAATGTTCGAAAGATATGAAGGATACTGATAGCGACTTCGGCAAGTGCACCGGTCGTTATAAGTAATAAAGTAGTGAGGAAAAGATCGTCCCACTAGGAATAGTACTCCAATCACTAATTTGCTATTTTCGCTTTAGTTGGATGAATGAGTAATATGGAGTGAGTTGTAACCAAACAGAATTTAAAGAATTAAATAAAGAATAAGAATCCAAAATCAAGAATTCCAAGAACAACTGAGAGAAAAGATGAGTAATCCAAAATTAAGACCTTCAAGAACAATTGAGAGAAAAGATGAGTAATTAAAAAATACGCAGCTAGGGATGAGAATCCCCCTATGTTCCTCTAATAATTTAAATTGAATCCCTAATTGATTATTATTCTCATGATTGACGATCAATTCTCTAAAGTTAGACTAAGTGTCAATGTCTTGATGCTACCTTAGTCCGTTATCTTTGAAAACAACCTAATGTCTTAGTATTGATTGGAAAGATCATATTTTTAAACCGTAATTATGAGATCGCATAAACTCGTAAGCCTATGTCTAGGTCATGCAACTCTACGATGAATTAACGATTCTAGTTAAATGCACCAACATCTCTATTGTCATAAACCAACCTAAGAACAATCTAAAAGGTGATCAATCTTCAAGAAAGCTTTAAGCAAAGATAATTCATTCAATCAAGAAAATAAATATCAATAAAGAATCCAACCAAATATTTTAAATTCGCATAGGGTTCATCCTCGCCCTAACTACAAAAGAAAACTAGCCAAGCATGGCTATACTAAAATCCATGAAAAGATGAAAATCAGATTCGATAAGACAGAAAAGAAAAGAGAAATAAAGAATCTTAAAGAATCCCTCAGTCTCAATGCTCCTCACTGATGTGCGTCGTCTCCCTGATGGTTCTTTTTCTCCTTCTTGAATTGCCGCTGCGTTCTTGCTCCTCCGCGTCCGAATTCTTTTTTTTTTTTTTTTTTTTTTTTTTTTTCCGATGCTCTTTAGTCGTTCTCCTCACTCTCGTTGCCTGATGTGCGTCCGAATTGTGTGTCTTGATCTATCTAATATCTATTTTCTTTTCTTTTGCACGGGGTCCACGTTGGCCGATTGCATAAAGATATGCTATATGCCGTGATTTACTTCTTTTCTTGGCTTGGGTATGTCATCTATTTAATATGATATATTATTTAATACAATAATATATTATATTAAATCCTTTTTCAATTTAATTTGTTGCCCTTATAGCTTTTCCTATATTTTCTCATCTCTTAGATCACATAATATCTCCCGCATAAATAAATAGGATATCAATAGATTTTTTGTTACAATATCATTTTATCCTATATTTAATTAAAAGATAGATAAGTACATAAAGGTAATTAAATAAGTACAAAATATTAATAAATTCAATCCAATATATTCAGAATCTATACTTATTTAATTATAAAATATATACTTATCAAATACAAGTGAGAAGCTTACCATTGATGACTAAGCACTCTTTTCACAACATGAAGGTGAATAAGAAATGTTAGAATTCTCTTTTCCACCATTCACTTGTTTCACCACAAGCAACAGAGGACACAAAACTATCATTTTTAATGTTCAAGGTATCAAGAACCGAACATGGAGCAAGCAAGTTGTCCATCTTCGAGCTCCGGGAAATTTCCAGTCATTTATCTCACCGCTTATATGTGAACTATCTGCATGGTTTGAGCATGGCCATTAAACATCTTGTAACATAAGAACACACTTTTTGCATCAATTATCATTCGAGCACAATTAGTTCCATTCCCTTTGAACAAAGTCCACTAAAACCTTCAATTATCAAGAAGCGATGACCGCCAAAATTCTTAGGTTTATTCAACAACTAGAGAATTCGTGGTCAACAAAATGAACCCAAAATCATATAGCAGAAGAGATATAAGAATCTACAATTGAGGATAAAGTTGTTGGCAAGTCTGAATCGCAGAGACGAATTATTTGGAGAAAAATTTAGGATAAAATCCAAATATCTAAAAATAATAAGGAACCATTTTACATGGGAGGGAAAAAAAAAAAGAACAGATCAGATTAAAAACTTTTACTCCAAAGATACAAACAGAAGAGATAGAACAACCTAATGAACTCAAAATCATAGCAGAAGAGATCTAAGAATCTGAAGGTATATTCAAAATCCAGAACACGAAATTAAAAACACACTAAGAGCCGGAAATTGCAAAGAAAGTTAACATAATGTATTTGTCAATATTTACTTGCATCTGTGAGCAGTCTTGCCGTGTTCACTGATGAGGCATGCTCTACTATAGACCTTGCAGGTCTCACATGTCTATGATGAACCCTTTTAACAACAAGCGCCACCATGGACCTTGCAAAACAGAAACGTGAAAATGAGTAAATCATAAAAAGCAAAAATGTAGTAATCATTAACTATGGCTAGTTTAATCCTTGTTCATTGAACGCAAAAAAACAGAGGCCTGAAAAACAGGCCGAGAATGATTAAATAGAAGCTATTAAGGTCTAGCCGAAGATTAAATAGAAGCGTGCTTAAGCTTACAACAATATAAGGAAGATTAAATAGAAGCTTAAACACCAAATCGAACCAGCAGAAGAAAATCGAACACTGCATAGAAGCTTAAACACCAAATTCAACACTTAAACTAAAAGGTGAGAAAATCGAACCAGCAGACGCAAATACTTACCAATTTTTCGGTGAGAGCAATGTATGGCCGAACACTGAACCAGCAGAAGCCAAGAATAGATTGAGGTTGAGCCTAAGAGCGACGAGCTGAGACTATCAGACTGACAGCGACGAGCGGAGGCCGAAGCTGAACCAGGATAAGTGACAAAAGCTGCGATCTGAGAGTTAGAGCGATGACGAGTGAGATCTGCTTTGAGAGGGATAGAGACGAGGTGCGAGATCTGAGTGTAAGCGGCAGACTATTGGTTCAAGGATAAGGGTAGGGACTAGGGACTTAGGTTTTCACGATCAGGGAGGGTAGAAAATTATTAAATATGAAATTACAAGTATACCCTTGTAACAGGCCACCTGATAGGCCTAACAGGCCTGTGGAAAGGCCTAGGCCTGGCCTATTTATCTAAACAGGCCTTAAAAAAGGCCTAGGCACGGCCTCGTTAGCTGACAGCCAGCCTGTTCGAGGCCAAAAAAGCGAGCCGGAGCCGAGAGGCCCCCGATGTGCCCCTGACCTATTTCCACCCCTACTCATAGATCTCTTTATGAATAGTAATTGTTTAACATTTTTCTTGCAATTGACTACCACCCAACAAATTGCTTTTCAAATCGGGGACATAATAGACATTATAAATTGTTTCAATAAAACCATTTTTATTTTTTATTTTGTTGTTGTCTTTTCCCAACACTTTAATAGTAGAGCAATCATCAAAACTTACATGGAATTAAAACCTTCATCTAAGAAAGAAAAAAAAGATTTTCTTCCACACTTGTGGTTGTTGCAGCCAGTATCCACATACCAAATATCTAATTGTGATGCTTTGGTAACTTGGTAAGTCATCAATAAAGTATCTTTCACCTTATTTTCTGTAAAATTTGACTTCTTTCATTTCTACTTATTGTTAGGCAGCCTAGCATGAATGGTAATGACCAAATTTATGACATCTAAAGCATTCTACCTTTGATTTGTTAAATTGCAAATTCCGTTCTTCATATTTGCTACGAAATTTATCCTCTTCCTCCTTGATAGCTCTATCGCCACAGTCTCCTTTTCCTCTACCAAGGCCTCTACTTCTACCTCTACCTCTACCTCTTCCTCTAGAATTTAAGGAATGGGTAACAGTGGAAGCTTTTAATGCTTGCGCCTCTACCATTGAACTGTGATTCATTTTTTGCTCATTAACTAACAAAGAGCTCTGTAATTCATCATGTGAGAGTGCATCTATATCTTTTGACTCCTCAATTGAACAAACA
Organism: Acacia acuminata; assembly: GCA_019022655.1. Classification (NCBI taxonomy): domain Eukaryota; kingdom Viridiplantae; phylum Streptophyta; class Magnoliopsida; order Fabales; family Fabaceae; genus Acacia; species Acacia acuminata. The sequence goes on from JAFJYI010000036.1 coordinate 178,290, forward strand.
ACATGATCAAATTTTGGAGTTAAAGAACACAATATTTTCTCAATAATAACATCTTGCATTTTTTCACAATACAAATGCATTTTGTTACTTATAATATCTAAAGCTCTACCACAATAGTTGGTGATAGATTCGTCATATTTCATCTGCAAAGTCTTGAAATCTCTTCTTAAAGCTTGAAGTTGTGCACGCTTTACTCTTGTAGTGCCTTGATATTTCCTCTTCATAGAATCCCATGTGTCCATAGAAGTATCTTTGCAAAGAATAATTTCCAAGATGAGATGACCAATTGCCTGAAACAAATAGTGTTTCGCCTTCAGATCTTTCAGCTTCAACGCTTTTGATTTTGATGTTTGTGCATTCGCAAGGTTCTACTATACACTTCTCTACAAATTGCTAATACTCCTTGGATCTTAAGAAATTCTCCATTAGCATGCTCCAATGATCACAATGACCATCAAAACTTGGAATAGATGGCTGCACAAAGTTAGAATATGAAGAAGACATATTGCTTCAACAAACAAAACCAACACGTACGTTTGAATTAATAAGAGGAAATAATATTGCGCTATATTTTTTTTAGAAAATTGGCAATCTTAAAAACCAACTAGGTTCTAATGCCATTGATAAATATTAAATAATATAATAGAAAGAACATAGGATAATGAAATTGAATGTGTGAAGCCAGAGAGAGATAGAATAAGAAATGGGTCCTTAATATTCACGTGTAAGATAGGGGTATTTATACATAAGAGATGAGCTTAAGATTTAATGACTTATTATGATGATTGAGTCCTTAATCAATCATAATCCCTGATTATATGCCTAATTCTAATATATTTACATATATTTCCTAACACTTCCCCTCAAGTTGGAGCATAGATGTTAATCAAGCCAAACTTGTTACAAAGATAGTCAACACGAGTTCCATTTAAAGCCTTAGTCAAAAGATCACCTAATTGGTCACTAGACTGCACATGCCCTGTAGAAATAAAGTTCTCCTTGATCTTATCCCGTACAAAGTGACAATGAATTTCAATATGTTTCGTACGTTCATGAAACACAGAATATGAGGCTATGTGTAGAGTAGCTTTATTATCACACCACAATTTCGCAGGCAATGACGTGGCAAGATCAACCTCCTTCCTTAACTGGTGATTCTACACAATTTCCTATACTGACTAACCCATAACTCTATACTCAGCTTTTGCATTTGACCGATAAATCACATCTTGCTTCTTACTCCTCCAAGATACTAAATTTCCACCTATAAACACGCAGTATCATGTGGTGGATCTTCTGGTAGAGTTTGACCCCGTATGATCTAATTACAAAAGCATTCAATCTTGTTGTGACCATGATTAGTATAAAGTATACCATGACTAGGTGAGCCTTTCAAGTAATATAAGACATTTTCTAAAGCTTTGTACTGAGCAACAGTTGTTGCAGTCAGGAATTGGCTAAGCAAACTATTTGAGAATGTCACATCAGGGCGAGTCACTATAAGATAGTTCAAATTCCCAATCAATCTACGGAATCTCTCAGGATATGTAAACTGCTTGATCTTCTCTGGGTCAACTTTCTTTCTCACATCCTCAGTTAGCTTATCAAACGGTATGTTGTCATCAATGTCCAAGAAGGGATTAGGAATCATGGGAAAGCTACTCGGTGCTGCTATGAGTTTCCTGGTTTCTTTTGGCAGATCAAGAACTTATGTCCTCTGTGTCAAAATGATTCCTTTCTTACTTCTCATAACCTCTATCCCAAGAAAGTACTTTAATAGGCCCAAATCCTTTATTTGAAAATAAGAATTAAGAAAGGCCTTCAGTGATGATATTCCCAAAGCATTGCTACCTGTAATAACAATATCATCAACATATACCACTAAGAGAATCATGCTAGCTTATGTCTGTTGATAAAACACAGAATGGTCTTCCTCTGACTCATACCAAATTTCTTAACCATAAAGCTAAGCCTGTCAAACCAAGCACGGGGGCTCTGCTTCAAGTCATACAAAGACTTTTGAAGATGGTATACCTTCCCACGCTCCCCCTGAGAAACAAAACCAGGTAGTTGCTCCATGTATGCTTCCTCAAGAAGATCATCATTCAAGAACGCAGTCTTAACATCCAACTAATGAAGATTCCAACTATAATTCGCTGCCATAGAAATAAAGAGGAAAACAAATGACAGTTTGGCCACAAGGGAGAAAATTTTTGAATAGTCAACACTATAGGTCTGAGCATATCCCTTGACAACAAGTCAAGCTTTCAAACGTTCCAAGGTGCCATCAACTTTTGTTTTGACTATGAACACCCACTTACAACTAGTAGCCTTCTTGCTAAGAGGGAAATCAACGAGATTCCAGGTACCTAAATTATCATGGGCCACCATTTCTTCTTCTATCGCAGCACGCCAACCGGGATGGGCTACAGCTTGTTGGGGAGTAATGGGAACAGTGAGAAGGTCTAAGGACGCTATGAATGAACAAGATGGATGAGACAAATGGTTATAGGAAACAAAGGAAGAAATAGGTAGGTGCAAGTATGTTTACCTTTGCGTAAGACAATAGGCAAGGTATCAGAAGGATCAGAAGTATTAAGCACTGTGTCTGTTAAGAGGTAGGAGTGAAAGTATCAAGAGTGTCAGAAATATTAGGCACTTTGTTTAGTTCAAAGGCAAGAGCAATTCTGGATCAAACATTAAAGCTGGCACTGGTGGGTCATGAACCTGATTAACGACATTACTTACCCTGGAACGTTTCCGATAAACATGATAGATAGGTGGTTTAGCAGGTGCTAGGTTATATGCTTGCATTGGTGGTAACTGAACCATATAGATCAAGAGATCATCAAGACTTTCGGTGGTGTCAGGGGATGTACGTGGAGTAGAGGCATGAAAGAACGAAGTTGACTCATGGAAGGTCACATCTGTAGACACAAGATAACACCGAAGAGTGGGAGAATAACACTGATAACATTTATGAACCCTAGAAAACCCAAGGAAGACATACTTAAGAGACTTGGGATCAAGTTTGATAATGAGTGGGACAAACATCGCGAACAAAACAGCAGGCACAACTAAAGATTTTAGGGTCAATAGGAAACAAGGGTTTGGAAGGGAACAAGGTTGTGTATGGAGTGACACCATTGATAAGAAAGCAAGAAGTAGACATGATGTTAGCCCAAAAAAGTTTGGAAGCATTCATTTGAAACATGAGAGCTCGAGTGACATCTAATAAGTGTCGGTTCTTACGTTTTACAACGCCATTTTGAGCCAATGTATATGGATAGGAAGACGGTGAAGCATGCCATCTTTGGAGCATATAGGTTTGAAATTGGGAAGAAAAATACTCTTTAGCATTGTCACTCCGTAAGATTTTGACTGAGACACCAAACTAAGTTTTGATTTTAGCATAGAAATTATAGAATCGAGAAAACAACTTGGAACGAGTTTTCATTAAATAGAGCCAAGTTGTACGAGAGAAATCATTAACAAAAGTAACAAAGTACCTAAAACCAGGCTTGGAGTCAACATGACATAGACCCCAAACATTAGAATGAACTAAATCAAAGGGAGATGCAGCTCATTTATTAACTCAAGGTGCCAAGTGAACACGAGGATGTTTAGCAAACTGACATGACTCACACTCTACAGATGACAATTGATGGAATTGAGGATACATCCTCTTCAAAGAAGACAAAGACATATGACCTAAATGTCAATGAACGTTAAAAGGGAACAAACCACTAGAGCAAGCAACTGAATGTCGTACCTAATCCTCAAGGAATTAAAGGCCACCAAATTCATAGTCCCTACAAATAACCTGCTTCGTCGTGAGATCTTGCATCAAACAATGGTCAGGAGACAAGGTGATTAAACAATTTGATTGTCGAGTGAGCTTGCTAGGAGATAAAATATTAAATGTAAGGTTAGGGACATTAAGGACATTGGATAAGGAAACATACAGAGTAGGTTTAACGGTGCCAGAGCCAAGAACATGAGAATAGGAACCGTTGGCAATTGTTATACTCAAGGGATTGGCATAAGGTGCATACAAAGAAAACAAATGGTGGTTACCTGTCATGTGATCAGTAGCACTAGAATCGATGATCCACTTCAAGGAAGAACTAGCAAGAGTAGAAGCAATATTACTTGTAGCTAGAGCAATGGAAGAACTAGACTTAGATTCAGCCATAGATCCTGACCAAAAAACAAGTTGAGCTCCGCAACTAACTCATTGAGCATATCACTAGCCACTAAAACAACCAATGTGCCTCCAATTGATACCGGAGAACACTATGCCAAACAATGAGTAGAAAACCTCACCAAAGATGAAAACACCCGAACAGCACTGTGAAACCAAAGAGGACAGAAAGTAAACACCCAATATCTTGCATTAGAACAAACAATGCAGAAGAAGCCACAAAAAAAAAAGACCAAAACAGAGCAACACTACGCAATCCTAGTAGCCAAAAACACAAATGCAACGCGCCAAAGATGCCAAATTGCCACCAACGAAATGTCAATGCAATACCAAACATGAGAAAACCAACAATAGTAGAATGAAATACTACAAACCCGTCACTAAATGCAATTTGGAAGTTTGCCACAAAGCCAAAACGCACTCAAAACAGTGGTGGATCCAAGAAACGAAAGAACCTAATGATCAAACTCACTGGAATGAACCAGAAACCACCACGGGTGTGTCGGGAAGAAGAATTTGATGCCGAATAACAAAAGCGCAGTCTGAACAGAGCGTCTACGTGCTCACATACACTGGGAAGACACTATTGATGGCAAAGTCACGATCTTCACGCACCGGCGAACGAACCACTTGAAGCCAGGAAAACACTGATTGACAGATAGGGAAGATGTTGAGCTAGACGGTGACACTCGTCAAACACTTTGAAGGAGTCTCGGCGGAACTTCTCTCTCTGTCATTGTTCACCCGTGAACAATACCAACCCAAAACGCAAAAAAAAAAAAAAAAAAAACACACACACACACACACACACAATTGAACCCTAACAACCTCAAGCTCTGACACCATGTGAAGCGAGAGAGAGATAGAATAAGAAATGTGTGTCTATTCATGTATAAGAGAGGGGTATCTATACATAGGATAGGAGCCTAAGACTTAATGACTCATTATGATGATTGAGTCCCTAAATCATAATCTATGATTATATGCCTAATTCTAATATATTTACATATATTTCCTAACAAAATGCATTTATTCACTAAGAAGGAGCCTGTAAATAGGCAAATACTTTACAAATTAAATAATAAAATAATAACTCACTACTAAAATAAATAGAACATGATTAATATTAATCACCATTTAAGCCAAAATAAATAAACATAAGATAATGGAATTTCAAAATTCAAACCGGAGATATTTTAAAGTAACCGATTAGAGTGGTCACCAAGGCAACCAGGTGTCATCATCAAAATTTTTCCAACATTTATGATATATTGGGATGTGTTTCCTTGTTTTCAGATGAAGATTATAAGACTAGGAAAATTTTAGCATAAAGTTTGCACTTTGAAGGAGACCCAAGGTTGATGGAACGATCCACAAAGTTTGAAATGCAAAATCCGAGTGCCAAGCTAGCATTAAATGGGTTCCACCTCTAGATGGAGTCTGTCGGGTTCATTTGGCCTCAGCATTCAGCTTGTGTATTTACCTTTTTGCAATGCAGTATAGAATATGTGTGGGAATGCAAATGAAGAGACATTAACAATGGTATTCATTAAATCCACAACTAGCTACCAAGTCAACTAGTCAATTCTCCTATGTGAAAGCTTCCTCTTTTTCACTTCAGTCACTGTATTGGGACCGCCTTTGTTGAATTTTGGGTTCTAATTAATTGTTGTGACTTCGCTGATCATGAGCAACTAAACTCCCTGGAACCTATAACGACAAGTTGACAACTTAAAGGTTGTATGCCTCTAGTTAAAATTTTTATGTGCTCGCTCGTTTAAGAGTTATATTATTATTAGGCATGATGGAGGAGAATACAATTATTTTCGAAGGTCTTATATTAAGAATCGGAAAGGATAGAACTATTTGGGTTATTTATTTATTTATTTTAATTCTTGCCTCTTCTTGTTTTCTTTTATAAACTTTTGCGAGTTTAAATGGTATATTTAGGCTCATCGATGATAGAGATTATCTCTCTCCAAAGTCACCTAGAATAAAGTACATACTCCTCCAAACTTGCATGTTTTGATTAGCTTTCGATATATACTCATCCAAACTAATTTTTTTGGTCAAACTAATAAAGTATATACTCCTTCAATTTTTTCATTGAAGTAAGTGGATCATAAGGAATATAACTATACACCTTTGATTAATTTTTTTTTATTATTATTATTCTTGCCTCTTCTTCTTCTTTCTTTTTTTTTTTTTTTTTTTTTTTTTTACAAACTTTTACTAGTTTAAATGGTATATTTAGGCTTTTCAATGATAGAGATTATCTCTCTCTAAAGACACCAAGAACAAAATATATACTCCTCCAAACTAATACAGTTATTATTCTAAAAGGGTTAGGATTCAAATCCTAAACTACTTGCTTAGGGTGACAAGAACCCTTACTACTTACATAAATTTGATTAATTATTATTCTATATATTATATAATATAATTTCATTTGCATTGTTAAATTTATCTTTTCGTTTTATATATTGTGTGTGTACCTTCGGTTTTCCGGGTGTAACACTTCAAATTCCATACTTCAAATTGTGTCGGTTGACACTTAGTTTTAGAAAAAATCAACGAGTTTGAGGTGCTACCGCTCAAAGTAATGCGGAACGGAGAGCATGCCCTTACATTTAGACAATGAGTAACTGATATAAAATGCCCAGGCATAGGCTAATATATTAAAAATTTCCTGAGGGAATATCCATGGGATACAATGATACAGAACTGTATATAATTACAACTTTTACATGGTAACTATACAATCTTAGACCAAGTCTTCACTAGACTTGTGGCTTAGAACCCAACTCAGTCAATCAAACATATTAGCCAGGTCGATGTCTAGTGGAAGTCTCCCCATCTTTCACGGTAACTTATTGACTAAACCACGTAGACGAACCCTTCCTAGACATCAAATGATTTGAAATAACTTTATTAAATTCATGTCAGAACCAGTCTATGTTAAAAATTTTCTGACTTTTGTCTCGGCCGATGCCTCTTCACGGCTCCGTCCATCAATGCCTCTTTTCAGCTCCGTCCATCGGTGCCTTCTCGGATCTCGGTTCTTTTCCTGAACCTTTAGTCAATGCTGAGATTCAATGCCCATTGAATCTCATGTAACAGTTAATCTAATATGCAAAGTATAAACAAGATATGATAAATATTCACGAGTTTGGAAAACGATCAATCATGAATCAAACAATCATTTCAAAGCCATATAAGACATATAAGAGTTAAAGTTCTGTACATGAACGTACCTTTCACTGCGTAATTGCCAAAACGCTTGACTTTTTGATCGACTCTAGACTTCCGGATATCCTATATTTTATCGTCGGATTATTTCCTTCTCTATGATATTATAATTAATATCATATTTCCTAGAATAATATCAAAAAGGATATTTTCACCTTTTTGACATTTCTACCCATGGTGGATTTGTTATTACAATTTTGCCCTTACATTTTCTTAAAAACGCATTGCTGGATTTTTTGGGCAGATTTTTCAGCAACTTTGAAAAATCATAATTAATTCTACAAAAATTGAAATGAGGTTCCGTAAAATTCCTCATGACTCTTGACATGTCTATTTTCAAGGAAAAATATTCCCAGAAGCTAGAATACCACGGATCATTCTCATATTTTGTGTTTCCAAACACTGTTCAGATTTAAGTCTAGTAAATAAGGCTTATCTTCAAAAATTCATATCTCCTTGTACAAAGATCAAAACGGTACATATTTTATATATTTAGAAAGCCCCTCGAAACTTTCATGATTTTAGAACTTCATTTGATACATAAAATAATAGACACAATATTCGATTTTGCCGTAAAAAGCTTAAAACTGGAAATTCTACAATTTTCACAATCTTGATCCATTGATCTCCAAAAATTATTCCCTAACATGTTTTCCACTCCATTTTTCATTTTAAAAGCAATGGTGACTTCTAAACATGAAAAGGAATATTTCTAACAATTCCCTAGATTAAACTACAATTATACTAAAAACTAAAATTTAAGAACTAGAGAACTTATCCTTGGAGAACTTTGCTTCTTCTTCCTTCTTGCTCCAAGAACTTCACTCTACTCACTCTCTAATCTAAAATCAGATGTGTTGTAGTGTTTTGGTGTGAAGAATTGTGAAGAGATTGGTGATCTATTTATAGGGAAAAATTAAGGACACAAATGGCAATTAAATGTGACCAAAACTCACCTTAACCCTTGGATTAAAATAGCTTTATGAAACAAAATCTCCTCCATTGAAATGTATGCCGACATGCCACTTTATTCAGCCATTAATGTATATATTTCATTAACCAAAAATGAATTGATCATTTCATTTCATGAAAAGAAAATCCTATCCACTGAAACCTGCCGACATCCTTTTCTTTTAATCATTTAATATGTTTTCAAATAGCCAAAATCATTGTTTATTCAATGCAAAATTCCATCAGACTCAATTCATAACTCATGCGCCCCTTTTTTGACTTTTGGTTAGTTGATTGATTAATTCATTTACCATGCAAAATCAATAGCTTAAATCTCTAATTGGTTGATTTAATTTCATAAGGATTAAGCCCATTTCTTTGATTTTTTCCCATTGGCTCGTTGCAATTTTTGAATTTTCAAAGCTAATTAGTATGGCTTAATTATCATGCAAATGAAGTTAACTTAATTACATGAAGATTTAGGACTAATACATTAGATAATATCTCAAAGTCACTTGGCTCATATTTCACCACAAGGCTAGGCGTACATGTGGTCCTTTTGAGCTATTCATTAGGCTTAAATTAATTAGAAGATTTATGCAAACCATTTTAATTAGTGTAAGTTAAATTGCTCATTTATTTTTGCTAATTTCCTTTAGTTTACTTAAGTGTTTTCATAACACTTCCTTGCCTCTAATGGTTATAATAAAACTATCCTTTTATATGCTAATTATGTCACATTTTATTGTCCTAAATATGTAGTCTCAAATCCCACCATTTGTCTATTAATTTCCTAGTGAAATTTGGATAAAATTATAATTAATAGATTATAATAATTTGAGACACATATTTACCTTTATTTTATGCTAATTATTCATCAAAATATAAATTTATTATGAATGTGAATTTTGAGGTATTACACATGGATGCTTCCAAAAACTTGGACAATCTTCTGTATGATCTGGCGAAGTAAAAATGGATTAAACTCCATATACATGAAGATCACGTCCATTCATTACACAACATTGAGTCAAGATTATAGAAACTAAAAGATTAATATTTTTCCTATTTTCAAAATATATGAACATGATAGAGCCTCTGCCGACCACCACACGTATTTTATACTGTGACTTTGTGCTGCAAATATTTTACTATGCATATGAATGTAAATTCATTCTCAACTAATACTTATATTTGGCCATTTATGATTTTAATTTTTTGAATTAAGTTTAGTAGTTTAATTAGATTTTTTTTTTATAATTAAAATTTATTTCTAAATATTTTTTAATAGTAATAATAATAATACTCGTAGTAATAATTAATTACAATAGTTTTCATCCTTTCTTACAGTTGCTGGAATGACATGTAGGTGAGTAACCGAAAAAAGGTTGGATGTTGAGGTGAAGAGAGAGAGAGGCAGAACTCTGAAGACCAACCCCCACGGCATAAACTATAAAGCATTTGTTTACTCTTCTTTCAAGCTGCAGCATGATAAGCTCATTTTGTTACCCTGAATACTTTAATATTAATTCCCATTAACTTTTGCTTTCATCCCCCTAATGACGCTCCAATTATGCTTTTCTGGTCAATTGTATGTTGCTTCTGCTGTATGCTCTGGCTGATTGACTCTATTGGCGCTGGACTTGTGTGCCTGCTTTCATTTAAGCCTTTTGAGATCTGGTTCTTCCAGTTTCCTCCATGCGAAACTTCAAACAAATAGCCCTGATATACTTCCGTTGGTAGCTAGAATGGTAAGTGTCTATAATGCAGCTTCTACCAAAAAACTAGAATAAAAAGTGCTGAATGAGAGACCACGGCAATGTTTTCATTCTGAAACTTTTTGTTCTCATTTCTTAGAAGTGTGCAAATACCAATCCATACACTTCCAATTGCTTGCACTTGTCCTAGGTTGCAGAAATGTAATTGCTGTTTTTTCCTCGTCAACCTTTGTTATCTCTTTCTTAAACCTTTTCATTCTGCTTTGCGACAGATACCCCCTCAGCCAATGGAACTCTTACTATTTATCCTATGCTTGTCTGCCCCTTTATATGTTGCTTCCACCTTGAGTTCAGATGGGTTGACTCTACTGTCACTACTCAACCACTTGACTTCAGTGCCTCCTTCCTTAAAGTCAAGCTGGAATTCCTCTGATTCCACCCATTGCTCATGGATAGGAATACGATGTGACCAGTATGGCAAGGTGATCTCCCTAAACCTAACTGCATACAGTATTTTTGGTCAACTCGGACCAGAAATTGGACAATTGACTCATTTGCAGAACCTTGTGTTGGTTGCAAATGATTTCTCAGGAACAATACCTCTAGAATTAGGAAATTGTAGTCTGCTTGAGTATATCGACCTTTCTGATAACTCCTTTAGTGGAAGCATACCATATACATTGAAAACTTTGCCAAAGTTGAAGTATGTACGTTTTTCTACCAATCTGCTCAATGGTGAAATTCCTGAGGCGTTGTTTCAAATTCCTGAACTAGAGGGGATTGATCTTCACAATAACAATCTAGGTGGTCCCATCCCATCCAATATCGGGAACACCACCGGTTTGTTGAAGCTGCATCTATCTAGCAATCAGTTGTCAGGAACCATTCCCCTTCCATAGGTAACTGCAGTAAACTAAAGGCATTGTTTGTGAATGATAACACATTCACAGGAATTTTGCCTCACAGTCTGAACAATCTGAAGAATCTTATTTATTTAGATGTCAGAAACAATAGCCTTGGTGGTACCATCCCTCTTGGCTCTGGAAGTTGCCGAAAGTTATTTATTTTGGATCTGTCATTCAATGTATTTAGTGGAGGCATTCCCTCAGGCTTGGGAAATTGTAGCAATTTAGCGGAGCTTGCTGTTGTGAAGAGCAACTTAGCTGGAAGCATTCCATCATCCCTAGGATTGTTACTAAAGATTTCAATTCTTCGCCTTCCTGGGAACCATTTGTCTGGAAATATACCTCCAGAAATTGGCAACTGCAAATCTTTGAAGAAGTTACATCTATACTCCAATCAACTGGGGGGTCCAATTCCAAATGAACTGGGAGGATTGAGTAATTTGGAGGACCTTGAATTGTACTCCAACCATTTCACAGGTGAAATTCCACTTACTATTTGGAAGATTCAAAATCTTAAGCATGTCATTCTTCATAATAATAGCCTTTCAGGGAAATTACCTTCAGAGATGACAGAGCTCAAGCATCTGAAAAATATTTCGTTGTTTGACAACCAATTCTCAGGGTTAATTCCTCAAAACTTAGGAATCAATAGCAGTTTAGTGAAGCTGGACTTGATGAATAATACGTTTACTGGTGACATACCGCCAAATCTTTGTTTTGGAAAGCAATTACATACACTGAGTTTAGGTCTTAATCAACTACAAGGGGCCATACCTCAAGATTTGGGAAGATGTGCAACTCTCGGGAGGTTGGTTCTCAATGAAAATAATCTTTCTGGGTCTCTTCCTGAGTTTGAAAATAATCAGAATCTCATATACATGGACATGAGCGAGAATAAAATCAGTGGAATAATTCCATCGAGTTTGGGAAACCGCACAAGTCTCCAAGCACTAATTCTTTCCTCGAATAACATTACAGGGCTTATACCCATTGAGCTAGGAAATCTAGTGAACCTTCAGGCTTTGAATCTTGCTCACAACAACTTAGAAGGTCCTTTGCCACAGGAGCTGTCATACTGTACCAAAATGTTGACATTTGACGTGGGATTCAATTTTCTTAATGGTTCTTTCCCATCAAGCATGAAGAGCTGGACAGGGTTAACCAATTTAATTTTAAGAGAGAATCATTTTACTGGGGTCATCCCATCTTTCATGTCAGAACATGATCAATTACTTGAGATACAGCTTGGAGGAAATATGTTTGTGGGGAAAATTCCTACATCAATTGGATCATTGCAGAATCTCTTATATGGGTTGAATCTGAGTGATAATAAATTAACTGGTGAGATTCCCTCAGAACTCGGGAAGTTGCAAAAGCTGCAAAGTCTGGATATATCTCTGAACAATTTGACAGGGTTCATACATTTTCTTGGTGAACTAACTTCATTAATAGAAGTCAATATATCATACAACTCTTTCTTTGGTCCTTTACCAGAATGGAGAATTCAACATCTGAATTTATCTCCATCATCCGTCTTGGGCAATCCTGGCCTTTGTGTCTATTGTTCAACCTCAAATGGCTCCAGCTGCGCAAACTCTAGCCTATTGAAGCCATGTGACTTTGAATCAACTGGCCACGAAGGCAGTAGACGTTCAACTTTATTTATAGCACTTGGATTTGTAGGGTTTGTCATCTATCTATCAGGAATACTACTAATTTATGACCACCATTCTGGCCAGCTTTCTAGCCATAGATCTGAAGAGGAAGTCCTTCCTCTTTATGATAAGCAATATGTTAACCGTGAATTTGGTCAAAGAGCTACGCTAGAGGATGATTGTATTTGTCAAGACCCAGAGGCTTCATATTCAAGTGACACAGGAGCTCTCAAAATTATTGACCTGATAAATGCTACAGAAAAATTTGACAATAAATACATCATAGGTAAAGGAGGGCATGGAATAGTGTATAAAGCCGAACTTGGTATTGGGGTTTTTGCTATTAAGAAGGTCGAATTTGAACAAAAAAAGAGGAGGAAATCAAACTTGATCAAGGAAGTTGAAATGACTAAGAAAATTAGGCATCAAAATGTGGCAAGATCCCTTGGCTCCTGGATAGGCGATGAATATGGTTTAACCATTAGCAGGTACATGGAAAATGGAAGCCTTCATGATGTTTTGCATGAAAACAATCCACAGCCATACTTAGCTTGGAATGTCCGCTATAAGATTGCTTTTGGAATTGCAAAAGGGCTGGCATATCTCCATCACGACTTTGATCCTCCCATATTGCATCGAGACATCAAACCAAAGAATATACTCCTTGACTCTGATATCCAGCCTTATATTACTGATTTTGGTATATCAATTGCTTTGAATCAGTCCTCTACTGTGATGAATATGCGGTCAACATATCATCTAGGTACAACTGGGTTTATGGCTCCAGGTAATCATTGTTTTTTGTTCTACACTCAGTTGACTCATTTTCTATTATCACATTATGATAAAACTAAGTTTTAGCATATAAGGAGGGAAGATCTATCCAGATGAGGAACTAGTAATAAAGGTAAGTGTGTGGGTAGTAGAGGGGTACCCATTTTCCTCAAAATCGAGAAATTACTAGTTCCTTTTCTCATAAAATTATGAATACAGGCCAAAGTTAAAATTCTTCTTTCACTTTATATCGTCAATGTTGTCTTGACAGAGATTGCATATGCGATAGTGCCAAGGTGTGAGCTTGACATATTTAGTTATGGAGTAGTGTTGCTTGAGCTGATAACCAGAAAAAAAGTACTGGATCACCCATTTGTGGAGGAGAAAACCACTTTAGTAGGGTGGATTAAGTCTGTGTGGAGGAGAACAAGAAAACTTGAAGAGATTGTTGATTCAGGCCTTGCATGGGAGCTTTCAGATGTGAATGTGAAGGCACAGGTTATCAAAGTTCTTTTGGTGGCTTTGATATGTACTCAGAAAGATCCAAGAAGGAAACTAAAAATGATAGATATTGTTGAATTCTATGAAACACCCACAGATCCAGGTAGGATTTGCATCATAGAAACAATGACGAGTGTTATTTACATCCATGAAGTTGTACTTGCAATAAAATACATCTGCTGGGCTTTGATCTCTCGATTTTTATAGCTGCTTCCCTCCCTTCATTGTTCTGCATCTCGTTCCTTATATTCTCTCCATTCCTTTTGCCTTTTGCTTGCTACTAGTCTATATCAATTATTACTGTCTTGTGGACATGGCATCTTATCCTGGTGTTTTATTTCATTTCATTGCTCAACTTGGCAGAAATAGGGAAATCACCAAAGTAATCATGCTTCCTTTCTGCTATCATAAGGCATCAACCTAAGATGGTCATGAACCATGACAGTTTGACATTCAAGCCTTTCAAAGTTGTTGGAAGGGTTGTGAGACTAACTGTTTTCTCATTTGTCCAGGAATTTTGGTTCGACAGGACAACGATTCATTTCATTTGGGAAAGTCCATCGTGACTGCTTTGGCCTCTTTATTTTTTCAGGTAGTTTGGTTTAGCCAGTGTTAGAAAGGTTATTAATTGATTAGTTGGTTAAGGCCCTATTATATAAAGGGTCTAGTCATTGTGGTTTAGTGTGTTAAATAGTTAGATCCTCACTATGTTAGAAAGAGGTTAATTTGAGTCTCTTTCTCTGAAGAGGGAAGGGTTTGGTTTTCTCCTTCAAGTAAGGGTAGATTAGATATAATCTAAGAGGATTATTATTGAATGAGCATGTTGCTTTTTGTGACAATACAATAGGATTCTTTATCTTCTTTCTCCATATTATTTCCTCAATTACATTTGTTAACAGCCAGCAAGACTACTATCAAAATAGCTGTTTTGCAAGTTTTGTTTCTCCATTTTGCTCTACTATGTGTATTTACTATACAAGTGTTCAATAATATATAACAAAAGTCTTCAGCATTTATTCTAATTTCACCAGTGGAAGATGAATTTTATTGCATTAAGTTAAAACAATGAAGATGTGAAGTGGAATCATTTTGACACCTGTACTGGTTGTTATCCTCAGTGCGCATGCACTTGCGCGATATATATAGAGTAGTTTCGGTGATAACATTTTCCTTGATTATCATAAACCATTATTGAATGTTTTCTCTGGCTTTACTTGTTCACCTTCTTGATTAAGCATCCCTTAAACTTTGAGTCGCTATCCTTCTTCCCTTTTATTCTGAAAGTTTCCTATATAATAATTTCTTAGGAGGAAGTCAAGATCCCTGCCAATGGTGGTTCTTTCTCAGCTCTTGACCAAGGGGAGGCTACTGCAGACCTAGACATTCTCAATATTATCCGTAGAGGAATTCCTGGAGTTGTTTCTAAAGTTCAAACATATTCAGGCGTAATCTGTGCTGAAAAGAAGCTTATGTTTGCTGGGAACTTAGGCAATATCTTAAGTGCAGCTGCAGAAGTTCAAATCCTTAGAGCGATTAAGCACCGAAATATAGTTAGCATGATACTTTATTCGGAGGAAAAAGACTACGGTTTAATATGGTATGAGTACATGGAAAATGGAAACCTACATGATCTTTTGCATGAAAAGAACCCCCCACCACCACTAAAGTGGGCTGTCCGTTATAAGATAGCCACTGGAATTGCTCATGGCTTGGCCTATCTGGCTATCTTCATTATCATTGTTCTCCTGCCGTCGTGCACTGTGCCATCAAACCAAAAAATATACTGCTAGATTCTGATATGGAGCCTCATATTGCTGATTTCAGTAGTGCCAAACTTTTGGATGGATATCCCCTAATGCCATTGCCATCCTCATCTATTCTAGGCAGACTAGGGTATATTAGCCCAGGTACTTCTACTATATTATCTTTCTTTCCTATTTCCTATTTTCAAATGATTAAATAAGTACTCCTTCAATCCTTAAAATGTTGGACTTAATTGAGAAATTGGTCCATAGTTGCCATTCTTTTCTCATACCACCCCTATTGACCATTTTTCCATTGTCCGGAACAGAAAATACACATGAAACAGCAATTACCAGGGAGTTTGATGTGTACAGTTATGGGGTAGTGTTGCTTCAGTTGATAACCCGAAAGAAAGCAGTAGATCAATCATTTATGTCGGGATTTGAGATAGGGGTTTGGGTCAGAAGTCTGTGGAGGGAGGCAGGAGACATTTTTATATTGTTGATTCAAGCCTTGCAGGGGAGCTACTCAGTCCCGGTACCAATGTATTCCAACAAGTCACCAAAGTGCTTTCCATGGCTCTGAGTTGCACCGAGGAGGATCCAAGCATGAGGCCTGCTATAAGAGATGTTATCAACGAATTAGTAATCCCAAGCAAAAGATTTGAAAAAGGAAAAGCTGCCATGTTCTAAATCTTTTATTCATAGTCGATCCAGACATGCATGGTAAGATACTGAGATAACGTTACTTGAATGTATTGGTTGGGACTCGATAATATAGCTTTTTTTATTTATGGTAAGGAATGTGTTGGGCTTTTTTCTTGACTCCATGGGAGCTTGAAGGGGATATATTCTATTATTTATGCTCCTGCAATACTACTTCAAGGATCAAGCTTGTCTAGTATCACGTTTAGAGTCTTTAAAAGTGTTTATTCATGTAAATTGAAATAAAACTTTTCTCATATACTTATCTCATATATCATAAATCATAATTGAAAAGATGTTTTTGAAAGTTCCAATTGTTATTTAACAAGTAAAGTTTTGGAATTTACAACCCGACACAACCAATACACAACCTGTAA
The DNA here is from genome assembly GCA_019022655.1 of Acacia acuminata. Lineage (NCBI taxonomy): Eukaryota > Viridiplantae > Streptophyta > Magnoliopsida > Fabales > Fabaceae > Acacia > Acacia acuminata. The sequence goes on from JAFJYI010000036.1 coordinate 195,071, forward strand.
CTCCATACTTACAAATAGGTTACAAATAGGGAGGTTGTATATTTAAAGAATTGCATTATAAATGAGTTTCTATTTTCTTTGTTGTTGTACCAATAAATAGCAATAACTATGATATGCGTATAAATTGGACAGGTACATGAAGCAAAATAACATATGGTAAAATTCAAGACAGAAAAATTTCATATTTAGAGAAAGGAACCTACACTCACACACTCACATATATTTGCCGCATATATTTAAGGGAAAATTACACCTAGGTCCCAAGTAAGGGAAAACCGACAAAATAATCCTTTAAAATCTCAAAATTGTGGTGAAATCCCATGGAACTTTTTTTTTTTTTTTTTTTTTCAATTTTTTTCAAGTGTAAAAAAACATAAATGCCCCCATAGAGGCTCATAGACTTGTCAACAGAGCATATGAACTTGTCAACACATGCATAATTGTCAACAAATACATATAGACTTGTCAAAACAGTCTCATGGGCTTGTCAACACAAGCACATGGGGCAATTTGTATCTTTTCACATATCAAAAATTGCAAAAAAGTCTCACGGGACTTCACCGCAATTTTAAGATTTTAAGGAAACATTTTATCATATTTTCTTTGCTCAGATCCTAGATGCAATTTCCCCTATATTTTTAACGTAAAATATACAGACTTTGTAATAAAAAAAATTCTAAAGTATATGTTTGGTCCTTTATGTTTGCCTCCGGTATCATTTTAGTCCCTTAAGTTTGTAAAGTACACGTTTGGTCCCTTAAAGTTAACACCGTTAGTCTGACTTAACGGAAAATACTGACTCAACAATTTTAAGCGATGACTGTGCAATTAAATACTAACCAACCATGCTTATATGTTAGTATTTTAATAAATTAATATTTAAATACTATTAATTGAAAAATATTTAATCTTCTTCGACCAAAAAAATATATATTTATTCCTCACAAACTATAAAAAACCATAAAATAATCCCTGAAGATTAAACATTTTTCAATTAATATGATTTAAAATATTAATTTATTAAAATCTTGGCATATAAGCATGTTTAGTCAACATTTAATTGCACAGTCATCGCTTATAATTGAGTCGGTATTTTTAGTTAAGTCAAACTAACGGTGTTAAAATTAAGAGACCAAACGTGCAATTTACAAACTTAAGGGACTAAAATGATGCGGAGGATAAAAAACATAAAGCGACCAAACGTATACTTTAGCCTAAAAAAATTTAGAACATCGTAACACGGAAAAAAAGTTCCTAAGAAACAGTTAAAAGCAATCTAACCATTTCATATTCACAAGTGAAAGCTCACCATCCTTAAATTCTTCGTCCAGCTCCCTTGATTAGCCTCTCTGTTGCAAGTGAATTTCATTTGTTAATTCAAAAGAAAAGTAATTTAGACACCATATCACTCCCTCCCGTCATTTTTATAAGAGGCCAAAATTTAAATTACCTTAGTCTTTTTTATAAAAGTTCAATAAGTGTCTCTAACATTTAATTATTATTTTTTCATTTTTTTTTCCTCTCATTAATTATGGATAAGATATTACATTAATTAAAATTTGATGATAGTTATATTTACTCTATTTCTCTCTTTTACTTATCCCCTTATAAATTATGGCATATTTGGAAACAAAAGTTTATTTCTTGTATGCTTATTATTTTTAATTTTTAACTAATTCTAACTGCTATCTTAACCCGTATAATTCAGTTTTTGAGCTATTATGAATCTAAAGGGAGTATAATTAAGATAAATGGATTAAGGAGCATTTCTACCTTGGAAGTTTTTCAAGGAGAAATTTTGCCCTAAAAGTACAAAAAATGGAGTAATTTTACTCCGTGGCCGTTATCCTAGTTAATTTTAACCGTTAGTTAACTAAATATCTCGAAATTAACTGAGTCCACATGTTAAAGTGCAATTTGCACCGAAAGTCCATGTCTCCCTTAAATTGATTTATCCTCCAGAAAGAGGAACTATATATTTGAAAGATTATACTTATTGCAAGACATCTCTTAGAAGAAATAGATTATCCTTATTATAATACAAGTCACTAAGTGGGGTATTAATTACAATTTTCCAAGATTGCTCCTATTTAAAATCTCATCAATTATAATTTCTATGAATTTATTGGATGTATTTTATAGCATTATAAGAGATTTCTTTCACGTTTAGACAAAGATAATTACTTAACTTGCCATCAAGAAAAAGTTAATGACTTAACTACATGACCTTGCTTTTTTATGGGTTGGTTATAGGTGCCTTATAATAAAGATAAAAGAGTTACAAATAGTTAGCATGAATATTTTTGCACATTATCTCTGATAAAAATATATATATATTTTTACATAATCTGAGTTCACTGGCACATTATTTTTTATTAATGAAATCCTTCTCCACTAAAAAGATAAAAAAGATAAAAAAGAGTACTTTAAAAAAAAAAAGCTCAAGATTAAAGAAGTGCACAAGAAGTGATTCTATCATGCAATTAAATAGCTTTAGTATCATCGATATCTGTCAATGTTTGAGTGTCATATTGGTTTGTTGAAAGGAACAGATTTGTTACCATATAGCATTATCCATATCTTTTGGTTAACAGCTGGAGATACGTATTGATGAGATTTCTTGAGTTTAAATATGGTTCACTTTTATTGAATCATTAACTGCTAATGAGGATACCATAAGATTTTCCGTCTCATAAGAATTCCTTTCAGAAAAACGTGGTTCAGGGAAACGGAACTGATCAGTTGAAGTGTAATTTAATTTTTTGAAGTTTCCTAAAGTGTATCTTTGAGGCTCTTCTCTTTCCATTTTTTCCTGCTTATGTTATTTCCTCCTCCTTGTTCTTTCATGTATCAAGGCTTGTGATTATCTAGATTTACCATCCATTCTCAGTTTCAGTTGGTTAACAAGAAATACTACAACTAATGGTCCTTAATACACAACAAATGAGATTGTATATTAAGAACCAGTCAGTACAAGTTATTTTCAAGTACTCAATTTTCAATGGGAAATAACCTAAATTTTGGCATAACAAATCAACAATGCCCAACAATAATGGCTTGACGATGATCTATTGTGGTTGAAGGTTTATATATTTTCTTTTTCTCTTCTTGTTTTTTTAAAAAAATACATAAAGAAAATCTTTACCTGAATTCCCTTGACATAACTCCTATAAAGATCCAGTTCCATTTCTATCCTAGTTTCAATTCTTTTTTTTTCTTTCATATCCCAACTTCTTCACAATTATTTCCAACAAATCAAACTAGGCCATTGTTTAATTTTGTAGACAATTCCTTATGAACAATCTTCGTTTGAGACCTAACTTTGTGGTACAACCAAGATTTTGAAAACTAAACCGGACTAGCCGGTTTGGCACGAAAACCAATGAACCAGGTTGGTAAACTAATCCGAGTTCGAGATATCAACCCATTTCACTATTTATTTTAAAATTATTTTTTCTTTTATAATTTTATATCAATAACCTTGGAATTTTTAATTTCTCACCATTTTGGCTTTGTGTTAGCTCAGGTCTAACCTACTAACTTTTGACCTAATATTCCGGCCGTTTTAATGGCTGATCCGGGTTTAAGAACATTGGATAAAGCGATACCTGGTTAGTTGTAAAGGAGAGCCGGAAATCGGACTGACCGTTCAAGTCCTGGCCCTTCAAGGAATGAACTTATAAATTAGAGCTTTTAAATGAAGTTAGCTCTCTAGAGCCGACCTTGTAGGGCCGAGGGTTTAAAAAGGGCCGACCCATTAGACCTTTTAAATATTTTTTGTTTTTGTTTCATTAATTTGACTTGATCATATAATTTACTAATTTATATATATATATATATATATATATATATATATTATTTTTATTATAGATTTATTTATCTATTTAATTACAAATACATAATAACTATACCTTAATTTTATGATTTGGATTATTATTTGTTATAGATAAATATTATAGACGTATTCATGATGTGAGAAAAGATATTCTTGATATTTTTACCCATGAAGCGAGAACCTACTACTCGAAGTGAAGAACAATCAAATGTCTTTGAAATTGATGATAGTGGTGAAGAAGATAAAAATGATAGTCATCATACTCATATTACTTAGTATAAGATTGTTATGCTTTGTGTGAATAACTTGTGGACCATAGTTTACTCTTGATTATGAATTAGTGACTACGATCTGTTTACTATATTAAGCATGTTATGTAGACATTAACGTTGACAACATTTATTTAATAAATTAGAACTTTAATTGCTATATTTTACTAATTATATTTCTTTGAAAGAAAAACGCAGGAAAAATAATTTTAATTAATAAAAATGTCTTCCAACCCTATAGGATGCTCTCGAGACAAGGCCTTAAAAAATAGACGTTTTTATTATCTAGGGTCAAGCGGGGACCGACCACGATTCTCACTCTATTGTAAAGTATGTTCCCTGTCAAAATTTGATCATTGATTATGAGGCCAAAGTAAATTTCTAATTCAACTTCGTATTATCATCATTGAACTTTCATTCATTCTATCCTCATCCTTTCCCATCTGCTTATGGCCAGTCTCAACTCTCAACTAGAAGCTATTCAGAACCACTTGTTCCCCATAGGCATTCAAGCGAGAACAAAACAGCCAAAACCTGACATTGGATCAGCGATACCTCTCTCCAACCAAATCTCAAACAAAAAGAATAGCCACCAAGTGTAGAACTTGGAATCTCCAGGATTTTGCACCCCCAAAATTTTCTGAGTTCAGCCAAAACTTGAAATCAGCCATGACCAGTTGCTTCAGTCAACGGACTTTGACCAATTCGAAGTCATAAACCAGCCACGAGTTCGGTGGTACTTTTGTGTTGTGTCCTTCACTACCAAACCTGAAATGCACAAAACATACATGATAGAGACGAGGTTAGGGACGAGGGGTCCAAAAGAAATGCAAGTTAACATGTGAAAGATGATAATTTAACAACATTACCCCATGGATGGTGGGATTATGAGTCTTCTCTTTCCTCCCATTCGCATGCCTAAACCATATGTACGCATCTCGATTAGTATTACACAGCAAGCAAACCATGGTAGAGCGCTACATAAAAATGTCTGAATAACTTACCTTCAAGGCCAACATTCCAACCCTCTAAAACTTGTCCTTTACCTGAAAATGATAGAACAAGAAACATGTAAAGTCAATCACGTATAAAGTCATGCTCAGGTAACAAAAGGCTATGTCAGCTGGTAGTACCAAGGCGAAACTTGAAAGGTGCACGGCCAACATTTGACTCAAAGACTTCGTCATTATCCTTTGGCTTGCCAGTGAAAAGGACGCTAATCTGAAATCAAAGAGTAATTGTCAACCCAAATCTGCTATTCTTGTTTTAATTTCGTGAAGGCAGATTCTAAATTATTTTTATGATTCAAGACGACTACCTTTTTCCCTGATGCAGCAACTTTTCCATCTTCTATCCCTTTTCCTAGCTCTTGAATAACTAAACCATTTGGCAATGTTTTAACTTCAGAAGGCTTTACATCAGCCGTAATGCATTCATCATTTTTCACAGCCCCAATATTTTCATTAACAGATGAGAGAGGAATATCAGAAGTATTAACTTCTATATCCCCCTGACTGTTGACTTTTTTCCTCCTCTTTTTCATTTTTCTATCACTAGATCGTTCCCATCAGGAAAGTCGTGAGTGCCATTGTCCTCTCTCCTGTGCACAACATTTTAACTAAGTTAAACATATAAAATAAGCAAATATTATATATCTAAGGACTATCCAGATTGCATTAAATACAGACAAGAAAAAGCAGTTCATTTGTTCAAAGAAAAACAAGGTTCTCAAATGAGAAACAAAGCAACAAATCAGAACTTCTCTTGGGAAAACTTGAATGACAAGGTAGAGATACGTTTCAGAGCAACTTCCAACTAATTCTGCAAATTTCACCAATGACAGATCAAGAAACCAAGGCATTTTTGCTTCTTACAATTGTTTCCAGCAAAAACACAACAACCCTTCCTTTGGTTGGGAACTCTGCATCTAAAACATGAGCAACTGCATATGCAGAATGGTCAATGGTCCTTGACCCTTTAAATAAATAAACTTATATTTTCAGAAACACTTCTGAAAACCCTTTGAGGATCATAAATATGGAAACAAGTTATAAAATTTATTATAGTTGAAATAATACGAGTTTAGAAAGCTTTAGGCACATATTATAAAAATTACAACTATCTCTACATCTTAGTTTCCATTTTTACGTGTTGTTTTACTTGTACTCACTCTGTTTTTTTGTTGCAAATCTTGATTCTTTCCTTCAGAAAGAATAAGACAAAAAGAGAGGCTGAATGTAGCAGAGACAATAATTAGGTCTCTAGCTACTGTGCTTTATATATGAGTGTGAATATTGATACAAAATAATCCTAGCCTTACATGTGGCATACAGCTAGCATATCTACAATGAGTACATACTGACTATTTACAATACACTAATTAATCACTAGTCTTAACATTCCCCCTCAAACGAGAGGGTGTAGTACACACACCAAGTTTGTTTCTGAAATAAGAAAACTGAGAATGAGATCAAGCTTTTGTGAGACAATCAGCTATTTGATGAGATGAAGGTACATATCTAACTTGAACAAATCCAAACAAAACTTGATCTCTGATGAAATGCACATCGATCTCAATGTGTTTACTTCTAGCATGATGTACCGGATTTGAGGCAAGAGCTTGAGCACTCAAATTGTCGTACCATATGGTTGAGGGTTGTCGAATGTGAAGACCAACTTCTGTCATTAGAGAGCATAACCATTTAAGTTCAGCTGCTCCATCAGATAGTGAACGATACTCAGATTCTGAACTTGATCTTGAGACCACCTTTTGTTTCTTTGAGCACCAAGATACAAGTGTTCCTCCTAAGTATACACAATAGCCACCCATGGACTTTCTATCATCAACATCTGTAGCCCAATCAGCATCAGTAAAAGCCATTAAGCGAAGAGATCTTACTGGTTTGAGATGTAAACCATAATGAAACGTCCCTTTTAAGTATCTGAGAATTCACTTAACCCCGTGGAAATGCACCTCAGTAGGTTTGGCTAGAAATTGACTAAGCTTATTGACAGAATAAGCAATGTCAGGTCTAGAGGTAGTTAGATATTGCAAAGATCCAATTGCCCTTCTGTACAGTGACAGATCTATCATGGCTTTCCCATCTTCAGCTGAAAAATGTCTACTAGTTACCATAGGTGTTGGGACAGGGGCACAGTCATACATATTAAACTTGTTCAGTAAATCCAAGATATACTTAGTCTGATTGATGTATATGCCATAGTTGTCTCTATGAATTTCTAAGCCCAGAAAATAATAAATAGGACCCAAATCTTTGAGAGAAAAGACTTCATTTAATTTGATAATGAATTGCTGAACAAACCTTGGACTATTTCCAGTAACCAGAATGTCATCAACATAAATGAGAATAAATACCAGAAGGTTTTTAGTTCTGAGAAAGAATAGTGAGCTATCACTGCAAGCATTCTGAAATCCCCAATCAAGTAACGTATGCCTGAGTCTATCAAACCATGCCCGAGGAGCTTGTTTGAGCCCATAAATTGCCTTAGTGAGTCGGCAAATATGATTAGGCTTTGTAGAATCACTAAAACCAGGTGGTTGAGTCATGAAGACTTCCTCCTTCAAATACCCATTCAAGAAGGCATTGTTGACATCCAGTTGCCTAATTTCCCATTTGAATGTAACAGCAAAGGTGAGCATTAGGCGAATTGTTGTGGGCTTGACAACAGGGCTGAAGGTCCATAATCAATCCTAGCAGACTGTTGAAATCCTTTGGCCACCAATTGGGCTTTGTACTTGAGAATAGAGCCATCGGATTTAAATTTAGTTTTGAAAACCCACTTACAGTCAACTAGCTTCTGTCCTGTATATGGAACCAGTTGCCATGTGCAATTTTGGCGGAGAGCATCATACTCGCTTTTCATAGCATTTAACTAGTGTGGGGATGCAAGAGCGGCGGTTAGTGAGTGAGGTTCAGTATCACGGGAGAGAGCCTGAGAGGATTCGTTTTGACAGAGACCCACAAAGGGATATTTGCGTTTATAAATTCCAGATTTGGCTCTGGTGGTTATGGGGTGTAGATTAGATGAGGAGTGGTGGTAGGAATCTGGAGATGATGACGAGGAAGATGAGAGGTGAGCTGAAGAAGATGACACTGGAGAGGTATTAGGAAGTATTGTGCTTGAGTGGTGAGTGTGGGAGGAGAGGAGTGGAGTGGGTGAGGAACACGTGGGTGAATTGGAGTGTGGTGAATTGGGTGTAGAAGGTGGACCCGAGGAAGATTGAAGTGAAGGTGGATTAGATTGTAGTGGGTTGATGGAGGGCGTTGGTGAATGAAGATGGGCCGAGTGAGATGGATTTTGGGCTGAAGTGAGTGGAGTGTTGTGTGATTGGGTCGTGGTGACGCTAGGTGGAGTAATTTAGGAGTGGGCTCTCTCACGTGATGCTGGTGGGCCTGCCAAAAAATTGCCATCTATTTGGTCCTCATGATGCATAAAGCCTGAATAAAATGGAAAAGTAGCAATGTCAAATACAACATGTCTAGACACATAAATACGCCCAGTGGAGCTTAGACACCTAAAACCTTTTTAATTTGGAGCGGGGCCAAGAAAAGCACATCTTTGACTATGATAGTCCAATTTGTGAGAATTATAGGGCTTCAAGCAAGGATAACAAGCACATCCAAAGGGCTTTAGAGACTGATAGTCTGGCTCAACTTTATGCAAACAAACCATAGGAGATTTTCCTTGTAGAATAGGAGTAGGAAGACGATTAATTAAATAAACTGTCATTTGAAAAGCTTCAGTCCAATAAACTAGAGGCATTTTGGCCTGAGCCAAAAGAGTCAACCCTATTTCAACAATATGTCTATGTTTTCTTTCAGCTCTCCCATTTTGAGAAGAGGTATAGGGACATGTGAACCTCATAAGAATGCCGGAATTTTCAGCAATGGGTATGAGTGGCTTGTATTATGTGCCATTGTCACATTGAATAGCTTTGATCTTAGTTTGAAACTGAGTTTCAACCATGTGTTGAAAAATTTTGAAAGCTGTAACTGTTTCTCCTTTGTGCTTGAGGGGATACAACCAAGTGTATCTACTAAAATCATCAACAAAATGAATACAATAGCGATGGCCATGCACAGATTGTTTAGGGGAAGGACCCCACAAATCAGTATGAACCAGCTCAAAAGGTGAAGAGGCATGAGATACAGATTTGGAAAAAGGTAATTTCCTTGATTTACCATATTGACAAGCTTCACAAACAAAAGCATCATTGAGTTTAACTTTGATATTACAAATATTTAAAACTTGTTTCAAAACTTTATTGCTTGGATGTCCAAGCATGTAGTGCCAAGTCAAAAAGTTCTGAATGTCCCTTGAAGCCACTGCCATATGTGCCTGAGCTTGAGAATCAATTTTGTGCATTGGATATAACCCCTCTCTTGGAGTCCACCGCATCAGTAGACAACCTGTTGCCTTGTCCTTCACAACACAGCCCTCATTAGTAAAAGTTACTGTAACATTGTTGTCCGAAACAAGCCTATTAACACTTAAAAGATTTTTGGCAATAGGAGGAACAACCAAGATATCATTTAAAACAATATCAGAATCCAAACACTTGATAGAGGCAGAACCGACACTGTCAACCTTGACCTTGGACCCAGTACACGTAGATAAAGAAGATGAGTAAGTCTTACCAGCTGAATCAAGATGAGAAGCATCAGCTGCAACATGGTGCGTGGCACCTGAATCCATATACCACTCAGGGTCAGCCACGATTTGAGCATCGGCATAGTGAGCCTGTAGAGTCGAATGAGAAGGAGGACGGAAGCTTCGATCAAAGCGTTTGTAATAGTTAGAAACGCGATGACCGATGCGTTCACATAGATCGCGAGAAAGGTCTTCTAGAGTTGGTGCCTTGAGAGCGACCACGAGATGAAGTCCGACCACCACCGAGTGATTCGGCCACCGCGACCTCCTCGCCCTTGACTACGAACGGGAGGGCGATCAAAAAATCGTGAGAATCGAATGCCCGAGAGACAAAGTTTGTCGTGGACTGAATCGAAAGAGATGAGAACTGTGTCAGCTGCTCTAGACGACTCTCAAAAGCTAACGGGATGACTGAGCATCCACCCACGACAGGCCAACCTGGTCAACAAGCTTCACCACAACTGGATTATAGTCGCCGTCAAGACCATTTAGAGTGTACAGAAAGAGCTCGTCGGTGGAAAGAGGAGCTTCGACGAGGGCCAAGTGATCTGCGATGGACTTCATCTTAGACAGGTAAGCAGTCATGGTCAGACCATGTTTCCAAGTATTGTGAAGTTCGGAACGATAAACCATCAAACGTGATTTCGAAACGGCCGAAGTGAGTGCTCAAGCTTCATTCCAAAGCTCATATGCGGTTCGGCAATGGAGGAGCTGCATCGTAATGTCCTGTGTCATGGTATTGCAGAGCCAGCTGAGAAGCATTCTATCGGCTGAGAACCAATCCTCAAACTCAGGATTGGGAACCACTTCATTGGTGACGGGAAGAGAAATCGTCATCAAAGGAACAGTAGAAGTGGCATCCAAATGACGCAGAAGACGAATAAGAGGCAAAACGACGGAAGCCCACATAAGGTAGTTGGTTCGATCCAGCTTGATCGAAGATATCTGATTCGAAGAGGAAAAGAGAGCATAGGTTTTGGAGATGGTTGGTGAAGTAGAGGCAGACGAGGGAGTGAAGATAGAGGATGACAGAGTGGTGCCCGAGCTTGGTGAAGGAAACGAAGCCATTGAATGGAAAAGGAGGCCAAAAAAAGAGACCTAGCTCTGGTACCAAGAAAGAGTAAGACAAAAAGAGAGGCTGAATGTAGCAGAGACAATAATTAGGTCTCAAGCTACTGCACTTTATATATGAGTGTGAATATTGATACAAAATAATCCTGGCCTTACATGTGGCATACAGCTAGCATATCTACAGTGAGTAAATATTGACTATTTACAATAGACTAATTAATCACTAGTCTTAACACCTTCAGAAAATTTGGGGATCACCGTAGCAGTCTCTGCCGAGTCTCTTTAGGTGTTGGACTCTTTACAATATGCATCGTCATCTTCAAAATGTGAATCTTTGGGAGTCTGTTCTTTCCTTTTCCTCTTCGTTCCTCCACTTTTAACAGGACCTACTCCTATGGCAGGTGATGCAACATCCCTTCCAGAGAGCATTGTTTAACTTAAAAAGAATGAAGAACCCAAAAACACAAACAAACAAACGGAAGAGTAATTCAGTGAGCTATTAATTGAAACCTGTTATGTAGAGTGTAGATAATTAGTTAGGTTAGATAATTAGGGATTTAATAGGCACGAAACTAATGCTATGAGGCTGCATAGGAGATTAATGATTAATGGTTCAGATTAAAGGCACGACACTAATGCTATGAGGCCTATTAATGGTTAGGATTAGGAGATAAATAGAAAAATAAGATAGCCGTTGGGAATGAATCACGGTATCTGTTATATGGCTATAAATAGGAAAGCCTAAGGAATTGTAATTGAGTTTTTGTACAATGTGAATGAAAATAAGAGAACAGTAGTTTGTCTCTGTCTTCTTCCCTCTTCTTTTTCCCAACTCCTCTGACTTCTTATTCCCAATCCCTCTATTCTTCTACAACTATCCTAACAGTGGTATCAAAGCCAGGTCATTCCTCGGCTCACTGCTGTCATTTTCGACAAGTCTGATACATATCTGCGCTCGTTCCCCTTATCATGACTCAGTATTGTATTTAGACGTAGCCGAGAGACAACACCAGAGTCTCAAGAAAGTTAAAGATAGGCAAGATTCATTCTTTCAGGCCAGCCGGTGACTTATAGGGATCAACCACGGTCATTTCGGTCATAGTTGACGCTCTGGTACCAAGACGCGATTATCCATTGTTGCATGGTGGAGATGTGAGCACAACTTGCGCGACTAATGATGGTGGACCAGATGGATACACGCGTTTGTGCATTGGAAGAGGCGATAGCGAGAATTCTAGTGGCCATACAGGCCTTGACGGATTGAGTTGCGGAGTTGGCGACTAATCAAGAACAGAGACCACCAAACGAAGATCTCCATAATCACGACGACCATCGACGCCAGGACCAAGGGCGGGCACAAAGATACCGACAAGAGGACGATGACTATGTGCCACCTACAAGATTGACCAAGATGGAGTTTCCGCGTTTTCAACGCCAAAATATTATGGGTTGGCTCTATAACTGCGACCGATACTTCGATCTTGACGGTACGCCAGAAAATTGGAAGGTTCAACTAGCTAGCGTCAACCTCAACGAGAAGGGATACATATGGCACCAGGCATATATGGAAGAAGAACATGGACGCCGTGTCTCATGGTTGGAATACAAGATCGCGATACGCACATGGTTTGGCTCCCCCTATGAATCACCAATGGGCGACTTCAAACGCCTATACCAAACCAGTTCATTGGATGAGTATAACAATGAATTTGACGTCCTTCGCTGCAAGTTGCGCATCCAGGATGATCATGCTGTTCAGGCCTATATCGAAGGTCTTAGGGAAGATTGTGCCTGACAAGTACTACTTCAGCGACCCAGGTCATTGCTAGACGCAAGAAGCATTGCCAAGATTTATGAGTACAATCGTGGCAATGAAGGGAACGCAAAATCATGGCCATGTCAGACCAATAGTAACGTCTCGACGCCATTAGTTCAATGGCGGAATGCGAGGGCCCCGTTTGTACCAACTGGTTCCTCGGGGGTTCTTGGTAATCCGACGACGGGAAATAAAGCTGCTGGTTACATGAATAAGGATAACCCAGGGACGACTACAGGGTCATCGATGATTTCTACAGCGAGAGCAGGGGCGTCTAACGCAAAGGGCAATTCGACGCTAACAATGATGAACTGGATGAACTGCGTGCTAGGAATTTATGCTTATATTGTCATAAGCCTTAATTTCGAAGCCATACATGCCCCCAACGACAAAGGTTGCAACTGTAATTAATTGAGCTTGATAAGGATGCAACAGGGGATGACGCAATGAGGCCTATCGAAGAGGTACTACAAGAGGAACCAGCACTGGATAGGGATGAGTGTCTTTAGATATCTCTTCATGCCATGCAGGGGAGTGCAGGAATTATCTCCATGAGAATTCAAGGTTATACAGGCCGTCGACCAATCCAGATCCTCATTGATAATAGAGCCTCGCATGGCTATCTCGACTACAAATTGGCTAGAAGACTAGGGTAGAAGGAGCCTCCACAGTGTAGAGGTGAAGTAGAGGTGGCAGGGGGCGCTAGACTGAAGATTTATGGGGTTTGGAAGAATTTTCAGTGGAGAATGCAGAATCAGGAATTTTCATTTGACTTGTGTGTGATGGAAATCAACACCTACGATATTGTCTTGGGCTTACAGTGGTTACAAGAGATTGTTCATTAAGCCTTTTGGAACTATGATGATCTGTCCATGACCTTTTGTTACAAGGGAGTCATGTGTGTTTTGAAACCAACCCCTCCTACGACTGCATGATGGTGAACAAAATTAATGATCCAAAAATGGGAGGTAGTCAACTCTTCTTACTGCATTCTGTGGAAGACAATTGGTCATCATCCTACACCCTTTCTCACGGTGATGACGCAGCTTTCGGGAGTGTTAAGGACTTATTATCAGAATTTTAGGATGTGTTTACCAAGCCCGCAGGCCTACCCCCTCTTAGGGCAAACCACAATCATCCTGTGATCTTGAAAGAGGGTTCTGATCCAGTCAACCTAAGGCCCTACCTTACCCTTCTATGTAGAAACATGAAATAGAGAGACAGATGAAAGGGCTATTGGAATCGGGGGTGATTCAGGGAAGTGCGTCTCTATTTGCCTCACCCATAGTGCTAGTCAAGAAAAAGGATGGTACGTGGGGGATGTGCATCGATTATTGTGAACTTAATAAACTGACAGTAAAAAACAAATACCTCATTCCACTTGTCGAAGAGTTGCTAAATGAACTAAAAGGGGCTAGGTGGTTCACGAAACTAGATCTTTGAGCGGGATATCACTAGATCAGGATGGTACCCTCTGATTCTTATAAAACAGCATTCAGAACGCATTCTGGCCACTATGAATGGCTAGTGATGCCATTTGGACTCACCAATGCGCCAGCTACTTTCCAAAATGCCATGAATAGTATCTTCAGGGAACACCTACGAAGGTTTGTGCTAGTTTTCTTTGACGATATATTGGTTTATAGCCCAAATATGAATACTCATCTCGAGCATTTGAGGGTAGTTCTAAATATCTTGAGGGAACGTTATTACTTTGTTAAGGAAAGCAAATGCACCTTTGCTGCGACTACTGTGGAGTACTTAGGCCATGTTTTTCAGAACAGTGTGGTTTCTACTGACCCCCAGAAAATTAAGTCTGTTGTGGAATGGCCTGAACCTACTACAATCAAGCAACTTCGTTCTTTTTTAGGCTTGGCTGACTATTACAGACGCTTTATACAAGGGCATGGAATATTGGCAAGACCCTTAACTAATTTCTTGAAAAGATTAGTTTAAATGGGTCATGGAGACCGATGCAAAAGCATTTCAGAAACTCAAGGAAACACTTAGTGCAACACCTATCTTGGCCCTTCCAGACTTCTCCAAGTTATTTGTAGAGGAGACGGACGCATGTGGCACTGGTATAGGGGCTGTATTGATGCAAGGGGGTCAGCTATTAGCCTTTTTCAGCAAGGGATTAGCACCAAGGCATCATAGTTTGAGCATATATGAAAAGGAGCTGCTACTGGTGGTGCAAGCCATTGAACATTGCCACCAATATCTTGAGGGAAGGCATTTGATTATTAGGATAGATCAGCAAAGTTTGAAGTACCTACTAGATCAGAAGTTGAAGACTTCCTTTCAGATGTACTGGGTCTCCAAACTTATGGGATATGATTATGAGATTCAATACAAGAAGGGAATTAATAATAATGTGGTCGACGCACTCTCCCGAATGGATAGAATGGAGGTATTTCAGATGTCTCTCTCAACCTGCTCGGAGGATTTGCTGTTACAAATTCAGTTGAGTTGGCAAGCAGATCCAGAATTGAAGGTCCTGATTGATCGACTTAAGGAAAGTGATGGGGTGGTTGGGAAGTTCTCTTGGCAGCAAGGCTTATTGAGATGAGGTAGCCGCTTAGTGGTGGGAAAGGAGGCCACGGTTAGACAGACAATATTGGGATGGTTGCATGCTTCTCCCCAAGGGGGCCATTCAGGAATACACGCTACCTATCAGTGCATCAAATCTCTATTTTGGTAGCAGCATCTGTTTGAGGAGGTAAAGGAATATATTAGGCATTGTGATGTGTGTGCGTGGTGCAAATATGAAACAATAGCATATCCTGGTCTGTTGCAGCCATTACCTATCCCTAGCAAGGTTTGGGAGAGCATTTCCATGGATTTTATTGAAGGGTTGCCTAAGTCCAATGGGAAGGAGGTAATTTGGGTAATTGTGGATCGGTTAACTAAATATGGTCACTTTATTAGTCTCTCTCATCCCTTTTCTGCTTCTTCTCTAGCACAACAATTCATGGATAATGTTTATCATTTGCATGGGGCGCCCATGGAAATTATCTCGGATCGGGATCCTATTTTTGTAAGCAACTTTTGGCAGGAGTTCCTTAAGATACTTAAGGTGGACCAGAAATTGACATCTTCCTATCACCCACAAATAGATGGACAAACGGAGGTACTGAATAGATGTCTTGAAACGTATTTACATTGCATGTGTTGGGAGATGCCTAGGGAGTGGTCTAAGTGGTTGTCTATGGCGGAGTGGTGGTATAATACCACTCATCATTCATTTACTAGGACTACTCCACATGAGTTGCTGTATGGGCAGCCACCTACTTTATATGTTCCCTATTTGCCTAGATCAGCAGTTGTTGAAGCAGTGGACAGGTCTTTTGTGGCAAGGGAGGAAGCTCTCATGGTGGCTAAATATCATCTTGCTCGGGCTGTCAACATGATGAAACAGCGGGCTGACAGTCATAGGACCGATCGAGAGTTTCAAGTGGGGCAGTGGGTGTTTTTGAATCTTCAACCTTACCGGCAGATTTCAGCTGCCACTAGGAGTCATCAGAAATTAGCTCCTAGGTTTTTTGGGCCCTATCGAATCAGACAAAAGATTGGTCCAGTAGCTTATAAACTAGAGTTGCCACCTGAGGCTAGAATTCATGATACATTTCATACATCACTCTTAAAACTGTGCCCAGATTCCTCAGTACGGGTCTGACATCCACCGGAAAAATGGCCAGAACCACCAGCTTTGAGAGAACCAAAAGGGATTTTACATAAACGTATGGGGCGTAGGAAAGGAAGAATTGTTACAGAAATCTTAGTGAAGTGGAAGCAGCTACCCGAGGAGGAAGCTACGTGCGTATTATTGTATCAGTTTCAGCAGCAATTTCCAGAATTTGCTATCACTGACCCTTGAGGATAAGGGGTCTTCAGGGGGGCATTGTTATGTAGACTGTAGATAATTAGTTAGGTTAGATAATTAGGGATTTAATAGGCACAAAACTAATGCTATGAGGCCGCATAGGAGATTAATGATTAATGGTTCATATTAAAGGCACGACACTAATGCTATGAGGCCTATTAATGGTTAGGATTAGGAGATAAATAGATAAATCAGATAGCCGTTGGGAATGACTCACGGTATTTGTTATATGGCTATAAATAGGAAATCCTAAGGAATTGTAATTGAGTTTTTGTACAGTGTGAATGAAAATAAGAGAACAGTAGTCTGTCTCTGTCTTCTTTCCTCTTCTTTTTCCCAACTCCTCTGACTTCTTATTCCCAATCCCTCTATTCTTCTACAACCATCCTAACAAAATCCCTATGCATTCTAATTCCTATTTCTTCACGTACAAATCTACAAATTTCTTTCTAGCTAGAACCTACAAATTCTATGCATCAATTAGCCCCGTATCTTTTACAGATATGTCTAGGAAGTCTCTCAAAGACTCAAACTATCCCAAAATTATCACAAGTTTAGACTTTTCCTTCTGTTTCCATTTTTTTTTTACCTGCATTTCACTTAAGATAAATACTGCATTCTGGGGAAAAAAATCTCAATGGAGAAACATGGGGTAAAATTTAGGAGGTTAGGTGATTTGGCCAAAAAAATCATTAAAGGCACCGTGCAAACACATTTATGAAAGGGTGGGATTTCTTATCAAAATTTGCATTTAGCATTGAAGTTGAATTCATGTAATGTCAAATTTGTCAAACGACATACATTTTATACAAGTTGCAAATATTGATTTCCTTGTCTGTTTCTATTGAAGTGTGTGAGAGAATATTGTGTTGCATGCTACTTGAAGAAAGATGGTAAAAAGTGCATTATTTTAAGGCACTTTTAGAGGTGAGGTAAATTACCAAGAGATGGTGGAGCTGCAAGTGACACCTGAATATGTTAAAAAAGCAAGAACCATGATTGATGGGCAGTAGTAGGTCCTCCTTATATGGGAGGGTCTGCCCAACAGGACAAAACATGGGAAAATGCTAAAGCATTAAAACAAAATCTTGCAGCATCCACCTTGAAAACAAGGTTAGCCTTACTGGGAAGGGAAATTATGGCCTCAACATTCAATTGAGGCCACATATATGAGAGGAAGAAGAAAAGGGCTGATGTTGAGGGTAAATGGTAGGGTTTACGTAAGGAGATATCTAAGATCAAGCTATTACAAAAAATGGATACTACTACTCTAAAGACGTCTTTTTTTTAAAAAAAAAAAAGAAGTAAAAAGTGAAAGCAGTGACATTATTGTAATTATTTACTCAAATTTGAGACTTTAGACATCCTAAATATTAATTTAGGATGCCTCAATTTTTTTTAACGTCCTAAATAAATTTTAGGGCGCCTAAAATCGACATTTTTGGCACAATTTAGGATATTTGGGAATATTTTTTGCGCCAGAAATTTTTTTGGCGTCCTGAAATAGGTTCAGGACGTGAAATTTGTTTTTTTTTACGTCCTGAATATATTTTAGGGCGCCTAAAATCAGTATTTTTAGCACAATTTAGGATATTTGTGAAATTTTTTGGCGGTAGAAGTTTTTTTGGCGCCTTGAAATAGGTTCAGGACGCCAAAAAATAATTTTTTGATGCCCTGAAAGACCAGTCAGGACGCCTAAAAAGCGTGATATGAATAAAATAAGCCACGAAGGTTCTCATTTTTCACCCAACTCTCCAGACTCATCGCCTTCTCTCCAAACCTTCCCACGCTCGCTCACCGCGTCGACCACGGCCATCACTCACCGTGTCGGTCATGGCTCTCGGTCACGATGTCGCCCTCAGCCCTCGCTCTCCTACTCGCCCACGTCGTCTGCGTCACTTGCCTTCCGTTTCGCCCACCGTCCTAGCTTCAAATCTATGGCTCTTCGATCTACGGTTTTAGGTCACAAATCTTTGCTCGAGTTTTGGTTTGTGATTTTTGCTACGAGTTTTTGTAGATCTTTCTAATAGCAAAATTTTTATTTTTTTTCACTGACTGTCATCATGACTAGCCATATGAGAGATGCTAGAAAATAAAAATATATTTTTTAAAAAAACTAGGCACTTACGGCATCCTAAATTTAAATTTAGGACGTTGTAACTCGATGGGGACGTCGTAAGTACAACGTCCCCCAGATAGACGTCCCTAATAAAAAGGACGTTAATTGGGTCAAATTTAGGATGTTAAAACTGTTTTTTGTAGTAGTGCGTTAGTTGAGAGGGCCAAGGGAATGGGCAAAGTAGGAATTTTCAACACAGTAACCGATTTTGTATTTCTGTGCATGATTGGGAGAGTCAGAAAGGTGTCATTGTGGTGGGTTCCAAACGAAGTTGGGTGGGAATAATACAGGAGTGGTCAAAAAAGTGCCCAACCTCACAAAAGGCAGGAGGGAGGAGGGTGCCATTTTTTTTTTCTTTGGTGGTTAATAGTTTTCTTCTTCCCTTACTACAAAAAAAGTGTAATATCACTCCATGAATGAAACTGAGATGTCTAATAGAGGCATGAGTTACATGCGCGCAGGCATTTATAAGACTGAAGGTTGTCATGTATAGCTTTAGACCGAGATACCAACAAGAAAATTAGATAGGAAAGAAGAAACATATGCTAATAATGTTCTAACAAGCCCCCCAATCCGAAGCATGTTAGCCATATGGAATGAACTATTTTGCAATTGCCTTCCGAAATTTAAAAACATATTTTAAACAGATTAATATTATATATCTAGATTTTGTATATATTGAATAAATATAATTAGACTGCAACAGGTAATATCAGTATATACCAATAGGATCTAGCCATTTTTCAAATCCCCTTTGGAAGGCTCGACAGTCAAGATATCTTGCCAAACACACACTAGAACAGTTGTATATAGATGAAATTGGCAAACCGTCATCATCTGAGTCTACTCTTTGGTGCTTCTTCCGTAGTCGGCGACGACTACCTTTACGTTTGTCAACAGATGAAGCTTCCTCTATAGCCATCACAATAAAAAGAACCAAAAGATGCGGAGACATCACAAGAGAATTTCACAGTCAACAATGGATGAAGATGCACTTACAAGCAAACTAGAAAATCAGAAGCCTTGAATATGAGGGAAAATGAAGAGATTTAAAAACGGTATCATCCATAAATATCAGAAAAATGTAGGATGACAAGAAAAATGGAAAAAATAAAAAATAAATAAACAAAAGAGTCTGATGCTTGGGGGTGAAGGAAGACATTGCAATAAGCTAGATGCTCACAGAACTGTTTTAGATACAATAATTGATGTTTCAAATTAATTACTCCCTCCGGTCTTAATTATATGACATATTTACTAAACTTTGGGGAGAGATTAAGGATAGTAGTTAAATTAGTTAATTATACTTATTTTCCTAAAATGCCCTTATTTAAAATTTAAAATGGCTTCAAGAAAATATTGTTAAATCAATAAACTCGTGCGCTTGTACTTCTCCAACCTCACATGACTTCTCCGAGTCCGGCATCTCAACTTCTTCGAGCTCTCACACAGTCCAGAAAATATATGTAAATCCATGAGGTGTAGGCCTTTTTTTCCCTAGTAAAAATGTATGCTATGTGAGTATGTTTACCATCCCATATATATGTGCGAGCATACACACACATATGTCTATATTTGTATATACACATACGTGTACACACACACACATATATCATAGACTTTTCTGAGCTCTTGCACAATTTGGCATCATAAACTTCTCCAAGCTCTCACAAAAAATAGTAGAATTGAGGTGTATATGTGGCATTACTTACTTTATAAAATATATAGATGCATTATTAAATTATCATTGTGTTTAATTATCATTGAGAATGTATCAATAAGGGTATTTTAGGAAGAAATTGATAAAAATTAGAATGTTGTCTTATAATTAGGACTAAGATCAACTCTCAAATGTTGTCTCATAATTAGGACCGGAGGGAGTAATAAAAATGCATATCTGGATGATTTACCAACAAAAGACAAAATTTTATAGACAGTTACTTCATAGTTATCATTTTAGAGAAAGCCATTCACAAATGGTTTCACATTACAAGTAAAACAACAAAAGTTTTAAAACGTCAATGGAAATAAGTAGGAACTGAGACAAAACTAGAAGAGTCGCCTGGCATCGCATGAATAGATTTAAATTATTTTTGTTTCCATTCCATTTCATTCTACATGACAAATGAGCCCTAAAGGAATAGCGGGTATTGGTTTTGTTTGAATGTAATATATTGATCGGCACAAACTCAAGAATCATGACAATTCATTAAGATACGAGAAAAAAAATTGACAATTCATTAAGAAGAATAAATTAAATTTGTATGCTTAATTGTTTACTTGCTTAAATAATCACTACAAGAAAATTGGTAAATGGAGGCGGTTTTAGGAGCATTTAGGCGGTTCAAACCGCCTCTAATTGCACAAGCAAAGCGGTTGAAAAACGTCGAAGTTACCACCGTCGGGAGCCAAAGCGAGGCGGTTTGAAGGAACCGCTGGTACAACCGCCTCAAAATATAATTCGAGGCGGTTTTAACCGCCTCGAATATCATTCGAAAGTCGGTTCCGAGGCGGTTTCGAACCGCCTCGATATGATTCGAGGCGGTTTTCGAACCGCCTCGAAAATGAAAAAGGGATCTAAAAGGAAAAGGGAAGATTCGAACCTGGCACCTCTAGGTGTGTTGGGTGATAATGTAACCATCGACACTATCGAAACAAGTTGTAACAAGATTCGTTCTAAATATATATATTCTAAACTTTTTGTGAGTGTGGTTCCGCCATCGCCTCCCCAACCGCCTCTAAATGTAAATTAGATGCGGTTTATAATAACAGCCTCGGAATGATTCAGATTTTTGGGCAAAAACGCCTCAGGAACCGCCTCTATATGTTCCATTTAGAGGCGGATTAAGATAACCGCCCGTTTTTTAATAATATTGAGGCGGTTTGTAATTCCGCCGGTAAAACCGCCTCTAAATGTGTTTTAGAGGCGGTTTTAGAGGCGGATTAGGATAACCGCCTCTATTTTTTAATAATATTGAGGCGGTTTGTAATTCCGCCGGTAAAACCGCCTCTAAATGTGTTTTAGATGCGGTGTACGTAAAACCGCCTCTAATAATCGGTCGGTATTTACCTTTTTTCTTATAGTGAATAAATATCCAAACATATTTTTGTGTAAAAAAGGAAATTGATTTTAAAAACATATCATACCAAAAATTTGTTTCCCGATGAGGAAAAGTGTTCCTGTATTACCTGGTCTCTTATTGCTCTTCATAATATTTTTATAGTTGTGCTTGAAGGTCTTTTATTTTCTCTTGTAGTTTATCCGTTCCACAATTTTTTTTATCTACAGACAACAACGTAATATTTCATCTGTAAATTAAAAAAATGTTAGTATTAATTAGTAGAAACTCTTAATTAAAAAAGAAAATTGATGGATGCGCATGACATGAAATAGAATAAAAAGGGTCTGGTATGCTTATAAAAGAAAAGATATTTTACAATAATAGTTATACTTTTTTAATAATAAGAATTACTATAATGTCGAGGAGGAGTAAAAGGATGTAAAATTATTTATTAATTTACTAAAAATGTAATTTCATATGATACAATATTTTTAAATCTGGAAATAAAAGTTTCAAATGTCAATATACAAAATGAATTAATATGAGGTGAACATTATTAAGAAAGTGTCCTATAATATGTAGAGAAATTCTTATATGAACCCGATTTGTCACATCATTTGTGGTCAAACTAATTGAAATATAACAACTGATTTGCGCCTTCTAAATATTATTTGGCATATTAATAAAATTAAAAGAATTCACAATATTCACTTTTTCATTACTTGTGAAATCTTAATTAAGGGATTCATTTAAATTTTTTCAGAAAAAAAAAATTATGAAATAAATGAGGAGCGAACTAGGATTAATGTTAGTTGAGTTGTTATATTTTAGCTGGTCGACAAAAAATGATGTGGTAAACCAAGTTCACACAAGAATTTCTCATAATATGTGTACACATTATACACATGTATAGAATATTTAAAAATAAGACCATGTGTGGAATTGGAGTGTCTGAAATTGAGATACTGTTTTAATTTGTTGGAAAAAACAACTTTAATTATGTATATTTAAAATTTTTAACTAGTAATTCTAATAAAAAAAAATTTCTTAAAAAAATATAACCATTAAGAAATTATCTTTATGCGAAGGGATTGCAGACAAGCTAGTGAAGTGTTTTGGTGGGGAGATAAAGGTTTTATGATGAACTCCTCACACCTTGTTGATATTAGTTTATGCATTGGGTCTGTTTATCTATATATATGAAAGTGTGAATCAAAACTTCAATTCTTTTGTTTTCTTTGATGTTAGTCAAAACTTTATATTGGGCCACATTAATCCCTCCATTAATTACAAGTAGTGCTTTTGGTTGAACGTCTAATAATAAAGAGAGCAAGTTACATGGAATGACTGTTTTTTTTCCCCCTAATATACATTCAAAGTTTTGTGGTACAATACCATTATACTCTAATAACAATCAAATCCTAAACTAGGTTGTTAACTAAAAGGTTTCATTCATTAATTTCACTGTGCATTTTATTCAGTCTTCTTTAATGACATTATTTATACATGGTCAAACCACTTTAAATAATTTTCAACCACTTTTTTAGTAAGTGCCACACTTGTTTTTCTTTTAACATGATTATTTTGAATCTTAACATTTTTTTTTCTTATCTGTATGATTACCACACATATATCCCAATATCCTCATCTTTGCTACACAACTTTAGCTCTTTTTGTCCTTTTAGAGCCTAACATTGCTAGGCTTAAAACAAATGGATAGAGCTTTTGTATAAGGTCATTAGGTAACCTCTTATCGAGAACAACTCCCAAATTAATATTATAGAAAGGTAAAAAAATCCACATACTCCCTTCTATTAGGTTGGTACGACAAAGTATAATATCAAATTATCATGAAAAATTATGACGTAATTTTATTGAACAAAGTATATACATCTATATATCTTTTGCACCATAATTACATTTTTTGACCTGATTCATAATTAGATTTTTTTTTTTCATAATTCCGTCATGTAACTTTGATACTATAAATGATACGTCTTACAAGATTCAAAGTATAAGATGCATTTTGATCAAAGTATGATGAGACTCATAATAATCTATACATTCACTTAAAATTGCCATAACATATTAACATATGAATTCATATTTGCCAAACACGTCCTAGTCTACGTCTTGCACTGAGCATCAGCACCTTTTGGCACGCTCCTTCCACTGGACTGCGGCACCGTAAACAAATACATATCTATTCAAATAACAATAAATGAAGAGAATACTCATGCATGATCCATTTTCCATCTTGATGAATTCTAGTTTTCTCAAACCTAAACCTCTTCATGAATCCAATCACAAATTGATGATTATGATTATTTACGTTGGCTGAGATATTTTTTTGCATGAGCTTCTCCTTCCCAAGAACCTAATCCCACCTTCCTTTCTGCATTTCTAGATTGAGGGTTCTTCCTCTTTACTTTTGTGAAGACCTAGAGATCTTCACCGTGAACTGTTTTAACCACATATTCACTAAAATGTTCACAGATTTTGTTCGGTTTGAAGAACACAAATGTCTAACCACAATGGGTTGGTATATGGTTTATGTAGGATCTGTTACTCTCAGAGGTATATAAGAGTGAATACCCAAGAGATGATGGTTCAGTGATGTCTATAAGGAAGACACCAAAGAATATCAAATGATCACTGTGCTACACAAGAATGGCGATTAGCCAAAGAGAGTGGGTGTGTGCACAATGTGACTGAATAGTAAAAGGATATGAACAGAATTAGTGCACCTTGAAGGTAATCTCCTATTTATAGAGATTACCTAGGGTTTCATTCTGATGGCTTTGGGTGCCTCCAAGCCCGCGATGCCCTGCTCCACTACCTAAAGAATCCCTGCTCCACTACGTGTACGACTGGGATTAGTGCCAAGATTACAGGAGGATTAGTGTTTTACCTGCCTGCGGAGGGCTTAAATTACCATATGCCTTTGTTGGGCTGGATCACATCTGGGCCCAAAATACGAGTCCATAACAGTTGCCCCCAAGCTCGGAGTTTAGGGTTCTGAACTGCCGAGATTGCCTGATTGCCACAACCTGTCTCTCTTTCTGACTCCGAAATTGATTAAGTTCTTCACAGCTTGCCCCCTGCTATGCATGCCGAGTTATTACATGACGAGTTATTTGTTTTGAAAGCTGTCACTCTTATGGTATCCGGGATTTGATTCATAACCTTGAAACCGGGCTTGCTGAGTTCACATACTTCCGCCATGAGTATTGCCCCCAATCTGGGATATCACGAAAGAGGGAGATACGAAACGGTTTCTTCTAGTTTTTATTGCTGACATCATAACGTAATCCCACTTCTTCCTATGCCTAGGCGTCTTTTCGCTGCCTTTGAAATCCGTGCACATTAAACGCTCACGTCGTTTCGTAACACCATCATTGCACTTTTTAGGTTTTCAAACCTGATCCTCATCATGAATTGTCTATGTCACCCCTGGCGCTTCGCCTATAAATCCTCATTCTCCGCCTCTTTTTCGACACTTTTTCGTCAGACGTTCATTTTGTCTAGGAGATCTCCTTCCTCCAAAGCTTTCATTCATTCGTTATTCCACCTACGAATCTCAAATCTTGACAATCTTTCTTAGAATCAGGTACTCCTCTGTCTCCTTGTTCCTTATTATCTAAAGCCACCAAGATAGCCCCAACTTTGAAATCCAAGAAAGTCGTCTCATCTGAGACAGGGCCTGCTTCAAAGCCAATCTCCACCGTTCCTCCTTCTACCGAGAACCCCGTGGCCTCTCCTTCCGGAAGTCTCCCTCCTCCCTTCAACTCCTAAATTCCCTTACGCTGTCAGGTTCCCAAAACGCTTCTTTGAGCCGGAAAAATACGACATGCCTCAGCTTCAAGAATTGTCCAACATAGAACACTATACCTTCAAAGGCACTGGGCTAGCTTGAGCTTTGTGTACGCTGAATGAAAAATATGCTGGATAGGATAATGAGCTAAAGAAAATCAAGCTGGAGGCTGAGGAAAATGCTCGCAAGTATAATGAGCTAATGTCGACTATTGCGGACAATGCCGAGGCAAAAGTACGAGAAGCGAAATGGCAAGAGATGCGGCGATAAAGGAGCTGACGAAAATTAAAAAGGATCTGGAGAAGGAGAGGGAGGTCCTGAGGAAAACCAAGTCGCAGTTGGAGCAGCTTGAGGAGGAGAGCGCCTGGGATAAGAAAACCCTGGAACAAACTCGGTCGGAGAAACAAGAATATCTCTCGGACCTGAATAAACTTCAAACTGTCGTGGATGCTGCCCTAGATGCCATTGCTATTAAAGACGACGCTATAAAGAAATTTGTTGCGGAGTCTTTTGACAATGCCATAAGGCAGATCCAGCTTCTAAACCCAAGCATCACCTTTAATACATCCGATATGGATTGCATGTCTTGGGAAATAAATGGTAAAATAATTGCTCTTTCCTCAACCTGGCAATGCCTTTGAAAGTCAACAAGAGTTGGATCAAGATGAAGAGAAGGAAGCTGAAACGGATGCTAGGACCCTTCTATTTGAGGGCCGAGATTTCGACGTTGTTTCGATTTTAAATCTCGGGTTACCGAAGCCCCTCTTTTTTTTTGTAATCTCCTGCCGGGTTTGTAACCGATTTCATTCCTGTTCATACAAAGATAACTATAATAAATGAAAAACTTACTTCGTCACAAATGTGTGATTGTCTATTTGCTTTATTGAATCCGAATATCCTTCCGCATTACTCTTAGCATCGTAATTGTTCCGAGCTTGATTTCACCTTGGAAATTCATTCAAGTGACTTGGCCAAAGTCAAGCACGCGCTGCGCAAAATTTGGGTCTGGGACCACCCATGAGCATTATACCCACCTGAGTGGTTAACCAGAAATCATTACGAAGTAAGAGCCATCTGTCACATGTTTATGTCCAGTGTCGAAACCAAACTCTAAACATTCCGACTTGATCAAGGTCGTTGTGACAGCTTGCTTCGTTACCCCAAACTTTGATGCATCTTAGCCATAAAAGGCTTCTTTGATTGTACCGCGTTCCGAAGGAAACACATTTTAACCGTAATGTGGGCGTTACCGCCTCCCGGAGGAGTATGTTTTAGCCATTATCTCGGCCCTACAGTATCCCGAAGGAACACTCTTTGACTTTTATGTGGGCGTTATCGCATCCTGGTGGAGTGCGTTTTAGCCATTATCTCAGTCTTGCAGTATCCCAAAGGAATACACTTTGACTTCTATGTGGACGTTACCGCATACTAGTGGAGTGCGTTTTAGCCATTATCTCAGTATTGCTGTGCTTCCGAGGGAATTCGTTTGTTCCCAGGGAAACACGTTTTACCATTTATCCATAAATAGGCTCTGCGTGCTAAGCATTTCATAGATGTACATTGAGGAATTTGCAACGACCCCCAACAAGAAGTTCTTCATTTATAAATTTAACGACGTAGTCTCTTTTACATGATTCCTGGAAGGGAATTTACAAAACTCGGCCTGGGCCTTTTTCTCGATGATTCCAGCTCTAGCTGTAGTAGAACTTCAACTTATCCGCATTCCACGTTCTTTTGATCGGCTTTGCCTTCAAAGTTTCCAACATATAAGCTCCGTTCCCTAAATTTTCTTTGACCCAGTAAGGGCCTTCCCAATTCGGTGCAAGCTTCCCCTCTTTAGCGTGCTTATTGCCTATATCGACTCTTTGAAGAACGAGTTCACCCATTTCAAACGAGCGAGGTCTTACCTTCTTGTTATATCTCATGGCGATGAGTTGTTTGGTGGCAGTATCTCGATAGTGTGCCATGGTTCTAACCTCGTAGATTAAATCTAACTCCATCACCAAAGCCTCGTTATTTTCCTCCTCTTCATGCTGGGCTTTGATTCTTCTCCATGATGATTGGCCAATCTCAACCAGAATCATGGACTCGCAACCGTATGTCATCCTGAAGAGTGTCTCTCCTGTCAAAGTTTGAACGGTGGTTCGGTGTCCCCACAAGACATAATACAGCTGTTCCACCCAGTCGGTCTCTGCCTCCTCCATCCGCCTTCTTAACCCATACACGATGACCTTGTTAGCGGCCTTAGATTGTCCGTTTGATTTGGGAATGTTCTACAGAGGAAAAATGCTACTTAATCTGGAAGTCAGAGACCATTTCTCAGAAACCCTTGTCAATAAACTGGGTTCCATTATCTGTGATGATTTCTACTGGGATTCCAAAACGGGATATGATGCTCCTAGCAAGGAATTTTTGTACTCGAGTGGAGGTAATCGTTGCCACCGGTTCCGCTTCTATCCATTTGGTGAAGTAATCTACGGCTACTATAAGCCACCAAAACTGCCCTAAAGCCGCCTTAAATGGTCCCAGTAAATCCAAACCCCATTTAAAAAATGGCCAAGGTACTGAGATAGACTTTAATGCTGTCGGAGGAAGCAACATTTTTCTAGCGTGCTTCTGGCAACTGTCGCATCTCTACACATGATCTTTAGAATCTGCCATCATTGTAGGCCAGTAGTACCCGGCTCTCAAAGCCTTTTTGGACAATGCCTTGGTGCCCATATGTTGCCCATTAATCCCCTCGTGTATTTCGGCCAACACATACTCGGCTTCCTCCGGATTGAGGCACCTTAACATTGGGGAATGCAAGCCTTTTCGGTATAACTGATCGCCAACTATTGTATATACTGCCGCCTACCTCCCTAACTTCTTCGCTTCAACCGAATCATCAGGTAGCAAACCTCTTTCCAAATAGTCAACAATCAGTCTTCTCCAATCCCCGGATTCAGAGATGATCATTACGCAACTTGGCTCTGACAGGCTTTGCTGTATTATCGTTCGATGATTGCTGGGACTCTTGGTACTTGCAAGTTTAGATAGGATATCAGCCCTGACATTTTCTCCCCTTGGGATATGTACAACAATGATTTCTTTAAACTCCACCATCATCTCCTTCACCTTCTCAACATATTTGATCAGGAGAGGGCCCTTGGCTTGATACGTCCCTTTAATCTGAGACGCCACAAGCTAGGAATCAATGGATATACATGCTGAGCTTTGTACGTGATATCGAATTCAGATAGTTTTATTGCCTAACTTATCATCCTACATGCCAGATCCGACTTGTGAAGCACCTACCGAATTGGTTGGTTCGTTCTCACTACGATCGGATGACTCTGAAAATATGGACGAAGCCGCCTTGCCGTAGTAAGCAAAGCAAACGCCATCTTTTCTAACTTCTGGTATCTCCACTCTGAACCCTGCAGAGTCCGACTCACAAAGTATACCAGACTTTGACCGTCCTTCCCTTCTCGAACTAGCATGGCACTCACTGCCTCATCTCCCACAGACAAATACATAATCAAAGTTTCCCCCAGCTCTGGTCGAGACAAAATCGGCGGGGCTGCCAACCACTGCTTGATCTTTGTGAATGCCGCCTCACATTCCGCGTTCCGCTCACCATGAGATTCTTTCTTCAGCGGCCTAAAGAAAGGAAGAGAATTTCTACTGCGATTTCGACAAGAATCTATTCGGTGCGGCTAACCTCCCGGTTACCGCTGAATTTTCTTTTTATTTGTAGGAGCCTCCATGTCCAATACAACCGAGCACTTATCCAAATTAGCTTCAATTCCTTTGTTCGTCAGCATGAAACCTAAAAATTTCCCAACCCGAATTCCAAATGCGCACTTGGTCGGGTTGAGCCGAATTTGATGTGTCCGCAGCTTATCAAACGTCTGCTGTAGATCATGGATGTAGTTCCTTGCCTTTGCCGACTTGACGATCATGTCGTCAATATACACCTCAACATTTTTCCCAATCTGATCCTCAAACACCTTATTCATCATCCTCTGGTATGTTGCCCCAGCATTCTTCAAGTCGAACGGCATCACATTATAACAATAATTCGCCCTCTCAGTAATGAAAGCCGTCTTCTCTTGATCGTCGGGGTGCATGGCAATTTGATTCTATCTCGAATAGGCATCCATAAAAAAGAGGAGTTGAAAACCAGAAGGGTTGTCTACCAACTTATCTATATTCGGCATTGGAAGGGCGTCCTTAAGACATACCTTGTTTAAATCCTTGTAGTCCGTGCAAACTCTCCATTTGCCATTTGGATTTTTGACCATAACCACATTAGATACCACGTGGTATACTGCACCTCCCAAATAAACTCGGCTTTGAGTAGCTCCTCTACATGCTTCTCCAATGCCTTCCCTTTTTCTTCGCCGAGATTCCTCTTCTTCTGAGCCACCGGGATGGACCCTGGCTTAATCGCCAACTTATGACAACAAGACTCGGATCTACACCAGGTATTTTAGATGGCCGCCATGCAAACACGTCCTTATTTCTTTGCAGAAAATCCTCCAACTCTGATTGAACCGCAGGGTCTAATGCCTTGCCAATTTTGGTAACTTGTCCTGGTTCTATACCCAAAACAAAATCCCCCAGTTCTCCATTTGGCTCTGCCCTCCGCATCTTATCCTTTTCACGCAGATCCAACTCTACCAGATTTACTGACTCCTCTACAAATTCTGTCACCTTACTTGGACTCTTTCCCTTCAGATCCCGAGATGAGGACGATGGTCCATCCTTCCTCTCTTTTACCGTCTCAAAATAGCATTGTCGAGATTCCTTTTGATGACCTTTAACAGTAACCACCTCGTTCTTGTTGTTAATCAATTTCAACTTTTGGTGCTTAGTTGAGACCAACATATCCCAATCATGTATCGTCGATCGCCCCAAAATGATGTTATACGAGGATCTGAAGAACACAAATGGCTAACCACAATGGGTTGGTATATGGTTTATGTAGGATCTGTTAGCTCTTAGAGTTATATAAGAGTGAATACCCAAGAGATGATGGTTCAGTGATGTCTATAAGGAAGACACCAAAGAATATCAAATGATCATTGTGCTATACAAGAATGGCGATTAGCCAAAGGGAGTGGGTGTGTGCACAGTGTGACTGAATAGTAAAAGGATATGAATAGAATGCGTGCACCTTGAAGGTAATCTCCTATTTATAGAGATTACCTAAGGTTTCGTTCCGATGGATTTGGGTGCCTCCAAGCCCACAACACCCTGCTCCACTACCTGACGAATCTCTGCTCCACTACATGTTTCTGCTCCACTACGTGTACGACTGGGATTAGTGCCAAGATTATAGGAGGATTAGTGTTTTACCTGCCTGCGGAGGGCTTAAATTATCATATGCCTTTGTTGGGCCAGATCACATCTGGGCCCAAAATACGAGTTCATAACATATTGTAAGGATAGTCTTTGAAGAGTTCGGTATCTGATCTTCTGGACAAAGTCTCCACCCTGTTGGCATCTGATGAGCACAATTTATGCCATGTTTTCTCTATATTTTATGATTGAATTGTATGGTAAATACAAGCTTAACTGCAATCAATCCAAGCAAAAAGACATTAATTCATGAATATAGGGAACTGAAGGATAAAAACCATTCACATCCTAAACATGTGCTAAAAGAAGAACAAGTACAAGGTTTTATGAGAAAAACGAATAGCAAAGTCGATACTATGCTATAGCATTCTGACAGTATATCGAAGTGCAATACAAAGCATATAGGAAGCTATAGCAAAGTAAAAGACGCGAGGCTATGCGGCATATTTTCTAATCTCTTGTCAAGATTGTTTCAGGAAATAATTGCGAAGGTCGAGAAAAGACAGGTAGATTGCCGACATAACGGAATAGAAGATGCGGAGGATCGAAACTAAAAGATTTAAAGAATCTTGCGGGATCGCAGAATCAATCTATCGTGATCAGAAGATACGATGGATCTCGACAGATTTGGAAAGCTCAACTCGCTGGAACTTGTGCCGCAAGAAAACCTGACTATAAAAGGAAACAACAGGCCAACCCTAAAGAGAGTCGTGCAGAGCCAAACCGAGATTACACATTAGGCCAGACTCGAAAGAAGAGAGAGAGATTTCACGAGGCACGAGAACTCCAAGAGAACCCAGCATCCTTCCTTTCAGCAAGGCGGGGAGAAGAAGACGTGGAGCGGTGACGTGACAGGGCTACTTCCACGCCGTCGGAACTTTGTCAAGCTTTCTATTTTCTTTACTTTAATCTTTTGATCATGGGTCATTTTGTTGTTGTCTGTTTAGTGTGTCCCTCGTCAGTCATGAACTAAATTTCCTAAGGATGAACCTTTAAGTTTCAAATGAACCCAGTTGCGAGTTCTTAATTCAATAAATTCAGTTTGCTTATCAGTGATTTAATTACCTTGTCGATTAGCGAAAGCTAAGGGCGAGATTTGTGGCCTCGGCTTACTGGCAAGGAGTCGAGGTTAGACCTCTGAGAAACAGTGATTCCTAGGCAAGCTGGTGCAAGGCTTGACCTATTATTGTAGGCTTCAGGAATGGGTCTACCGCTCATAACCAATACACCCTGTTTTGTAGCATTGATCTAACTAGAAAATTGTCATAGGCATATGAAAGGAGTAAAGTTAGCATTAGAAGTATCAGACGCGGAAGATTCAATAGACTATAATGGTGGGCTAACTGAATAGCATTGTAGTTAGGAGCTATGATGTAGCATTGCGGAAGCTGTGCAGTGTAGATGCTATAGCAATGGGTAAAGCAACTGGGGGATTGAGATACTTAAGGGTGATTCCAAGTTCAACCTAACTTCTTACTGATATCTTCTTGCGACCACGTTACTCTGTTTACTTCTGTTTAATAGCATAATCACAAAAATCTCTCAAACCAATCATATTTACTTTCTGTTTGCACAACTATCATAGCAATCGAGCATCACTTCCTAGTATCTCAGTCTCTGTAGGATGATACTCTACTTACACTTTATTACTTGTTCGACTAGTTCACTTGTCATAAGGAAATCGACCAACAGCATCTCAAATGGACCCATTTTCTTCTCTGATGTAGTTCTAGGTATGTTTCTCTTCTCTTTTATTTGGTTAAAAGTGTAACATAAAGAGATTTCACCACTATTAATATGTGTGCTCCTCAATATTCGAACTCATGGAACTACTCAGTGTACGTTTCTCTTCCTCAATTTCTTGGATCGCTTCTTGATTTATGGAATGGATCTGGCTATATATATATATATATAAAGAGAACGTGCGTGAAATTAAAAAAATGGAAATAAGAGATCAAAATAAAATTTAATTATTATACCTTTATGTTCTTTGACAATAGCGCCATTTTCATGGCTCTCGCCCACGGGTGATAGTTCGTTTGTTGAGAATAGGAGGAACCTTTATATTAGTTTTAAAAATAGAATTTAAAAGAGAATGTAGAAGATTTTGTTAGGAACATTTTAGTAATTTTAATTTTATATTTTTATATTTGATCCTCCTAAATAATTATAATTTCTACGATCCTTCTCTATAAATATATTTTCCTCTAGTTCCTTCAATTTAATTTTCCCTATTTTTTTCTATAATATTAGAGAGATTAGGTAGTCCAAGAATTTCAGCTCATCCATACTCTAAGCAATGAAAATGCCCCAACTCAAATGACTTTAAATTTACGTTATTTTTTATTATTTTTTGTTCAAAAATTTAAAAATGTCCAGGTTTAATAAATTCTGTTCTTTCTCCATCCCTTCTCTCAACTTGGGGATTCAAACCACCATTGAAGCGCTCCGCATAACCTCAATGTCAAGTTGCCCCTCCCTTCCCTTTAGCAGACAGCTCTCTTATCTCCATTTCATCTCAGATTTCCTCACAAGCTCCATACATTGCCAATCTTTCTTTAAGAATTACCATTGAAGCACGCCATCAATTTATGCCCATTTTGTTTTGTCGATCGACGGTTGTGGTAGGAGAAGGAAGCACAATCAAAGCCTATGACATCCTTCATCTCTCTTTTTGTAATTTGTCAATTTCAGCAAAGCTTATCCTCTCATTTTGCTAACTTATCGCTATGTCGTAATTTTAACGATGTTAATGACACATATGCACATTTAACAATGTTAACACCATCTTCAAGTCTTTTTCAAACTATAAGGACATCAAGTTCTGCTAATCATGCATGCATGACCACATATCCTTTTTAATTTATTTATTTGAGTTTATAATTAAATGATAATCATGAGGTTATAAAACCTGCAGGGCCCATTTAGCCGATTACTTCTTCCACTTCCAAACCCCCACGAATGCTTATAAAACCTCGCAAGGCGTAACCCGAAGAAACCAAAATGCTAAAATAAAAAAGGTTTGAGCTTTGAATCCTCAAAATTCATGGGGATGGAGAAAAACCAGAACCCAACAAGTTTTGAAGTTCCCGACAAGCACTACTAGAAAATAGTCAAATTACGACGGATTAAATTTCCGTCACAAAAAAAAAAAAAATTGCGATGGAAAAAATAATCCGTCACAAAAAAAACACTTGCAACAAAAAAAAAAAAAATAATCCATCACAAAAAAAAAAATTGTGACAGAGAAAAAAATAATCTGTTGCAAAAAGAAAAATTATTTGCCAAAATTGACCTCTTATTTAGCGATGAACATCGAGTCCGTCCCAAATCCCAACCGAATTTGTGACGACTCAAGGTCCGACAAAGTGCGACGGATCCATGGTTCGTCGTGTTGGTTATAATTAGTTTTGATGATGTCTTATATAAATGCCATTATCTAGAGCAAAAAGCTTGCATACTACATTTATTTTTTACTTTGACTAATCCTTATATTAATGTAGATATGAAGTTTAAACAATGAAGAATGATCAAGAGAGGAGATGGAAGATGGAAGAACTTGATGAATGGAATGAGAAATATCATTATTCAAGTTTCTAGATTGATACTAGAAGTCTCCATGATCAAATGGAAGTTAGAATGACTCAATTCGAGTTAAAATAAGCTACGAGTTGCATTCTTGAAGTCATTCTCAAGTACAACAATGTAATTCTCGAGTATGGCACTATTCATGCGAAAATTTCAGTCATTCTCGATCCATTCTTGAGAATCATCAGTCATTCTCGAGAATCATCGTGTTTTATTTCTCTGTTCAACTAGGTTTCACATTTCACTCGAGCGAGGTCTCAGTAATTCGATGATATCTCTTAAACCAGAGATCGGATTAAGGTGAAACCAATTTTGTTGGAAACTAGACTTCCAATGCATCATTTTGAGATAAAATTAAATTCCAAAAGAGGTCAGATGAAGGAGCTATGAATTTTGGAAGATGACAGTGAAATTCACGCCACACAGTAGACCAAGCTTCGGTATTTTGAGTGTATCTCACAAACGACAAATCCAAATAAGTTGAAACCAGTTCCATTTGAAACTAGACTCACATATATTTCCAAAAACAACAAGATCACGAAAAACAAAGATCAATTGAAAGATATACGATGTTTTGAATTTGACGGTCAGTTCAAGATGCTGCAAAAAATGCTGGTCAAGAACAACCTCCATTCATCCGATGATAACGGACAAAATACAATGAGTTTGGAGCAGATTCTTCTTGAAATGGAAAGAAGACTTGAAGAGATTTTTGAGCATGAGTGGTTTGACAAATTTGCTATTACAGATGCACTTCTGATATGTTTATGATTATCGAGTATGTGCTTGGAATTCTTGAGAATGAGACTTCAACTCTTGAGAATGGTTCTTGACTCTTGAGAATGCCTAGTCAGAATCACAATGGAATAGAATTCTCTAATGTGATTCTCGAGAATTGATAATCAATTCTCAAGAATCAGTAAGGGAATTCTTGAGAATGGACGGTAAATTTTCTAGCATATTTCTCTTATGTGTTTAAGTTAAAATGCAATTCTCGAGTATGAGTGTAGAGATTCTTGAGAATGCTTAACTACTGATGTTTGCAAAAATCTTTGAACGTATCATTCTCAAGAATCTAAAATGCAATTCTTGAGTATCGTTAAAACATGATTCCTAGAAAGACTTTTCTTTGATAATTCTCGAGAATCAGATGAACAATTCTCGAGAATACATATTGACATTTGAAATCTCCGTTCTCGTAATCTGGAATTAATTGATTAAGCATTAGGTACTTCATAATATTATTTCT
Organism: Acacia acuminata; assembly: GCA_019022655.1. NCBI lineage: Eukaryota > Viridiplantae > Streptophyta > Magnoliopsida > Fabales > Fabaceae > Acacia > Acacia acuminata. Next base: position 230,796 of record JAFJYI010000036.1, read on the forward strand.
TACTATTCCTAACATCGTTTAATCAGTTTGCTAGTGTTTTTCAGATATGCTTAATATTGTTTAAGCATCAAAATTGTCATAAAGCAAATCTGTGTCAGAAGCATTTAATGCAACTCAGAAAAATAGAGCAACAATTGGAATTAATCTTAAGTAGTGATTTAAATCATTCCTTCAAGCATACCTATTCCGGCTATCATTCTGAGTCATCCTCTGTACAAGTACAATCGACGGCAAATGCATTTAATGAGACAATGGTCGAATATGCTCAACGAAAATCATCTGTACCTAATGGAAGTTCGAAGAAACTCAACGGCTTTATTCAAAGCTTCATCTAATGGCTACTTCCAACAGACATCCAATGGTTATATTCTAAACTGGAAGAATAACTCAACAATCAAATACTCGCAACGGTCGAAACACAAATACATATAAATTGGGAAATCTTCAAACCGGAAGGAGTGACGATTAACGAACAATCAACAAAAACAAAATTTCCTTCTCAGTCAAAATGTCTTTTGACGTTTATCTCATTTTCTCTCTACTTTCTCAGTGATCATTTAATTTATTAGAGAGTGAGATTATTTGTAGTGCACTTCGTATTCATTTTATCACTTCGAGAGAGAAGATTATTTGTAATCATTCATTACAAAGATTGTATCCTTACAGTGGGTAAGGGGAGTATCTCGGTAAGAGATTTGTAAAGGCTGCACAAGTGCCTGGCTAAACTTGTGGGATTATAATGGTTCTCAAGTATCCGATTAAAGCTTGAGGGAGATAGTGGATTGAAATCTCAGGAGGAGCCTGGGGATTGGACATAAGTCATCGTGGATTGGGCCGAACCAGCATAGTTTGCATATTCTCTTCCCTAAACTCTTATATTTCTAGTGTATATGTTTGAATGACTGACTATTTCTTTATAAAGTATTTCTGTCATACGAACCAATTTCAATAAGTTGCGAAAAGATTTTTAAAGTTCCTAAAGTTTTAACGGACACCCAATTCACCTCCCTCTTGGGTGATAGCCAGTCTAACACGTCGCATGTTTTGCGACGAAATCATTTACAGATCAGCCCCCCTTCGCGGTTATTTCCGCGATTTCTTCATCTTCTTCCCCGTGCTCGCTCTCTGGTCCGACCTCCTCCGCCTTTCCGATGCCCCCGATGCTTGTCCCTCCGCCTCCTTCACCGTCCAACATCCTCCCCCTGCCAGTCACGCCATGTGCTCGCCCTTCCACCGTCCGACCTTGTTTTCCAGGTTGGTTTGATTTTTTTTTTTTACCTAATTGTGTACAATTGAGCTAGCAATATCTTTATCACCACTGAACAAAACTAATGACTCTTTTGTTGTGCCACGCATACATATCCTAGACATATTATTAATTCACTATTGACTAAATCCTCAGATTAATTTGTATTGGTGTCATTGATATATAATAAATATTTATTAGTGAAATGGGAGCCTAAATCTGATCCGTATATTCTTTTTTGTCTAGTAGGAATATATATATATATATATATATATATATATATATATATATATATAAGTATAAAAATTGTGATTTCATTGCTTGTGTCTCTCCATGTCGTATTATTACTTGCAACCAAAAAGTATATTATCTTTTTTTCCAAAAAAAAATTATTACCTCCGGTCCTAATTACGGGGAGCACTTTGTAGTGTAAATTGTACAACAAAAATGCTCTTATAATTAGGACCGGAGGGAGTATTATATTATCACACAAACCAAATTTCTGTCATATTATTATTCTTTGGACTATGCTTAATCCAAATAACTAAATTAATAGCTGACAGATCACATTTCATTATATAGGTACGTATAGGATTCTTGACTTATCAGAAGAAAATTTAGGGTTCCATAATTCAAACTTCAAAGATAAAATGAAAAATTTATAGCATTCCCCCACATAATTAAGTATGCATATTTGAAATAAAAATTTTAGTTTAGTTTATTGATGCTCTAATTATATTTTTCAAACCAATCAATTAGTTGACCGTTCTTTATTGATCTGCTTGGCAAAACAAACCACTCATATATATGGTTGGTTCGATTATATGAGGAATTGTTTTTTATTTTTTATTTTGACATAATATAATGTTGGAATAATCTTGATAGAGATCATGAAAAATAAAATGAAACATAGTTTTCATTGAATAACTTTCTAAATGTTTTATTTTCATATAATGACGTGATATTTATTTGATACTATTAATTCATTCTTACTTTAATATTGTAAAGCACCAAATTAGTGATAACTTGATTTTTTGAAACAAAAAGTATTTAGAATTAAGCCTTTTTAGGAAATATTAAATTATATTTCTTACACATGAACCTACTTATACATAGGTCCCACATAAAAAATTATTTACAAGTAAAAATTCTAAATATTAAATTTTTTGAATCCTATTAATATTAAATAAAATTCCAGTGCCTGTCTATATTTAATTTTCTTACCTGGTTCCAACAAATAAAAATTCTTTACTAGAAAATGAATTGTTTTCTATTTTTTGACGAAATTTAATATTTGTTGGCATATGAAATGAAACACAGCTTTGTATTGAATAACTTTCTAGGTATTTTAGTCGTTTAATATTTGGTAGGAGTATTGTTGATTGATCCATATTCGAATATTTAAAATTTTACATAAAAATTATTTCTCTTTACGTGATTTTTTTAGTTCATAAAATTTGAGTTGGGAGTTTATTTTTAAAAGATGTCTAACCACTATGAAAATAACTTTTTAAGAAGGGACCAACTCGGTCTTAGTCCGGATTAGTTTAGGGCCATTGATGTGTCTAAAAGATGGCCTGTCTGGGATACCGGATGCACTACGCAAAAAAAAAAAAAAAAAAAAAACCCTTTATAAGAATAATCTCTATGAATTTGATCGATGAGACTTTTAATAAACATAAGAAAAATTAATTTTTTTGTTGTTGATTGACGAATGTCAAATGCTTGTTTTAGTTTGACCCAATAAGAAAGTGTTGTTAGCTATACAATAATTGGTGATAATTTTGTTTAGTACAATAGTATCATCCGATATATATTTAAATGATTCATTTGAACTTGAGCATATTGTTAAGATTTAGTAAGAGTTGATTTTTACTGTTAGTTTTCTATCTACATTGTATATTTAGATCCTCAATTTGCTTTAAGAGACGTTGTTTTTTAGCCCAGATGCCCCCTTCATATGCATGTCCTCATCTTCTAGTGTACTATCCTCATTCTCTGGTTGCTTATTGGGATATGTTTTTGCATGTGTTTGTTTGCCAATCTCTTAATTAAGTTCGAATTGGTTGGTATACGTGGCCAGTTGTATTGGCCACTTATATTTGTGGCATGTTCATATGTTAATTACGTTAGTAACTGAACTAGCTAGGAAGTATGAAAGGCAATCACGATAGGAGTTGTATGTACAATCGTCTAACCGATAAAAGATAACCAACTCAAGCATTCTTGTTAGGTTTGGAAGAGTTCATCCAATTTGCTTTGGCGCATTCAAATAATTCAAGTAGGGTGATCAGTTGTCTGTGTGTTAAATGTAGGTGTTTAAGATTTAAAGATCCAGGCACGGTCAAAATCCATTTGTGTAAAAATGGATTCATGAAGGATTATGAATGTTGGGAATGTCATGGCGAAGTCCGACAAACATCGAGTGGTTATTATGGGGACAGTAATCATTAAAAAAATAATTAAAGATTCCGATATTTGCTATGGATTCAGAATCCGTCGCAAAATTCCAGTTTGCGACCGATTTGGAATCCGTCACAAAATTCAAATTTGCAACGGATTTCAAAATTTGTCGCAAATCCAGAGATTTGCGAAGGATTTTCGAATCCGTTGCAAATCTGGAATTTTGCTTCTCGAATTTGCGACGGATAAAATTCAAAATTTGTGACAGAAAATTAAAAATTTGTTGCAATTGCAACGAGGTTTTTTTGACGGACGTAATCCATCGCAAACTGAATTTGCAACGGAAAATCCCTATTTTGCGACAGATTTTTTCCGTCACAAAAACTAATATTTTTTGTAGTGAAGCTAAACAGATTCGCCGACAAGGCGTGAGGGGTTGGAAGGGTTTCTTTTGTCACTGGCAGGTGTTCATGGGTAGGGCTGGGTAGGGCGAGACTCTTGCCCGATGCCCTGCCCGAAATATCATTGGGCAAGTAAAATGTAGTCCCATGCCCGGCCCTGCTTGATAAAAGTCCTAACATTTTTTAGTCAAGGCGGGCGGGCCTTCCATGTCCAAGTTGCGATATCTTGCCACACTCTATATGACTTTAATCATACCTAATAAACAATATTGCAAACTTAAAATGAAATCCATAATTCTATACTTTTGAATATTTTAAAATACTTCTATAACTTAAATCTTGAAATTAAAAAGAGAACTATATGCCTTCACAAATAGTCAAATACCTATAAGTGAAAATAAAAAATATATATCGAGCAAAAATAAAAAAAATATATATATATAATACTATTGTATAAAAAATAAAAAATAAAAAATAGATATTATTATATATACTGGGTGGCCAAATGGGCGGAAGCGGCTTATCATGTCCGATGCCCACTTCGCCCACAAAAATACCCAACCCAATTGTACCTAATTTTTTTTCCGGGCTACTTTTTCTTGAGTAGGGTAAGGCGATTTTTCCGTGGGCTCGATGGGCGCGAGAGCCATGGGTGTCATAAACACCCCTAGTAGCTGGTTATGAGGTGTGGTGGTGGAGGAAGCTTGCTTTGGTTGAACACATGCGCGAGTCGTCTTGCCATTTCTTTCCTTTTTTTTTTTAATTTCTTTGGGATGCCACTGTAATTTCATCTTTTAATTAATTACTATAAAGTCCCTTAGGACTTTTTTGAGATTTTTTTGGTCCCATAAAACCTTAAAGGGATTTTCCCTTATCATTTAAGCAAGGAAACAGTTAAGTATAAAAATTTAATTTTTTTCTTCTTAATATGATTTATTCAGGTTCATGTTAAAATAAATTTTTTATACATACATAAATTATGTTTTAGATTTAACTGAAATTTTGAAAATGATAAAATATTTAAATGTAAAGTAATAGTAAAACAAGCAAGTTAAACACTTTTTAGGTCTATTATTTTACTTTTATTTATATTTGAGCAATATTTTTTGGGAAAATTAAAATAAAGGATCTCAAGAAAATAATATTTATTATAAAGGACCATAAAAATTGTAATTACTTAGAATGACCAAACATGATAATATAAATTTAAAATTACTAAATTGTCCCTAATCAAATCTCATTCATTATCTCTTGTATTCATAATTAAAAAAATTAACTAAAATTAAAAAAAAAAACTGACTATCATGATATGTTAAAATCCTTTTTTTTAATTTTCATTATATTATTTAATTTACAACTGTTAAACTCATATTTTTTAAATTTTTAGTTTTCACCAATTTATGTCATCAAGTAGATCCTATTTATAAGTTCTCTTTGACAAAAAAAAAAAAAGTTAAAAAGTTAAAAAAGTTCTCTTATTTATAAGTCAAGTTTCAAGATAGTAAATGAGATTGTGACAATTTTACCTATATTAATTGTAGCTATGAAAGAGAGATTTGACAATAAATTTTAGAGATAGAGAGAGAAGAAAAAGTTAAAAATGTCTACTCATGAGGGTAAAGTTGAAAATTTATCTCATAATCACTGAGTTAACTACCTCTCATTGGTATTTGAGATTTAGTTAAAAATAACGTATAAATAAGACCAAAGTAGTATTTGACAGTTTTTTTTTTCTTTTTAGAAATTGCTAAGTTATTTGAGCATGGATTGGTGTATCCAAACAGTAGTTGGGCGAATTAATCATTCTACCTGGCGTGCATATTCACTGCTAACTTGTCTTCAATTCCTTCTTTGTCCATTGTTGACCCATCAACTTCTTAAAAAATAACAGAGGTGTTGAGAAAATGAGGAAGACCCCTGAGTTCAATGACGAAGTCACCGGTAGTGATACAGGAATGTGTGACCCAGTCTCCTCTCTGATGTTTTTGGTTTCTAATGAAAGATAGTGATACAAACAACGTAAATTTCAGTTTTTAGTCGAAATTTTTATGGAGAAGGGAAACAGGAATATGTGACCAGTGATCTTGATGAAGTTCTAGACTTCTAGTTCTAGGTATAGTGACACCACATGTATCGTATACTTCCCTTATGTAGTCATCCAATGTTTTCTATTATCTATCTGTTTTTTCTGGGATTGCTTAACAATTTCTTATTCTTTTACTGTTGTAGTGAAGTATCTGGCGATACATAGAGCCTGTTTGGCATTCCCCAAAACCTAGATTTTAATTAATCTTTTTCAAACGCTTTGAATTTTCTCCAAAACTATTTTCTACCCAAAATTTAGGTTTTGAGGGCAAAACCCAAATCCACCTATTTTTTGCTTCCAGCTGATTCCAAAACGAAAGTGGGCCCACCATTTTTGCAGATACCCAAGATACCTTCTATTATATCTATTGAAAACAGTCTTCCCTCTCCCAACACATTTGTGCTTACAATCATCCCGTCCTCGTTCTCTCTTCCCATCTTCATCCTCTCTTTTCCGGTAACTGTTTGCTGCTCGAAAGTTTGCTCCGAATACCGGAGGTGTGAAGAAGCCCCATCGTTTCAGGTCAGGGACGATCACTCTTAGTGAGATCAAGAAGTACCAGAAAAGTACTGAGATTTTGATCAGGAAGCTTCCTTTCCAGCATCTAGTTCGTGAGATTGCTCAGGATTTCAAACTGATCTTCGATTCTAAAGCTCTGCTGTCGCTGCTCTTTGATTTTAGAGGAAAAATTAGCCAAAGATAGCTTTAACAAAATCCATCACAGCACATAGAAAAATTAAAATCCAGATTCAAACAACGAACTGAAAGAAGAGGGTCGAGGAACAAATGTCGTCCAGCTTCTCTGTTTCTTCAACTCTCCGTTCTTTTCTTTTATTCCCTCCGAATTTGCCTTTGGGGCTCTAAATCACGGCTGTGTGTCTGAGATGGTGAGATCGACGGAGGTCCAACGGTGGTGGTGGGTTGAAGCTGGTCCGATTCGAACTCCCTTTCTATTCTGCAACTCCGGTGAGGAAGAAAAAGAAGGGTGAAGGTGGCGAAGAGATCGAGATATGGCATTGTACACTAAGGAGAGAGAAACCTGGAAGAACGATGGCGAACTGTGAAGACGAAATGAATTGAATATATTCGAATGCGTTTTAACCAAAAGCAAAAAAAAAAAAAAAAAAAAAAAAAAAAAAAAAAATATATATATATATATATATATATATATTCGAATGCGTTATGTATGGAAGTTAGTTTTGGTTTGATGCGATGGTATTAATCAAATAATAAGTTTATATGTTAAAAATATTTTTTCTAAAAATTTTATATATATTTTGGTATTTATTAATGAATATAATGTTCATAATATTTAAAATATCACTTTATCCTTTTAAACGTAATTATACAAAAAGTTAATGTCCTTTTTGATAAATTTGACCCTCTAAAAGCTATTTTGATAAAAACACTCAAACACTATCATTTTTTTCCAAAACCATTCTCTAAAAACCATTCTCTAAAAGCTATTATCCAAAACCTAGGTTTTACCTCATAAATGGTGAAAATCATTCTCCAAAAGTAACTCCCAAACAGGCCCTAATTGATAGCACCACTATTGCAGAGACATCAGAGAAGGGATTTGAATTCCATGTGAAGGATTTTTGGTTTTGGCTACGTCCACTACCTGTATGAAACTGCGCCGTTTTGGCGTAGTTTCACACACATTCTTATCCCTTTTCTTTAAAAAAAAAAAAAAAATTCAGGCACTACTGGGAGTAAAATGATGAGTAAAATGATAATGCAGGATACGAAACAATTTTTTATGATCTTAAAAAAAATATTTGAGAGGATACTTACTAATACTAAAATAATACTTCAGGATACTGAAAAGATAATTTATGATCTTAAAAAAATAATTCAAGCACCAACTGCTACTAAAAATATGTTTTAGGATATTTTTAAGTGAGAAACAAAAAAAGGAAAATAGAAAAAGAGGCACTTTTTCTTGGTTGATCTATGCGAGTGTGTGAACTATGCGAAGTCTATTAAAGCAGGGGTAGAGTCGGGGGGTTCGAAATGGGGCGAAAATTATAGAATTGACCCAACATTTTAGAAAATTATATATTTTATCCTGATAAATATTTCAATATTTTCATTTTAGTTTTTTTATGAGACTAAAATATAGGGACTGAAGTATAAATTTTAAATTTTTACAAGACTAAAATATAGTTTCCTAAATTTATGGGTCCAATTCTATAATTTTGGAAGTGACCCCCGATTCCGCCCTTGTATTAAAGAGGCACAAGGGACGAGAAAATTGCAGTGAATGAAGAGAAAGAGTGAACAATTGAGAGTTCTACTCTATAAGAGAGAGAGAGAAAAAAAAAAAAAAAAAAAAAGGAAAAAGAGAGAGAGAGAGAGTAAAAGTGGCCTACGTTTGATAAACAAATCTAGAAAAATTCTTCCTCCACAATACACTGTCCAATTATATTCAGATAGAGGGATCTAGAGAAATATTGATTATGCAGGTAAGGGGCCTACGTTGTCGACTTTGTTTTTTGGGATTCCACAATTATTGATTTTTTTTTTTCATATATCCATATTGCTCTCAATTTTTTTAGGGTTTTATATAGAGAAAAAAAAATTTCTCCAAAGCAAGCTCAAACGGCGTCGTCACATACCAACCCTATTTTAATCAATGATTGCTTTCGGGTGTTGACGTTAGTTCCGTCGCTTGCGGATTCACGAGTCGAGTCGAGGAGCCTTTTATTGAATCCTAAGCAATCTAAATGTCATGCAAATGCAATGAAAACAAGGGGGATTGGGTTTTGGATTTTTAAATTAATAAACTAAAATGGAAATGCAATTTAAATGAAGCAAAGATAAAATAGAATATAAGAAAATGAGAAGAAGCGAGATAAAAATCGATCAACCCAACATTCGATTCCGAGACTTCCATAATTGAACAAAATATAAATAACCCACGTTTGGCTCGGACGAACCGAGATCTCTCGCATTCGCCCGTAAAATCCCTCGACTAGACGATCGCCTAGAATATGTCCGAACAGCGGCGTCCCCACCGTGCAATCGCACAAGACAACTTAAAACCTAGTTCGAACTCAGTCCTTGGGATAAACCAAACCGAATATTAAATCTAATATTCGAACTATTTCCGAAATCGGATCCGATAAGATGAAAATAGAAACGAGTTAAATCACCAATAAAGCACAAGTTCTATGGATGAATAATGGAATCCTCACGTTGGGTTAACCACGAAGCTTAGCCAAACATGGCTAAGCAAAACACGAAGAAAATATGAAGAAGAAAACCAAAAAGAAATCCTATTCAACGTAATTGAGAATATGTTTTTAGCCATCTAGTCTAACCTATAAATAGGAAACACTAGGGCTACAAGATTGGCCCAAAAATAGGAAACCTCTAAGAATAGGAAATCCCTAATAAATGGTCTTTATTACAAAATTCGAGCAGAATAAAAATCCAGAAAAATGGCTCTGTCTTTAGCTCCAATTTCGTCCATCTTCTTGTCCGAATCAGCCTTCCAAGTCTTCATAACAATTGTAGCTCTCTGAATCATCTAAAAAGGGAAAGAAGAATCAGGCTAATCGGATATATAGATCAAAAGTTATGGCGAAAATACTAAATTACTATAAATCTGGAATTTAATCATAAAGAATGAATCAAATCCAATTAAAAGCTCAAAGCCCAATTAAGTAATAAAATCCATTATTTATTAACTAAAAAATCCTAAATTTATTCATTATGAGATACAAATAAGTGTAATAATATTCAATCATCACTCGTCAAATTGTGCGATTGATATCACGCAAAACCTTCACCGATCATCACTATGGAAAAGCTTGTATCAGATTTTTTTTTTTTTTTTTTTTTTTTTTGTTTAACAGTTTTCTATTGTTGCGTAATCAAGCTTGGGCCATTATCGGACTGTGAATTTATGTGCAATGGAATTGTCATGCCGCCACTAGTTCTCCTTTTACTACTGCTACGAGGGATGCATGCAAAAAAAAAAAAAAAAAAATCCGAAGACAAAAGCTTAGTTCACATGGTCATCAACAATTTTCTTCATGTCTCTTGATAGCATGTTAATTTATGAAAGTCCCGCATGTCTTGTGCTTGTGCAGTAGGCCAAGTAGGTTAACTATTTTAGCCTCGTTTATATGGTCTGTGCTTGTGCAGTAGGCCAAGTAGGTTAACTATTTTAGACCATATAATTTATAAGCAGGTTAACTATTTTAGACAAAAAAAAAAAAAGTCTATGCTTGTGCAGTAGGCCATATAATTTATATGGTCTGTGCTTGTGTAGTAGGCCAAGTAGGTTAACTATTTTAGGAAGAAAAAAAAGTCTTGTGCTTGTGCAGTAGGCCAAGTAGGTTAACGAAAGTCCATCAACAAAAGATTAGTTCACATGGTCTGCACACAGTTTTATAAGCAGGTTAACTATTTTAGTCTCGTTTATAATCTTGTCATTTGCACAAGTGGGTTCATTTGCACACATCGTTTCTCATTCAGTACAAGTTGCACATGCACACATAGTTTTTATTAGCCTCAGCTCAGGATTTGTTTTCTCAGTAGTGCAAGAGCTTAATAATTGCAATCAATTGCACTGTTAATAAAGTTTATATGGAAGGTTGAATTTTTTTGCATGTGTGTAATTTTTTCTTCTTCTCTGTCCCATATATCTTTAACATTTGTCCATAAGAAGGTATAAAGTCTTTTGTTTTATTTTTCATTGTTTCAGGAAATGAAGATTTCTTACTGTTTCATTGAAATTGTATGCGTACATTATATCTGTCATGATTTCTAACTTACAAGGATGGTAAACCAAGTGGTCTTTTTAGAATGGTATCCTATTTATGATTTTTCATGCATCAAAATTCAAGCTAATTCTTGAAATTTAATATTTTGCAGAATGGAGATTTTTCTCCATGATGGATCACTCTCAAATTATAACTATTGAAGACATTGACATGAGTAAAAGTTTAGTACGTGTAGAAGATATTGTTGATTTAGAAAAAAAAAATACAGCTGAATTTAGAGAAGATGATCTTAGTGAAATCATGGCAAACAAAGATGGTGAATGTGGGGAAGATAATGCACATGAAATTGTGGGAGGGTTGATACTAAATTGAGCGAAACCCCTATTTTAACTAGAATTTTTGAGACATCAGAAGAAGCTTATGCTTTTTATAATGCTTACGCAAAAGGTAAGGGGTTCGGAATACGTAAGCAATACAATAACAAGAGTACAATTACGAAACAACCATATAGGTGGAATTATGTGTGCTCGAAGCAAGGTATTAAGAGACTAGATGATAAAGGAATTGATGTTGACAATGTCAAAAGGCACAGGGATACAAGGACTAATTGTTCGGCGATGTTACAAGTAAAGTTGGTGGATGGCCTATGGAAAGTGGAGAAGTTCAATGATACACACAACCATCCATTGATTAACACTCCAACAAAGGTGAAGAAGTTTCTTTCTCAGAATGAATTGAGACGATCGGATTTGACAAAATCTGTTGTTTCTAAGCTTTATCAAGAGGGTTTAACATCTTCGAAAATTTCAAAGGTTGTGAGCGCTATGGACAAAGAGTTTGATCTTACTCTAGTTCAAATCAACAAGTATTATATCCAAAGTGAAAAAAGAATAATGTGGGGCAAGAATGTCAGGGCATCATCAAACACTTTCAAAGGAAGTCCTTGGTTGATGGAGCATTTTATTTTGATATGGATTTAGCAGAAGATGGAACATTAAGAAGCATATTCTGGGCGGATGGTAGGTCAAGAGCTGCATATGCTCATTTCGGTGAAGTCCTTGTTTTTTATGTGACTTATAAAACAAACAAGTTCAAGTTTCCTTTTGCTCCTTTTGTGGGGGTTAATCACCATAGACAGACAATTTTATTTGCTGCTGCTTTGTTAGAAGATGAAACGGAGACAACATTTACATGGTTGTTTGAACAATTTCGGACATGTATGTTTGACAAGTCTCTCGTTTCTATTATCACTGATCAAGATAAAGCTATGGGAAAAGCAATTGCCAAGATATTTCCAGGAGCACGACATCGTTTTTGTGCTTGGCATATAAAGAAACATGTTATGGAGCATAGTCAAGCACTACGTGCACAATTTAAAGATAGTTTTGATGTTGACTTTCGTGCGTGGTACAAAAGTCGAAACATTGATGAATTTGAAGGCAAATGGGAAGTAATGAGGACTAAATATGATATTAAAACAAATAGTTGGTTGGCTAACATGTATGCTTCACGTCATCATTGGGCAAAGGCATACTTGAAAGATACATTTTTTGCAGGAATGACCACAAGTGGCCGAAGTGAGAGCATCAATGCATTTTTTAATGGATATGTCAACTCTAACACTATGTTAAATGATTTTTGCATCCAATATGACAAAGTAATCAAATCTAGGAGGGATGCAAAGGAGGATGAGGATTTCAAAACTAGAAATACAAAAGCAGATTTGGAGACTAATCATCCTATTGAAGGAATAGCCGGAGAACGGTACACAAGAAAATTATTTCAAATTTTCAAAAAAGAGTGGAAGGTTACCATACTTGATTATTTTCATGAAAAAATTGCAACAAAGGAAAACCTTATTACATATCGGGGTAGGGTCTCCCGAAGTTGATAAAGAATAGTGGGCAATTGTCGAGTACCATTTGACAGAAAGCTTCACAACTCAATGTTCTTGTGCAAAGTTTGAGACTATGGGGATTTTGTGTAAACATATTCTGCACATTATGAAGAAGAAACAAATAATGACCCTTCCCAAAAAATATATCTTGTCTAGATGGACCATGAATGTAAGCTATAAGGCTGAAAATCTTGTATCCATTCATGGTGAAACAAATCCTAATGAAATTAGTGTATTGTCTTTGTGGTCGATTCATTCGAAGTACACTATGGCTATTTCTGAAGCAAGAGATTCTATTTGTGAGATTAAAAGGTTTGATGCTATGGTTGCTGAATTTTTGCAACAACAGTTGGAAAGAAAAAGAAAGAGAGGTGAAGATGAACTAGTTACCCAAACGATTCCACAAGCTTCACTCATTAATGATGTGCGTGATCCCACTCAACCAGTCAAAACTAAAGGGCGTCCAAAGGTTTCTTCACGAATAAAATCAAGCGTAGAGTTGTCGACAAAACAACAAAAAACTTGCAGTTATTGTCAAGGGAAGAGTCATAATAAAACAGGTTGTTAGATGCTAAAGGTACTCGTTTTTAAATGTTGGTTATGATTAGTTTTGATGATGTCTTATATGGATGTCATTATTGAAAGCAAAAAGATTGAGTTAATATATTGAGTAATATAGTTATCTCCTACATTGACTAACTACTATATTTAATGTAGATTAGTTCAAGTTAAATCATAGAGATTAATCAAGAAGAAGAGGAGATATTGAAGAAGGTATAACTTGATAAGAATGATGAGTCCAAGTTTGAATGACAAAGAATAATCAAGATGGGAGATTAAAGAAGGAAGAATTTGTTGAATGGAATTATTCAAGTGCTTATATTGATGCTAGAAGGCTCCAAGATCATATGGAAGTTCGAATGGCTCAATTCAGAGTTAAAACAAGCAAATATAAGGTTTAGGACGAGAAAACTCGAGGTTTGAGTACAAACCTCGAGGTTTGAGTGTCTTCAGCGTCTCTGGTGTCTCTGGACTAGCAAACCTCGAGGTTTCAGTCAAAACCTCAAGGTTTCAGTCAAAACCTCGAGGTTTCAAGCAAAACCTCGAGTTTTAGCACTGATCAGCAATTCTGGTCTACTCTGTTTCATGTTTAGCTCGGGCGACGTCTGGTAATTTGATGATATTTCTTAAACCAGAAATCGGATTGAAGCGCAATTAGTGGAATATGAAACTAGACTCCCAATGCATCATTTTGATATAAAATTCAATCTCAAAGGAGTTCAGATCAAGGAGCTATGAATTGTGGAAGTTGACAATAAAATTCACGCCACACAACAGACCAAGCTTCAATATTTTGAGTGTACCTCACAAACTACAAATCCGATTGAGCTGAAATCAGTGGCATATGAAAGTAGACTCACAGAGCTTTCTATTTAGAGTTTAATGGATCAAAAATGAGTTTAGACCAAGGAGATATGTCGCTCGAAAGTTGACAGTCAGTTCAGGACGTTACAAAAACGCTGGTCAAGAACAGCCTTCATTCATCGGATCATAACGGACATAATACAATGAGTTTGAAGCTGATTCTTCTTGCATTGGATTCTTACCTTGAGCTTGGACATATAAACTTGAGTTTAAAATTGGCCAAGAATTTTTCCAAGTTTTTCTGAACAAAGCAAAACCTCCAGTTTTACTTCAAAACCTCAAGGTTTTGTTTTGGCGCAAAACTGAGAATTTCCAGATTTAAATGAAACCTCGAGTTTTGATGAAAACCTCCAGGTTTTGCATCCAGAGAGCAAATGACTTTTCCCTGATTTTGAAAACCTCCAGGTTTCCAGAAAACCTCCGGTTTTCGCATCCCAGAGCAAACGACTTTTCCACGATTTTGAAAACCTCCGGGTTTCGGAAAAACCTCAAGTTTGTTCTTGGCGCGATTTTGCAAGGTTTCACATTCAAAGTGAAACCTCGAGGTTTCCGATAAAAACTCCTTGTTTTGTCGAGGCGAGAGAGACAAACGCTTTCGCAACCTTAAAAAACCTCCAGGTTTGAGAACAAACCTCAAGGTTTCGTCGCTGATTCAGAAATTCAAATCTGACGAATTTGCAATACCTTCTTGTTTGATCTTAATACTTCCTATGATTAATCTCTAATGTTCCTAAATATGTTTAACCACTTTCTTGGTGAGTTTCAGGTAAATTAGAGAATGTTTATTGAAGGTTTAAAGCAAAAGCAAAAGTGATGTCAGCACATTAAATGCAAACCCGAGAAAGTTGCATTCTTTTGGGTAATCCTTACGCACACGTTTAACAAAGGATTAAAGATTGTTTTCCACATCTAGTAGCTGCTATTCCAACGGATATATTTTCAAGAAGTCAACTCTGAACTTCTGCACAGCTGGATTAAGTGAAGATTAGAGAGAGAAGAAGACCAAAACTGAACCAGAACCTTGTCTAATGAAGACAACAGTTATATTGAAGATTACAACGGTCATATATTGATCTCTACCTATAAAAGAAGACAGATTCAAGCAGAAAAATGCTGATTTTCATACTACTCACACTCTGTTTTTCAATGTTTACATAGTTTATCATAGAGAGTGAGATAATTTGTATTGCACTTCAGTGTTTATCTTATTCACTTCTGAGAGAGAAGAATCATTATAAACATTCTATCTGTTTATTTGAGAGTTACTCAAGATTGGGTAATCTTGAGAGGGAAACAGATTGTAACCTTGCATTGTGTAAGGGGAATATCTCGGTGAGAGATTTGGCTTCACAAGTGCCTGGGTGAACTTGTGGGATTGTAAAGGCTTCTCTTGTGCCCGAATTAAACAAGAGGATAGTGGATTGGAAATCTCAAGTGGAGCTTGAGGACTGGATGTAGGTCAAGGATAGGACCAAACCAGGATAAATCTCGATCGCATATTCTCTTCCCTTATCTCTTATATTTCCAAAGATATATGTTTGAATGATTTGTCTATTATTTTAGAACTCTTTCTTGTCATATAAACTGGTTTTTCTTGAGTTGCAAAAAGATTTTCAAAGTTCCTAAGTTTTTATTCTTCACCCAATTCACCCCCCTCTTGGGTTCAGCCGGTTCTTACACTAAATTTTCTATTTATGTTTGTGATTTCCTTTTTAAACTTGATGAAAATTTTGTAAAGTTTCATTTGTAGATGGAAGTTGCAAGAGAGAAGCAAAAAGAATAGTAGCGATTGCAATTATTTTCATGGTTTTATTTTGGTAAGAACTTATTTTTGATGAGCCATTTTCATGATTATGTTTTTAAGTATGACATTTCAATGTATGTAAGTACTTAAATGCTTAATACTTTTTTACTTATTTTTCAGGAAATATGTTGGGGCACTTATGGTTTCATTTGTATATGGACAAGTTAATAACAGACTTCGCAATGTTTTTGTAGGGCAATGTTGGTTGGCGAAGTAAATACCAGAAGTATTGTGGGTTTCAAAATGTATATGGATAAGTTTTTTGTGTATATACAATCATTATGATATGGGTTTTTTTGGTGACTTTCATTAGATTTGATAATCAAATGTAAAGTCAACTTGCTGATTTTTGATTTGCATAAAAGAACTTCAATGCATATAGCAAGTGTAATATATTAAAGTTAAAAATGAATGAAGTTGCTCAAATTATAAAGGAGACTAAAATACTAAACTTTAGGAGCTCCTACTTGCTTATAAAACTGTGTGCAAATGATCATGGACAATTCTGACACTAGTTAATGCAACTAATCTCATAAGCAGTTAACTTGCAGCGATGAATTTTCATAATATTTGGGCAGCAGTGGTATCTGGGTACCCTCAAAAGACAGTCGTAATTCTCTCTACATCATATGTTCCTAACAAAAAGAGCTAGCTCTAACTCAGGCATGAATCAAAGCTTATAAACACTCAAATAACACTCAGAACTTGTTACAAAATGAATATTTGGCATCTTCTATCTCAAACAAATCTGGACCAGTGCTTCAAGTTCATGTGTTGTGACTTTAGCATAATGCCTTCGAGAACTTGGCCTACTGCACAAGCACAAGACTTTTTTGTCCATGCCTCACTATCACTATCAGGATATTTTTCTCCTCTCTTACTTCATTCCATTTGCCCTCCGTCACTATCATGTTATTTTCATCCTCTCTTACTTCATTCCATTTGCCCTCCATGCTCAGCTTTTCTACCAGATAAAATGTCGTTTCAATCAATCTCCTTGTTCGTGTTCGTGTTGGTTTTTCTCGGTGCGTTTTCTCAACCCGATAAATTTCAAGCTTTTTTCTCCTGTAACAGGAGAAATATAAAACCCTTATCTTCATTTCATAGGATACTACAATGCCACTAGACAAGGGCAACGAAGAAGGCACAACATAAACAAAAATATGCACAGGAAGTATATCATATGATACAATATATAAACCGTGTCCTCTTCCCTTAAAGCAACAATATACATGGAGGGTCAGGATTTATAATTTAATGAGCTTTAGTGGTCAAGAGAGGTCATGATTGAAGATCAGGTTCACCACGAAGGCATCCGGTTCAAATGATTTTGCAGAATCATCACCTTTAAACCCCAGGTATCACTCCAACTCCGGCTTCATTCGATGTTAGATACGAGTTATTTTGGTTCCCATCAATGTTGACCAGGATGAGAACAGATGCAAATAATAATGTAGCCAGACTGACCAAAGTAAGTTTCAATATGCTAAGTACAGGCTTGACCTTCCACACAAACAGAATATGACCCACTTAAAGTCAGTCAAGCACATCATGCAGCAAAAGATCCTCGTTTTAATGAGAGATGCATTTAAAGATGGTTCTGAAATAATAACAGTAGCAATAATAGTAGCAAAATTGCGAGCTCTCATACCTTGATATCATTACTTCAAGTTAAATCGTGTTCTAGGATTTCAGAAGGCAACACTAGCAAGAGATTACTAAGAACTATAGTTCCGGATCGAGAAAAAACTCGAACCCGCATGAATTCTCAAAGCATCGAGCACGCAATCTGCGAGATCCATCATTCGTGGACTGCCTTGTTGATTGTTACTTTTGGTTTTTGTTTTGTTTGTTTGTTTTGCAAAGAAGAGAACTAAGGATCAAAACTAGGCCCATCAAATCCTCCGGATGCTTGACACCAAAGAAGTAGAGCTTAAACCTTTTTTGGTTGACTAATATTGCAGTTATATGGAATTCACAATCTTCTCCAGTTTGAAGTCAAGAACGATACCGAAGTTCTGAATAAGACATTATTGCGTATCAATATATCATGAATGTTATGGTTACCATAATGATTGCACTTGTAAAATATTCCCACACACTGTCATTCATAACCATTCCCTTGTGGTGGGTGTGTATCGGCTTATATAAAGGATAACCACTTTGTTGGAATAAGAAAGCTTCTCCTCGCATGATCGTTTGTGTTGCGAGTTCGTGTTGGTTTTTCTCGGTGCATTTTCTCAACCCGATAAATTTAAAGGTTCTCCTTGCTGTCGTTCGTGTTTTTCTCAATCACAATACCAGTTTCGACGTACCCCAAATCTTTGGGCGGCGGCAAGACGTCGTTCGGACTCGACTTCTGTGAAGCCGCAGCGCAGCCAAAAGCATCGCGTCGCCGATAGGATACTTGGAGTCGAAGAACACCGAAAGCAATCATTGATTAAAATAGGGTTGGTATGACGCCGTCATTTGAGCTTGCTAGAGAAAAAATTTTCTCCCGTAATGAAGAAATATAAAACCCTTTTTTTTATTATAGGGCTAAAAGTTATATTTCTTTTATTCTTATTTTGAAATTATATGATCGAAGTCTTTTTTTTTTTTTTTTTTACTTTATATTTTGAGATTATATAGCCAAAAGTTATATAGATTTTATCTTCTATTTTAGTCAAAAACATGACACAACCAAACTACCTCTAGAAAATGAAATCTAGCAACATTACTACTTTAACCTCAATCTTTGGGTTTTTAATTCAACCCTTCTAAAATCATAATTACAACCTATTCCCACAAAAAAAAAAAAAATTTCCCAAGGAATCCATTTCAAACCTCAAAAACATCAAAATCATTCTCCTTCATACGAAATAGAGCTGGCCAAAACTTTAGCCAAAATTCAAGTTTCTCTACCAATGCTTCTAGGATCGGTGAAGGGAGAATGGCATATAAAACAACGGGTAATCCAGATAAGTCCCTTTGGAAGAAGAGCAATGCTAGGAGGGAGAATTGGAATGCGGTATCTAATTTGATAGTTTGATCGAGGACATGAAGGCTAGGGTACCTTACCTTTATCCCACATCATTTTCATTATAAACTCATCGAAAGCATCAAAACTAAAAAAAGCACACTTCTTTCTTGCTCAAACAGTCAGTCCAAAAATCGGGGTGTATGAACAACTCATGAGAACCTCAAGATATTCGGCTCAAAATGAAGCATACGCCTACCTTATTGTGATTTTACGATCGGTTCAGAAATCTGGCAGCACCTCTACTATGAAAACAATACCAAAAACATTAGATCAAGATTCCAAAATTGTAGAAATGTTGCTTTTACGACATAAGGAGGAATCTCAGCAATTCCTAGTCAATCTTTCTTACTCGGGTGTTTCAATTGAGAACTCCGACGTACGAGAGGACTCTTGGTTCATACCAATTGGTTATACCTAGTACTATGGTTATGTGATATGTGTAAGCTAATTTGGCTGCATATGATATGATTTTCGAATGTTATACATGTTGTTGTGGATTGTTTATGTTTTTGATTAACTGTCATATATTGGTTATACTTTTCTTGTGAGATTAATTTGTTACTCTAGGATTGTTTGTCGATTTCCTTGATGGCAAGTGAACCATTCGAACAAGTAATAAAAAGTAAGTAGAGTATCGTCCCACAGAGACTGAAATCCAAATGATGACACCGAATTGCATAATTAGTTGTGTTTAACAATAAAAGTAAAATCTGATTGGTTTGGGAGTTTTTATAGTTGTACTAATAAACAAGAAAATAACCAAATGATCGTAGTCGTAAGAAGATATCAGTAAAAAGATGGGCTGACCTTAGAATCCTTCCTAAGCATATCAATCCCCCAGCTGCCTATATGCATTGCTATAGAATTCATGCTGCATTGCTCTCGCAAATGCTACAACATAAACACCATTTACAATGTTATTCAGTTAACCCACCACTCTAATCTACCGAAGCTCTTGCGTCCGATACGTACAATCATAACTTACTTCTCCCATATGTCTATGGCAATTTTCTAGCTAGGTTATCATTACAAATCAAGATGTTATGGTTATAAGCGGTAGACCCATTCCTAAAGCCTACAATAATAGGTCAAGCCTTGCACCAGCCTGCCTAGCAATCATTGTTTCTCAAATGTCTAACCCTGACTCCCTCTTAGTAAGCCGAGGCCATTGATCTAGCCCTTAGCTCTCGCTAATCGACAAAAAATTAAATCACTGATAAACAAACCGAATGTATTAAATTAAGAACTAGCAACTGGGTTCATTCCAAATTTAGGAGTCATCCTCGCTCAGCCATGGGAGATTTAGTTCATGACTGACAAGAGAATCACAAAATAGATTACTCTGAGAATAGCCCATGACAAAAAGATTAACTAGAATTAAAATAAAGAAAAATAGAAAGCTTGATGGAGATTCCGATGGCGTGGAAGAAGCCCCATCACGTCACAACTCCACGTCTTCTTGTCTCCGTCTTGCTGTAAGGAAGGATGCTGGGCTCTCTTGGAGTTCTCATGCCTTGTAACTTCTCTCACTCTTCTTTCAAGTCTGGCTGTATAGGATTGGTCTTTGACTCTCAACGACTCGAGCCGTTCTAGGGTTGGCTGTCATTTCCTTATATAGTCTGACTACTTGCGGCATACATCTAGCAAACTGGGCCTTTCCAAATCTGTCGAGATCCAATCGTAATCTCTCTTTCCAATCTTGGTAGATTGATTCTGCTGATCCTGCGGGATTCTTCAAATCTTAGTTTCGATCCTCCGCATCTTCTATTCCAATACGTCAGCAATCTAACCGTTGTTCTCTTTCACTTAACAACCTGCACTAAATTTCTTGAAACAACCTTGACAAAAGATCAGAACATATACCGTATAGCATTGCATCACTTACTCTGCTATAGCTTCAAGGATGCATTGTATTGCACTTCGATAAAGCTGTCCTGATGCTATAGCATAGTATTGGCTATGTTATGTGTCTTTCTTATAAAACCTCAAACTTGTTCTTTTCTCAGCACATGTTTAGGACGTATGTGGAATTTATCTTTAAGTTCCCTATACAATGAATTAATGTCTTTTTGCTTAGATTAAATGCAGTTAAGCTCATATTCACTATACAATTCGGTCATATAATACAGGGAAAACATGGCACAAATAGCACTCATCAGGGATCCTTTGGGATTCCAGCCCCTGTTACTACCTATGAAATCTCAGACATACCCAAAGAGGTTGAACATGGTCAAAGTGGCAAGCAAAGCTCCAAAGGAGAGGCAATAGACGTAGAAATTTGATAGCTGCAGATTCAAATTTTAGATAGAGTTGTAGTACATAAATTATTTAGTTAAGGTAATTTTGGACTAGTAATATTACGACGTTATTGTTTTAGGACCATTGTATTGTAAACTATGTAGTTTAATCCTGTTTGTAACCAAAAATAACTTATTATCAGTATATTATTCTACACTTGTGTTGCTCACTGAACTTCACTATATTACTTTGATAAACGTCATAATTACAAGGGGTATAACAAGTTATGGTGCAGTCTATTCACATCATGTTTTTAGAGGGCTTTACATCAAGCTATGGGTTTGAGGTTAAAATATAGCACAACTTATCATCCATAAAGCTATGGGCGGACCGAGAGGACTATCTAAACCTTGGAAGATATGTTGAGAGCTTGTGCCATCAAGTTGAAGGGAAGTTGGGACAATCACTTGCTATGAATTTGCTTATAATAAGAACTACCATTCAAGCATCTAGATGGAGCTTTATAAGGCATTATATGGTAGGAAGTGTAGATCACCATTGTGTTAGACAAAGTTAAGTGAAATGACAATCATAGACCCGAAGCTTTTGTGGATCGAACAACAGAGAAAATTGAAATGATTAAGAAGAAGTTATTGGCAGCTCAAAGTAGGCAGAAGAGTTATGCAAATCTACAACGATGTTGGCGATCATGTGTTTTTACATGTCACGCCAATGACAAGCAATGGAAGATCTATTAAAGCCAAGAAATTGAGTCCAAGATTCATGGGTCCATATGAGATTCTTGCAAGAGTTGGTGAAGTAGCATACCAAATCGCTTTGCCGCTGCAGTTGATAGGAGTTCATTATGTGTTTCATGTGTCATTATCGGTATTTTTCATTACTAGTTAGTATCCTTTTAATACCTATCAGTACCCTAAAAAATTTTTCCAAGATTAGTCAATACCGTGAAATATTTTTCAATATCTTAAAATAAATTTTTAAGGTCAAGACGTATTTTTAAAGTATTAATTAGTATCTTTTTAGTACCCTGAAATTTTTTCCAATATTAGTTAGTACCCGAAATATTTTTTCAAGATTCTAAAATAAATTTTTAAGATCATAAAGTATTTTTTCGAGTATCCTTAAGTATTTTTTTAGTACCGGTACCTTAAAAAACATTTCCAAGATCAATTAGTACCTGAAATATTTTTTCAAGATCCTAAAATAAATTTTTCAGATCATGAAGTATTTTTTCAATACAAGTTAATACCCTTAAGTATCTTTTAATACCCATCGTCTCGAAATACTTTTTCAAGATCGTCAAGTACCACGAAAATATTTTTTCAAGATCACAAAATAAATTTTCAAGATCATGAAGTATTTTTTCAGTACCAATCAATATCCCGAAATTTTTTTTTAGTACCAATCAATATCCGAAGTATTTAATTTTGTACACAAATTTATGTAATTTTTTTATTTATTATGAGATTTAATGTTAAAAATATTTAAAATAAAACTTGATCATTTATATGCAAGTATCACAAAAGCTAATATCCTTTTTGGCAATGTTAGCATGAAAAAACTATTCGATAATTATATACAAACACTATCATTTTGTCAAAAATGACTTTTTTCAATAATCATTATGCAAAAAGCTATTCTAAAAAAGTCATTTTACCTCATAAATCCCAAAAGTTATTCTTCAAAAGCTAAATCCAAACGCTCGAATCCCAACAACCACAATTTTTTCTTCAATTGAATAATCAATTTCCTTTTCGCTCCAAGCCTTTGTTTGGTAAATTTCAAAACCTAGGTTTTGGAAACAAAACCTTGATTTTAGCAAAATTTTTTCCAAACACCCCTAAAAATGTCTAGAAGCTATTTGTAGCCAAAACCTAAGTTTTGGGGAATTTTTTTTTTTCCATTTTTCTCTCTCCCTCCGCCATCATCGTATTTTTTAGTACTTGGTAAGTAACCTTAAGTATCTTTTTAGTACCCTTCAAGATTATCTTAAAAAAAAAAATTCAAGATGAGTTAGTACCTTGAAATATTTTTTCAAGATCCTAAAATAAATTTTTAAGGTCATGAGAAGTATTTTTTAGTACTAGGTCAATATCCTTAAATATATTTTTAGTATCTAGTTAGTACCTTAAAATATTTTTTCAATATCGATCATTACGTTGAAATATTTTTTCAATATCCTAAAATAACTTTTCGGGGTTATGAAGTATTTTTTAGTATCGGTCAATATCCTTAAGTATATTTTTAGTATCGGTTAGCACCCTAAAATATTTTTTAAAGATCAGTTATTACTTTGAAATATTTTTTCAATATCCTAAAATAAATTTTCAAAATCATGAAGTATTTTTAGTACCAGTCAGTACCCTTAAGTACCTATTTTGAAATATTATTTCAAGATCAATCAATTACCTTGAAATATTTTTTCAAGACCATTCATTACGTTGAAACATTTTTTCAATATCCTAAAATAAATTTTCAAGATTATGAAGTATTTTTTATACCAATAAGTATCCTTAAGTATATTTTTAGTATGTTAGTACCCTGAAATATTTTTTGAAAATCGGTTATTATTTTGAAATATTTTTTCAATGTCCTAAAATAAATTTTTAAGATCATAAAGTATTTTTTCAAAAGTACTAGTCGGTACCCTTAAGTATCTTTTTAGTTTCCATTAGAACTTGAAATATTTTTTCAAGATTAGTTAGTACCTTGAAATATTTTTTCAAGATCATTCGTTACTTTGAAATATTTTTTCAAGATCCTAAAATAAATTCTCAAGATCATGATATTTTTTTCAAGTACCAACAGTCAATTACCACGAAAAAGCTAAAGTATTTTTTAATACCAATTTGTAATTTTTAAAATCATAAAGTATTTTTTTCAAGATCAGTCAATACTTTGAAGTATTTATATAATTTTTTGTAATTATTATGAAATTTAATGTTACAAATATTTAAAATACAATCTTATCCTTTATATGTAATTTACCAAAAGCTAATTTTTTTTTTTGGGATAAATTTGACCCGAAAAAACTATTCTTATAACAATATCCAAGCTAGAGGTGAGCATAGGCAAGGCTGTGTAGGATGAGACCCCAACCCGATGCCTCGCCAGAAGAATCATTAAGTAGTAAAATGCAACCCGCTGTCCGGCCCTGTTTGATAAAAGCCTTAACATTTTTGGGCTACACAATAATGGGCCGGGTAGGGCATACTTCCCCGCCCCCAATGATGATACTTTGCCACACCCTACGTGGAAGAAAAAAGTTTCAATCATCTATGACAAATAATATTGTAAACTTCAAATGTAATCTATAATTATATACTTTAGAATATTCTAAAATAAGTCTACAACTTGAGTCTTGAAATTAAAAAATCTACCATATGTCTTAACAAATAGTCAAATACATATATGTAAAGAATTAAATAACATCCATAGTCCATCAAATACAAGGCATCATTAGTCATATAATGGACTAATGGTCAAATGTTCAATAGATATATTAAAGTATTAGTAAATATATAATATAATATAATATAAGTACACTAACTATTATATAAAAAAATATTTATATCAAATATAATAAAATATATACTTATCGAGCCGAGCTAAGTGGGTAGGGCGGCATACTCGGCCCTGCCCGCAAAAATGTCCGGCCTAATTGTACCCAATTTTTTTGAGCTATTTTTTCCTGGCTAGGCAGGGCGATTTTTTACCCGGCTCGAGCAAGCACACCGAGCTCTTGGTTTCATGCACACCCCTATCAAGCAGTATCATTTTAATAAAATCACTTTTTTCAATTATCTATTCAATAAAAAACTATTTTGAAAAAAGTCATTTCACCTCATAAATTGGGGAGAGGATAATCTCAAGTATCCTTCCCTCCTCTTCCTCGAATCTTAATC
Organism: Acacia acuminata; assembly: GCA_019022655.1. Taxonomy (NCBI): domain Eukaryota; kingdom Viridiplantae; phylum Streptophyta; class Magnoliopsida; order Fabales; family Fabaceae; genus Acacia; species Acacia acuminata. The sequence goes on from JAFJYI010000036.1 coordinate 255,980, forward strand.
GGGCCGTCCAAAAATAAATCTAACGGTGAGGGAGTTTTAAAATTTTTATAATTACCGCATGCGGTGCGGTTTTTGAAAATCAGTTATTTAAGGCCCTTAGATCAATTTTTGGACGGCTCGGATGCAAAGATATCGAGGATCGAGGGAAGAGCTTCCGAGACAATCGGATCCCATAAATTGTAAAAATATTTTTCAAAAGCTAAATCCAAACAGGCTTCATGTCTTTGACCAATCCATAATTCTGAATTTCTGATAGTAAATTTGGAGCCAAAACCATGATTTTGGTGCAAAATAACTTTTGAACATGTTTTTTTTTTTTTTTTTTTTTTTTTAGTGTTCGGTAAATTTTTGTCATGGGTTCCTAAACGGTTTGAATCTGTTTAATCTCTTTCGAATTCCATTGATTCGAAATTCTGCAATCAAATTTAAATGTAGATCGTTTACTCCTTACTTATTACATCTGTTTGATCTCTTTCGTCTGTTTCCCTTCTTTGCTTGTAATATCTTTTTAATCCCGCCAGTCCAAAAATGTTCACGTCCTCCAACACACATCCTTGAAGGGAAGCATTTTGGGGCGATGAACAGGCTTGATAAACTTTCGTTGCTAGTTAGAATGGTAAACGTCGCTAAATTAGCATCTCCCAGGAGCAAGAAAAAGAAAATGATTGGCAGTAGTATGTATATCAATGAAAGAGACCCCACCGACGATTTTAAGCTGGAACTTCCTCTGCTTCACATTTCACCAACTTTCGCTTTAGGAGTGTGCAAGTACCTCCAATTGCTTGCTCTTGTTCTAAGCTGCAGCGAGGTAAATGCTTTATGTTCTTCTTTAACCTTTTCCTTCTCCTTTGCTTGAGAGATTTCCCCTAACTCCTCTTTTCATTTTATATACTGTGTTGTACATTTCTGGCCCTTGTTCTCAAGTTTCAGAATGATATCTGAAATTCATACTACCAAGAGTAACTAAGTATATTTTGATTTCACGTCCTTTAAAAAGTTAGACTCAATTAGAAAATCATATTCACAATTTCGTTTTACTAATTGCAATACCTGCGAGACAGTATTTTTCCTTCTTTTGATTTAACATATAAAAAGAACAGTAAGAAAGTAATAATAGCTCAAATGAATAGACTTTGATAAGGATATTGATTTAATCCATATCCATCAAGATTTTGTCGGAAAGCTTTCCCTTTTTCAATTCAATCACTATACTTGTCCTTTTTGCTCTAACTTTCCACCTCATGAAGCTTCTTCTTAATAGAGTTTAAAGTGAATAGCAAAAAAAGGGGGGCTGTTGAGGTGAAGAGAAAGAAAAAGACAGACCTTTGAAGACCGACGCCCCCAGCATAAAGCATTTGTTTGCTCTTCTTTCAAGCTGCAGCATGATAAGCTCTTTTTGGCACTCTGCATACTTTAATATTAATTCCCATTAATTTTGGCTTTCATTCCCACTATTGACACTCCAATTATTGATTCTATGCTTTTCTGCTGACTTATATGTGAGTTTGAGGTGCTTAGACCTTATGTGCTTATTACATGCTTATACCTCAAATTGAGGTATAAGCATGTAATTTTTTTAATATATATTGTATTTATTTATATTTAAATTATGTCGCTTTTCGAAAAAAAATTTTGCATTCGTATCTCAAATTAATTAGTTTACGATCCGCATTTAGAAACATTTGTCCTAAATAACACAAAGTATCATGGAAACTAATTAATTTAAGATATTGTGTTCAAAAAAAATTTCAGAAAGCAGTATATAATTTAAATATAAATAAATACAATATATATAAAAATAAAAAATTACATGCTTATACCTCAATTTGAGATATAAGCATGTAATAAGCACAAAAGGTCTAAGCACCTTATGTGGACTCCTTATATGTTGCTTCTGCTATATGCTTTGGCGGGTTGACTCTGTTGTCACTGGACTTGTGTGCCTGCTTTCATTTAAACCTTTTGAGATCTGGTTCTTCCAATTTCCTCCTTGCGAAACTTCAAACATACAGCCCTGATATACTTCCCTTGGTAGCTAGAATGGCAAGTGTCTATGATGCAGCTTGTACCAAAAAACTAGAATAAAAAGTGCAGAATGAGAGATAGAGACCACGGCAATGTTTTCATTCTGAAATTTTTTGTTCTCATTTCATAGAACTGTGCAAATACCAATCCACACACTTCCAATTGCTTGCACTTGTCCTAAGTTGCAGCAATGTAATTGCTGTTTTTTCCTCTTCAACAACAAATTGACAACTTAAAGGTTAGGTTGTATGCCTCTGGTTAAAATTCTTATGCGCGCACGCTCGTTTAAGAGTTATATTATTATTAGGCATGATGGAGGAGAATAAAATTATTCTCAAGGTCTTAGGTTAAGAATCAGAAAGTTTAGCAAGGATAGAACAATACACCTTGGATTCGAATCCTCCAAACTTGAATTTTTGGATCAGCTCTTGGTATATCCTCCTTCAATTTTTTCATTAAGGTAAGCTTTCTATTAAGGATCAGAAGGAATAGAACTATACACATTTGATTTTTTTTTTTTTTTTTTTTTTTTTTTTAATTCTTGCCTTTTTTATTATTATTTTATAAACTTTTACTAGTTTAAATGGTATATTTAGGCTCTCTGATGATAGAGATTATCTCCCTCTAAAGACACTGAGAACAATGTATATACTCCTCCAAACTAATACAATTATTATTCTATCCTTAACCACTTGTTTAGGTGACAAAAGCCCTTACTACTCACATAAACTTGAATTAACTATTATTCTATATATTATATAATATAATTTCGTTTGCATTGTAAAATTTATCTTTTCTTTTATATGTATGTGTATACCTTCAGTTTCCATAGATGCCTCCAAAAGCTTGGGCAATCTTTCGTATGATCTGGTGAGGTAAAAATGGATTAAACTCCACATACATGAAGATCACACCCATTCATTACACAACAATACATCAATCGAGTCAAAATTATAGAAACTAAAATATTAATATTTTTCCTATTTTCAAAATATATGAACATGATACAGCCTCCGCCGCGCACGTATCTTATATACCGTGAGTTTGTGCTGCAAATATTATACTTATATTTAGTCATTTATGATTTTAATTTTTGGAATTAAGTTTAACCGTTTAATTAGATTTTTTTATAATTGAAATTTATTTCTAAATGTTTTTTGATAATAATAATAATACTCGTAATAATAATTAATTACAGTATTTTTCATCCGTTCTTGCAATTGCTGAAATGACAGACAGAACTCTGAAGACCGCCACCCCCAGCATAAAGCATTTTGTTAGGCAGCTTGATAAGCTGTTTTTGGTACTCTGAATACTTTAATATTAATTCCCATTAACTTTTGCTTTCATTCCCCTAATGACACTCCAATTATGCTTTTCTGGTCACTTGTACTCCCTCCGGTCCTAAATACTCGTATAAGATAAAGTTAACTTTTTTAGAGAAATTAAGGAAGCTAATTAAATTACTTTAGAGTATTTTTATTTTTATTTTTTCTCCAAATTAATTATCTTGATTAATAGAAGTAGTCAATCGCGCCTTAAAGCTTATCTACGCTGTTTTACTTATGAACAGCCAAAACACTAGAATACATTCTTTTCCTGGGCATAATTTTCTTTTAACACAGGTTATCATGTCACTGCAAACACTACTCCATTCAAAAATAGTCTACGAACGTGACCCTCCTCTGCTTCTTCCTTATGTGTGGGGCGAAACGTTGGTGGTTGAATTGGAGGACCAAATTGAAACCCAGGATGCTATGCTTCAAGTTTTGAAGGGGAACCTTCTTAAAGCTCTACATTGGATGAAGTCACATCGACCAAAGACCTTGTAGGGACCTTGAATTTACCCCTGGTGATGCGGTATGGTTGAAAATTCACCCTTATCGCCAGAGATCCTTATCTTGTTCCAAATTTGAAAAACTCTCTCCACGTTTTGATGGCTCATTCAAGGTTCTGCGACTCATTGGTAGTGTGGCATATGAGTTAGAACTCCCATCCGCTGCACGGATCCACCCGGTGTTCCATGTTTCCTTACTACGTCCTACTCCAGGTCTTCAAGCAACCTCCCCTCCTCCACTACTTCCTCTTTCAGCCGATATGGAACTGCTCCTCACTCCTTCCATGGTGCTTCAACATCACTGGACTCCCTCTCGGCAGTTGGAAATCCTCATCCAATGGGATAACCACACACCAGAGGACGTGACATGGGAAGATTATGATCTGTTCGCCGCTCAATTTCCTAATTTTCTCCTTGAGGACAAGTTGTTTTTCCAAGAGGGGAGAAATGATAACAATCCAAATCGCTATAGCTTAATTTATTCTAGAAAAAATAAACGTATTAGGATAAATTAGGAATTAATCGAGTATGTTTTTTTTACTATCTTTAGGAAATTAAGGAATAAGTGAGATATCTCACTAGATAAGACTTAGTTGTTAGGATTTAGATTAGTTATCTATTTGAATTTTGTATTAGAGTCTCCCTCTATAAGCTACTTCTTATTATTGGCTCTTAACCTATTGAATAAAGTATCGAATATTCGAGAAAGTAAATTAACATTGGAGATCTCCTAGGATGTTCTTAAAGAGTAGTGAGATACTTGCTTCTCTTTGAAACAGAGTAATCTTGTTCCCTTTCTTATTCTCAAATTAATCACATATTCAGATACTTACCAATACTCCTCCAAACTAATAAGTGCATAGTTTTTGGTATATACTCATCCAAACTAATAAGTATATACTCTTTCAATGTTTTCATTAAAGTGGGGCTTATATTAAAAATCGGAAGAAATAGAACTATACACTTCGGGTAAAAAAAAAAAAAAAAAATATATATATATATATACACTTGCCTCCTCCTCTTTTTTCAAATGGTATATTTAGGGTCTCCTATGATAAAAATTATCTCTCACCAAAGACATGGAGAATGAAGTATATACTCCTCCAAACTAGTAAGTGCATGTTTGGATCGACTTTTGGTATATACTCCTCCAAACTAACTAGTATATACTCCTTCAATTTTTTCATTAAAGTATCTCTTATATTAAGGATCGAAATAATAGAACTATGCACTTGGGTTAAAGACAAAAACAAAAAAAACAAAAATTCTTCTTGCCTTTTTTTTTTTTTTTTTGTATAAAGGTTTGGTAGTTTAAATGGTATATTTAGGCTCTCCAATGATAGAGATTATCTATCTTCAAAGACACCAAGATCAAAGTATACAATCCCCCAAACTAATAAAATTATTATTCTATAAGGGTTAGGATTCAAATCCTTAACCATTTGCTTAAGTGACAAGAGCCCTTACTACTCATATAAACTTGAATTAATTATTATCTATATATTATATAATATATTCCTTCTGGTTCTAATTATAGGAACACTTTTATAGTGTAATTTACACTACAAAAATGTTTCTATAATTAGGACCGGAAGAAGTAATTTATTTTGCATTGTAAAATTTATCTTTTCATTTTATATATTGAATTTGTGTACCTTCCGTTTCCATAGATGCCTCCAAAAACTTGGGCAATCTTCTGTATGATCTGGCGGGGTAAAAATGGATTAAACTCCACATACATGAAGATCACGCCCATTCATTGCCCAACAATACATCAATCAGTCAAAATTATAAAAACTAACCAAAAAAAAATTTCCTATTTTCAAAATATATGAACATGATAGAGCCTCCGCCACACCACGTATTTTATATATTGTGCCTTTGTGCAACAAATATTTTACTATGCATATGGATGTAAATTCATTCTCACCTAATGCTTATATTTAGTCATTTATGATTTTAATTTTTGGAATTAAGTTTAAATTTTTATGATTAAAATTTATGTCTAAATATTTTTGAAATAATAATAATACTCGTAATAATAATTAATACAATAGTTTTCATCCTTTCTTACAGGTGCTGGAATGACATGTAGGTGAGTAGCCAAAAAAAGGTTGGATATTGAGGTGAAGAGAGAGAAAAAGACGGAACACTGAAGACCAACGCCCACGGCATAAACTATAAAGCATTTGTTTACTCTTCTTTCAAGCTGCAGCATGATAAGCTCTTTTTGGTACTCTGAATACTTTAATATTAATTCCCATTAACTTTTGCTTTCATTCCCACTATTGACACTCCAATTATGCTTTTCTGGTCACTTGTATGTTGCTTCTGCTATATGCTCTGGCTGGTTGACTCTGTTGACGCTGGACTTGTGTGCCTGCTTTCATTTAAACCTTTTGAGGTCTGGTTCTTCCAATTTCCGCCATGCGAAACTTCAAACAAACAGCCCTGATATACTTCCGTTGGTAGCTAGAATGGTAAGTATCTATGATGCAGCTTCTACCAAAAAACTAGAATAAAAATTGCTGAATGAGATAGAGACCACGGCAATGTTTTCATTCTGAAACTTTTTGTTCTCATTTCATAAAAGTGTGCAAATACCAATCCACACACTTCCAATTGCTTGCACTTGTCCTAAGTTGCAGAAATGTAATTGCTGTTTTTTATCTCTTCAACCTTTGTTATCCCTTAACCCTTTTCATTCTGCTTTGCGACAGATATCCCCTCAGCCAATGGAACTCCTATTATTTATCTTATGCTTGTCTGCCCCTTTATATGTTGCTTCCACCTTGAGTTCAGATGGGTTGACTCTACTGTCACTACTCAACCACTTGACTTCAGTGCCTCCTTCCTTAAAGTCAAGCTGGAATTCCTCTGATTCCACCCATTGCTCTTGGATAGGAATACGATGTGACCAGTATGGCAAGGTGATCTCCCTAAACCTAACTGGATACAGTATTTTTGGTCAACTGGGACCAGAAATCGGACAATTGACTCATTTGGAGAACCTTGTGTTGGTTGCAAATGGTTTCTCTGGAACAATACCTCTAGAATTAGGAAATTGTAGTCTGCTTGAGTATATCGACCTTTCTGATAACTCCTTCAGTGGAAGCATACCATATACATTGAAAACTTTGCAAAAGTTGAAGTATGTACGTTTTTCTACCAATCTGCTCAATGGTGAAATTCCTGAGACGTTGTTTCAAATTCCTGAACTAGAGGGGATTGATCTTCACAATAACAATCTAGGTGGTCCCGTCCCATCCAATATCGGGAACACCACTGGATTGTTGAAGCTGCATCTATCTAGCAATCAGTTGTCAGGAACCATTCCCTCTTCCATAGGCAACTGCAGTAAACTAAAGGCATTGTTTGTGAATGATAACACATTCACAGGAATTTTGCCTCAGAATCTGAACAATCTGAAGAGTCTTGTTTATTTAGATGTCAAAAACAATAGCCTTGGTGGTACCATTCCTCTTGGCTCTGGAAGTTGTGGAAAGTTATTTATTTTGGATCTGTCGTTCAATGTATTTAGTGGAGGCATTCCGTCAGGCTTGGGAAATTGTAGCAATTTAGCGGAGCTTGCTGTTGTGAAGAGCAACTTAGCTGGAAGCATTCCATCATCCCTAGGATTATTACTAAAGATTTCAATTCTTCGCCTTCCTGGGAATCATTTGTCTGGAAATATACCTCCAGAAATTGGCAACTGCAAATCTTTGAAGAAGTTGCATCTATACTCCAATCAACTGGGGGGCCAATTCCAAATGAACTGGGGGATTGAATAATTTGGAGGACCTTGAATTGCACTCCAACAATTTGACAGGTGAAATTCCACTTACTATATGGAAGATTCAAAATCTCAGGCATGTCATTCTTCATAATAATAGCCTTTCAGGGAAATTATCTTCAGAGATGACAGAGCTCAAGCATCTGAAAAATATTTCATTATTTGACAACCAATTCTCAGGATCAATTCCTCAAAACTTAGGAATCAATAGCAGTTTAGTGAAGCTGGACTTGATGAATAATACGTTTACTGGTGACATACAGCCAAATCTTTGTTTTGGAAGGCAACTACACACACTGAATTTAGGTCTTAATCAACTTCAAGGGGCCATACCTCAAGATTTGGGAAGATGTCCAACTCTTGGGAGGTTGGTTCTCAATGAAAATAATCTTTCTGGGTCTCTTCCAGACTTTGAAAGTAATCAGAATCTCATATACATGGACATGAGCAAGAACAACATCAGTGGAGTAATTCCATCAAGTTTGGGAAACTGCACAAGTCTGCAAGCACTAATTTTTTCCACGAATAACATTACAGGGCTTATACCGATTGAGCTAGGAAATCTAGTGAACCTTCAGGCTTTGAATCTTGCTCAAAACAACTTAGAAGGTCCTCTGCCACAGGAGCTGTCATACTGTACTAAAATGTTGACATTTGATGTGGGATTCAATTTTCTTAATGGTTCTTTCCCATCAAGCATGAAGAGCTGGACAGGGTTAACCAAATTAATTTTAAGAGAGAATCATTTTACTGGGGTCATCCCATTTTTCTTGTCAGAATATGATCAATTACTTGAGCTACAGCTTGGAGGAAATATGTTCGTGGGTAAAATTCCTACATCAATTGGATCATTGCAGAATCTCTTATATGGGTTGAATCTGAGTGATAATAAATTAACTGGTGAGATTCCGTTAGAACTCGGGAAGTTGCAAAAGCTGCAAAGCCTGGATGTATCTCTGAACAATTTGACAGGGGTCATACATGTTCTTGGTGAACTTTCTTCATTAATAGAAGTCAATATATCATACAACTCATTCTTTGGTCCTTTACCAGAATGGAGTATTCAACATCTGAATTTATCTCCATCATCGGTCATGGGCAATCCTGGCCTTTGTGTTTATTGTTCAACCTCAAATGGCTCCAGTTGCGCAAACTCTACCCCATTGAAGCCATGTGACTTTGAATCAGCTGGCCATGAAGGTAGTAGACGTTCAATTTTATTTACAGCACTTGGATTTGTAGGGTTTGTCATCTGTCTGTCAGTAATACTACTAATTTATGACCATCATTCTGGCCAAGGATCTGAAGACGAAGTCCTTTCTCATTATGGGACGGAAGATTTTATCCGTGAATTTGGTCAAAGAGCTAGGCTAGAGGATGATTTATTTTGTCAAGACCCAGAGGCTTCATATTCAAGTGACAGAGGAGATTTCACAATTATTGACCTGATAAATGCTGCAGAAAATCTTGATGATAAATATATCATTGGTGAAGGAGGGCATGGAATAGTGTATAAAGCCGAACTTGGTATTGGGGTTTTTGCTATTAAGAAGGTTAAATTTGGACAAAGTAACAGGAGGAAATCAAACATGATCAAAGAAGTTGAAATGACTAGGAAGATTAGGCATCCAAATGTCGCAAGATCCCTTGGCTCCTTGATACGCAATGAATATGGTCTAACCATTAGCAGGTACATGGAAAATGGAAGCCTTCATGATGTTTTGCATAAAAACAATCCACTGTCATACTTAGCTTGGAATGTCCGCTATAAGATTGCCTTTGGAATTGCAAAAGGGCTGGCATATCTCCATCACGACTTCCGTCCTCCCATATTGCATCGAGACATCAAACCAAAGAATATACTCCTTGACTCTGATATGCAGCCTTATATTACTGATTTTGGTATATCGATTGCTTTGAATCAGTCCTCTAGTGTGATGCAAATGCGGTCAACATATCATCTTGGTACAACTGGGTTTATGGCTCCAGGTAATTGTTTTTTGTTCTGCACTCAGTTGACTCATTTTCTATTATCACATTATGATAAAACTAGACTAAGTTTTAGCATATAAGAAGGAAAGATCTATTTAGATGATGAACTAGTAATAAAGGTAAGCGTGTGGGTAGTAGAGGGGTACCCATTTTCCTCAACATTGAGAAATTACTAGTTCCCTTTCCATAAACTTATGAACAAAGGCCAAAACTATAATTCCTTTTTCACTTTATATTGTCAATGTTGTCTTGACAGAGATTGCATATGCGATAGCGCCAAGGTGTGAGCTTGACATATATAGTTATGGAGTAGTATTGCTTGAGCTGATAACCAGAAAGAAAGTATTAGATGACTAATTTGTGGAGGAGGAAACCACTTTAGTAGGGTGGATTAAGTCTGTGTGGAGGAGAACAAGCAGACTTGAAGAGATTGTTGATTCAGGCCTTGCATGGGAGCTTTCAGATGTAAATGTGAAGGCACAGGTTATCAAAGTTCTTTTGGTGGCTGTGATATGTACTCAGAAAGATCCAAGAAAGAGATTGAAAATGATAGATATTGTTGAATTCTATGAAACACCCACTGATCCAGGTAGGATTTGCATCATAGAAACAATGACAAGTGTTATTTACATCCATGAAGTTCTACTTGCAATAAAAAAATCTGCTAGGTTTTGATCTCTTGATTTTTATAGCTGCTTCCCTCCTTCTTTGTTCTGCATCTCTGATAGCGATGCTTATCCTTGCTATCGGTTGATTTATGCAAGAAAAGGAAAGTGTTTCATAGAAGAATAATATAAATTATTATTTCTGAGTTATTTGATTATTATTTAATTAATTTTGTCTTTTTTATTATTATTTAATTGAGTCAGTTTTTATTATAATCGGTATGAAATCAGGAAATAAGTGGAATATCCCATTAAATAGATTTAGGTGTTAGAACCTACGATTATGAGTTATTTGAATTTCATATTTAGATATATTTTGTATTTTGTATTTAAATTTTGGATAGAGTTTTTTCCTTTGTAAATTATTATAAATGGGCATAATGCCTCATATTGGATCGAATATTTGAGAAGTAAATTGGTATAGGAGATTCTCCTAGATTGTTTTAGAGAGGAGGTGAGATTCTTACCTACTATTTATCTCAGATGTCCTCATTGCTTTCTCAACTTATTTTCCCATATTAATTTTAGTTATCTCTATTTACATTGGGCATTTGGAATCACGTTAGGAGCGTTTATGGTAAAGTTAATGGGCTTGGAGAAAAAACTCATCGTGGTGACTAGTGTGTTTGGATTCGACGTTAAGTTCACCTGACTTAAAGCCTTCTTAACGCTCAAAAAGTTTCGCTTTGTTAAAGAAAAAGCTCACTTTTTTCCAAAAAGCTCTCAACTTTTTGACGTGGCCATTTCTATCACCATCAATCCAAATACAAATCATTATCTATAACTTTGACTTTTTTTTTTTTATTTTTATTTTTTAAAATCGATAACTTTTAAAAACCGTTCTTACCGCCAACCTCATTCCCATTATCATATAACCTTCCATCGGCTTAGCCAAATCCAATCTTCGATTATCGGGTCTTTCTCCAAATCCGTCAGATCCAATATGATCCAAATGCGTTCCTCGCAAGCCACGTAGCAGACCGAAGAAATGCCATTCGCGATGTCGTCCGACCCTCTCGCTACGATCGCCGCCCGACTGGCTATGGTCGACACTCTCGCAGAAAAGGTTGCAGCATTGGAAGCCCGTTCCGTCCGGCGGGAGAACTTGACGCACCGGTCTCATGGGGACACTGACATCGACGACGAGCAACGTTCTTCCCTGCGCCACCACAGGCCGTACACGAAACGCTCTGTCTGACAGGGGAAATCGACACAGCAGTCTCATGGGGACACCGTAACGAGCAACGTTCTTCCCGACGCAACCACATGCCGTATACGAAGCTGGAATTTCCCAAATTTTCTGGTAGTGACCCAAGGGGTGGCTTCTGAAAGCCGATAAATACTTCCGGGACTACGAAACGCCTGATGATTTCAAGGTGGAAGTCGCATCCATGTATCTTGAAGGGGATGCTCTCGACCTCTTCTCCTGGCTTGTCAATGGACACACGATTCTTTTTTGGGATGAACTGGTGAAGGTGATACAGGAACATTATGGAACACCGGAGTATCAAAATGCAAATGAGTACCTCTGTGCCATTCGACAAACTGGGTCAATATCTGATTGTTGTTTTGAATTCACAAGGCGTTCATCCCGGGTCCAAAAATGGCCAGAACATTGTTTATTAGGGGTTTTTTTGAATGGGTTACGAGAAGAATTAAGGGCTGACGTTCGAATCCATAAGCCACAGTGAGTTTATCGGGCCACCAGTCTGGCATTAGAGTATGAAGCTAAGATCAAATCAACTCCGGGACCAAAATCTGGACATTCTAGCTACTCTACTGGTGTCCTCTCTCAGCCTGTGAACCACGAGGTGCTGCATCTGTGACAAGCAACGCACGCAGCACCACAACTTCCACTTTAGGCACGAGGTCATATCTGCCTGCGACCTCGCTGGAATTTCAACAGCGATGCGAAAAGGGGCTCTGTTTCCGTTGTAGCGAGCAATTTCGTTCTGGACATCGTTGTGCAAGCTCTCTATCCTTAATGGAAATTACTGAGGAAGACGACGACGTGGTTGAGCCTCTACTAGGCGAAACTGCAGAAGATATCGAAATTTCCTTACATGCTCTTCTTGGGAAAGCATTGGCATCTACCATGCGTTTAAAAGGAAAAATTAAAAATCTAGATGTCATGATACTGGTGGATAGTGGTTCCACCCATAATTTCATATCAGACCAGATCGTAGATGATTTGTATCTACCGGTTCAAAGTGTGCTAGCATTCGGGGTACAGATTGGTGATGGACACCGAGTTAAATGTCAATAGGTTTGTCTAGAGTTGGAAGTGCAGATTTCTAACTTGATTTTCAAATCGGAATTTTTCCTATTCTCTTTAGGAGGAGTTGATGTGGTACTTGGGATCAAAGGGCTCGCATCTCTTAACACAGTACAGGCCAATTGGAACGAGATGTATATGATATTCTGGATTGGGGGAAAATACAAACTTCAAGGCATAACGTCCAGGGCAGAGCAACACATGTGTTTACAAAGTCTTGAATTTCATCAAACGGTCACGACACAGCAAGATGCACTTGATATATCTCAGGGTTTTCAGGGATTTACTTCAATTTTTGACGAGCCTACATCGTTACCACCTCCACACGGTCATTATCACATGATTAATTTGTTACCCGATATTTCACCGCCCAATTTGAGGCCATATTGCTACCTGCACTATCAAAAAGATGAAATCGAACCTTAGGTTGCTACTTTATTGGATAAGGATTTCGTTCGCCCCAGTTCAAGTCCTTTTGCAAGTCCATTTCTGCTAGTAAGCAAAAAATTGGAATATCAATTATTATTTGCTAGTTATTTAATTATTATGCAAGAAAAGGAAAGGATCTCAGAGAAGAATAATATCAATTATTATTTGTTGGTTATTTAATTAATTGAGTCTTTTTTTATTTTTATTTAATTGAGTCTTTATTATTATTATTATTATTATCTTCAGGAAATAAGTGGAATCCGAATATCCCACTAGATAGATTTAGTTGCTAGAATCTAGGATTAGGATTATAGGTTATTTGAATTTCATATTTGGATATATTTTGGATTTCGTATTTGAATTTTGGGTAGCGTCTTTTTCTCTATAAATTATTATAAATAGGCATAATACCTTATCAATAAGATCATTGAATATTACAAAGAGTAAATTGTTATAGGAGATTCCCTTGAGCTCTTTCTCTTTTATAGAAGAGATGAGATTTCTTGCCTACTCTTTATCTCATATGTCCTCATTGCATTCTCAACTTATTTTCTCATAATAACTTTAATTATCTCTCTTTATGTTCTCATTCTCATATAACCTTTCCATTAGCTTACCCAAATCGGGACCTCATCAATCTCCTTCCTTATATTCTCTCCATTCCTTGTGCTTTTTGCCTGCTACTAGTTTATATCAATTATTATTGTCTAGTGGACATTACATCTTATCCTGGTGCTTTATTTCATTTCATCGCTCAACTTGGCATAAATAAGGAAATCACCAAAGTAATCATGCTTCCTTTCTGCTATCATTAGTCATTAACCTAAGATGGTCATGAATCATGACAGTTTGACATTCAAGCCTTTCAAAGCTATTAGAAGGGTTGTGGGACTTACTGTTTTCTCATTTGTTCAGGAATTTTGGTTCGACATGACAACGATTCATTTCATTTGGGAAATTCCATCGTGACTGCTTTAGCCTCTTTATTTTTTCAGGTAGTTTGGTTTAGCCAGCAAGACTACTATCAAAATAGCTGTTTTGCAAGTTTTGTTTTCTCCTTTTTGCTCTACTATATGTGTATTTGCTGTACAAGTTTTCGTTAATATATAACAAAGTATTCAGCATTTATTCTAATTTCACCGGTGATAGATGAATTTTATTGCAGTAAGTTCCTTTTCTTCTGATAAGTGGGAGGATTATGTAGAAAATAATTACGTAAAGCTAGCTTTACTTTTTGATGACAAAGGGCAAATTCTTAGTTAAAAAAGGGGCAAGTTCCTTATCACAAGAAAAGATTAAGAGAAGATAAGGCCTTGCAAGATACGAGTTAAAACAGTGAAGATGTGAAGTGGGATCATTTTGACACCTTACTGGTGGTTATCCTCTGTGTGCATGCGCTTGCGCAATATACAGTGTAGTTTTGGTGATAGCATTTTCCTTGAATAATATAAACCATTATTGAGTGTTTTCTCTGTCTTTACTTGTTCATCTTCTTGATTAAGCATCCCTTAAATTTTGAGTTGCTATCTTTCTTCCCTTTTATTCTGAAAGTTTCCTATATAATAATTTCTTAGGAGGAAGTCAAGATCCCTGCCAATGAAGGTTCTTCCTCAGCTCCTGATGAAGTTGAGGCTACTGCAGACCCAAACAATCTCAATATCATCCGTGGAGGAACTCCTGGAGTTGTTTCTAAAGTTCAAACATATTCAGGTGTAATCTGTGCTGAAAAGAAGCTTACGTTTGCCAGGAACTTAGGCAATGCTTTAAGTGCAGCTACAGAAGTTGAAATCCTTAAAAAGATTAGGCACCAAAATATAGTTAGGATGCTGCAGTGTCGGATCAAAAAAGACTACGGGTCGATATGGTATGAGTACATGGAAAATGGAAACCTACATGATCTTTTGCATGAAAAGAACCCCCCACCACCACTAAACTGGGCTGTCCGTTATAAGATAGCCACTGGAATTGCTCATGGCTTGGCCTATCTTCATTATTATTGTTGTCCTACCATCGTGCACTGTGCCATCAAACCCAAAAATATACTGCTAGATTCTGATATGGAGCCTCATATTGCTGATTTCAGTAGTGCCAAACGTTTTGTTGGAAATATGTCATTGACATCCTCATCTATTCTAGCCACACTAGGGTATATTACCCCAGGTACTTCTTCTACTATGTTATCTTTCTTTCCTATTTCCTATTTCCAAATGATTAAATAAGTACTCCTCCAATCCTTAATGTTGGACTTAATTGAGGAATTGTTCCATATTTGTCATTCTTTCCTCATACTACCCTCTATTTATCATTTTTCCATTGTTCGGAACAGAAAATACCCATGAAACAGCAATTACCAGGCAGTTTGATGTGTACAGTTATGGGGTAGTGTTGCTTCAGTTGATAACCCGAAAGAAAGCAGTAGATCAATCATTTATGCGGGGATCTGAGATAGGGGTTTGGGTCAGAAGTCTGTGGATGGAGGCAGGAGACATTTTTAAAATTGTTGATTCAAGCCTTGCAGAGGAGCTGCAGCTGCTCAATCCCGGTCCCAATTTGTTCGAACAAGTCACCAAAGTGCTTTTGATAGCTCTGAGTTGCACTGAGGAGGATCCAATTATGAGGCCTACTATGAGAGATGTTAGCAACAAATTTGGTCAAAGAACTACGCCAGAGGATGCTTTTTTTTGTCAATACCCCGAGGCTCCATATTCAAGTGACGGAGGAGATTTCAAAATTATTGACCTGGTAAATGCTACAGAAAATTTTGATGATAAATATATCATTGGTAAAGAAAGGCATGGAATAGTGTATAAAGGCGAACTTGGTATTGGGGTTTTTGCCATTAAGAAGTTTAAATTTGGACAAAGCAGGGGGAATTCAAACATGACCAAAGAAGTTGAAATGACTAGGAAGATTAGGCATCCAAATGTCGCAAGATCCCTTGGCTCCTGGATAGGCGATGAATATGGTCTAAACATTAGCAGGTACATGGAAAATGGAAGCCTTCATGATGTTTTGCATAAAAACAATCCACTGTCATACTTAACTTGGAATGTCCGCTATAAGATTGCCTTTGGAATTGCAAAAGGGCTGGCATATCTCCATCACGACTTCTGTCCTCCCATATTGCATCGAGACATCAAACCAAAGAATATACTCCTTGACTCTGATATGCAGCCTTATATTACTGATTTTGGTATATCGATTGCTTTGAATCAGTCCTCTAGTGTGATGCAAATGCGGTCAACAGATCATCTAGGTACACCTGGGTTTATGGCTCCAGGTAATTATTGTTTTTTGTTCTACGCTCAGTTGACTCATTTTCTATTATCACATTATGATAAAACTAGAATTAGTTTTAGCATATAAGAGGGAAAGATCTATCCAGATGATGAACTAAACTAGTAATAAAGGTAAGTGTGTGGGTAGTAGAGGGGTACCCATTTTCCTCAACATTGGGAAATTATCAGTTCCCTTTCTCATAAACTTATGAACACAGTTCAAAAGTATAATTCCTTTTTCACTTTATATTGTCAATGTTGTCTTGACAGAGATTGCATATGCGATAGTGCCAATGTGTGAGCTTGACATATATAGTTATGGAGTAGTATTGCTTGAGCTGATAACCAGAAAGAAAGTATTAGATGACTCATTTGTGGAGGAGGAAACCACTTTAGTAGGGTGGATTAAGTCTGTGTGGAGGAGAACAAGAAAACTTGAAGAGATTGTTGATTCAGGCCTTGCACTGGAGCTTTCAGATGTAAATGTGAAGGCACAGGTTATCAAAGTTCTTTTGGTGGCTGTGATATGTACTCAGAAAGATCCAAGAAAGAGAATGAAAATGATAGATATTGTTGAATTCTATGAAACACCCACAGATCCAGGTAGGATTTGCATCATAGAGACAATGAAAGT
Source organism: Acacia acuminata (assembly GCA_019022655.1). Classification (NCBI taxonomy): domain Eukaryota; kingdom Viridiplantae; phylum Streptophyta; class Magnoliopsida; order Fabales; family Fabaceae; genus Acacia; species Acacia acuminata. The sequence continues at coordinate 272,908 of JAFJYI010000036.1, forward strand.
ATTATTTACATCCATGAAGTTGTACTTGCAATAAAAAAATCTGCTAGGTTTTGATCTCTTGATTTTTATAGCTGCTTCCCTCCCTTCTTTTCTCTACATCTCCTTCCTTGTATTCTCTCCATTCCTTGTGCTTTTTGCTTGCTACTAGTTTATATCAATTATTATTGTCTACTGCACATGCCATCTTATCCTGGTGCTTTATTTCATTTCATTGCTCAACTTGGCAGAAATAAGGAAATCACCAAAGTAATCATGCTTCCTTTCTGCTATCATTAGTCATTAACCTTAGATGGTCATGAATCATGACAGTTTGACATTCAAGCCTTTCAAAGCTGTTGGAAGGGTTGTAAGACTTACTGTTTTCTCATTTGTCCAGGAATTTTGGTTCGACATGCCAACGATTCATTTCATTTGGGAAATTCCGTTGTGACTGCTTTGGCCTCTTTATTTTTTCAGGTAGTTTGGTTTAGCCAGCAAGACTACTATCAAACTAGCTGTTTTGAAAGTTTTGTTTTCTCCTTTTTGTTCTACTATGTGTATTTACTATACGAGTGTTCACTAATATATAACAAAGTATTCAGCATTTATTCTAATTTCACCAGTGGCAGATGAATTTTATTGCAGTAAGTTCACTTTCTTCTGATAAGTGGGAGGATTATGCGGAAAGTAATTTCATAAAGCTAGCCTTACTTTTTGATGACAAATGGCAAATTCTTAGTTCAAAAAAAAGCAAAGAAAATAAAGGGCAAGTTCCTTATCACAAGAAAAGATTAAGGGAAGATAAGGCCTTGCAAGATACGAGTTAAAACAGTGAAACTGTGAAGTGGGATCAATTTGACACCTGTACTGATTGTTATCCTCTGTGCGTATGCGCATGCTCTTGAGCAATATATAGAGTAGCTTCGGTGATAGCATTTTCCTTGAATATCATAAACCATTATTGAGTGTTTTCTCTGTCTTTACTTGTTCTTCATCTTGATTAAATTGAATACCTATCTTTCTTCCCTTTTATTCTGAAAGTTTCCTATATAAAAATTTCTTAGGAGGAAGTCCAGATCCCTACCAGTGAAGGTTCTTCCTCAGCTCTTGACGAAGTGGAGTTTACTGCAGACCCAAACAATCTCAATATCATCCTTAGAGGAATTCCTGGAGTTGTTTCTAGAGTTCAAACATGCTCAGGCGTAATCTGTGTTGAAAAAATGCTTACGTTTGACGGGAACTTAGGCAATATCTTAAGTGCAGCTGCAGAAGTTGAAATCCTTGGAAATATTAGGCACCGAAATATAGTTCGGATGCTGCAGTGTTCGATCAAAAAATATTATGGTTTAATATGGTATGAGTACATGGAAAATGGAAACCTACATGATCTTTTGCATGAAAAGAACCCTCCACCTCCACTAAACTGGGCTGTCCGTTATCAGATAGCCACTGGAATTGCTCATGGCTTGGCCTATCTTCATTATATTTGTTATCCTGCCATCGTGCACTGTGCCATCAAACCAAAAAATATACTGCTAGATTCTTTTATGGAGCCTCATATTGCTGATTTCAGTAGTGCCAAACTTTTGGATGGATATTCTCTAATGTCATTTCCATTCTCATCTACTCTAGGCAGACTACGACATATTGCCCCAGGTACTTCTTCTACTATGTTATCTTTCTTTCCTATTTCCTATTTCCAAATGATTAAATCAAATACTCCTCCAATCCTTAATGTTGGACTTAATTGAGGAATTGGTCCATATTTGTCATTCTTTTCTCATACTTCCCCCCATTTATCATTTTTCAATTGTCTGGAACAGAAAATACACATGAAACAGCAATTACCAGGGAGTTTGATGTGTACAGTTATGGGGTAGTGTTGCTTCAGTTGATAACCCGAAAGAAAGCAGTAGATCAATCATTTATGTCGGGATCTGAGATAGGGGTTTGGGTCAGAAGTCTGTGGAGGGAGGAAGGAGACATTTTTAAAATTGTTGATTCAAGCCTTGCAGAGGAGCTGCTCAACTCCGATACCAATATATTCGAACAAGTCACCACAGTGGTTTCCATGGCTCTGAGTTGCACCAAGGAGGATCCAAGCATGAGGCCTACTATAAGAGATGTTATCGATGAATTTGATCAAATCCCGGAGGCTTCATATTCAAGAGACACAAGAGATTTCAAAATTATTGACCTAATAAATGCTACAGAAAATCTTGACGATAAATATATCATTGGTAAAGAAGGGCATGAAATAGTGTATAAAGGCGAACTTGGTATTGGCGTTTTTGCTATTAAGAAGGTTAACTTTGGACAAAGCAATTGGAGGAAATCAGACATGATCAAGGAAGTTAAAATGACTAGCAAGATTAGGCATCAAAATGTGGCAAGATCGCTTGGCACCTGGATGGGCGATGAATATGGTCTAACCATTAGCAGGTACATGGAAAATGGAAGCCTTCATGATGTTTTGCATGAAAACAATCCACTACCATCCGTAGCTTGGAATGTCCGCTATAAGATTGCTTTTGGAATTGCAAAAGGGCTGGCATATCTCCATCACAACTTTGATCCTCCCATATTGCATCGAGACATCAAACCAAAGAATATACTCCTTGACTCTGATATGCAGCCTTATATTACTGATTTTGGTATATCAATTGCTTTGAATCAGTCCTCTACTGTGATGCGTACACAGTCAACAGATCATCTAGGTACACCTGGGTTTATGGCTCCAGGTAATTATTGTTTTTTGTTCTACGCTCAGTCGACTCGTTTTCTATTATCACATTATGATAAAACTAGAATTAGTTTTAGCATATAAGAGGGAAAGATCTATCCAGATGATGAACTAAACTAGTAATTGTTAGGAAATAAATCAGTTTAAATATATTATAATTAATTAGTATCGCATATAATTAGGGATTATAGGAATTATGAGTGATTAGGGAATCAATCATCATAATGAGTTATTACTCTCTTATCTTCTCTCTTATGTATAAATACCCTATTGAGCATATGAATAAATACATTCATTTGACATTATATTTTCTCTATCTTTCTCTCTATTATTTCACTACAGTAATAAAGGTAAGTGTGTGGGTAGTAGAGGGGTAGCCTTTTTCCTCAACATTGGGAAATTATCAGTTCCCTTTCTCATAAACTTATGAACACAGTTCAAAAGTATAATTCCTCTTTCACTTTATATTGTCAATATTGTCTTCACAGAGATTGCAGATGAAATAGCGCTAAGTTGTGAGCTTGACATATATAGTTATGGAGTTGTATTGCTTGAGCTGATAACCAGAATGAAAGTATTAGATGACTTATTTGTGGAGGAGAAAACCACTTTGGTAGCGTGGATTAAGTCTGTGTGGTCGACAACAAGAACACTTGAAGAGATTGTTGATTCAGGCCTTGCACAGGAGCTTTCAGATGTAAATGTGAAGGCACAGGTTATCAAAGTTCTTTTGGTGGCTGTGATATGTACTCAGAAAGATCCAAGAAAGAGAATGAAAATGATAGATATTGTTGAATTCTATGAAACACCCACAGATCCAGGTAGGATTTGCATCATAGAGACAATGACAAGTGTTACTTACATCCATGAAGTCGTACTTGCAATAAAAAAATCTGCTAGGTTTTGATCTCTTGATTTTTATAGATGCTTCCCTCCCTTCTTTGTTCTGCATCTCCTTCCTTATATTCTCTCCATGCCTTGTGCTTTTTACTTGCTACAAATTCGGTCGAGACTCACTGTTTTCTCATTTGTCCAGGATTTTTGGTTCGACATGACAACGGTTCATTTCATTTGGGAAATTCGGTCGGGACTGCTTTGGCCTCTTTACTTTTTCAGGTAGTTTGGTTTAGCCAGCAAGAGTACTATCAAAATAACTGTTTTGCAAGTTTTGTTTTCTCCTTTTTGCTCTACTATGTGTATTTACTATACAAGTGTTCATTAATATATATAACAAAGTATTCAGCATTTATTCTAATTTCACCAGTGGTAGATGAATTTTATTGCAGTAAGTTCCTTTTCTTCTGATAAGTGTGAGGATTATTGAGAAAATAATTATGTAAAGCCAGCTTTACTTTTTGATGACAAAGGGCAAATTCTTAGTTTAAAAAAAAAATGTGCGAGTTCCTTGTCACAAGAAAAGATTGAGAGAAGATAAGGCTGTGCAAGATACAAATTAAAACAGTGAAGATGTGAAGTGGGATCATTTTGACACCTGTACTGGTTGTTATCCTCTGTGAGCATGCGCTTGTGCAATATATAGAGTAGTTTCGTGATACTTCCTCCGATCCTAATTATAAGATCTAGTTGACTTTTTTGGAGAGATTAAGGAAGCTAATTAAATTACTTTATAGTATTTTTATTTTTATTTTTTTCCTCAAAAGTAATTAGTTTGACTAATAAACTAATATATTATCTAAAGATACACAACATATGAAATGATTAAGTAACTTATTTAGCTTCCTTAATCTCTCCCAAAAAAGTCAACTAGGTCTTATAATTAGGACCGGAGGTGGTAGCATTTTCCTCTAATATCATAAACTATTATTGAGTCTTTTCTATGTCTCTACTTGTTCATCTTCATGATCAAGCCCCCCTTAAATTTTGAGTTTCTATCTTTCTTTCCTTTTATTCTGAAAGTTTCCTATATAATAATTTCTTAGCAGGAAGTCGAGATCCCTGCCAATAAAGGTTCTTCCTCAGCTCTTGATGGAGTGGAGGCTACCGCAGACCCAAACAATCTCAATGTCATCCGTAGAGGAACTCATGGAGTTGTTTCTACAGTTCAAACATGTTCAGGCGTACTCTGTGCTGAAAAGAAGCTTACGTTTGCCGGGAACTTAGGCAATACCTTAAATGCACCTACAGAAGTTGAAATCCTTGGAAAGATTAGGCACCGAAATATAGTTCGGATCCTGCAGTCTTCGATCCATTGCAGCTCTGTTTTAATACGGTATGAGTACATGGAAAATGGAAACCTACATGATCTTTTGCTTGGAAAGAACCCCTCACCACCACTAAACTGGGCTGTCCGTTATAAGATAGCAACGGGAATTGCTCATGGCTTGGCCTATCTTCATGATCGTGCTTTCGTACACTGTGCCATCAAACCAAAAAATATACTGCTAGATTCTGATATGGAGCCTCATATTGCTGATTTCAGTATTGCCAAAAACTTTTATGGATATTCTCTAATGCCATTTCCATCCTCATCTAGTCTGGGCAGACTATGGGATAGTACCCCAGGTACTTCTTCTACTATGTTATCTTTCTTTCCTATTTCCTATTTCCAAATGATTAAGTAAGTACTCCTCCAAGCTTTAATGTTGGACTTAATTGAAGAATTGGTCCATATTTGTCATTCTTTTCTCATACGACCCCCTATTTATCATTTTTCCATTGTCCGGAACAGAAAACAGTCGAAATACACATATAACAGCAATTACCAGGGAGTTTGATGTGTACAGTTATGGGGTAGTGCTGCTTCAGTTGATAACCCGAAAGAAAGCAGTAGATCAATCATTTATGTCGGGATCTGAGATAGGGGTTTGGGTCAGAAGAATGTGGAGAAAGGCAGGAGACATTTTTCAGATTGTTGATTCAAGCCTTGCAGAGGAGCTGCGCAATCCCGGTACCAATATATTCGAACAAGTCACCAAAGTGCTTGACATGGCTCTGAGTTGCACTGAGGAGGATCCAAGCATGAGGCCTACTATAATAGATGTTATCAACGAATTAGTAATCGAAAGCAAAAGATTTGAAAAAGGAAAAGCTTCCATGTTCTAACTCTTTTGTTCATAGTCGGTCCAGACATGCATTGTAAGATACTAAAGGGTCTGTTTGGTTCAACGGAGGGGGAGGGGGAGGGGGGGATTTTAATGGAGGGGACGGGGAGGGATGGGAGGGGACGGATTTTAATATTACCTTGTTTGGATTAATCAAAAAGAAGGGAAAGGGAGGGATTTTAATGTTACCTTGTTTGGTTTAGGAGGAAAGGGGAGGGATTTTTTTTTTTAACATTGACAACTTTACCCTTATAATGGAAGAGGGGTTTAATGTTACCTTATTTAATTCGGAAGGGGAGGGGAGAGAAATTATCTTCAAACGTACAACTTTACTTATATTATAAGTGATTTTTTTTTCAAATTTTATTAAATGTATTGTAACGTTTAATTATAAATAACATTTTTATGCCCTAAAATGAAAATTAACATTTAATATATATATATATATATATATATATGTATATATTGAAAATCAAGAAAAAATTTTATCAAGCTATGCAAATCAACCACCAAGCTAAGCAATGGCATGCATATGATACCATAATTTTGACGAATTAAATGTAGAGATAAAATATACACGGGTTTTTTAAATGGGTGAAAAATGTTATTCATACCAAAATAAAACCAAACACCTGTCATTTACCAAAATAAGAAGTTCTTCATACCAAAAAATGAATAGTGGCATCAAATGCCGTCACAAAGCAAATTCAAATAAGTAAGGTAGCACCGAAATCTAACAAAAGACATCCATCATAGGCAAAATAAAATGTCCTCAAATTTATTTTCTAAGCAAATGAGCTAATCTAATTATCGAAAAAAACCATTCGCATAATGATTTTCTTGCGCCGATGAGCGGGGCATTGAAATAGGATTTGCAACAACATTCTCAATATCTCCATCTGCAACTCAATTTTACTTGCATGTTGTAAGGGTATGTAAATAAGTGAAATAGCAATAGTACTAAAAGCAAAGTGTTTATATATTTAAGTGACAAAAACTATTTTGACATATAACACAAGTATAGGCAATTACCATCATCTCTCGCTTTCATAATCAATGCATGTTATTTCACCACCAGATTAATGAATAATATAAATGAATTTACAATATATTTATTGTGAATATAATACTAAGATTGTCAAGAAGAGATAAATATTTGCAATGAAATATGGCTAGGAGAAACTATAGGGTAAACGCTGGAAAATAAATTTACTAATCATACTAGAGTTCATTCAAATAAAGAACTAATAGACAAGAAGAACCTCCAACAATTAAAAAACTACTGAATTAATTTCCATATGAGTTTAAATGCCATCAAACGAGTTATAAATAGACACTAACATGTACCAGACTCCTAAAATGTCTGAACCACTACCTAACAAACTCGAAATGAGAATAACAACGTCAAATATTTATTTAAAACATCTGAAATAAGATCCTAGATTTATAATTGACAAAGACGCACAACAAATGACTATTAGCTAAACAGACCATCTCATTTTGCTTGCGTTTACTTTGATTGATTAGTCTTCATTTTCAAAGTGAAAATGTAACAAGCCACGGTTGGTTTGAGTGATAATTAAAAGGAGTAAAGTTGAAATCTGAAATTTGAGCAGTGCTCACATTGTGAAGAATGGGAGGAATTAAATGCGAGTGTGGCCTTTTCTCAGAAGTTGGACCAACAATAGGGAACACTAATGAATCAAAGTAATCATTTTGCCAAGTAAAAACTTCAAGAATTCATAAAATTGCCATCGTGGACCTAGAACTAGAAGCGATGTGATAATTATTTTCCCAAATTAATAACCAAGTGAATTTTAGTAATACAATCGATCACCAAAGGTATAGTCACAAGATTCCATGATTTTTTTCGAAATTGTGCCAATGTGCAGAATACTAGTATATTATGCAATTACTATTAAAGATGTGTTGCGATTTTTATGAAATGATCAACACAAGAATTCTTACAAAATAGAGAGAAAGCTTAGACTAATCCGACACTAATTGTTTTTATTATATCCAATGGCTTGCGATTTTTAATTTGCCCATGTTATTTGTTTGCTTTCTCTATTTCATTTGATATTCCAAAATCCAAACCCCACAATCTCGATGCAGAACAACATATCCTCGCTCTCACTTTCACCTCACAACTATCCCCATGACTGTGGCCCGAAAGAGACCTATGAGGACTAAGCACAATTTATAGCATATAGCCATATACAAATGGGGACTAAGCACAATATGGGTTGAGGGCTAAAAACATGAGATATGGGAGTATGATGAAAGAATCCGTGCGATTGAGTGAAAAAAAAATAGTATTTTATTGATTAATGCGGTAGGAATTAGATAGCGTTCTCATACGTCTTCTAATCCTCATGTGGATTCTTACCGATATTCATCATGAATTTTTTTATTTCAAAGTCAGGATCTCCCTATTCTCTTAGTGAGGGGCGGCTTCCTTCTCGATGGATTTGATTCTCAGGAAAACGATTTCAAGCTACTTGCGCCTAGTACGCTAACGCTACTACCACCAAAAGAAGACTTCTAACCAGGTAACCCACAATACGTCTTCCCTGCGTTCTAATTTTTCATCGCTAATTGTCAATATCCTTGGCATCGGAACCCACAATATTCTTATATTTATGTATATGTGTTTTTCATATTCACTCTGTTTTTCATAGTCTGATAGGTTACAGCGTATATTTGGTATAACAAAGCAAAAGACTAGGGATAAATTTGTCTTCTCATACACTCATTTTAATAATCCCTCCAAATCCGTCCGATTTGGGAGGTGAAGTTTTTGAGGGAAGAGGGGGAAAATTTTAAAAATTTTCCCTCCCCTTCTAAAAAATGTCATCAGCCAAACGAGGGGAGGAGGCTAAAATCCCTCCATCCTCCTCCCCTCCCTTCCGATCCCCTCAAACCAAACAGACCCTAAGATAACATTACTTGTATGCATTGGTTGCGACTCGATAATATAGCTTTTTTTTATTTAAGGAATGTGTTGGGCCTTTTTCTTGACTCCATGGGAGCTTGACGGGAATATATTCTGTTATTTATGCTCCTGCAATATTACTTCAAGGATCAACTTTGTTTAGTATCATATTTAGAGTCCTCAAAAGTATTTATTCACATAAATCGAAACAAAATTCCTCTTATATACTTACCTCGTATAATGTAATAACGTAAATTACGATTGAAAAGTTGCTTTTGATAGTCCTAATTGCTATTTAACCAGTAAAGTTTTGGAATTTACAACTCAACACAACCAATACGCAACTTGTAACTCAATACTTACAAATAGGGAGGTTGTATATTTAAAGACTTGCAATATAAATGAGGTTCGATTTTCTTTGTTGTTGTACCAATAAATAGCAACAACTATGATATGCGTATAAATTGGACAGGTACATGAAGCAAAGTAACATATGGTAAAATTCAAGACATAAAAATTTCATATTTAGAGAAACAAACCTACACTCACACACACGCACACATATGCCATATATTTAAGGGAAAATTACACCTAGGTCCCAAGTAAGGGAAAAAGAACAAAATAATCCTTTAAAATCTCAAATTCGTGATGAAGTCCCGTGGAACTTTTTTTTTTTTTTTTTCAATTTTCTTCAAATGTGAAAAAACACAAATGCCTCCATGAAGGCTCATGAACTTGTCAACACAAGCACATGAACTTGTCGATACATGTATATATACTTGTCAAAACAGTTTCATGGGCTTGTCAACACAGGCACATGGGGCCATTTGTGTCTTTTCACATATGAAAAATATTACAAAAAAGTCTCACGGGACTTTACCGCAATTTTAAGATTTTAAGGGACCATTTTGTCATATTTTCCTTGCTCAAAACCTAGATGCAATTTTCCCTATATTTTTAACGTCAAATATACGACTCGTAATAAAAAAGTTTAGAACATAGTAATATGGAAAACAATTCCTAAGAAACAGTTAAAGGTTAAGTATCAAATTTGCCCCAGAAGTTTTCACCGAGGAGTATGTTACCTTGGAAATTTTTGTTGTCTCAATGTTGCCCCGGAAGTTTTAAAATGTAACAATGTTGCCCATTTCCGTTAAAAAGTTAACAGCCAACGCTAATTTTTTTACAAATAACGTTAGTTTTTTAACGGAATAGGATAACATTACTACTTTTTGAAACTTCTAAAGCAACATTGAGACAAGAAAAATTTTCGGGCAATATTGCTCCCGGATCTATACTTCTAGGCGATTCGCTACGTAACCCAACAGTTAAAAGGAATCTAACTATTTCATATTCATAAATCATAGTTCACCATTCCTAAGTTCTTCTCCAGCTCCCTTGATTAGCCTCTCTGTTGCCAATGAATTTCTTGTGTTAATTCAAAAGAAAAGCAATTTACACACCGTATTACTCCTTCCGTCCTTTTTATAAGAGACCAAATTTTAAATTACCTTGGTCTTTTTTAGAAGACTTCAATAAGACTCGTCTAACATTTAATGAGTTTTTTTTTTTTTCCCCATTTTTTCCCTCTCATTAAGTATAGATAAGATATTACACTAATTAAAAGTTGATGACAATTGTATTTACTCTATTTCTTTCTTTTACTTATCCCCTTATAAATGAGGGCGTACTTGGAAACAAAAGTTCATTTCTTGCATACTTATTATTTTTAATGTTTAACTAATTTTAACTGCTATCTTAAACCATATAATTCAGTTTTTGAGCTGTTATGAATAGGACCTAAGGGAGTATGTTAAAGATGAATGGGTTTAAGGGGTATTTTTGTTATTTGGAAGTTTTTCGAGGGGAAATTTTGCCATATCATTTTTGTTAAAAGTATAAAAAATGGAGTAATTTTACTGATTTATCCTACAGTTATTCTAGTTAATTCTAACCCTTAGTTGACTAAATATTTTAGAAGAAATCGATTATCCTTATTAATGTCATGCACGTCATTTTTGTTATGTGCAATTTGAATCGACAGATTCCATGTCTCCCATATTTTAAATTGATTTATCCTACAAGAAAGAGGAACTATATATTTTTCAAGATTGCTCCTATTTAAAATCTCATCAATTATAATTTCTATGACTTTATTGGATGTATTTTATACCATTATATATGGATAAATTTGGAGATTTCTTTCACGTTTAGACAAAGTTAATTACTTAACTTCCCATCAAGAAAAAAGTTAATGACTTAACTACATGACCTTATTTTTTATTGGTTGGTTAGATGTGCCTTATAATAAAGATGAAAGAGTTCGAAATAGATATCATGAATATTTTTGTACATAATCTGACTTCACTGGAACATTATTTTTTAGTAATGAAACCCTTCTCCACTTTAAAAAAAAAAAAAACAGAGAGATTAAAGAAGTGCACAAGATGTCATTCTATCATGCAACTAAATAGCTTTAGCATTATCCACATCTGTCAATGTTCGAGTGTCATGTTGGTTTGTTGAGAGGAACAGATTTCTCACCACATAGCATTATCCATATCTTTTGGTTAATAACTGGAGCTGGAGATGCCTATTGATGAGATTTCTTGAGTTTAAATGTGGTTCACTTTTATTGAATCATTAACTGCTATTGAGGATACCATAAGATTTTCTGTCTCATAAGAATTCCTTTTAATAAAACGTGGTTCAGGGAAACGGAACTGACCAGTTGAAGTGTAATTTAATTTTTTGGAGTTTCCTAAAGTGTATCTTTGAGGCTCTTCTCTTTCCCTTTTTTTCCTGCTTATGTTATTTCCTCCTCCTTGTTCTTTCATGTATCAAGGTTTGTGATTATCTAGATTAGATTTACCATCCATTTTCAGTTTCAGTTGGTTAACAAGAAATACTACAACAAATGTTCCTTAATACACAACAAACAAAATCTTATACTAACGTCAGTATCAATTATAAAGATTGGGTTGACTTTTTTTTATAGAGATTAAGAAAGCTAAATAAATTATTTAATCATATCATATGTTGTATATCCTTAGGTTATATATTAGTTTATTAGTTAAACTAATTAGTTTGGAGAAAAAATAAAAATATATAAATACTCTAAAGTAGTTTTATTAGTTTCCTTATTTTTTCTAAAAAGGACAATTTGGTCTAACATAGGGAGTATTAAGGACCAAGACAGTACAAGTTATTTTCAAGAACTCAATTTTAAAGGGAAATAACCCAAATTTTGGCATAAAAGATCTAGTGATCTAAAATGCCCAACAATAATGGCTTGACGATGATCCATTTCTATCCCTGTTTAAATTTTTTTTCTTTCATATCCCCATTTCTTCACAATTATTTCCTACAAATCAAACTAGGCCATAGTGTAATTTTGTGGACGATTCCTTATGAAAAATCTTCATTTAAGACCTAAAATTGTTATACAGCTAGGGTTTTTAAACCCAAACCATTGTTGGTTTGGCCTGAAAACCGGTAGGCAACTTTGATTGAGACCTAACATTATGGTATCAACCATGGTTTACTATTTTTTTTATAAAAAAAAAAAAAAAAAAAAAAAAAAAAAAAAAAAAAACATTTTTTTTTCTTTAGAATTTTATATCAATAATCCTGAAATTTTCAATTTCTCACCGAACGAGTTTAATTAGCTTTTTACACTAGCCTAACTCATTTGGCCTTTGACTAATTCGACTAATATTCCGATCCTTCATGTGACCAGTTTAAAAACCTTGGATACAACTAATATCTTGTTAGTTGTAAAGTATGTTCCATGTCAAAATTTGATAATTGATTACGAGGCTAAAGTAAATTTCAAACTCAATTTCGTATCATCATCATCATTGAACTTTCTTTCATTCTCTCCTCATCCTTTCCCATCTGCTTATGGGCTAAAGTCTCAACATGAAGCTACTCAGAAGCACTTGTTCCCCATCAGCTTTCAAGTGGTAACAAAACAGCCAAAACCTGACATTCGATCAGCAGCGATATCCCTCTCCAACAAAATCTCAAACTACCTACTGCCATATCGCGCCAGATTCAATCCCCAACAAAAAGAATAGCCACCAAGTGTAGAACTTGGAATCTCCAGGATTTTGCCCCGCCAAAATTTTCTCAGTTCAGCCAAAACATGAAGTCAGCCAGACCAGTCGCTTCAGTCAACGGACTTTGACCAATTCGAAGTCATAAACCAGCCACGAGTTCGGTGGTACTTCTGTGTTGTGTTCTTCACCACCAAACCTGAAATGCACAAACATACATGATAGAGACGAGGTTAGGGACAAGGGGTCCAAAAGAAATGCAAGATAACATGCGAAAGGATGATAATTTAACAACATTACCCCATGGATGGTGGGATTATGAGTCTTCTCTTTCCTCCCATTCGCATGCCTAAACCATATATACGCAACTCGATTAGTATTACACAGCAAGCAAACCATGGTAGAGAGCTACATAAAAATGTCTGAAAAACTTACCTTCAAGGCCAACATCCCAACCCTCTAAAACTTGTCCTTTACCTGAAAATCATAGAACAAGCAAAATGTAAAGTCAATCATGTATAAAGTCAGTCATGCTCAGGTAACACAAGGCTATGTCGGCGGTAGTTCCAAGGCGAAACTTGAAAGGTGCACGGCCAACATTTGACTCAAAGACTTCGTCATTATCCTTCAGCTTGCCAGTGAAAAGGACGCTAATCTGAAATGAAAGAGTACTTGTCAACCCAAATCTGCTATTCTTGTCATTAATTTCGTGAAGGCAGATTCTAAATTATTTTTATGATTCAAGGCAACTACCTTTTTCCCTGATGCAGCAACTTTTCCATCTTCTATCCCTTTTCGTAGCTCTTGAATAACTAAACCATTTGGCAATGTTTTAACTTCAGAAGGCTTTACATCAGCCGTAATGCATTCATCATTTTTCACAGCCCCAATATTTTCATTAACAGATGAGCGAGGAATATCAGAAGTATTAACTTCTATATCCCCCTGACTTTTGACTTTTTTCCTCCTCTTTTTCATTTTTCTATCACTAGATCGTTCCCCTTCAGGAAAGTCGTGAGTGCCATTGTCCTCTCTCCTGTGCCAAACATTTTAAGTTTTTAACTAAGTTAAACATATAAAATAAGCAAATATTATATATCTAAGGACTATCCAGATTGCATTAAATACATAGACAAGAAAAAACAGTTCATTTGCTCAAAGAAAAACAAGGTTCTCAGATGAGAAACAAAGCAACAAATCAGAACTTCTCTTGGGAAAACTTGAAGGACAAGGTAAAGAAATATGTTTCAGGGCAACTTCCAACTAATTCTGCAAATTTCACCAATGACAAATCAAGAAACCAAGGCATTTTTGCTTCTTACAATTGTTTCCAGCAAAAACACAATAACCCTTCCTTTTGTTGGGAATTCTGCATCTAAAACATGAGCAACTACATACGCAGAATGGTCAAAGGTCCTGGACCCTTTAAATAAACTAATATTTTCAGAAACACTTCTGAAAACCCTTTGAGGGATCATAAATATGGAAACAAGTTATAAAAAACCTAAATACCTTGAAGTAATTACTTCTTTAATCTTTTTAAAAAAGTCAAATAGGTCTTATATTTTGGACATGATAGTACAAGATTTCAAAAAATATTCATCTTGAATAGTTGACTATTATGGGTAGGGGTGGAAAGCAGTCGTGGACCTATGGCCTAAGCCTATTAAAGGCTTGGTCAAAGTTAGTAAAAAGGTTAGACCAAGGTATATTTAAAAGCCTATTTTAGTTAACAACTCAGACTTAAGCTTGCTAAAAAGTTCATTAGACCTATTAAGTTTTTTTTTTTTTTTTTTTTTTTTTTTTTTTTTTTTAAGGCGCAAAGTTGATAGTTCTAAATTGGTATTCTATGCTTTTTCTTGGAAGACTGCATAACAAATTTGAAATCATATTTAACTAGCTTTCTTATTTTCTTTAACAAATGAACTCTATCTTATATTTAAAGGGTTAATGTGCAAAAATGCACATGTGCTTTACTTCGAGGAGGCTCAACACCAAATGCTTTTTTCAGGTGTAAAAATACAAATGCGGTTAGAAATTAGATGCAAAAATACCGTTTGACCATTAAGTTTGACTTTGACTGTTAAGTTTAATTTTGTGGCTTTCAAAGTTGCAAAAATACACATGTGGTTTGGTAAAAAGAGCGTTCAACATCAAGTTATTTTTTTTATTTAATGATTTTATTTCAAGGAAAGGAAATTATTATTTCTCTAGGTATAATTTGTGGAAGACTAAATTTTTATTTCCATAATTTATTTTCTTTTTTTAAATCTTATTAAATTTTCTAATTAATAATTAATAAGTGAATTTTTATGAATTTGAAATTTGATATTATAAATACTATATTTAATTAAAAATAACTTTAATTTTTTGATCTAACAAATTGAACCAGAAATTATTTAAATAAGTTTTCAATCAAAATCGAATAATATTATTTAATTTTTATTGCATTGAGAAATATGCAATATAAACGTTTGCACTTCTAAATGAATTATTTCTTTTTATACATGATGAATGAAAATAAATGGAGAAATGTTATAGACTTTATAGTTATAAAGTTGACTTTTTCAAAGTAAATGAATTTTTTTTCAATAAAATAATGAATTATTTCTTTAACTATTTATTTTTCAAAAAAATTAAAATTATTTTTAAGTAAATATATTATTTATAATATCAAATTTCAAATGTATAAATACTCATTTATGAATTATGAATTAGAAAATTTAATAAGGATTTTTAAAAAAGAAAATAAATTGTGGAAATAAAATCTTTACCCATTGAATAAATCCTCCTTCCTAAAATGATAAATCTAAAAAAAAGGTGGGCCTCCCAAGAATTATATCTAGAGAAATAATAATTTCCCTTTAATTGAAATAAATTATTAAATTAAAAAAAAAATTGGTGTTAGGCGCTCTTTTACCAAACCACGTGTGTATTTTGCACCTTTGAAAGCCACAAAGTCAAACTTAACGGTCAAACGGTATTTTTGCACCTAATTTGTAACTACATGTGTATTTTTACACCTAAAAAAAGTATTTCGTGTTGGGCGTTCTCATAGGGAAAAGACACGTGTGTTTTTTTTGCACATTAACCTTATACTCCCTCTGATTTTTATTATAAGGCACCAACTGTCATTTCTCTTATATCAAAGAAGGGAGATTTAATCATTAAAAAAGTATTGAGTTGATAAACATTTTCACGTTTACCCCTACTTTAATGCCACAGATTTAAAAATATTTAAAATATTATTTGTCAAATTTATACCATGTGTCTCTCACTTCTTCTTTCTCTCTCCCCATTGCTTTTTTCAACATATTTTGCGCAAGAAGCCGCTGGTAGTCCAAACGATTGTCACAGTGGCGCCATATTTTGGAAGCTCTCTTGCTTTCAAATGATACTCACAGTGGCATCACTGCCATATTTTTACACAAATTTTTTGCAAAAAGGTAACATTGGAACAGTGGAAGAGGGAGGGGAGGAGGGGGAAGAGAAATTTTTTGCAAAAAGGTAAAAAAGTTTGCAAATAGACGAGTATTATTAACATTCCCTGTTAAATCCTTTGACACTGATACTACACTTGATCTTAGAACGTGGCATACAGGTTGACGAAGTCAACAAGCTAGATCTGTTCACCGGCACTTGCATGCCTACCACCGAACTCACGGCGGCTAACGAAATTCCAGTGACGTAGCCTCCCAATGCGGTCGACAAGAAAGATCTGTTCACCGGCACTTACATGCCTTCCATATGATCTTTATCGGAGAGAGATCTACAGGAAACGACAAAAGTGGCTTTCTGGGTTTTGTAGAAGTAGAGAAGGTAACAATCACCAGATTTGCCGCCTAATCGTAATCCACCCACGTCATAATCGGCGTCCCACTGGATAGATTGGGATCTTGCTTTTGTACACCTAAACCGTCGGGATAATACCCTACATGCTCAGAGTCCACACAACGTCTTTAAGAGTCCGTAGAGGTGTTTTTGGGATTTCACCAAATAGGTTCCATGGAATACACTGTTATGATCTATTGGGATGTGTTTCCTTGTTTTCAGATGAAGATTAGAAGACTGGAAAAATTTTAGCTTAAAGTCTGCAGTGAAGGAGACCCAGGGTTGATGGAACGATCCACAAAGTTTGAAATGCAAAATCCGGTGCCAAGCTAGCATTAAATGGGTTCCATCTCTAGATGAAGCTGTCAGGTTCATGTTGTTTATGTTTTCAGCTTGTGTATTTACCTTTTTGCAATGGCACTGTAGATTATGTATGGGAATGCAAATGAAGAGACATTGACAATGGTATTCATTAAATCCACAAGTACCAAGTCAACTAGTCAATACTCCTATGTGAAACATTCTTCTTTTTCACTTCAACCACTGTAGTAAGGCCCGCCTTTGTTGAATTTTGGGTTCTAATTAATTGCTGTGACTTCGCTCATCATGAGTAACTAGACTTCCTGGAGCCTGTGACGACAAATTGACCACTTATATGCCTCTGGTTGAAATCATTATGCCCTCGCTCGTTTAAGAGTTATATTATTATTAGGCATGATGGACGAGAATAAAATTATTTTCCATTTATAAGTTAAGGTAATTATTATTTCTCAATGAGATAGAGACCAAGGCTATGTTTTCATTTTGAAACTTTTTGTTCTCATTTCATCAACTGCCTCTTGAGAAGTGTGCAAATACCAATTCACACACTTCAAATTGCTTGCACTTGTCCTAAGTTGCAGAAAGGTAATTGCTTTTTTTCCTCTTCAACCTTTGTTATCTCTTTCTTAACCGTTTTCATTCTGCTTTGCGAGAGATACCCCCTCAGCCAATGGAACTCCTATTAATTATCCTATGCTTGTCTGCCCCTTTATATGTTGCTTCCACCTTGAGTTCAGATGGGTTGATTCTACTGTCACTACTCAACCACTTGACTTCAGTGCCTCCTTCCTTAAAGTCAAGCTGGAATTCCTCTGATTCCACCCATTGCTCATGGATAGGAATACAATGTGACCAGTATGGCAAGGTGATCTCCCTAAACCTAACTGCATACGGTATTTTTGGTCAACTCGGACCAGAAATCGGACAATTGACTCATTTGCAGAACCTTGTGTTGGTTGCAAATGGTTTCTCAGGAACAATACCTCTAGAATTAGGAAATTGTAGTCTGCTTGAGTATATCGACCTTTCTGATAACTCCTTCAGTGGAGGCATACCATATACATTGAAAACTTTGCAAAAATTGAAGTATGTACATTTTTCTACCAATCTGCTCCATGGTGAAATTCCCGAGACGTTGTTTCAAATTCCTGAACTAGAGGGGATTGTTCTTTGTGGTAATTATATTATTTGTAAATAAACATTATTAGATTAGTCAAAGATCAGATCCTAGAATCTAGCAAGTAGTTAGATCAGATTAGTTTTTCAGTTTTTGAATTCTCTAGAAGTCCTCAATCTGTTACACCAGATTGTATCTCATT
This sequence comes from Acacia acuminata, assembly GCA_019022655.1. Lineage (NCBI taxonomy): Eukaryota > Viridiplantae > Streptophyta > Magnoliopsida > Fabales > Fabaceae > Acacia > Acacia acuminata. Next base: position 291,156 of record JAFJYI010000036.1, read on the forward strand.
GTAATCTATTTATTCCACACGAATGAATGAGAAATATCATCGGACTCAATTATTCTGACCATAAAAACTCTACATGGTATCAGAGCCATACTAGAGTGTCCTCCAAAGCTTCCGCCTCCAGTCCGATCAGAGACGTTGCCCACTGTAACGCTCCCAATTTTTAACGTAATCATCGAACTAGCGTCGCTCACTCACCAGACTAGTTCTCTACCTTCGACTGGTCCCTCGATCGTCGACCGTCTTCCTGTGCAACTTCGACGGCCAGAGTCCCATCCTCATCGACCTGGTCTGGCGCTTCCCCTGGTGCGTCTCAATCTCCGACAGTCATTCTCTGGTTCTGAGTCGGACTCGTCATCTTCTCCTGGTGATTCAAGTTCGTCCGACTGAGTCTGTCCGACTGGTCCTTCAAGTTCGTTCAGATCATCGTCTGTCACTCGTCCGGCGAAGCCCAGCCAAGCTCGTCCTAATTCTCTCACAACCTCTGCAACTCCGACGCCGAGCACAGGCGTCATCCTTGATCTTGTCATCTACTCCTGAGATCTGATTCTGAAAAGCTTTCGACGGGCTATAGCAATCTAGCTGGTATATGATCACTCTTCAAGGTCTCTAAGAGATCGAATCACGACAACGATCAAGCTGAACTTATGAATCGCAGCGGCTCCAAAGACATCATCGCTTGTTTAGCGAGGATTGCTTCATACGCCTCCGAATCTTCGGAGATTAGAACAATTCAAGCTGCTTCCGTGTCGAAACCGATTCGAACCAGGGAATAATCAGCTGTGCTCATCGCTTCCTAAGGTTTGTCAACCAAAACAAAAAAAAAACACGCGTTTTTTTTTCTACCGAGGCAAATTTTTTTTTTCAACATCATCAGCAAGTCCAAAAATTTGGACTGGGTCCAGAAGTAAGTTTTTGGGCCAAGTACCGAGGCAATTTTTTTTCCAACATCATCAAAGCAAGTCCAAAAAAATTTGGGTCAGTAAGTTTTTGGGCCAGGTATTATCCCTCAATCAGAGTCTGCCTCTGTTTGTTTGGCATTTTTTGGCATATCTATTTGGTCCATATGGCGTCATTACCTGATACACCACCACCTCCCAAGCCCAGTGATAATCTTCTCCACTCTTCCGATAATCAATTGGTGTCGGAAAAACTGAATCTTCACAATTATCATGGACCGGGCACGGGCTGTTTTTTCTTTGTCTATCGGTGGACGTGGAAAACGGAAATTTTTAACTCGGAGAGGTCAAACCACCATCGATCAAAACTCACCGGCTTGGGTTCAATGGGATGCGATAATTCTCTTGTCTGCTCTTGGCTTATCAATGCCATGTCTCCTCAGATTAAACGAAGCTTCATGTATCTTCCTACTGCCAAGGATATTTGGGATGCTGTTCGCGACTCTTACGTCGATACCAAAAATTTATCCCAACTATTTATTCTTCGTCGTCGCATCTGGAAGTCATCTCAGGGCTCTCGGTGCATTGCTGAATTCTGGTTTGAACTTGTCGCTCTCGGCAAGAAGAAGATCAAATGGTTGAAAATAAATGGGATTCTTCCACCGAAGCCACTCGCCACCTTCGAATGTCAACATCGATCGGATTCTGATTTTTCTCTCGGGCTTAAACTCAGAATTTGACGATGCTCGAGCAAGAATATTGAGTAATTCGTCCCTTCCTTCTCTCCCCGGAAGTGTATTCGAGATTCGCCGTGAAGAGTCCCGAAGACAAACTATGCTTTTCAAGGCTATCTCTTGGGACCGAAGCGTCCAGTTTAATCAGTAAGCACATTCCCTCTTCTGGTTCTGGTTCTAACAAATCTCGTCCAATGTGTGATCATTGCAAGAAGATTGGTCATACCAAGGACAAATGCTGGAAACTCCACGGTAAGCCATCTGATTGGACACCTCGTAAACCATGATCACCCTCTGCTCATCAAACAATCATTGAGGCAGATACTCCTTCAGGATCCGTACCTCCTTCTCCCAGTACAGAACAAATGAGTCAACTTCTCAACTTGCTGAAAAATTTACAGTCCTCTCAAGGACCAGTTGCCACTATCGCCAAACAAGGTAATGATCATCTTACTCTTATATCATCATCCTCTCTGTCGAAATGGATTGTAGACACCGGCGCCTCTGATCATATGACCTCAGAATCAAGAAACTTTACTTCCTATTCCCCTTTGGCTGGTAATAATCGAATTCGTACAGCGAATAACTCTAGTGCTTCCATTGCTGGCACTGGTACCGTTCCTCTTACAAGAGACTTAAAACTTGATTCCTCATTTGGCATACAATCTCCTTTCAATCAGCAAGTTGACAAAACATACAACCAAGTTTGTTCTGCTCACTTTTTTGCCACTCATTGTATATTTCGGGATCTCTCCTCGGGGACGACGATTAAGTACACGGCTAAGGAGCATGACGGCCTTTACTACCTTGATGATTCCTCTGCAAGTGCCTTGTCATCACAAATAAAGACCTCTGTCTCCTCTACTTCAGACAATAATTTGATGTTATGGCATAGAAGGATGGGTCATCCTAGTTTTCAATATTTACAAAAATTGTTTCCTCAATGTTCATTCAATAAAGATGCCAATTTCCATTGTGAAACGTGCGAACTAGCAAAACATCATCGCACTACCTTTCCTCCCACTGTCTATCACTCTACTCGTCCCTTCTCCATCATCCATAGTGATGTATGGGGTCCCTCAAGAGTACCTAACCGGACATGTTCGAAATACTTTGTCACTTTCATAGACGATCACTCTCGCATGTGTTGGGTATACCTCCTAAAAGAAAAATCTGATGTGTTCAATATCTTTGTTGAATTCTTCCACTATGTTCAAACACAATTTAATTCTACCATTCAAGTCTTACACTCGACAATGGCACCGAATATTTCAATCATACCTTCACCACTTTCTAAAGTCTCACGGAATCATTCATAAGAGTAGTTGTCCTAACACACCTCGGCAAAATGGCATTGCCGAACGTAAAAATCGCCATCTTCTTGACATTGCCCGTGCTCTTATGTACACCCGCAATGTTCCCAAGTATTTTTGGGGAGATGCAATCCCACGCCACTCACCTTATCAATCGACTACCTACTCGTGTCCTTTCCCATATGTCCCCTCTTGATAAACTCCGTGAGACTCATGTGGTTTCCCACCTTGACCACTCTCTTCCTCTCCGTGTCTTTGGATGTACCGTATATGTCCATATTCATCATCCTCCTTCCAAATTTGACCCTAGGTCCCTTCCTTGCATCTTTCTTGGCTATTCCAATTGCCAAAAAGGTTACCGTTGTTATGACCCCAAATCCCAACAAATCTTTGTCAGCCGCGATGTCACATTTGCTGAAGCCATACCTTTCTATCCACACCCTTCGAGTCAGGGGGAGAATTGGAGTGACTCTCAGCCTACTATACCTGAACCTATACCACCTTCCTATCCGTGATCATATCCTTCACACTTTGATTCCCTCACCATGCCATCACAAACGGGGAGACAAATATTATGACAAGGTTTACTCTAGGAGGAACAAAAAGGTAGTAGAGTCCATTATGCACGAGGCTCAACCACTCTCCCAACCGAGAGAGAATCCCGACGCCAACAAGGACCTAAACATGCCTATTGCATTGAGGAAGAAGACACGTGTCTCGTACTCAACATCCTATTCAAGACTACATGTCATATGGTAATCTCTCGAAATATTGTCATTTTGTCACTAACCTTGATCAGGTTCAGATTCCCACAAATGTACATGAGGCACTTGAAATTCTGAATGGAAAGATCTTTGTATTAGATGAGATGAATGCTCTTGAGAAAAATCAAACTTGGAATGTCACCGACTTACCCCAAGGTAAAAAGGCGTAGGGTGTAAGTGGGTATTTACCCCAAGTACAATGCTTGATGGTACTTTGAACAAGTACAAAGCCGAGACTAGTTGCCAAGGGTTTTACACAAACTTATGGCCTGGACTACAATGAAACCTTTGCCCTCGTAGCAAAGCTCAACACGATCAGAATCCTTATTTCCGTTCTTTGTTAATCTCGACCGGCCTTTACAATGCTAGACATCAAAAACGCCTTCCTAAATGGGGATCTAAAAGAAGAAGTTTATATGACACTTCCACCTGGTTTTGAGAATGGTCACGGCAAAACGGGTATGCAAGTTGAACAAGTCTATTTACGGGTTGAAGCGAGTCTCCTAGAGCTTGGTTTGACAGATTCTCACAAGTTTTAAAGGTGAAGGATATAACCAATGCCTCTCTCGATCACACTATGTTCACTATGAACCATGAAGGTATGATTACTATCTTAATAGTATATGTGGATGACATAATACTTACGGGGAACAATCCTCAAGAAATGATCGAATCAAAGCGGCGTTAAACAAGGAGTTTGAAGTCAAAGACACTGGGTAGCTTGAAATACTTCCTAGGAATGGAAGTGGCTAGGTCAAAAGAAGGAATTCACATTTCACAAAGGAAATATGTCCTTGATCTACTAAAGGAAAGCGGCATGCTTGGGTGTAAGCCGAGCAAGACTCCCATTAGTGTCAAAAAGAAGAAAAAAAGGTAGAACAACCAACAACCGAACAAGAGGTGGCGGAGAAAGAGAAACAAGAAGAGGAAGAAAAACCCGGACATAGGGCGCTACCGGAGATTGGTGGGGAAGCTTATCTATCTTTCTCACACACGACGACATCGCCTTTGCGATGAAACGCAAGTCAACACATGCACTCGCCAAAGCGAAACACTTGAATGCAGCATATAAAATCCGAAATACCTCAAAGGAACTCGGCCGAGGTCTCTTCTTGAGAAAAACTAATCGAGGACTATTGAGATATACACGATGCAGATTGGGCGGAGACCAAGAGAACAGCAGGTCTACTTACGGCTATTGCACGTTTGTATGGGGAAATCTAGTAACGTGGCGAGTCACAAGCAACGAGTGGTATCCACAAGTAGTGCAGAATCAGAATTAAGATCACTATCTGAAGGACTCAAAGAAGGAATATGGATAAAAAGGGTCGCTGACGAGACCTACACCAAGATAGAATCTCCATTAAAACTTTACTGTGATAATAAGGCAGCTTTAAGCATGGCATTGAATCCAGTACAACACAGTAGAACTAAGCATGTTGATGTTGATCGCCACTTTATCAGGGAAAAGGTTGAAGATGGAATTATTTGTCTCTCCTACATACCTACAAAATTACAGCTTGCAGATATACTCACAAAAGGTCTACCCGAGGACATATTTGAAGGCTTTGTATGCAAGTTGGACATGATGAGTATCTATGATCCAACTTGAGGGGGAGTGTGGTAATTATATTATTTGTAAATAAACATTATTAGATTAGTCAAAGATCAGATCCTAGAATCTAGCAAGTAGTTAGATCAGATTAGTTTTTCAGTTTTTGAATTCTCTAGAAGTCCTCAATCTGTTACACCAGATTGTATCTCATTGTAATCTATTTATTCCACACGAATGAATGAGAAATATCATCGGACTCAATTATTCTGACCATAAAAACTCTACATTCTTCACAATAACAATCTAGGTGGTGCCATCCCATCCAATATCGGGAACACCACTGGATTGTTGAAGCTGCATCTATCTAGCAATCAGTTGTCAGGAACCATTCCCTCTTCCATAGGGAACTGCAGTAAACTCAAGGCATTGTTTGTGAATGATAACACATTCACAGGAATTTTGCCTCAGAGTCTGAACAATCTGAAGAATCTTGTTTATTTAGATGTCAGAAACAATAGCCTTGGTGGTACCATCCCTCTTGGCTCTGGAAGTTGTGGAAAGTTGTTTATTTTGGATCTGTCATTCAATGTATTTAGTGGAGGCATTCCGTCAGGCTTGGGAAATTGTAGCAATTTAGTGGAGCTTGCTGTTGTGAGGAGCAACTTAGCTGGAAGCATTCCATCATCGCTCAGATTATTACTAAAGATTTCTATTCTTCGCCTTCCTGGGAACCATTTGTCTGGAAATATACCTCCAGAAATTGGCAACTGCAAATCTTTGAAGAAGTTACATCTATACTCCAATCAACTGGGGGGGCCAATTCCAAATGAATTGGGGGGATTGACTAATTTGGAGGACCTTGAATTGTACTCCAACAATTTGACAGGTGAAATTCCACTTACCACATGGAAGATTCAAAATCTCAAGCATGTGATTCTTCATAATAATAGCCTTTCAGGGAAATTACCTTCAGAGATGACAGAGCTCAAGCATCTGAAAAATATTTCATTGTTTGACAACCAATTCTCAGGATCAATTCCTCAAAACCTAGGAATCAATAGCAGTTTAGTGAAGCTGGACTTGATGAATAATACATTTACTGGTGGCATACCGCCAAATCTTTGTTTTGGAAAGCAACTACACACACTGAGTTTAGGTCTTAATCAACTTCAAGGGGCCATACCTCAAGATTTGGGAAGATGTGCAACTCTTGGGAGGTTGGTTCTCAATGAAAATAATCTTTCTGGGTCTCTTCCTGACTTTGAAAGTAATCAGAATCTCATATACATGGACACGAGCAAGAACAACATCAGTGGAGTAATTCCATCAAGGTTAGGAAACTGCACAAGTCTCCAAGCACTATTTTTTCCCACAAATAACATTACAGGGCTTATACCGATTGAGCTAGGAAATCTAGTGAACCTTCAGATTTTGAATCTCGCTCACAACAACTTAGAAGGTCCTTTGCCACAGGAGCTGTCATACTGTACCAACATGTTGACATTTGATGTGGGATTCAATTTTCTTAATGGTTCTTTCCCATCAAGCATGAAGAGCTGGACAGGGTTAACCGAATTAATTTTAAGAGAGAATCATTTTACTGGGGTCATCCCAACTTTCTTGTCAGAATATGATCAATTACTTGAGCTGCAGCTTGGAGGAAATATGTTTGTGGGGAAAATTCCTACATCAATTGGATCATTGCCGAATCTCTTATATGGGTTGAAGCTGAGTGATAATAAATTAAGTGGTGAGATTCCCTTAGAACTCCGGAAGTTGCAAAAGCTGCAAAGCCTGGATATATCTCTGAACAATTTGACAGGGGTCATACATGTTCTTGGTGAACTTCCTTCTTTAATAGAACTCAATATATCATACAACTTATTCTTTGGTCCTTTACCAGAATGGAGAACTCAACATATGAATTTATCTCCATCATCCGTCATGGGCAATCCTGGCCTTTGTGTCTATTGTTCAACCTCAAGTGGTTCCAGTTGCACAAACTCTAGACTATTGAAGCCATGTGACTTTGAATCAACTGGCCACGAAGGCAGTAGACGTTCAATTTTATTTATAGCACTTGGATTTGTAGGGTTTGTCATCTGTCTGTCAGGAATACTACTAATTTATGACCACCATTCTGGCCAGCTTTCTAGCCAAGGATCTGAAGAGGAAGTCCTTTCTCATTATGAGAAGCAATATGTTAACCGTGAATTTGGTCAAAGAGCTACGCTAGAGGATGATTGTATTTCTCAAGACCCAGAGGCTTCATATTCAAGTGACCAAGGAGATTTCAAAATTATTGAGCAGATAAATGCTACAGAAAATTTTGACGATAAATATATCATTGGTAAAGAAGGGCATGGAATAGTGTATAAAGCCGAACTTGGTATTGGGTTTTTTGCCATTAAGAAGGTTAAATTTGGAAAAAGCAATAGGAGGAGATCAAAAATGATAAAAGAAGTTGAAATGACTAGCAAGATTAGGCATCAAAATGTGGCAAGATCCCTTGGCTCCTGGATAGGTGATGAATATGGTCTAACCATTAGCATGTACATGGAAAATGGAAGCCTTCATGATGTTTTGCATGAAAACAATCCACTGCCATGCTTAGCTTGGAAAGTCCGCTATAAGATTGCTTTTGGAATTGCAAAAGGGCTTGCATATCTCCATCACGACTTTGATCCTCCCATTTTGCATCGAGACATCAAACCAAAGAATATCCTCCTCGACTCTGATATGCAGCCTTATATTACTGATTTCGGTATATCAATTGTATTGAATCAGTCTTCTTCTGTGATGCATATGCGAGCAGAATATCATCTAGGTACACATGGGTTTATGGCTCCAGGTAATTATTGTTTTTTTTTCCCCTACACTCATTGACTCATTTTCTATTATCACATTATGATAAAACTAGAATAAGTTTTAGCATATAAGAAGGAAAGATGTATCCAGAGGATGAACTAGTAATAAAGGAAAGTGTGTGGGTAGTAGAGGGGTCCCCATTTTCCTCAACATTGAGAGATTACTAGTTTCCTTTCTCATAAACTTATGACCACAGTTCAAAAGTATAATTCCTCTTTCACTTTATATTGTCAATGTTGTCTTGACAGAGATTGGATATTTGATAGTGCCAAGGTGTGAGCTTGACATATATAGTTATGGAGTAGTATTGCTTGAGTTGATAACCAGAAAGAAAGTATTAGATGACTCATTTGTGGAGGGGGAACCACTTTAGTAGGGTGGATTAACTCTGTGTGGAGGAGAACAAGAAAACTTGAAGAGATTGTTGATTCAGGCGTTGCATCGGAGCTTTCAGATGTAAATGTGAAGGCACAGGTTATCAAAGTTTTTTTGGTGGCTTTGATTTGTACTCAGAAATATCCAAGAAAGAGACTGAAAATGATAGATATTGTTGAATTCTATGAAACACCCACAGATCCAGGTAGAATTTGCATCATAGAAACAATGACAAATGTTATTTACATCCATGAAGTTGTACTTGCAATAGAAAACATCTGCTAGGTTTTGATCTCTTAATTTTTATAGCTGCTTCCCTCCCTTATTTGTTCTATATCTCCTTCCTTATATTCTCTCCATTCCTTTTGTTTTTTGCTTGCTACTAGTTTATATCAATTATTTTTGTCTAGTGGACATGGCATCTTATCCTGGTGCTTTATTTCATTTCATTGCTCAACTTGGCAGAAATAAGGAAATCACCAAAATAATCGTACTTCCTTTCTGCTATCATTAGTTATTAACCTAAGATGGTCATGAATCATGACAGTTTGACATTCAAGCCTTTCAAAGCTGTTGGAAGGGTTGTGAGACTTACTGTTTTATCATTTGTCCAGGAATTTTGGTTCGACATGACAATGACTCATTTCATTTGGGAAATTCCATCGTGACTGCTTTGGCCTCTTTATTTTTTCAGGTAGTTTGGTTTAGCCAGCAAGACTACTATCAAAATAGCTGTTTTGCAAGTTTTGATTTCTCCTTTTTGCTCTACTATGTGTATTTTCTATACAAGTGTTCATTAATATATAACAAAGTATTCAGCATTTATTCTAATTTCACCAGTGGTAGATGAATTTTATTGCAGTAAGTTCCTTTTCTTCTGATAAGTGGGAGGATTATGCAGAAAATAATTATGTAAAGCTAGCTTTACTTTTTGTTGACAAAGGGCAAATTCTTAGTTCAAAAAGAAAAAAAAAAATGGGCATGTTCCTTATCACAAGAAAAGAATAAGAGAAGATAAGGCCTTGCAGGATACGAGTTAAAACAGTGAAGATGTGAGGTGGGATCATTTTGACACCTCTACTGGATGTTATCCTCTGTGCGCTTGTGCAATAGGGTAGTTTTGGTGTTAGCATTTTCCTTGAATATAATAAATCATTATTTAATGTTTTCTCTGTCTTTACTTGTTCATCTTCTTGATTAAGCATCCCATAAATTTTGAGTTGCTATCCTTCTTCCCTTTTATTCTGAAAGTTTCCTATATAATAATTTCTTAGGAGGAAGTCAAGATCCCTGCTAATGAAGGTTCTTTCTCAGCTCTTGACGAAGTGGAGGCTACTGCAGACCCAAACAATCTCAATGTCATCCGTAGAGGAACTCCTGGAGTTGTTTCTAGAGTTCAAACATGTTCAGGCGTAATCTGTGCTGAAAAGAAGCTTACATTTGCCGGGAACTTAGGCAATATCTTAAGTGCAGCTGCAGAAGTTGAAATCCTTGGAAAGATTAGGCACCGAAATATAGTTAGGATGATGCAGTGTTCGATCAAAAAAGACTACGGTTTAATATGGTATGAGTACATGGAAAATGGAAACCTACATGATCTTTTGCATGAAAAGAACCCCCCACCACCACTAAACTGGGCTGTCCGTTATAAGATAGCCACTGGAATTGCTCATGGCTTGGCCTATCTCCATTATTATGGTTATCCTACCGTTGTGCACTGTGCCATCAAACCAAAAAATATACTGCTAGATTCTGATATGGAGCCTCATATTGCTGATTTCAGTAGTGCCAAGCGTTTGGATGGATATTCTCTAATGTCATGGCCATCCTCATCTATTCCTGGCAGACTAGGGTATATTACCCCAGGTACTTCTTCTACTATGTTATCTTTCTTTCATATTTCCTATTTCCAAATGATTAAATGAGTACTCCTCCAATCCTTAATGTTGGACTTAATTAATTGATGAATTGGTCCATATTTGTCATTTCTTTCTCATACTATCCCCTATTTATCATTTTTCAATTGTCCGGAACAGAAAATACACATGAAACAGCAATAACCAGGGAGTTTGATGTGTACAGTTATGGGGTAGTGTTGCTTCAGTTGATTACCCGAAAGAAAGCTGTAGATCAATCATTTATGTCGGGATCTGAGATAGGGGTTTGGGTCAGAAATCTGTGGAGGGAGACAGGAGACATTTTTAACATTGTTGACTCCGGCCTTGCAAAGGAGCTATTCATTGCGCGTACCAATGTATTCGACCAAGTCACCAAAGTGCTTTTCATGGCTCTGAGTTGCACCGAGGAGGATCCAAGCATGAGGCCTACTATGAGAGATGTTATCAACGAATTAGTGAGATTGTAATCCCAAGCAAAAGATTTGAAAAATATAAAGCTTCCATGTTCTAACTCTTTTGTTCATAGTTGATCCAGACATGTGTTTTAGTAATATTACAGGAGTAAAAATAACAGATAGGGAGGAGCATACATATGAAGATGGAGTTTTGTATATTTATATATAAGGTTCTATTTTCTTTGTTGTTGTACCAATAAACAGCGACAACTATGATATGCGTATAAATTGGAACAGGTACATGAAGCAATGTAACATATGGTAAAATTCAAGACAGAAAAATTTCATATTTAGAGAAACGAACCTACACTCAAACACACATGCTGCATATATTTAAGTGAAAATTACACTTAGGTCCCGAGTTAAGGGAAAATGATAAAATGGTCCTTTAAAATATCAAAATTGTGGTAAAGTCTTTTGAGACTTTTTTTTTTCAATATTTTTCGAAGTGAAAAAACACAAATACCCTAATGAAAACTCATGGATTTGTTAACACAGATACATACACAATTGTCCACACATATGTAGAGACTCTGTAATCAAAAAGTTTGGAACATAGTAACACGGAAAAACAGTTCCTAAGAAACAGTTAAAAGCAGTCTAACCATTTCGTATTTCACCGATCAAAGTTCACCATCCCAAAGTTCTTCATCCAGTTCCCTTGATTAGCCTCTCTGTTGCTAGTGAATTTCATGTGTTAATTCAAAAGAGAAGCAATTTACACATCGTATTACTCCCTCCAGTCTTTTTTTATAAGAAACCAAAATTTAAGTTGCTCAAGTCTTTTTTATAAGAGTTCGATAAAAGTCGTCCAACATTTAATGAGTTTTTCATTTTTCATTTTTTGCCTCTCATTAATTATAAATTAAGATATTACATTAACTAAAAGTTGATGATAGTTATATTTACCTATTTCTCTCTTTTACTTATTCCTTATAAATGAGAGCATACTTGAAACAAAAGTTTATTTCTTGCATACTTATTATTTTTAATTTTTAACTAATTCAAACCACTATCTTAAACCATATAATTTAGTGCTGTTATGAATAAGACTTGAGTGAGTATATTAAAGATGAATGGGTTAAAAGGCATTTTTGGCCCGAAAGTTTTTTGGAGGGTAATTTTGCCCTGAAAGTATAAAAAATGAAGTAATTTTACTTTAGTTGTTATACAAGTTAATTTTAACCGTTCGTTTTTGTTAAATATTTGCTAAACTATGTCCCCCTTAAATTGATTTATATCATTCATGTCATTTTTATTAAAGTGTAATCTGCACTGAAATCCATGTCTCCCATACATTGATTTATCCTATACACAGAGGAACTATATATTTGAAAGATTATACTTATTGCAAGACATCTTTTATTAGAAATAGATTATCCTTATTATAATACAAGTCACTAAGGGGGGTGTTAGTTACAATTTTTCAAGATTGCTCCTATTTAAAATCTCATCGATCTATTACAATATCTATGACTTTGTTGGATGTAATTTATAGCATTATATATGGATATATTTGGAGATTTCTTTCACGTTTAGACAAAGTTAATTACTTAACTTACCATCAAGAAAAAGGGTTAAATACTAATTTTGTCATGGAAATTGGCTAGGGAGTATTTAGCATCCAAAAGTTTTTTTAGTATCATTTTTGCCCTAGAAGTTTACAAACATAGTAATATTGTCCATCGGTTGATCTTGACCGTTGATTTGTTGCTTTTCTTTGTAAACTTTCAGAGAAAATTTGCTCCTAAAAAAAAAATTCTGGTGCAAATTTTCTCCTAAAAAAAAAACTTTCGGTGCATATTTGCTCCTTTTTGTAAACTTTTAGGGCAAAAATGATACCAAAAAATCTTCCGGGTGTTGAATGCTTCTTGGTCAATATTTCCATAGCAAAAATGGTGTTTAACCCTTAAGAAAAAGTTAATGACTTAACTACATGACCTGATTTTAGATGGGTTGGTTAGAGGTGTCTTATAAGAAAGATAAAAGAGTTAAAAATAGTTAGTATGAATATTTTTGTACATTATCTTTATAAAATATATATATTTTTGTACATTATCTGACTTCACTGGTACATAATTTTTTAGTAATGAAATCCTTCTCCACTGGAAAAAAAAAAGGATAAAAAAGAGTACTTTCTTTTCTTTCTTTTTGAAAAAAAGCTCAAAAGATTAAAGAATTGCACAAGATGTCATTCTATCATGCAATTAAATAGCTTTAGCATTATCTATATCTATCAATGTTCGAGTGTCATGTTGGTTAGTTGAGAGGAACACATTCCTCATCACATCACATCGTGATGAGTTTAAATGACGTCGAAAGAAGCATTATCCATATCTTTTGGTTAACAGTTGGAAATATCTATTAATGAGATTTCTAAGTAAATATGGTTCACTTTTATTGAATCATTAACTGCTATTAAGGATACTGTAAGATTTATTGTCTCATAAGAATTCCTTTTAGTAAAACGTGGTTCTGGGAAACGGAACTGATAAGGTGAAGTGTAATCTAATTTTTTGAAGTTTCCTAAAGTGTAGGTTTGAGGCTCTTCTGTTTCCCTTTTTTTTCCTGCTTATGTTATTTCCTCCTCCTTGTTCTTTCATGTATCATGGCTTGTGATTATCTAGATTAGATTTACCATCCATTTTCAGTTTCAGTTGGTTAACAAGAAATATTACAACAAATGTTCCTTAATACACAACAAACAAGATTTTATATTAAGAACCATAACAATACCAGTTATTTTCAACTACTCAATTTTTTCAAAGGGAAATAACTAAATTTTCGCATAAAAGATCTACAAGGCCCAACAATAATGGCTTGATGATGATTTATTGTAGTTGACGGATTATATAACTCTCATAAAGATTAGGTTCCACCTCTCGTCTTTGAGCTCAACTGGCAAAAGGGTCGGACACTCTCACCAAAGGGAAGGGATTCAATCCTGGAGTTAGTCAAGGCACCTGGGGGGCATCCTAGCTCTTAAGTGCCTAAGTAAACGCTTGAGGATAATAAATAGCCCGCCTTGCCCAACATTGATATGACCTAAGAGGAAAAGAGATTTCGCCTTGCCCTTGGATCGTAGGTGAACCCAACCTCTTCCCTAAAATGTTATTATCAAAAAGTAATAATAATAAAGATCTGGTTCCATATCTACCCCTTTCAATTCCTATGTTCTTTCATATCCCAATTCCTTCACAATTATTTCCAACAAATCAAGGCCATTGAGTAATTTTGTAGACGATTCCTTATATATAATCTTCGTTTGAGACCTAACACTATGATACAACCAAGATTTGAAACCCAAACCAAAACGGCTAGTTGGTCAAAAACCGGTTCAATAAACCGATCTAGTCCTAGGGTATCAACCTAGTTTACTTATTTAAAAAAAAAAAAACGTTTTTTCCCTTCATAATTTCATATCAATAACTCTGAAATCTTCAATTTTTCACTGGTCTGATATTGGGTTAGCTCCAGTTTAACTCCGGTCTAACCTACTAACACTTGACCTATACCCTACTAGGTTAGTGGCCAATCCAAGTTTAAGAACCTTAGATAAGAACTGATACCTGGTTAGTTGCAAAGTATGTTCCAGGTCAAAATTTGATCATTGATTATGAGGCCAAAGTCAATTTCTAACTCAATTTCGTATTATCATCATTGAACTTTCTTTCAGTCTCTCCTCATTCTTTCCGATCTGCTTATGGTCTCAACTCTCAAGTCTCAACAAGAAGCTACTCAGAAGCACTTGTTCCCCATAGGCATTCAAGTGGGAACAAAACAGCCAAAACCTGACATTCGATCAGCGATAGCCCTCTCCAACAAAATCTCAAACTACCTACTGCCATATCGCGCCAGATTCAATCCCCAACAAAAAGAATAGCCACCAAGTGTAGAACTTGGAATCTCCAGGATTTTGCCCCTCCAAAATTTTGAGTTCAGCCAAAACATGAAATCAGCCATGACCAGTTGCTTCAGTCAACGGACTTTGACCAATTCAAAGTCATAAACCAGCCACGAGTTCGGTGGTACTTTTGTGTTGTGTCCTTCACTACCAAACCTGAAATGCACAAAACATACATGATAGAGACGAGGTTAGGGACGAGGGGTCCAAAAGAAATGCAAGATAACATGTGAAAGGATGATAATTTAACAACATTACCCCATGGATGGTGGGATTATGAGTCTTCTCTTTCCTCCCATTCGCATGCCTAAACCATATGTACGCATCTCGATTAGTATTACACAGCAAGCAAACCATGGTAGAGAGCTACATAAAAATGCCTGAATAACTTACCTTCAAGGCCAACATCCCAACCCTCTAAAACTTGTCCTTTACCTGAAAATGATAGAACAAGCAACATTAAATCAATCATGTATAAAGTCAGTCATGTTCAGGTAACACTAGGCTATGTCGGCTGGTAGTACCAAGGCGAAACTTGAAAGGTGCGCCACCAACATTTGACTCAAAGACTTCGTCATTATCCTTCAGCTTGCCAGTGAAAAGGACGCTAATCTGAAATCAAAGAGTACTTGTCAACCCAAATCTGCTATTCTTATCATTAATTTCATGAAGGCAGATTCTAAATTATTTTGACAATTCAAGACAACTACCTTTTTCCCTGATGCAGAAACTTTTCCATCTTCTATCCCTTTTCCTAGCTCTTGAATCACTAAACCATTTGGCAATGTTTTAACTTCAGAAGGCTTTACATCAGCCGTAATGCATTCATCATTTTTCATAGCCCTAATATTTTCATTAACAGATGAGCGAGGAATATCAGAAGTATTAACTTCTATATCCCCCTGACTTTTGACCTTTTTCCTCCTCTTTTTCATTTTTCTATCACTAGATCGTTCCCCATCAGGAAAGTCATGAGTGCCATTGTCCTCTCTCCTGTGCACAACATTTTAACTAAGTTAAACATATAAAATAAGCAAATATTATATATCTAAGGACTATCCAGATTGCATTAAATACAGAGACAAGGAAAAACAGTACATTTGTTCAAAGAAAAACAAGGTTCTCGGATGAGAAATAAAGCAACAAATCAGAACTTCTCTTGGGAAAACTTGAATGACAAGATAAAGAGATGTTTCTGAGCAATTTCCAACTAAATCTGCAAATTTCACCAATGACAAATCAAGAAACCAAGGCATTTTTGCTTCTTACAATTGTTTCTAACAAAAACACAATAACCCTTCTTTTTGTTGGGAACCCTGCATCTAAAACATGAGCAACTGCATATGCAGAATGGTCAATGGTCCTTGACCCTTTAAATAAATAAACTTATATTTTCAGAAACACTTCTGAAAACCCTCTGAGGGATCATAAATATGGAAAAAAGTTATACAATTTGTTGAAGTTGAAATGATACGAGTTTAGAAAGCTTTAGGCACATATTATAAAAATGACCACTACCTCTGCATCTTAGTTTCCATTTTTATGTGTTGTTTTACTTGTACTCACTCTTTGTTGTTTTGTTGCAAATCTTGATTCTTTCCTTCAGAAAATTTGGGGATCACAGTAGCAGTCTCTGCTGAGTCTCTTTGGGCTTTGAACTCTTTACAATATGCATCGTCATCTTCAAAATGTGAATCTTTGGGAGTCTGTTCTTTCCTTTTCCTCTTTGTTCCTGTGGCAGGCGATGCAACATCCCTGCCAGAGAGCATTGTTTAACTTAAAAAGAATGAAGAACCAAAAACATAAACAAACAAACCAACAAACGGAAACGGAAGAGTAATTCAGTGAGCTATTAATTGAAACCCCTATGCATTCTGATTTCCATTTCTTCACATACAAATCTACAAATTTCTTTCTAGCTAGAATCTACGAATTCTATGCATCAATTGGCCTCGTATCTTTCACAGATATGTCCAGGAAATCTCTCAAACTATCCCAAAATTTGTTAAACTATCACAAGTTTAGACTTTTCCTTCTGTTTCCTTTTTTTTTTTTTTTTACCTGCACTTCACTTAAGATAAATCTGCATTCTGGCGGGGGAAAAAGAAAAGTCTCAATGGAGAAACATGGGGTAAAGTCTACGAGATTGGGTGACTTGGCCAAAAAAATAATTAAAGGCACCATGCAAACACATTTATGAAAGGGTGGGATTTCTTATCAAAATTTGCATTTAGCATTGAAGTTGAATTCATGTAATGTCAAATTTGTCAAATGACATACATTTTATACAAGTTGCAAATATTGATTTCCTTGACTGTTTCTATTGAAATGTGTGAGAGAACATTGTGTTGCATGCTACTAGAACAAAGATGGTAAAAAGTGCATTATTTTAAGGCACTTTCGGAGGTGAGGTAAATTACCAAGAGATGGTGGAGCTGCAGGTGACACCTGAATATGTTAAAAAAGCAAGAACCATGATTGATGGGCAGCAGTAGGTCCTCCTTATATGGGAGGGTCTGCCCAACAGGACAATATATGGGAAAATGCTAAAGCATAAAACAAAATTTTGCAGCTTCCACCTTGAAAACGAGGTTAGCCTTACAGGGAAGCGAAATTATGGCCTCAACATTCAATTGAGGCCACATATATGAGAGGAAGAAGAAAAGGCCTAATGTTGAGGGTAAATGATAGGGTTTACATAAGGAGATATCTAAGATCAAAGATATTGTTAGTTGAGAGGGCCAAGGGAAGGGGCAAAGTAGGAATTTTCAACACAGTAACCGATTTTGTATCGCATGATTGGGAGAGTCAGAAAGGTGTCATTGTGGTGGGTTCCAAGTTGGGTGGGAATGATACAGGAGTGGTCAAAAAAGTGCCCAACCTCACAAAAGGCAGGGGGGAGGAGGGTGTCATTTTTTTTTTTTTGTTGGTGGTTGATAGTTTTCTTCTTCCCTTACTACAAAGAAGAGTAATATCACTCCATGAATGAAACTGAGATGTCTAATAGAGGCATGACTTACATGTGCGCACGCATTTACGAGACTGAAGGTTGTAATGTATAGCTTCAGACCAAGATACAATCAACATGAAAATTAGATAGTAAAGAAGAAACATATGCTAATAATATTCTAACAAGCCCCCCAATCCGAAGGATGTTAGCCATTTGGAATGCACTATTTTGCAATTGCCTTCCAAAATTTAAAAACATATTTTAAACAGGTTAATATTTTATATATAGATTTTGTATATATTGAATAAATATAATTACACTGACACAAGTAATATCAGTATATACCAATATGATCTAGCCATTTTTCAAATCCCTTTTGGAAGGCTCCAGAGTCAAGATATCTTGCCAAACACACACTAGAAAAAGAATCTTGTAACGTCTACAACTTTCTCACATGCTGTCCCTCAAGAGTCAAGGTTTACTGTTCTTACATGACAGTTTCAGTAACTCCTTATTTCAACGTAGCCCCACAAACCCATTTTCACATTGAAAATGTTTTGATTTCACATTCTAAACTTTAATAGTCAATGAAATACTTCCAAAATTGCATATTTCTATTAACCAGATTCTAGTAAGAAGCCAGTTATCCATGGTTATTGAAATTCAAAGAGAAAATATCCAAAGTAGTCTAGCCTGTCCAGCCCAATACTGCCACAATCAAGAACCTTAAAAACAACAAAGTAATATAAGGAGTTCTCCAAATTAATCTTTATGATCCAAGAACCTTAATAACAATGGCATATTAAGACCAAGACAAGTGTAGCCATCCTGATATCTAACTACGTAATTACTCAGGGCAATTTTAGAATTAAGAACTCAAGAATCTTAATTACTCACTTATCACAGGCTTGGCCCACGTTCTGTCTATTTCGAATCAGAAGATCCTGGACCATATTTTTCATTTTTGGCTCTCCTTCCACCACATTATTCAGTTTGATAAATTGGTCATTGCAAGCATCCTTTGCTTCACCATCTTTACCCTCCTTTTCAGTCTCTTTATAATCTTTTTCCAATTTCTGAACACTCCTCACATTAAATTCAGTGTGGTGTTCTACTAAGTTGTCCAAAGACTCAGCTCCACTGCTTCAGTTAAAACAATAAACAGAGAAGAACATGTAAAGATGTATCCTTAGACCTCAAAGCTGAGAAGAACATTTATGTGTATCTGAACAGTGATCAAGATTTTAGAGCTTAACCTATTTGTCTTAGTATCTAGAAGAACATTGCCAGCTTTTGATTTTGAATTTGATTTAACAGAATTGTCGCCATTATCTTCACCATTCTTGTGGCTAGCATCACCTTCTCTCCCGTCATCATTAACATCCATTTCCCCAGAGAAGACCTTTGCAGAAGCTCTACTCTTGTATATAGATGAAATTGGCAGACCGTCATCATCTGAGTCTACTCTTTGGTTCTTCTTCCGTAGTCGGCGACGACTACCTTTACGTTTGTCAACAGATGAAGCTTCCTCTATAGCCATCACAGGAGAATTTCACAGTCAACAATGGATGAAGAAGCACTTACAAACAAACTAGAAAATCAGAAGGCTTGAATATGAGGGAAAATGAAGATATTTAAAAAGGGTATCATCCACAAATATCAGAAAAATGTAGGATGACGAGAATAATGGAAAAAATAAATAAATAAAAGGGTCTGATGCTTGGGGGTTAAAGAAGACATTGCAATAAGCTAGATGCTCACAAAACTGTTTTAGATACCATAATTGATGTTTCAAATTAATTAATAAAAATGCATATCTGGATGATTTACCAACAAAAGACAAAATGCTATACACAGTTACTTCATAGTAATCATTTTAGAGAAAGCCATTCAAAAATGGCTTCACATTACAAGTAAAACAGCAAAAGTTTTAAAACGTCAAAGGAAATAGGTAGGAACTGAGATAAAACTAGAAGAGGAGCCTGGCATCGCGTGAATAAATTTAAATTGTTTTAAGAAGCACCCACTCTAAGAAAACACGTACATGCCATCTGAATTAATGAATACTAAAAGGATACTGAGGCCAAATTTAGTATCAAGATAGAAAAAGAAAGGGTGGAAAAAAGTATAATTTGACCCTAAAAGAACAGAAAGAAAAGAAAAGAAAAATTTGTATAATGTCTATTATACTCTAGTGATTATTACAATTTTCACCTTTTGCGAAATCTCTTTAAAAGTAAAAGTCATTTTTCATACATAAGACCACGTTTCCATTCTATTTCATTCTACATAACAAATGAGCCCTTAAGGAATAGTGGGTATTGGTTTTGTTTGAATATAATATATTGATCGGCACAAACTCAAGAATCACGACAAGTCATTAAGGGATTTAAATTTAAGTAATACAACATGCCTTCACTTGAACTAGGTGATGCTGCATAGACATCTGGATTGGCATCATCGTCAATAAAACTACCCTCATACTCATCTTCGTCACTGCAATCAGATCTATCTGTCTCGGTGTTTGCAATATCTTCTCCATAGGATTCTCTTTTCATTGTAGATATAAGTTAAGAAATGAAAAAAATCGCAACCAAAAGCTCAATGGCATCAGAAAAATGAAAAGAAATGACACTACTGCTCTATCTCCTTACATGCCGCCAAGAATATATGAAATCAGAATGGAAAGAACAGAGGAAAATCAGTTGATCCCAGAAAACTTAAGCACCTCACTATCAAATATTCTACTCTTTTTTTTTTTTTTTCCTTCAAAATAAATCTTAACAAAAAAAGTAAGGCCAGGATACGACTCCTCAATGGTATTGGTTCTACGGCCACTACCAAGATAGTAACCACACAAGTGAATACTCCGAGGACCAATCACTGAAAATATGACATCATCAACCTCCTCAAATTCCAAATTGAGTTGCAATGACTCATTCGCTCCTGAAGACAGAGAGCATAGATAAACAGGGCTATTGTTGCCTACATTACACTGAAGCCTGCTTTTGGCTGGGGCAGAACCAACCCCCAAAGTGGCCTAGAAATTTTGAAAGCTGATTAACAATCCATAAATGGAGGACCTATACCCAAAAATGTCTTCAAGCAGCATATTACAATAATGAGAAGAAAAAGAACCACATGCATACAAAAGTAAAAATCTCAAGCTACAGTTAACCAACAAACTCTCCAAAATATATATATAAAGATAATCACAAGTTCGGGCTGAAGAAAAATACCATTGAAATATGTAGTCGTCCTTTTAGGTCATCAAATTTATGAGTAAAAGATTTTCCAGGTTTGACTTCCACCCCTAAAGCATAAAAAAATGCAGGATTTAAGGAGTGTTTATGTTTCTAATCATTGGTTGAGGAACATAAAATCGAAGCTTACCCCAGAAAGCCATGGTTTTCGAATCGAAAGCGAGTATCCTAAAATCTCATAAACCCTAAACAGCTGCTTCCACTAAATGTTGAACCCTAAAACCTCGTAAACCCAAAAACGCTGACCAGAAGTCCCTTGCCGGTTCACTGCCATTTCGCGCCTTTATTTCGTTGGAAGGTGGGAAATTATTAAGATTTAATTTAATCCTAGTATAATTTAAGTAGTTTTCTTAAAAAAATTTTAAAAGTCAATTGACTCTTATATTAAAAATATCATATAGTATATATATTTTTTCATAATATTATAAAAGTTTTGATATTTTTGGCCTCCATTTATTGATTAAAAAACTAAACATCTTTGCTCATTTCATTATGGTTAAAACATTTTTTTCCAGATTATGCTCAAGACTTAAAGTAGCTGCATGGCAATGTTTTTTTTTCTAAACTCAAAACATAGTTTCATTTTAAAAAAAAACTCAAATCAGAGTTTCATACTTAGATTATTAAACTACCAAAACTTATTTGAAATAATCTTCATTCTTCTATTTAAATTTCTCAATTTGGTGTGCGTTTTTTCTTTTTCTTTTTAATTTAAAGTGATATGTACTAACAATCTAAAATTACAAGCAAAATTCAATTCGCGACCATCCACTTATGAATAAGCGGTTGCATGTTTGTGTAGCCATCGGCACCAACAGTGTCACTGTGACCTTGTTTAGCCATAAAATCAGGCTAAACAAGGTCACAGTGACGCTGTTGGTGCTGATGTAGTTATGTCCCCTTCTATCCCCAGATGATGCCTTAATATGGTTTTGAAGGATTAGCGACTTTACTAGTTTTTCTTTTATTTTCTGCTTTCTTTGTTGTATTAGGGGCTAGTGATCTATAAACTAGTTCCTTTTCCTTTCTCAAGCTTCGGCTTGCCTATATTATCAAAAAAAAAAAAAAAAAGATTTGTATTGTTGCTTTAAACCAAAACTACCATAAATGACAATAAACAAGACTAGGGGATGAAGTTTGATAAGGGTTGGTTTGTAATTTGCGGAGCCTATTTTTTTTTTTTTTAATCATATGGATATACCCTTTAATAGAAATTCAGTTTTAAGTAGTGTGGCATCTTTGGCAACGATATGAAAATTTACTTAAATACTATTGTAATTTTTTTTAGCAAAATTATGTTTCATACCTAAAGTAAATGGATTGCATATTTAAAAATATTCAGCAATATTATGCCAGAGACAAAATGAAAAGATGCACTCCTCTAATTCTTAATGCAAAATATTTACCTGTAACGTTAGATTAAACGTTAAACAAATTGATTTAAAGAAAAATAATAAATATAAGAGAAAAAAATGGTCTTATATATTTAGGATCAAAAACCACCTCAAACTGTATCTTATCTTTAGGACTGGAAGAGTATATATACATTCTTTATCTTCTTTAAACCAAGCTCTGATACTTGTTTCGAGCGTTATCTAATACTTCCTCCGGTCCTAATTATAAGAGCACTTTTCAGAGTTGGTTTTGGTCCTAATTATAAGAGCAAGTTTTAACTTTTGTCAATTTTTTCCTATAAGACCCCTATTTATACTTTCTCAATAATAATTTAATAATACACCTATATATTTTATAAAGTAAGTAATGTTTGCAACTCATTAATGTTATATACACCTCAATTATACTTTTTTCTTATAAAATAATTTTGAGCAATTTTTGTCATATTTTTCCCATATTACCCCTACTAATACTTATTCCACAATAATTAATTTAACAATACACTTATATTCTATCAAATGAGAGATTCTACTTTATTTTTTATTTTTAAATAAAATAATTTTAATATACCTTTAAAAACATTTTTTTTGTAACTATCAAAATAAAGTGATTAATTTTCCTCCCATGAAATTGGCCTTGGTAAGAATAAACTGGGGTTTGTGAAAGGAACTTGTATTTGTGAGAACCAAGAGGCTCACCACAAGACCATTGGAACAGATGCAACGCTGTTGTCCTATCTTGGCCTATCAATTTTGTGGATAACGAGATGGCTAGTGGACTGATAAGGAAAATGGGACTACCAATTCAGCTCATTTTCCAATTTTCAATTTTAATTAGGGGTATTTTTGGAAAATAATTATAATTAACTAATTTAACTTCCCTCCTTAATCTCTCTAAATTCTCATAAATAGCTCTTATAATTAGGATCGGAGGGAGTACCAGACTCTGACACCGTGCTTTGAAATAGCATCGATCTCAAATCTTGCCCGATTCCAAGTTCTAATACCATATTCTAATATTGTATTCTTAATTGTTAGAACATGTCTATAATAGTTATATATAAACTCTCCCATAGAATCGATATATGCTGGCTATTCCTCACCTTCCTTCTTTATCATTGGAAGAGCCATCAATTCTACAGATTCAAATATTTAGAATTTGTAGTATAAACTCCACACTTTAATCTTATTTGATATCCTTTTGATGGTGATATAGACGTGGAGCCATATTCCACTCATAGATGGATAAAAATCACCTCTTAAATTATGGAGGTCCTCATGTGTTTTTCCGTTGAACCCAAAATTAGGAGCATGCCTAGTAACCCTCATAGCATTGGTTGAGTATCTATTCGTTACAAAACGTTGGATTATTAAACCATACAACCGAGGAAAATTATATTTAAATACCATTTAAGCCTAGGTGCAGGCGGTTGTAGGCCGTCCGACGGTCAGTCCTCCTGGGAAGCACATAAGGTACTTGTCCCTTATGTGCTTCTTATATGCTTGTCCCTCTAATTAAAGGGACAAGCACATTTTTTTTTAATAAATTTCATTTATTTAGATTAAATTATATGTTAGTTTCGGAATTTTTTTGTACCCAGAGTATTTCAAATTAATTAGTTTCTAGTTCGCATACAAAAATATACGTCATGTAACACCAAAGTATCTAGAAAATTAATTAATTTGAGATACTAGGTGCAAAAAAAAATTCAAAACTAACATATAATTTAATCTAAATAAATAAAATTTATAAAAAAACATTTAAAAAAATAAAATAAAATATGCTTGTCCCTCTAAGCACATAAAAAGCACATTAGGACAAGCACCTAATGTGAACCCGTCCAAGGGCGGACATAGAGGGGCGAGCCCCCCCCCCCCTAATTTTTTTTTTTTTTTTAAAAAAAAAAAATTTATAAGTAGTTTGGAACTAATCTGTTGTAATAGACTTAGTTAAGTTAGATTGATAAGTTGTCACATTAGTTGAGGTCCAGCTGTTATGTATGCTCAGCTCTATTTAACCATATATATGTATGTTTTTCTTTTTTGCAGACATCTAAACTTATTTAGGAGTAATTAACTGTATGTTTTATGCTAATTAACTGTAAGCAATTGGCCAAATATTGAATATTGTGAGCGTACAATGTAATATATGGTTAAATAAACGCATTGTATTAGACACAATTCTTAATATATTTAATGAGGTTTGTCATTGTTTTTTTGTTTTTTGAATTCATACAATAATTAAATAGCCACGACCTGATATATGCCCTTCTCTGCATTTCTTCGATATATTTCTTACATTCCTTACAATGTTTTTATTTCGGCTGTTCTATAAACATAGATTTATCAGTACTCTCACATTTTCTTTGATGATTGCAATTAACTCTTCATCAGTGCTATGGAAGTGTATATATATGTGTTTAATATAGACAACTTTCAACTCGTGAATCTTGTTAGCAGCCGATTAGACTTGTACTCACTCTTCTAGTTTCTACAGTTGCTACTAAAAAATCTTTCTTTGCTATGAAGATAATCAAGAAAAGGCTTCGAAATAGAATGGAATGCCAATTTTTTTGATGATTCTTTGATAACATACATTGAAAAAGAAATTATTTTAAGTTTTAGCACAGATTCAATTATAGATAAGTTTAACAATATGAAAACACGTAGAGTAAAAGTGAAGTGAAGTAATTTTAATTTTTGTAATAAATTTCTTTCAATTTTTTATATATTACATTTATATTATATTTCAAGTACTTTTTCATGATGTAACATTTTTTATTTCCCCCCTGGGTAAAATTCTCGGTCCGCCCCACTGAACCCATCCTCTCCTGCGGGCCATGCATGATGGCCCTCCAGGCGAGAGTCATTTTTCTTTTTAAATTTATTTAAAAACTAAGAACAAAAAGGTAAATTCACCCGAATTTAAAAATCCCAGTCCTTGGTAGCTTTAAGTCATTTAACAAATTTAGTAGACATTTGGAGATCTTGCAAATTCAAATGGTATTTCAATGTAATTTTCCCTAATAACTGTATGTCCTTAATAATTTTGGCAATCACAAAAGTCTTTAGACTTTGTTGAAACGAGTCTACAGAATATATCGTTGTGTTTAATAGTTTTTGGATCTCATCCTTAGTAATAGGCTTGGTGAATAAAAACAATCTTTTCAGCCTCAACCGATTCCTTCTTCCAAATATCTTCAATTCCTAGAATTCATAATCGAAATTGGTTAATCGTAATTTTGATTTTTTTTTTTTTTTTAAAGAAAAAAGATAAGGGAAAGGAAATGGAAGGAAGGGAAGCTCACTCACCAGGTATTCACAACTTGCCGAGGATGAAATCAAGAACCCACTCGTTCTAATATTGGTTTTAAGTATTGTCTGATACCATGTTCTAATATAGTATCAATTTCGAGTCTTGCCTAATACCTTATAGGTTAAGGTGCAGATTTGCCAATCAACTATTATCCGAAGAGCGTCTGGCACAAATAACTATTGAAGGGACCAAAATTGCCAATCAACAATTAAAAAGTGGAAAAAAAAAAAAACACAC
The DNA here is from genome assembly GCA_019022655.1 of Acacia acuminata. NCBI lineage: Eukaryota > Viridiplantae > Streptophyta > Magnoliopsida > Fabales > Fabaceae > Acacia > Acacia acuminata. The sequence goes on from JAFJYI010000036.1 coordinate 317,078, forward strand.
ACAATTTGGAGCAGATTCACCAACGAACTATTACCCCATCACTGTCTTGGTGTCTCCGTCTTCCATTGACCGTCACGATGTCGCCGACGACGTCGGCATTTCCAAAGCTTCTATTGTTCCGGGTATTCCACTCACCCTCTTGAACTCATCCAAGTAGTCAAATTCGATTCGACTCTTGTACTCAAGTTGTTCGAAGCACGCACCTTGCATCCTGGTTCCATCCCTCCGATGCCACAAGCAGCAACCGCTGCTGCCACAATGCCTGCTCCCATGGGTCCCATCTCTATTGATGTTTTCGTTTTCCAATAAGAAGGCTTAACGCTCTTTTTTTCCAGCGTTTTAGTCACATCGTCCTATGCCGAGTGCCTCATATTTTAACTTAATTGTGATATTTTTTTTTTTTTTTAAATAGTTATTTGGTGGTTTTTTTTTCACTTTTAATAGTTATTTGGTTTTTTTTCACTTTTTAATTGTTGATTGACAATTTTGGTCCCATTAATAGTTATTTGTGCCAGACGCTTCTCGGGTAATAGTTGGTTGGCAAATCTGCACCTTCACCCTACCTTATACTTCCTTCAGTCCTAATTAGACCTTATCTAAAGTAATTTAATTAGTATCTTTAATCTTTCTAAAAAAGTCAAATTGATCTTATAATTAGGATCGGAAGGGTTACTATATTCTAAGTTTCTAACCCCTACTTTAGTCTTGATTACATAAACCTCTCATGTTTTGAAAACTCATATAAACCTCTCTTAAAATTAAGAGGTGTCACACAAAACCTCTTTTATATATTTAAGATTTTATTTGCTTCCTCTACAACTGTTAGTTGACCAGTGATTTTGACTTTTAAACTTTATTTTGAGTAAAATGTAATTATTTAAAAGAAATATTTAAATCTTATTTTATTTACCAAAAAAAAAAAATTATACCATCAAAAAATAATTCTAACACATATTTTCAAGCTTTCTAGTATCTTATACTATCTTCTATCCTAATTATAGGACTAAATTTGTAATACATTTTACATTACATACCCAATCCTATAATTAGGACCAGAGGGAGTAAAACTAGAAGATCAACCTCATACTTTGCACGGTATATTTGAAGTGATAGTAATTAATGTACATCTAGGAGGATTGGTTAAGATACTAGGGAAACATTCTAACTCTTAGGTATTTAGGTAAACATCTAAGGGTAATAGACAGCTTGCCCTGCCCAACGTTGGTATCACCTAGGAGGAATGAATATTTTACTCTACCCTTTGATCATGGGTGAACCCAACTCCTTTCCTAAAATTTATGTAACAAAAAAAAATTAATGTATAGATGCAGAGTCTAAGAATATTTTTAATAAATAAATTGATCTCCATATATAAATTTTTTTTAAAAAAAGGAGGGAAAAAAAAAAACTTCTTCACTATCATCGTCATCTGATGCCAGGATAGTAAAGTTGTTAAAATCAAAACTTCTCTCCTCTTACTTCCACCTTAAAAAAAAAGATAAAGGAGCAAAAATACACATACGCTTTTTACCTTCTGGAGCGTCCAGCACTATAGACTTTTTTTTGGAGTAAAAATACACACGTGGTTATCATTTTGGAGCAAAAGCCACACCAGCCGTTAAAAAAAAACGTCCTTTAGTTTTGCCATTCACTGCGTCAGGAAAACGGAAAAAAAAAAAAAACAGAGGAAGCTCGATCGAATAAAAGAATAAGAACAGTACAGCACGATGAGGAAACAAAAACATTCTCAACCTTCTTCTGCTAGTTGCTTCTTGTTTCTCTCCAGTCTTTACCTCTTAGGCGTCAGCACGATGAGGAAGTTCCTCCTCGTCCTCCTCCAAATTCTGAGGACCAGGGAAAAAGAACTCCTCTTTTCTGCTAAATATGTCGTCCACCTTTTCCGCCAGCCAGGTAAACGCCAGTTCTTTCACCTTCTCGTCCATCGCTTTCACTATGTTCCTCTTCCCTGTTTCATTATCATTCACCCCACCCCTTAATTACTCTATCTCTCTAACCATACTCATAACTCAAACAAACAGCATCACAGTATTTTTGGTGTTGGATTTACAGGGAGAGCCACCATAGGGTTGGTGAAGGGAGATAAAACGGAAAAATTCAACCTTGAAACAGGGGAAGTTATCAGAGTTCCATCGGGTACTCCTTTTTACATTGTCAACATAGATGAGAATGAGAAGCTCATTCTTGCTAATCTCCATATCACTGCCTCCATCCCAGGCCATTTTGAGGTTATTATTCTCATCTCCCTTCTCTAGCTAGTTTCATGAACATCGAGCTATGATTGATGATGTTGTGTGGTTTCTAACTGAGCATACAAAAATATTAATCCTAAAACACCATAATAAATGTTCGAGAATACATGTAAGTAACTAGTTTGTGGTGGGTCATAACATGTTATGTTTTGGGTTTGTGTTGAAATGGACAGGGATCCATGTCAGGTCCGATGTACAACTCAAAGGCAATCAAGATAGGCATAGTAACTAATGGCACGGGAAGATTTGAGATGGTGACACCACATCTGTCAGGGAAACAGCAGAAGAAGAGCAGCCCAAGATACAGGAGAGTGCGTGGTGAGTTAAGGCTAGGAGTGGTATTTGTGGTCCCTGCAGGGCATCCATGGGTGATCATGGCTCACAGGCAAAGCAACCTTCAAATACTTTGTTTCGAGGTGAATACACGAGGGAGCGTCAAGCTGGCTTTTGCAGGTATATATATTGTAATGTAGAGAACAAAATACTGTGTTGCTGTTTGTTTGAGTTATGAGTATGGTTAGAGAGTTAGAGTAATTAAGGAGTGGGGTGAATGATAATGAAACAGGGAAGAGGAACATAGTGAAAGCGATGGACGAGAAGGCGAAAGAACTGGCGTTTAACTGGCCGGCGGAGAAGGTGGACGACATATTTAGCAAAAAAGAGGAGTTCTTTTTCCCTGGGCCTCAGAATTTGGAGGAGGACGAGGAGGAACTTCCTCATCGTGCTGACGCCTAAGAGGTGAAGACTGGAGAGAAACAAGAAGCAACTAGCAGAAGAAGGTTGAGAATGTTTTTGTTTCCTCATCGTGCTGTACTGTTGTTATTCTTTTATTCGATCGAGCTTCCTCTGTTTTTGTTTTTTTTTTTTTTTTCTGTTTTCCTGACGCAGTGAATGGCGAAAGTAACGGACGTTTTTTCTTTAACCGCTGGTGTGACTTTTGCTCTAAAATGGTAACCACGTGTGTATTCTTGTTCCTAAAAAAAGATATGGTCTTTAGCGCGGCTCCGGCGATAAAGATACGCGTATGTGTATTTTTGCTCCTTTACCCTAAAAAAAACATATAGAGCCTCAAATTTAATTTATGAAATTACTATCCCGACATTGGAAAGACTAATTACATGGCATTTCATTGTGGGTTGATTTTCTGAAACACATCCCCAACGATTTGCGGGATTCTTTACAATCTCAGAAGCGGAACATGCAAAAATAATTTAAAATTGAGTTTCAAATTAAAAAATGTTATGTAAACATATAAAAATATATGTCAAACACAAACCGTACAATATAGACAAAAATTAATTTCAATGAATTTAAATTTCAATAGTAACCATGTTAAAATTAAAACTTCTTCCCATCCACACCAATCCCCCCTCCCAAAGGAAAAAAAATGATAAAGCCTAAAGTTTATTTGAAAACATACTTATCATTTTTAACTAATTTTAAACGCTTTTTTAAACTGCGTGATTCATTTATGGAGATCTTATAGGACCGGAGAGAGTGTACTGTATAGGGAAAACATAATAGTTGCCACACATTTAGGAAGTACTCTGCCACATTGTAGAAGAGGGAATAAGAGAATTAAGGGAGATGAGTAGAGTGTTTTAGAGAATAGATATCATATTAACTATATTAATTAACTTTCTTAATTTAATTAAATTAGATAAATATATCTTACGAGTATTAAATATGAGTAAGCTTACCAAGAGCTTATAGCTCAATTGGAATCTCATACCTCCTTTTATGTAGGAGGTCATGGTTTTATTAGCACAAAAAAAAAAAAGGTAGGGCAGGGATATTGCCAAATAGTGGGTGGGTGGGTTCCCTCCCCTATGAGGAGTTTTAAATCGTCCAAATAAAAAATTTTGATTAATTTTAATTAGAAGGTTTATTTTTTTAGAAAAAATTTCAGACAAGATTAATGGGTTACCCTAATGTATTGCTTGTGTTGAGAAAGACAATTACAAACCTCGAACCAAATACCGGATGATAATATAAAAAAATAACTTAAGCACCTTTTTTATTTTATTTTGATGATATGGTTAGAAGTGCTCTATAATAATAAGAGTGGTAGTGTCTTATTGAAGATTAAGCCGTTAGAGCTTTTTGGTTCAACTAACACTAAATATTTTTTTTAAGTTTTGGCTTAAGTAAGAGGTTGTGAGCTCGACCTTTTGTGATGAGTGTGTGAATTCCATTCGTAGGATTAAAAAACAACAAAAAAAAAAAAAAAAAAAAGCAATGGAAGTTAAGTCTAAGAACATATCATTTTTTTAAATATATATATATATATATATATTGATAGGATCAAATGGCAAGCACACAATATAAGTTAGCACACAAACACCCACCTACACAGGCCCGAGCCTGTGACCTCTCAGGTGGTGGTAGTTGAGCTAAAGCTCACTGGCAAGTATGAATATAATATATATATATATATATATATATAAAAAAAAAGTATGAATATATGTATGTATGTGCATGTACGTACGTAAATATGTTCTTTTAAAAAAAAAAAAAATTAAAGGACTAACTAAAACTTGATATAAATTTAAAAGATCGAATATAATTTCACAATTCCTTCAATTCTTGTACTAGTAAATAACTAAATATACATGAATCATTCTTGGTGCCTGTTAGGGAAACCCCAAACCATTGTTTTAGAAACCATTTTTTCACAAGTCGAGATAAAATTCTTCTCATATGCTAACCTAGTAGAGCTATCAAAACAGGTCACCCCAACCTGTTAGGCCCTAGTCCGCAGGGCTAGGGCCAAAAAGCCCGCATATTAAACAGCCCGCATGGGCCAAAAAATTATATAACCCTAAGGGTTAAGGCCGGCCCATGGGCCAAAAATCATTTTAGAAAAGAATGTACATTGGTTTTATTAAAATACTTCTTTTAAGCCAAAGGAAGTTGGCATAGATGGTAAGGGATTTGGTCAAGTCCCAAAGGGGTGTGTGTTCAATCCCCACTCGCGTCGCATTTGGGACTCCTTTGGTAGCAATCTCGTAAGTCTCCATTAAGTGCTCAAAGAGCCCGGGCGTCCTCGCCTTGTGGGAGGCGATGTCGAACCCCTCCAAAACTTTTTCATATAAAAAAAAAAAAAACTTCTTTTAATTATTTGCATTAATAAAACTGAAAAAAGAGTATCTCCACTGATCCATTTCTCTATGAAATCAAAAGTACACTTTATAAAATTAGGTACAAAAGTATTCTTTATTAAAACTTAAAGGTATATTTTAATGATTTATAGATGATCTTTAATAATACTTAGCGGTCCAAAAAGAGCGACAATTAGTAAATATTTCTAACATGCTTTTATCTTTTAAGAATATGTAATTTTTTATTTGTTGGACACATTTTTTAGATAAATACTGTTAATGATGGAATTTCTTGGTCTGCAAGGTTGTTTCCACTATCCCTTCCAGTTTTTTTTTTTTTTTTTTTTTTTTTTTTTTTTTTAAAAATAAATTCTCATCGGCATGAATTTCTTACTTTTAACTCCACTCAAGTCATTCATATATATATCTATATATATATATTAAAAATATTAAATAATTTATGCCAGGATAATTTTAATTTTTTCGTTAAAATTTAAAGTGATAGTTATTTTGAACAAAACTATTAAGTTTATAAGGTCACAATTATTTTGAAAAAATTGAGTTTCATTTAGCCTCAATAACAACAAGAAGAAGAAGTCGCATTTGATGGATCGAATTTTATAATAATTAGTTTTATAACGTATTTTTCAAATACTTTTTCTAAATAGCACAACTAATGTCTTTTCTTGTGGAACATTAATGGCACAGCTAATTCAAGTACTACTACTCCTACTAAAAAGAAGAAAATTTTGGGTGAAGAGCATTTTCTGTGAAGCAGCATGCATGCATGATTTGACCTGCATGCCTCCCAAAGCAATAAAAGGGAGAAGGAAAATTTTTGGCCTTGTGGTTGGCCCTATTATAACCCAAGATGAGTGGGGGTTATTTTGGGGTCAAAAATAGTCTCATCACATGGGGGCTAAAAATAAGGGGCTGAAGTTGGGGCTTAATGGGCTGGCCCGTGGACTCCAGCCCATTTTGACAGCTCTACTATCTAGTAAATTATAAAAACACTTCTAAAAAGTTAAAAATAAACAAGCACTTAGAGATGGAGCGTACTTCTTTCAACATGCACTTGCGTTGGTGCCTCCTTACTTAAATTCATTCAAGCTGGAATTCCTCTGATTCTAGCCCTTTGCACCTGAATAGGAACACATTGTGAGTATATTTGCTAATGCTGGGTTCAGTATCTACATTTGTTATTACAGTAGGATAGGATTTCTTTGTTATTTTTACTCGTATTGCCAATCTTTATCTTCACTTTCTTTTCTATTTTAAAAATGCTAACGACAAAAAAAAAAAAAAAGGCATAGACAATTTATGCATTTCTTGTCTACTCAGAGTGAGATAAACTAGCAACAAAATCATAATTTAATGAAGGGGGATAAACTAAGTTAATTGTGGTTGTCCCCCGTAACTTCAAAATTGTTATACACAGATCTCACACTTGCTGCTACCTAAACTCACTCTTTTAAGGGACCTTTGTGTTTGGTTTGTGTGTGTGTTACCAAATTGCTCATGAAATTTTTTCAATATTCTTAAAATACTTTCAATAAAAACGAATATTCTTCTCATTAATAACAATTTGGTTAATATTCTTCCTCCTCTTCCATCCCCTCCCCTCAAATCAAACATGATGTAAGCCATTTGTTAGAACTTGGGAAGATTTTGGATCTTATTTGCCACCGGCTGTTATTTTGGTCGGAGATATGACTTTAGGGTTGTAATCAATAAATCAACTTGACCCCTTGTTTTTACTATAAAATACTCTCGTTAATATATGACATATTTGTGAAGTTGATTTTAGTCCAAAATATAAGATATAATTTTTATATTTAACAATCTTTTTTTAATTTACCCTTATCGATACTCCTTTAACAATAATCAATGAAGAAAAGAAATTAAGAAAGATAACTATGATGTTTTAGAAAATATATGTTATACTAACTAATAACTAATCTTAATCAAATTAGGTAAATATATCTTATATTAAAGATGAGAGAGAGTAGATAGGATGAAATTGATTACAACCTTTTGTCCTTATGAGTTAATTCATGTAATATTCATATCAGCGGAAACACAATAATACATCAGATAGGCCACTGTCTAGTGACTTCAGGATTTAAAATCAATCATTTATGCATTTCACATAAAAATATTTCAATTTTCTCTAGGGGAAGCTCAGTAACTTTTTTGCTGTGATCTTGTCATCATGAAGTGTAATTCTTCACCATTAAAATCTCACCACATAATTTTTGTGGTATTTGCTCCAACTTGTTTCCCTCTTGCCATGCTTGCCCTACTGAAACCCCTGGTCCTAGATGGCGGACATATATCACAACTTGATCATTGAATGGGTAAGGATGTTTAACTGCAAATACAAAGTCAATGACGTGAACACTCAATTATCTGGTATATCATAAGAAAAAGAACCCCAAAAAGCACAATTTATCTGATACTACCTTTGGTTCTTAATATGAGATCTAGTTCGTAATGCAAATTGAATTTTAAACTGGATCTTATATTAAGGACCAGAAGTAGTATATCATTAGCCAAAGAAGCACAATAAAATCAGAGAGCCTATAAGAAAATAATGCCACTAACACACTGTACAGATATGAGACTTGGATCTATTGCAAAGAAATTTTCTTCAACAAAGTGGGTTTTTTAACATCTATACCTCCTTGGCCCAGGGGGAATCTACACATCAATGTTATAATGAAACTTTAAAACTTGATGGCTCCACGTTCAGCAATGTATAATGATGAGACAACGACAAGAATACATATCGATGAGGATTGACTTTGAATATAGGATATGAAACTGTAGCATAAATATTATGATTAACACTGCATGTATGCGCAAATAAAATGCACCCTCACCTGGTCTTGGAAAGCCTTGGGGGAGTTCTTTTATATCATATAGTCCATCTCCAAATTCATATGCTAAATCACAGGGTTGCTCAGTTGACATCACTTCCTTGAGTTGTCTCACCGTGAAATACAAAGGAGCAAAAGAATTAGCAAATGTGGCCAAAGCTGGTCCACCTGGATTGTTCCAATATCCAAAAAAAAGGTCACTAGCAACGATGTGGAAATACCTTTATTGGTTAGTGAGTTGGAAACAAGTAAAGAGGCAATGTAAGTTTTAACCGAGACACACATATCTTCACCAAAATTAGTAATTGAGCAAGGGCATCTATGCATTTTGCTGGACAAGCACAAAAAGAAATTTACCAATGAGCCGTCCATAGGCCTTCCCGTCCTTGCATAAAAATATAACCTAAAACATGAGCAAAGAATAAACAAGACCCTTCAAATATACTTACGAGAGTGGAAAGCATAAAGTGGACGGTGAAATTACCGTTTTGAAGAATTTGATCCAGGAAATTAACATTGGCCCTGTTCAAGAAGGCTTAATATTGAGATAAAAAAGAATTACAAAATCGATAGCATTAGATTTTTAAGTTTCATGCATGCAAGCAAAAGGAGAATACTCATGAAACTATGACAAATATATTCATGTGAAAAAAGACACATTGGAGTACAATGGCAGCATACGTGGTAGAAGAGGAAGATAACAAAGAGTTGATTGAAAAATTGAACATTTGAATATAAAGGAATTTATGACGCCAGTTATATCATATTGGGAAAAACTTTGCTCCAGTCAAAAGACACTGCTTGCGATGAGACCAAGAGAAGGAAAGACAATTTGATCCTGATTTAGTTGTACAATCGATTAGTATTAGCAAACAAGAACATTATCCCATTCGTTACTGGTCCTTTCATGAAAGCTTGTTTTATGTGCACTTTACAATGCTCCCTCTGAAATCAATAATGAATTAACCAACAGAATGCAGTCTATTTGTAGAGTATTTAGGATCAGAATAATTGAGTCCAATGAGTATTCTCATTCATTCGTGTGAAATATATAGGTTACAATGAGAAGCAATCTGGTGTAACAGATTGAGGACATCTAGGAAATTCAAAAATTGAATGATTAAATCTGTTCTAACTAACTCCTAAAGTCTAGGATCTGATCTTTGACTAATCTAATTCTATTATTTACAAAATAATATAATTACCACACTCCCCCCTCAAGTTGGATCATAGATACTCATCATGTCCAACTTGCATACAAAACCTTCAAATATGTCCTCGGGTAGACCTTTTGTGAGTATATCTGCAAGCTGTAATTTTGTAGGTATGTAGGAGAGACAAATAATTCCATCTTCAACCTTTTCCCTGATAAAGTGGCGATCAACATCAACATGCTTAGTTCTACTGTGTTGTACTGGATTTAATGCCATGCTTAAGGCTGCCTTATTATCACAGTAGAGTTTTAATGGAGATTCTATCTTGGTGTAGGTCTCGTCAGCGACCCTTTTTATCCATATTCCTTCCTTGAGTCCTTCAGAAAGTGATCTTAATTCAGATTCTGCACTACTTGTGGATACCACTCGTTGCTTGTGACTCGCCACGTTACTAGATTTCCCCATACAAACGTGCAATAGCCCGAAGTAGACCTCGCTGTTCTCTTGGTCTCCGCCCAATCTCGCATCGGTATATATCTCAATAGTCCTCGATTAGTTTTTTCAAGAAGAGACCTCGGCCAGAGTTCCTTTGAGGTATTTCAGGATTTTATATGCTGCATTCAAGTGTTTTCGCTTTGGCGAGTGCATGTGTTGACTTAAAAGCATTTACCGCAAAGGCGATGTCGAGTCGTGTGTGAGAAAGATAGATAAGCTTCCCAACCAATCTTTGGTAGCGCCCTATGTCTCGTTTGGTTTTTCTTCTTCTTCTTGTTTCTCTTTCTCTCGCCACCTCTTGTTCGGTTGTCGGTCTGTTCTACTTTTTTCTTCTTCTTTTTGACACTAACGGAGTCTTGCTTGGCTTACACCCAAGCATGCCAGGTTTCCTTTAGTAGATCAAGGACATATTTCCTTTGTGAGATGTGAATTCCTTCTTTTGACCTAGCCACTTCCATTCCTAGGAAGTATTTCAAGCTACCCAGGTCTTTGACTTCAAACTCCTTGTTTAGCGCCGTTTGATTTCGATCATTTCTTGAGGATTGTTCCCTCGTAAGTATTATGTCATCCACATATACTATTAAGATAGTAATCATACCTTCATGGTTCATAGTGAACATAGTGTGATCGAGAGAGGCATTGGTTATATCCTTCACCTTTAGAACTTGTGAGAATGTCAAACCAAGCTCTGGAGACCGCTTCAACCCGTAAATGGACTTGTTCAAGCTTGCATACTTGTTTGCCTTGACCATTCTCAAAACCAGGTGGAAGTGTCATATAAACTTCTTCTTTTAGATCCCCATTTAGGAAAGCGTTTTTGATGTCTAGTCGTTGTAAAGGCCGGTCGAGATTAACAAAGAACGGAAATAAGGATTCGATCGTGTTGAGCTTTGCTACGGGGGCAAAGGTTTCATTGTAGTCCAAGCCATAAGTTTGTGTAAAACCCTTGGCAACTAGTCGGCTTTGTACTTGTTCAAAGTACCATCAGCATTGTACTTGGGGGTAAATACCCACTTACACCCTACCGCCTTCTTACCTTGGGGTAAGTCGGTGACATTCCAAGTTTGATTTTTCTCAAGAGCATTCATCTCATCTAATACAAAGATCTTTCCATTCGGGAATTTCAAGTGCCTCATGTACATTCGTGGGAATCTGAACCTCGATCAAGGTTAGTGACAAAATGACAATATTTCGTGAGAGATTACCATATGACATGTAGTCTTGAATAGGATGTTGAGTACAGAAACGTGTCTTCTTTCTCGGTGCAATAGGCATGTTTAGGTCCTTGTTGGTGTCGAGTCTCTCTCGGTTGGGAGAGTGGTTGAGCCTCGTGCATAATGGACTCTACTACCTTTTTGTTCCTCCTAGAGTAAACCTTGTCATAGTATTTGTCTCCCCCTGTTTGGGATGGCATAGTGAGTGAATCAGGTGTGGAGGATATGATCACAGGATAGGAAGGTGGTATAGGTTCAGGTATAGTAGGTGAGAGTCACTCCAATTCTCCCCCGACTCGAAGGGTGCGGATAGAAAGGTATGGCTTGGCAAATGTGACATCTCTACGACAAAGATTCGTTGGGATTTGGTGTCATAACAACGGTAGCCTTTTTGGCAATTGGAATAGCCAAGGAAGATACAAGGAAGGGACCTCGGGTCAAATTTGGAAGTGGGATGATGAATATGGACATATACGGTACATCCAAAGACACGGAGAGGAAGAGAGTGATCAAGGTGGGAAATCACATGAGTCTCACGGAGTTTATCAAGAGGGGACATATGGGAAAGGACACGAGTAGGTAGTCGATTGATAAGGTGAGTGGCAAGAAGGATTGCATCTCCCCAAAAATACTTGGGAACATTGCGGGTGTACATAAGAGCACGGGCAATGTCAAGAAGATGGCGATTTTTACGTTCGGCAATGCCATTTTTGAGGTGTGTTAGGACAACTACTCTTATGAATGATTCCGTGAGACTTTAGAAAGTGGTGAAGGTATGATTGAAATATTCGGTGCCATTGTCAGAGTGTAAGACTTGAATGGTAGAATTAAATTGTGTTTGGACATAGTGGAAGAATTCAACAAAGATATTGAACACATCAGATTTTTCTTTTAGGAGGTACACCCAACACATGCGAGTGTGATCGTCTATGAAGGTGACAAAGTATTTCGAACATGTCCGGTTAGGTACTCTAGAGGGACCCCATACATCACTATGGATGATGGAGAAGGGACGAGTAGAGTGATAGACAGGTGGGAGGAAAGGTAGTGCGATGATGTTTTGCTAGTTCACACGTTTCACAATGGGAATTGACATCTTTATTGAATGAAAATTGAGGAAACAATTTTTGTAAATACGAAAACTAGGATGACCCATCCTTCTATGCCATAACATCAAATTATTGTCTCAAGTAGGGGAGACGAGAGGTCTTTATTTGTGATGACAAGGCACTTGCAGAGGAATCATCAAGGTAGTAAAGGCCGTCATGCTCCTTAGCCGTGCCAATCGTCTTCCCCGAGAGAGATCCCGAAATATACAATGAGTGGCAAAAAAGTGAGCGGGAACAGTTTGTATGTTTTGTCAACTTGCCGATTGAAAGGAGATTGTATGCCAAATGAGGAACATGAAGAACGAGAATCAAGTTTTAAGTCTCTTGTAAGAGGTACAAGCACGGTACCAAAGAATGGGCGCACTAGAGTTATTCGCGGTACGAATTCGATTATTACCACCAAAGGAGAATAGGAAGTAAAGTTTCTTGATTCCGAGGTCATATGATCGAGGCGCCGGTGTCTACTATCCATTTCGGCGAGAGAGGATGATGATATAAGAGTAAGATGATCATTACCTTGCTTGGCGATAGTGGCAACTGGTCCTTGAGAGGACTGTAAATTTTTCAGCAAGTTGAGAAGTTGACTCATCTGTTCTGTATTGAGAGAAGGAGGCACGGATTCTGACGGAGTATTTGCCTCAATGACTGTTTGATGAGCGTAAGGTGATCGTGGTTTACGAGGTGTCCGGTCCGATGGCTTACCGTGGAGTTTCCAAAGATTTGTCTTTGGTATGACCAATCTTCTTGCAATGATCACACGTTGGACGAGATCCGTTAGAGGAGGGAATGTGCTTACTGATTAAACTGGACGCCTCCGGACCTGAAGAGATAGCCTTGAGAAGCATAGTTTGTCTTCGGGACTCTTCACGGCGAATCTCAGAATATACTTCCAAAAGAGGAGGAAGAGATGAATTGCTCAATATCCTTGCTCGAGCATCGTCAAATTCGAGTTTAAGCCGGCCGAGAAAAATCAGAATCCGATCGTGTCGACATTCCGAAGGTGGCGAGTGGCATCGGTGGAAGAATCCCATTCATTTTTGACCATTTGATCTTCTTCTTGCCAAAGAGCGACAAGTTCAAACCAGAATTCAGCAATGCACCGAGAGCCCTGAGATGACTTCCAGATGCGACGACGAAGATTAAATAGTTGGGATAAATCCTTGGCATCGACATAAGAATCACGAACAAGCATCCCAAATATCCTTTGCGGTTGGAAGATACATGAAGCTTCGTTTAATCGAGGAGACATGGCATTGATAAGCCAAGAGCGGACAAGGGAGTTATCGTATCCCATTGAACCCACTCGGTGAGCTTTGATCGGACGGTGGTTTGATCTCTCCAGTTAAAAATTTTCGTTTTCCACGTCCCCGATAGACAACAAAAAACAGCCCGTGCCCGAGTCATGATAATTGTGAAGGTTCAGTTTTTCCGACACCAACGGTTATCAGAAGAGTGGAGAAGATTATCACTGGGCTTGGGAGGTGGTGGTGTATCATTTGGTGACGTCATTGGGTTGGAGTGTGCAGGCAGAATTATTTTGCAGGTATTAACCCAAGTGAAAAAGGCGCAGTGAAGCCCAAAAAAAGATGAAAGCCCAAAGTGAAGCACAGTGGAAAAAGCCCAAAGAGACAAAACAGCACAGTATCAGCCCAAACCAAATGAACAGTAGCGTGAGCCTGAGTTGAAAGGAGCCGAGATGATGAACCGGATATTCAAGATGCCAAACTGAAAGTGAAACCCGATAGCTCAGCTTGAACCTCGCGACCGACGGCGTGACAGACCCTCGATGTGAAGACGGGCGAGGATCGAAGATGACGATGGTGACTAGGTGATTTCCGACGCCGGCGAAACCTATTAATTTCAGCGAGAGAGACTCTGATCGTTGGATGAGAAACCTGATACAGCAGCGTCACAGTAGGATGCCGAAGATGACAGAGGACTGATCTGGTTGAAGGTGAAACCAGTCGATGACTGTCGAACGATTAGAGGGTGAGCGTCTGTTGCAGAGAGAAGACGAGCTGGAGAACGACGTTCCTTGATCTGGAGTTGACGAGTCGAACATTGGGACTGCCACTAGTCGAGGACTTGTGACGACACTGTACTGGGATGGCAGTCGACGAGTGCTGATGACGTTGCAGTGGGCAATCGTCTCAGGCTTTGACGGAGACGTCGCAGTGGGCAATCGTCTCAGATGTTGAAGAAGACGTCACAGTGGGTGACGGCTTGGATTGGACTCGAGGCGGAGGCTGTGGAGGACCCTACAAGGTTAGCTCTGATACCATGTAGAGTATTTAGGATCAGAATAATTGAGTCCAATGAGTATTCTCATTCATTCGTGTGAAATATATAGGTTACAATGAGAAGCAATCTGGTGTAACAGATTGAGGACATCTAGGAAATTCAAAAATTGAATGATTAAATCTGTTCTAACTAACTCCTAAAGTCTAGGATCTGATCTTTGACTAATCTAATTCTATTATTTACAAAATAATATAATTACCACACTATTCAACTTCATTATGACTAAATACAAACATCAGTATATGAATTTCAACTAACCTCCACTCGTACGGCAGGTAAAATATTCGAGCATTACACCATTTTCATCAGATATTAATGCTGATGCACTTTTCTTTGGTAACTTGGAATCCGCATATCGAGTGCCAGCTATTTGCCAAGCCCTTGATACAAGTCTACATAAATCTACCAAGGATATCAATTTAACATACAAAAGACTAATAAAAGTATAGATTCCACTCTCACTTATGCTACAAAAATAGAAATTACATAGAAATGATAGAGAGACCTGGGTTCTAACAGAAGCAGCAGTCGATGACGCCTTTCCTCAGGAATATCTTCAATTTTTTTCCTGAACATGCAATGCTGCAGGTAAGAGAATATTTGACAGGGAGAACAGTTTCTCTAGACTTTAAAACTGCTAAAGATACCATATTACAAAACCAGTAAGATAGTTACACAAAACCCCTGTAACTTACCAGGATCAGATGAATCAAGCTAAGCAAATAAATGTCTATTACAGTTTAGTGAAATGGAACTAAATGATCTATTTTGAAGTGATACCCAAATACCTGACCCATTGATGAAACTGAATGAACAATCACACATCTTTTGATCTTTATTTACATTTTGTTTAGATGCCCATAGGTGAGCCATGTTCATCTAATATTAAGCAGGTGAACAAGTCATCTACACATCCATAGAAGGGTAACATAAAGTATGGTATCTAACTGAAATTGATTTGCAATTCCATTTAAAATGATACACTTTTGCTGTGGGAGAAGATAATGACTAAAAGGTGAAGTTCCACATTTCATCTATACCTACTAATCCTAGTATGAGCTCGATCAAGCTACCGAAAAGTTATATGCCTCATGTCCGAGAAATAAGCTCACAAAATGTTTTAAAATGTAGTCATCTTCAATAATGGACAAGTAAAATATAACATACAGCCTTCATTATTAGTTCTCCAACCCGATGATGTTAACAATTTACCATCAGCTATTTGATTTCGTCAAGAAAGAAGAAGAATGATTTCAACTTAGTAGCAGTTCTTTGGTTCACAAGGACCTTAGTATGCTGATAACTTCACTCTCGAAATTATTTCAGTTGGTTTAATACTGGGTAGCTAAACATGTGATGTACATCGCTTGTATCATGCTGATGCTTCCCATATTTAGAAGTTTTTTTCTTACTATAATTATTAATACGATACAAACATATTTAGAAGTGTAAAACTCCAATGTTCAGTTTAAACTTTCAGAACAAAGGAAATGACTGTAAATGAAGAAAGCCTCAGATAACTCTCATGGCTTTGTTCAGTCAAGCTTCTGTATTTAGAGAAACGAAGCCAGAGATAATGTCATTAACAAGCAAGAAGAAAATTTATCATGCGAAAACGAAAACCCAAAACCAAAAAAAGATTCTTTACACATAAACCATCTCCTCTCATGTAAAGGAGAAAAAATTAACAGCCAATGAAAACACTAAAGCAAACTGACCAAAGATACGCAGCCGGGTTGTAAGAAGCTGGGTCCAAAGGAATCAACTCCTTAGGAGGATCAAGAAACGACACCACATCTTGTTCATCCAAGTAAGCCTTCGTACCATTTGGAAGAATTTCGAAGGGCTTATCATCCAAAGGCGACACATATGCTTCGTTACTTCTTGAGAGAGCAATAGTTACACCGCAAGTAGACTGTAGTGGAAGTCCATTTCTGTACAATCTTAAACCTACAAAAAAAAAAAAAAAGGGTTGAACTTTATCCAATTCACTTTTCGACAACTCCAACAGATTACGTTGCGTATTTGCTCTCACCTCTGGAAGGCGTAAACCGTACTTGTTGCCGGAAATTAATTTGGCGGGAAAAGGATGCGAGGTTGGAAGGAGAACTTGTAGCCGTTGCTGCCTCCATTTCTCACGGCGACGATGAGAATGGAAGCGGGAGCTACTTGGAATTATATTTTTCCCATAGTTCGATGTCGTTTAAATACTCAAAACGACATCAAATAATAGCGTCGTTTCATCTAACGACCCCCCTGTTCCTAGTTGTTCGCTGTTCGCCTTTTCGTCCAATTGCTTAGTTGCTTATCGTCAATTCGTCACTGTCATCTTTGTCGTTGTTCCTCTCTGTAATCACCAGCTCATTCAAAAACTATACTGAACTGTTACTCGCAGATTTTCTTCAATTATCGAATCATTTCTCGAATTCTTATTTTTACTGATAAATCTATTTGTTCCTGAAAGGGTTTCAGTTTTCCCAAATGCTGCTTCAGACGCAATTTCTTGCGACGCATTTTGCACCTTCAGTCACTCTGTCAAAACCCTTAAAAGAAACCCAGATTGGTGTATTCAATTCTCCAAAACGGGTATGGTTTCGTAATTCTTCATGTAAGACTTTGAAATGTTCGCTTTCGACTTTATCAGAGCCATCGCAGTTGGAATTGAGGAGTCATAAGCCGTTTCCTGCTGAAGTTTCAAGGACTATAATCGAGTTGGCCACTGTTGGTACTCTTTCGACATTGAGTCAAGAGGGTTGGCCACTAGGCATCGGCGTGCGATTCGCTGTTGACCCGGAAGGGACTCCTGTATTGTCCTTGAACGCTATCAATAAGCATTTCTCTTTTGACCCGAAGGCTAGCCTTCATGTTCAGGTGTGTTCTTCTCGCTCTCTCTCTCTTTCTATATGTCAAGATAGTTTTTATGAATTGCATAGTGACGAATTTCTTGTTCTGTTGATCAGTTAACACAGTCGGGGTTACGGACTCCCCAGTGTACACTTCAAGGGACCCTTAACAAACCAGAGGATAGAGTCCTGATGAAGGTAGGTAATTTTCATCGTATGAGAAACTTATATTTTAAATGGATTTGCATCTGTTAATTTGAAAGATATTGATATTAGCAGTATTTTCCACGTTTTCTGCACTTAATATTTGTTTTGGTTTCTATAATTCGTTGTTACTAGTATACTGCTTTATTCTAGTACTAAGTAAGATGTTCTTTGTCTCAGACTCAAGCGGCTGAATTATTTTGTTAAACTTGATCATATGTTGTGTATCAGTATCACTCTAGCTTGTCTGTTAATAATATACTACAATGCTGTTTTCTTTAGCACTGTTTGGTTACAGGAACAATTCACTAGTTTTCAAGTTTATTTGATCCTCCAGTGATATTGGTTTTTTACATTAATTGTCATTGTACAGCGTCTTATTTCATTATGGAAAAGGAGGTTTGGTGAAGAAGTCAATGAAGATATGCTTTTCATTGTTGCTGTAGAGAAGGTCCTGCAGATGGAAGACTTCCAGGAGGTGTGAATGTTCTTATAGTTAATGTTGTTTTGAAGATGTTTGTTTTCTTAGATTCAAGTTTGCTACTTCTTGTCGCTGTATTTTTCATTATTATTGAGAGTTAGGTTCTTGTCTAACACAAAATCCTACGCTTATGTTTTCCAGGATGGTGAATGGGTGACGCCTTCTGATTATAAAAATGCACAACCTGATCCTCTCCGAGATTGCGCAGAGAAGTTAGTGGATGAAGTTAACACCAACAACATGGAAGATGTTACTCGATTTTGCAATGTCTATGTTGATCTGGATTTTCAGGTTAGCTCTGAACCTTTATATATGTGTTTATTGCATATTAAAATTTACCTTCAGACATACCAAGTTTGAAACAGCTTATTATTTCTACCACGCGGTCTATTGACTTCAAGCTATTTGTTTTGTTAAAGATCTGCATAGAATGACCTTTGCAGTCCATTTGATTAATTTGCAAGAAAAAGGATCATTTTTCATTTTACAAAAAATAAGATATACAATACTCCTATTTTATATCTATTACTAGTATTATTTAATTCCTATGCATTGTACAAAATTCTTATGACTTTATATAAATTTTACATAATACAATGTATATTCATAGTAACCATCATTTTATATTGCCTTTTTAATTCAGTAGCTCAACAAATATGTTTTTCATCGACAAAATTACTTTTTCTATTTTATTTTTTTCTTCATGTCATTTCATTTTGCTTTGCATACCAAATGCTATGCTGGAGTCTCAGGAGAATGTACATCGGAAATTCAAATCACTTTCATGATTTAGAAGATGATGGTGATCACAAAATTAACTGTATTATTTTCTTTCCATATTTGCCTCACAAGGTCTCAGAGGCAAAGATGATATGGGTCGACCGCCTGGGCTTCGACATGCGTCTCAGCTCTCCTGAGAAAGGCGTTTTCGAGGTGCGCATTCCTTTTCCCAGAGAAGTACATGATGAAAAAAGCGCCAAGTCAACATTCAATGGTATGTCACAAATGGCTTGGGAGGTGGAAAAAAACTTTCATGCTCCTGATTTTGGGAAGGTTAAACATTTGAAGCACATAAAGTCCTGATTCTTCATTTTTGTTTTGATTTTGGTTGCCCATTCTTAAATCCTTTATCGAATACCCACACTTGGTAGAACTGTAATCTTCCAAGACCGTTTAGGTGTTTATTGTGTGATGATTCATTTTAAGGCTTGATGCTCAGTTGATCATTGCTAGCTGCTAAATCCAACCTAGTTTGCTTTTGCATTAATTTGGCGATTGTCTTATAGTCAGATACATTCTTCTTGTGGAACGGACTCCCTTTTTCTGATCAGATTCAGAGGAAAAATGAAGAAACGGATATGTATTGTATGAATGGAGAAATGTCATTTCACTTTCGAGTTTAAACTTTAAACTCTTGTCTATTTGTTTCGTTCATTTTTTTTTTAACTATTAGTCTTGAACTTTTGATTCTTTCATCCTTAATTTTTTTTTTTTTTTTTAACTAACTAAATGGAATTTGGATTGATATTACTAGTTCTATTCTTAGTGACGAGCCAAGACATCAGATTGGAGTATTGGACTCTCACAAGTAATCTGTTTCTGGATTAGATTCTCGGTAAAAGTGTTTTGCATTGCATTCTCTATTTGATCACTAAGGTATTTCTTAATTTGTTTCTTCACAAATAAATTGTTATTCATAATGTGATTCCATAAAAAAAAAAAAAAAAATATATATATATATATATATATGACACTAAGGTTATAAAAAAAAAAAAAAAAAAAAAAAAAAAAAAAGTAGTATCAGAAAAGTCTCAGTTTATCGGTGATAACTTTTTTACTTGTAAATGATTGCTCTTTCACTTGTCATTGACAAGTTATGGGATTTTTTTTTTAAAAAAAAAAATACTGTAGTGTTATTTTCCCAAAAATATATTTTTAGAGGGACCAATGATGATGATAATTTTATTTTGAAGAATTATATATAATATATAAACACACACAGAGAGACACATGAGGGTCTGTGTAGGATTAAAAAAAAAAAAGACGTCGACCAAAAGCTTTTTATTCTAGTGGTATGGGAAGTAGTGGTTTCAATCCCTCTAATAACTTAGGTCGACAGTGTATGTCTTTGTAATTAAAAGAAAAAAGTTCTATAAAAGATTAATTTAAAAAAATTATGACGGCCTAAAGTGTAATTTTTTTGGGGGTTCTACAAAACGTTTTTTCAGCTTTGAGCATATCATTTTGTCCTTTTAGCATGGGGTAGTGACCAACTTGAGCCACTTAATATTGTTTCTCAGTCAAACATGGGGGACAACTGTTGAACCAACCAAATGGAAATTGAAAAGGGAAGGGACTCGACCTGATATTGATCTGGTGGCATTTTTTTCCCCCTGATGGGGATTTGGTCGCAAATTTCCAACAAATTTTTTTTTTCGGCCATGGCAAAATAGAAGAAGGCATAGTCTTCTCAAGTTGGACTAGTTGGTTACTCGGATACCTAACCCACTTGAGAAGGTTAGGGTCCAAAAAAGGTGTTAGATACCGGCCACAACATTATACCAGACAAAAAAACTCACAATTTTATTATCTAAAAAGATATTTATATATCAGCTATTTATTTTGATAAATTTTAGGCAAATATAACAAAAATAAGACATGTACGTGTGTGTGTTGCTAATACTTAATTAGTCACAAGTAAATAGTTTGAATATGCAATTTTTTAAGAGAACTGTTTATCTTTCATCAACCAAAACAAACAAACAAACAAAAACATATTCAATCCTTATAACCAAGATACACGCTATTTTAAGAGAAAATTGCTGATATATTCCTCACTACAATTTTTTTTTTTGTCAGAAGGTACTTAAGGACCCATGTCCATAAGCGGATGCAACATTTTTTTCTTCCAATTATGTGCAAAATATCTTTAACAATATGCAAATGTCTTCATTTTTACATATAGTTGAAAAGAGGTGATTAACGCCCACTAAAGATAGGTTGCACCTAGGTCCTTAATCAGATCTCAATAAGCAATAAATTTTGTTCTAAGATATTTTTCATCCATTTTCCCTCATTTTATTTACTTATATATATATATATATATATATATTTAAGATAAACAAACAAAACAAAGGCATTGTGCTTTGAACTTTGAAGGGTGGGCATGCCAGCTAAGGTTAGCTTAGCAGAACAGCCCACTGAGATTAAGAAAGTCTATCAGTTAAGACTTCATTGTCAGAACATAACTGTTATTGCATATTTTACACAAATAGAGTAAGCCCACTTCATTTATACTTCCCTTCAAAGATAAGCCCTCCCTCCTCATCTTTTCAAACTTTTCCCCACTTCCTTCCTTTTCTTTCTTTTCTTTTTCGAAAACCTTTTCTCACTTAAAAAGCAAGAACTAATTATTACCTGTGGTCTTTAATATAAGATCCAGTTAATTTTTTTGGAGAAATTAAGGAAACTAAATAAATTACTTAATCATAACATATGATATGTATCATTATATTATATATCAATGTATAAGTTAAGTAAATTAGTTTGGAGAAAAATGATAATTATAAATATTTTAAAGTAATTTATTTAGCTTCCTTAATGTCTCCAAAAAAAAAAAAAAGTCCATTGGTTTTATATTAAGGACCGGAGATAGCATTAATTAAAGAAATCATGTGTTAAGAAATGTCTACAATCACTAGGATCTTCCTAAAAACCATTCTATAAGCTTCCTTCGGAAGCCATCTACTTTCTCTACTTTTTATTTTTCCTAAATTACAAAGGCAAGTACTATCAACTAAGGTTATAAACAAAATCAAACATGCAACCTCCCACTTACATGGGAACTTTCATATTACTAGGCTACAAGACCAATAGCACTTTTCCTACTTTCTAAATATGCTAATTACCACATTCATTCATACTCCTAAGTAAAAATTGAAATTGGCCATACCCATTAATAATGTTACAGTTACACTGGAGTAGCTAGAGTGAACAATTGAGCACTCATTTGTTTAATTTTACTCATAAACTGTGATTGCTTCATGCTCCCATACTTGGTCATCTTCAGCTCAAACAGGGAACAAAGCATCTTCTCCAATTTCTGCTCTGTGTATTTTACATACTTCATAGCCTTCTCATCATTCTCCATTGTTAAACTATAGTTCTTCATGAAGCTTCTATAGCTTGGCACTATCCCTTCAACTATTTGCTTCCTCACTTTCTCCCTCAAGGTTTCATCAGATATTACCCAATTTGATTGCCTCTTGTACATTTCATCAAATGCCGCATTGAAAGAGTTCAGCCTCTTGGCCATATCAGAAGATGAAACTGCAACGGAAACGGAAACTGAAACTGAAAGTGTTTCCTTTTTGTTTAGAATAGGCAAGAGCTTTCCCCAAGTATGTCTCAGATAAAGAGCGGCATAATAATCTTTATATTGCTCATGTGCTTTTAACCATGAATCTCCCATCATGTTCCCAAGCATAGTGTCCTTCAAGTTCTGGAAATGGCAGTGATTATTCATCATGAAGATATAAGATAAAGTGATATCTTCATGGGCCTTTGACCATGCATCTAAATTAACTGCAATTTCCTTCACTATGCAAAAAACTTGGGAGAAAATGATGCCCTCTTCATATGCTTCATTTTTCCAACTGAGATGGATTTCAAGAACCTGTGTCAGAAGTGGCCTGTAGGTATCTCCGAGCAGTTCGTTGCAGTAACCAGTGACAAAGGTCACGAGCCGAGGAACACTGCCATCTGAGGGAGGAGAACTTGGCCTCTGCAACTTTACTTGTGCAGGAAGCTGCCAGAATATCTCACAAGCACCATTAATGACTCTACTGATAAGATCCTTTGTTACAGTTCTGATTTCTTCACAAGCTTCCCCACTGAAAAGCTTGTTGAACTTTAGTCTTAGATCTTTCAAGACACTGAAAATTTCCAGAAGCTTCAATAACTTGATGGGGTCAGTTTTGCTCTCAGTGACATCTTTTCCAAATTGAAGGAAAGATAGAATTTTTGACTCGAGGGCAATCTTTGCAAAACATCCCTTCCATGATTCTGCACCTATTTTCTCAAAGATTTTGCTGGAGAAACTGTACTCCATCTCAAGAAGGTGATTTACTACCAACTTTAGATGCTTACCCCATTGTTCTATGTGACTCTCTATGCTATGTATGTCCTCAAATTTTGCTTTTGGAATCTCCAGATAGCTCAAATCTAAAGCCTGCAAGCTTCTTTGAGCGTTCATTCCTCGAACTTCAACAAATATGGACTTGATCTTGTCTAGCCTGCCATTAGTATGTAATCTCTCAATGATGGCCTGTAATTTCCCTGTGAGAGAAGCTGGCAAAGCTGGTATGGTAATGCCTTGCTGGTCAGTGGATGACGTTAATGGAGATAAAGGTAGAGGAAGCGAGTTGGCTATAAGAAGCCGCTTGAACTCGGTCTCTAGTTTGTCAAAAGCCGCACTGAGAAGGCCTCCATCAAGGTGAGCATCTTCCTCCATAACCTGCAATTCTTGCAACACTCTCAGAGATTTCTTCACATGTAGTAAGCAAAACTCATTGGAGATGATGACAGCTTTCTCCTGCTGCAACAACTCGAGAATCTCCTGCAACCATCCTACTGCTAATGTGCAATTATCAGTGAGAAGCTTGAGGGCTTCTTCAAACTTCTTTGAGTCTGAGATGTAAGTGAAAATATCAGAAACGGGTTCACCAGTCAGGAGAGAATTTTCCAGGGGACGAATTGCATCAAACACCTTGAGGACTGCAGCAGCAGAACACAGAACACCGTGGATTTGATCTCCAATATCGAGAAATGACAAGTTTTGTGTGCAGATGGGTCTGAGTGTAGCCTCCAAGGACTGACATTTTTGGTTGAGTATCTCCAATCTTGAACCAGAATCATCTAATGCAGAAGCAACAGCACCTGATATTTCCAAGCTAGATTTCAAGAACTGTCGGGTGGCTTCTATATTGTCCATGCTCTGTCTATAGCAAAGGGGGTAATATGAAAAATGTTTGCCACAACTAGGAATTATTCCTAGTTGGGATTTTAATTGCATTCATATTGAGACACAAAAAGTTGGGTCAAAATGAAGAGAAAAAAAAAAAAAAAAAAAAAAAAAAGATCTCCCCTTTGGTTTCTTCTGCAATGTCCATTTACTTTCCTTTCACCAAACTCAACCAACAAAGTGAAAGGATGAGAACTAAATCTTCAAACCAAACTTCACTTGCAAAACAAACATATATATCTCAGAGAAACTTCTTCAACAACCAGGGGGAACATCTTCCATGAATTGGTGTAGCGTTCCACAACTAATTTCTCCAGCCATTAATTTATGCAGGCCTTTTTTTTTTTTTTGCTTGTTTACTTAGATGATTAGGACTTGTTAGTGATAAGGCGTGCGTAACTACAATTTCCCCCAGCGAGAAGCATTGAAGTTCTCGCTTTCAAGTTAAATTACTAATAATGTATTAATTAAGGTGAAGACTTGCTTTTACCAACTGTAATTACTAATAATGTATTAATTAAGGTGAAGACTAGACTTGCTTTTACCTACTGTGGATCTGAGTTGGTGAGCGTAATATATGGAAGTCTTGTTCATTTGAATACAAGACGTTGCTTCATTTCTCACCTATCCCCTTCCCATTCTTTTCGCTTTTCTAATTAGAATCTCAATGGTGTAAATTTATCATATTATAAAAATATTACACTAAAATATACTTTAAGTTTACATAAGTTATACTTTTAGTTCTGTAACTTTATAAAATATACTTTTAGTCCTATAATTCCAACACCGTTAATTCTCGCTAATGGAAAATGCAAACTCAAGTGATAACGGTGTAAATTTAAGTGATTTAATCGCCTAATTAAATGCTTTATTAGACTTAAATTTAAAATATGGGTAAACTGAAGAATATATAAAATTTGTGTAATTAAATGCTATTAGTCATCATTTGAGTTTCTTTGCGTCAGCAATTTTAGTTAGTAACATTAACGGTGTTAAAATTTTAGCACCAAAAGTATACTTTATAAAGTTAAGGGACCAAAAGTATACCTTATATAAAACTTGAAGAACTAAAAGTATACTTTAGCCAAAATATTATTATAATTTTACCTAAATAATAATAATAATTTTAACAGTTCAAAAAAATTAATTTTGTGTCTTTTAGATACAAATATAATAATATTTTTATAATATACTAAATCTGAACTATTAAAATCTTAATCTAATGGTGGACAAGGGAGAAAAAAAGGAAAAATGATGGGAAGAGCACAGGAGAGAAGCCAGAACCCAAAAAAGTGGACTAAATTGAGAGTTGTGGACTGCAATTCTTCTCGTCATTTTAAATGAATGATTATAAATTATAAATCCCTTTTAACCTGTTAAGTAAATCCCACGAAAGAGAACAACAGGCGTCGTTCGTTGATCCTAATGGAAAGAATTTTAACCCCTTAATTACAAGATGAGTTTAAACCCATAAGGACAAAAAAAAACACACACACACACACACACAAACTTATGAAAGAATTGTCCCTAATTGAACCCAACAATGTTTAAATCTAACATAGTCAAATAGCCTTATAAAAACACCCAAGAGAGAATCATAGAATAATGAACGCAAGAAAATTGCATGAAAAAGTGAGAACCAAAAAAATTGTCAATTTGCTCAATATTCCGATACCCTGACCTTTAATTTATTAGCTCTGGATATAATAATCAGCTCACTGATCATCCTGGTTCCAACACATTAATCAGCTAATTTTTGCAGGCTCCATACAGAGAGCAATAATATAGAGAATAAAAATGAAATCACATGGGAAAAGTAACTAAATATTATTGAACACCTAATCGGCACAAATCTCTGTTGGAATAATAACAAGAATATTATAAGCTTCATCATCCGGAAACACAAGTCAATTATATAAGGACAGTACAGACAAGTAATTTGATAGATTGATATTAATATAAGGGTGGTGTCCACACCTATGTGGGTAGTAAAGGAAGATGGATGGGCATCAAAGAATACAGGCAAAATTGGAACTAAGGTAAGTGCTATAACAAGATCATCATCTGCCAACAAAAAAGCCACAAGAATTAAAATTAGAAATCCAAGGCTTGATGCTAAGCTGCCACCAGCAACTACACAAAGTTGACATAGAAATTACAAGATGAGTGCACAAAAGAAGAAGCTTTAGAGTAACAAATCAAGCACCTCCCTTCTGTTTCAAAGTGATCTTGTCCCCAAGACTGAGGGCAATACCCTGAGTTTTACTTCTTATTCTGATATATCCACTTAATTTACCATCTGCTTGCTTCTCAATGCTCACATTCACTAGGGCATCCTCCCCAAACACACTCTTGGCATAGAGATTTGCAGCTAGGAAACCGCAATCCCCTTCTAATGCCGATCTGAAACAGAAAACAGCATAAGTGAATCAGGTTAATCACAACAGATTGGGTCTTCAACCAATTGTTCTAAAATCTATAATTGCCAATTTCAGACATAACAGTTATCAGAAATTTCTTGAATGTGCTCATCAAAAAGAGTAGTAGATGATAGAGTGATAACAAAGTCAATATTAGAATCTCGAGAAGGAAGTTTGGAAAACATACGGTGGAGTCAGGCACTTCATATTTGTTGACTTGATAATGTGGTTCAGGAACTCTCTTTCATCTTGTAATACAGTATTTACAGCAACCTGGAAACATGAATTGTTGTTGATGTTAATACGCAAGTGGAATCAGATATATCCAAATACGGTAGAGACAAATTCCCTGAAGGTAATTCGATATACGAGTAAGAACCTATAACAACATATTTTATTGCTCAACCATGGAAATGAATTTATATAAATTAACTACATAAGTTCAAACTGCTGTTATAAACTAGATACTACAATCTACACAGGAAAATATCATAAAAAAATAAAACAGAAGATCCAGTACGCTGTGCCTAACTCAAATGGAGTACAAAATTTACAAAAACATACTTCCTCATTTACTGAAAAAAAGAGATGGTAATAGAATATAAATAACTTCATTATGCTCAGGCTATCTTTCATATCAATTGCAAAAACCCAACCAAAGCAACCAACCACTGATAAGAAATAATAATTTATTTATTGAGAGTTCTTTTTACAAAATCTCTAATAAGTATTATGAAGGTAGAAAACCAGCATAGAAAATATATTATTTAATTCGGCAAAATTATAACTACAGAAATAACAAAGAGCAAAAGTATCAAACTCCCAGCCCAATGCAATTTATTCCATTATCTCAATCATAAAGATACCATCATCAATTGCAGATGATATATAAAAACAAATCTCATGAATCATATCCTAGCACTCAAAAACACCTAGCAAGAGCAAATTATGTAGATGCTGAAATTTATTTATTTAAAAGAATTTTGATTTTAAGGATTTATAGTCTAAAAAAATTGTTTTATTTTATTCTGGAATGAGGTACAAATAAAGGAAAATGACAGAAAAAAATCACCTAAACTTCAAAATCCTGTTGATAACAACAGTAATGGGATTAACAAAAACAGTAAAGTAATTAACAACTCATTTTGTTATAAAATCACCTATTTGGGATTTTAAAATTCAAGTGGTATTTTCTTGAGATTTTCCCTATAAATAACCATTATCTATAAAGGCTGCATCAACACACAGTTAAGATGGCACCAAGGAATTACTAAATGATAAAATAATCCTTGCAAGGATTAATCTATGAACCTTTTTGTTTTTCTATGACGAAGACATAAGAAATAAACAAGTAGCTCTATGGATCTCAATTGCCACAGAATGAGAGATACAGGGAAGATATACCTTGTTTTCCCATTCAAACTCAGCCCACATAGTTCTAAATGCTGCATCAGTGCAAGATGCAGGGGATATGTAGTCCATTATATCAATATGTATGTCATTGAGCACTATAACTGTTCTCTCAAGCACATTTGAAGATGTTTCATAGACTATGTTACCAAATATAACCCCTGTTTCTGTAGAAGACACCTTGATATTGGCCTTAATCTGTTTGCTTGACTCAGGAGCCAGTGTATAGTTTTGTGGGCGCTCAACAAGTTTAAGATCACCCATGGTAGCCAACTCCAAACACAAATTCTGAAGGGTATCCTTGGTTCGGTTGATTACTGTAACATCAAGAACAATGTCATAGTGATGCACTGTTACATATGCTTCAGCATAAACTGGATCACTAAATCCAGTAAGCTGAAGAATGCGGTTGAGCTTATTTGCATCATCCCCATCCTTGGTGAACCCTCCAGTGGCACGTTTGAGATCATCTTGAACCTCATCTTCCAGCTCAAGCTGACTCATACCCTAAAGTGAATACAAATAAATTAGCCAATAAAACTTGACTGTTCCAATCAAGAAAAATACGGATAGAGCACTGAACACTAAGTACTGATTTAGATTCAGTATAATCATAGATTGAAAACAAAAAAAGCTAATGCCCCTAATAGGCACAGAAGTAAAAGAAAGATTTATAGACAGAAAAGAGAAGTCACAGAATTTCATCATCCACGGCATCCAACAATGGATAAAACATCAGGAATTCACATCAGCATAAATGTGTTAAACTTCAGAAATTATTCTATGACGAAACAATAAGAAATGAAAATGTCAGAGCACATAATTAGGCAATAATTCAATTACACACACTCTATAGAGAGTAGATAGTTACTGCCAACATACCTTCCTGCTCTTCAAATGGTAAAAATCAATAAGATCATCAGGCTGTGCATTAGTTATTTGAGCCTTTGCTTTAATTTCCTCAGTTTCACGATGCTGTTTATCAGCAAGCATTTTAACAAAGCACTGTCTGCATGATTGCAGCCATATCCTCCTCACATCATCTCCTGTATTGCAAAGCAATCTAATGCAAAGGACAATCCTGTCATAAGAATCATTATCAATTGGATGCGGAAGAATTGATGATTGACCCAGCTGCAGCATTGAAACCATGATCAACAAGGCCTGTGTAACTGCTCTGTTAACTTCAACTTTTGATGTCTGAACCTCTTCCAACCTCAAGACAAGTTTTGTTAGAGTACAAGCGACAACTGCCCCAAGAAAGAAATCTCCTGACAGAATCAGTGATCTCAAGTTCCCAATGGATGTCAATGATCCCTGCACAAGGGTAGGTGGTGACATAACAGTTTCCAGTGCAGCACTTTGGGTGGCATAGGTCCCATCAGCAAGAACGGCAGGCCTCCTAGAAGACACGGACACAGCAGTTGAGCTCATCGGCTGTGTGGTTTTTGATGTATCTTGCACCTCTCCTTCCTCAGTGGGGGTATAAAATGGGAGGTCCCCAAGACACTGCTTAATGGTTGCAATTCCACTTTCAACTTCTGAAAGTGAGAGGCAGTATTCACCAATTATCCACAGAGCACATGAACATACTCTTGCAGCACGGATTTGATAGAAAGTATCCAATAGCCTGGTGATTATTGAAATACGTAATTTTGGATTTGTTTCAATGATCTCACGCACGAAAACAACAACATCCATGGCTGAGGCCACATTACTATCACCCAAGAAATCCATCAACAGGTGCACAACAGTGCTTGCCACCTCTGGGAACTTGATAGCACAAGAATGTATAGCTTGCACCAGCATCTGCCTATACTCACCATTCTTCTCATGCTCCCCACTCTGTGTTTTCACAACTTCTTTCTTAAGCATCATAACAACCTCATCAACGTTCCTAGGAGTAATCAAGTCCAGGGCAATATCAAGTGTCTTCCTCCTAATGTCTACATTTGGAGTTGAAAGCGCTCTAAGAACATCCATAACCATTTCCACCATAATGTCCCTATTTGAAGATTTCAGTTCATTTAGCCTATCAAGTACGATAAGTTTCACATTATTATCACTCTGAGAAAGCAAAAGCTGACAATAGGTACTAGCTGCAGCTCTAATAGCGGTAGGGGCAGAGGAGAGTGACACGAGGGTACTAGCACATTCATAAATGACAGCAGTGGATGGAGCATTCAACAAGGATATAATAATCTTAATATATTTCCCCTTCTCAGCTTTATTTGACCGACAGACCTTCCTAATTAAATCCAAAACAACCATCTGAAGTTGTTCACCCCAGTCAATGATTCTATCAATATTGGTAAAAAGGAAACTAACTGCGCGGTCCTGAGCACAATTAAAGAGCATAAGGAAAGCATTTCGCTTACTGGAAGGATCCTGCTCCGTGGACAAGAACTTCTCAATGATTTCCGGAGCACTATCGAGCAATTGCTCACCTTGGGGAAGCTTGTAGACGGACATGATAGCCAGCACCGCATTTCTTCGAACAAAAGGATGGCGATGCTCCAAATTAGTCAAAATCGAAGGAATTAATGGCTCAATAATCTCGGTCTCGTTTAATCGACAAAGGAATCGCAATGTGACCCCGCGAATATACTCATTAGGATGTTGCAGATTATTGCGAAGGTTCTGGCAAATCAAAATCATCTCAGGAAGAACCTTACCCCTCGAATCAGTTTTATCAATGATCTCCAAATAGAGAAGGAGAAGTTTCTGAACAGTGTGGTCTTCAGAAGGAAGCACATAGCGGATGATGGTGATGAAGAGTTGGGGAATAGTCTCGCCATTGAGCAAAAGCATGATAGCCTTCTTCAACGCGTCAACCTTGGCTTCTACATCATTTCCTTCGAGAGCTTCTTTGATCTCGTTGGCTAATGCTGGGGTGCCCTTGTCGAAGTGAACGAGCAGAGTGCAAGACTTCTCCATCGTCATTGAGATTTGGATCTGAAAATTTGGGAAGATTCAGAGATTTATATGTGTCAGATCTGAAATCAGAGATTGGGAAGCAATGAGAATTTGAAATTTCTGGAGCACGATCTGCCTCGTGCTTTACCAACAGGGAATTCGATCAGAAGGGGAGAAAGGATAGAGAGCGCGAGCAGATCTGTGAGTTCATGACTTCGTTTCTGGTCTGAAAGCTAAAAAATGAGAAAAATTAACAAATGTTTTTTTTAAAAAAAAAAAAAAGTTTCGGTAGGTAGATTGATGGGCCGAATGCAATCCCGTCAAGTTTTCCGTGTGACATTAAACAGCTTAAATCTGAGTCCAATTTACTGGGCCTGAAACGAACAATGGATTAATAAACACATTTACATTGGGGTTGGACACCGAAGGGGTTCGATCCTGGAGTTGGTCAAAGTACTGGGGGAGGTATCCTAGCTCCTAAGTGCCTAGGTTAACGCCTGAGGGTAATAGACGGCTCACCCTACCCAACATCGGTATCACCTAGGAGGAAAAAAGATTTCGCCCTACCCAACATCGGTATCACCTAGGAGGAAAGAAGATTTCGCACTGCCCTTGGATTGTGGGTGAACACAACCCCTTTTCTAAAATTTTGATATCAAAAAAAGAAAAAGCTAATAAGGAGTGATACAGTTGTCTAAGGCGTCAGCCTTTATCCCAAAGGAAGGAGGTTCGATACTCGCTGGTCAATATGAGAGCTTCATTGGTGAATGATCTATAAATATCTCTTTGAACCTGAAAGCGTATCTTGACCCTAATGGGGTACTGATATCTATCCCTACCTAAACTTGTTTACAAGTTGAGGTTTAAAGGAGATTTGCCCAAAAAAAAAAAAATCCTTTTAGTTTATATCATCGAATTCGTTAGTCTTAAATAGGGTTATAGGGGCTAATGGTGTTAAGAATTCTGTTAGAGAACACTGATACAACAAACAATTGGATTGATTACACAATTTGGACTTTGAGTAAATATCTATGTGGAAAAAATTTAGCCATGCGTGTAGACAAAATTTGACCTATCTAGAACTCCTGATTTGACTGGTCATGAAACTAATTCACTAATGTATCATTATGACCAATCAATTCGAATTGAATTCTAATATCATGATTTAAACTCATCTGGATTAGATTTTTGTTTAATTTATGTGGCTGATTGATTCTGTAATTGAACCAAACAGGCCCTAAAGCAATTAATTTTACTGTTATATATATATAAAGAGAGAGAAAAAAATTTTGTTACGCACTAGTCCCTTGTATAAGAATTAGTTAAGAGGTTGAATTTGATTCTAAATATAAAATATTAATCTATCTTTTCTATTATATTTATCAGTTTTTTCCAAACTAATTTAAATAAACCTAACTTACAAACTAATATAAAGCCTAATGTTATACATAAAGTCCATGATGGCAGTGACTTATGAATGGTCTAAAAATGTAACCATCCAATTAGCAGTTAAAGTACATGACGGCAATAGTATTTACACCATTGAAAGTACATAGAAAAGGCCCCAGAATGTGATCTTCCCATAATGGATAAGTAGCTGATTATAATCAAACAGAGTCATCAGATTCATCAGAGTCACTCCTATCAGCTTCCCCAGCATTTGTAACAGTCTGGGGAGCATCAGCCTTAGCAACAGGTGGTGCCGCCGCCTTCTTATTAGTGCCCCGACTGTTCTCTTCCCCTGCTTCCTCTTGCTCAGCTGCTTCCACATGTGAATCTCAGTGAAGGAAACAATCAAAAAACACTATACTCTCTGGTTTCAAATATAAGTCACTTCTAATTTACATGTACCAATAAAAATAGTTAAATTTATCATAAAATTCAAGTTATTTCCAAAATTACCCTTCATATTAATTTCTAGTATCTCTCTCTTTCTCACTACCTTTATTAAAGGTAGGCATATGGAAAAGAAATACAAGTATTTAATATTCCTTGAAACTAGCAAATGCTTTATGAAAAAGACCAAAAACACCTTCATGAAGCACCCAATAATAGGGACTAGAGGGAGTAACTATAACATTCTAGCAATCTCTCTTTTCAAGGATGGACATGTAACATCAGAGCAACTTCCGACTATGGCTTCTCTCTAGATTTTTTGACCGTGTCCTCTTTGAATGCACAAAAAGTAGCCCAACATAATGAGAACTAAAGGGACAGGACCAATGGATCAGTGAACTAAATAAAATGAATACTCGTGAATTTGCATAAATAACTGGACTAAGACTTTTTTCAGCTAAACAACAATTTACTTCAACACTAAACAAGGATATCAACATTGTCTGCTGTTCCTCCAGCCATGATCTTCAGAAGATCTTTCTCAACTCGCGATACGAGCTCAGGCTACAATGTGTAAGAAGAGGAAATCATAAGATCAGAAAATAGAGATTATTAAGCAAACAACGTAAATTCCTGATTAAAGTGTTTCTACAGATAGTTGTCTCTCAACCTCTTCCAAGTAATGTAGTAATACAGAAGAGTGGCTACCAAATATAATGAAGAACTCCTTTCCTCCTTTAATCTTTAGTTCATTCCAAGCAGAGATTCAATTATTCCTTTTACCTTTAATCCCAAAATTATGAATGCTACATCAGGAAATACATTTAAGCGATAAGAGAGGGGAGGATATTAGTACATTTAGATCTGGTTCTCTCCGGAATCTACGCTTGCGGGCATCTCTCATGGGTGGGGTGAGACCATGTCTGTACTCAATCACATCTGGAGCGGCATCAACAGGTTCTCTAACCATAATCATCTGTTTCAACCCAAGAAATTCATCAAGCAAGATTACACTTGAATAGTTGAATCAAAGACTAGTAGTCATCGTAAAGGGAAAATTACCTGACCAATATCAGCAGTCTTAATCAAGCAACTATCATCATATGTTTTGTAGGATTCAACCACACAAGGAAGGTCCAAAAGAGATGCGGGGAAGTGTTCATCCCCAATGCTAAATGTACCACTCCTCCCATCCTCTGTTGAATGGAAAAGAAGAAACATGAGAATTAAGAAAGAGATTACAATTTACAAAGGCCTAAAATAAAAAAACTGTAAATTTGACATATCAAAAGCAACCTAGAAATCGATGTGCAAAACAGCAATAACTCTAAAAAGATTTAGATTCCTACTCATCTGTGACAGGGAAGACCAATCCAATATTGTTAGAATCCTTCTCATTAATCACCATAATTGTTAGAATCCTTCTCATTAATCACCATAATTATTACCGATTCATAGGGATCTACGCGTCTACTTTACGCGTCTACTTTATTGTTATTTATTTCACGCGTCTTCACGCGTCTACATCTACGCGTCTACTTTACGCGTCTACTTTATTGTTATTTATTTCACGCGTCTACACTCTGCCTATATATATTGTACTTCTTTCATCTGAATAATATATCAATATAGAGTGTTTTCTCTACATCTTCTCTTCTACATTCCGCAATATGGTATCAGAGCTAAGGACATCCGTCCGAGGCCTGAGAAAGCTAGAGAAACAGTGAGCGATAAAAAAAAAAAAAAAAAAAAGAAAAGAGAGAAACAGTGACGGAGAGGCAAACCAGGTTCAGTAGCGTGACGTTTTCCGGCGAGTGGGACTACACCACCCAGCCCAGAAGGACCGGAAGGCTCCGATCGGCGTACCCCTGAAGTCCGGTGACCATCCGAAGTCTCCACGGCGGCGCGTGGGAGACACGCGCTCGGACGGCGGCAAGACGTTGCGGCGCGTGACGGCGCGTGACGGCGGTTCTTGAACGGCGACTTTGTTTTGCTCTTTCCCTCGATTTCCGGCCAAACCCGGTCATTTTCACATTTTTCCGGTGAGTTTTTTCGACATCTCCGGTGGAGTTTTCCAGTTCGGCGACCATTTCCATCCGAGAATCATGGATCCTTCTCAACTTCCGACCTCGGTTCGGATCAATACCCGAAATCGGAAATATTCCATCCGCTCTTATGTCAGGTTCCAATTCTCAAACTCACAACTCCTCATCTTCATCCTCCTCTACCACAATGCCTATAGCTAAAGAATCCACAATGGTGATTACCCATAAGTTCAATGGGCACAACTACCTTCAGTGGTCACAAGCTGTGCTAAGGTATGTTCGTGGTAAGAGGAAAGAGAAGTATATCAATGGTGCTTCACCTCAACCAGCCGCAAGACCCCAACTTTGATACGTGGTTTGCTGAAAATAATCAAGTTATGACTTGGTTATGCGGCTCAATGACTATGGAAATCTGTGAAGGTTATATGCTTGCCAACACTTGACCAAAGAGATGCAGGATCTTGCTCGGAGAACCTACTCCTCCCTGGAGAATCTGCTGCCTTGATTCACCTGAAGCGACAACTTCGAGAGTTAAAACAAGGTAACATGTCGGTGATTGATATTATAATGCATTGATCAGGTTGTGGCAACAACAGGACTTGTTTGAGGCTCATTCTTGGCATTGCATAGATGATTCCCAAATATACAAAAAGATTATGGAAGATGGAAGGGTACATGACTTCCTCCTCGGGCTCAATGACACATTCGAAGAGGTACGAGGCGAGAATCATGGGACTCAAACCTCTCCCTCATCCGTTTGATATAGTCAACTCTGTGCAATTTGAGGAGAGCCGAAAATTGTTGAATCAAAGAGGCCCAAGTCCAAATGAAGGCTCCGCCCTAATCATCCGGGGACCACTGGAGAACGGAAAAACAACAAATTTTGCAATTATTGCAAAAAGAAGGGCCACAACAAAGACGAATCTTTGGAAACTTCATGGGAAACCCTCCGGTGGAAGAACAGGCTCTCAAAGCCACTTAACATCGACTGCACCCAGAGATGAACCAGATACCCACCTGAACCAGGAAGAAGCACAGATGCTTCGCATACTCCTTGCCAAACAGAATAAGTCATCTTCTGTCCCTGCAGTGAATCTGGTTCAGTCAGGTAATTCTATTGTTGCCCTTAATGCTATGACAACCAGTGGTGATACTTGGATTGTTGATTCGGGCGCCACGAGATCATATGGCCAGGTAACCAAAATTTACTTCACAACCTTAAATTTTGTCATAAGCACCTCAAAGTTAAAGTCGCTAATGGTGTATTCACAAGAGTTGAGGGGATTGGTACCGTTACATTATCGATCAATTGATTTGTGCATAATGTTGTTTGTACGAACTCACTTGTAATATGATCTCTGTCAGTAAACTGACTAAAGGACATATATGTAGAGTGATATTTAATGATGATTTGTGTGTTTTTCGGGATTTAAGAGCGAGGAAGACGATTGGGACTTCTAGAGAATGGGATGGATTGTTCTACTTGAAGGTACAACCTCAAAGAACAAAGAACCGTGGATGGCACGACGAGCTCGGTTAGCTCGAATTCGGGAATAATGACTTATTGTTGTGGCAATCGATCGAGTCACCCTAGCTTTAATTATATGAAACATGTATTTCCCAGGTTGTTCAATAAAAATTCTGTTCCTTTTCATTGTGAAACATGCCAATTTGCAAAGCAAACACGAACCAACTATCCTAAACAACCATATACTTCCTCTTCTCCATTTACGATTGATTCGTGCGATATTTGGGAATCTGCCGCATAACAAACCTCACTCATGCAAGGTGGTTTGTCACTTTTATTGATGACCATACTCGTACCACGTGGGTGTACTTGATGAAAGATAAGTCGAGATATTGCCAAAGTATTTCAAAACTTCTATAACTTTGTGCATACTCAATTTCACACATCCATTAAAGTACTCGTAGTGATAATGCAAAAGAATATATGAGTCTTGTCTTCAAAACCTTTCTTGATCAAAAAGGAATCCATCACCAAACTTCCTGTCCTTACACCCCACAACGAGAATGGAGTGGCCGAGCGGAAAAACCGACACCTATTGGAAGTCACTCGTGCCTTACTAATGGAACGCAATGTTCCTACCATTTTAAACGGGGAGATGCCCTCCTTACATTTGCTTATCTCATTAACGGGATGCCTTCCAAAGTTCTCAAATATGCCACTCCTGTTCAAACACTTCTTGACCATTTTCCTAATTGCCATCTCATTAACTCCTTACCTCCAAAAATATTTGGGTGTCTTGTCTACGTTCATAAAATGGATGGCAACAAATTTGGTGCGAGAGCTGAAAAATGTATCTTTCTAGGCTACTCACCAACCCAAAAAGGGTACAAATGCTACTTGCCCACTTCCAAGAAACTTATTATCTCTCGAGATCTTGTGTTCTCAGCCGAGGCTTATTATCCTAAATTACCCATTCGGGGAGAATTCAGATATTGAATGGCTAAATGGAAACTTGAGTTAATCATACCAGCCACGACCCACCAAATCTCATAGTCAGCGACTTACTTGACTCGAGATGATGACCCACCAATTCTTGACCTAGCCCAATGAACTGGAAACACATGTTGAAATCAATTCAAGGGTGATGGCGATATGACCGATCCACAACAGGGAAATAGCAACCAGCTCACAAGGTCAACACGAACAGGACACTTTGGTAGAACAATCTCTCCCATTCAAAGGAACGACCATGACTCCAACTCGAATTAAATCGAGGAACAAGGATGGCCCATTGCATTAAGAAAAGGGGTAAGATCTTGTACTCGGTATCCTATTCAAAGGTTTGTCTCGTATGATAGTACATGCGCAAAGATGCAAAGTTTTGTTGTAAAAAGTGCACTGAGATACAAATTCCAAAAACATTCCAACAAGCTATGGCAGATCCAAATTGGAAACAAGCCGCGAGAAGAAGAAGCTGAATGCTCTCAAAGAAAATGAGACGTGGAGGATTACAACTCTTCCCAACGGGAAGAAACCCGATGGGATGCGGTGGCTTTTGTTCCGAAATTCAATCCAGATGGTACGATCAACAAATACAAGGCAAGACTTGTTGCAAAAGGATATACTCGGACATATGGAATTGACTATCAAGAGACGTTTGCTCCGTAGTCAAGTTCAACACCATTCAAGTACTATTGTCAATTGCGGCAAACTTGGATTGGTCGCTACACCAACTGGATGTAAAGAATGCATTTCTCAATGGAAACTTGGAGGAAGAGGTATACATGGAAGTTCCGGATGGAGTAATAGCTCCTAAAAACTCGTGTGTAAACTCAACGGTCATTGTATGGTGAAGCAATCTCCAAGAGCGTGGTTTAGCGGGTTCGCCAAAGCGATGAAAAGGACTTGGATATACACAAGGACAAGCGAGATGACACATTATTCACCAAACGTGTCAATGACAAAGTCACCATACTAATTGTGTATGTTGATGACATAATTATTACGGAGATGACGAAGAGTCCATTTCTCATTTAAAGCGAGGATTTGTCAACTGAATTCCGGGTAAAAGACCTTGGTCAAATGAGGTACTTCCTAGGAATGGAAGTGGCAAGAACTAAGAAGGGTATCCGGGTATCTCAACGCAAGTATACACTTGACTGTTACACGAGACGAGGAATGTTGGGAACTCAACCGAAGGGACACCAATGGAGGAGGGATGCCACTTAGAGATCAAACCTAAAGGTGTTCAGTGACTCGAGAAAGATACGAGAAGATTGGTGGGAAAGTTGATATACTTAACTCACACTCGTCGATATTAGTTATCTTGTTGGCATAATGAGCCGGTTATGCATCGGCCACAAGAAGAACACATGGCGGCAAAGCATACCAAATCCCGAGTTACACGAAGCAAAACCCTGGAAGAGGAATATTCTTTAAGAAAGGAAGCACCGAAACATAGAGATCTACATCGATGCGAGACCATGCAAGGGATAAAGAGACCGGGAGGTCAATCTCGGGCCAGATCTTGTACATACGTGTGGGGAAATGCGGTTACATGGAGAAGCAAGAAAGAAACAAACGGTGGTGTCACCAAGCGGCGGAGGCGAGAACTTAGAGCTGTCAAAAAGGCGTGTGTGAAGGACTCTGGGTCATCAGATTACTAAAAGAGTTGGGGATTCAACATGAGGGCCCAATGCAAATCTGGTGTGATAACAAGGCCAGTATTGAAATGGTCAAGAACCCAGTATATCACGATAGAACTAAACATGTGGAAATAGATCGACACTTCATTAAAGAAAAGATTGAAGTGGGGATAATAATTCTGTCTCACATAGGATCTGCGAGACCAAATCGCGAGATATTTTGACTAAACCCCTTAGCGAGAACAAAATTTGAAGGATTTCGAGACAAGGGGAATGGTTGACATATATGCTCCAGCTTGAGGGGGAGTGTTAGAATCCTTCTCATTAATCACCATAATTGTTAGAATCCTTCTCATTAATCACCATAATTATTACCTGATTCATAGGGATCTACGCGTCTACTTTACGCGTCTACTTTATTGTTATTTATTTCACGCGTCTTCACGCGTCTACACTCTGCCTATATATATTGTACTTCTTTCATCTGAATAATATATCAATATAGAGTGTTTTCTCTACATCTTCTCTTCTACATTCCGCAATAAATATAGTAATACATCAGCAGTAAAACAACCATTGATTTTAAATCTGTCTCTATCTAAGGAGTGGATGTCTCACGATCTCGAGTATTTCTCAGATTGAATTAAACAGCATTCCTATTAACTTCGCATGAACATAATGTCTATTAAACTTGCACAGGCTCAATCTCATGAATGTTAATCAAACATTGACAAGAATTGCTTTCATGCAATTTAAAACATCAAAGCCCACAGACTTCATTAGATGAAGAAATGCACATTGACAGCACATTCTCATTCAAATGCAAATCAGCATCAATGGCATGCCCAGAAATTTGCAAAAAGCCATGAACCAGTATTTCAGCCAACACCAAATCCAACAAACTGAGGGACGTTAACACCCATGTAGGTTCTATTTCTAATATAATAAAGGAATAAAGAAGCAAAGTTATTTAAATTGAGATCTTATATACATAAAATTCAGAAATAAAAATAATACTATCAGAATCACTCCAAGTATCAACTACAAAAGTCACAAGTTTAAAAAGTCACTAACCTCAACACAACCCATAAGATCAAAATGAAAAAGATCCGTATACTAAACAAATCATAATTCTTAAACTCACAACTCACAATGAATATAATTAATAACATTTCATTTAACTTCAACATTTTCAGTAATCAAGTCCATCAATGTCATCCTCATCTTCCATGATCCCATTGTCACCACCATCACCATCAATAGCTTCATCCAAGTGGTTCCTCATTCTCTTTGCAAATCTCCAAATCATCAACAGCATTTCAGGCTCCCAAATCCTCTACTTCCTGAAGTCCAAGTAGATCATCTCCTCCTCCATCTTTCACCCTTGCAACATCATTCTCCGTGATCCACCCATCATCAGAAAAATGTCACCTAAGTTGTAAACATCTCATAACTTTTCTTTCAATCAATTTTTGATTGAACGTCAGTGACCAAATTCTTTTGATGCAAACAGGGCCTCCTCCTTGTGTGGCCTAAGAAAGTTATTATTTAATGAAAAATATACTAAGATTAGTTTGTCAAGGATAAGGGAGACAAAATTGTTTATGATTATTCATTGATCATTAAGAATTTCTTACAATCCCAAAGGCACTTCGATTACATTCACATCCTAAAGAGCAACCAGTCAAGCTCAATAACCCTAGGCATTGACCATAGCCTTTTCAATCTGGTAACCAAAGAAACCTTTTACTTCCTTGAATACTTCAAATTGCAGGTCAACTTGGTTCCTTTCCTCAACTGTTAATGTCCTTCCAAACAATGTGTTTTGCGACACAATAGCCATGAGAAAATAGCATGGCTATAACCAATCTACAGCACAATGGCAACCCCACACTTAAGCATAGTGCTGGGGCCTATTTCAAGGGACTCGCAGGCTAATAATAACTACAATAATATCTATTATTAAATAAAGGAAACTACCAGGAAAACTACTGACTATAGAGCAAACCAAAGAGTCAAAGCCTTAAAAAGTATAGCATAGCTAATAACAGTTAACTGTATAAGATATATGTATATTCATCATGTAAGCCAAAGTTCACATAGAACCTGATTACATAATCCCTCTCTTTACAGATGAGCGCGTGCATTTACATAAAGGAGAAAAAACAACCATGTACATGAAAATGCAAAAGTATTCAATGATAAAAGAAATGCTCACCGGGAAAAGACAAATCTAATGATTTGTCTTCAGATGAAGAAGCATTTTCATTGAGAAGACGTTCTATACGCTCAGCAACAGCTGGTGGAACTCTAAGTATGAATTGCTCCTCCATGACTTGAAACAAAAATATAAAAAGGCAAAAAACATTACAACTCTAGGGCTAGCTTCGAATCAAGCAAAAGTGAGTTTTCTTCCACAGACTTGAGATCTATAACACAGCCTAACAATGTCAGGGAAAATATAGCACCATTTATTTGAAATAAATGTAAAATGCATCCTGGTATAGCTCCTCCAACACAACATATCTGGGCATTCAGTTCCTCAAACTGCAATCCTTTTTGAATTAGACCAGTTTTCTATTATTTTCATTGAGTTTCTATTAAGATGTTTGCTTACAAGAAATCACTAAGCTTAAGAACAAAAGACCGAAACTATGACCTTAACTACAAATGTATCAAGATTTTATGTTGTGAATAATATGAGAACACCTAATAAGAAGATCTCTAAATCATTCAAAGTAAACCAGTTCCCGTGTTAACCCTCTCCACTGCACAAAGTTCGAAAAATGAAAGAAACAAATTGAACCTAAAACCATTTGACCATGCCAATGGAAGAAGAAATCGGTAAGCTACTTGGAATTGAAAAGAAAGAGGAAACTGAGGAAGGGAACCAGCACCTTATACAACAACAGTGAATGAAGAAAGAAGGAAATTAGCTTAGGCATGTGACGGACTCAAAAAGCGGCTTCCATCAATAGCCATAAATTAAGTACTGATTCAATTATTTCAATCGAATCGAATCGATCAATCAAATTATTATAAAAGTATGAACTATTTGGCTTCATACGGAGTAGATGAGATACCTGTAGTGACCAATTGGACCTGACCCTTCCCCTTCCCCTCGCGAGCACGACGGCGACGAGTTCAATGTTCCCCGGAGAGCCCTGGAACGATGAGATGCCGACCTGCTTGGCTCCTTGGGGTCGTTTGCGTCCTTTCCTTCAGCTGGGTTGTCCAAGAGAAAATTTTACTTTCAAGGGACTGCCCTTTATTAGATCACTTGGGCGTCCCTTGAAAAAAGAAAAAAAAAAAACAAATGAAATTTAATAAAGGATTAATGGACATTTTTAAGTTGGAAGTTTTCAACAAGGCAATTTTTATCTAAAAAATTTTTTGGGGTAATTTTGTTAGAAAGTATAAAAAATGGAACAATTTTGTCATGACCATTATCGCAATTAATTTTTTAGTTAATTGACCAAATATATTAAGCTAGTAGTCCACATATTATCTATATTATTTTTTGTTAATGTGCATATTTCCCCCCGAAAGTCTTAAATCTAACTTTGAAAAGTAGATAAAAGATGGACTTCTAGCATAAACTTACACCTTAACAAAAATGATGTTGATGACATGTGGACTATCAGCTCAACATATATGGTGTGGAGCTTTTCAAAGATTGTACCAGGTAGTGACTAAATAAATAAATTTTGCTAGATTTTCATTGAAATGGATTTGCTAGATATCAATTTCACTACCTTTTTGAAGGTCATGAGTGAAGAGGAATTTTGGTGAAATATCCTTCATTCTATCACCCTTGATGCACTATTCTAGTTGGGCAATAAATGTAGTATTATCCTCATATAGGATTGTTGCAGGCATTTTACCAAGAGATAAACCATGTGATGTATTGTTAATCTTAACCATACACATTCTCAATTTGCTTCATGAATTGTTAGAAATTCTACATGATTAGATGAAAGGGCTGATATAGTTTGTTTCATAAATCTCTGTGAAATAGTAGTGCCACCACTTGTGAATAAATAGCATGTTTGTGGGTTATCATCATGTAAATCAGACAAAGATCCAACATTTGCATAATACATTTGATTAGAATAACCACATGTTCATGATGCATTTGAAGTAATGAAGAATGTGCTTCATTTCATTCCAATGTCTACATATTGGTAAAAAAACCATATCTTGCTAATAAGTTCACAGCAAATGATATGTGGGTTCGGGTATGATTAGCAAGATACATTGATTCTCTAATAGTACTAAGGTATGGTATTTATGAATTAAGTACTTCATCATCTCCTTCTTTGCTAATCTCTCAAGGTCTAAAAGTATCTGCCTATAAAGACTTTACAACCATTGAGGTACATAATGGATGTGACTTATCCATGTAAAAAGGACATTCCTTGTGAAAGTTTCTTGATATACAAA
Organism: Acacia acuminata; assembly: GCA_019022655.1. NCBI lineage: Eukaryota > Viridiplantae > Streptophyta > Magnoliopsida > Fabales > Fabaceae > Acacia > Acacia acuminata. The sequence goes on from JAFJYI010000036.1 coordinate 360,334, forward strand.
GAATTCATTTTTTATGTACTCAATCTGTAACCCAAAACAAAATTTTATTCTTCCTAGGTCCTTCATTTCAAATGAGTCCTTCAAGCAATTAATTGTCTTTTGAAGCTGATAACCCAAGAAAAAATACATAAAATAATATTAATATTAATAAAATAAATAATGATGATGATAATGTGGATATGTTGGGTTTAGCATAAAGTGGTGGTATAAGCATTGATATATTTTGGTTGTCACTGAATATTAGTGATATTGGTTATCATTTAATTGGTAATATGGATGGTTATTTTTTGGTAATATGAACTATTATTTTCATTTAAATGTGACCGTTACCATATATTAATGATAATTAATATAATTATGATGATCATTGATATTACCTACGGTTTCAATAATTGAAATAAGTATGATGACTTTTGATATTACCGTAATTAATGCCTCAGTTACAAAAATTTAGCTATAAATAGGGGTTTAGCCTAACATAACCAAATCATTTATCCATTTCTCTTCTCCTCTTTATTCTTATTTCAAATTTTTATTTTTGTTATTATTTTTTTGGCTACCAACCGCACTTCTCTATTCTCTAATCGATTTTCCTTCTAGAAGCCATCAAACATTGAAACCAGGTAATCCTAATCCCTAGAAGTCTTAGGGTAATTTATATGAAGTTTGATAGGGTAATTATGATATTAAATATATCATAGGGTTATTTTATATGAAATATATTATATGTGATCCCAAGAGAGCCAAGGGTTGGCTTAATATGCATTTTTGTTTTGATGTAATCCCAATCCTTAGGCATCTTAAAGTAGTTTTAGATAAAATTTGGTATATGTAATCCTAATCCCTAGGTGATCGTAGGATAATTTTATATTTGTTAAATGTAATCTTAATCCCTAGAGAATTTTAAGATGTTTCCATATATTAGATGTAACCCTTAAGGTATTTATATTAAATTATTTTAACCCCTAGAAAATAATATGATTATTTATAAATTAATTATATTATTTGGGAACTTTATTGGGTTTAATTCCTAAAAAATTAATCGTATTAATTATTTTGAAAATAACCTTAATACTTTGATGGTGTTAGATAACAAATTATAATAGAAATTAATTTTTGATAAAATGATCGAAAATTAATTAAGTGCGATATATGTGTGATATGAGTCTTATTGAATAATTGTGAAAATTATTATCTTAATACCTTGTAACTTATGATGATTGAAATGACAATTGGATTTGGACTTTACTTAGATAAATATTTGAATTATAATAATGAATATGAGTTGGATCATATATCGAATCTTTGAATTATTATTGTAACACCCCCAATTTCGAATAGTTATAATAATCTAAAATTTTATTGAAATTCGAAATAAACAACCTGAGGAGTGCTACCGCCGCACTTGTACTGGGACAAATGCAAGACTACTTATTACAATAATGTAAAACCCAACTTAAGCAAAAAAAATGTGTTCTTAATTAGAACAAAATAAAATAAAATAAACAGAATCATTTTTGTGCTTCCTCACTTCTCACTACTAGCCCCAACCCTTGGCACTGTTTCTTGAAATTCTACTCCCCCGAAAGATCATCATGACCCATGAACACACACATCAGCAATTGCTTGTAATCCTAATAAACACAATTTAATGTAAAGAAAAACAAAATGTTTACATAATAAAAATATCATTCTTATCTATATATATATATATATATATATATATCCAAGAATACAATTTTATTATTCTTCATTCAATTTACTCGAGTGGGAAGAGAACCATGGTAGACCAGGAAACCCGCCGCGTCTACCCTTTGACCCGAAACACGCTTGATCACAATCATCAATTGGCCATACAACATTTTCTTCATAGTGTGCACACCTCTTCCCAAAGTTGCTACTAGTGTCCCGGAAACCGCCAAACACCACTTTGGGAAGAACGGATATTATCTTTTCACATCGGGCCGCATAAAGCCCAAAAGTTGTGTTCATTACCTTGGGAGGTACCATCTCAAAGCTATCCTCCCACTTTGTTAAATTGTTTTAAAACACACACAAAATAAATTCCTAAATTATCTCTATTATTTACTTATCTTATATATATTTTTATGTTATTTTTAATTAAATATAAATATAAGGATATTTTGACCTAAAATCTGTTCATGACTTATTTTATTGCGTAGGAGGTATTATATAAAGAAAAAGAAAATCAAACAATAAATAAGTAAATGAATAAAAGAGACATAAGCAATTATATTAAATTTCAAAAAGAATATGATGCAGGATCGGGTATATTTTGTAATTGACACACGCAGCCGAGGCAACCAATTGTAACCAATTCAATTCATGAAGAAAAGAAAACCACACACAGGCATATTTTGACGCACGCAAGCCGAGGAAGCAATTGTATCCAATTCAATTGAAGGGAAAAAAAACGCCCAGGCATGGAATTGACGCGCAAGCTGAGGCAAACAATAACATACATTATATATACATAAATTTCTATACGTACGGGAATCAAAACAGCAATTGGTTTCTATAGTCTAGGGTACACAATTACCTATCAAGATATAAAATTAACCTAAAATTCATGGGGATTAGGATTACACATGAGGATTAGAATTACATGGGGATTAGAGTTACCTGGTCTCTAGTTCTTGCTAGCAACCTAATTTTAATTTGATGTGATGAAAGTACAGAAAGAGGATTTGAGAAGAGAAACAGCGGAGAAGAAAAGTATCGAGTGTTTTCTAGGTTTAAGCGGCCAGACCTAAGTTTATAATTAAAATCTAGGGTTTTAATTATGGGCTGGGCCCTTTAATTATTCCTAATTAATAGATTAACAAACATTATAAATTTCTAGATTTTGATATATTATTATTATTATTATTTCTATTATTTTAATCGGGGGATTACATTATTATTAATAATCAATAATAAAATCTGGGGTATTACATTCTACCTTCCTTAAAACAAGTTTCGTCCTTGAAACTAAAATAAAATTCAATAATAAAATCTGGGGTATTACAATTATACTCTTGAATAGTTTGGAAGGTTATGATGCTCTTGAGCAACTGATATATTCAATAATGAAATTTTTAAATAAGATAATTGTGACAAGATTGAATTTTCCTGATTGTGTGTGATTGTAGTGAATTAATAGTAGGTGAATAGCTTTTGGGATGGTAAACCTTAAAGTGACAAACACAACTTTGGGCTTTATGCCTTTGATATTTATATGATGTGAAAAGATATTATCCGTTCTTTTCAAAGTGGTGTCTGGTAGGATTCTGGGATACTAGTAGCAACTTTGGAAAAAGGTGTGCACACTAGGAAGAGATGTTTTGATGATGACCAATTTGATGATTTATGACTGGTAGAGTTTCTCAAGTCATAGGGTTGACTTGTAACACCCCCAATTTCTAACAATTATCATAGTATAAAATTTAAATGATTTTTATAAATGATTACTAAAATTCAAAATAAACAACTTTGGGAGTGTTACCACCGCACTTGTACTGGAACAAGTGCAAGACTACTTATTACAATAACATAAATCCAAACTTAAGCAAAAATGTGTTTTATTTAGAACAAAATAAAATAAAATTAGCTGAATGTAAGTCCTCACTTCTCACTGCTAGCTCCAACCCTTGGCACCTATTTCACTGAAATTCTTCTCCCCCAAAGGATCATCGCAACCCATGAACACAAACATCAGCAATTGCTAGTAATCCTAATAAAACACAATTTAAATGACACAAATATATTAATCAAAGCAAATATATATAATCATATGGTAATTGCATCAAACATTATTCATTATCTTTTAAATTTATTTAGACAGGAAACCCCGTCGGTCTATTTAGTGGGAAGAGAACCATGGTTGATTTGTGATCTGGGAAACCCTTCCAGTTACAATTAATCAAATTGGCTATAAAATATTTCTTCCTAGTGTGCACACCTCTTCCCAAAGTTGCTACTAGTGTCCCGGGAAACCCTATCAGACCACTTTAGGAAGAACATATATCATCGGTTCACATCAAATAATATATTGAGGGCATAAAGCCCGATTGTGTTCATCACTTTGGGAGATACCATCCCAAAGCTATTCTTCCACTGTTAAATTATTTTAAAATACACTCATAATAAAATTCCTAAATTATTTCTATAAAGTAAATACTCGCTGTAGGTTCCTATAAGGTTGTCATGTGAAATTCTCATGACCATCAGTTAAACCCCTAGCTTTACTCATTATCCATTTTACTCATGGGTTCCTATAAGGTTGTCATGAGAATATATAATCGAGATATTGATTCATTTATTGACGAACGGATATAATCACAATATGTTATAGGATAGGATTTTAAGCCAAAGGAAAAAAATGTAGAACCTAGGGCCAAAATGTATAGGCATCTTATGACTTTGCAAAAAGCTAATATGCAAGACGAGGAAAAGAATTATATATATAGTCAATCAATTAAAACCTAAATCCAGAGAACGCACGTACGTACAGGCATATATATTCATTTGCAAAAGACTTTCAAAAAAACTCATTGCACAATTTGAGAAGGGGAAATATGAAATTATATAATCTGGTGTCATATGTGAATTAGTCAAAAGGTCAAACAAAGAGGAAATAAAAGGCGTGGGACCCGCAGCAACATAAAAAAAGAAAACCTTAAGTTATATCTATTAGAAGCAGCATGATGCACAAAAGAGCATATACTCGGATCACGCACACAGGAATGGAAAAATAGGATGCAGAGAAAAAGAATAAGCATGAGACACAAGGTTGTTCTAGGGATTAGGATTACCTAGTCTCAGTTTTTTGCTAGTCTCATAGAAAAATAATTTGATGAGAGTATGAGAAGAGGATGCACTAGCGAAGAAGAAAAGTATTGAATATTTTCTAAGTTTAGGCGGCTAGACTTAAGTTTATAATTAAAATTTATGGTTTAACTATGGGCTGGACTCTTTAACTATTGCTAATTAATAAATTATAAAATAATACAAACATTATTAATTTCTAGATTTTTATTATTACCATATATATATATATATTTTATTATCTTAATTATTTTAATTATTATTATTATTATTATTATTATTATTATTATTATTATTATTATAATCGGGGTATTACACTAACAGGGTTTCTCGGGTCTATCATGGTTCTCTTTCCACTAAATACACTAAATGAATTTAATAAAAATAATGAATAATATTTGATTCGATGTGAATATATATATATATACATATATAAATATATATATGATCATTTTTTTATGCTTCTTTCAACAAATATTCACTGAGATGATTATATCACTTGAGCCTTGATTATTTCAAGCCATACAGGGATTTATTTAACTTGATCGAATATTGTTCTCAAGAACTTGCATTTGATGCTTCGAGGCACTTTGAGTCCTTCAAGGACTTATGCTTCTGGCACTTTCAATCCTTCACGGACTTGTGCTTCTGGCACCTTGAGTCTTTCAGGGGCTTGTACTTCTAGCACCTTGAGTCATTTGAGGACTTTTGTTCTAGCACCTTGAGTCCTTCGGGATCTTGTGCTTTTGGAACCTTTTCATTTTTCTTCTGTACAAAGACTTATTTGTATTCAACATGTTTTACATCTTTAGGTGTAAGGACTACATGTCCAAAAACTTTTTGTTTTGCCAATGATTTTAATTTTGCATTAATGACATCTTTCCATAGAGCCAATCCTTTTTTTGTTCGCACTCGCTCATGAATTTTGGCTCATGATCTTTATTATCACTCATTACATCATATGTTATATTATAAGTAAAGATGTCATCAATGTTGACTTCAGTTCGCTCCTAGCGGATTCCATATATAACATAATTTATTAAGATTTAATTATTTTCACACATTCAGGTTCCTAAGTCTCTTCTAGGACTATTGACATTCTCTTCTGGAGATAATAACTCTTCAAGAGATAACTTTTTAGAGCTAATAAATCTTCAAGAGATGGCTCTTCTAGAGCTACTAACATTTCTTGATTATCTTTGACTTGACCATCTATATTCTTAGCTCATTTTTTCTTTCGAGGATTTTTATCTTTGGAACCGATAGTGTTAGCATTGGCTGATACCCAAGAGAGGTGAATTGGTGTATGATAAAAAAACTTAGGAACTTTGTAAATGTTTTCGTATATTCTAAATCAACAATTAGATATTCAAATAAACATGTATTGGAAATATAGGAGTTTAGGGAAGAGAATATGCAAACTGTGATTTATCCTGATTCGACCCAATCCGTGATAACCTACATCCAGTGCCCAGGCTCCTCCTGAGATTTCAATCCACTATCTTCCTCAAGTTTTAATCGGGTACTTGAGAACCACTACAATCCCACAAGTTTAGCTGGGTATTTATGCAGTATTTCACAAATCTCTCACCCGAGATACTCCCTCTTACACATCGTAAGGATACAACCTTTATGATCAAGGATTACAATCAATCTTCTATCTCAGAAGTGTATAGATGAACACTGAAATACATTACAAATAATATCACTCTCTATGGTAAACTATATGATCATTGAGATAATGGAGAGTAAGTGATATAAACATCAGAGTGTTGGCCTTTTAACAGTGAAGATGCAAGCTCATGTCTCATCATCTATCTTGAATGCTTCCCCTTTTATAGTTGATGAAGAGCATTCGACTGTTGACCAATTCTTCCCGTTTAGAATATGCCTATTGTGAAGGATCAAGCTTTTCGTTAGAGACAGATTGGAGTCGTTAGCGATCTAACTTCTGGTCTTAGAATTTCATAATAGAAAATTAAAGCAATATGATTTCTTGTCTTATAATTTTAGAATAGAAAATTAAAGTAATATGATTTATGGCCATATAATTTCATAATATGAAATTAGATATGACTTATGACCATACAAAAATAACAATAACAATAATATAGAATAATTGGTAAAAGAGATGAAAAATATGATAGAAAAATAAAAAATAATAACAATCTCCAATCTAAGCTATTAAAACTTGATATTTAAAACGATTGGAAAAAAAGTATTTATTTAATTCCATATAGTGGCTAATATCATCCCCGATAGATCAAGTATAATATGTTAAAAAGAAGGTAGATGAAATCGTCAAGGAAATCATACTTTCTTGGAGCTTTCATGCTAATAATGTGATATTAAATAAAGGGAAAGATAAGAAGAGAAAGGAAGAATGAGTGAAAGTAAAAAAGTGTAATTCTCATTCACTATATAGTGTTATTAGAAATACATAACATATGCCTTCAATTAATAGATATAACTCTATAATATATAATTAATATGATTCCATAATTATAGAAATTAATAGGTGAAAATAGGAAACTATGGATGATTGAAAATAATAGGAGATAGAGATATCCACAGATATTATATTCATAACGTAAATTAGGTTTTAATCCTAATTAATTTAACAATAGAACCATGAATCAAATTAGGTGGAATAATGACGGCACAAAAAAAAGAGTTAATTAAATGCAAAATTACATATAAATAACTTTCACCAGTTGAATTTTAATATCTTAAATTTATTTCTATTTTTTTATTATTTAAAATTATAATATATTGTTATAAAATGTTAAATCTCAACTATTGGTAGTTGATTCCATGGTGGAGAAAATAAATGGAGAGGAATATAAATGGAGACACCCCTCTTTAACCTAGAACACAATTATATTTTGAAATGTGTAAAAGGAGACACAACATTATAAATACAGGACTAAATTTGGCTAAACCTCTATCTCTTTTTGGATTTTGACTAACTTATTCTCTAGTTTTATTACGAATCATATTTACATTAAGTTCGTTATATCCATTTCGTCAAGTTCTTCAATCACATGTAACTATATATATTGTTTTTGAATTATAGGTTTATAATAAAATGTTAATAATTCAAAAATACATTGTCATGGGTAATTGGAAAATTTGATGAAATAAATCTAAGAAACTTGACTTAAGTATTTTCTTTTTGTTACTAAAATTTGATTTAAAAAAGATATGATATTTCCTTTTTTTTTTACCACTTTTCTTGTTTTACTCGATAGGAGAGAGAAATGATAAAGGTAAAATTTGTCCAATAATTTAAAGAATTGCTAAATTGCATCTGTTTTAAATTTTGTGTCTATTTCTAGTTTCTACACCATTTAAAATTGAATCGTATCATACCATCAAGAAAAACTTTGTTATTAGAATTGCACCTAAACCTACTTTTTGTTAATGATGGAGGATAAAATTGTGAATTCTTTTCTTCCTCACAAAAATTGTAAAAAAATTGATTTTTAAATTAAATTAATTTTAAAATTGAAAATGAATTCCCTTCGTATTGATCACTGGGACGACATAGCTGAGGGAAAGACGGAAACGGCGCAAAGGCGCGAAGCAGGTCGGCAGCTCATCGTACCAGGGCACTCCGAGGAACACTGAACTCGTCGCCGTCGTGCTCGTGAGGTGAAGGGGAAGGAGCAGGTTCAATCAGTCACTACAGGTATCTCATCTGTCATCTATTCTGCATGAAACAAAATACTGTAGTACATATTTTTATAATAATTTGATTGTTTCGATTAGATTGAAATAATTTAATCAGTACTTAATTTATGAGTATTGATGGAAGCTTCTCTTTGAGTCGTCACTTGCCTAAGCAAATTTCCTTCTTTCTTGATTCACTGTTGTTGTGCAAGGTGCTGGTTCTCTCCCTCATTTTCTACCTTCTTTTCAGTTCCAAGTAACCTACCAATTGCTTCTTCCAATTTCATGGTTCAATGGTTTTAGTCTTTTAGATTGAAATTTGTTCTGCCATTTTTGCAACTTTGTGCGGTGGGGAGGTTACAATGGTAACTGGTCTAATTTGAATGATGTGGAGATCTTATTAGTTATTCTCATACTATTTACATCATAATAGTGAAGGTCATATTTTCAATCTTTTGTTCTTAAGCTTAGTGATTTCTGTGAGGATTGATGAAAATGTACTTGGTGGATTTGGTAGAACTTGGATATTGTCCGTGCATTGTTTGGTGGAAGGATTTGAAGTGCAGAATGTTTATATGATTATGTTAACTAGTGCACTCTAGGCGTTTGATAAAATGCTTGAGAAGAAAAAAGAAGTATAACCAAAGCTGGTAGCTAGCTTGATAACTCCAAACTTGTTTCGACTCTGATTTATGATATACTCTTCCCTCATATTAGCATATAAATATCATAGATGTGGTACTTAAGTTTCATTAGAGTTATTAAGAGCCAAATTACTTGGATAAATTCAGTTGTTGAAATTTCATATTTCAATCTAATTGTTGAGTATTGAAAATTAAGTTATTTCCATGTCTCTCATGATTGGGAAGTTGATAAATTGGATAAGTCAGCAAATGCTTAGTTTGCATTTTATTGACAATCACTTGGTGAAAGTGTGGAGGTTTAGGTTATTTTCATTTGGTGGGAACTTAAAGTAATGCATTTTTCTTAAAGGAAATAATGGGTTGAAGTGATGAATTTTGAAACATTATAGTCAATACCTAGACAGGAAGATTTAGCTTGGTTTTCTATAAGTTCATTGAAGGAAGAATAAGAGCTTTTCCTTTTGGATACATAGGAAGCCACTAGGTTAGAAATCTTATCTGAAGGTCTGCTAAAGAGGCCAAACTACATCACTGTATTACTTTGCTAATAGGTGAATATCACCCCGCTGTAATTTCAGAAGTAAATTTTTTTGTTTGCCAACTCACCATATTTTGATTCATTACCATGTATATTACTTTTATTTGAAAATCTTTCATTTTTCAAGGGACTATTAAAGAATGTTTTAACAGATTGAGATGACAAAGCTTAAGGAATATTACTATATGACATGAAGTTATTCAAGTAAATTTGTTCATATCAATCATCATGGTTGGACATTAGGTAACTATTGAGGCTTGTGAGGGAAGGATATCCCATATTTCATGCTTGTCACACCAAATTATCAGGATGTAACACATCTTGTGCGTTAACTAATTTCATGATCATGATCTATCCACTTTACCGACCTCTTCAAGATCACAACTTCAGGTCATCAAGATCACCATTTTATGGATTTGCAGTGCATTTTCAGATATTAGTATATGTGATACATGTATTACCTTGTTTAGGACTTTGGGAGGTTGAATTTTGTCTGTTTTGCTATTTTATTCTTTTTTTGTTTTTTTTTTTTTTTTTTTTTGGGGGGGTTGAATTGTTGTGAGTGGCTCAAAAGAGTGAAAACCTTTCAAATGTCAGGGAGTTTTATTGATTTGATGGGGCAAATTCTGTGAAAAAGATAACGATGAATTAACAGAAAGGGATTCATGGTAAAAAAAGATTATAGAGGTTAAATTTAAGCTTTAAAATGTCAAGGGGGCTTTGTATAATTTAGTTTTTCTTAATCAAATTGGAAGGGCTATTTTCTTATTGTTCAGTCCCATGTTTTTTCAGAAAAGAGCTTCTAATTTCCATATTTCTCTGAAAGTGAAGGAGTCTCCCCTTGCGGCTATGATAAGCATAATGGTCTCGGCCCCAAGACAACTTCAGCTCCTCCGCCGCCATCTTCTACCGTGCTGTCATTATCGCCATTCCTCCACTTTACCATGTGATTTGTCGCCATCACAAACAGACGATAAATCTCTTGTAACCCAAGTGGTGCAACTTCTCCAAGTACCTGAAAATGAGTGGAATACTGATCAGCTTCGTCCCTTGCTATTCTCTGCCACCACCATGCCTTGCCACCTGCTCACAATCACACTCCATTTGGGTTCCTCTTCGAAAGCCCTCAATTTTCTTGAATATGTTAGAGCAAATGCACCATCCGAGCAGAGCCATTGTCTGTCCCCCATATTCCATGGTGTTATTGGGCTTTTCAGTGAAGAGACCATTTCAGAATATAAGCTTTTGGAGATTTATGGGAGAGTCAAGCAGTGGGGCATCCCACTTACTTCCAGATCGGCTACCCTTCTGATTCAGTGCCTTGGAGCAGCTAAAATGGTGGGTGAATTGCTTCTACTTTTCAATAATCTTGACCCTTCTGTAAAGAGTACTCGTGTTGTTAATACATTGATTAGTACATTGTTTAGATTGGGGCATATTGACAGTGCAGTCCAAGTGCTTGATGAAATGTGTAAACCAAATACTACGTTTCCTCCAAACAATGTCACTGGTGATATTGTTCTTGGTGAATTATTAAAGAGGGATAGCCCTGTAAGAAGCATTGCTGAAGAGGAAATTGGTCAGTTGGTAGGAAAGCTAAGCAGACATGGTGTTTTCCCTGACACCATCAATCTCACAAATCTGATCAACAAGCTCTGTCGCAAACAAAAGACTAAGCTTGCTTGGGATCTTTTACATGATGTGATGCAATCAGGTGGTGCAGTTGAAGCCACTTCTTGCAATGCCCTCTTGACAGGGTTGGGAAAGGATAGAGATGTCAAGAGGATGAATGATCTCTTAGCCAAGATGAAAGAAATGGAGATAAAGCCCAATGTTATAACCTTTGGGATTCTTATTAATCATTTATGTAAGTCTCGAAGGATTGATGATGCATTGAAGGTGTTGGAAGAAATGAGAGGAAAAGGAGGAAGTAGTGGGATGAATGTTGAACCTGATGTGGTCATATTTAACACCTTGATTGATGGACTTTGTAAAGTTTGGAGGCATGATGAGAGCTTGAGCTTGTTGGAACAAATGAAAAATGAATGTAGGCCAAATACCGTTACTTATAACTGCTTGATTGATGGTTTCTGCAAAGCGAGCAACCTTGATAAAGCGCATGAGCTGTTTGATCAGATGAACAAGGAAGGAGTGATACCAAATGTGGTCACCCTCAATACATTGATTAATGGTATGTGCAAACATGGGAGGATCGGCAGTGCTGTTGAGTTTTTCAATGAGATGCAGAGGAAAGGCATAAAAGGGAATTCTGTGACCTACACTTCTCTAATCTCTGCCTTTTGTAATGTGAACAATATTGATAAAGCGATGCAATATTTTGATCTGATGTTGAGTTCTGGATGCTCTCCAGACGTGATTGTTTTCTACAGTTTGATATCTGGTTTGAGTCTTGCTGGGAGGATGGATGATGCGAGTTTTGTTGTGTCAAAGTTGAAAGAGTCTGGATTTGGTCTTGACGTATGTTGCTATAATGTGCTGATAAGTGGATTCTGCAAGAAGAAGAAGTTGGAAAGAGTATATGAAATGCTACAGGAAATGGAAGAAGCTGGAGTTAAGCCCGATATTTTCACATATAATACTCTAATATCCTTCCTAGGCAAAAATGGAGACTTTAAAACTGCTTGTGAGATGTTAAGAAAGATGAAGAAGGAGGGTCTTATGCCTACTGTTGTCACTTATGGTGCAGTTATACATGCTTATTGTCTACACGGAAATGTCGATGAAGCCATGAAAATATTCAGGGAAATGAGTTCTACATTGAAGGTTCCTCCCAACACTGTTATATACAACATTTTAATAGATTCTCTGTGCAAGATTAAAGATGTGGAATGTGCTCTTTCTTTGATGGATGACATGAAAGTGAAGGGGATTAGACCTAATACAGCTACATATAATGCTATTTTGAAAGGCATTCAGGATAAGAAAATGCTATACAAAGCATTTGAACTAATGGATAGAATGGTTGAAGATGCTTGCAAACCTGACTATGTAACCGTGGATATTCTAACAGAATGGCTTTCTGCAGTTGGTGAAACGAAAAAATTGGAAAAGTTTTTCCAAGGGTACACGGTTTCCTTTTGCACAGAAGAGTGAGTCTAGTTCATGATTTGGATATTTAATCAACTGGTCATTATTCATGTTTCAACCACAAAACAACAGGTGCACATGAGTATTCATTCTACATGGACTTGTTAAATTCTGAATGACTATTTTACTTGCTTTATAGGATTCTACAGCTTTGGTTATGATATTGCTCATTGTGATTGCACATTTAATAAACTATTACAGAGTGAATATTTGTTATGGTGATGGTCCCTCTTTCCCTAGGGACGGGAAAGAAGAGGCTTGAATTAAATTTCTTTCCATTTACCGCCCTGCTTCTTCCTCTTCCTCTTCAAGATGAGTTCTGTCTCTTTACATACATATATACTTGCTTTATTTTCACTTTCAAATTGAAATTCTCTAAAGTCAATTGTGTCCTCTTTTGTGAATGTGCTACAAATGCTTATTTCAGCTACTTGGAGAATATGCAATTTCCGTTTGTGATTGTCATGCAAATGGCTCAATTTTTTGGTAATTCATAACTGCGTTTTCTGTTGAAGAATGTTCATATTTGCATAACAGTTTGGATTCATAGAATGCTCATATTTGTCAAAGAGTGAAACATTTGATATAGAGGTATGTGCAAGAGTTTGGATTGATCAAACTCAGGATTTATTGATTAAAGGAGCTGAATAGAGAATAGGTCATGGGGTCGATGATGACGAGGACCCAGTGGAATCAGTAGCAGCGGAGGACACTGACACCAAGATTGAAAACAGAGGTAATTGAATGAAATATTCTGAGTCACAGTGACAATGTGCTGCCCCGGCTTCTCTAATGATGTACTACAATGGAGGTTATAACAGAATGAAGGTGAGCAGTACACGAAGAGAGGGAGCGAGAGGAGAATGACTAGAAGGTATAGTTGTACAGGACCTAAGACTAATTACATAAATAACATATCAAATCTGATTATGCTCTAACAATTATTTATTATTAATGTGGAAGTTGATTGTTTTTTCATTGATTTTGCTTTTGAGCAGCGGACAAGCAAGAGGTTTTGGGATTCAAAGAGGTTTGAGGACGTGGAAGAAGTGATGGGGAAAGTATATATTGAGTGATATTTTGATGCTGATTTGGATCAATATCATGGAAAATATTCCTACACTAAGTGAGAAGTCATCTTGGTTACATCCTTCGCACTTCAAATATTTGACTTGTGTATGGTAAATTGGTAATATATATTTCTCGCACTTAGTGGCTCTTAGCAAAAGTCAGTACTAGTACTTTAGAAAAACTTTGGGAGGCATTTTCCAGTTTGGTGAAGTGTTGGAAATCAGATTATTACCCATGATCCTAGCTCTATCTCATCCCATGATCCTAGCTCTATCATATCCCTTGATTCTAGTTGTATTAGTTTAGGAAAGATTTCTGACTGATTGTAATCAGTCCTTTATGTTGTAATCCCTTTAATCTTGCCTTTGATATCTTTCCTAGAGCTTATATAAATGTAATCCTTTCCTATGAATAAATAGAGCATTGAGAGTGTTTATGATTTTAACATGAAGTTAGTGGTTTGTAGTGGCTTCAGTGTATTACTACATGTAGCCTTATATATATTGCTTTCAGGCAATTATTTATTCCTTCTTGTGAGCTTTAGCCTCTAAACCCCGGAATGGAATGTTTTATCAAAATATGAACCCTTGTGATTAATATATTTTATATGATTCATTTTCCAAGATAAAAGGAAAATTTCAGCTAGCCTCATTTATGGGACTTTATTACAATCAACCCCCCAAAAAACCCCGAAACTTTATTGCACCCAAGTCAAAATGAAATTTAAGTTTTATAGGTGAAAAGATAATGGCACCCTTACTTTATTTGTCCTGTTAATTGGCTTGTTTTTATTGTGAATTTCATTATTTGTCTTTTAAATTATCAAAATATTTTTAACTCCATGGGTTGTTTTGAATCTCTTTATTTCTTGTAAATGTCATTATTTGTCTTATAAATGGCTAAAATTTTCTTTTTAACTCTATGGTTTTTTTTTTTTTAAATGTCTTTATTTGTTTTGTAAATGTCCTTGTTTATCTTATGAAGTACTATTTTGTTAAAAAAAATAAAAAGAAGTTAAAAATGTCAGCTCATTGTTATGTTTGTTAAGGGCTCCATTGTATTTATTTTGTAAAAAATTTTGTCATTATTGTATTTTGGTTGTAAAGATTTTGCCATTATATTGTATTTTGGTTTCATCACTACAAATGTTGTATTGGCCATTTTGGTTGTATGTCCTTTAGACTTGGTGATGAATGATTAGTTAATGGTAATTAATATTTATTTCAATAAACTCCATACTTGGTTTTATGTTGGTATTTGCTTGCAAAGTGTAATAAACTCAGGTGAAACATGAATGGAGAAATTTAAGCCAAGCTAAGAGGATGCTCAATATGTAGTGTTCTTCATGCTTAAAGTTTAACTTGATGTAGATTTTCTTATACTTTAAAAGACAAAGTTAACTTGAGTTAACTTGATATTGGTAACTTCAAGCTTTTAAGTTTAAAAAATAAAATCTTAACTTGAAATATATTGGTTAAGTCAAAACGATAACTTCAAGTTTTTAAGTTTAAAAGGAAAGTTAAATTGAAATAAAGTTAACTTGATAGGCTTGCAAGTCAAAAACGATAACTTCAAGTTTTTAAGTTTAAAAGCAAAATTAATTCTCCCTATTTTAATTTATGGACCCAAATTAGGTATTTAACCCATAAAAGAATGATATCTTTGTTTTTTCACCGACAAAACTTCATTTCAATAAACTCCAACTGCATTTCAATAAACTCCAAGAGAGAGTGTAGTGAAAAATGACGGAAATAAAATCTCATATGGGTTAACCAAAATTCTCCCTACTTTAATTTATGGACCCAATTCAAAATGATTATCGGGAAGGATAAATTTTTCCTCAAACAATCAAACTGATGTGCCATTACATCTGTATTTAATTATATAGTTTTATTAAAAATGTAAAAAATAATTTTAATTTAAGGTAAAAAAAAAAGCTTGTAATTAATTTAAAATTAAAATATGTATTTGAAATTAAATTAAATAAAGTGGTGGGGTTGGTGAGCTCCTTTGAGGTAGCTTTTTCCAACTTAGCCCACTGTAATATGTACTCCTAGCCACGGATTGGCTCGTTTTACCTGTCATTGGCGTTGTAGAAGTCATGAAAACTATTAAATATCCATGTTATTAAAATCGAACCATCCCTCGTTTTTAGGTTTCACTTGTAAAGGGATAGGTTTCTCACCTAAAGGGAGGGGGTTCAATCATGGAGTTGGTCAAGAGACTGGGAGGCATTCTAGAGGTCTACGAAGCAGGAAATGTCAGGAAGAGGTGGAGACATGTGTACTCTTTAACCCAGTATACCATGTGGACTAGGTTCCAAGCGCCCGCTTTAGATCGTAAGTGAGCTCCACCCCTTGCCTAAAATTTATGTATCAAAAGGGGTGGGGGGGACCAGATGGTTCGACAACGAAACTATCAAACCAGCCCATCTAACCGATATAGTTTGACTGGTTTAGCCTATTCAAAACAATTTCATAATTTTCTAATTTAAAAATGCATATATAATTCTATATATTTCCAAAAAATTATAAATTAAAACCTTATGGAAAGCTTGAGATGTCTAGTTTATAATATAATAATAATCACTCAAAAATATTATTATTTGATCCTAAAAAATTATTAAATTCAAAATTATTTTAAAAAATATTATCATTCAAATTCACTTCCTCACCGGTTTAGTCCCGAGTTAGGTTTAGTTTGACTTTGACATGACCCACTAATCGTTAATCTACTACTCAGATTGGTTCAATGGTTGAGTGGGTGGTACAATTTAATAACCTTAGTTAAATATAGTTGTAATAAAAAATAAGTATCAGTTAATGACTTTATAACATGGTAATATGAATATTCCATGTGGGAGGTTACTTGTTTGACTATGTTTATAAGCTCATGTCAGTGCCTCCCTCTTTAGTTCATTATCATATTGATTTTAGTCCTTATAATTAAAAAAATGATAAAGAATAAGAATGGCCTTATAGTCCAAACACATCAATGATTGGGTGAAATCATTAGACGATAGAATAATACTCGACTGCGCTTAACGGCATAGAAATAAATTTCCATTCGTAATGATGATAAATAATAATAATCAAACTTTTATTGAAAAAAAAAAAAAAAGTGTTGAACTCAACAAATCTTAAATTTTTTTTTTTTTTTTTTTTTTTTTTTTTGGAGTAAGAAAAAAATGAAATTAAGAATAAGATAGTAAAAAATACTTATAAGGGAAGAATCTAAGGGAAGAATCTATATTAGGAGGAACATGTTTTCTCATCATAAAGTTTTATGATGAATTGCTTGTGAGTGCAAGTGATAATAATCAGCGTTGACATGGAGGATGAAACTAATTCACCAAAATTAACTCTCCAATATAGAGAGTATTTCTCAGGTATTGAAAAAGAAATTAATACATGTCTAGTAGCAAACATCTTGGTCCAAATAAATTACTTTAAGGGGAACCACCATCCTTGCGGCATTTATGAGTTTATCTTTAAAGAGAAAAGGGTAAAAATGGGTAATTTTTTCCTAAAAGTGTAAAAAATGGGACAATTTTGACTTAGTCGTTATCTCAGTTAATTTTGACTGTTAGTTGACTAAACATGCTAGGCTGACAACCTACTTATCATCTATTATGTTATTTTTATTAAGATGTAAATTTGTCCCGTAAATCTAAAAATATCCTAGCCACTCTTAGTGCAATAAGTTCCTAAAGAGATAGGCATCAAAATTTTATTGTTGCATTTGGCAATTGACAGGACGTTCAAGAAAGCTGACCAACAAGATCTTCATATTGGTGAGGTTTGAACCCACAACCTTATGGTTATAAGCCAAATTCTTTATTAACTAAACTAACCTTCTTTTTTTTATTAACTAAACTAACCTTTATTAGTAAAGCTATCCTTCTTTAATGATTGATTGATTGATTGGAGGCTCTTTCTTGTCTAAGTGAAGAGCAAAATTTATTTTTTTTGGTAAAGAACTTTTAGGCAAGGGATTAGGTTCGCACCACAAGCTAAGGACAGGAAAACTAGCTAGTCACATACCACTAGGGCTATAGCTTAAACTAGGAGCTTTTAAAATGCTTTTGATTGGTTGTGAATATGTCACCCCAAGTGTCCTAGCGTTCTCAGAAAATTGATAAAGTTGGTAAAAAGAGTCTGGTCATGGTTTTAAAGGGTCGGCCATCTTAGGACCAGCTAAAAAAAAAAGTCATTTTTTGAGGTCCAGCCCTACATGACTGAAGTTATTTTTTACAATTTTTTTAATCTTTTTTTAAAGAAATAAAATGAGAACAATGAAAGTCTTCATTTAACACATAAATTATGTCAAAATTAAGATGTAAACGATACATATCATATAACAAAAAAACACAAGAATCGACTCATAATCAAAGATAAACTATTGTCCACTTATTACAATTACAAATAATTAATTAAAAGACTTAACAAAACTAAAAATACTTCTTATAAACATGTCTTGAAAAATGTAAGTAGTCAACAAAATAAACAAAACAAGATATGACAAAACAATTATTAGAAAATAAGCCAAAAAATACAAAATTAGTAAGAATACTTATGAAATAAGGAATATCTTTTATAAATTTTAAATTTTTTTAGGATTCTTAATATAAGATATTCTTATAAAACTTAATTCTAAAAATGTAATAACAACTAAATATTTGCAATATCATAATATATAAAAAAATCAATAATATTATTATCATATAAATATTCTTTTTTTTTTAAAAAAAAACATAGGGCCATCGGCCCTACATAGCTGGCTCTTTTAGAGTCTTTTACTTTTAAGGCAAAAATCTTAAATCCACCTATTATAAATTCAAGGCCTAAATGAACTCAAACCGATTTCCTTGATCTAGAAATTGAACCCCTTCCTTTAATAATAAGAGTGTCATGCTTTGACCATTGAATATATAGTACGAACCGGTTTCCTTTGATCTAGAAATTGAACCCCTTCCTCGATTTTTTTACTTTTTTATTTTTTTGTAAAAAATAATTTTAAGAGTGTCTAAAATGATAATCTCTCAACTAACATTTTTTCATAGAAAAAAAATAAAAACAAAAATTTTTGACCATTGAATATATAGTTCCATAATACGATGGGTCAGTGAAACGCAAAGTTGCAACTTGTATTTAGAAGACAGTGGTCCATGCTGAACAAAATCCTTGTCCTATAGCTATTATTTTAGAAGACATGGTTTCCTTTCCTTTTCTTTCTTTTGACAATTAGAAGACATGATTTCTCATATAAGAGGAATGTGTCCATCCTGATAAAGCTGTTTCAGACTAAATTTTTACTTTTTTTGACTAAATTTGAAATTACAATTTTAAATGATTCCAATCTACGTATTCAGACACTTTTTTTTTTAAAGCAAACATTAGTGGTCCATGGCTGAACAAAATCCTTGTCTTAGCCCATTATTTACGTTTCTTCACATCACTATTGTTTTTTTAAAAATAATAATTTAATGTGTTTTGTTTTAGACTAATATAAAATTCTAAACTTAAATTACATCAAATCTTATATACAAAACCCTCTGTCCCAATATGTTTTTCTCTATTAAATACAAGGATAGAATAAAGAGAGTGGAACCAACAAAGAGTTGGTCTAGTGGTGTAAGGTCCTATTAGATCCATTTGGATCGAGTTTAGAAAAAGACACCTTGTGTTGGGAAGAGATGGCCACAAACCTAAACCTAGGATACCAAATGATAATATATAAAAATAAAGGAATAAAGAGAGTGGAGATAAACCAATACCAAAATGCTCTTTTGATTGAGCTTTTATTTTTATATATATATATATATATATTATATAAGCTCAATCAAAAGAGCATTTTGGTATTGGTTTAAACTCTATCTCCAAGCTTATAATCTTTAACATAAATATTAAATTTATTATTTAAATAAAAATATTTTCCTCTTTAAAATGATTTCTGTATTATGTTTGTAGTCAAGTTTGAATATATAAGATTTCATCTATCTCCTTTTTTTTTTTTTTTTGATTAATTGAAAATAATAATTTCTATAGGTTATAGGAACACTATTTAAAAATAATTTTTAACATTAAAAAATTGATATCCACCACCATTATTTCATATTTGAATGAAAAAACCGACAATTTAAAATTTAAACATTTCATAACTATTTGTCATCATCTTCAACTACTACCATCTCAGATAGAAAAGCCCAGTCCAACCATGAGATTCTTTTCATACATTAACGTTACCCAAAATTTAGCTCTATTACAATATTGTTATTACTATTAATTTAATCCCTTGGATCTAACATCATCATCACATTTGAATATGTCAATGGTTGAATAAAAATGGATTTTGTATTTGTATTTGTTTGTTTGTTTGTTTTTTTTTTTGCTTTTGGATTCTTTTATAAATAATTAAATACATAAGCATTTTTTGTTGTTGTAATTATATAATCCAAAATCAAGTAAATCAAAATTAAAAAAGCTAACGTTTAAGGCGGATTACTTGGTAATTAGCCAATCATTCTCATTAAAGTTTTATTAGTCAGAGTGGTCTATTTGAAATTGACAAATAACTACTATAGGTTACCCTATCTATTCACTAACACACACCTTAATATTACTTGAAACCTTTTATTCTAATAAATCTACATTTTCCATATTTTTTATTTTTATTTTTTGAATGAGACACTTCGATTACTTAAATCAAATAGACCATTTCTTATATAAACGATTATCAATATGTGAATATAAATTATACTTGGTCAAAAAAAAATAGAGGGGTTGTCAGTTTGGTTATAAATATTAAAATCAAATATGAATTTATTTTATCTTCTGAATTTACAATATTTTTTCTGAATGTACGCTATTAATTGCTGATACTAAGGAGTTTTTCAACAAAGAAAATACTTTGCAATGCAAATAATTAAAATAGATACTTTAAAAAGAACAATACACATTTTTATAAATAATTAATTTAATTAATTTTTTAATATTTATAAATTAGTTATCTAACTCATATATTTGGAATATGAAGGCTATTAGCGTATATTTTTACTTTTATTAAAATCAATTGTTTGGGACATTTGAAAACCAATAAAGACCGAAAAGAATTAAAAAAAATCGGACGAATATAAAAAAAAAAAAAATTGTTAGCTACTAGAGTAATTAAAAAAAAAAAGATAATTAAAATCGGATCAATATAATGATAAATTGTGAACTCTTTTTTTTTTTTTTTTTTTTTGAAATTTTCTTTTTACCATAAAAAGCGATGTTATTGTACGTTAATGTATAATTTTGATCTTATTTATAATTTTTAATGTAATCTCACATACCAAGAAAAGTTAGTTGACATAATGATTATGGGATAAATTTTCAACCACTTTATTTATAATTAATTATATATATGTTTTCTCTCTCTATCTTTTATGTGTAATTAATATGGATAAAATCACAATTTCATTTATTTCTAAAACTGAATTTATAAATAAGATCAATTTTTTTTTTCCATAATTTAAATTAACATTGTATTCTAGGCAGCACATCAATTTCCGGGATTATTGTCGGTGATGTAATGAGAAAAATTTGAGCTTTACTTTCTACTTAAGCACACTTGGGAGCTTCACCTGTCACTACCCCCATGTGTTTCTCAATTTTGGGTCCCTCTGCTTTTGTCCAAAAAAATCACAAAGAAAAACAGAGAGAGAAAAACACAGAGATAAAAGAAAAAAAGGTTTCTTCTTTCTTGTGAGTTCTTGAATTATTCTCTCTGTTCACATTTCTGTTAAAAAGTGAGGAATCGAGGGATTGAGAGAGAGTGAGAGGCATCAGAAGAAGTTGAAGCCATGGGTGCAGACTTGAAGCAAGTGGTGGCTGCTGTACTCACCCTCGCAATGTTCGTGATGCTTGCAAATATGATCAAGAGAGACCATTTTGATGCTGAAGTGAGATTCTCTCACTCATTTTGATCTTCCATTATGCAAATTCCTCTTAGCTTACTTTCTTTTACTGTTTCTCTCTCGTCTGGCTTTCAATGTTGCTCGAAGTCAAACTTAGATGTGCTTCGATTTTACTAGCTGGATTCAACTAATTGAGCCACTCGTTCGGCTTCGTTTTGTTTTCCCCCGTTGTATTTGGGTTTATCTGGCTGAAGTTAATATGTAAGGATATCAAAAATTAGTTTTCGTTTCATGGTTGAATTGAAGACCAAGTGATTGAGATGGGTTCGTAGGCTTTAACATTGAGGTAAAACAAATAGCTGTCACTCAAGCAGTCTTCTGAATAGCAAAGTTGAGAAAGTAAGAAAACTTAAGGGAAATTGAAGGGTGAAACCCATTATGTATACATAGAGGAATTAGCTTGTAGAGATAATAGATCCTTTAGTGTACTGACAAAGAGACTAATATTAAATATTGAGCAGGATATCGGATGTTTAATAAGACAGTGGCAGTAATTCATGCGAGTAATGCTAAAAACTCTACTTGAAAACTGGCCATTTACTTGTTTGGATTCTGATAACTTATTATGAATCTCGCAATATTACATGAAGTCAGCAAATCCTGAAGCTTCACTTCAACATAGGAAGTTGAGGCTTAGTGCAAGATACTTCCAGTTTGTTGTTAAGATTGGAAGTCGCGGTGGGAGTCAGTGTTCCTGCTCATAGAAAAGGAACACAAACTCTAAGACTCAGTTTGGCTTGTGCAATAGGACTCCTATTTTGTCACTGTTTTGTAGTGTCTACGTTTAATGACAGATCTATAACGAAACTAGTGAGGAGTCAGAATTTTTTACAGAGAATTGCGAGGAGGGCATGGGGAGGATCCTCTATTGTCTCCCTTTGGATCTGGTTAGATTGTTTATAATTATTACTCAGCTGTCTCTATCCCTTTTCATTATTATTTTTTTTAAAAAGTAAGAACATAAGGTTTCATTTTTCATCCTCAACAGTACATCTTTATTCAATTGTCCTTTCTATTCCATCTATTCTGGCCAGGTTTAGTAAAATTGATTTATGTAGCTCGTACTTTCTCTAATGAATTATATTTGCTACTTAAATCTATAATTTTATTTGATCACATTTGTCCATCTCTCCCCCCATTCTGTATCTCAAAAAAATTGAAATAAATGATTAAAGAAGCTTATTTTAATATTTTCAAGTGCTTTTCTATGCGTGGCTTTGTCACCACTTTTTCAATTATACAAACTTATGCATGGCAAGGTACAAGAAAACAGAATTTCACTAAGGCTCGTTCATACTAAATTCTATGCATCCTCCCTCTATTTGTCTTTGCGTGTGGGAGATTGCCGGTTCAAAATCTGTGATTTAAGAGGTGAAAGCAGAGCACTTTCTCTATCAAGCCACAAGTTTGGCACGCCTCTATTTATAATAATAGAGGTGTAAAGTTAATTCCCTATATACCCATTTCCCTATTTACCTTACTTCACATATAACACACAGATAATGATCATTAAGTTACAGTTGTGATTAATTTAATTCACTCTCCTTGTTTTACCTTTTGCTTTAATAGGAAGCACTTCCAGGAACAGAGAATGCCAACTTTGTGAGAGCAAAGCTTGATTCCTATTTAAGAAATAGGGCAGCACCGTGGAAGGGAGATGCAGACAAGTTAAAACCATGCTGGCTAAAGCCCTTTGAAGGTAAGATTTGATTGCTCTTCTCCTACAGCAATTAGTAAGAGGTAAACTAAACATATTGAAATCAATTGCATATGCCCAATCAGTTTTTTTCCTTATTAATTCACATTTTTGTTGTCTGGCAGATGATGTGGAGCAGACTAAGGGTTTTGTTATCTTTTCATTGACCAGTGGTCCTGAATACCATATTTCTCAGGTATCTGATTCAACCATTCTGGTCAACTCGATGTGAAATGCTTTTGTGTCAGCTGTATTTATGTTATTTTTCAAACATTGGCAGAATTTAACAAGGTGTTCTTTTATAGCCCCTTTTTTTAAAAAAATAAAAAATAAAAAATCTCAACCTTTCTTCTAATGAATTATGGTCCCTGCATTAAATATAATTTTTACTATTTAGATGACTGATTGCATTATAGTCTAATCACCCAACCAAGTAATGTTTTCATTTCAATGTGGTTATTTCATTCGCCTTTTGACTCCTATATCATATAATATGTTAATATGTTTATATGGAGAACAAAAGCAAAGTGAAAATCTCCCTTTTGAATCTTATTTGATTTGGATTCGAATAAGCATTTTTTCTTCACTTCTTGTTCTTTCTCCTCTATCCAAACATACTCAAGGCCCAAAAAAAAATCTGTTAGAACTTAGAAACACCGTCTCTTCCAAAAAAAAATTAAAATTTAATTCCCTTTAGTCTCTAATTTTCTAGTGGTGTTCAGATTGCAGATGCAGTGGTTGTTGCTAGATATCTTGGGGCCAAACTTGTGCTCCCTGACATTAGGGGGACCCAACCTGGTGACAAAAGGTTTGTGTTAAATTTCACACTGAAAAGGATGAAATGGCATTTTTCTTTTGGGAAAATTGTTTTCATCTCCTTATTTAATTCTCTTTTCATAATAGTTTACTTTAAAATGTAATATCCAAATAGATAAAATATATTTGCAAGTTTTCTCTTCCAATTTTACAATTGGTTATCTTTAACCATGAGGTGTGGTCTATTTGTGCTCATTATGCTTGACAAGATTTTACTCCTTAATGCTTGGTTTCTTTTCCCGGCCTCTATATGCAAGTCTATTGCAACTAATTTTTCTCTTCACCTATGCCAATTCTTGTTTGACTTCTGTACTGTCGTTTTCTTAATGTGAAATACTCCTCCAATCTTTAAGATAAGACATATTTACCTAATATGATTAGATTAAGGAAGTTGATTAAGTTAGTTAATATAACATACATTTTCTAAAACACCCTATTTACTTTCCTTAATTCTCTCCTTTTCCCTCCTCCTTGATTATTGTTCAGGGAGCATCAATAGGGGTAAATAAGAAAAAGATTGACAAATATGAAAACTATGTCATATATTTAGGACCAAGATCAACTCCCCAAATATGTCTTATATTAAGGACCGGAGGAGTATACAAGAGAGATAGCTTTCAGTTAAACCAGGTTATTCTACCTTTAGTTAGGACAAATGCTTGTTACTAACTAATGTTATTGATGTATGCAGGAACTTTGAGGAAATTTATGACGTTGATGCATTCATGAAAAGCATGGATGGAGTTGTAAGAGTGGTAAAGGATCTTCCTGATTATATATCTTCTCGGAATATTGCTGCTGTGAAGGTTCCTAATCGGGTCACAGAAGACTACATAGCTGCCCGTGTTCAGCCGATTTATAGATCCCAAGGAAATATAAGACTTGCAACTAACTTCCCTTCAATAAACATGAGAAAGGGAGGCAAAAAAGGCAATAGCGATTCTGTTGCATGCTTAGCAATGTTTGGAAGTTTAGAGTTGCGACCACAAATACGCGAACTCATCAAGTCAATGGTCGAAAGACTAAGAACCTTGAGCCAGAAATCAGATGGTCGGTTTGTAGCCGTGGACTTGAGGGTTGACATGTTGGATGGGAAGGGTTGTGAAGGAAGTAATGACAAACAAGAGAAGAACTGTTTCAATGCACAAGAAATTGCAGTGTTTTTAAGGAAGATTGGTTTCGACAAAGATACCACAGTATATGTGACTGGATCAAGGTGGGATAGCAGCCTAGATTCTCTGAAAGATCTGTTCCCTAAAACTGTTACAAAGGTGAGTCCCTTCTTTTTTCTGCCCGTTTCATCTCACACGTTTTTGTCTAAACCCTTCCAAAACCAGTTTTAGTGCTCATCGCAATGATGAGCACTAGAAGAGCTCATCACTGTGGTGAGATCTACATACTTCAAATAGAATTTCAACTGCTCAGATTTTAAGATTTTCAACTAATGATTTTTAAATAAAAAGAAATCATTTTTTTTGAAATATTGGCTATTAAAAGATTATCTTGTACTCATCAAAATATATATATATTTTTTTAAAAAAAACAGTAAAAGTAAAAAATTTGCACTCATCAAAATAATAAAAAAAAAAAAAAAAAAAAAAAAAATCAATCTAAACTGTCCAATTTAAATCCTAACGGTTTGCAGAGGAGATGAGCTTTTAGTGCCCATCATTGTAATTCGCACTGGAACTGGTTCCCTCCATTAGAGCACTCTAAGGGAGATTCTGAATGTTTAAGGATTTTTATTTTTTAAATTGTAGGATGCTGTGATGTCTGAAGAAAAGAGGTCGAAGTACTTGGATTCGGAAAGTTCTGAATTTGAGAAAGTGATTGACTTTTACATGAGCACAGAGAGTGACGTTTTTGTTCCAGCAGTGCCAGGTTTGTTCTATGCCAATGTAGCTGGTAGGAGAATTGGTTCTGGTAAAACCCAGATATTTCTTCCGGCTGTTATTTCTGATTTGTCTTACTCCGCAACTGACTTCCTCTCCCCTTATGTCTACAAGAAAAACCATTTTGCATACTCTTGTTACTGTTAACGTGTCCCCCAAAAGAAAGGAGATTTGAGTATTAGAAAGTGTTCTGAAATCTCAAAGATGATTTTGCTTGCTTATTCAAAGTTCTGAGAGTTCACAGTAAAAGTATGCGAAGAGAAGAAGAAAGGGTTCATGTCTAAAGGGGTAACTGGTATTTAGTATGTTGTTGGACACAGGTATTACCGTCTATCATATGCTGTTTGTAAAAGTATTGTTGCCTCTTTTGATTAATCACAGTTGGTGAAACTAGTGAAATGTATTCATTTCATATGATAGAAGTTACTTGGTATGATGTTTTAACATGTTTTCTTTCTTACATTTCTCATGAGGTCAAAGATATTTCATTAAATTATAAAACATTTCTTATGAGGTTAAAGATATTTTATTAAATTATAAAACATTAGCAACTTCATTTGATCCATATTTATAAGGACTTGATAGAGGTTTTCGTTTGCTGTTAAAGGCCTAACACAACTGAGATTTGGTTTTTGACCAATCTCAATGGATAATCTTTTTATAGTATGAAAACTTGATTCATGTAGCCGATCTTACCTAATGAGATAATCTTTTTATAGTATGAAAACTTTATTAAGGCAAACTATTTAGGTTCTTTTTTTCTTTTTAAATTTATTAATTTATATATATTTTGTATTTGTCTGATATCTATCACTACCAGCAATCAACTAGAAATTCTCGAGTTATTTGTTAGCTTTTGATTATAAATTTGGCATCCAACGCTGTTAGCCTATGATGCATCGATCGTTTCGTTTTCTATACGTTATCAATATGTGGTGTCGATACATTACTTCAAAAATACTAATATTTCAATACGTTCCTATATGTCTTAGTATTAAATATATTTTTAATATAGAGTGTAATTCACATTAACAAAATATAATATATAAAAAATCATTTGCATAATTAAACTGCATCTCCACCAATAACATTTGCCTCCAACTATGGCTCATTTAGGGAAAGATAGCAACATCTAAAACTCCAATATCATTGAAGGTATCAACTGCATCTCCACTAAATCTCGATAATGACTTTCTCCTTCATTATATTAACATATAGGGCATTTTTGTTGCCAAAAAACTTGATTTGAGACGGGGAGATGATGACAACTTGATTTGAGAAAGACAATTTTAGAGTCGATTTGGGGAGAGATGTTGATTAGGGCATTGTTGCCAAGAAACTCAGCTACAAAATGCCCTCTAGTTTATGAAAATTTACAAAAATGCCACTATGGCTATTTGACCATTTTGATTCGTGAATTTAAGTATCCATGCA
Organism: Acacia acuminata; assembly: GCA_019022655.1. NCBI lineage: Eukaryota > Viridiplantae > Streptophyta > Magnoliopsida > Fabales > Fabaceae > Acacia > Acacia acuminata. The sequence goes on from JAFJYI010000036.1 coordinate 387,989, forward strand.
TGTCAGACCAATTTGTGTATCGAACACTTTCAATTATGGAAATTTAACTTATCGGTGCTACATAGCTATTAGCAACCAACTAGTCTAGTTCATGAGAATATAGGCTAACAATGGGGAAACCTTGTTGCCTCTAAGTAATTATCACGATTGCAACAAACATAGAGTTAGTCTAGTGATGTAAGGCTCCACTAGATTCCTTTGAATCTCAAGTTCAAATTTAAAAGGGAAACATGAGGTGGGAGGGACTATCCCAAACTAAACACCAGGGTGATAATATCATAATTATCGTGCTTGCATACCTTTGGCTCAAACATGAGACCACTGGTTAAATGAGAATGACCCACAATCAATCGGTGCAAACGGCTTGGTAATAAGTGATTTTATGGGTTTAGCCGTTTAATCATGAATTTTAAATAAAATATTTGTGTATTAATACAGTTTAAAAGAATAAAACATACAATAGACTCAGGCCCTTAGAGTTGGCCCTAAGCACATCAGGGCTAGAGGCGAGCTTAAAAAACATTTGCTCCAAGACAGACTTAGCTCTTTAAAGCTTTAACCTTTCAAACTTCAAATGCTAATCCTAATTACCAGCCCTAGCTTCAATTTAAGCAAGGCATATATATGCCCACACTGATTGAATTAATTATATATTGAATATTAATTAGTATCTTACAAATGAAAGAGGGAGCGTTGAGCAAAGTTAGAGTAATTAATAAGGAAAATTCACACCAATGTCTCAATTAAGAAAAATAATATATAAAAAAAAAGTCTCATAATTTGTCAATGACAAGCAAAGGAGCAATTATTGACAAGTTATATGACTTTTTTGATACTATTTTTCCTAATTTGGACCTTGTTGTCATTTTCCCTAAGGTGTGTTAGGTTTGAAGGGAGAGGAGAGGAGTTTCTCTTCTTCATTGGAGTGAAAAGTCAGATATGACCATGATGTAAAATACTTGTACAGAAAACAATGCAAAAAGTTATGTAATTTATGAACATATCTGACTTTTCACACCAAGGAAGGAGGAAAACTCCCTCTCCTCCCCTTAAACCAAACACACCCTAACGATAACTTAGTAGTTAATAATAATATGGCCGTTGATCTCTTGGAGAACCAAGGGTAATTTGAACCCTTATAACAACAAACCACGAGGCTTCCTGATTAGTCTCCATGGCTTCGACAAGTACCGTGAGAATGGTGTTTTTGGAACTGCAATTAATTTTCCCACCACTGCTAGCGGCCAGCTGCAATAATAATCATCCCAAACAAACAGTTGGTCAGGATTCAAACCAGAAAAGCCCCCTATATGCTGTTTACAGATTTTCCTAACCTTCTTTTTTCTCCTCACGACCATTAGATTAAGATTTTAATGGTGCAAATTTAACATTTTATAAAAGTATTATTATGATTACGTATAAAAATATATCAATAAATTTAGACGGTTAAAACTTGATATGAACATTTCACAACTATAGACTATTATTATAAAATAGTTTTGCGTTAATATAATCTTTAGTCTCTTAAGTTTACCCTTATTTTGGTTTTGATCCTTATAGGTTTCAAACACTAAGTTTTGGTAACTCAAGTTTTATTCCGTTTAAAACATTAGTCTTTATAATTTAATAAAAACACGGACCATTTTGCCCTTAGAATAACCAAACTCATGGCTTGAAACTTATGGGACCAAAACCAAAATGAAGGTAAATGTGAAGGATTAAACATTGTATTAACCCCATAATTTTTTTTCCCATTTTTTTCACAACAGTTGTGAACTGTTAAGATCAAATTTTGACAAATTTATTTATGTATTTTTAAAGTAAAATATTCTTTGAAGAACTAGAGTAGTATCTAGTAAGTACTACTCCCTCCGGTCCTAATTATAAGAATACTTTTATAGTGTAAATTACACTATAAAAGTGTTCTTATAATTAGAACCGAAGGTAGTAATTAACAACATGGGGTTACAAGTGAGACCAACCCATGACCTCCTACGTATAGGAAGCTTTCATGCATATCACTAGTCTATAAAGCTATTGGAAGCATATGCTAGTTTTGAAGCTTTGTAATACAAGACTAATGAGAAGACCAACCTGACCAGCCCTATAGCAATAGAAATAAGCCACATCTTCCAATCAAGCCTCACGGTTGATGTGAACTTTCCAAGGAACTCAATGATGATTATCTAACAGATAGGAACACAGTAGTTAGCAGTGCTTAACATCAAATAATTAATTAGTTAATTAAGTGTTTTTGAAAAAAACACAAATGAAAATATGAGATGGAGTGACTCTACTCACCTGAAGTACCAATGTAAATACAATAATTCCGATGAAGAGGCGGTTCTTAGTCACTCCCCGGAAGACATTCATTTCGTCTGGTTTCCGAGCGTTGAACTCATTAAATATCTGTAAATTGAATCATCACAGAGTTGGATGAATAATATTTAATGTATAAACAAGATCTTTTAGGTTTATACTCTCAAATAACAAGAGGTAGACGTTGCTGAAGCACATCACTCTGTCAGGTAATCAATACATTCATTAAGTGAAATGGCATGTGGTTCTACAAAGCAACTGAAAGTTACATAATAGACTTTTTTTTTGCACAATAGTCACTCAAGTCTAATGACCTCCTGCATTCTCAAGAATAGGGATAAGATTCATCTAACACCCTAAAGTACTCCTTCCGGTCCTAATTATAGGACAACATTTAGGAGTTGGTTTTGGTCCTAATTATAGGATAACATTTTAATTTTTAGCAGTTTCTTCCTAAAATACCCCTATTTTATTCTCTCAAGTGTGTTTGGTTTTAAGTGAGTATATATATATGGGTGTATAGATTCTTCTAATTAGTGAAACTTTTAACTTATTGGATTTTAATTTATTTATCGATTAGCTAACGTTAATATGTGAATATATATATATATATATATATATAAACACAAACACATAGCTATGTGTATATATGTGTGTCTATATATATGTGTTTGTGTATATATGTATGTGCATATGTGTGTGTCTATATATATATATAAACACAAACACATATCTGTGTGTGTCTCTCTCTATATATATGCATGTATATATGTGTGTCTATATATGTGTCTGTGTATATATGTATGTGCATATGTGTGTGTCTATATAGATATATGTCTGTGTATATGAAAGGACCCTATAGCTGGTTAGACCTACGTTAGAAGACCAAGGCAAATTTCCAAGCCATAGACAAAAGGGGAAGATACCTTTTAAGGTTACAGGGTTGACCCTTTTGATTTCCTTCTATTTTTGAGTAACACTAGGATTTGTAGCTTTTGCCTAGGGTGGCTTATGGGGTACTGTGAAAGGTACTTTTAGGTTATATTAAGCGTTGAAAAGAGTCTGGATACGCACTTTTTGAATGTATGAGTATTGACTTAGGAGAAGGGAGGGGTTGAGTGTGTAACCTACTTCTTTTCTTAGCTGTTGGAGATTATTTGCTCTCGACAGATTGTAGGAGAGGGGAGCCTTCTGTTATCACAAGGTGGCTGTCATTCTTGGCTGTGAGAGTTTAGGCTCTCGACAGATTGTTGTTTGCATTGTAGTTTTGTTTTGTGCATAATTAAATCAGCGTTTCAGATATCAATTTGCTGGTTCCTAACAATTTGGTATCAGAGCCGTTGGATCTTTGGGAATGGCGGATGAAGTCAAGGAGTTAAGAGAATCCGTAACAAGCTTAGTAAGGAAAGTGGATGAACTTCCGGCATAGCAAAGCAAGTAGCCGAACTTTCTGGAGGGATGAGCCTGACGAGGGAGATATTATTGCGGATGGAGGGTGAAGCAGGGAAGAAGAACAAGGATAAGAAGGATATAGGGGAGTCACAGTCAGAGGCAGAGACCGAAAGCCACGGGGAAGCAAAGAAGGAAGTAACCAAACTTAGAGTTACCTGTGTTCGAAGGCGAGGACCCCATCGGATGGTTTTGTCGAGTGGAAAGATATTTCCATATCAACAGTATGCCAAAGACTAAGAAGCTTGAGGCGGCTGTGGTGTGTCTCGAAAATAGAGCACTCAGCGGTACCAATGGCAGGAGACACGGAGGGTGTTGAGCAGCTGGTCGGAGTTCAAGCAGAAGACCCTAGAACGATTCCACACGTTTCAGCGAGGCGGTGAATATAAGATCTTATTCTCGAACAAGCAAGAGGGCTCGGTGCTAGAGTATGTCGAAGTGTTCGAGCGGCTGTCCTTTCCATTGAAGGGGGCATCGGAAGAATGTCTCATGGGAGCTTTCTTGTACGGATTGAAGACCGAGATACAGGCGGAGCTCGAGATTGCTGATGAAGACGACCTAGAAGGGCTGATCAAAATGGTGATAAGAGTGGATGGCAGGAATCGGACAGGGGGGAGAGAGCGATTAGGTCAACGTTTAACCCAGGGATTAAGAAATACCCGACCCACCCACAGTATTCGCGGGTCACCCAACTCCCAGAACCAACCCGACCCGTACCCGTCCAGAATCCATCGGCCCAAGTCGCAAAAAACGATCAGAAAACGCAAGACACACACATAGGAAGCTCCGCGATGATGATTTCGACTTCTCGCAAACCTGGCTGGAGTCAATGCCTCTCAGATTCAGAGTTAGCACGCCGGCGAGAGCTCGGTCTCTACTACAAATGCGGCGAGAAGTACAGTCCGACTCACACCTGCAAAGATAAGAATTTGCAGGTGTTTTTAATTGACATTGAAGCCGGCAATAACGAGAAAGAGGCCGAGGAAGCAAGGGAAGCACTGGAAAAAAATTTTGATGCCCAGGAAGATGCGCGGCTTTCACCTTGAGGACAAGGTGCAACTTTTAGGGGAAGGTAATGAAAGGACCCTGTAGCTGGTCAGACCTACGTTAGAAGACCAAGGCAGATTTCCAAGACACGTACAAAAGTAGAAGATACCTTTTAAGGTTACAAGGTTGAACCTTTTGATTTCCTTCTATTTTTGAGTAACACTAGGATTTGTAGCTGCTGCCTAGGGTGGCTTCTGGGGTACTGTGAAAGGTACTTTTAGGTTATATTAAGCGTTGAAGAGAGTCTGGATAAGCACTTTTTGAATGTATGAGTATTGACTTAGGAGAAGGGGGGGTTGAGTGTGTAACCTACTTCTTTTCTTAGCTGTGGGAGATTATTTGCTCTCGACAGATTGTAGGAGAGGGGAGCCTTCTATTATCACAAGGTGGCTGTCATTCTTGGCTGTGAGAGTTTAGGCTCTCGACAGATTGTTGTTTGCATTGTAGTTCTGTTTTGTGCTTGATTAAATCAGCGTTTCAGATATCAATTTGCTGGTTCCTAACAGTATATATGTGTGTGTTTACACACACACTCATATGAATGTGTGTGTTTGTCAATATATACGTGTGTGTGTGGACATATATATATATGTATATGTATATGTACATACATGAACACATTATATATACATGTGTGTGTGTGTGGATATACACATATATGTATATATAGTAATACCATTATTTCAATTAGAAAATGTGTGGAAAGGAAAATTATAGGTCGGAGATGTATGTGGCAAGGGATGTTGATTCACTTTTACTTATGCCATTTTAAATTTATATAAGGGCATTTTCGGAAAATGAGTAAAATTAACTAATTTAACTCATCTCCTTAATCTCCTCAAAATTGATTAATATGTCTTATAATAAGGACCGGAAGGAGTATTTATTAGGGTATATCTAGCATGCAAAAGTATTTTGTGATTCATCTAGCACTCGGAAGTATTTTTCCAATGCGCTTAACACCCTAAAGTATCTTGTGGTGCAATTTTGCCCTTAAGGAATTAATTTTTTTCATTAGCAATTTTAATCTCATCATTAAGTCTCAAAAAATTTGTCAAGTGACAATGCATCTAACACCATAAAATAATTTTCGGTAGCACTCAACATCCTAAAATTGTACCACTAAATACTTTAGACTTCAAGTAACTGGATAAACAACTAAATAGTTTTGGGTGCATAGTCCTTCAAGGTGTTGGATGAACCTTAACCATATAATCAATCCAAATGTTCTATTCATGAAACTACAGAGTACAGTAAAGAAATCCATTATGAAATCGGGTATCTCTTGGAACATTCCAAAGTAACTGATAGTGCTTAAGGAGGGAATCAGTCCAGTAATAATCAACCCCGACGATTGATGAAAATGAAACCCCTGGCCAAAGGAGAATAAACATAACAAAACAAAACAAAAAGAACGATAAATTCTGACAAATTATTTCTGGACTAGTTCAATATTCTTATTTACATATAAAATTCACTTACTTGGCAGAAGACAAATGCGTTAAATATCAAAGTATTCTTCAGCTGATGTGTACGAGCTCTAGGGTAATACTTTTTAGAATTTGATCGCCGCCAAAGTGAAGAACAAGTAGAACTGCAACTTGATATAGAGCCTGTAATGACATATCAAAGAATTAGACAGGCCCCAAAAGCCAAATGTTCCCATATCCATGATAATCTTAACAAGCCTATTCATAGAATAAAATAAATTTTACCTGCACGAGCAAGTTCCTCCACATGATATTTGTTATAAGAGGTTCCCTACAAGCCAAAGTAAAAATTTGCATTCACTTTAGCCTACAAATACCTCCAAGATTACAGAGTAAATCTGACCATCAGAAGTCTAATGAAGTTGACAACTTCTGTTTTTTTTTTTTTTTTTTTTTTTTTTTTTTTTTTTTTCTCAAAAAGGGAAATAAAAAAAAAAAAAAATCATATGAAAAACACAAATAGAGAGGTCGGACAGACTTTAAGAGACAATATGAAGATAAAAGGGCACTTGAAAGGTAAATAAAAGACAAAAGGATGTAAGTGAACTTTATAATCCTCTGTTTCTGCTCATTTTCATTCTTTCGAAGGAAAAGAATATAAAGAAAAATGTGAAGGCTTCATGGAAGTACAGTTATTTTCTTGAGAATGCTAGTTTTGAACAGAATCTAAGATTTTTTCTCTCCTCGATTTTCACATGCACAACTAACAAGGGATAAGACAGGGTTATTTCCTAGGCTTCCTTGAAACAAATGATTTCTCAAGGGAATATCTTCATAAGATGTACAAAGGGATTGCACAGCTCTTTAAGGTTAATGTATTAGCCATGTCACCTTGTTTGTTTTCATTTTATCGACAGATTCACTTAATTTTGACTTTTGAGAGTACTAAAACTAACATGTAATGCACATTCAGAAAGCCAGTGCAAACCTTCTGCCAACTGGTGTTCTGTGCATAAGATGGTCGGTAGGCGGTTCAGTGGCCAATGCAAGGGCGCCGAGTGTGTCCATAATAAGGTTGACCCACAAAAGCTGTGTAAAGAGAAGCTTTATCAGAAACCAATATGATTGTATCCTCATTGCTATGTCCTTAATTAGCCCAAAACAAGTTAAATATATCATAGTTTGTAATCACATATGCAACACTAAGTTTTGAAAAAGAACATTGATTTAACACATTCAGCAAAGTCATAATTTAACAGACAGCAATTTGAAGTTTTGAACTAACCAAGTTCATTATTTATTTTTCATTGTGAGCATTCACCAGAATGAACAAGACTTGATAGCTACTTTTTGTACACATAGCATGCCTATGACAGCTTTTCTTCCTTTGTAAAGGCTCAACTAAGTAGTGAACCCTACATGATGAAGCTATATTGCTTTCCTACATTGTCATTTGTCAATGTACTAAAATCAAGACGTCATCTCAACCGCATGCGCATGCAATTTTGGGGTGATCAAATGATATCATTGTACCACTTCGTTTTTTTTTTCTTTTTTTATAATTTTTCAACAATAGTTTTCAAAAAGCTACAACATTCCATAACAAAGTCTTGATAAGAAATAGAAAGAACATCCAGAATTCCATGGCCTAAAAAATAATTTAAGAGCCTGTGAAAGGGTAGGATCGGGGAGAGAGAAGGGCTTTTGCTTGATCACTGAAGTAACAGCAGACTGTCTTCCGGGCAGATGCATTTTATATAAGCACATTAATTATTAGATCAGGTTTTACATATGACACCGCATAGTAATTTAACTGTTTTTTATAACTGAAAAAATAAAATATTAAAAGCAGAAGAAAGAAATAAAAAGAGAGAGGCACCTGCACAGCATTTAAAGGAACACCTCCAGAAGATACTGCAGCAACGACATTTATAACAAGAGCTGCAACATTAACCGTGAGTTGGAACTGGATAAATTTCTGAATATTTGCATATACAGATCGGCCCCATCGGACAACCTAAAAATAGCAGACATCATATACAAATTAATGATTGGGACAATAGAGACATTTGTGTCTAAGAGTGAAATAATCTCTCCTTGGGCAAAATGAAGCCAAAAACCCAGAACAAAATTACTTCCACTACACCTGGTAAATTTTAATGTCTCTTGACCAGGGCAGGTTTAGTCAATTATTTTAAGAATAAGCATCAATAGATATTATGCAAAAGGGGGACAAATATGGAAAGAAAAAGAAAACGATATTTTTACTCGAGCATCAGATATTCCACCAGCTAACCACTGGGGAAAAAGAAGAAAAAGAAGCACAAAAGAAGACGCATGATCAAGTGATTATATTGCTTTCTAACCTTCACTACTGATACAATGTCATCATCCAGGATTATGATATCCGAGCTTTCTTTAGCAACTTCAGTGCCTTGAATGCCCATTGATAGACCAATATCTGCCTAAAATACAAGAAAGTAAAACATGACATGAAATACATAAATATATATAAATCATTATAATATTGCACTGACTATATACCACCTAAATCAAACAGATGAATGCACAAGATATGCAAGGATAGAATTGATAATACCAAGGACACCTCTCTCGTCAATTACTTGAAGCCGAAAGTTAGAGATGCATTAACTTCATTATTATGCAGTTTGACAAGTTTGATAAATTCTACTATCATATGGCTGACAATCCGTGAAAGGAAAAATCCAATTGATGAATTGTACTTCCAAAAGTAAAGACAGAGACTGGCAAATTTCCCCTCCCTCTATTTATCTATCTATCTCTACATATATATATATATATATATATATTTCAATTTGTAGGTCAAAGTCAAACACATACGAATCATTTGCTTTTGGCCTGTGACCTCATCTTCCAACCATTTTGTGGAGGGGAGAGCATGAAGCACTATGTATAGAAGCATCATTTGTTTTAGGAAAGAAATGGAAGTGTAGGTGATGGGACACTGTAAAAGGCTTCTTTCAGGTGTAGGAAACTAAAGTTTTTTTGTTGGAATAAAGGAAATAAAAATTTATCAGATGACAATTTAATTGTTTCTATTTTCAATATTTTAAGTATTCTTCAACTCCAATTATCCGTTTATTTTGGTTTGTTTTTGTTTCTTGGACTCTATGTAAAGCATCTTCATTAATTATTTAAAGTTGATTGCCCACCTAACCTTTTTCTTGTCCTTCCTCCCTTTCTCTTAACTATTTCACATATCTTTCCCTCTGGGTCTGAATCAGTTAATTTTTTCTCTTTTTTTTTGCCAGCTGTATCAGTTAATCTACTGAAAGCATGCTCAAATGCACAACGTTCTGTTGCATAGAAAGTGTTTTCAATGATTATAACCATAAAGTCACATTCAAATTTGCAGGCCTTTTGCATCCACAGTTTGCAAATGCAACACGAGCATGCTCCAATAAACAAGACTTTATATACCATGAAAATGACAGACCTCATGAAGTGCAGGTGCATCATTTGTACCATCTCCTGTGACAGCAACTACTTCACCTCCCTTACGCAGTGCTTGTACAAGCAAAAGCTTGTCATTTGGAGAAGATCTCCCCATAACCTGCACATATCAAGTTGCAGGAGGTTAATGGCAGGAAAATTTGCAGCTAGAGCATACACCAAAAGATTAAAAAAGAAAAAGAAAAAGAAATCATAGGAGAGCCTTACAGTAATTCGTTTAGCAACTTGTTCTCTTTCACTTTCAGATAATTCACGAAATGTCTTTCCTTCAAGTACATTTGGCTCAGCAAGATCATCATTTGAAGAAAGTATCCCACACTCCAAAGCTATTGCCTTTGCCGTCTGAATGTTGTCTCCAGTAACCATGCGTACCTATGAGTAAACAAACATACAATGTGTTAGGTTCCCTTGATTTTTGTTAACATTCATACCATAACTAGGTGGTGCCCTGTGTAGCTAAGCTGTACGGAGGCTAAGCCGTGTCACTCACGGCATTGAACATCGTGGCTCCCATAAATTCCTATAATTTATATTACATATATTGACATTGATATTGATTTAAAAAGCCAGAATCTAATACTGTGCAATTAACTAGTTTCAAATTAAACTACGATCTAAACTTGAAGGTGTCAAGATTTAACCATCAATGTCAAACTAAACTTACTAAACATTAAACAGAAACATGATAAATTACCTTAACCCCAGCATTAGTGCATACTCTGACAGCATCTTTGACTCCAGGGCGACAGGGATCCTGTACAGAAACACTTATGCCAGCTTAGATGAGGACTACATTCAGAATTGAAGGCATAAGGAAGCAAAATTTTAGTTTCATTCTATTTTCTGCAACATAACACTTTTACTAGCAATTATTTAAATTCTAAATCTAAATCTATAAACGACAAACAAAACATGAAGTATCAATAATTTAATTATATCACTTTTTGTATATTGATAAATTGCTGCCTAATTGTACCTGCATCCAATGGCTATCATGGCACATAACATACAATAACTTTTCTGCAAATAAAAGGAAAATGTACTGTCGAATTTTACCTTTATGCCAACAATAGCAAGCAAAACAAGTTCATGCTCGGGCAAGGACCACTGTGCCAAATCCTCCTCATTAGAGGGAACTCTGTCCGTTTCATATGATCTATATGCAATGGCAATACAACGCAAGCTGCGAGCAGCCATGTCATCAATAACCTCCTTGAAAAAGTCCTGAAAAAGAGTTTGAAAGTTATATATATAGTCCCATTTACTCAAAACCTTGAATAACATGAAAACGGGTCCCAGTTGCTATTTCATTGAAGAGATCTTTAGTCTCTTCTAAAACTGGGTTTTAACTGAAATAACGACCTTTAAAATAATCTGCTAGGCATATAAATAACAACATAGAAATCGAATCTAGCAGCAATTTCCCTGATTTTTTTGTTCTTTTTTTACTTAAAGAAATTTCCAGGAACTCAGACAAGTTAAAGTCCAGACCCAAAGAAAAAAGGTTAAGTTGTAAACCCTTTAGTAGTATTTAATGAATCAATGAATTCTTGGTCAAGAATAATACGTTAGGTACGAAATATTCTTCATTTATAAGGTTGACATCCGACTTAATTGAAACATTATAACCACATTGGTATAAATAAACTGAGTTAGCAGTAGCCTCATTCCATATTTTTTTGAGTGATATCAGAATAAAAAGCTCTTGTATCATCATAACTGTTAACAAATCAGAAAATATATTGTAATCAAGTAGAATCCTTATAGATTAGCCTATAAATCAGGGATTAGGGAATTCCTCATTAACAGCCATTAAGAGCCATTATTACTAAGGCTCTTATCTCTTGTATATATGTGTACCGTCTTTACATGAATTTATACACAATTTTTCTTTAAATTATTTAGCTTACATGGTATCAGAGCTTAGCAAGGTTGTCAAGATCGCGATTTTACTTAAGATCGGAAGGGGGTAGCAAGATTGTAAATCGCGGGATCGGCATGGATCGTAAAGATCTTACTTTTTAATTTCGTAATAATAAAAAATATATATGCATAAAAAATAACATTTAGTCCCTCTAAAAATAAAAGTTTGAACTCAAATTGTAAAAACATTTCAGTTTAGTCCCTCTGAAAACTTTCATTTCTTTACACTTAGGTCCTTGGTCAAAACTTGCGTTTTGACCAGCTTCTAGGTTATTCCCAAATTGAAAAACACAGACCAGCTTCTAGGTCATTCAAACGCAGACTAGGAAATAGCACCGCGAACAGAAGACAGGAGACCTTCGACCTTCGACCTTCAATCCTTCCTTCCTTCCTCCACCTTCCATTCCTTCACCGTCGCCGTCGACCTTAGCTTCCTCCACCGTCGCCGACCGTGGAGAGAGCTGGAACCGGAGATGCCTCGTGCCGACGCAACCTGCAAGACTGAGGAGTGGAGTGAACCGAAGATGCCGCCGTAACACCGTTGATGGTCGCGGAGGATGGTCGCGGGGGATATTCGCGCAGCTGAGAAAACAATCGATGGCTCCAGGTAAGTCGATTTAGGGATTTCAGATGGGCTGAAACGGTTTCAAGCGCGGGTAGTGGGGCGGGTACACGGTTTTTTCGAATGGGTCACCTACCAAGCAGGATCGACTATGCACGACGAGTTCACGATTTTGCGATCTTCCCCGGCGATCCCACTGATCCCACCTCCGATCCGATCTTGACTGCGATCTAGATCGTTTTTCTCCCAAAAAAACGCAAAATCGCCGATCTTACGAGCTGGATCGGTGATTTTGACAACCATGGAGCTTAGGGATTGTTCTTGATTAATTTGAGTTTTCCGGTGGCCATTGTTATTGTAGCGTTAACAGTAATAGTGGCTAGCTGGCGCATTGTACGCGTGCCATCACTGTTTCTTTTTCAATTCTGGCGAGATTTTCCAGTTTCCGATGAACTTCTCTAGCTTCCAGCGACTTTATAATTTGGTGGTGCTCTGTATTTCTGGCAAAGTTTGCAAATTCCAGCGAGTGCTCTGAGTTGTCTCCCCAATTTCTAGTGAAGTTGTGAATTTCCTATCTTTGGTTTGTGTGAGCTCGTGTCATTTCAGTTTCTATCGATTGTAGTACTGTTCCGTGAACAGTGACTGTGACTCGTCACTATTTACAAGGGGAGAGAGAAAGTGTGTACCTTGTCCTTGGTGGTTTTGTTGTCTCCGTTTGGGTTTTAAGGTTTGGGTTCATCATTCCTGTTTGTGAGTTTGGTTCTTCTTGCTTTAGGTTGGTTACTTTCGTGTGTCGGCATTTGCTGAGCTTTGCGACTTTCGCTATTCTAGGCAATTATTTGCTATTTGGTGGTCTTTGTGTGACCCATTTGTTCGTTGCCTCGGGTGAGGTGTTTCTTTGGTGTTTGTCTTTGTTGAGACGTTTAGAGTATTGTTTGGTCCTTAGTGAGACCATTTGGTGTTCATCCCTGATGAGACATTCATTGTTGCTTTGTCTCTGGTGAGACTTTTGGAGTATTGTTTGGTCCCTGGTGAGACCGTTTGGTGTTCGTCCATGATGAGATGTTCATTGTTGCTTTGTCTCTGGTGAAACGTTTGGAGTATTGTTTGGTCCCTGGTGAGACCATTTGGTGTTTGTCTCTGATAAGACATTTATTGTTGTTTTGTCTCTGGTGAGATGTTTGGAGTATTGTTTGGTCCCTTGTGAGACCATGTGCTGCAGCTTCTACTTTGGTTGAGTACTCTTTGTTATTCGAACTCTTGGTGAAGTTGTTAGATCGTTTCTTTTGAATGTCCTCGATATGACATTTGGTTGAACTATTCTTGGATGTGGCCGAACTTGCTAGTGGATTCAAGATCTCATGAAGAAGAAAATTATTTTGTTTGGATTTATTTATATTATGTTTTCTTTGTAACAAGTTGGGCATAATCAATATATATGCTCCAACTTGAGGAGGAGTGTTAGGAAATCAGGAAATATATTGTAATCAAGTAGAATCCTTATAAATCATTCTATAAATCAGGGATTAGGGAATTCCTCATTAACAGCCATTATTACTAAGGCTCTTATCTCTTGTATATATATGTACCGTCTTTAGATGAATGTATACACAATTTTTATTCAAATTATTTAGCTTACAATAACAAACTCAACCCTTTAGGAAAACTTTTTAGTACTTTTTCAATAGGTAGCTTCTAACCTCTCCGTCAATAGATTGCAATTGACCAGCTGAATCAAGATATTGGGTACATGAGCCTAGAACTATCTCTGCAGCTCCTTTCCAATGAATGTGTACACTAGAGTCCGCCTGCCATGAAAATCAGAATCACTACCTATTTATGGTGGAAAATATATGGACAAATAAAACCAATGAATCAATAAGATGCATACATAATCTATGTATATATTATATTTATACACAGTAAATCTATAAACTGTTAACACCCAAAAAGAAAGAAAGAAAAAAGTAAATATGAAATATCAATTGATTAAAAGTAAAAGGGAGGGGAAAAATTGTTGGGGGGGGGGGGGGGTGTTGGGGGTGTAGGGAGTAAAGAGAGATAACCAACCTCAAATAACACCTTTGATGATGACTTATAAAATATAATAAACGAAGTAACGTGAATCAAATAATTACCAGCTTCAGAGCAGCACCCCCTCGCTTTTTCTCAGAGTTGAAGGGGAAGATATGTAGAATTGTTGAATTTGATTTGGTAAGATCGAATTTCATTCCCAACTGTTGCATGTATTTAATAAGATAACTTCAGTTTAAAAAACATTTAAAAATGTTGTGTGTGTCTTGAAAAAAATCTGGATATGTACATGCATGTTAGCAAAGGTACCTTGACAGCCCAAGAAAGGATTGCCTTTTCTGTAGGAGATCCCGAAATCTCTCCTTCTCCACCATCCTATTAAAGCAAGTCACAGAATGTGATGCCAACTGGATTTTAGTTCAGTGTCTTAGAGTTTCTTTTCAAGCACACTCAAAAAATTGTAACATATAACTATCTGTGTCAGTGTTTGTAACCAGTCTACAAGATTCACAAGATAATGCTCCTGTCTAACCTAAGTCTAACGATAACTTCAATTAAAACCATGAGAGACAAACCTGGATAGTAGATACTTCCGTAAAAATGAAGTAGAAAAGCGTACCTTAGGCTCAAAAACATTTCCACTAGTATTCTGTGCAACGCCCTCATTTATTAGAGATATAACATCTGGGTTCAAATCTGGTAAGTCATCTGGCAGGTTTATATTCTTCTTCCCAACATATGCCTCAACTACAGTCATCTACAACGCCAGAAAAAGAAATATAAATAATTAAATCTTAATGCTTCCACAATGTAGAACAAAATCTATAAAATGCAGATGGCTGAAGTTAGCATAATCAGCTAATGGCTTTTGTACAAATTGCAAAACGTGGACTACACTGTAGGGTATATGTACACGTTGAATGAGCATCAGCGGGTCTATTACACAATTGAACACGTTTATTGAACTTCTGATATACTCTACGAGTTACTTCTCTCTGTTTCTCCAGATTAGGATTGAGAGAAATTTTCTTTTGCGCTTCAGAAAGATGGAAATGAATCCTCTTTGATTCATCAATCCAAAGTACAGTAATAATATGGTATGATGTTCATCTTTTGAAAGCTATCAGTTTAAATGTCTGAAAACCATCATAACTATTTAACCATAATCCTTGGAGATGTGTTACTGTTAGCAATGGAGGATCAGTAGTTGTGTTATGAACCTGTAATTATCCTGACTAAAAAGAATATTAGTTGAATAATTTACATAAACAGATAAACTCTTCAAGCTATTATTTAGCTTTATAAAGCAAAATATGGTCATTCAAGCATCATAATGTGGAATTCACCTGATTCAATGTCAATGTTCCTGTCTTATCACTGCAAATTGTTGTAGCAGAACCCATAGTTTCACATGCTGAGAGCCTCCGTACCTACAGATTTGTGGTTGTTAGAAAGAATGTTCAAAACTTACAGAAACAAATTGCTAAATCATTTCACTGAAGAATTAAGTGATACCAAGGCTTTATCTGCCATCATCTTTCGCATTGAGTAAGCAAGGCTGTCATGAGAGCAAAGGGAAGAAAATAACAAAGATCAGAAGAAATGAATAATATGAGAGGTCTAGCATTGGCTACAACTTCTGTTATGTAGATTGTGAATATAATTAGGTTAGGTTAGATTGGGGATTTATTGGCACAATTAATCCTATGAGGCCAGTGACGTGGCACTAAACTAATTCTATGAGGCCATACGGGTAGTAGGTAAGTAGTTAGTGTAGGGTTAGTAATATTAGTTAGTAGTCAGGGAGAATTAGCGCATAACTGAATCAGTATTAAGGACTAAGGCTAGTGCCTGTATAAGGGAAAGCCTATGCCTATTGTATCATCATTGATTGTGTATGAAAGTAAAATTAGACTCCCTCTCACTTCTGTTCTGTCTTCTATTATGCTTAATTCTACAACTAATGCATCAACTTCTGTTGAAAAATTAGATACCAGCAACTGATACATACGTTAAGGTAACAGCCAAGGGAAGACCTTCAGGAACTGCAACAACCACAATTGTGACCTGTACAACACTATGCTTAGTAAAAAAACCATTAAGACATAGGAAAGAAAAGAGTAGATGTAGAAAACAAGATCCAGAACTCGCACATACAGCTATGGTGAAAATTTTGATGACCCCATCGATTGCACGACTAACACTAGTCTTTCGACGGACAAACTCAACATTTCCTTCCAGATCCTTTGTGTTCCCAGTAAAGTACCTGCAATTCCAAAGTCATAAAATAGCCAGTCAGAGGTGGCAGAACCTGTATTCAGAAGTAACAACCTACGTAAAGAACAAACTTAGCTTACCTTGCCAAGAGGACCCCCAACACAAGAACAGCTACTGAAAGCCCCACTATACCAATAAAAGTTGCTACTCCATTCAAACGTACCTATCACGTAAAAAATAAAAGATAAAAGAAAAAA
The DNA here is from genome assembly GCA_019022655.1 of Acacia acuminata. Classification (NCBI taxonomy): domain Eukaryota; kingdom Viridiplantae; phylum Streptophyta; class Magnoliopsida; order Fabales; family Fabaceae; genus Acacia; species Acacia acuminata. The sequence continues at coordinate 404,722 of JAFJYI010000036.1, forward strand.
CAGAGAGAGAGAGTGGGTGATGTTATTTGGACATGTCACAAGGATTGAAATGATTATGCGGAAACTTTTATTTGAAAGTTCTTTTGAGGATGGAATAGAATGACAAAAGGATTAAGATAGTGGAATGGTACAATTACAGTTATACTTCATTTAACTAAAGTTTTATTAGAAAGCATAAGCAACGTATGTTTGAATGAGGCAGGAAACCTGTAAAGGAGTCTCTTCGCCAGTATCCTCCGAGATACTTGCCATCAACAGTCCCCACTCAGTATTGATACCAACACCAGTTACCTAAAGATAACAGTACAACACATTACTCATGAAGGTGACATGGAAATTATTGAATTCCGTAGCAACTATAGAAGAGGAAGATTCTAGTATAGTAAGTATACGTTTTTGTGTGAAGAGTGAAATGCTCATCAGAATCACAACGAAGTTGTCAATAAATAATTATTATAAAAAGAATCAAATGCTTTGCAATATAAAGGCACAATCAAGCTATCAAAATTACTGATAAATAAAGCAACAATAATTTCCAAAGAGAAAATCAGACGTCAAGTGTTTGCCCGAACAAAACTTTCCAATTCAAAATATTTAAATTTGATCTACAATATTTTCATAACCAGACATCCCAGCATGTCCTCAAAGTGATAGATAATTATAGTGTTGGGAAAAAAAAATCCATTTACAGTCCTTATTTATAATCGTACAACAGCACATTATCAGACTATTAACAGCAGACATTGCCTTCAGCATATATTTACCAGCATAGAACCAACTCCATCTGCTACTTTGCAGCCAGACATCAAAAATGGTGCTTTATGGTCTTTGTGAACCTGCAGAGCACTCACTAAAGAATCAAAAGATACAAAACTCCATAATCACGCCAATGGAAGGCATCAACAACATACAATTTTGCTTTCACCAGTCATGCTGGATTCATCAATGGCAAGTGAGTGGCCAGTGATTAAAACTCCATCAGCAGGAACCTGAGTGCAACCCATGGAGTAACAAATATGAAAAGATGATAACTCAAGTTCCCGTAAAACAAACAGAAAGTTTATGTGAATTTACCTGATCTCCTATTTTAAGAGGCACAACATCACCAACAACAATATCAAAAATTGATATCTTGACTATTCTACCACCTCTAATGACCTGCATACGAGTTCAAGAGGATATGATCTATTTAGCTCCCCTATGATGAGTTGTAATCAAATAATATATGGCCACGCACCTCTATTTGTATATTTTGTTTTTCTGCATTCAAATTCCGAAACTGCAGAGATTGCCGATAATCACTGACAGCTGGTAGATGAAAAGACAATAGGGGAAAATAAATTTAGTATAATAAATGAAAATATCATCCATTTCTGGGTTAATGAAAAACAGAAGGTCAGAAAGAACATATATATAAATCAAAACAAATGGAAAAAATGATTTGCTTTCGAGGCTGAATCTGTATGGTAATCCTATGGACACTCGTAAAAGCTTAGATAATATTAAAACTGAAAGGAAAAAATTAACATCAATACCTGTAACTACAATGACAAGTAAAACTGCAAAAGCAATGCTTCCCCCATCATACCACCCTTCTTCCAGACCCTACCAAATACAAAAGAGGGAATTGATAAGTCTTGATGAATAATAACTATTTTAATAAAACTGTTTATATAAATATATTCTAGTAACAAGAGTAATCAGGACAAAGAACCACCAAGAGACAATCACTTACAAAGAATCCATGATATAAAACGGGGTTCTCAAAAATGAAGAATATAAATATGGCAAACAAGTAAAAATTACAAATCCCAGAATCAAAGAAGCAAGAATGGAATGCTAATTTGTGAAAGAAATATGCTGAATTCACTCATATTAATTAGTATGTCATGCTCAGGTAACCACAGTATTCATAAGCCATGAACAATGCAGTCCATCTTATACTTCATGCAATGCATAAGGCCCACATTTAGTTTCCCTAAAAGAAAGATTAAGGGCATCACATTTTTGTTACTGATTGGATGAGTTGTTTAAGTAGTGCGTCTCATCTGACAACAAATTGTGAAGAACTAGTTTATTGATTTCTTCATTTCAACGATTTTTTAAAATGTTCAAAATCCTTGATGCTCATATAATGTCCACAAGTTCTTTGACAAAATGATTTGATGGGACTGCCACACTCGTATCTCTTCCTCCAAATGGCATCACTTCATTGAATTTTGCATTACAACTCACCACATGAAAGAAAGTGTTTTAAACCTGAGAAGACTTGGTCAAACAAATTTATCTTAAAATATTGCTAGATTTATTGATTATCAAGAAGAGAGTGAGCCTTAAAACAACCATAAAGGTTGCTATCATATGATTAAGAGGTCATGGGTTTAAATCCTAAGATTGTGTACATATAACCCTCCTCAAACCCCACCTGGTGGGAGCCTTATACACTGGTGCACTAGGTTGCCTTTTTTATTGATTATCAAGATAAGCAAACGTCTCACATAGCTAAATGCAAACGTCCCCTTATCCTTCCACAAAAGGAGAAACCATTAATGCTCAATTTATAGCTGGAATTTAGTGACAGTGAGATGATATAAAACATATGGGTGTTAAGAGCACCTCTGTTTTTATTCCAAGTACTAATGAAACTACAGCTGCTACAATCAATATGATTAGGGTCAGATCTTGCCAAGCTTCCCATAGAAACCTCTGTAAAATAAACCACAAAAAGAGTTTTCATCAGCGTGGCAAATCAGCAACTAATTCATCAATTGTATTTTAGAATTTTACAAGTTAACACCATAGCAACGTACAAAGAAACTCTTCCCCTTTTTGCGAGGATACGTATTTGTTCCAAATGCGCTTCTTCTTCTTAACAGATCATCATTACTATCAATAATCCCTTTCTCGGGACTGGATTTTAGTAAATTTGATAAACCTTGGACCTGTGGAAATAACCATTGGATTACCATTAGCGAAATAATCACACTTTCTCATCAGTGTAAGGAACCCTAAAATTGTCTCAGATATGGAGACTTGCCCCTCCATATTGCTCTAAAGCAGAAAGGTCATGTTCCTTAAACATTGAGGCAAGTGCTTCAAGTTCAACTCCAAAATCGCCGACATTGATTCGAGCGGGGGTTCGCGCTGGAGTAGTTACAACTGCATTATTCCAAATGTATGTTAAGAAACCATAGGTTCTTCAAAATGCAAAACCTTACAGTTATGTATGAGAAGAATTCGAGTTTCAAAAATAAACCAAGTTAATTTGTAATGACACTGGGCAAAATTGAAAACAAGAAAGCAAGATTCCTACAACGGAATGCAGAATGATGAGAATGATTATTCGGTTAATAGGTAAATTTGCAGCAATGTTGCCACAAAGTGTTCTTTAAGTTCAATGCCTTGTCAAAAATTTCAAAATGTATCAATCTTTTTTTATACCGTTAAAAAATTAATGTGACGACAGTTACCCTATAAAAACTTACACAATAACGTTAGCAAAAACTCCTAAAAAAAAAACCCTTGTTTACAATGTTTTTCTTAACCCTTGTTATAAATTTATTACTGTGGTTTTGCTGGGTCGCAAGAGAAATTTTGTAAATGCAAATGCGATCAATAACATCGACCGGATTACAAGTTATGTTATCCAAAACCAGTCTGCCGTTAGTAACACTCAAAGAAAATCTGCAAAAATATCAACGACAAAAAAACCACAGGGAAGATAAAAGAAAAGGCGAATGACAAAATAAAAGAATTTTAATAATAAACGCTTTGAGTGACACTAGAAGGAGAACTCAATCTTATTCATCACAAAGCTCATCATGAGTTTTAAATTGAGGCTCCTTTAACAAAAACGAGCATCAACTTATTGCAGTTGCGGTAGAACAGTAATGATAAATTCTTCTTTATTTTAGAATTTCTACCAACAATTGACCTCTCTGATTCATTTTCTGTCGACCTGTGTTATGTGTCTACAAACACCACCAATATTTGATTTGATAATTATTTATCACAGCTACGGTGGGTTTGGTTTAACAATAAACTTATTATGTGATGTTTGTCAGAACAGTAAGACATATAAAAGTTCATATAACTCTTAAATATAAAATATAGTTTTTATATTTATTAAATTTTTTTAATTTATGTCTGTTGATACTCCTTCAATAATAATTAAGGAGGAGAAGGAATAAGAGAATTAATAAAGATGATTATGGTGTTTTAGAAAATATATGTTATATTAATCAACTAACTAACTAACTCCTTTAATCTAACTAAATTAAGTAAATATGTATTATATTAAGGAACGAAGGGAGTAGTTTGAATGGTAACTTTTGTATTATGGACAACCACCACTTACCATTCTAATCCCCTTTATAAGTCCTTTTTGAGAAAAAAAAAATTTGGGCATTATTATAAGTCAACTTGCAGAGTAATAAATGCCCTTTTTACAATTTTTTTTTTTCCTACTTGTAATAAACAAAAAGAATATATTCATGATAACTCTAAGAACTAATCATAAATAAGGGTGAAATTGAAATTTAACTCATAATTAATGAGTTAATTAACTCACATTAGCATGTGAGAGTTAATTAATTGGGACTTATAAATAGGACCTGAATAGTATTATACAAGAGGCCTTTGTTTAATGAGAGATTTGGTTGTAATGTTTTGAACTATTCCCTCCAGTCCACAAATAGGATACTTCAACTATAAACAAAAAAATGACAGTTAAGTCTTTTAATATATTCTAAGATATAAATTTTTTTTCACTTTTAACCTTCTATAGAAATGTATCTAATTGAATTGGAAATGTTATTTTAAAAGGGGATATAATGAGTAGGTAAAGTTGGAAAATGAGTATTAATCATGGGAAAAACACTTCTCATGTTGTAAGAGAAGTGTTTTCTCATGTCACACACACATAAAATGGTAGGACCCATATATATATATATATATAATTAGAATTATATATATATATATATATAAAATTGAATTATATATATATGTGGGTCCCACTATTTCATGTGTGTGTAGGAATCTTCTTCTTCTCATGCAACATAAGAAATTTAAACCCTATTAATCATAGGGAAAAACATTTAAAAAAAAAAGCATTAATTAAACTGGAGGTGATTTATATTTTGGATTATACATTTCTTTAAAAGGTGCCCTATATATGGACCAGATAAGTATTTGTTTCTGATGGATTTTTCAGTACTATTAAAAAAAACAATAAACTTATTACTATTATTAAAGCTCAAGGTAAATAAAGCTAACAAATCATTTTAAAAAAAAATTAAAAAAAGGAAAAAGTTAGATTAGAAGTATACCTAGTGCACGTTCACCAGCCAATTTGAAAAGCAGCGCAGCCTAATAGAACAATTAATTATTGTCAATTAGAAAAGAACAAGACGGGTTAGTAATTAGAGGGAACAAGAGTATTATTAATGTAATTAAGATCCAGAAACTTTACTCTTATGACTTGTGCGTGGGCTCTAATCAAGTTTTTCTTTTGTAGTTTCTCGTCTTCTTTTTTCAAGTCCAGAGTGTAACGAAAACGCCTTGAGGCATTGAGCACTAGTGCTGCTTGCTGCAATTGAGTGAAACTTCAGTTCAAATGCCTTGCAAATCACACTATGTTGTGATAGTGTAGTTAAATAGGTAGCATGTAACACAGTTCAGTAAAGTTATGCACTACAATTTCTTGCTGAAATTGCATACAACACATGACTACTCAAACCGATCACTAAACCGGTCGGGTACAAGGTTATAGATCAATGAGTCAAATAAGAGCTAATCTAGAATCAAATCAATGAGAAAGTGAAGATTTCATATTATTAATATAAAATTCTAAAAAATAATTAAAAAAATATTTTTTTAGAAAAAAAAAAAAAAAAAAAAAAAAAAGGTTAGCCGGGTTGATGCCCAGTTACTAAAAAGGTCCAGTTTGGGTTTAATATCATGGTTTATTTCTCGTATAAGTTATTGAATTAGAATAATTAATTTTTTTAATTTGTTTGGGACCTGCAATAAAGAATGGTTACTTTGAGTTGAGACGCGCTTTGCATGTCAATATTTGGGGCCAGCCTATATACAAGTCAGATTTGTCTTTTCAAAGATTCAAATACCTTTCATCTTCATGCCAGAAAAAAAGTACCTTGCATCTTGTCAATTTTCTGCCCTTCAATTCATATTTGACATGGATTACCATGATTATGCCAAGTGAATGCCTTGGTAAAGTTGGTTTCAACTTGCATGCTCAGCTATTAATGAGTTCATTCATGAATGATTAGGTGAGTAGGTAATGTGAACTCTTGCGAGTCAACATTTTCTGCATTTTGCAACTCATCCTTTTCTTCTTTTCAAAGAAACTAAGTATGCATACGTCAGCAAAACGGCATACATTGATTCATGGGTGCAAAAACCGTGACCGATGAGGTAGGAAATGATAAAATCAAAACATATGAAATCTAAACGTCCAGATCTAGAATTTGCATTCGGTGAATTACACAAACATCAAATGCATATATGCGCAATGAATCAATGAAAACGATATCGGCCGTAATATACGTAATGCGCGCAGTTGCAAATGCATAAAAGAATATGGCATTGTGATGAACAGGATGCACGCAATTCACATCGTCGGTTCATCTATCTATACGCAGACGAAAATGTGTTCGCCGGAGATCAGAAATTCAGAATAATGAAGAACGGAAAGAAGAATGAATGTAATTGCATGCTTACTCTCCATCGCTGAAGGGCCTCACGAGGAGCATTTTTGGTCTGAGCGATATCAAAAGGATCTTCCGGATCCTCCGGCATGTCATCGTCGTGGTCATTGACGTCAATGTGGTGCACGGCGGAGGTAGAAGGAGAGTCATCACCAGCCGCCGGATGCGCGGCGACGGTGACGGTGACAAAGATATTATTATTATTATTATTACTATCGGAGGCACCGTCGTTGGAACCTCGAGATGTGGCGGTCATAGTTGTGGCGTGAGCGATCGGAAATCAAATTAGTTACTGATCATCAAATCCGCGCGCCTTAGATTTTTGAAGGAGGACACAGCAAATTTGATCACGTAGTTCTCGCTTGTAATGCGGGCCCGTCTCAACCTGTCAAACCAACCCAACTGTCTGATAACTAATACCAAAAATTAAATTAAATTAAACAATGTCATTGCATGCAATTATTAAAAAAAAATATAAATAAAATAAAATAAATATGGTGTTTTTTCTCTAGGGACTGTTTGGTACTCAAGTGTGGAGGGAAAGGAAAATTTTATGGGTTTGATTTAAAAAGAAAAAAAAATTGAGTTAAAATTTTTTAATTACTCTTTTTTTTTTTTTTTTACTTCCTTAGCTTAGACAATCTATTTATTAAAATTTTATAATCCCATTTCTCTAATTTTTATTAATCTAGCTCTTTTTTATTTTATTTCTCTCCAAATTCCTCATACCAATCAGAAATGCCCATTTTAATGTCCGGATCTCTTTTTTCACTTTTCTTCTTCGAATCAATTATTAGATTATATATATATAAAAGAATAACATTTTAATATGTTATGCATACTAAATGATGCGATTTTAATTTTTCAAAGAAAAAATTCTCTACAGATTTTGTTATTTTGATTTTTAAAAATTCGTTAAAAATTTGAAAAATTAATTATTATGGGATACTACAAACGGCATTGTCGCATAGGAGAGCGGCACATCACAGGCCACAAACCAATCACAGGTGTGTTTGGCTGTCGAAGTACGTTTCATTTGTTAGCATTTGGTCGATGTAAACGAGGGCTAATCTTTTCAAAATAATCTAAGAATAGTTCAACAAAATCAATTCTGATGCCACCATGATACACCTATGCAAATCGGATTTAAAAATAAAAAAACAGAAATAACAATTTTAAGCACATAATTTCAATAAGCGGTTAAGGAGTGAAAATGTACATGAATTTTTACCCAAAGTGCGTTCAACACCATATACATTTTGGAGGTGCAAAAATAACCCTGAACATTTAAAATAAGAGCAAAAATGTCAGCAACAATAAATTTGACCTAATACCGTTACATATACATGTGCAAAAAGAGTGCAGGTTCATTATAAAAAGTAACAGTGTTAGATCAATTTTAATGGTGCTGCATTTTTTCTCTCATTTTAAATGTTTATGTATATTTTTGTATATCCCAAATGTACAAAGTACTAGACACATTTTTGGTAAAAATTCATGAATATTATTTTTACACATTCATCCTTCAATAAACTACCATAATTGTGTGTGTGATAAATAAATTGAATGTGTTGTATCGTCAAGGATACATATAATTTTAGTTTGGTGAAAACTAGTCCGTTGCAAAGAGATTAGCATCATTTAGATACTATATATATATATATATAGCTAATTCAGGAAGCAGATCCTATCATTAGCTATTTTTCTCATCATCCCTTATAAGCTCATTTAGACCGTTGATTGGGAAGATGAGAGAAAAATCAAAGAAGCATGGTGACAATTCAAATTGATTGGACGAAAAACACGATTTAAAGATTATAAAGGATGATGAGAAAATGATAATGAGATAAACCGAATCCACTAATCTATCATTGACGGACAATTTCAAACATGCCATTGACGAGCCCCTTACTTTTTTTTGACAAACACCAAAAACTGTTTTTGTATGTTTGCCAAAAAAAAAAAAAAGTAATATAAAATTTTTCTTCCATACTTTCTTCATATACCAAATCTTTTTAAAAAGCTAAAACAAATACACAAGAGGCTAAACTATGACCACAAATTTTGTTTCACATCTCAAAGTTATAATCATCTTCAACTGCACGCTCAGAGGACGTACATTTGTACCACTTATATGATAACATAGCACATTCATATTTCTAAGTATTCCCTCAAGTTTAAGCATAAAAGAAGGTTAGACTAGGAATTTATAGTCTGACTTGCTTTAAATAGTAAATAAGTTAGGCTTATTCTTAAGCTTTTTTTTTTTTTTTTTTTTTTTTTTTTTTTTTATGGATTTATATATGAGGCCCAATCAACATGTGGCCTAACAAAGGACAATCAATATGACACAGATATGGCGGCACAACATTTGAACTTGGAGACACAAGAGGCCCACAAATTCAAACTCTAAATCTAAAGGTACACTCTATAAGTGAGAGGTAAAACCTAAAGGTATGCATGCTCTCTTTAGCTATTTACAATTCAGTGGTAACTGTGCACACACACCACCCCCTTTGGCTAAACGTCTATTCGTGTACAATGATCTATCATCCTCATAGGTATCTGCTCCATAGATACCTAGAAGAGAAAGTTAAACGATCATATATCAACATACTAGTCCTTATAAGGCTAGACATCTGTGTTCTCATACATAACATTTAAACGATCTATATCAACATACTAGTCCATTAGGGCTAGACATCTCTTGTTCTTACACTGAACATTTTTTTTTACTATTGTATATAAAATATCATTCTAAATCAATTTTATAAATTTTTAATACAAATACTAACTTTGCATTAATCTTAAGTTTCACATTTCACCATTTACACACAAACTCAACATTTTCATTCATCCGCTCACTCTCTCTCTCTCCTCTTTGATTACTCAAAATGACAATCATGAATTAATTGCTAGTCAAAATTTGTTACAAGTGGATGTTGAATATGCTCCTTAATGCTAATTACTTGATTCATTTTGTAGGAGTCATTCAAGGAAGAGAAAATTATATTGAAATCTTATATTATTATAGTGACCATGATGAATTTTTAGAATTGTTTATATTACTATTATAAACAAATCATCATATCTGGATTATTGTAAACTTGTAGTTATATTAAATTTTGGGATATTACAATAAAATATAATTTAAATTCAATTTATTTAAATAATTAAATCATACATAATCTTCTTATAGCCTTTGATTCTATTTAAGATAATGTAGGTTTACCAAAATATACTCCCTCTAATCCTTATTATAAGGCACCAACTGCCAATATATTTTGGTCTTTATTATACGGCACCAACTGTCTCTAAATATGAGTTTGTCTCATTTTACCCTCATTTTTAATATTCCTCAAACGTAGTAATTTATCATCTGCTACACTCTAAACATTTACTCATAATGGACATGTTTCCCTCTCCCCCAATAGGCATTAGGACCCTTCTCATGTGCTATAATATTTTTCTTTCCCTTTTTCATTCCCAATGGGCATGTCCCCCCCCCCCCCCCCCCCCCAAAAAAAAAGAAAAAGAAAAATTGACATTTCATTTCTCACATGGTTTCAATGTTTCAACTCTTGTCTTCCAATGTTTTTCCTCTCCTTCCTCCCCCTCCTCCCCTCCCTCTTCCAACGTTTCGACTCTATTTCTTGTCTTTAATTTTTTCGCTTCTCAACCATCTCTCTTTTGTACTCATTTCTCATCTGAATTTTACAATGGAAAACGGTGAACTTGATGAACTTATTGCTAAATCTCTCTGTTCTCAAAAACAGAGTAGAAAGAAGCAAAGATGTTTAATTCCTTTTAGGGAGTTTGTTTGTTTTTTTTTTTTTTTAAAAAAAAAATTTACTTCACCCGCCACTTTTTTTGCAAAGTTTTTACAAAAAAAGAAAAAAAAACAAATGGCGCCACTGTCAATATTACTTTGAGAGAAAAAGAGCTTTAAAAAAATGGAGTACTCCAAAAATATGAAATTTGCAAAAAAGAACTTTGTAAAAATATGCAGTGGCGCCACTGTCAATATGGTTTGAGAGAAAGAGAGCTTCCAAAATATGGCACCATTGTCAGTATCTTTTGGACTACCAGTTGTGTAGATGTTGCTCAAAAAGGAATGAGGAGAGAGAAAGGAGTAGTGAGAGAAATCCAAACACATGGTAAATATGACAAATAATATTTTTAAATTGGCATCATTAAAGTAGGGGTAAATATGGGAATATTTATCAACTGAATACTATTTTAATGACTAAACTATCCTTCATTGGTTTAAGAGAAATGACAGTTGGTGCATTATAATAAAGACCAAAGGGAGAAGTTGATTTAGTGGTCAGGGGCCCGCTACATCCTTTGAGTTTCGAGTTTGTCTCTCAGAGGAGACACTTATGTTAAAAGGAGTAGCCACGAACCCCGAACCAAATACTAGATGATAATATATATATAAAAAGGGAGAATCTCATTAAAGAACCACATAACCAAATTTATTTCAGTCAAGGACCACAATATTCTGAAATTTCATTGCAAGACTAAGGACCAAAATCAAAATAAGTTTTATAGGTAAAGATAATAATACCCCTTGCTTTATTTTTATTTAAAAAAAAAAGGTTTAATCGTCGGCAGAGTTCCAACAACCTATCATCAGCCACTACCGATTGACCGTCGATGTTCGATACCGACTAGCCGGAGGTTTGACCACTAAAAATTAATGTGTTATTCATATAAGGATTCCATTTGTTCATAAAGAGTTGAACACTTGTTCATGATTCTACTTTTCATGACAAGTCTGCAACTCTTTATGAATAAATGGAATCCTCATATGAATAACACATTAATTTTTGTAGTCAAAACTTTGGCCTTTCAGTGCCGAAGTTATGATGGCCAATTGGAATGGGCCATCCCAACCTAGCGGTGGCTATTGATCCTTGATCCTACAATGAAATTTCAAAATATTTTGGTCCTTGACTGATATGAATTTAGTCATGTGGTCTTTTTAATGAAATTTTCCCAAAAAATAATATAGGCTTTTAAATAAACAGAAATTAGATATAATCTTGGAGGCTTTAGAGTTTAGGCCATTGTTAGTTCATTTGAAGGCTCATCTCATGTCTTAAAAATGCCTATATGCAGACTCAAGCTTATTTGACAAACTCTAACCTATTTTCACCCTTACTTGATTACTCTAATCCTTTATTATACTATAAGATGTGTCTAATTACTAATTCACACATAAGGATTAAAACAATTAAAAACCTTACATTTGATATAAAATTCATGTGATTTATAATAACACCCCTATTAAACAAACTAAACTACAAAATCATATTAATTTCTAGTTTCTTTCAATACTCTTATTAAATATGAAGATATATGGAAAAAAAAATATTTAAGGCTCAATAAAGTTATCAAATACGTTTTAAAAAAGGATTACAAATACTTTCTAAAAGACATCTTATAAGAGAAAGCTGGAAGGAGTATATAAGGTTTCTACATGTTTAGGAACCCCTAAAACCATGATTTCAAAAATCTTTTATTATAAATTGAGATAAAACTCTTTACATACTTATCTCGTAAATCGTAATATCTATTCTTCAAAAGTACTTAAGCTAAAAACTTTGGTCAACTTTGGTCTACTAGAAGCTATTCAATCAAAGCAACCTTTGATAATCCATTCTTGTAAGCAAATTTGATAATAAATTTTTGGAGTTGCTAGAAATCATAATGAATTATAAAAGACAGATTCACGATTTTTTTTTGAAAAAATGTCCAAAACCTCGAACATATGTCAAAAACAAATATGAACTGGAAACCAAATACTCCTTTATAAATCATAATTAAAAAAACAAATCAATTTTATACTAAATCTATAAAAAGCTTGCATCAACTCAGTCAGGGAGACAACACACTTTGCTGGCATAATGATTAAACTAAAATGAGAGAGGGGTAGAGAGAGAGAGAGAGAGAGAGAGAGAGATTACCTGGAGGGATAAAAGAGAGGACTTATGAAAGAAGAAGGGAGGGGACAAAATGGGATTTTCAGCGAAACTTGCAGTGCTCAATAGGTCTGAGGCAGCATCTGGTAAGAAGGAAGTCGATGGACACAATCGATTGGGAATAGATAGAGTGTGGAGAGGAAGGAACTTGACTTTTGGACTGAACCTATCAGCCGTGCTGTGCGCCTGTGCCTATCAGCTTTGCTGTGCCTGAAGCTTCCTCGAAACTTCCTTGATGTCTACATCCATGTGCATAATAAAGTCCCCACCAAAAAGGTATCAACTAATAAGTTTATTCTTCCCAAAGAATATTAATTATTTGTTTTCACATGTGCCTCTTATTAATAAGGAGAGTGGGTGAGAGTAATAATTATATAATATTAGAATTTAGTGCAATTAGTAGGGGTAATATTGGAAGTTACTTAAAATGTAGGACAATTTTATTGACTTTAACTGTTTTTATTGGTGTTTTACAATAAATACCAGAAGGAGTATAATGAAAAATAAAATAATTCATGTTCAAGAGGAGGAAAAAAAAAAAGGAGAGGGAAGGGTTGGGAATACTTATTCATAAATAAGAAAAAAAATAAAAATATGCATAAATTTAAGATATCTAATAATTTTATTGGACTTATAAAAAGGATCAAAGTGGTAAAACTTAATTTTGAAGGAGGTCTTGTATTTTGTGTTATTTATGTTTTTTTAGAAAAAGATAAAAATGAAATTAATAAAAATAAAGAATTATAAAGTAATGTAGAAAGTAGGACAAGAAGATTGAGGGAAAAAAAAAACTTTAAAAAATATGAGGAAGAAAGCAAGGAAACATCCTGCCGAGTTGTATATTGTAGTAGTATTTATTATTCATGAGTCCTGGTATATTTTCTTCAGATAAATAATAATATTTTTTTCTTGTGTTTTATTTTCATTTTTTGTTTGTTTGAGTAGGCTCTGAATAATTTCAATTTTATTAATTTATTATTTTTCATGTATTTTAATGGAATTATTTTTTGAAAATTTTGCGTATTTCATTAGGAAAAATTCCAAATATATATCATGGAATCATTGATTTGGAATTTTCAAATTTTGTAGGTATTTATTCAAATTCAGCCATAAATTATGATTTAATCATGAGAAAATTAGGAAAAAGTTTTTGTTTGGAAGTTTCATTAGACAGAAGGATCTAATATAACATCTTAGTTTTTATTTTTTAGAGAATAACTTTTACAATTTACGAGGTAACTATGTAAGAGGAGTTTTGTTTCGATTTGTAGAAAAGAGCTTCTGAAACCATGGTTTGGATGTTACCCAAATACTTCATCTAGTCCTTAATAAGGCACCAATTGTGTATAACTGACTGATTTATTGAGTTTTTCCCATTATAATTGACTGATTTATTGAGTTTTTTTTTTTTTTTGCCAATATCATTGACTATTGCATTCTCAATCCACTCATCATGTTTCTCTCTCTCCCCATTAACTTTGTATTTCCCATCAAATCAACATGTTTCTCTCTACCCCTCAATAAAATCGGGATAAAGGTAAAAATATTTATCAACTGAACACTAATTTAATGATTTAATTGTCCTTTTTTAGTATAAGAGAAATTGTAGTCGGTGCCTTATAATAAAGATCAGAGGGAGTACTCACTAAATATATGACATAATTGACTTTTTTTTTCTAGAGATATTAAGAAAGCTAAATAATTACTTAATCATATCATATATGTTGTGTATGAATAAATTATATATTAGTTTATAAGTCAAGAAAATTAGTTTGAAGAAAAAAATATAAATATAAATACTTTGAAATAATTTAGTTAGCTTCCTTAATCTTTTTGAGTCTAGAGGTATGCCCTAACCCTAGTGAACCTCAGAACCCAACTCACTTAAACTTTTTTGTACCAAAAAAAAAAATGTAATTTCATATACAAAAATGATCGCTACTAAGATTCAGATCCTTCTAGCTAGTCAATATAATTATTTAATCCTTATAGTTTCATCAAACTTACAACTCACTTCATATAGTTTAACTCATTGCAACTTAGTCTTTAAAATTTCTTTATCCTTACCAATATATATATATATATATTTGAGTCTCTCATTACAACTCGTCCAATGCGGCACTAACTATGCAAAAATGTGTAGTTGGCATGTAATTTCGTCTGGACTTTTTGAGATGAAGAAAAATGTAAAGGAAGAAGAAGGAAAACCCATTTCCCGACTGAGCCCTGTCGTTGCTAAAAGAGTTTCGTTGAGAAGAGGAGAAAGCGTGGAGGAAGAGGAAGAAGATGGTGAAGAGAACAACAAAGAGAAACTGACTTTTTTTGTATGTCCGATGTGGTCATATAAAGATGCCAAATAAGCACATTTTTACATAGTCAATGCTATATAGGATGAGTTACGAGAGACTCAATTTTTTTTAAGTACAAATGAGGAAACTTCAAGAATTGAGTTACAAATCAATTGGCAAGGATTTAGTTGCAAACTCCATGAAATTATAAACATTAAATAACTAATTGGGGAAATTATATTTAAATACCATTTGAATTTACCAAATCTCTAAATGTCTGTTAAATTTGTTAAAAGACTTAAAGATACCAAGGACCATATAAATTTTAAATTCGGGTGAATTTACCCTTTTGCCCTTAATTTTTAAATAAATAAAAAAGAAAAAGACCCTCACCGAAGGGCCACCGCCGACCGCTGGAGGACCGATCGATGGTCGACACCGCAACCGCCAGCACTGGCTCTAACCACCGCGTGGCCGAAATCCCGGCGATGAGTCTTTTTTTTTTTTTTTTTTTTTCGGGTGGGGTTGAATTTTTTTTTAAAAAAAGATTCAATGAAAGTGAGGTGGGTGGGAATCGAACCCACCCCACTTTCATGGGGGCCCTTGTTTTTTTATTATATATATTCATTAACAAATATATATATATATATATATTTAACATTTTTATTATCAACAAACACTTTTGTAAATCCCATTCTTGAACTTGTAAATACCATTGAAAGATTTATTATAATTGCACTTTTATTTGTTGTTCCTCGAGACAAAAATGGTAAACCTCAAGAACAAACTCATAAGCTGTCATTGAAAAACATGTAAATGCCATTGAAAAATTTATGATAATTCACTTTTATTTGTTGTTTCAATGGAATTTACAAATTTTTCAATGGCATTTACAAGTTTTTCAATGACAGTTACAACTTACGAGTTTGTTCTTGAGGTTTAGCATTTTTGTCTCTAAGGGAACAACAAATAAAAGTGAATTATCACACATCTTTCAATGTCATTTACAAACTCTTCAATGGCATTTACAAGTTTTTCAATGGCATTTATGAGTTTGTTCTTGAGGTTTACCATTTTTTTTTCCAGAGGGAATAACAAATAAAAGTGCAGTTATAACAAATCTTTTAATGGCATTTACAAATTTTTCAATGGCATTTACAAGTTTTTCGATGGCATTTACAAGTTTGTGCTTGAGGTTTACCATTTTGTCTCTGAGGGAACAACAAATAAAAGTGTAATTATAACAAATCTTTCAATGGTAATTACCAATTCTTCAATGGCATTTACAAGTTCAGTAATGAGAATTACAAGAGTGTTTATTGATAAAAAAATATTAAGAAGAATATTTTTTTTTTTTTAATATATATACATATTAAAGGAACCAAGTGGCCTAATGGTTGGGCTATTTAGCCCCCATGAAAGTGGGCTGGGTTCGATTCTCACCCACCTCACTTTCATTAAATATTTTTTTTTTAAAAAAAATGATTCAACCGCACCCAAAAAAAAAAAAAAAAAAAAACCATCTTTGGATTTCAAGCCGTCGATGGCCGGAGCCCAGCGCCGCGATGCAAGGCCGCTAGCATTTGGTCTTGCGACGGCCGGCACGGTGGCCTTCCAGTGAGGGTCATTTTCTTTTTATTTATTTATTTATTTAAAAACTAAAAGCAAAAGGGTAAATTTACCCGAATTTGAAAATCCCTATATGGTTCTTGGTACTTTTAAGTCTTTTAACAAATTTAACAGACATTTTGGGGTTTTACAAATTCAAATAGTATTTAAATATAATTTTCTCTATATTGAAAAAAGGAGAAACACTCAACGTCATGGTATTCTCTTTTTTTTTTTTGTTAATATTATCTTTAGTTCATATGTTTTATAGTCATTTTGGTTTTGGTCTCTCAAATTTCAAATAACTAGTTTTAGTTCCTTAAATTTACTCTGTTTCAAGATAAATTCAATCCAAACCTTGGTTTGAAATTTATCTTGTTTGTTTTTATATATATATATATATATATATATATATATCGAGCTCATGACCTATAGTCAGCAAAATTACTCAATTATCTTGCCCAGTCAACCACCCATGTAAGCAACTTTAGCGGTGTTAATGCCACATCATCAAGCTTAACACCATCAAGGTCATTTTCAAACTACGAGACTAACAGTTTGAAATGAAATAAACTTCGTTGGATATGATTAGTTTTGATGATGTCTTATATAGATGTCATTATTAAGAGTAAAAAGCTTTGTATCACTAGTGGAAAAAAGGGCTTTAAGACCACCTCATTTAGACCGGAGTATTGAAGATCCAGTTTTAAAAGTATGACCGGTGGCAGTTTCATAAATATAAAGAACTTTTTGGACCGGATTATAAAGGATCCGGTCTTAAAAATATGACTGGTGGCACTTTCATAAATATATAGAACACTTTTAAGACCGGATTATAAAAGATCCGGTCTTAAAAGTATGACCGGTGGCAATTTCGTAAGTATATAGAATATTTTAAAATCGGATTATAAAAGATCCGCTTAAAAGTATGACCGTGGCAATTTCGTAAATATTTTGAGAAGACGCCGATCATAGATGAGTCCAAGAATGCGATGATTTATTCCTTCACTTAATTGGATTTATATACAGATGCTAATAAGTAAATAATCTTTTGACCTAGGCAGTTCCTATAATCTAGGGATTAAAATCAGGAATATAATTACGAAATTCAAAAAATCATAATTTGCTAACTTAATTCCTAAAATCTCTCTAACAACTTAATTAAGATAATTGTATAATATAATCGTATATGCTAACTAATTAAATCTGAACTTCCAACAAATATATAGAACACTTTAAGACCGGATTATAAAAGATTTGGTCTTAAAAGTATGACCGGTGGCAATTTCGTAAACATATAGAACACTTTTAAGACCATATTATAAAATATCCGGTCTTAAAAGTATCACTAGTGGAAAAAATGGTTTAAAGACCGCCTCATTTAGACCGGAGTATTGAAGCTCCAATCTTAAAAGTATGACCGTGGAAATTTCATAAATATGAATTTTTTTAAAGACCAGATTATAGAAGAATATGTATGAAAAGTATGACCTAGGTGGCATTTTCATAAATATAAAATTTTTTAAGACCGGATGTTTAAGAAATCCAATCTAAAAATTATACTTTTAAGACCGGATTTTTAGAAGTCCGATCTAAAAAATCCATTTAAGACCAGGATGTTTATGTCCGGTCTAATAAAAAAAACCCCTTCTCCGAACTCCGCCCTTCCTATCCGCGTGTTTCACTCTCTCTCACACATACAGAGACGACCGTGTAGAGAGACTCAGTCGACTCCATTCCTCCGGGCGTCGACTCCGTTTTTCCGAGCGTCGACTCCGTCACCGGTAAAGAAGTAGTGATTTCTGAAGACGACGAAATGTCCACCAAGATTTTCTTTCCCAAAATCATGAATCCAAATTTAGAATTACCTATTCTCGTTTACTTGTTTTGGGGAATGGTTCCGATCTTGTCTCGTTCTGAAGAAGAGATCTAGCTTAATCTTCACGCCGATTTGGGGAATGATTCCTCTTATTTAGGTATTTTTAGGTATTTTCTTTCTTCTGATTTCTTTAGGTATTTTCTTTCTTCCAAAGAAGTAGTGATTCCCTCTGATCTGGCTCAATCTTTAGTTTAGATTTGTATTATATTGGTTGAGACTTTTTTTCCCTTTTTTGTGATTCATCTGATGTGGCTCAATCATTTGTTTAGATTTGCTGATTTTGGGTCCTTTTTTTTCCTTCTCGCGATTGACTCTGCTGAAATTAGGAATTTTGGGTGCTCAGTTTCAACGAATCGCAGAATTAGGTTTTCGAGCATGAGTCTCCCATTCGGTTAAGGTATTATTTTTGTATCGACTTTTTTCTTTCCTGGTTTGTGCTTGTTCTTTGGTTAATTGGCGAGGGAATTCAATTTTCATTGTATCGGAGTGAGCGCAAGCCCTTTTCATCATCATCAAGTAGTTGGTGGCCTCCAAGTAGAGGTGGTTTCGGCACGGGTGCTGCGGGGAGGGAGAATTTTTTTTTTTTTTTTGGTTTTTGCCAACTTTTTAAGATCGAATGTTTAAAAAGTTCGGTCTAAAAAGTATTATTTTTAAGACCGGTGGCAGTAATAGACTTTTAATACCGCCTGTATCAAGATCGGTTCTAGATCCGGTCTTAGAGGGTGCTTTTTGTCCGGTCTTAAAAGTGTTTTTTCCACTAGTGTATACTATATTTATCTCCTCATTGACTAACTACTATATACTTAATATATATTTAATGTAGATTAGTCCAAGTTGGATTATAGGGATTAATCAAGAAGGAGATAAGAGATTATGAAAAGAAGAACTTGCGGAAAGATGTCAAGGAAGCAAGGACTTATCAAAGTATTTTGAGAATAATCAAGAAGAAGAAGAGATATTGAAGAAGGTAGAAAATGACGGAGAATGATCAAGAGAAGAAAGAAAGAGTTGAATTATGGAGAATGATTAAAAGAAGAGAGATGAAAGAAAGAAGAACTTGCTAAATGGAATGAAAATATGATTATTCAAGTTCTTAGATTGATTCTAGAAATTTCCACGATAATATGGAAGTTGGAATGGGTCAATTCGGAGTTAAAATAAGCTACAATTGCATTCCTGAAGTCATGCTTGAGCAAGGTACATCTCCAGCTCCTTTCAGGCATAAAATCCGCTCATGCTCGAGCATAAAAAATGCCTGCTCGAGCAGCATGCTCAAGCAAAGAAAATCTGGTGCTCGAGCAAGGTCGTTTTTCAGCTACTCTGTTCAGCTCTGTTTTTGGCGACGTCTGGTAATTCAATGATATCTCCCAAACCAGAGATCAGATTGAAGTGAAACCAATTTTGTTTGAAACTAGACTCCAAAATCATCATTATGATATAAAATTAAATCCCAAAGGAGTTCAAATCAAGGACCTATGATTTTTTTAAGTTGCAACAAAAATCAACGTCACAATCTAGAACGAGCTTCAGTATTTTGAGCATATCTCACAAACGACAAATCCAAATGAGATGAAACTAGTGTCATTTGAAACTAGACTCAAATACCTTTTCAAAAACATCAAGATCAAAGAAAATAAAGATCACATTGAAGGATATATGATGTTTTGAATTCGACGGTCAGTTCAGGATGTTGCAAAAATGTTGATCAAGAACAACCTCCATTCATCTGATGATAACGGACGAAATACAATGAGTTTGGAGCTGATTATTCTTGCATTGGAAAGAAGACTTGAATAGAGTTTGCCAAATTTGGAGCTATTTTGAAGACACGTTCACTGAAAATTGTCCCTTGTACCGCCAATGCTATTGCGTTTTTGAAGGACAATGGAGATGGATATTTGCACAAGATCATGGTAGAAATCAATTTGACATTCGAAGATGATCGAGCAGAACATTTGGAATGCTCCAGTAACATCGAGCTAAAAGCAAAATTTCCACAGTCATGCTCGAGCATCGTTGGTTGGGTTGCCTGAGCATGAGCTCAGAACAGAAATTTCCAAATCGAGCAATCATGCTCGAGTAGAGAAATGAGCTTGCCCGAGCAGCGTCAAGTGTCAGTGAGAATTCCAACTATGAAGAGTCTTGCTCGAGAAGAGAAGAAGTCTTGTCGGAGCACCATGCTCGAGTAGACCATTTATGATGCTCGAGCATCATTGGGCCCAGAGCAAAAGTTCACAAGTTGGAAGGACGTTGCCCGAGCAGATGGTTGGACGTGCCCGAGCAACATCAGACTTTGAAAGAAGTAAAGAAGCTTGCCCGAGCAGGGAAAAAGGCTTGCTCGAACAGAGGTAAAAGGTTGCCCGAGCAACACCAACTCTTCTTTCATCTTTACTCTCTAGATGACCTGTGCTTGAGCAGGAATCAACCACGCTCGAGCATCATGCTCGAGCAAAAAGCATGCTCGAGCAGGAGCGTGATATCTGAATGTTTTTGCTTCTGTCTGCGACTTGCTCGAGTAACAAACAAGACTTGTTCGAGCAACAGCGAAAATCCACAGCTTTTAACTTAGACGCTAAGTGAAGCTTGCCCAAGCAAGCTTGGGATCTTGCTCGAGCATGAGCGTGATCTGACATAAAACATGTTGCTTTTCAAACTGATGCCCGAGCATAAGATTAATCACGCTCGAGCATGATCACCTCTGTTTTGAAATCACCGTCTTCGAGAATCTTATATCATCGAATGTGCTCTCATATTCTTATATCATCACTCATCCCAATTGCTTTTAATCAGTTTGCTAATGAGTTTCAGATGATTATATGAAGAATTAACATCAGATTATCAAAAAGAAGATGATGATGTCAGAAGCTCCAACGGCTATATTTATTTCTTCCAACGGTCATATGCTAAATGCAAAGAATTACTCAAACGGTTGAATACTCTACATCAACTATATAAGGAGAAGCCTTCAAGATAGAAGTGGTTAGAGACAAGAGCTTGCAATGACGAAATGCCAACATTATGAATCCAACGATTAACTCACACACTCTCTGTTTCACAATGTTTATATAGTTTTCAGTAAAGAGTGTGATGATCGATTTTGTACTTCAGTGTTCATCTGCTATCTACTCGTGAGGAGTTATTAAACATTTATTCATCTCATTCAGATATTAAATCTTAAGGTGAAGGAACCTTAAGTGTGGGTGTATCAATTACAACTTGTAAGGGGAAGTGAGTCCGAGAGTGAAAGGATCATCCTTTGTTTATAGAGTATATAATTGTATCCTTACAGTGTGTAAGGGGAGTATCTCGATAAGAGATTGTAAAGGCAACACAAGTGCCCGATTAAACTTGTGAGGTTGTAAATGCTTTTCTCTTGTGCGCGGTTAAACAAGGAGATAGTGGATTTAAAATCTTAAGTGGAGCTTGGGGATTTTGGACATAGGTCAAGGATTGGCCGAACCAAGTATAAATCTCGGTTGCATATTCTCTTCCCTAAACTCTTACATTTTCAAAGTATGTATGTTTGAATGACTGACTATTGCTTTATAAACTATTTCTGTCATTCGAACTACTTTTAGTAAGTTGCGAAAAGATTTACAAAGTTATCTAAAGTTTTATCAGACACCCAATTCACCCCCTTTTGGGTGATAGCCAGATCTAACAAACTTAAGGAACTAAAACCACATATTTGAAACTTTAGGGAGGACTGAAACTAAAATGACTATAAATTACAAAGACCAAATATGATATTAACCATTTTTCATTCCTATGAGTTGTGGTGGCGCACGCATTTCGTTTTTATTTTCTTTCTCTCTCTTTTTTTTTTTTACCATCTTTTATTTTCTTTCTCTTATGAGCACGTGAGAAATTATCTACATGCCCTTATTAAAAATTTTAAAAATTATTTGAATAACCTTAATTTAAAATTTGAAAAAAAAATGACAACAACAAAAAATAAAAACAATTAAGATAATAACTTAATAATAACCAATTTCACAACAACAACAAAAATACATTGACAAGTGTTAGTAGGTTAGTGAATATCAATAACAATAACATTTTAAATTTAATACATAACAATTTGAAATTATCAAATCAAAAAAAAAAAAAATAACTAAGATAATAAATAATTAAAAATATTTAAGTGATTTCAGTAAAAAAATTTAACGAAAAATGACAAGGTCCCAATTAAGAAAAGGGTTAAATATGAAGGGTTGAATGCCTAATTTAAAGTTTTTTGTTAAGGGGACGCTCAACAGCGAGAGTTTTTTTTGGTACCAAATTTGCCCGGAAGTATTAAAAAGGTATCAAATTTACCCAAAAGTGACGGAAGTCCATGTAGATCGTTAAAATGTGAGGTGGCACGCCACTCATCACACGTGGCATGCCACCTCATCAATCAAAAGTATCATTTTTGCCCGGAAAGTTTTCATTAAGGAAGTTTTCATTAGGAGCAATTTTGAGCAATTTTGCCCTTCTTTCTCCCAATATTAAATTTGCCTATTAAATCAGTCAAAGACCACATATGTCATGCCTTGAAAATGTTGAACTTGAAGTCGAGAGAAGGAGATCCTTGACATATTGAGCTCAAGGCGCGGAATTTGTGGAAGGCGGTCACATGGACTAAAATATCGTCGCAAAAACCCGGAGGAAGCATAACTTATAATCTAAGGAAATGAAACGCAAAACAAGAAATGAATTATTCCAAAAATTGGTTCAGTAAAACAAATCAATAGTGATAATATTTACGTTCATGTAGACTGATCATTTGCTTAGATCATAAGTGATGCTTCACGTGACGGTTCGGCTTCACAAATTTTGCGCTTTGAGCTCAACATCTCAAGGATCTCCTTTCTCGACTCCAAGTTCGACCTTTTCAAGGCATGACATGCGTGGTCTTTGATCGATTTAATAATCAAATTTAATATTAGGAGAAAGAAGGGCAAAATTGCTATTTTTTAAACTTCCGGGCAAAATTGCTCCTCAATAAAAACTTCCGGCAAAATTGCTCCTCAATGAAAACTTCAGGGCAAAAACGATACTTAACTCTTATTGGGTTGATGAGGTGGCATGCCACGTGGACACTCGATTAAACTTAACGGTTAAAATTAACGGAGGGCAAATTTGTTACCTTTTTCATACTTTTGGGGCAAATTTGGTACCAAAAAAACTTATGTGTCTTTGAGCGTCCCTTTAGCAAAATTTAAGAGCAAATTAGGCATTTAACCCAAATATGAAATTTGACCTGGAAGTTTTTACGGAGAAGCAATCTTACCCTAGAAGTTTTTCTTTTCTCAATGTTGCCCTAGAAATTTAAAATATAGCAACATTGCCCATTTACTGTTAAAAAGTTAATGGTTAAAGTCAATTTTTTGATCGCCAATATTAGTTTTTAACAGAATAAGAACATTATCTTGTGTTTTGAAACTTACGAGGCAACATTAAGATAAGAAAAACTCTCACAAAGAATATTGCTCATGGGCTTATATACTTCGGAATATATTTACTACTTAACCCTTAAAAAAAATAATATTAGAAAAATCTCATAACTTATTAATGTTAGTTCATTCACTTATTAATAATTACTCATTTCCTTGTGAGACTTTTTTTATATATTTTTTTTTTAAATTGAGACTTTTGTGTAATTTTTCTGAATTTAATCATACCCAACTTCTTAGAAATTTCATGAGTCATTTCAAGATCTAAATTCAAATTTTCAGATTTGGAAGTATTTATTGTCTCCTTCATAGTAAACAAAAGTAAGAAAAAAAAAAAAAAAACAGCGATAGGTCTATGTCGCGTGAGAGTTTGAATTTTCTCAAGAGAGGACATTTGCTTTCATGACATCAGCCGACAGCTGACTTCATCGTCAACTGCGGTCTAAATTAGGTGTCTCTTGGTCATATCTTTATCAGAGGAATGAGAATATTTTTTTAATTTTTTTTTATATATTATATTTATTTAGTTTTAAATTATATCTTTATTTTTGAAATTTTTTTATTCCAAGTATCTCAAATTAATTAGTTTCCAATTCTGCATTCAGAAATATGTGTTGTAACACCAGTAAACTAGAAACTAATTAATTTGAGATATTGGGTGTAAAATAAATTTCAAAAAAGATATAATTTATATCTAAATAAATATAATATATATAAAAATAAATAAATAAAATATTCTCATCCCTCTAATAAAGATATGAGTATATAAAAAGGCACCTAATTATTAGACACCTAATATTAGCCTTCATCTTTTTTCTCCTTTTCTTTAACTTTATTTTTTGGTAAACACAAACCCAGTACAACTTTATTTTTTGGTAAACACAAACGCACTACAACCAAAAACTTTAGAAAATTCAAAAAGTTGTTAACTTTGTGCGTGTTCATACTAGCCAGCAAGCACATTGAATGGTGGCATTTTAAAGCATATCTTTCTTAAAATATACTCCTACTATTTTTTTTTGGGAAAATCCCCTTCAGGGTTCAAATAATCATAATATTCTTAAAAAAGACCTAAAAAAAAGTCACATATCAGAAAATGCTAAAAAAACTTTTTCGGTATTATGTCAGAAAACGTTAACAATTACCACTGCCTTATTTATAAGTCTCCTTTTAGCCAAACTACACATATCAAGGAGAGGTAGTTAGCTCAATGATTATGAGGTGAATTTTCAACTTTACCCTCATTTGTGATTGGTTACCTTCAACTTTTTCTTCTCTCTCTATTTTCATTAGTATTAATATGGGTAAAAGTGTCACAATCTCATTTGTTTAGTCAAAAGGACTTATAAATAAGACCAAATTATTTTGGTCAAATGGGACTTATAAATAGGACCAGAGTGATATATTAGTATAACATTAACAACTAAAGCAGTACATATTAACAACTATATTAGTATTTGAGCAAAAAAAAACTATATTAGTAAACGTTAACAACTATATCAATAAACATTATAATTTCTTTTTTGACATAATACCCAAAAAGATCCTAAGACCTTTTTTGATATGTGAGTTTTTTTTAGGCTTTTTTTTAGAATATCTTGGTCACCTAGGCCCTGATGGAAATTTTTCCTTTTTCGTCCTTATTCATACTGTGGACTGTTTGATTCAATTCCATGATATAAAATACATAAAATCTTGACGTAGAGAGTCAATTCAGATGTCTGGGGGAAAAAAGAGATCACACTTTGTAAAGCTAATTGCTTTAAATGGATGTGTTGGATTACACTAACATAACATATAAACAATGATTACACGGTGTAGGTATATTAAAAAATGATGTTATTTGCCTTACCTACTTCATTGTCTTCCTACTACGCGGTTTGAACCTTTTTGTACTTATTTGTACTTCATTAGATTTCAAAAATAATTTTTATTCTATCATTTCTTGGTGCGTAGTAAAAAAATGGTTTGTAATCATCATTTCCCACAGCTGTGTTCTACTGCATTCCCAAGGACCCGTTTGATACTAGGAAAATTTGGGATGGAAAGGGAAGATTCCAAAACTCCTATGATAAAAGACGTTTGGTTACACCATCTTCCGGTAAGGCAAGTTCGGCAATTGTTCAAGTTTTAATGTTAAAGGGAAGATCTGATCCCTCACATATTGGTGAGATCTAATCTTCTTTTATGTAAAATTCTCATTTAGTCACTTATCTTCTTCCTCATTTCTCACCAATCTTCACCTTTGACCTTACCTTCGACTCTCATTCTCACCTTCGACTCTCTTCCTCGTTGGAGAAAACTTTGACCTTCACCATTGCCGCGAGCTTCGCCTATCATCTCACTCTTACCACATCGGCCAATATCGCTGTCACCAAAGGAAGTTTAACGGCGATTTACAGTGAAGATTGAAGAATCCGCGACATTGATAACGGTGAGAGAGGGAAACCCGTCCGAACCACGCACCATCATGTTCCAGACCACCACCATCGTTCCTTCCTCTGTTTCCCAACTGTTTCCTCGATCTGAAACTTTCTATGTTTGTGCTTGTGCTATGTCGGCGATGGTGAGGAATGAAGAAGGAGGGATGTGTTTTTTTTTATTTTATTTTTTATGTTAGGGGAATTTTGGACATTTCAAATATTATATTTTAATTTTTTAAAATTATCATCTTCCATTTTCATTTCCATATCTACGAAACAAAAAACCCCCTTTAAGCTTCATTCCAATTTTCCCTTCCTTTCCTTTCCCTCTTCAAACTTTTCTTGTACCAAACGGGGTCTAAAGCTTTATATTTTAGGTGCTTGTTTAGAATAGCAATTAGAGTCTTCAAAAACAACTTTTCAATTATGGTTTACGATATATGAGATAAATATGTAAGAGAAGTTTTATTTCGATTTACGTAAAAAAAGCACTTTTAAGGACCTTAAAACGTGATCCCAAACAAATATTTTACTGTCTCTTTACCGTGTTAGGAGAGGAAATGTTTCTACTAGCCTTGCTCCTCACTTTCTCTTCACTTATTACTTTTACTATTTGATTAATTTTCAATATTTCAAATTTAATATCACATAAAAATATTATTATAACATTAAAGAATGAAAAAAATATAAATAAATGTAAAATTTAATTTAAATAGTTCAGATAGATTTACATGGGGTAAAAAGTATAAATATTTTAATGAAAAGTTATGACTGTGAACTATTTAGATCAAGTTTTAGTATAAATTTATTTATTTATTTACTGCAGACCTGCAGTTATGAAATGTTCAAATTAAATTTTAAATGTTTAAGTTTATTTATACATTTCTATTTAATATTATAATAACATTTTTCATCTTGTTGAGTAACCTTGATTTAGATCCATAATATTATATCTAAATTGGGAAATATGTTAACCGATTTAATATGTTACTATGAAAGAAAAGTCATTCAAATAAAATTTGATTGGTTGTAAATTACATAAACAACTTTTTTCAATCAAAGGTAAAATAATTTTAATATTAGGGTTAATGTCCAATTTTGCCGAGAAAGTTGTCAAAAAGAGCAATTTTACATGCAAGGTTTTTTAGAAGCAAATAAGCAATGTCACCCCAAAATTTTTTTAGATCGTAGCAATTTCACTCCAACCATTATCTAAGTTAAATTTGACCTTTAGTTGACCAAATATGCTAAATTGGAAGGTTCACATGTCATCCAAATTATTTTTGTTAAAGGGCAAACTTGCCCTAAAAATTTTCACTCACGGTAATGTTGCCCTAGAAATTTTTTGAATTCAATAGTTCGAGAAAGTTTTCAAATTGTAGCAATTTCGCCCTAACCATTATAAATGTTAAGTTTGACAGTTAGTTGACAAAATATGTTAAGCTGACAACGTGAACGACATTCAAGAAGAGGTCGCAGATGAGGAGGAGCTCACATTTGTTGGATATGATTAGTTTTGATGATGTCTTATATAGATGCCATTATTAAGAGCAAAAAGCTTGTATACTATATTTATCTCCTACGTTGACTAACTACTATATATTTAATGTAGATTAGTCCAAGTTGAATTACATAGATTAATCAAGAAGGAGATAAGAGATTACTGAGAAAAAAGAAATTGCGAGAGAATGTCAAGGAAGCAAGAAGTTATGAAAAGATTTTGGGAATAATCAAGAAGAAGAGGGGATATTGAAGAAGGTAAAATTTGCAGAGAATGATGAGTCCAAAGAAGAAAGAAAGAGTTCATTTATGAATAATGATCAAGAGAAGAGAAGAAGAAAGGTTGGAAGAACTTGTTGAATGGAATGAGAATATCATTATTCAAGTTCCTAGATTGATACTAGAAGTCTCCATGATTAAATGGAAGTTGGAATGGTTCAATTTGGAGTTAAAATAAGCTTCGAAGTCATTCTCGAGTATGGCAATGTAATTCTCGAGAATGGTGCTTGTTCATGTGAAAATTGCAAGTCATTCTCGAGAATCGACATCAATTCTCGAGAATGGTACTGGATTCTCGAGAATGGTATTGTAATTCTCGAGAATGGTCATGCTTCAGCAACCCTCTGTTTCACGTTTCACTCAGGTGACGTTTGGTAATTCGATGATATCTCCCAAACCAGAGATCGAATTAAGGTGAAACTAGTGACATATGAGACTAGACTCCCAATGCGTCATTTTGATATAAAATTTAAGTCCAAAGGAGTTCAGATGAAGGAGCTATGAATTTCACAAATTAGCACATCAATTCACGCCACACGACAGACCAAACTTTGGTATTTTGAGTGTATCTCACAAACTAAAAAATCCAAATGAGCTGAAACCAGTGCCATTTGAAACTAAACTCACAGAACTTTCCAAAAACATCAAGATCATGAAAAAAGAAGATCAATTGAAGGAGATATGATGTTTTCAATTTGACAGTCAGTTCAAGATGTTACAAAAACACTGGTCAAGAACAACATCCATTCATCGATGATAACGGGACGAAATACAACGAGTTTGGAGCAGATTCTTCTTGAAATGGAAAGAAGACTTGAAAAGATTTCTAAGCATGGGTGGTTTGACAATTTCGCCATTGCAAGTTCACTTTGCAAATGATTCTCGAGAATGAGAAATCAATTCTCGAGAATTAACGATGAATAAACCCTGGTTATATTTCTCTCTTCAGTATTAACTTACAATGTGATTCTCGAGAATGAGCGTGATTGTTTCAATTCCATTTCTCGATCAGATCAATTCTTGAGAATGCCGGAGGATTCTCGAGAATAAACGTGGCTATCTTGTTTCTATAACCATTCTTGATCAAGGCAATTCTCGAGGATGACTAGATGATTCTCGAGAATGCACGAATAACATTTTGATCCAACATGCTCTCAAGTAATTACATTCTTTGATTCTCGAGAATATAAACATGATTCTCGAGTATGGTTATATCAATTCTTTCAATTAGCTCTCTGATCATAGGATTCTTGAGAATGGTTGAAGCAATTCTCGAGAATAAGTTCTTCTTAGTTCTGCCAAATTTCCAGTGTCGCTAATCGATCTCAAAAATTCAATGGGTCATTATGGATTGTCTATTAATCATATCTGAACTTATTTATATCAGGTTTAATCATCTTTTTTATTGAGTTTCAGTTGATTAATCGTGTTAATCTGAGTGTTTGAACAAAAGGCAATCTGACATGGCAAACGCATTAAATGCTCGTTCAGAAAAGTAGAGCTACAATCGGAATAAGATTTTCATTGCAGTCGAAGACATTCTTTCAAGGAATACCTATTCCAGCTATTACTCTGAATCACTTTCTGCACAAGTACATTCGACGGTGAAGCATTTATGAAGCAACGGTCGATTAACTTCAACGGAAATTATTTGTGTCTAACGGAAATACGAAGAGACACAATGGCTAGTTTACAAAGCTTCTCAACGGTCATTAAGGACAATCAATTATAAAAGGAGAAAGATTCAAAATGGACAGAGACACATGAGCTTGCACTGTCGAAATGCTGATATTATGAATCCAACACTCAACTCATATACTCTCTATTTTACAATGTTTATATAGTTTTCAGTAGAGAGAGTAATAATCGATTATGTACTTTAGTGTTAATTATATTCACTTCTGAGAAATAAGATTCATTGTAATCATTTTATCTGTTTATCTGAGAGTTACTCAAGATTGGGTGATCTTGAGTGGGAAACAAATTGTAACCTTACAATGTGTAAGGGGGAGTATCTCAGTGAGAGATTTGGCTTCACAAGTGCCTGGGTAAACTTGTGAGACTGTATAGGCTTCTCTTGTGCCCGGATAAACAAGAGGATAGTAGATTGAAAATCCCAGAGAGTTTCTGGGGATTGGATGTAGGTCAATGATTGGGCCGAACTAGTATAAATCACAGTTTGTATATTCTCTTCCCTTAGCTCTTATATTTCTAGTATATGTTTATTTTGAATATCTAACTGTTGATTTAGAAAATGCGAAAAGATTTTCCAAGTTTCAAGTTTTTTAATCTTCACCCAATTCACCATCTCTTGAGTTCAGCCGGTTCTTCAACATTCACTAAATAGTAATGAATAAAGAGATTCAATACGCACTGAGCAAGATTATTGAGAGCAAGGCCATAGGTAACCCTCGCTCTCTTTGTACCCTAGCGACGTTGAGATAAATAGGTACCTCTTCGATTTTCTGCTTATCACAAGGATGCTTTCGCCTCTTTGATTTTCATCAATCATTCAGACATGATGATTTTTGGAATTTATTTCTTTATTTATAAATCTAACTCAAAAGCAATAAAGTGGGCGACACATAAATTTGTCAAATATGCATATTTAACTAATTAATGTGTAAACTTAACTGGATAACAATTAGGGTGACATTGTTAAGATTTGAAAACTTTTGGGGTAACATTGCTCTTGAGTAAAAACTTCTAGGCAAATTTGCATATGACCCAAAAAAAAAAAAAAAAAAATTGATATAGATGTCAAGTGGACTGTCACCTTAGTATAGTTGGCAATTAATGGTTAAATTTAACATGGACAATGTCCAAGGCTAAATTACTACGATTTGAAAACTTTTTGGATGAAATTGTTCTTAGAAATTTTTTTTTTTTTTTTCCGGCAACAATGCCCTTTATGATGGCTTTGAGACAAAATTATATCTTAACCCTTAATATTAAGGAATGCAACTACAGTGTACCAGAAGAATATTGACAAAGAGTATGTCTTTATAAGTCATAAAATTGGGAGGGGGCTATGTCAGAAACAACATTAAAGAAAGCAGCAAGTATAATATTTACCACCTTTAATTTATAATATAAGAGCTAGTCGATTAATTTAAGTAGATTAAGAAACTTAGTTATGTTAATTATTTATAATAAATATATGTTGGTTTTCCTAAAGTATCATATTTCCTCATGACTACCTTTTGGATAGAAATTCTTAAGGAAAAATCCCATATAAAGTTACTTAAAATAGAAAAACTCTAAATTGGGTTGGTAAATTCAAAAAATCATTAATTAAGTCATCAACCCAATTTAGGATTTCAAAATCTGTGTAAAATAACTTTAATGCCCCTCCTTTCTTTTCTGCCAGCATTTCTTCTCTCTCATCTAAAAATATTGTAGGTTTTTATTCTTATGATAATATACTTAATATATTCGAATGAATCATATTTTGTTGTATTAAAATTAATTTTGATATATACATTGGAAACATAAGTTAGGGAGTAGTAAAACTCATTAATGAGGAGAGAGGAGAGGGTATTAACATTATTTTACCCATATTTTAAAACCCTAAATTGGGCCAACGACTCAATTAAAGATTTATTGAATTTACTAACCCGATTTAGAATTTTTCTATTTTAAGTAGCTTTATATGGGATTTTCCCAATTCTTAATATGATGGATACTCTTTGAGAAAAAAATTTATAATTTTAAAAGATAAAGTTGATTAAGGTTTTATATTTAAAACTACTTTCAATAGTTTCATTGTCATTGGGGGGTTTTTTTTTTCACAATCACTAAGCTTTTTTTTTTTTTTTTTTTTTTTTTTTTTAATGCCATCCCAAATAGACCTTATATCCAAAGCAATCATAACATTCAGGATTGCACTAGATTTATTGGATTACACTAGCATAACATATAAACAATGATTACAAGGTGTAGGTATATGATATAAAGAGGTACTCCTTCTGGTATTTATTATAAAATACCAATCAGAGAGTTTATTTAGTCTTTTTTATAAGACCCTTATTTGTTCCCAAAAAGCATTAATTATTTGTTTCCATGTATGCCATAATTAATAAGGGTAGTAAGTGAGAGTAATAATTAATATAATATTAGAGTTTAATGCAATTAGTAGGGGTAATATTGAAAATTACTTAAATTATAGGACAACTTGATTAACTTTAACTGTTTTTATTGGTTTGTGAGAAAAATTAGTTAGTGCCTTATAATAAAGATTAGGAGAGTATTTGCCCTGACCTACTTCATAGTCTTCCTCCACGTGACCGACCGACCAACCAACCATCCACCATTGCCGTCCAAACTCTATTGAGTGGAGGAGGGTTTTTTTTTTTTTTTTTTTGGATTTGAAGGATACGGTGTTTGAACTTTTTTGTATTTATTTGTACTTTATTAGATTTAAAACATAATTTTTATTCTATCATTTCTAGGTGCGTCGTAAAAAAATGCTTTGTAATCGTCATTTCCCACCGTTGGGTTCTACTGCATTTCTAAGACTTCATATTTTGTGTGGAAGGTTTTTTTTAGGAGTAATATCACCCTAAAAGTTTTTCAATCATAGTAATTTTACCCCAACCATTATCTATGTTAAATTTAACTGCTAGTTTATGAAATATGCTAAACTGGAAAGTCCACATGTCATCCATATTATTTTTTGTTAAGGTGCAAACTTACCATGAAAGTTTTCACTTAGAAGCAATGTTGCCTCGAAATCTTTTTGTATTCAATATTACCAAAAGGTTTCCAAATTATAACAATGTCACCTTAACTATTATATTTGACAGTTAGTTGACTAAATATGGTAAGCTGATGAATGAGGAGCTCGCATTCGCCAAAGAGTAATGAAGAAAAAGATTCAATAATACACACTGAGCAAGATTATTGACGACAAGGCCAATAGTAACCCTTCGCCACAGTACCCAAGCAACATCAAGATAAATAGGTACTTCTTCGATTTTTTCCTTATTATATAAGATGCTTTCACCTCTTTGATTTTTACCAATCATTCAAATGGGATGCATTTTTTAGATTTCTTTTTTCTTTTTTTATAAATTTTACTAGAAAACAATAAAGTGGGCAACACATGGACTTGCCAAATATGCATATTTAGCCAAGTAATGGGCAAAATCAACCTGGATAACAATAAAGATGAAATGGTTATGATTTGAAAACTTTTGAGGCAACATTACTCTTGAGTAAGAACTTCTAGGCAAATTTGCATATGAACCCAAAAAAATGACATGGACTGTCATCTTAGAGTATTTAGACAATTAATGGTCAAATTTAACATAGACAACAATCAAGATAAAATTATTACGATTTGAAAATTTTTAAGGTGACATTGCTCCTAAAAAAATTTCAGGATAACAATGCCCTTTTATGATAAATTAGAGACAAAATTAAATATTAACCCTTGATATTAAGGAAAGCAACTACAATGTACCAAAAGAATATGGACATAGAGTATGTCTTAACCAGTCATAAAATTGGGAAGGGGGCTATGTCGGAAACAACATTAGAGAAAGCAGCAAGCATAATACTAGTATTTACCATCTCTAATCTATAATATAAAAGTTAATTGATTAATTTAGGTAGATTAAAGAAATTAGTTATGTTAGTTATTTATAACAAATATATGTTAGTTTTCTTAAAATACTATATTTCATCATGACTACCTCTTAAATAGAAATTTCTTAATGTGATAGATACTCTTTGAAGGAAAAAAATTATAATTTTAAAAGATAATATTGATTGAGACTTTATATTTAGAACTACTTTCAATAGTTAAGTATAATAAGAGATAAAATTAAATCCATAGCGATCATATAAGTAAGCAAGAAGTCATTCTTTTTATGAATCCAATAAAGACATGCACCAAGATAAAGAAGTACCATACTTTGATAAATTCTTGAATCCACATTCTTGCTCATCGCTCATCCCCAAATTAATTAATTTTTTTTTTTAAAAAAATACTCCATACACTAAAAATTAACTAGCTTGAAACACTAGGTGTTGAAAAAATATTATAAGATATTGATATTACAAGAAAAATATTTCTGAGTGCAAGACTAAAAATTAATTCATTTAAGATACATGGTACTAAAAATATTTCAAAGTGCAACATACAATTTAATCCAAATAAATAAGAATATGTAACCAATGGGGTTGGCGTAAATGGTAAGCGGTTTGTGCCACTTAAGTAAGATCTCGAGTTCGAGTCTTATGAATGCAGAAAAGCCCCGCTAGGAGACTCATCCACCATAAGCTAGGTGCGCGACCTAAGTTGGATCCAGTTTAGTCAGAGTAAAGCTCCGGATACCGGATGGACAACGAAAAAAAATAAGAATATGTAAAAAAAAAAAAAAAAATTGGGTCCCTCACCTCAAAATTGGGGGATGAGTATGCCTTGCTCATAGATACGCTGGTGGAAACCCTATATTCTTCCAACAAGAAATGCCATAAAGGCGAGCCAAAAATAAGCCTGGAAATAAGAGTATGACAAATAGACTTTGTGTTTTCTTCCTTCCATGAAGCAACAAAGTCCAATTATTATTGGAAATTGAAAGATACACGGCTTAGTTTCTCTTTTTTTCCTCCATTAATAATAAACAGTTGCTGGAAATGAATCTCAATATAATCTTGAAAGGAGAGACGTGAATAACAAAAAATGCATGTGAACTGGCTGGCCAAGAAAATGCATGTTAAACAGAAGTAGAGAATTGTCTCATCTCATCTTCTTTTCCCTTTCTCTTTTATTCATTTTTTTCCCCAAATGAAGAGCACACACAAACACATTCACACCCACAACACAGATTTAAACGTGTGACCTCTCTCGGGCGACTGCCACTAAACTCGAGTTTTTGGCATTTACTCCTTTTCTTATGATTAAACCGTCCAAATATGCTATTTTTCATAAACCATCTAAATATAATTTTATGATTAAAAAGGAAGAGAATGAGAAGGAAAGTTTTATCAAACATAATGCTGCCTATTGTCTTGATATGTACAATACTACTCCCTCTAGTCTCTATTTTTTTTTTTTTTTTGAGAATTCGATTAGGTTATATTCAAGTATTGTCGATCGAATATAATTTGAGTAACTCTCTTGAATGTGTTTTTTGCATTCACATGAACTTAAACTTGAGACCTCACATGCTTGTATAATTAGCTAAAACCTCTTTCATTAAAGCCAACGCTTATTGGTACCCCTCTGGTTTTTATTCAATGTTATTAAACTTGGACTAGCCACTGAACCGGTTGGGATAGTGGGTCATAGGTCAATGGAGTCAGATCAGATTTAAACCAGAGCTAACCTAGGACCGGATTGGTGAATAAGTGAACTTAAACGACGCCAAAATGGGGTAGTTTCTAATTGCAATACCCAAGTTCAAACTCTCTCTCTCCTTCTCTTCAAACATAAAACTCGAACAGAGTGGATCAAAAAAATCCACACAGATACCATCACTCGGATTCAATACCTTCACAAAATCTGTGTCTCCTCCATAACCTTCGTCATCCTCATCTTCATCATTCTTCATCCATTCCCACTAGCATTCACGTGAATTCACATTCTACAACAGTGACTCACAATATGATTTCGAACCTGGCTCTTTTCCTCCAGCTTTCATCCAGTCTTCCTCTTGAGGCTTCAACGACTCACTACCCGAAAATCCCTCATCAACAGTTCGTACTCTCCTCTTACGCCTGCACACATCCTCGCCCTCATCCATCGGTAGATCCTCACTTGCCCCTCCCCGCAATACACGACTAGAGGAGCCACTCATCTTATCCGCCACAATGGATGACGGAGCTCACAGCTTTTTCCCCAAATCAGAAACCCTAGCAAAGCTCTTTGTTGTGTTTTTTGTCGTAATCTCATTTATTACTTGAAAAAGTATTTATAAAAAGACTAAATTTTTTAGTTAAAATTAACTTATAAAAAGAATTAAAGTGGTACACTAGATGTATTGGATTACACTAGCATAACATATAAACAATGATTACAAGATTTAGGTACATGATAAAAAGAGGTATTTGCCCTGACCTACTTCATAGTCTTCCTCCACGTGACCGACCCACCAACCGACCAACAGTCCACCATTGCCGTCCAAACTCTATTGAGTGAAGGAGGGTTTTTTCTTTTGGGGATTTGAGGATACGCTGTTTGAACTTTTTTGTATTTATTTGTACTTTATTATATTTAAAACATAATTTTTATTTTATTCTATCATTTCTAGGTGCGTAGTAAAAAAATGCTTTGTAATCATCATTTCCCACGGCTGGGTGCTACGACATTCCTAGGAATTCATATTTTATGTGCTAGGTTCTTCTACGAGTGATGTGACCTGAAAGTTTTTAGATCTTAACAATTTCACTTCAGTGGTTATCTAGGTTAAATTTAACTATTAGTTTATCAAATATGCTAAATTAAAAAGTACATATATCATCCATGTTACTTTTGTTTAGGTGCAAACTACCCTAAAAGTTTTCACTCATGAGCAATGTTTTTTTCTAAAAAATTTTTTGGATTCAATATTAACAAAAAGTTTCCAAATTATAGCAATGTCGCCTTAACCATTATAAATATTAAATTTGGCAATTAGTTAGCCAAATATGTTAAGTTGATGGAGGAGAAGCTCACGTTCACCAAAGAGTAATGGAGAAAAAGATTCAATACACACTGAGCAAGGTTATTGAGGACAAGGCCATCGGTAGAGCTGGGAATCAGGGCCGGCTCGGCCCTACAGGGCCTGAGATAAGAAAAACATCTGTTTTTCAAAGCCCGGCCCGATAGTACTGCGGGGCCAAAGGCTGGCCTGTAGGGCCCTGAAAATTACTATTCCAAATTTTAACTTTTTTTCCTCGGGTTTTTTTCAAAGAAATATAATTAGTAAATTGCAACCATTAAAGTTCTAATATATCAAATAAATATTATCAACATTAATATCTAAATAATACAAATCATTCAACAAATAAACACATTCATTAATTCGTGATAAAAAACAAACCATTATCCACAATTGCCTCACATAAAACGTAAGAAGCGTTAAAGTAAGCAACATTAAATAACTCATAAAATATAAAAGCATACCATTATCATTGTCAATTGTCAACTTCTTTATCCCTATCATCAATTTATAGATATTTTATTGTGCTTCACTTTGAGCGAGGAAAGACCATTTGTCTTCACTCTTTGACTATTTTTTTTTTTAAAAAAAAAATGAAAATGCTACGATAACGGGGCCCTAACGGGCCGATAGTCCGAGGCCCTAGGGGCCGGCTCGGTCGCGAGGCCCTATAGGGCCAACCCTGCAGGACCAATTTCAAATTTCAAGCCTATTTTTCAAGCCCGAGCGCCACAGGGCTAGGGCTTAAACGGGCTGGCCCGACGGGCCCGGGCCGATTTCCCGGCTCTAGCCATCGGTAACCCTTTGCCATGGTACCCTATCAACATCAAGATAAATAGGTACTTCTTCGACTTTCTTCTTATCATATAAGATGCTTTCACCTCTTTGATTTTTACCAATCATTCAAATAGGATGCATTTTTTAGAATTTTTTTTTTTATTTATAAATCATACTCGAAAAGAATACAGTGGGCGACACATGCACTTGTCAAATATGCATATTTAGCCAAGTATGGGCAAACTCAACCTAGATAACAATCAGGGTGAAATTGTTATGATTTGAAAACTTTCGAGGCAACATTGCTCTTAAATAAAAATTTCTAGGCAAATTAGCATATGAACCCAAAAAAATGACATGGATGTCAAGTGGATTGCCACCTTAATATATTTAGATAATTAATTGTCAAATTTAACATGGACAACAGCCAAAGCAAAATTACTATGACTTAAAAACTTTTAAAGTGACATTGCCCTTAAAAAAAATTAGGATAACAATGCTCTTTTATGGTACCCTATCAACATCAAGATAAATAGGTACTTCTTCGACTTTCTTCTTATCATATAAGATGCTTTCACCTCTTTGATTTTTACCAACCATTCAAACAAGATGCATTTTTTAGATTTTTTTTTCTTTATTTATAAATCTTACTCGAAAACAATACAGTGGGTGACACATGAACTTGTCAAATATACATATTTAGCCAAGTATGGGCAAACTCAACCTAGATAACAATCAGGGTGAAATTGTTATGATTTGAAAACTTTCGAGACAACATTGCTCTTAAATAAAAATTTCTAGGCAAATTAGCATATGAACCCCAAAAAAATGACATGGATGTCAAGTGGATTGCCACCTTAATATATTTAGATAATTAAGTGTCAAATTTAGCATGGATAACAGCCAAAGCAAAATTACTATGACTTAAAAACTTTTAAAGTGACATTGCCCTTAAAAAAAATTTAGGATAACAATGCTCTTTTATGATAAATTCGAGACAAAATTAAATATTAACCCTTGATATTAAGAAAAGCAACTACAATGTACCAAAACAATATGGTCAAAGAGTATGTCTTAATTAGCAAGTCATAAAATTGGGAAGGAGGCTATGTCGGAAATAACATTAGAGAAAGCAACAAGCATAATATTTATCATCTCTAATTTATAATATAAGAGTTAATTGATTAATTTGGGTAGATTAAGGAAATTAGTTATTTATAACAAATATATGTTAGTTTTCCTAAAATACCATATTTTATCATAATTACCTCTTAGATAGAAATTCTTTAATGTGATAGATACTCTTTAATTAAGAAAAAAAAAATTATAATTTTAAAAGACAAAATTGATTAAGACTTTATATTTAGAACTCTTATATTAAGTATAAGAGATATTATTATATCCATAGCAATCACATCCGCAAGCAAGAATCATAATCCAATAAAGACCTGCACCAAGATAAAGAAGAGGAAAAGAAGTACCACACTTCGATATATTCTTGAATCCACATTCTTGTTCATCGCTCATCCCCAAAAATTAATTAGTTTGAGATATATAGTACTAAAAATATTTCAAGGTACAATATACAATTTAATCCAAATAAATAAGAATATGAAAAAAAAAAAAAGGGTCCCTCACCCTAAAATTGGGGGATGAGCATACCTTACTCATAGATACGCTGATGGAAACTCTATATTCTTCCAACAAAAAATGCCATAAAGGCGAGCCAAAAACAAGCCGGGAAATAAGAGTATGACAAATAGACTTTGTGTTTTCTTCCTTCCATGAAGCAACAAAGTCCAATTATTATTGGAAATTGAAAGATACACGGCTTAGTTTCTTATAAACAGTTGTTTGAAATGAATCTCAATATAATCTTGAGAGTCCGGTTTCTCTCCTCAGCACCCTCTCTGCCCATCCCTCATTGTCACAATCCTGGTCGTCCAAATCTTGATCCAAGGGCCCAGATTTATTTTTGAAAAAACCGCATGCGGTGTGTGTACCGCATGCGGTTTTTTCAAAAATAAATTTGGGCCCTTAGATCAAGATTTGGACGGTCAGGATTGTGACAATGAGGGATGGGCAGAAACACGCTGGGCAGAGTATCTCCTTCCGAAATGGAGGGGTTGAGTTTCGCTCATAATCATTTTCACATTATCTCTAAATCGTATTCGTCCAATTAATCACAATATTACTTTAACCTATATCTCATTTTCCTAATCAAAGATTTAGATGGGCTGATGAGAGAAAATTAAAAAAAAAAATGAGGAGAGGATCTTCTTCCGAAAGGAGAGACATGGATAACAAAAAATGCATGGGGACTGGCTGGCCAAGAAAATGCGTGTTAAACAGAAGTAGAGAATTGTCTCGTCTCATCTTCTTTTCCCTTTCTCTTTTATTCATTTTCTTTTCTTTTTTTTCCAAATAAAGTAATCATTTTCTTATGTTTTTATACGAGACAAATGAAGAGCACACACAAACACATTCACACCCACAACACAGATTTAAACGTGTGAACTCTCTCGGGCGAATGCCACTAAACTCGAATGTTTGGCATTTTTTTTCCTTTTCTTATGATTAAACCGTCCAAATATACTATTTTGTATATACCATCTAAATATAATTTTGTGATTAAAAAGGAAAAGAATGAGAAGGGAAGTCTTGCCAAACATATGTACAATACAACTACCCTCTAGTCTCTAATTTTTTTTTTTTTTTTTTATGAGAATTCGATTAGGTTATATTCAAGCATTGTCGAATATAATTTGGGTAACTCTCTTGAATGCATTTTTTGTATTCACATGAACTTAAATTTGAGACCTCACGTGCTTGTATAATTAGCTTAAACCTCTTTCATTAAAACCAACGCTTATTGGTACCCCTGATTTTTATTCAATGTTATTAAACCTGGATCAGCCATTGAACCAGTTGGGGCAATGGGTCATGGGTCGATGGGTCGATCGATTTAAACTAAATCTAACTTGGGACCGGATTAATGAGGAAGTAAACTTGAACGACGTCAAAATGAGGTAGTTGCTAATTGCAATAACTAAGTTTGCAATTGTAACATCCCAAATTTTACTATTGAGGTTTAGAGTTGAGTAAGACTTAATTATTGATGAGATTGAGGTATCACGAGGTGAAATTTGAATGTTTGAGACTTTTAGAAACGCTAAGGATAATGATTGGAAATTATATCTTCAGACAATGATTGGAAATTATATCTTTAGGCATTTCGAATAGTTTTGAAATTTGAGATTTTTTGGGTAGGAACTGATAACATTTTTTAGTAATTCTTTTTGCATTAAAAATTAGACATGTCAAGTTTTAGTCTTAATTTGTAATTTTTGAAAATATGAAGAATTAGATATGAATTTTTAAAGTTATGAAATTCTGAAGAAGAAAAAACACTAATCAACTTGTCAAATCGGTTAGACCAAACCAAGTAGTGACCGGTTCATCGGTTTCCTAGTCAAATCAATCAGGGTCTGGTGTGTTTTTAATAACTATATTTTTATTATAAGAAATCTCCAATGATCTCATTCCAACAAATTAAAAGGTGGGTAAATAATTAAATTTTTTTTTTTTAAAAAATCCGAATTTACTCATATTTAAAACCATGAATTACATCTTGAAAAGGAAAAGGGGGAAAAGAAAATTTCATCAAACTTTAAATATAAAAAGGCGGATTGGTTACTATTTTCTTCTCATCCTCTTCCCTTCCATTACTTATCTCAGTCTTTGAATTGAAATATCTGAAAGGTTCAAATCTAATATTTTATAAAAATATTAATAAAATATCAAATTATTAAAAAATAATTTAACAAATTTAAAAATTGTTACATTTTAGTTATGATAATTTAGAATTGCAATAAAAAAAATTAAAATAATATTTTTATAAAACATTAAATGGATTTCAATATAAAAACTGAGATAAATAATGAATGAGAAGATGATGAGAAGAGAACAATAAAAAAAAATAGACAACGGTGGCCAATCCCATGGGTTAACCTGTTACTTTTCAAAAAAAAAAAAAAAAAAATTAAAATAAAAACAGCGATCGGTAGCCAATCCCATAACCAGGCGTATGATAAAGATATATGGAGTTTGAATGACCAAAAATAGGTCCAAATCAAAGCCGCATTCAATGGAAAATTGGGGGTAACAATTAAAAGCAGTATGTGGATCACCGCAATTGCCTCAATGATATCTTACCCCGTTCACATTAAAAAAAAAAAAAAACCAACATTTTTGGAGGAAGATGATATCTTACACTTAAACGCCCTTTTTTTTTTTTTTTTTAAAAACACTTAAACGCCCTTATTTCAAAATATATGTCTTTTAAGATTCTAGTATACTAATACTAAAATTACAATTATGGGGTAGAATTTTTTAAAAAGTAATCTTAATTAAATCCAATTGAAATACCAAAATGTAAATTTAAAATTACGTTTTAAACAAATTCCTAATCAAGAGGTTAGAGGCTCAAGTAGGAATTTTCAAACATTGCTAAATTACGGAGTTGCTCATATGATTCATTTTTACATTTTTGATTCATTTTATAATTTACCCTTCAGTTCTAAATATATGGGTTATTTGGAAAGTTTGCTTGGGTTCTTAGTATAAAATCTCAATTTATTTTATCTCCCAAAATTATAATTTTTTTTCTCAAACTATCTCCATTGATTGCCTATATTAAGAGGGATTTTCATCAAGTGATAGTTTTCCAATACAAATGATTATAGGGTTTTTTTTTTTAAACAACTATTTTAATTATGAATAATTAATTTAACTAATTTCCTTGATAATTAGTTATATAGCCCTATATTTAATACTAGATGGAGTAAAAAAATAAAGCCAGCAAAAATTGATCCAGCTGATAAAAAGTCAACTTATATACCATATATATTTGGGAAAATCCTTCTTAGGCCCAAGTTATCAAAATATTGTCAAAAAATACCCAAAGAAAAGTTAGATGTCAGAAAAGGCTTTTGGTATTATTTCAGAAAACGTTGTATTAATATAGTTGTTAATGTGTACTGATTTAGTTATTAAGATTTTGTTTTAATGTATATTGATTTAGTAGTTAATGTTGTATTGATTAAGTTATTAACGTTTATGAAATAATACCAAAAAGTCATAGGACTTTTTTGACATGTGACTTTTTTTAAAGTTTTTTTTTTGACAATTTTTTGATTATTTAGGCCCTAAGAGGGATTTTCCCTATATATTTTGCACTTTTCCTCTTAAATCATCTATAAGATTGAACCTTACCTGTGTGTTTGCCATTTGAGAATACAAGTCGCATACCTTGACATTATATGAGCCTTTATTAATTTCCAATTCCTAGTCACAGCCATCCCAAGCTAACGTTCCATCTCATTTCTAGTCCTTCTATTATTTGTTCAATGACAACGTGCTTTCATGGACAAAAGTGACTTCATAGCTTTTTCCCCTTTTTCTGACTTTAACATGCCTTCTTGGGCAAGTTAAGGGCCTGTAAGACTATCACAAATTGACTATGCATGAAGCAACTTTTTTTGACTTAGTTTTTGAACTTTCAATACATAATTCAAACAAGTTTATGTAAAATTGATTTTCTTTGATAAAAAATCATTTGAATATACTCCTTTTGATTCTAAATATAAGCCATAATTGATTTTTTAAAGAGATTAATGAAGTTAATTAAATTACTTTAGAATATTTATATTTGTCATTTTTCTTCAAAATATTTTACCTAACTTAGAAATTGATATATAATATAAGGATAAACATCATATAGTATGATTAAATAACTTATTTAACTTCCTTAATCTTTAAAAAAATCAATTTTATTTTATATTTAAAATCGAAGGAGTAAATAACATAACAATAGCACAAATTGACTTTTACCCTAACTTTAGTTTGAAAAAATCAATTGGAAAAAAGTTATTTTTATTAACATTAATCCAAACAAACTCTTAGTACATGTTTGGAATGAAGCTAGTAGAGTTGGGAATTAGAGTCGATCCGCCTTATAGGGCTAATGCCTAAAAGTGTCGGCCCTTTTAAGTCCGGGGATAAGAAAACGTCTATATTTCAAAGCCTGGTTTGAGAGCATGTAGATCAGGGCTGGCCTTACAGGGTTGAAAGACATTTTTAAGAATTAAAATTATTTTTCCGGTGTTTTCTTAAACAAATATAATTAGTAAAATACAACAATTAAAGTTCTAATTTTTTAAATAAATATTGTCAACATTAATATCTACACAACACACTTAATGCAATAAACAAATAGTCACTAAATCATAATCAAGAGTAAACTATTGCCCACATGTAGTAACTCACATAAAGCTTAACAAGCTTACCACTTAATATGAGTACGATGACTATCATTTTTATCTTCTTCACCATTATCATCAATTTCAAATATATTTGAATGTGTAGGCTTTGCTTCATAGGTAAAAATATTAGGAATATCTTCTTTTCACATTATGAATACATCTATAATCTTTATTTGTAACAAATATTAAACCAAATCATAAAATTAAAATATAATTATTATGTATTTATAATTAAATGGATAAATAATTTTATAACAAATACAAAATAAATATAAATATGTAAATTAAATGGTCAAATTAACGAAACAAAAAAATATTAAAGGCCAAAACACCAAACAGGCCGACCCTTTTAGGCTCTTAGCCCTACGGGGCCGCTCTGCATGGCTAACTTTATTTAGAAGTTCCAATTTACAAGTCGGACCTTAAAAGTGTCGGGGATTTAAACAAGCGGACCTAATTTTCCAGCTCTAGAAGCTAGAAACGCTCAAAAGTTAGTTGTGACAAAAAAAAAAAAAAAAAAAAAAAAAAAAGCTAACTAGATGTGAAAATGTATGCATATGCGATTTTAAATTTTAAGTTTTTTTTTTTTTTTTTTTTATACTTCTGACTTTTCTTTAGCTTTTGAATTTTCTGAAACAGTCTTTTTAATATACAATTCAAACAACTTTATGTCCAACTAACTTTTTATAAAAACCTATCTATATTAATAAAATTTTATCTTAAATTCCATTTGTAAAAGTTAGTTTGCAAACGTTTTCTCTCAACCAGGGCGGAGCCATGAGGTGGTAAAGTGGCCCGCCCTCT
The DNA here is from genome assembly GCA_019022655.1 of Acacia acuminata. Taxonomy (NCBI): domain Eukaryota; kingdom Viridiplantae; phylum Streptophyta; class Magnoliopsida; order Fabales; family Fabaceae; genus Acacia; species Acacia acuminata. The sequence goes on from JAFJYI010000036.1 coordinate 449,404, forward strand.
ACAATTATAGAATATAACCTAAATTTTTAAAAATTATATTTTAGCCTCATTCAAATTTAAATATTTTTATTTTAGTCCTTACTATTTATTTTCACTTCTATAATATTCACCCCTAATTCTAATTTCTGGCTCCACCCTGGTCTCAACTATAATTATTTGAGATGACATGTTTCTCTAGAATCACTGGATATTTGAACCATGAAAATTGGCTGTTGAACCCATGGCACCGCTTGAGCAACTGTGACGACATCCACCTCCATAAATGCATTTAAGTCACAGTTTGGTAGGATGAAGTTAGTTTTTTGGGAAAATTCAAATGAAGAAGAAAGAGGGAGTGAGAGGTTCTTATTAAAAATGAAAAGTGATTTTAATCCAAAAACATTATTTGGTAGGCATAAAGATATGATGCTTATTTTTCCGAGTTGAGTTTCTTTCATTATTATTTTCTCATCATCTTTCATGATCTTTAAATCATGTTCTTCCAATAAATTTGAAAAGCCACAATGCTACTTTGATTTTTCTCTTTTTTTTTTCAATTAATGGCCCAGATAGGCTCATGAGAAAGGAGGAGAAAAATAGATGATGAGAAGATTTCACTCCTATTTTTCCACATTGAAAGTTTGGTAAGAAAGTTAGACGTGTGAAGGTGGTTCAGGTAATAAAAGTAGCTGTAATGTGTAGGTAGAGATTAATTGAGGGTATTAGCTAGTTCGTTATCTTCCTATCAAAGAACTTCCTCCTCCCCCTTTTATAAGCAACTTTTTTCCTAATTGGACAAAATGAACTGGAGGTTAAGATTAGTTAAAAATAATAAATGTGTCAAAAATGTTATGTCTTTTTCAAATATGCTTCTATTTATGAAAGAAACATATGAAAGAGAATGAGTATAAAATATGAGAGAATGTTTAATAAATGATAAAATGAAACAAAATTAGTGGTTCATTAATATATAGATATTAATAGAGGTAGAAAATAAAAAAGTAGTTTAAAGTTTGAGACATAAAAAAAGTTACTTATATTAAGGATTAGTCTCATAAGAGAGAAAATTGCTTATAAATATCGGAGTTTAAACTTTTATGGATAAATAAAATGGTGGGACCCACAATATATTGTAATTTGAAATAGAATATCTCCTACAAATACGGTGAGAAGTGTTTTTCCCCTAAATATGACTCAAGTTTTATGGATAAATGACTTGTAATTTGAAATAGCAATTGAAGTCTTCAGAAGCAGCTTTTCAATTGTGATTTACGGTATATAAAGTAAGAATGTGAGAAGAGTTTTATCTTGATTTATGTGAATAAACACTTTTAAACCCAAGAAGTGATCCCAAACAAGCTGGCTCTGATAAAATACTTCAATAAAAATAATATATCTCCTTAATTGAGATGTGATATTTTGTCGGAAAATATATTATAGAGAATTTTGTGTGTATGGATTTTCTGCCCTTTCATTTGCATTAGCTACTATCGATGAATGAATTTCATTGTACATAGTTTGTCGATTCTCTGGTCATTTCAATCTCCCTGGATGTCTCCGCTTCATTGGTGCTGAGGTAAATGACACTGTTTCAACTTACAAGTTAGTGGAGAGAAAAAGAGAGGGCATTAAGTGGAGAGACCCGATTCCAGTTATAGGAAGCTCAAATATTTTTTTCAAAAAATAAGGGTGGATGGAGAAATAGAGAAAAGTATAAAAATTGAATCACGACGAGTTAAACTATAAGGATTGAATTGGAGATTTAGTAAAACTATAAAAATTAAATAATTATTTTTTTCTATAAGATAACTACTAAACTTTACGCACACAAACACACATATTTTTCTTATACCTAGTTTATTTAGCATTTAATACTTTTTTTTTTTTATTAGATCAAGGTGTTTCCTTCGAAGCTTAAAAGGTAAAGGGTTCTAACCTCTTATAACAAATACGTTCTTGGGATTTAAACTCATGATGTCTTTTTTATGGGGATGGGCGCCTTATCACTTCAACTAATAACTTGTTAATAGTTTATTGTTTAGCTTTAGTTTTTGAAATAACATTAACAACTTAACAACTAATCTTTTAGAATATATTCAGCTCTTAAGTTTTTAAATGTTGATAGATCAATGTCTATTTTACCCCAGCGATTAAAAACTTTGGTTATAAATGTAAATAATAACAACTTAAATAGTGACCAATACTTTCTTAAAATTCAGCTTCTTTGTTTTTAGGGAAAATGACAATAAGGTCTCAACTAAAAAAATAATTTTAGAAAAGTTACATAACTTATCAATGATAAATGAAAGAGCTACAGTTATGAGAATTTTATGATATTATTATTTTTTGGTTGGATCTTGATATCATTTTCTCATATTTTTAAGTATTAGTGGATCAATGATTACTTCACTTTAATAAATGAGATAACTAGTTTTATGAAATGGCAATAACGATAACTTAAGTGATGGTGCCATTGAAAATCCAGCTTGTTGGATTTTGCATGTTGGTAGATCAAATAACAACTCCACTTTAACAACTAACAACCTTAGTTATATAAAATGACAACAATAACTTAAACACTAACAACTGCTTTTTTGAAATTTATTATTTAGAATTTTTAGTACCTCCCACCTCCATCTGATCAAAGGCCCCACTTCACTTAACCCTGGGATGCCTCCCTTGATACCACAACGTGCACTAAAACCAAACCCGCTATATTTGCATTGTGAGGCGTGTCCAATCCCTTTTCAATCCTGATTAAATAGTTTGCTTTTTTTTATTTTTACTTAAAAGCCACTTATAAGTATAAGTTAAAAAAAAAGCTTTTGAAAAAAAGCTAAAATTGCTGTTTGGTAATTATATAAATGTTTTAGCTTAAAAAGTTCTGAAATTAAAAATAATTTGTTTGACAAAATTTTTGTTATAAGCACTTTTTCTAATAAAAATTATCATAAAAGGTATATTACGCGCGAGGGCGGTGGCGGCGGTGGTAGTGGTGGCGGCGGCGGTGGTTGTGGTGGTATAAGCATTTGTGTGTAGATGGCCGCATAGTAGTAGTCAATCGAGAGATTCGAGTTTTCTTTTCATTTTTTTTATTTAAAAAAGAGTTTAAAAATAAGCTCCTCATAGGAGCTTATTTTTAAACTCTTTTTCTTCATTATAAAATAAGCTCTTATAATTATAAGAGCTTATGTAAAATCTTGTTTGGCCTAACTTATACTTATAAGTGGCTTTTAAGTGAAAAATAAATTAGGCCAAGCAAATTTAAGTGTTGATAGATCAATGAATACTTCACTTTAATAAGTAACAACTTTAGTTATATGGGTAACAACAAAAAATTAAATAGAAGCAGTCATTCTTATATCCTAAATATATATGAGCTAAAACTAATTTTTGGATACTAAGAAAAATTAGTTAGATTAATTATTTAAAATAAATGTATATTGATTTCTATAAAATACTTTTTGATCATTATCCTATGATGAAAACCTCTTTTTATATATACAATCAAAAGGAATAGCTTAAAAATTAGAAATTTAGAAAATGAAGTTCATTGATTTGTGTCTTTTTATATATAGGTATATTTATATATAGACATACACACACATATATGTGTGTTTGTGGCTCATTTAAAATGCAAATATTTTGTATTAGAATTTTTCAAACTCATCACATGAAAAAAAAAAAAAAAGAATTTTCAAACTCAACCTCCTTATAACTGAATTTTTTTGTGATTATTCTTTAAAAAATAGTTTTGCAGTTATGATCATACACTATAAATATATAATAATATTAAGACAAGAGCGTTTATCTAAATCAAATAGTTGATGTATAGTACATAGAATAATACAATGTTTTTTTATTTGCAAATAAAATGTCTACAATGTTTCATTTCCTATTCCTGATAGCGAGGCAAAAGAATAATGGATTTGAGTTTTATCTACTTTCTCGCTCCCTCCTCTTCACTTTTCATCTCTTCAATTCCCATCTCAATTGCTAAATCAAAATTTGGCAGGTCAAAATTTAAAATGTTGTAGAATTATTAATAGAATTCTTATTATTATTGGCGAACGAAGTATTAATTATGCTAGGAGCATTTGGTATAAATATATTTTGAAGGTATCAAAAATACCAATGAATAATTGAAAGGGAGTGAAAATACTAGTGAAGAATTTAAAACTTTAGTGAATAGACCAAAAAAGGGATTGTGCTACTTCCATCAGAATTTATTTTTTCATTGGTATTTTTGCCCTTTTTCAATTGTTTATTGGTATTTTTGATACCTTTAAAACATTTTTGTGCAAGATGTTCTAGCGTAACACTTTGTTAGCCAATTTGTACCTTAACCCAATAAATAACTAAATTGATAAAGTTCTAAATTTTAGTCTAGAAATTTAAAACTGCAATAAAAAAATATATAAATTATTTTATAAAAAAATAAGTTTATACCACTTAAATTTCAATATAATGAGTAGAAGGGAGGTGGAGAGGAGTGGTAATGGAGCAAAACCACATCGAAAAAATAAACTACTGAATAATGATCTAAATACTTTCTAGTTACATAAGCTTGTTTTGTGATTTTGTGGATAGTCTAAATAATTTATATGTATATGTTTTATATCACTTGTTGTGTTTTCTCTATTCTAAATATTTTATATTTTATTATAAATGCATAATTTTTAATATGATTATATGATTGGAGCATATTTGAATATTGTCAAGCCCAATTGAGAATACATTTTTAAGAGATGTTTTTTGCATTCATATGCTCGAACATGCTTAAGTGGGCGAAACCCATTCCTTTATGACTAAGGCCTGTAGGTGCATAGATGCAATTTTTTTTTTTGGTTAAATCTTGTTATTTTGATTACAAAAATGGTAGTAAAATGTGCAACCACTCTAAGATTTTATTAGGCATCGAAGGGGGGATCTCTTATAGGGAAGTTTTTTGCCTTCACAAGGATTCAAAATTGAAACCTCTTGCTTAAGTAACCAGAGCTTTTCCACTTAAATCACGGTAAATCTTGTTATTTCGAGGCTAACCAACAGTATATTGGGTTGGCATGTTGGCCCAAAAAAAGGTGTATTGGGTTGGTATAACAATAGCTACATATTGGGCTTTCCTAAAAAGTCTTGGATTCATCCCGACTGCTCTAACTGGGCCAATGGGCCTTCCATCAACGGCCAGGAACCATCTTAAAACAAGAACAAATCCTGACCGTTCAATAATAGCCTCAGCCTACCCGTCCTTACAAAACCCTAATTCTTCAAAAGCCTGGCGAAGCCGTAGATTTTGAGCTGGTTCAGTGGAGCTGCCGCCGGCATCGTCAAAGCAAGTATGCATAGGATTTCTGTTTTCAGTGCTTTTACCTGTAGATTAATATTAGTCGATGAGTGTTCTCTTCTGAAAGATGTATAATCTGCACAGTGTTTTCTTCGTTTTTCCCAATCCTCGATTAGATGTAGGATTTATGTGTATATGTCAATTTGATCTCATTGGCAGGTTTTTCATGTGATTTATTGTTCCCTTGTGGTAGCGAACGAGTTTGTCTTTCACCTAGAGTTGGTGAGTAAATCTGCAGAGGCGGCCCTTATTTTCAATCCGTAACGATTTTTTTAGCTCTCCTTATCAGTTCTATCTGGTGATCCTGTTCCGTTGCCTGCAAATTTAATAAATGATGGATTTTTATTCTAGTTTAGGCCAGTGGTGCATGATCCTTTTTCTGCCCCCTTGTACATTGTACTTTTCTTTATTTTCAACTTTTGTACCTGGAACAAGCTAAAGTTGGATTGAATTGCTTCATCCCTCATTCCCTAACTAAGATTTTCATTTTTAATGTTATTGTTTCAGATGATTGAAACGAGCATTTTTGGATTTTATCTTGTATGAGATTGATAGGGTCTAATTTTTCTTCTGGTTTCATGAAATCAGGATTTTCACCACATTCGTTCATAATCTTACCTTATATACTTTTTTTCACTTACAGAAATGGTTGAGGAGGTTAAGACAGTTGTTCCAGAGTCTGTGTTGAAGAAGAGGAAGAGAGAAGAGGAATGGGCTTTGGCCAAGGCACAGGAGACTGAAGCTGCAAAAAAGAAGAGAGCTGAGAGCCGCTTGGTGATCAAGAAAAGAACTGAGCAGTATTACAAGGAGTATGCTGAGCAGGTACACATCCCTTGTCCTGTCATATCTTTTGATGATAATCCAGATTTGTGATAATAACTATGTATCTTCTTACTGTTTTACTTATCTTCTCTTTTTAGGAAAAGGAGTTGATCAGATTGAAACGTGAGGCTAAGCTGAAAGGTGGATTTTATGTAGATCCAGAGGCTAAACTATTGTTTATTATTCGCATCCGTGGGTATGTATTTTCTGGCTATTTTTACTATCTCTACAGGTTGGAAGATTATGCATCTTATACTTGTAAACCATAATCTTTTGCAGTATTAATGCCATGCACCCAAAGACAAGGACGATCTTGCAGCTCTTGCGGTTGAGGCAGGTACTGCTAATGATTATAGGACCCTTGGGAGAACTTAAATTCTGTTGTTACTCACTTTTTGAGTCCTAAATTTTAGCTTAGGCTCTGGAAACTCTGTTTCTGGTTTTTTGATGGCTTATGATTTAACTTGTGCATTCTAGAGAGTATCCACTGAGAATTTTAAGTTCCTTTTCATCCAATATAAGTAACGAAGTCATTCTTGCCTTCCTCTGTAACAGATATTCAATGGCGTGTTTCTTAAAGTTAATAAGGCTACAATGAACATGCTTCATAGGGTTGAACCATATGTGACCTATGGGTAAGTAGTTTTACTGTTATTGGGTTGCTTCTGCCTGGCTCTATTCGTGTTGTGGGAGTAATCTGGTGTTGGTTTAGGTATCCAAACTTGAAGAGTGTAAGAGAACTTATTTACAAGAGGGGTCATGGTAAGATCAACAGACAGAGAATTCCTTTAACCGACAATTCCGTCGTTGAGCAGGTCTGTATTTGTTTATTTCCATTTAACTATGGTAGTTAAAATCTTTGACGCATGCTTCTGACTTATCTTTGATCTCATCTTAGGCCTTGGGCAAGTATGGAATCATATCCTCTGAAGATCTCATCCATGAGATCATAACAGTTGGTCCTCACTTTAAGGAGGCCAACAACTTCCTCTGGCCCTTTAAACTAAAGGCACCTCTTGGTGGACTAAAGAAGAAGAGAAACCACTATGTTGAAGGTGGTGATGCTGGTAACCGGGAGAACTATATCAATGAGCTAATTAGGAGAATGAACTAGGCTGTGCCAGTGATTGATCACTAGTTAGCGGATTGAGTCTCCATTTTGATTAATGGCTTTAGAACAATTTAAAAGTCCAATTTTCTTGTCAAAATTTTGGATTTTGATAATATTTTATTTCAACATGAGATTCTAGCATGATGAATGCTTTTATTATGGTTCCATCTTGAGTTCGTTTTTCTGCAACTTGCTTCATGTTGATTCTACTACAAGCACTGGTATCTAGTTTTGGTTCTACCTTGCTTGCTAAGTTCTGTTGCAGCTTACAAACTAACTTGTTCATGTTTCCTTTATTGTTGTTGAAGTCTTGTGTGTAGTAATTGGTGGGAAGTTAATGTTGATAACGTTCTCCTAGCTATTAGGTCTATCAACAGTTTCAACATTGCTTGCCTTCCCAGTAATGTGCCATCAGTTTTTGAAACTGCGAGTGAGGGCGGCATATAATCCTGAAGGCCTTGTGTTTTTCAGGGTTTTTGGATCATTGTGCCATTTTGCAGTCAACATTACAAAATGGTAGTATTTGTTAACAGAGAACTTTTGAGGAGGGAAAGGAACTTAAAGTAGGGTAAGGAAAATTTTGAAAGATGGGGGAAAATGGCTTGAGGGAAGATAAGTTGTTTGGTAGGAAGAAACTGAAGGGGTGGTAGTTGGTAAAGAATCATGAAATGTCTATTTTACCCTCAAAAGTAATTAATTCAAAGTAAAAAAGAAAAATAATTATTTTGCTAAAATATATTTGTTAAAAATATGCTCATGTCAGATTCAAACTTTCCCGCCACATTTGAACGTTGTTGCCATGTTTGAATGTTTCTGCTAAGTTTAAATTTTAGGGGTAAACTATTTTAAAAAGTGAATAGTGACATGGGAGTTTGAGATCCCACCAATTTTGGTGGGATCTCAAGTTCCCACATACAAGGGAAGAGTGGTAGGTCCGGTGTGGACTTGGGTTCTTGGGAAGATTGGTACAAAATGTGTACCAAACCGAGGAAGTTGCCAAAGTTCTTTTCCCTCCTCACCAATTCTTTGTATCAAACGGGGCCTTCAAGTTCTGGTTGTTTCCTGAGCGTGGGATACGAGGCTTAGTAATCATTGTGGACGAGTGGGCAATTCTGTAGAGAAACATTATTTGGAAGTTTGCAACTGGATGTCAAAGGCTTTTGTTTTTCATGCTGGCCAAGACACTTGTGGCCTAATTCGATAACGACGAGTCCACATTCCATGCTTATATTTACATGCTTCTTACATACTTATACTTGCAAATTTCTCATTATCCAAACTTCTCATTATCCTTGGACTTCTATTTTTCTTGGAAATGATGCTTATACATATAAGCTTGTAAGAAGCATGGAATGTGGACTCTTTCTTTATGCTTTTTAGGTACTTTTCTCTTAAAGAAGCATAGATGACATCTTTTTATTTTTATTTTTTTATATATTTTATTTATTTAGATTAAATTATATATTGTATTTTGAAATATTTTTTACATAGAGTATCTCAAATTAATTTATAAGATAATGGTGTTAATGCAAGGTTGAAAATAAATTAATTTGAAATACTAGGTATAAAAAAATATTTAGGATGTAAGATATAATTTAATATAAATAAATAAATATTAAAAAAATTACCATTAATATTTCTTTATGTGCTTCATCGTGATAGAAGCACCTAATAAGCACACATGGAATGTTGACTCCTTTCAGATAGTTGAGAGGGTGGATGTTTACAAGCAATTTTTGACAAAACCTAGCAATTTGTCTCGCTTACTCAACTCAAAATGAAATACTTCTTTCGATTAAGTATAAGACAAAGTTTGTAATGTAAATTGTATTATAAACTCGTCCTATATTTAGGACCGGAAGTAGTATCTTCTTATTGAAAAAAAGGAAAAAGGTACATGCATTTTGGAGGCAGTTCTATTTTAAGATCAAACACCATGCATTTGCCATGCTACAAGGGATTTAATCCCTCTCGCGGATTGTTCATAATATGAGATATAGATTCAAAGATGATGTTCAAGCCTCCAGAGACTTACGCTGATTTGACATGTTTTATCGGCATTGGGTCCCTGCCCTTCCACCTTTTACGACAGGTTTTGATGCCATGTGTAAAATTAATGGAGTAAAATGGGTAAAAATCATTTTTTTGAAACTCAGACGGACCGGCAAACCAGCCAGTAATCAATCCGGTTCGGTACCATTTTTTTTTTTTTTTTTTTTTTTTTTTTTTTTTTTTTCTGAATCGATTTTTTTAAAAACTTTCTTTAAAATTTCATATTAATTAATAATTACTATGAACTCTTCAATCTCTCATTAGTTTAACCCGAAGCTCGATTTGACTCCAATTTAACCTACTGACATTTGACCCATTACCCCCAGTCGGTTTAATGGCTAGTCTGGGTTTCAAAACCTCTCGGTAAACATATATTTTAGTAATTAGATCAACTCAAATGAGACCTAAGTCTATTAAAAAATTTAAAAAATGGGACTTCATATATCACGACAAGGGGAGTAAAGAACAAGTAGGCTTGGAACTTGGAAGTAGTATATATCACATGATGGTGCGAAGTCAAAATTTTGCATGCAACACCAACCACACATATGGTGATATTCCCTTAATCAACCAGCCCACAAAGTAAATAAGCAGAAACTTTCTATTGAATCCGCAGGATATATGCCTCAAATTCCATACATTATATCACTAACCTTTCGTGCTTGATTCCAGGAAAAAAATAATTATTAGAAACAAAAGGGCACAATCCCAAGATATACCCCCTCAAGTTTTAGAAAGGCAATTCATCAACAAAGATCATGTCTTTCTGAATAAACCTCTTCCGTAGGAGCTACAAAAGCAGACCTGTTTCCTGTTGTCACAATACCAATCAGCAGCAGAATGATCCCCTGACTTAGAATCAAAATACAATGGCTTCCCAGAAATGGGAAGCTTCCTGCTATTTCCGCCATAATCTGCCAAGGGGATTTGCTGACGCCTAACAATCTCTATAATGGAACAAATTGGGCTCTTACCCTTCTTGAACGGAGGTTCAAGCTCAACCCAGCTACAGTAAATCTGGAACAAATCGTTAACCTGACCGTCCTTCCTTCCTGCCACCTATTCGGAATTTAGATTTTAGTTTCTCATTCAAGTTCCCCAATTTACCTCCCTCAAGCCGAGGCGTGATCCTCAACGGGTGCGCTTCTGTGTTGAACACCCATTCATCCAATGAGATAACTGATGGGGGTGAAAAAAGAAGATAGAGATATTTCAAAGTCTCGGCTAGAAAGAATGTTTGCATCTTATTGTCCTTGAGGCCAGTATTAACCTGAAACAGTGATTGTTAGTATATCAATATGTGCAGAATAGTTGCGTAATGCACAAACATAAGCATTATGAGATGTGAAGTTGAGGCGTGCTTACATCCTTCAATCCGACGTATCCAGATTCTACGCGGGAGTTCTTCTCAAAAGCTTGGAATATATTCCAACCCCATTCTTGGTAGGTCTTATTGCCCGTTAGGCGCCACAGATAGAAGAGAGACTCAACTGTCTCTGGTCTTAGAATGTTCCATGATGTGCCCACACTCATGTCCTAAACAAATTCAGAAGTTTAAAAATGGTCATGTAACCAGGAAAAAAATATATAAATTGCAAAATAATGAGTGAACTTAAAACTAACCTGGCCTTCATGAAAAAAATAGTTCTCTCCAGCCAATTTTGTGGGAGTTGATTGGTAGAAGTTATAGCACGTCCAAGCAAGCTGCAAAGTAAAAAGCATATAGTCATTCCATAACTTAGCTGGTGAGCAGTTATCTGACCTTGTTTATATCAGTGTGCGAATATCCACTCCCACTAGAGAATAATTATCAGTAACAACTGTATTCATATTTCCTAGTCACACTACAAGACAAATATATGTAGCAACAAGCTAACATTATATTTGGATCACATAAAGTGGTGATTTTGAAGTGAATGGTAAAGTGGGTATTGAAGGTACAGGATGTTATCATGTTATACACCGGCCGTTTTTCTTTCCCCCCCTTTTTTTTTTTTTCCTATGGTCTAAAATTGCCACTTCCAATTTAACACAACGGCAATAGCAACAATCATTTCAACACATCGGATGAAAATTGTCTTGTACTGGAGGAAGAAGAAAGGAAAACAACCGTCCCCACTCTTTTCTCAATGACTGTAAGTGGCAACATCCTGTCATACACACATGCCATCCATTTAAGGGGACCCAAATCTGCCAACATCAACTTATCTATTCACCATAATATGTTTCAGAACTTCATATTCAAGGTACCAGGGATAATTACATAAATAAAATTGATGAAATCACAATTTGAAGCAAACCAAGGATTTCTAAAAACGAGTGAGCTGTACCAGTATATATCGTTCAAGGCCCAAAAGAGTCAGTGAACAGAAGTACTTTACTGTATCTGTAAGAAGCAACTAAGTTAAGCTATACCTCTTCTGCAAGTGACAGATACTTCTTCGAATCTTCGGGACCATAGCCAGATGATCCTAAAGCGACCATTCCTGGAGCAAAGCATGCTAGTTCATCCATCTGCATGCCCACAATCGAATTGAAAAATCATAAGCATCTCCAAATAATCACATGTAAACAATGGATGGTACCACAATGTTGTACCTTGTCTGTAAGAGACCCTCCATTCTTCTCACATATATAAGTAAAAGAAGATGGTGTTGATCTCCTAACCAAACTTACAAGACCTTTCATTGATTTCTCCCACATATCTCTGTTTTGAATATTCCAAATAGCAATGAAAAAGGTTAATTACAACAGACTTCTAATTGATTTTTCTCATAATTCAAACTCCATTTAAAAGGAAATAGTACTAGAAGGAATAGACAATATAAATTAATTTTCATTAATCTTCAGAAGTTGAGTTCCACCTCTGCTACCATTCAAGTAACAAGTGGATTCCCGCTGAACCCCTCAAAAAATGATGAAGAGGATAACGTATTTCTACCTGTATAGTTTTACAGCTGGAGTTTTATTCCCCTGTATCCAAACTTTGAGCAAGTATTCATAAAAGCTGCAAGATAAATTATATCAATCACAATCCAAACGAAATTAACAAATACATTAGATGATTGAATTTTACAATGTAGACTGTATTAAAACACGGAACATTTACTGCACCTACATTATGTAAAAGATGTCATCAAAATGTTTTTGAACTTTTGAAAGTAAACCGATCTTAATTATATGTCAATACCTGTCACCCATGGCACCAAAAGTGACGGGCGAGTAGGCTGTTCTTCCACTACGAGGATCAATGTAGATAGGAAGCAATCCATCATCAGGAAATGTTTTATTAATATATGTTATAACAGTCTCCGCCTGAAACAGCAAGAGCATGATCTATTTACCACATATCTTCAAAAACTAGCCTCCATAGATAATAAATTATAGAACATTTAGCACTTAGAAACATTGGCAGCTCAGCAAATTTCTTTTTCCTTTTTTTAAAATGCCATTTAGGCATAAAAAATACAAAGAAGGCTAGCAGCACTACAAACTATCTGGCAATGATAATAAATACTGTACATATTATTCAGACTTGGCATTGAAGGTGGAGTTAGACCCATTAACACAGAAGGGAATTCTTCTTCCTTCTACATACAATATCAAACGATAAACCTGCAACACCTCTACCAAGCGAAAAACTGAACATAAAATATAGAATGGTAGAAGTAGAACAAAAACCTTCTGCTGATACTTTGGGTCACCACTCCTTTGGGAAAGAACAATAAATTCTAGTTGTTCAGTACCAGAATCTGCCAAAATACTTTCACCCTTGAAAAAGAGGAAGGATTAAAAAGAATTAGATTGACCGATAAACTAACTATATCATATTGCTGGCACAAAAAAATCAGAAACCAGAAACTAATGCCTAAATAGAAAAATCCATTAACCAGAACCACAAATACAAAGAATGGCCCAGAACTAGTACCGCCAACGTCCCTAGTATTTGGCCCTAGTCACAAAAGTCATGCCTTAAAATCAAATTTACCAAAATGATATAACAAATTTTAATTAAAAAAATTAGAAAACTTCAGAAATAAATGCTGAGCCAATATACGGTCAGGCTAGCAGAATCAATTGTTGTGTAAAAAGAAATACGGCAAACAGAAACAACAGCAGAGTTTGATCAAGCTGGCAACAAAGATTTCTATTTTCATCAATCTGAGACTTTTCCATGACCTCAAAAGATGGTTATCTCCAAAAAGTCACATGTTTAAAAGTTAGATGAGGACTACCACTATGGAATCCTTAACAATGATACCAAATGTTTCGTCAAGGTGTATGGCACAGATAGAATAATAAGAGCATACCCCAGTCCAACTAGGATTGTGTGGATTTCCACGTGCCAAGTTGATTATGTTATAAGGAATTCCTGTAGGTGTATCCCAAGCAGGCAGCAATCTGTCTGCAATGTCTCTAGCCTTATCAAGGAAAACTTTGTCTCCTGAAAGATCATATGCACTGAGGAGTCCACCTACCACTCTGAATTTTGGGGGAAGTAGACCAGAAGAAAATATCAGAAACAGAATACACGGTCAAAGCTCAAGAAAAAATTAAAAGCGAAGGAACATAAACTGTAATGTAAACCTTATAACGCAACCTTATAGTTGTCTCAAAAACGCTGGCTTCATAGTCCTTATTAAAATCCAGCGAGTTTTCAATCCATCTGTCACAGAATAATGTCTTAATATGGTGTATGAGAAATAAACACCATGAGTATCACAGTCAAGCATTAAAAGACGCATATAACGAGCCATTGAAGAGAAAAAAAGGTTAACTACCTACCTACTCTAAGTTAAAGAAAGATTCAAGAGCTTTAAAGAAGTGACAAAAGGGGGAAAATATGTCAAAAAAATCAATTTACAGGAGTTAACACGTGAATAGTGCCTCCAGCAGAGTTTATAATTCATTCTCAATCAGAAATCTGGTAGAAATAACAGATTCACAGATAAATAAATTTAAAAGAAAACGACAGACTTCTAATTTGTGAACAAATTAGCACATTAACCAAATATAACTCACATCTCACACTATAGATTCCGGCAAAACATATAGAATTTTCATATGCAAATAATGACGACTGTGTGTCACAGATTCAAAAGTTACACTCACTCTCTTGCTTTCTGAAACTCCTCAGTGAGACCCATAATGTATAATGTGTCAAGAGAATCAACTAAGGTTGCTCCAAGACCACCAAAGCTATCAACACCATTCTTTGACTGGGGCTGGTAGAACCAAGAAAATAACCTTTAATATTAAAAATGTCACACAAAAAAGAAAAAGAAAGGCACATCATGTAGAATTTTAAGGCCATACATTTGGTTGATGAATATAATTGAATGACATAATTAAAAGTTAAAACCTCAATTTGGTCATGACTCAAAATTGGTGGTATGCCAAAAAAAAACATTGTGTCCTCTACTGGATGATGAGCTAAAATGCACAACCTTATCCTTTTTAATTTCTTTTCTTTTCCTATAACACAAACATAACTACAGAATTGTAATTGTTTATATTAAAGCAAAAGCCCATGAGTGAATCATATCCTAATCTGGAAAGATTTCATAAGTTTTATTCCCAAGGAAAGAAGCTGAACCTGTATACTTTACAACCCAAAAATTGGGTGAAGGGCAAGAAGCTCACAAGGGAGGGAGAAAACCAAAAAAAGCAATCATGAAATATAAATTTTGGTTGTATGTAAAGGGAATGAACCACACCTGAAGTTCATCTTGGCCCCATGCATATGTTTCATATGATCTCCAAGCATGAAGCATAGCTTCTTTTACTTTTTCCCTTCTCTGAAGGTTGATGGGATCATCTTGTGTCACTTTATTTGACAAATCAGTTTTGCCCCTAGAGCCAATGTTCTTGACTGTACCACCATGCTCTTCCATCTGAAATAAGCATAAGCACTCAGCATAGAGATTTTTTTTTTTTGGGAAAATGATAATAATGAGATACTATAACACATCAAATTGAATAAGGAGACCTGCACGCAGCAAAAATAAAACTACAAGAAAAGGTATCACCTACTAAGAGCAAGAAGTGAGGCTAGAAGATTATGTGAAACTGAATTGGGAAAGAGAATTCACAAAGGAGGTTAATCATTATTATTTTATGGTGGATTCACTTAAGAGATACCAAGTTTATCCATAGTAAGGCCTTTTTAATCGCCCTCCTTTGTTGTTTGCATAAGAGAATGAGCCATGTATGATTTTTTTTTTTTTTTTTTTTTTTTTTTTTTTTTTTTTTTTTTTTTTTTTTTTTTTTTTTTTTTTTTAAAGAAAAAAGAAAAGATCTCAATGATTCGAAGGTAAGGACCTCAAGACCAGAGCAAAAGGTTAATAATCTTTATACTTTAAACAAAGAAAAAAATTATCTTTATACTTTAAACAAACAAAAAAAGATTAATTTTTCTTACCAGATTCCGGAAATGAGCCACTTCCTCCCGTAGTTTTTGAACTTCATCCTGAATTTAACACAAAAATTATATAGTGGCAATCAATTGAAATTATTTTTATGCCAAAAGTATTCAATAAACTACTTCTGTCCCCCAAAATAAATCATAAAGAAAGTTACAATGAAGAGGAAAGAATATGTTATAATTATTTGACATCTTAACAACATTAGCATTGCTACAAGAAACTCACAATAACAGGTCAAGTAACCAGGGAAACTTCACATGCTCATGCACTTCGATACAACACAATTTTAACCTAAGAAGCACCAGCTTGAACACTACGTCACAATAGAATATTACGTGCCAAATGGCAATGGGAATTGTCAAACCTTTCCCTGTACAAGTACTTTACATGTCATATACAGACACAACTCCATTTGAACTATTGTATCCTATTGCTTGTGAGACTACCAAAAGAAGTTAGAAGACTAAATTAGAAATTTTGTTATTGAAATTGAAAAGGATGATAACTACTCAGAATTTAATAGTGCCCCCAATCCAAACCATTAGTTAGAAAATAGGGACACAGGCAAGTTGTCTGGTTTGTGTCCTATCAATCCTAATTACTTACAAAGTTACAATCCCTAGTCAAACATAATAAAATCACATCAGAATCAACACCAAGTCATATCCTAATCAGCAAGTTTGGAACATTGCTCTATTCAACGAATAAAACCCCTCTCTTCATTTACCATAATTTTCAGTTTTCTGTAGCTCTGAACTTCTTAGCATACAACTAAAAATTTGCATTGCAACAATCTTCAAACATCTTTGGAAGATATAGATCACTAAATATTGATTTTAAAATTTTCCGCTGAAGTTTTCTCTCTCCACATTTTCAAATAGAAACAGAAAAGAAAGTGGCCGGACATCTTCCTGGTGCTTATTAATCTTAAAATGATCTGTTTGCAGATGCATTTTTAACAGTCAATTGTTCAAGCTCAGATTTTGTAGTGCACTGCGTTAGTAACTTTAGGATAGCTTATGCCTCAGTTGCAGAGAAATGAAGTACCAATCATCAAGACTTAAACTTACGGAAAGATATTTAACATGAATAAGTTGATCACATAAGGCATCAGAATTCAGAAGTCTACTATGAATTGTACCCTTGAAAGCGTGTGAAGGGGTCAAACTGGAAGGCAAGTTAAGAGGAAGCTATTCCTAGCATAAGCAGAGCTCTAAACTTTATTTTCATCTCGGAGCCTAAATTTGGCTATACCCCTGCACCTTCAATTTCTTCAATTGTAGATATTGAAACTTCAACATATAACACTATGCCATATGATATGGTAACAGATCAAGAAGCAATGTCAACTGCCATGCTTCTTCACCCTGACATCAAGTGAATATACTGCTTGCAGGTTATTCATTAAACAAGTGAATATCCAGAAGGACTGGAAAAGATTATGATCCTGAAATACAACATAGAATTCCCCTAAAACAGGTGACAACATGATCAACGCCAACACCCTGAGAGACTCAAGAATCAAGTCCCTTAATTATCCTGTAACTAAGCAAACATGACCATTAAAGTTGAAACGACGCACAACGCAAAAGCTTAAATTTTGTATTGTGGGGGCAATACATGGAAAAACCGATCCAGTTTTATTAGTTTCAAGGTGTTGAAAACTACCAAAATAGCATTCTATATTTATAATTGAGACTTCATATCCTCTTTCTTAAACTTCACACAACAGAACTGAGCAAGTCAGTGGGGAAATCATAAACAAAAGAAAAAGAGGAAGGTGAAGTAGTAGTACCTCGTGTTCTCTGACTAAAGTTTGACGATCCCATACAACCAAACTGGCACAAACAAAGACAATGAAGAGCAAAGCTAGATGCTTTGGTCTCTTGAGGTAATACAAGGGATGGCAATACCTCAACTTGTTACTCAATGATCTGCTACTTCTAGCCATTGCCAGATCTTACCCAGTAAAAATTCCAAAACTTTATCCCCAAAGCAAAAGGAAAAAACACTCCTCTATCGTCTATGGTTGAAGCAGAACCGATCTAACAGAGACCATAAGACAGGAATGATTCAAGAAATCAAACAAGTTAGGTGTTCCCGTTTCTTGAAATCTACGATAGAGGAAGGAGAAGAGGCTCGCGGAAGAGACAAAGGTGGAAAAACGCAAAGGAAATATTTTTTTTTCTTTTTATCCCGGGGGTGGTTAATTTCTGTGGGATATTTTTTTGCTCGTATTGGTGACGCCAAGTTGGTGGACCAATCGAACTCAAGACTCACTCAAACTTTGCAATTTGGCGATCTGAACCATGATAACCCCAAGCCGAAGGAGAAGAGACTACCTCCATTGGTCCGGTTTCCGACTCGCAGAAGAAAAGTCAATTCATCCAAAATCAACGAAGAATGGTCTATGTCTTCTTTCCAAGTCAACCCAAGTAACCCAATCCAGACGCGTCACACTGTCTTGTTCAGAGAAACAGAACCAGGCCCATATTTCTTCGGAAACTTCCTTGGACTGTTACCCTCTAAAGTCTAAAGTCTAAACAGAGTTTATTAAACTCGGCCTGCAATTCCAGTGAAGCATTTCCTTGTGGACGCAGCCGATGAATTATATTCCCTCTTAAGTCGGTTCTAAATTCTAATGGAATTTTTTTTTTTTTTTGATACAAGGAAAAATAATCAACTGAACAAAACAAATAAACAAAAGAAACTAAGGAGTTAATGCCTCAGACATCTCCTCTCATGCTGAACTCAGCCAGATCAAGAACAAGGAAACAATAGAGGCAAAGAGGTGGATAGAAGTGGGCTCTATCATGAGACTCCACTTGCGTCAAAGCAAAATTGGCCAACCAATCCGCACACTGGTTGCCCTCCCTAAGAACATGGCTGTAATGTATAACCCACTGTCTGCTAGTGATTGCTCGTATCCGAGCCACCAAATGGGACTCACGAGCTGCATTACCTTGTTTAGATAGTAATGCAATGACTGATTGACAGTCACTTTCAACAACTACATGCCTCCAACCTGCCTCCCAAGCCATCTCTAAACCTCTCAAAACTCCCCATAACTCCGCTAGCATCGCGAGCACCTTCCAAGACGAATAGCAAAACCACCAAGCCACCTACCGAGGAAAAGTCACGACAAACCCCGCAGCCGCTACATTCGGCTCCCTTTGATGCCCCATCTCGAATTCGGTTTCACAAAAGGGTCCTATGGGAATTAATTCCCCATTATCTTTAATTTAATGCAAAGGCTTAGCCAACATTTTATACCAAAAAAAAAAAATCTAATTCTAATCCTATTTTTGTTGTTTTCCTTTTGCTCTGAAAAAAAGAAGCTTGAGATTTTAGAAGTTGGGATTAAAAGTAAAGAAAAAAATATCTACAATTATTCTTCAGCTTTTGAGATTGTCAAATAAAAAAAATAACTCTTTTGACATAATTATATGGACTTTATTCTTTCTGCTTTTGTTGCAAAAAAAAAAAAAAAAAAAAAAAAAAAAAAAAAAAAATTCTGTCACACTTACATAAAAGTGAGTGGGTCCCATTATAAAGATAAAAGAGAGAAAATATTAATGGGACCTATTTATTTTTATGTGAATGTATGAGAAAAAATATTTCTATAGTAAAAATTGAAACATTAAATCCATTTATATATATATATATATATATATATATATATTTACAAGAAAACAACTAAATTCTAATTTTAAGAGAACAAAACTAAACAAGGCCTTAGTTTTTTCCTTGGCAAGACAATTCAAGAGACTCTTATATAAGGGCGCGTGAATTTATTTTTGCTTCTTTTTCTTTGAAATGATAAATTATACTACTAACTAATTAAAGTTCGTATAACAAAGTATTGGAATGGATATTATAAGAAAATCACAAAAAAATATATCACTTAAACTTTAAATTTTTTTTTTTCGTATTAAAAAGTTTAGGTGGATTCAAGACCGGTCCCCCACCAAAATTAGGCACAACCCAGGCTCTTTAAACACTTACAGGGGTACTTACGAGATCGCTTACCAAAGGAGCCCTCATTAACGGCAGAGGAATCAAAACCTCATCCTTTTGGGACTTGAGACGTTCCTTACCATTTATGCCAACTCTCATTGGCACTTCAAAATCTTGTTGCCAACAAGAATAGTGGGACTAACAACAACAGTAATGTAATCAATAACTTATATTTTAGTAGGAAATCATCTATTTATGATTTTGAAGTTCAAACTCACCATGAGGTTTACAAAAAAAAAAAAAAAAAAAAAAAAAAAAACCTAAAGAAACTGAACTAAAATGGTAGTTGTAACAATAGCAATAAGAAAGGAAGAATTTCTTTGATCAAAGACTGAATATCTTGTATAAGGACATTATGCTATATGAGGGAACTGTTGTTGTGGAGATAAAATCTTTCCCTAAGCACCAAATCTTCAATTTACAACAGTCCATATGAAAAAACATTATGTGTTTTTCAATCCATAGAATAGATCGTTCAAGGGCATCTGTAGTAAAACCATGGATTATTTTGACATAATGAATGGATGCAGAATTGACCCTGCAAATCATATTTCTGCATAACATCCTCTGACCTTTCTTTTATCCCTAAGTTTGTGCAGAATGATTATCTGGCCTTCAGAATTGATTTCACATACATTCATTGGCAGATCTTTGATCGAAATGTTTACTTCTATCTTCCAAATGAATATGAGAGTGAAGCATTGTAAATGAAATCTTTCCTTCAATTTCCTTGATGTCTTGTGAAGGATGATCTACATGTTCATGATGCAGGGTATAATTTCTCTTGTGCTAGATGATATTTATAATAATGATAATGCCCTTTAAAAGAGTGATCTCTCCATTTTTGAATAGCAAATTTATGTAGTCTTTTAGCCTTAATTTAGACTCAAAAAAGGATGATGATCAAAATTGGATTGAAAAGCATCCAAACCATATTGCTTTAGCATAGGGACATGTGATGAAGAGGTGATCAAGTGTTCCTTCATATACATATATATACGTGTGTGTGTGTAATTAATTAGGCTACACAACATACTTGTGGATTCTTCTCAATTCACAAAAGTGTGTAATTAATTAGAGGTAAAGTTGGAAAGTTGTTGACTTTTAACACCTAATTCATAAAGTTTAAAGTTTTTATTAAAGTTGCACTAGTCTCTTGAGCGCACTTATATATTTATAAGGCTAAAGTACACTTTTAGTCCTTTAAGTTTACATAGGTATACTTTTGGTCCCTTAACTTCATAAAGTATACTTTTGGTCCTAAAATTCTAACACCGTTAATTTTGCTAACGGAAAATGCAAACTCAAGTGATAAGAAGTGTAAATTTAAGTGATGATTTTGTAATTAAATGCTATTCGGCTTAAAATTAAAATATGGATAAATTAAATAATATATAAATTTGTGTAATTAAATGTCATTAGTCATTACTTGAGTTTGTTGAATCAGCGTTTTCCGTTAGTAATATAAATGGTCTTAAAATTTTAGGACCAAAAGTATGTTTTATAAAGTTAAAACTAAAAGTATACCTTATATAAAACTTAAAGAACTAAAAGTGTACTTTAGCTTATATATTTATAAATATTCAACATTCCAATCCTATTCTTACAATCAAAACTGCAGTAAGACTCTATATATATCATGCACAGCCCAACACAAAATATCTCTTCTTCTTCTTCTTCTTCTTCTTCTTTTGGCTAGAGGCGACATCCGTACATTTGTGTTCGTTAAGGTTAGCCTAGTAAAAGTGATTTTACATTGTAGGAAATAATAAGTAAGAGAAGAGAGGAAGTTTATCTGTATTTTTAGTAAAACACTTTTTTACACCAATGTTTCTCTGCTGGTTTGGTCCCTATAAAATGAGAATTACATGCAGATTTTAAAGAAAAGTTATCATCAAAAGATGGTTTTCCAATAAGCTATAAATTTCTTGGTCATATAAACAAGAGAACTGTGGTGGGCTCTTATTTTACTTTGGTGAAGCATCTTATTTTATTTTGCCCCAAGTACATTTCTGTCGTTATGTCTTACAATTCAATGTACAGCATAAACTTGAGATTAGAAAAAATTCACTTTTTTTTTTTTAAATAAATAATACGACCTATTTCTTCCATTTAATTAACTTCGTGCAATATATATAGAGATATCTGGATCCGGTTGCTAACCATCGATTTGATTTGAATTCAAGGCAGCATAATTCACAGTATAGCTCCCTGACTATTATATATTTTAACAAAAACCCAACCATTTTATGAAGAATTACATGCAATTAATTAGTTAGTTAGTTTGAATTCTCAATATCAACATGAATATTCTTCCTGTGCTCATAAATATAAGAGTTAGTAGAGAAGTTTGTTTTAATCATAAATTTCAAACCTCTATCAGCTTTTTTGGTCGTGACGTACACATTTATAATTTTAAGAGAAGCACTTGGTGTTACTTGGGACAACAAAGCCTCGACCACAAGTTATAGAGTTTGGACAATATAACTCTCAATAACCTTTTTTATTGGAATGTTTATTTTTATGTTTTATATTGATAATTATTTTATTAAAAACATGCATAGCATAAACATTATTCCCTTGCATTTCTTAATGATAATTTATGTCATATGGTTGTTACTAAATTGCTAAAGTAAAAAAAAATATAACTAATTAAATTCGACATTGCATGTTTTTGTCTTCCGATGTTCTTCTCTTTTATGGTTGTTGTGTTTCTCTAATAAGTTGCTTTTTGACCCATGCCTCCATTGCTGGTTAGATTGCTCCCTTCATAGTGATCACTGTCTTGGCTCTCACTACTTCTTCTTAGTTCTCCTAGTTGTATTTTCAACATCCTTTGGGGTAGTAGCAAGGTTTTGAAATACGGACCGGCTACTAAACCAGTCGGAATACTAGGTTAGTAGATTTGACCGCGGTCAAACCGAGCTAATCGGGGTCAAACAAGTGAGAAATTGAAAATTTAATGGTAATTAATATGAAACTCTAAAAATTTAAAAAAATCCTTTAAAAAAATAATTAAAAAAGGGAACCAGGTTGATGTTTGGACTAGACCGGTTTATTGATCGGTTCGATTGATCCGGTCCGAGTTTTAACAATGGGTCGGGCATGTTTAAGTTAGCGTTATAGAAGTACATATTACGCAAGTCGAGATAAAACTCTTCTCATATACTTATCTCGTATACCGTAAATCATGTTGAAGCAATAGCTTCTACGTTAATCCAAAAATATACATATATTTTCTTAGGGCTCCAGCGCTTTGTGGCATGATTTGAAAATAGGTACATAGATGGTCTTTATCTTTCATGGTGTGCTCATGCGTAATTAAGTGGTATTTGGAGTTGATTAGTGTTTGTTTGTGTGATGGACCTCATGTAGGGATGGAAACAGTCGGGGGCCCGTGGCTCCGGCTTTGTTCCGCTGTCCGCCCGCTGTCCAGCTAACAGCCGTGCCTAGGCCTCTTGCAAGGCTGTTTTTGTTTAACAGCCAAGCTCGGGCCTTATAAGAGGCCTTTAGGCCTGTCAGGCGGCTTGATAAAGGATAAAATGGTAATTACTCCTTCTATTTTCCAATGAGAGTCTGACGCGTATCTTGCTTCTACCTAACACCTGATTCTTGAAAGGCACTTCTTCACCGAGCAAAGAAAAAAAAAAAGGAAAGACACTTCTTCTCTCCTCCACACTTCCACGCTCCCCAACCTCTACCGTCTCCCCTCCTCCGTCGTCCCTCTCCTCCCTCAACTGCAAGGCTCTTTGCTCTCGTCTCCGTCTCGATCGTCTCTGATTTGTCTGGCTCGGTCTTCATCTCGCCTAGCTTCATCTTCTCCATCTCCTCTAGTTCGTCTCGTCTTCCTTCCCTTTTCACACTACCCATTCACTCCTTTCGTTGTCGGTCCCCAAGGAACGAGAAAGGAGCACTTCCGGCTTCGTCTTCCGGATCTGTGTCATTCTCTGGAAAGTACTTCCGTCTTTTGGCTTCCGTCTTCCAGATCTGACTAGTGGAGCTCGAAATCGGTGTGCCTATCTTCCAGATCTGGTAGTCCAGAGGCAAAGTTTTCTCTGAACTTGTGACTGGATCTTTGATTAGCTTTGTTAAAACCTTGTTCCCTGATGGTGGAAAAGGAATCCATAATAAGTTAGTGCAACAGAGAGAAGAGAAACATATATGGAGAGGAAGATGGGTTAAATTATTGGTCTTATCAATTATTCAAACTACATGTTCTGCTTCATTATATTATGTCATGTATATATGTTTTTGTTCTTTGATGATTCTGTTCTTTTGTAGGTGGCTGTTGATGGAAGTTCTTATCACAAGGCTTGTTTCAGGTGCACCCATGGAGGTTGTGTGATCAGTCCATCAAATTACGTGGCCCATGAACATCGCCTTTATTGTAGGCATCACCATACTCGGCTTTTTAAGTAGAAGGGTAACTTCAACTGACTTGACAAGCATGAGAATGGCAATGGGGTGATCGAGAACACACAGAAGCGAGTGATATACTTCAACCCA
The DNA here is from genome assembly GCA_019022655.1 of Acacia acuminata. Lineage (NCBI taxonomy): Eukaryota > Viridiplantae > Streptophyta > Magnoliopsida > Fabales > Fabaceae > Acacia > Acacia acuminata. Next base: position 473,660 of record JAFJYI010000036.1, read on the forward strand.
TCAACTTTCGGTGGCCAAGAACAAGACTTAATGATGGCATTCACTGTTATACACCAAATGCAGAAGTTTGTTTCAATTGTATTTCTCCTTGTTTCAGTCATTCTCTAAGTTTTCTCTTTGGTTAATGTTTGATTTTCTCTATGGATCTGAATTTTATCGTTCTTTGGCTTTCTTTTACAATTTGTGTTGTTAATTGCTTTAGTTCTCAGATCTTGAATTTTTTAGTCATCAATTATCTTATCACTGCTTTAGATATGGAATTTGTGTTGGATCTAGCTTTTAGTTTTTGTCCAGGTTGTATCAAAAATTTATTTCAGTTTCCAGATCTGAGATTTCATTAAATAGGGCATTATACACGTGTAGGAGAAGTTTGTTGACTAGCACATGTATCGTCTTCAAACCGAGGGTGGGTGAGCAACAACTAAAGTAAGGGATTTTTCTTTGGACCTTGAGTGATCATTATATCTTATGGATTTTTTTTTTTCGTGGAGACTTAGTTATGAGACCACTAAGAGCAGACGCACTGATGTAGAAGGGCTTTTGAACCACAGCTTCAACCTGCGAACAAGAGAGCGATTTTTAAAGGTGCGTTCTCGGTGCTCTTGATCTAACAAGATAGTAGATATGCTACGGTGCGATTTTGAACAAGATAAAAGGGAGAGGAAATCGGATAGATCCATTCATTTTTCTTCGATGATTGTATCCAAAATATCAATATGATATATTATAAAAATATATATATATATATATATATATATCAATATGATATGCACCCTACGACAAAGTTTCATTAATATTATATATTATTTATGTAATGGGTGGCTTTATGTCTTTTCTATTATTGTAGTGGCGAGACAAAGGGATAAAAGAAAGGTAAGGGAGATTAAATTTAATAATTGTTACCTCCCACTTTCCATTTTTATTAGATATTATATTACTTTTTTCTACCCGTGCGAGACCCAAATATGCGGTGCATGTATTTGAATTTTATAATATAATATAATCTATCAAAACTTGACTTTCCATGCGATAATAATAACATGTCGTGTGAATGATATATATATATATATATATATATATTATTAGGTGTAGAATACAGATTCCCGCCTAAGGGCGGTACTTTGATCTTGATAACGGTGCTGCCTGAATATCTATGGAGGAGACAATCAGGAGAGCGTGGGATCACTGTACACGACAAAGGGGTGGTGTGTGTGCACAGTGAGACTGTATGTAAATAGTCTGAGTTAGAATGAATGCACCTGGTTACCTGACCTCTGTATTTATAGAGGTGTCCGGGGCGGATATCTCAGCCTAGTGCGATATTCGGGGCGCACCATATCTGGGCTGCGCTATCTTTGGGGTGAGGGTCTCGGAATGCCGTTACGATATGGGTAGATCGTGCCTAGCCAAGATTCCAGATCTCACCCCATGATTTGCGGATCATACCTCCTGGTTCTGTTTGGGCCGCGCCATGGACTTGGGCTTTTGGGCCGGTCCGTCAGCTTGCCCTGCCTTGGTTGTTCAGCTTCGGGCGGCCGAGGTGTTCAATGCCCCGCCCCTGTTGAGGTCCGGGGCTCCGTGCTTCATCCGGACCGCTTCTAACATCGTGGCTTGTTCCGTCGTAATGCTTGGTCCGGGTGGTGTCCGGGTCGCACTTGACCGGGGCGTCTCGAACGGTCTCGGACTTACGTAATTAGCCCCTGTTCGTGAGTGAATCGCTTGGCATTCTTTCCGTAGGCGCCATCATTGTTGCTTTACACCTGGCTTGCCCTGATTGAAAAGAGTCTGCAGCCGTCGCGTCCTTCCGTGTGCCGATTTACGTGTACATTTAATGCTCCTACGTCGTTCGTGCATTTCCCATCGTGTCTAGGTTAAAAGACCGAACTACCCCCGCATTCCATTTCCGTCATACCTATGAAGTAATTCTTTTTGCGTTTGGCTCCTCACTTTTTCCCGCTACAACCTTTCTTTGGTTTTGCTCGGGTTTGTAGAATCATCTCCTTTGCCAAAACTCCATTGTTCTCCATTTCTATCGTTCGAGTTTCCTCTTCTTACTCATACGGTATTTTCCTTATTCTTTTTACTTTTTACGGAATAACGTACTTCTTACCGATTATATATCCTTTGGTCCATTATCTGCGTTCCTATTTCTGCTGACTTTAGTCGTCTTGGAGGGACCCAAGTAAACAGTGACACTTTTTGGACATATTTACCCCTCATAAAACTTTTTCTATAATGCAAGAAAATATGATTAGATTTTAATTTATATGATGAGTTCAAACATATGCGATAAATTCAAACTTAGCAAGAGAATATTTTAGTCCAATTCGAACTTGGCAGAATTTTTTTTTTAGATATATTCGAACTTGGTGGAAGAATATTTTAGACAAATTTGAACTTGATAGGAGGATATTTTTTTTGAAACATATTTTAGCAAAAAAAATTATTTTTCCTTATCATTTTAAATTAATTACTTTTGAAGGTAAAATAGATATTTCATGATCCTTTACCAACTACTACCCTTTCAATTTCTTCCTGCCAAACAATTCATCTTCCATCATCCCTCAAAATCTTCCCTTCCCTTCTCTAAGTTCCTTTCCTTCATCAAATTTTCCTCATACCAAAAGGGGAATGGTTTAAGAAAATGAGCATTAGTATTTCATAGGTTCCAAAAATAAACTTCGTTAATTTTTACATCATCTATAGTTTAATTAAGTTGATTATATCTATTGAGGGTGATAATACACTTCGTTATTGCTAGATGGAATCTAATCGCTTCTTCTTCTTCTTTTTTTCTTTTTCACTCTAATGTGAAAGCTTCTAAACATTTTGTTACGAACCTGCATAAGGCCCATATCCAATATACGGCCCAACTAAGGATCTGCTATAGATCGGATCTTACCTATGATATAGGGATATCCTATATTATAGGAAAATTCTATCGCAACAATATAGGAGCATCTATCGATATATACGCGATACTCGCACCTAGGATCTCTACGAAGAAGATATCCTATCCACGGTAACCTCTATAAATATAGAGACCAAATACCAAGGTGCACACGTTCTAACTCGACTATTTACATTCAATACACCGTGCACACACACCACCCCCTATATCTCGTGCACAAAGTGATCCCAAGCTCCTCCTGGATATCTTCTCCTTAGGTATTCGGATCGAGCCCACCGATCCAAGATCAAAGTACCAGCCCTTGGCTGGACATCTTTGTTCTACACTAGAACATTGGCGCCGACCGTGAGGACGTTAAATTACGATTCCCGTGACTACCGATGGCTAACACAAGAAGCAACAGTCGGAATATCCAGCCTAATCAACCACAGGCTGAGGCAAGTAAAAATCACGATCAAAGTTCACCATGTCGGGGGGAAACTCCAGAAGGCAACGTTTCAGACACGGCGTCCTCTCCACCCGACGTCAACAAAACTCAGGGCGAACCAACGGAGGAGACCACGTGCCCAAGTACAAATGTCCTCATCCTGCGCAAAACACAGGAGTCGATGTTAAGGAGAATGGAGGACAAGGAGAGGCGCGATGACCTTTAGCGCCAGGAAGAGTGCAGAGAGATTCAGCAAACGTTGGACGACCGGCTCAGGAGTCTCGAGGCCTTGGTTCAGAAAGGAGGCCGAGTAAGCTCAAGGAAGGGCAAGAAAAAGTGAGGCCGAGTTCGAGGTGAGATCGTCCATCGCCTCGAATCTCAAAAAAAATGCGATTGGCTCGGATCCCGAATAATGACGACCGAGATGGCGAAGACGACCAAGATATCGAGGAGGACCGAGATTTCAAGGGACACCGAGATGTCGAGGAAGACCGAGATGTGAAGAAGGTATCCCGGCCACGAGGCTCCCTGCAGAGTACGTAATGAAGTACTTGGCAAGCTTCGATGGAAGCCCGTTCTCAAAGGAAACCGCCACTGCGCCCTACCCGAAAAACTTTGATTTGGCAGACCTCCCGAAGTACGACGGGACCTAAGATCCGCGCGGTCACCTCGAAACTTTCGAGCTGCTCATGTGGGTTCGTTTAATCAAGGGACCGGTCATCCTACGTCTTTTTGCGCCACACCGACCGACCAAGCATAGAAGTGGCTCCATTCCCGCCGAATAACTCGTGTGTAACTTCGAAGACCTCGGACGAAAGTTCGAGTTGAACTTCGCAAACCCGCAAGAAACACCAAGTCCCGGTTCACGTTGAGCAAGATAAAGCAGAAAAAGGGGGAGACATTGCAGAAGTATCTGGACTGATTCAAAGACGTGGCTCTGCAAGTGCGCTCGCTCCTCGAGGAAGTCCATGTACATTGCCTTGTCGATGGCCTAGATCCATCATCGCGTTTGGCCAAGAATGTGTGCAAGAACTGAGTCTACACTCTGACCGAGTTCTACACCTGAGCGAAGCAGTATCTGGACATGGAACAAATGGAGATAGCCAATGCCGTTGAGCCCAAGAAGCGGAGGAATGCGTCACCAGATGAGAAAGATCCTGCCAACAGACGGAGAGAAGATTCTCAGAAACGCAACCGAGATAACCGACCACGGGGAAAGGCACGAAGCGAAGACGAAATGCGACGCCTACACCCCTCGAATGTCGCGGGCGCGGCTTTTTTTGGAAGGAGGTGGCTTAGACAAACATGAGGAGGGCGGCAGACCGAGGTCTCTCCGGCCCGACCCACAAATGACCAATCCAAATTTCGTGCATTTCATGATGGACCGGGGCATACTACAGAAGAATGTCATGAACTCTGAGATGCCATTGAGAAGTTCATAAGAGAGGGAAAGTTCCGCCAGTATGTGATCAAAACCCAAGGAAGGAGAAATGCCAAACGCAATCAGAGAGGCCGAAGTAGTAGCCCGGCCACAGACCAAGGAAAGAGGAGAAAAGAAGAAAGTCAAACTCTGGGGACGAATTCCCCGAAATTGACTTCCGTTGCAACTTAGTCAGCGGGGGGTTCGAAGGTGGTGGCGACACAATCAGCCAGCGTAAGAAGTACCTGAGGGAAGTCCTTTTGATGAGAGACCTCCCAAAGTTTAAGGACGACCCAAAAAAGCTGGCACCACCGTCCTTAACATTCACAAGGGAAGAGCTGAGCGACGTAGTACCAGGGCATTAGGACGGATTGGTTATCACGGGAACCTTGGTGAATTGCCTAGTCAAAAGGATTTTCGTGGATGCAGGGAGCTTAGCCGACATAATTAGCTGGGACGCTTACAAAAGGATGCATATGGATGTGGAGGATCTGAAGCCATGCAAAACAACCCTCATAGGGTTCAACAGAGAGCTTTCATTTCCCAAAGGTTACATCGACCTAAGATTGACGCTAGGTACGAAGGAGGTGTTTAAATCAGAATGGGTAAGGTTCATAATCGCCGACTTTCCTTCTTCTTACAATGTTATACTAGGTAGACCGACCATCCACAAGTGGGACATGATGGTATCCACAAAGCATCAGAAACTCAAGATGGTCAACAATAAGAACCAAGTAGTAGCGGTGTCCGGGGACCAGAAAGAATCCCGGCAGTGTTATTTCGAGACTCTTCGAGACAGTGAAGATGGACCCTCATCTCCACCTTGGCTCAGTAAAGGGGAAATCTCGGCTGTATCCGAGAAGCACAGGAGGCCCCGACAATCAGTAAACATGGTAGAACTCGACCTCAGGGATAAGCCCGATGTCCCACGCCCAGAGCCAAAAGGGGAATTGGAGGAGTTGATACTGGGAAAGGATCCTTCAAAGACCACCAAAATTGGCGGGGCAATGGACGCTGATTTAAAAGCATGATTGATTGAAGTCCGGCGAATGAAGATGTTTTCGCCTGGACATCTTCGAGATACCGTGGATTGACCACGTTTTCCGCCATAAACTGGTCGTGCGTTCGGGGTCGACCCCGATGGCACGAAGAAGAGGAACATTGCGGTGCTGCGGACATAAAGCTCGGCGAGAGTCATATCGGTGAGCTCCTGGCGCAGGATTCATCGGGGAAATACGATACCACCTGGCTTTCTAACGTGGTCATGGTTCTGAAGCCAAATGGCAAATGGAGGGTGTGCACGGATTACACCAACTTGAACAAAGCCTACCCGAAAGATTCCTACCCAATGCCCAATATTGACCAATTGGTCGATAACTCGGTCGGCTTTCAGCTGCTATCTTTCATGGATGCCTACTCCGGCTACAATCAAAAAGCCATCCATCCCGACGACCAGGAAAAGACCGCCTTCATGATCGACAAGGCTAATTACTGTTACAACGTTATGCCTTTTAGGTTGAAGAACGCCGGAGCCACATATCAACGGATGATGAACAGAGTTTTTGAAGACCAGATCGGACGAAACATAGAAGTGTATATTGACGACATGATTGTTAAGTCAAAATACCCGAGAAGACCATATCGAGACCGGAGCAAACGTTTGAGAAGTTGAGACGGACGGATCGGAGTTAAACCCGGCAAAAGCGCGTTTGGAGTTCGGCCGGAAGTTCCTAGGTTTCATGTTGACCAATGCGGAGACCGAGGCCAATCCAGATAAGTGCAAGGCCGTGCTAGATATGCAGGCCCGAGGATCAAGAAAGAGGTTCAACGGTTAACGGGACCCGGGCTTTGCGCCGACCAGATTCTTACCAAAATCAGCAGAAAGCACTCGCCTTTCTTTAAGTTGTTGAAAAAAGGAAAGGGGAGGATGGAACTCGGCTTTGTGAAGCCACATTCGAGAAGGTCAAGCAATGCACAGTAACACCCCGGTCGACAAAGCGGGAACTAGCGAGACCTTATTCCTATATTTGTCAGTGGGAGAAGAGGCTGTAAGCGCCGCCTTGGTAAGAGAAACGAGGCCAGATAAGCACCAATTTACTTTGTGAGCAAGGCGTTACAGAGCTCGGAACTTCAGTATCAGAAGCTGAAGAAAGTGGCGTTCACCCTGCTAACAACAGCAAGAAGACTACGGCCCTATTTCCAAGGACATCAGATAGTCATCCGAACTAGTCAACCAATCCGCCAAGTGTTACACAAACCAGACCTCACCGGAAGGATGACGAGCTAGGCGATTGAGTTGTCCGAGTTCGACATCACTTTTGAAGCTCGACATGCCATCAAGTCACAAGCGCTGGCAGACTTCGTCAAGGAACTCACCTCGGCAAATACAACCGAGGTTGATCGAGCGGAAGTATGGAAGGTATATGTCGATGGCTCTTCCAACGCAAAAGGAAGCGGGGCGGGAATTATAGTAGAAAGCCCAGAAGGTATGGCCGTAGAGCACTCCGCCTTGGTTGAAGTTCCCGACCTCAAACAACCAAGCCGAGTATGAAGCTCTTCTTGCCGGACTACTACAAGCCAGAGAGAATGGAGCTCAGCGGGTCAAGGTTTTCACCAACTCAGCTCGTCGCTGCACAGATTAAGGGCACCTACCAAACGAAAGGTCCACTCTTGGCTAAGTATCTCAACAAAGCTAAGGAAATCATGGCAGAGTTCCAAGAGGTGATTGTCACCCATATTCCGAGGGAAGAAAACGCTAGGGCAGATATCCTCTCCAAATTGGCAAGTACAAAAGGTGCTAGCAATCACAGGACCGTAATCGGAGAACACTGTCCGAGTCGAATTTGTATCATGACCATCTCGCGACAGTTGGAGGAAGCCGATTGAAGATTACTTGGAAAGAGGCATTATTCCAACCGATTTGACTGAAGCTAAGAAATTGATCCGAGAGGCCACCATTTACACCATGGTCGACAATCAACTGTATCGAAAAGGCCTACATTCTCTAATGATGCGATGCTTGGACGGAGCAGAAGCCAAGTACGTACTGGCTGAGATACATGAAGGCATCAACGGCCATCACATGGGGGGCAAAGCACTTGTCAAGAAAGCTCTGCGCGCGGGCTACTACTGGCCGACTATGACGGCGGACGCCAAAGAGGCCGCCAGGAGATGCAACAGTTGTCAGAAGCACGCCAAACTTATTTGGCCCCCGCCAACAAAATTGAAAGGCATCTCAGCCCCTTGGCCCTTCTATAAGTGGGGGATGGACATCCTTGGACTGTTCAAGCCATCCCCGGGATAGTTTAGGTGGCTCATCGTGGCGGTAGATTATTTTACTAAGTGGATTGAAGCCGAGCCGTTAACGACAATAACCTCGGCACACATACGAAGGTTCTTTTGCAACAACATTGTCTCTCGTTTTGGAATACCAGCGAGGTGGTAACAAACAATGGGACGCAGTTTATGGACCAGAGATTCCAGACCATGATGTCATACCTCGATATCAAGTAGCACTTCGCCTCGGTCGAGCACCTGCAATCCAACGGTCAGGCCGAGGCAGCCAACAAGATCGTCCTTGACGACTTACGAAAACAGATGCAGGACGCGGAGTCTAACTGGGTCGAGCAACTTCACAGTGTTTTGTGGGGCTACAAAACAAGTGTTTAGACTCCAACTCAGGAAACCCCTTTCCGCTTAACCTACGGATGCGAAGCGATGATCCCGGTGGAGATAGGACAGCCATCATGGAGGAAGATCAAAGCCGGACAAGAGGGAGAAGCGTCAAATGACGACGCGTTGAGGACGGAGTTGGACCTGATCGACGAAATCTGAGTCGCAGCACACTGCTGAGAATTAGCTGCCAAATAGCTTCTCGCGGCAAAATGTAATCGGAAGGTTCGACCTCGGTCATTTAACCGGGGCAACCTCGTACTCCGATGAGCCAACATCGGCAATAAGAACGCCAAAGAAGGCAAGCTGGTGGCAAATTGGGAAGGACCCTATCGGATTAAAGAGAAACTGGACAACGGAGCCTATATACTCAAAACCCTGGCTAGGAAACCTGTGAAGAGAACTTGGAACACCGACAAGCTGAAGATCTACCACAGCTCGACCTCGGCCCAAAATGCATTACAACACCGAGACGCACCCTGTTTGGAGCTCGGTTATTTCTTAATTTCAGTATTTTAATTCATTTATGCTTTTAAAAATTTCTTTGAACTATTTGTTAGCTCTTTGGAGCGACTTATTTTAATGAAGAATTCCTCAGTGGAGATTCGCCAACGTGCACTATTGATCGCTTAAGCATTACATCGAGGTCTATACACCCAGTCATAAATATTACAGCGAGGTCTCTAAACCTGGTTACAAATACAACACATCTAGATGATTTAACACCAGGGCTAACTAGCCCAGGTCAAGAGCTCGACGAAATTGCCATTTATTGGCCTTCGCGGAATTGACATGTCAACGCTCGCCGGATTTAAGCATTTGACTTGTCATGCCGACCCGATCAGTGCATGTGACATTTCGCCCTTATCTCGGTTACAATCTCGGCCAACGGCTCCGAACACTGGTAGTGCGGTTAAAGTAAACACCCTACGCGGTTTAAATGGACACCCGTTGACGTTGAAATAGACAACCCTACCATTGATTCCCAGGCTCAAAGTCTGGTAGAATCCTTAGGCTTGCACCTACTGTAGTCGATAAATTTCTAACAATGCTTAGAATTCTAACACCATAAGGCAATTAAATTGAAAATTGGTCAAGAATTGTCAAGAAAATACATACAATCGGCACAGATGCCAAAAATAGTCAAACACAAAAAAGGGCACGAGACACCCCCGGATAAAAGCAATTACAAAGACAAGGAAAGCCATAGGCTCGGGTGTCGACGGAGGCGGCTTCGAGGACTCGGATCGTAACATCCCAAATTTTAGGATTTGGAATTAGAAATATTATATGGAAATTATTGGGAAATTTGGTTTTGGTCAAAATAATTAAGAGAATAATATTTAGAAATTAAGGCTTAATTTTCCCTTAATTTATTTATTTTGGGAAAAAGAATAAATTGAAGAAAAGAATCTTTTATACCTAAGAATTATAGAAATTATATTTTATAGGCTAGAGAAGTTAATTGAGAAAGAAAAATCCCTATATAGGATTAAGGATTTATTTCAAGAATTTTATTATGATAAATAGTGTGAAAATTGAGAAGAGGATAAAGTGGTAATTTTGCTATCCCAAGCCTACAAATGGATTTAGGCAGAATCAAAGCACAATTTGATAGACAAGAATATATTTAATCAGAATTTTAGAAAAGAGAATTGTTGAAGTTTAAGGCTTAATATTAGGAAGAAAAGGAAAAATAAGAACTAGTGGAAGCATGCTTGTGGGACCTAAGAGTAAAATAATTGGTATCTCTTTTAAACCATGCAATACCAATTTAAACAATAAAGCAAGCCCATGTTATCTCAACCCACGTGCTACTTCATTCATGCAATTTCAATATAACCTAGCTATACATTTGGCCCATGATCATTAAATCTACATCGCCCTAAATGCGTGTAGAACCATTTGGCCCATTTATTCATCAATCTCAACCCAACATCAAATTATAATTTTGGCCCATTTAATCTCGGCTCCAAAACGCAGTAGTAGGCACCCGGATATATCTACTTAGCTATTATATCGATTCTCAACGTCGCCTACAATAAAATAATAATAATAAAAAGTAAATAAATAAATAAACAAATAAATACATGTATAATGAAAGCGCAACACGTTAAACCGAGCGTGAGATAACGTCGGATTAACGAAAAACACGAAAAGTTGAGATTCACACGGCGTCAATCACGGAATGCATAAGCAACGCCATACCTCTTGAGCTCCACGCCTATACTCATCAGTTTTTACTCATTGGACTGGACCCTTAGCTCTCTATTAAATCATAGCTTCAAGCTTTCATTATTCATCTTGCTTCAAGCCGAGAGAGAGAGAGAGAGAGAGAGAGAGAACGAGAGAGAAAGTCCGTTTGATTTCTCTGTTTTATACTAGCAAAACAGAGCCATCGTGACCTACGAGGATTAGCGTTCAAGTCCAGCGATCAAGGTTAGCTACTGTTGCATATGAATATATATATATATATATATATATTAGTGTGTGTGTGCACGTTGCAAGAAAAGAGAAATCTTTTGTATATATACATGGTTTCAAAACTAAAATGAAACAGGGGCTGTTATGTTTCTGCATAAAGTTAGTTGCCTAAAATATATATATATATATATATATATATGTCTATGAGTATGTGGTTGTAGTTAGGAAACTAAAGAGAAAAACATACTCTCTTATATATGAGTTTTTACTTTATTTCTTTTGTACATAGAGTATATATATGGTTATCACCTTGCTTTGGTTCATAACAAGAAGGAAAAAAAAAAAGCCGTATATATATATATATATATATCAGCATGTCCCCATACATGAAAGAATGGAAAAAAAAGGTGGTCTTAGAATGTATATATATCCACACACACACACATAGATATATATATATATATATATGCACCCAAAAGCTAAAAATATATATACACACACGTTGCAACCTTGGGAAGGAAGAGAAGAAAATTTCTGTCAAAATAAAAGGAAGGTTTTACTATCAAGTATGTGTGTGTGTAAAACTATACATAAAAAGGAGTGAAAGAAAACTTGCTTTTATATATATATATATTTACACCCACCACGTTGTGCAAGGAGATAATAGGAAAGGAGGTCTCATATATATATAAGTGCAAGTCACTTTACATGGAAAATTAAGCCCTATTGCTATGTATATATATTTGTGTCATGTGTGTGTCAATCGAGATGAATTTGTAGATACTGAGTGTTGGTAGTTATAAAACCCAAAGTCTTATTAACATAAATATATGTAATGCATTAAAGCAGATTTTTATAAGATGGTTGGTTTTATAAACTCCTAATTTAAAGTATTAAGATAGCTGTGTGCGAGTTTAAAATAATTGTAGAGAAATGATAATAAATAGTAATAAAATAAATTAATAATAATAAATATTATTATTATTTAAAAGGGGGACTTTTTTGAAGTAAAAGTGGGTATATATATATATATATATATATATAGTGAAGCATAAATATGTGGCAAGAGTATGTATTGTAATAAGTTTTGTGTAAGTGAATAGTATGAGTGCATGTGAGGGGTTGTGGAGGAAAGTGTATGTGCATGAGTTTTGCATGAGTGGTTTACGTAGCTATATAGGTGTGGGTGTGTATTGTGTTAGGTTAGGTGTGTGTGCTATATTATAATGAAAATAATAATAAATAGTAGAATAATAATGATAATAATAAAATAAATAAATAGTAATAAATAATAAGATTATTATTAATAATAAATAGAAAATGGTATCATTAATTAGTAATTGATGAAAATGAGAATTTGTAATTACAATGGGTCTCACCGATTTTTCAGGTATAAAGTGCCAAGGCAAGCATTCTAGATATATTATTATTATTTGTATATCTTAATTTTATTAAATTATAAGTTATAATTTTATGTAGATTTTTAGAAGAGTTATTAATGGTTAGTAAATTGGTTGTGGTAGATTGATTTTTGGCGTGTGTTTGAGCTCTTGGATTAGGGAGCGTGTAACAATAATTAGCTTCGGCGAGAGGTAACCACTTTCCACTTGTTATGTGTATTGATATGTTGTTTGTGAGTATCTTGTGAAATCACTATGAATATTTTTAATATCAATTGCCTTGCGGAACCTTATAATTTAAATTATGAATTTATACATATTTATTTATTTATATATAAGAATTGAGAGTTTTGATATTATGATATTTATTATGATAATTATGGGAAGAGTTGAATTGGGAGGAAATGAAGTAACATATTCCACCACGTGGTGAGGCCTCCATTAATGCATGATGGTTGGCTTTATATTGTCCCACTGTTCAATAAGGAGTGGCCCACTAGTTCAATGAGGGCGTACGACACCCGCTAGTTCAATGAGGGGAAAGACCCATGGTCCAGGACATGTGCTCGAGGATTTTGGCCGGTCCTCATCACATGACCAAAGTGAGCTTTTGAGTAACTAGTAACATGGGTGTAACTTAGCCCATGGGTCTAGTCGGAGGAAATAAGGCGGTTCGGTTGGATTGGTGGGAGGTATCTTGGGAATTGTGTTAATGAAAACTGTGATACATAATTTTCGATATGAAATTTTGTGATGTGGATATTGACAAATTATATATTTCATTTTATTTAAAATAATTTGTTATATAAATTGTTCCACATGGCACCTCACTAGCATATATTAGTATTCGTAATAAGTTGGATTGATGGTTACCACATTTTTCCAGGTGATAGTTCCAGTCCGGGTCCATCAGGGAAAACTTTGAAAGCTTAAGCTACTCCTTTTGACAGTAGTGCTTCCATCTTTTGGTATTCATTGGATGGTTGTATATTGCCACGTTAGGGCTCATTTTGCATACTCTGATTTATTTTGTATATTTTGGTAAGTGATGAAGCATTACTTAGTTGTTGATCAACCTTTAATTAGTCATTATGTTTAGTAAATTTTGAGGACGTTACATTTCGGAATTAGAAGTCTTCAAAGAAACATTCTTGGCCTTCAGCTTGGTCGACTCATCCTTCAAGGACTTCAACTCCTCCTGAGTAGATTTTAGCTCTTCGGACTTCTTAGCGACATCGGCACATGGTGCGCCCGGCTCGTCCTCCGCCGCTTACTCGCCGCGGCCGGATCCCTAAGCGACTCTAGTTGGCGTTTCTGAGAGCCGACAACCTTCTTCTTCAAGAGAAGCACGGACTGCATCAAACCCACTCCTTTCACCAAATGATCTTGCACAGAGTAGATTACGCGTTTGTCGGCCTCGTTCAAAGCAAGGGAAAGATCCTGGTAGCGGCGAGCAGGAAGGAAGGCCACGCTGAGCTCCTCGATCGAGCCCCCTTCTCCCAGGCAAAACCGTGTAGGAGCTTATAAGAAGGAGGTGGAGGAGGAGAAGGAGGCGCCAGCCGGTCTTCAGGCTGAGTTTGGGCATCTCCCACCACAGCAGCATTACCCTATTCTAACTGAGGCAGTTCGGTGGAAGGTGATGAAGAGGGACCATTTGGGGCCGAGGTCCTGGTCCTCTTGGATGATTGGGCTTGTGGAACGCCCGCCCTCTTCCCCTGCCAGGCTCGGCTACAACACGCTTGCGAGTCTCCCTCCTCGGCTGAGCACCCTCGCGGGGTTCACGTGGGCCACGTATGGGGGCAACGAATCCATAGCTTGAGCTGCAAAATAAAAGATAGATCAAAGGCTACCAAAACCAAGGTACGACATCATAAAAGGGAATTAAACACATAAGAGATACATGGCCCGTCACCCCAGCGGAAGAGGTTGAGAGAGTATAGAGGCAACACTCGGACTCCATGCTCCTTGACAAAAGAGCCCGTGCGAGAAACTAATGTTGTGTCCTCGGCGGGAAGGTCGTCCCCGTCAACTTGATAAGCGGTCGAGTCCTTGTTATGATGGCCATGGGTCCGATTACAACGAAAATCTCCATTCCACATCTTTGGACTCGGGGCCAGAAGAAACCCGGGGGTTGTTGCGGATACGGCCACGACCTTAAAAAAGCCGGTCTTGAACTCGTTTGAAAGAATCGAATAGGCTGGAAAAGTTTCTGACGGTTACCCCGAAGGGAGGTTAATCCTTTCAAGCTCTCATCATGTTTGTCAGATTGAGGTGTGAATGGGCAGAAGAAGTAAAATAAAATGGAGCGTTTGCAGGGAATGGGCTCGGCAATAATTTCGAAGCGCTCAAACGCGAGAATGAAGCCCACGCATTGGGATGGGCGAGAGGGGCAAGATGAAGATAGGTTAAAATATCTATTTGGAACTCGGTGAACGGGAAGCGAACACCAAGATGGGTAGAGTAGTCCTTGTACCAAAAGAAGAAGGAATTGTTGGTTCCCTCTCTAACAGTGCACACCAGCTCCCCTTCGGAAGGAGGGCGCAAGATGCAGGAAGATACGTCTCCTAAGTCAAAAGGGGCAATATCTTTCACCGACATCAACGACCCGGTTGACAACACCCCATATACAACCCAGGGGTATTTGGCTAGAAGGACTTGAGGGGTTGGCGGGGTTCGGACTCCCCAAAGAATGAGATGGCGTCCCTATCAAGCGGCGAGACGTCTCCATTTAGACCTAAAACCAACAAAAAAGGATAAAAGATCGGTGAATGAAGGGTATGCGAGGTATGCATGTTAACAATGGAAGGACGATGAAGGTTTGGGTCTCACGGCCGAGGAAAGAATGGGAGGAGACCTATGTCGCGGGAACCTAAAACTTGATCGGCAAGAGAGTCTTGTGCGAGTGCAATGTAATGAGAGCCGGAGGCAATGCAATCCCAGCAGGGGCCGAGGTACCCCTCTGGATGGATGTCTGACCTTAGCCGAGGAGGAGTTTGGAAAAAATTAATATGAGTAGCCGAGATGGCCCCTGAACCGTCTTGGCCCCCAGGGCGTATATGGCGACTACGAGGTCTCGGCTGGGAAAGCAGACCAACAGCAGGTGAGGAGCCTCCGACTCTCAAGTCACCAGACCCACCACGAAGTAAGGAGGCAAGCCTTTGCTCTTCGCATGGGAAGATCAAACAACGGGGTTTGGTCAAGGGATACGGGTGCGTAAGGCCTCCTCTTCCTCTGGGGTTAAATTTTGGCTGGAAGAAGGCAAAGGCCTATCCATCACAACGGAACCTAGAAAGGCATAGAACGCTGGATAAGCAAAGGAGAGCCAAAATAGGAAGCGAACAAGGGACACTCCCCCACACAGGACAATGCTACGAGGAACAAGGGTCTAAGGCTAAAGCGATATTTAGTATCAAGAACCTACCCGAAACACCTAGAGCGGAAATGCGTAAACCACGAGACCTCCGTGCTTAGAAATGCAATCATAGAAATAGAAAAGGAAGCGATGAACATACCTGAGATTGCGAAGGATGGAAAGGCAAGGAAGCAAAATCCACGGAAATGATCGCAACGAAGAGGGAAGTGTGTTCGTCGAGAGAAGGCAGAGAAAAAGTAAAGTAAGAGCAACAGAGCAAATGGAGTTGGAAATATGAACAAAGGATGAATAGGTTTTGTCAAACGTCGTACTAGTTAGGGGTAAAAGAGGAAATTCCCCTACAAAGTGGGATGGCGCACGTCACAGGAGCATTAAATGCGCACGAAACCCGCGAACGGCAGGACACGGCTGTTATGACCCCTCGCCATTCCGAAAGAGCCATGTGTCATAAGGTAATGATGATGGAGGCGTGAAACCCCAAACCTAGAAAATTGGGAGAAACGGTTTATATTAACTCGGATATGTTGTCGGTCCGCATTCCCTCGGGTCCGGGGGCAGCGATAGAGCTCCCCGGCATCAAAAACCTCAGAAGCAACGCACGTCTCCCCCAGTCCGAGTCGACATCACATGATACAGTGACGTCATGGCCTCGACACATTTGCCCAGGATGACCGACCCGACACAGCATGGGTAATAAACCGGATGGGGACAAGATACATCTCGCAGCCACGAACGCTGAACTTCCGAGAAATGGGGGCAAACATTCGGACCTACATAAGGCCCATATCCAATATACGGCCCAACTAAGGATCTGCTATAGATCGGATCTCACCTATGATATAGGGATATCCTATATTATAGGAAGTTTCTATCAGGCAACAATATAGGAGCATCTATCAGATATATACGCGATACTCGCACCTAGGATCTCGACCGAAGAAGATATCCTATCCATGGTAACCTCAATAAATATAGAGACCAAATACCAAGGTGCACACGTTCTAACTCAGACTATTTACATTCAGTCACACTGTGCACACACACCACCCCCTATATCTCGTGCACAGTGATCCTAAGCTCCTCTGGATATCTTCTCCTTAGATATTCAGATCGAGCCCACGATCCAAGATCAAAGTACCGCCCTTGGTCGGACATACGTGTTCAGACGGAACACATTTTATTGGTGGAAAACGTGTAATAATAATGAGTGAACATGAAAAAGCATCTTAATCCAACCAAATAATAAAAGCATATATGAAGTATATCAACCGTATTCATACAAATAACTAAGTCTCACTACTAATGAATACATCTTTCAAACTAAAATAGATAAAGTCTCAAGAACAAAGTTAATCGTAGATACTAATGGGAAAATGATTTCTAAAAAAAAGAAAATTAAGTGTCCTATTTATCTACATGTACAATATGAAAAATTAATAATGAGGCAGCACAGGAACTAGGTGGAGACCAATATACGTTGGCGGTGGAATATACAGTAGTCGATATTATATTGAGGCTCTGGAATAGTTGGTATCATAGTATTGACTTCGAAACTATAGAGAATCCCTTGAAATTTTCAAGCCTATGATGTAATTCGTTGAAATAAACATGGAAAAATCTATCTTAGGCCCAAATTAGCAAAAAATGTCTAAGAAAAAGTCACATGTTAAAAAAGGCCACAAGGCCTTTTTTTGTATTATTTCATAAAAAGTTAGTTGTTAACGTGACTTTGATATAGTTATTAGCGTTAGAATTTATTATGATCCAATTTGTTTTATAAAACAAGAGAGAATGCAAGTCTTTCAACCCTATAACATTGACAAAAACGTCGACGAATTACATTAAAATAAGCTGAGTAGGTAGAGACTGATAACCAATTAAGTAGAATATTTTGTCATATAATAGACATAAAAAGAAGACAAAACATTTTAGTTGCATGATTCAATATAGTAACATAACATCTAGTTTGTCTAACCAAAATACAAAAGCTTAATAAAAGGCGACTAATGAAATCAATTACAAGCTAATAACCATAATCGAAACCATAGAATTTAAAAATATTGGGAGAGAAAAATACATAAATAAATTATAAAATTATAAACTAGTTAAAGAGAGGGAAAGCTAAGGGAGAAAAGCCAAATCCTAACACATAAAAACAGCTGCACAAAAAGTCTATTATTTTGTTAGGTTTTCACCTAACTTTTTTTTTTTTTTTTTTTTTTTTTTTTTTTTTTTTTTTTTTTTTGCAAAAGTTTCTTTTAGTCATTCCCTAACAATCTAAAGACTCTGATTTACTAACCCATGAATGTGTATGGACTGAGATATTCTCAGGCTTGGATTTTGAGGAAGAGTTTAGTTGGCTTTAATGCATTGTTTTTGGGTTTATCTTACTTCGGGTTTAATCCAGCAGATACTGGATATAGTCGAAGCTCTCCTCCAAGTGAAGAAGTATGGAATCTTGCCTTTAATGGAGAATGGGGACTATAATCTGCAGAACCACCAAGACCACAATATTTATAATGAGCTTGCTCGTCGATCATCTCTTATTCTTCTCTCATCCTCGGCTCACCTGAGGAAAAGACCAAGAAATGATGAGGATTCTCTTCAGTGTTGTGATGTCACTGACTCCTCTTTACTTTTTAGTTGAGTTTGTGCTGAAAAAACTCCGTACTGCGCCATGATGCTTCCTTTCGAAGCTTCATTAATGAATGTAATTTCATTGATGTCCCATATCTCATGGAGGTTGTTTCACGTGGTCAAACAATTGTAAGGGCCCTGAACAGGTCATGGAAAAGCTAAATCGGGCTCTTTGTAACACTTTCTGGATGCGACAATATCTTAATTCGGTCCTGCAAGTCCTACCAATAGTGGCTTCAGATCATTCCCCGATTATGCTCCAGACTCATTGGTATTCAAGAGGGCGCAAACCATTCAGGTTTGAAAATTTCTGGTTCTCTTTTCCATGAGTGCCAGGAAATTGTGGAACATGGGTGGAGGCGTCAAATTCATGGGTCTTGGGCTTATAAAAATAATTCAAGGCTAAAATGTATTAAGCGTGCGTTACAAAAATGGAATGCTTCATCGGTTGGTCGCATTTTGTCAAATATTAGCTTCTTTTTTTTTTTCCTAGAAAAGAAAGGCAAACTGAAGCTTGAATAAGGTTATAGGTTTAGATTATGAAAATCTATCCCTTAATACAACAAAATAACAAAAACTATCCATGAACGAACCACTAATCCCTCAAAGCCAAATGAAGGCAACCCTGTGGAATTGTTGGGGTCATAACCACCCCATCCTCAACGGCAACATTATGTCCTTCCTTTGCCATGTAGTCAGCGCACGAGATATTATCCCTTGACGTGTGATGAAGCTCAACATTCCAATTGTTGAAAAGCAGGTCTCCGGTTTCCCTAATAATATTTCTAAGCGGATGATCCATAGGGCAGTCCCGCATAAGAATGCTAATGGCATCAAGTGAGTCAGAGTAGATGAGAATTTTCTGTAGCCCCATCTGGTGACCAATCTTGAGTCCGAGCATGATGGCTTGAATCTCTGCTTCAATAACACTGTGCAGGCCGAGAGATTTGTAAAATCCCATCAACCATTCACCCTGGGCATTCCGGATCACGCCTCCACAGGCCGCCTGGTGTTGATGACGAACCGAGCCGTCTACATCAATCCGAACTGAATGAGGAGGTGGGGGCGTCCAAGACTCCTCCTCCATTCTATCTAGCTGGAAAATCTGGTGGTTCAGGCGATGATTTGTGGCAGTTTCCATTAGGAGGTACTTGCACATGTGCAACATTTCTCTGGTTTCCATGCTTGTTCCCTGGAAAAGAAATTTGCATCTAGTTGTTCAGAGGATCCAGCATCCCAGACTGAAGATCTGCGGCCAAGAGAAGTTTTGGAGTCTTCCTTTCCCAGGCTTATGGTTGGTGTTCCAATTAAGCCAGCCCTGCAAGTTACCTGCAAAAAAGTGAGGAAGATAGTTAGGTTTTAACATTTGTTTCCATAAGTTTTTAGCACGCTGACAATCCCTGAGAATGTGAATCACATTCTCTTCATGGTTACACTGGAAGGGGCAGTTGTTGACATTCGTAAGACCTCTCCTGGCTCTAAGCGAATTAGTGACAAGGCGCTCATGGCCAACCTGCCACATGAAAAATTTTATTTTTTCCGGCAGCTGCCATTTCCACATTTGAGACCAAAAGGTGCTAGTACCTCTTCCTCCACCTTCAGAAAGGTGATGGTAGGCAGATTTAACAGAGAAGGCACCATCTTTTGCAGGTCTCCAGATAAAACAATCAGAGGAATCAGTATGAGGAGGGTGCATTTTAATGATCATATTTATAATACATGGTGGTACAATCCCTTGCCATCTGCTGATGTCCCAACCTCCACTAGACGTAAGGTGGTGACGAACAGTTTCATTGACATTAACGTTGGTTGGATTTTGAACGTAAGCTATGATGGGTTGATCAAGGGGGAGCCATCGATCAAACCAGAACTTAGTTCCAATCCCATTGTTAACCTTCCTTCCAACTCCATTAATAAATTTATCCCAAACAGTAGTAATCGCTTTCCAAGCAGACGAGGATGTCTTTTTCTTAGAAACCTTAGGCATGTGATGATTTCCACAGTTGTACTTATACCATAAGCATTTTACCCAAAGCGCATCTTGTCTAGTTAGGAGGCTCCAACAAAGTTTCATGATGAATGCTTCATTTTGGTGGCGAAGATTTTTAAATCCCAACCCTCCCTGCTTCTTTACTTGAGTAATTTTGTCCCAAGCAATGAGGTGCATTTTCCTTGCATCATCATCTTGCGACCAGAGGAAATTCCTGGAGATCTTATCAAGCTCACTAATTGTGCAAATCGGGAGAAGAGTTGACTGCATGCAGTAGCTAGGTAAGGCTGATAGCACAGATTTAATAAGGACCGACCTTCCTGCAGCAGTCAGAAATGTGGCTTTCCACATGGACAATTTTTTCCGAGCACATTGGATAATAGGGAAGTATGTGGCTTTAGAAATTCTTTTATGGATAATAGGAACTCCCAAATACTTCCCAATGTCAGAAGTGAGGCCAATCCCAAGAAGTTGGCTCAGCTCCAACGCTCTGTTAAAATTTACCTTCTTGGAACAAAACATGCTAGATTTATTCACATTGATTCTATGGCCTGAGACTTCACAAAAGCTGTGCATCACTTTCCAGACCTCTTCCATTTGAGAATTGGACGCTTCAGTGAAAAGGATGAGGTCGTCCGCGAAGAACAGATAGGAAATAGGAGGACTCCCTCTCTTGAAGGTGAATGGTTTCCATCGCCGGGCCTCACATTCCACTTTAATAAGATGACTCAACCGCTCCATGCAGAGAACAAAGATATAAGGGCTAAGAGGATCCCCTTGTCTGACACCTCTAGAAGGGGTGAAAGCTGGGCTCTCATCACCATTCCAAAGGATAGACATAGAGGCGGTGGAAAGACAAGCCATAATAAGGTTAACCAGACTCGCCGTAATATTCAAATGCTGGAGAGTATTTCTTATAAAACCCAATCTAATATGTCGAAAGCTTTCTCCATATCAACCTTAATAGCCACAAAGCCTTGTTTCCTGCCACTCATTCTCATGGAATGGATAATTTCCTGGACGACAAGGGTATTATCACAACTAGATCTGCCAGGAATAAAGCTACACTGCTCTTGACTAATAAGATGAGGCATGACAACTCTGAACCTGTTCGCCAATATCTTAGTGATAATCTTGAAGCTCACATTGCACAAAGAGATAGGGCAAAAATCTTTTAGCGAAGCGGGATTATCAACCTTAGGGATGAGAACAACCTTGGATTTATTTATACTAGATAAAGCAGAAGGGTTGTTAAAACATTCCTCAATGAAGTCACAGACTTTACCACCTACCACGTTCCACTGGGATTGGAAAAAGTGAGCATGGAGACCATCAGGACCCGGGGCTTTGAAGGCCCCCATAGCAACTGTAGCATTCTTGATTTCAACTCTACTGACGTTGCTCGATAGAATGCGAAGCTGATTGGCATTCAGAGAAGGAAAATTAGAGGTCCATCCTTCAGGGTTTTTAATGCTAGCATCACGAGCATACAGATTTTGAAAAAAGTCGTGAGCCAACATTTTAGCAGAATCATGATCTTCAACCCACTCACCCACGTCATTCATAACGGCTCCAATTCGTTGTTTCTTTCTTTTAACCACGGTCAAAGCATGGAAAAACTTAGTATTCCTGTCACCACATTGAAGCCATTTACTTCTAGATTTCTGGAACCAGGTGATTTCTTCCTGGGTTGCAACCTTGTGGTACTCATCCCAGAGTTTCTTTTCCAGACGAAAAAGACCAGATTGCAGATTCGTCGACCGGCTTCGGTCAATTCCTTCCAGGCGACGAATAATCTTTTTCTTCCTGTTAGTGAAGTTACCCACACGGTTGTCATTCCACTCTAGAGCAGATCTATGGAAGGTTTGCAATCCGTCTAGCCAATTTTTCCCCTGCCAGGCTTCGGTAGTGAGATCCTTGAAGTCACCTTCAAGAGTCCAAGCAATCTGATAAGAGAACGTCTTCTGAAAGCTCCTTCTTTGCGATGAGGGGGAAGAATTCACAACCACGATCCTATGATCAAATTTGAATTTAAGCTCGTGCCGGACCGTGAAGTTAGGATGACAGTTGAGCCAGTTGAGGTTGTTGAAAACCCAGTCCAGTCTCTCTTTTAAACCCTCCTTCTCCCAAGTGTACTTGTCGCCATGAGGTATGGGCTCAAGAAGCCCCGTGTCATCAATACAGTCTCTGAATTGTTCCATCGACGCCCATGGGGGGCGGCTCCACCAAGCTTATCCGTTGGGGACATAAAGGCATTGAAGTCACCCAAGACTAACCAGGGTAGAGTAGAATTTATAGCAAGCGAACGGAGAGAGTTCCACAGAGGGTTTCTGCCAGACAAAGTAGTTTCACCGTAAATCATGGTCACAAGGCTAGTAAAATTATTAGTTCGATCATAAACCTGGCAGTGAAGCATCTGAGTAGAGGAAGACAAATAAGTAATATCAAAAGCTCCATTATCCCATAGGACCCAGATACCCCCAGAGAATCCACTAGCTTCCACCCGGATCCAATGGCTAAATCCAAGCCTCCGACAAACTTTATCCGCCCTATCTCCACTAACACGGGGATCCAAGAGACGGAGAATATTAATACAGTATTTATTAACAATATCCTTGATAGTTAATGGGAAGGACCGGCGACCGGCCCCTTACAATTCCAAGATGCAATAATCATTAAAAAGAAAATAACAATTAAAGAAAAAACACTCAAGGTAGGGATAGGCATACTTACCTGGAGTGATGAACCTCACTTACATGTGACAACTCAAGAGGAGTTTGCTTGTTCTCAGCCACGAAGGATTCATTACCATCCATAAGATCCATTGCACCATTGCCGACAATTAAACCCAATTGTTCAGGTGGTCTTGGGTTTGTCAATTCGATTGAATCAAATTTTGGTATAGTGGGCTGGGCTTGAGCTATTTGAGAATTAGAATGGTGCTTGGTTGTTTCTTTTTTCCCATTGTTTTTCAAAGTTGAGGTGCTTCCTTGGATCACACAGTGGGATCGCTGGCCCTTAGTTCTCAAATTAATAGCATTTATCTAGGCCATAATTGATTTTGGGGCTGGCTGAGTTTCAGGAGAAATTCGCTAGTCATTAATTGGCCCAACAGGGATTATAGCATTATTTGCTTCCATGGCCATATCTGCTTCATTAGGATTAGGCCCATCAGTAGGATTAGGTCCATCGGTATTAATCAGAACCTAGGCAGGCGGGTTGGAGGCGTCAAGCAGAGTGGATGCGTCAGGCGGATTGGAGATTTTGGGCTCCTGGGCCTGCGAATTGGAGCTAGAAGCGCTGGGGACTTTGGGCCTAAATTGCATCTTGGTTTTTTACCCCAAATTTAATCCATTAAACTTTTTTTTGCTTTGGGAATTTCCAGCTGGCGGCAACTTCTTCATATCCATTCCGTTCTGTGCAGATCGTGTTTCTCAATCTCTGCTCCTTTCACCACACCGTCCTTCAGTGATAAATCCGTGCCCTCATCCACGTCAGCAATCACTTCAAATCGTGATTTCTACCCAAAATCCTTCGATTTATCCTTCCTATTTCCAGAACCCGAGGCGTGATGATGACTATCTCTGACATCCAGCCGTTTGTGCGCGCGTGGCTTGATGGTTCTTCGGCTGATCATCCAAGGGCCAAAGGCATCATCTTCTTCGGTGGTTTTTGTCGGAGGTTTCACCGGTGCTGATGGCCAAACCACTGGCTGTGAAGAGGATGCTCCATCGTGAAGATCTGTCGCATGGCATTTATAGGGGCACTGCTCCTTGCGATGGCCAAACCAACCACATGAGAAGCAAATGAGGTAAAGACCCTCATACTCAACATTAAAAATCATGCCTGCTGCGATAACTTTAGGAACTAACTTCCTCTGCAAATTTAATTCTACACACAATCTCACAATTTGCCCCTTTCAATTTTTGGATTTGTGGCCTGGAAATCGTTGAGTGTGTTCATGTCCACCTTTAAAGTTCTGCCAATTCTATCGCCTAATCTGGAAATACAGTGCTTGTTATAGTAGTGCATAGGGACATCTGGAATCCTAACCCATGTAGCGACTCTGCCCAGAGGATTATTGTAAGGATCAAAGTAGGGAGTCCACCTCTGAATGAGGACACAGTGTTGTTTAATCACCCGAGGGCCCTCATATAGCACTCTCTTATAATGTGATCTCCAAAATTCTTGGTCATGAAATCGGACAACAAAATAATTATTTGGCAAATCTATAAGTTCAAAGCTAGAAAAGCCCCACATATTTTTCAACAAATCTTTCAAAACATATAGGTTAAATTTCATACCAAGAACTTTGAAAATCAGGGCATAGTTCCATGGCTCACACTATTCATTATACTCCTCTTGAGTGCACGGTGCAACAGGGTAAATTTCCATGAGTCTCTTCATCTTGTCGGATTCCTCAGGTAATTTCCATGAGATTTCCTTATCATCTGTAAAGAGGTAATCTTCTTCAATTATATGGCTGCTGTGTGCAACTCCATTGAAGCCCATTAGAGAGGCGCGGTATGATGGGAATTTAGGAGTGACTTTTTCGTTCTTTCCTTCTGCATCTTTGTTACCTGATGCCTTTTCAGGTGCAGAAGACTTGCTTTTGTCATTTGATTCCTCTGCATCATTATCAGACATGGTATCATCCATAATGGCTTGAGGAGTTTCTTCAAATTTTGTCTTCTTTTTCCGGTCATCCTGGCCTTCAGCTGGCGGACGATCCAGCGGGAGCTTGATTTGCCCAGAATCAGTCATCAGAAAATAGATACACAGTTCCCAAGAGAGAGAAAATTTTTTTCAAAGGTGCTGCTGGAAGTAGTGAAATAAATATTAGCTTCTTTGGAAAATGAGCTTCAACATTGGTAAGGGAGAACTTTTCTATCTTCACGGGATATGGACGCTATTAACCAATTAAAAGCCTCTTTGGAGTTTTGGTATGATTGTGAGGAAATATTATGGTACCAATTGGCAAGACAGAATTGGGTTTTGCAAGGAGATAGAAATACCAAATATTTCATGGTTATGCTTCTCATAGATGCATGAGAAAATATATTGTTCGAATCCAAAATGCTGATGGGGAGTGATTGGAAGACCCTAATGATATTCAGAATGAAGCAACTTGTTATTTCACAGGAGTTTTTGGGGAAGCTCCTGATTTTGATCCAGATATGGTGAATCAAACGCTTGCTAATATATATTAACCTTCCAAAATTATCTGATCATCATATTTGAAGCCTCAACAAGGAATTATCAGTGGAAGAAATTGAAGGGATGTCTTTGAAATGAACGCTGACAGTGCTCCAGGCCCGTATGGTTGTCATGTATGCAAGATTTTATCAGAAGTTCTGGTCTATTTTACGGCAAGACAGAATTGCCATGGTTTTTCAAATATTTCCTCGAGGATACTTGCTCAAGGAATTGAATCGGTCTTCTATTGTTCTGGTTCAAAAATGTAATAATCCAAATACTTTCAAAGACTTGAGGCCGATTAGTCTTTGTAATGTGATATACAAATTAATTTCTAAAATATTATGCAATCGGCTAAAAGCCATCCTGGGTGACTTAATCACCCCTAATCAGAATGCTTTTTTGAAAGGAAGGTTAATATTGGACAACATTATATTGTCCTGGCTTCTGAATGCATGGCCAAGATCAGAAAATCGCAGAAATCTGAAGGATGGATATTGGATATCGTGAAAGCCTTTAATTTCCTCCGTAGCGTTATGGAGATGATGGGATTTCCTGCATGGTGAATTCAGCTAATCATGCAATGTATCACCACTGTATCCTACCAAGTACCAAGTCATAGTTAGTGGCTCTTCTGGTATGGCATTTAAGCCTTCTTAGTTAGGGACTTCGGCAAGGTGATCCACTCTCTTCTTATCTCTTCATTATCTGTGCTAATGTCTTATCATGTACTCCCTCCGATCCTAATTATAGGAACACTTTTGTAGTGCAAAAAATGTTCCTATAATTAAGATCGGAGGTAGTATGATTTATCAAGCTGGAGAACTATAATTGGTGGGAGGGCATCTGTATCTCTCGAAATGCAGATCCATTAACCCACTTGATATATGCTGATGATACTTTACTCTTTTGTTTTGTCGTGCCACTGAAGAGGATTATCGCATAGTCAAGGCTCTTGCTTAAATGGTACACTAACATCTCTGACCAACATATTAATTATCAAAAACCTAGCCTGGTTTGCAGCCTTTCTGTAAATCATTGGATGAAGAGGAAGCTATCCAAAATGTTTGAGATTCATTTCCATTCAAGGATGGGCAAGTATTTGGGCACTTACATTGATTATCACAGGTCAGAGAGGAGAAAGTTTGAAGAAGTCATTGAAAGGGTTGACAGGCGTTTGACCGGTTGGAAAAGTCATTCTCTTTCTCAAGCTAGACGTCTGGTTCTAATAAAAAATCTGCTGTCTTCGCTTCTGGTCCTCTCTCTTTTATGAAATTTCCTAAACATCTACGTCACCAGATTGCTATGAAGATGGTGAATTGCTTCTGGGGTTATTCTTCTAATTCTCGTAAGCTCACTTCCTAAGTTGGGATGAATTGGGTCTTCCGCTAGGTGATGGTGGGTTGAAACTAATGAATCTGGAAGCCTTTAACATTGCTCTTCTAGCAAAGCAAAATACATGTGGCGAATAATTTCACACCTGGATTCTCTTCTTGGTAGGATTATGCTTCAGAAGTATTTAGACTCAAACAAGCAATTTGTCTTCAAACCTGCTTGCGGTTGTATGGAAAGTTATCATCAGAGCAGGCTCCATTATCACTGATCGTTTTGTCTGGCAAGTAGGAGATGATAGCCTCTGGTAGCCTTTGCAGCAGTCAGGTCTTTCGTATCCTTCATTGAAGGTGTCAGACCTTATACTGTGCCCTCAAGGTGGTTGGAATTACTCTTTAATTACTATCCTCTTTATACCACAGGCAGGTGGTTAAAGAGTTTAACAGGTTTCCAGTACCTTTCTTCCCAATAAGAGACTCCCTCAGATCGGTGGGACATTGTAGTGGTTTATACACTGTTAAGGAAGGATATCGATTGTTGATGGCAACATCATATAGATTGACTAGAAGGCATCCCCAGCAGTTGGTGATTAATGCTGTGTTCTAAGATTAGGAAATTACCAATCTTCCCATGGCTCAGATTGTTTGTCAGCAAACTTGCCAAAGGTATATATTATTCAGAGAACCAACACCATTGATCTTATTATTCAGGAACAATATTTGGCACTGTTTCACTTCATTTATTGGCTGCTCACTTGCGGGGATCATTGTGCTCGATAGCCAGGTTCCTGTTGTTTCTAATATAATGAGTAGGTAGAAATTGAATATAAAGTACACAGAATATCAAAACAAGAATCTGTATTTATTAAATAGAGCATACAGGGAACATTCACTTAGTCCGTATAAAATAAAAGGCGCTGTAAAACGAACTCACAAGATCGGGCTCAGCGATATGGAATGGAAAATGCGTAACTCTGGGCCCAACTTTCGTTGTGTCCTTAAGACAATTTTGCTCCTCAATACGGATCCGAAGGTTTTTCGAGCAATTGTCTCCAGGATAGAGCGGATTATTCGCTCCGGAAAGATGGCTCGTCTGCCTGGGCCTAAGCCCAAGCGAAGCCAATGAGTCTTTTTTAACGCACGAGTGTTTATGCAGAATGCGGAGAGAGAGTGTGCAGAGAAATTGTGTATCTAAACCGCGTGACTGGCGCCCTATTTATAGACTCGAAAGAACATGATCGATGGACAAGTCTCGTCTACATTTAACCGGTGCGTTGTGCAAACAGACGCATCAAAACGGGAGGCAATGAGGCGACCCGCGTCGTATTAGCGAATCGGTGCGTCTTGACGAATAGTCACACGTAACAAGCGAACGGAGGTGACCCACATCCGTTCACGGCGGACGATCCGAACGGATTGCGAAAACGCAGCCTCGCCGGTTGGAAAAGTCGAGAGGCACAACGGGAATATCTAAACGTCCGAAAATTCAAAAAAATAATTTAATAAAAAATTAATATTTTATTTCACACGCTACGGACCGGACCGGGACCAAAGGACAGGCGGTATGTCTTGACCGAAAGCCGGCCGGACGGACGGCGCTAGCGTGTGTGGTGGACCAAGGGCACCTAAGTCCTCACCCTCCACAAAAGTGGGTTGGCCCGAGGGTCCCAGTAGGAGCCAGCCAGCTTATATACCCTCCAACTTCTCTCCAACCAAGAATGCGATTTATTCTATCACACACATTCCTCCTTCCTTTTTCCTCTTCTTTTCCATCCTTCTTCTTATTCATAACCCATGGGATTTTATCCAAAAATTCCAACAGTTCCTTGGTCTACTGCATATCTATTAAATGATGAAAAATACATGCTAACAAACGTTGCAAGCTACAATTTTATTTCCTAATGCTAAATTATAAATAAATAAAATAGAGGCGTACGTGTAGTTTATACACACACATCTTTTTACTTATGTTTGAATAAAAGTATTCTTTCGTGAAAAAATAGAGGTTCTTAATTTTGTTTGACACTTTCTTTATTATCTGATTTTTGGATTTCTTAAAATAGGCAAAAAAAATTGAAATTTATTAAAAAGTCTTGAAAGTTTACGGGTTAGTCCTAGGTTTGCATGTTCATCAGGAATTGGGCTTAAAAAATAAACCATTTTTTTTCCCAAAAATATGCCTAATTTAAATATCTGGCTCCTTTAAACTCAAGTCTGAACCATGTCGTATTGTCAATTCTTTTTGGCTTAAATACCATTTTTTACTGTAAGATATTGGTTATGGGGTATCCAAAGATCCGAAATTTTTTTTGTATCATTTTTGCTCCGAAAGTTTACAAAAAGGAGCAAATATGCCCTAAAAGTTTTTTTTAGGAGCAAATTTGCCCTATACTTTTTTTATGAGCAAATTTTTATAAACTTCTAGGGTAAAAACAATACCAAAAATGATCAATCTAACGGTAAAAATCAATCAATAGGCAAGATTGCTATGTTTGTAAACTTCCAAGGCCAATATGATTCTAAAAAAACTTCCGGTCTTAGGTGCTCCAAAACCAAAACTTCCGTGACAAAATTGGTATTTATCCCATTCTTTTTTTTGTTTTGACTTGATTCGTACAATGGTCATTTCTTTCAACGATAGGATAGTATCTATTTTTAGATTAAGATGTAAATTTGTCGTAAAAGTTTTCATTTGAAGAATAATATTATCTTGAAAGTTTTTTAGGCTCAATATCACTTAGAAAGTTTTAAAACGTAACAATGTTGTCTATACCATTAAAAAATTAATGTTGACTATTAGAAAATTGAGGTGGACTGTTAATTTTTTAACGGAAAATGAACCATTACTCCATTTTAACACTTCTAAGGTCATACCGAACCTAAAAACACTTCATGGGTATCATTACTCCTTAATGAAAAATTTCGTGACAAATTTACACATTAACCCTTTATTTCTTGTCCAAGAAAAAGAAAATTATTTATGGTGAAAGATTTTGAGAAAATCACTTAAAAGAACTTTAAAATTGTCAAAAGAAAAAATGTATTTTAAATATTCATAATATAAAAAAGGTGTTAGGTCTTAATTTGTCTTTTTCAAAATTAAAAGGAAATGAATTAAGAATTGAGAGGAAGGCGCGATTTCATAAGTTCTAATAAAGGTTTTCACAATTTCTCAAAAGAATTTCACAAATTGTAAATCAAAATTCACAAGATTTGATAAAGGTTTTACAAGTTTGGATAAAGTTTTCACAAGTTACAAATTTGAATTCACAAGATTTGATAAGGGTTTCGTTAGGTCGGATAAAGTTTTTACAAGTTCTCAAAATAATTTCACAATTTTCTTAAAGAATTTCACAAGTTGCAAATTTTGATTCACAATATTTGATAAGGGTTTCATAAAGTTGATAAGGTTTTCACAAGTTTTTTAAAAATTTTGATACATGAGTTATGATAAAGGTTTTACAAATTCAGATAAGGTTTTCACAAATTCTCAAAAGAATTTTACAACTTTCTTAAGGCATTGTTTGGTTCAAGGTTTTTCAAAGGGAGGTGTGGGGAAGAGAGGGATGGGGTGGTGGTGGTGGGTGTATTTGGTTGGGAAAAATAGGAAGGGGGGGGAGGGTTTTGTCTTTTTTGCCCCTTCTTTTGATGGAGAGAAAATGAGGGAGGAGAGAAAATGAGGGATAAAATGATGTTTTCCCCTGTTTAGATGAAGGAAGAAAAGAGAAAGGAAGGAAAAAGTGAGTAGAAAATGGGGCGTGGGACCTACTTCATTTTTCTCCAACTTGTACCTCCACATATGGAGAGAAAATGTGAACAAAACTCATTTTCTATTATTTGCCCATTATTGTTTGTTTGTTTGTTTGGGATCACGTTTGAGACTTTAAAAAATGTTTATTTACATGAATCGAGATTCAAGGGGAGAGAAACAAATGACACGCACACAAACACAGAATCAATAAATATTGCAAAAATCACATTAGATCATAAGAAATAAATGTAATCACTGAAAAAGTCTCATAACAAGTGAACAATGTTGATTTGTTGTCATTTCCTATCTTAGAACTTGTTATTTATTTAAGTCTCACATAATTGGGGAGAGAAAAGAAAGACGTTTCATAAGAATTTGGATACATTCCATTTTAAAGTGTTTTAAAACCTACAGGTAGGGCTAAAGCATTTGATTTTTTTTGTGAAAACTAAATATTGGGGACACTATTAAAAGCGATATGCTGGATGAGAATCAAATACATTTTATACATATAAGACCTGTTTGTTAAAAAACAATATATGCATACTAACTACTTTAACTATATCATACTAACTATTTTAACTAACTTTTTTAATATAATCAAATTAAATAAATATGTTTTGTATTAAAAACAAAACGAGAACATCACTTACTTTGGGGTATATTTAAGGGGAGAGAAATATTATGTCTTATCCCGACTAAAACATCCATATTAATTTTTCATTATCTCAAATTTACTCATCTGATTATAAAAACCAATATGATGTTAGGAGAATAAGCTAAATAAATCAGAAAATCTATCTAATAAAAATAGATTTAATAAAATATATCTAATTAAATCGTATCTTACTAAATATTATTAAACTCATTTGATTTCTGCATTCAAATTGGTCATCTTCCTCCCTCACGTCGCTATTTGCTCCCCCTGTTGCTGCAAGTAGCTCTTCCAGCTATCCAAACCTTCTTTTAGGCTGGTGTCTATTTATATATTCTTTTGTGTGATACATCATTTTAGATCAGTTTATTGACTTTTTTCTATTTAAATATGTTCTTAATGTTATAACATGATCACAAGTATATAACTAGAATAATCTTGCATAAGTTTGTATGTTTTTAACCGTGGTCAAAAGTATCTCAATAAAATATTAGATTATACCAAAATTATCTTTATTATCTTAGTATTATAATTTGATTTAGAATTTAAATTCAGAAAACATATTAAATTTTATGACTTAACATATTAAAATCAATAAAATCATCATTTCAAATGTATCAAAGGTTTTTTTATCACATATAAATGAGGTAAGAGAGTTTTTTGCGATTTATAAATTAGGAAATACCGCTCTTCTGGTGAGGTAATTAAGAAGAAGAGCCAACCCCTGTTGGAGAGGTAGTAAATGATGAAGAAGAAGAAGAAGAAGAAGACTCTCTTCCCCTTCCCTCACATCCAAACAAACAAAACTCATAATCTCCTCTACCTTTTCCCAACTTCCCTCAGTAACTTTGATATCTAAATAAAGTAGTAGCTATGGCATCAACATCTAATTAACTCACCCCTTCTCCTCCTAAGGGGATCTCAAATTAATTAATTTCCATAATAAAAAAAAAAGAAAGAATTAAAGACTCTCTTCCCCTTCCCTCCCATCCAAACAAACAAAACTCATAATCTCCCCTACCTTCTCTCAACTTTCCTCATTTAATCTCCTCTCCCCCTCCCTTCCATTGAACCAAACAAAGCCTAAAAAATTTCACAAGTTGCAAATCAAAATTCACAAAATCTGATAAAGATTTTACAAGTTCTGATAAATGTTTTACAAATTCGGATAAAATTTTCATAATTAATAGTGTCAAAGTAAAATTAAATTCCAAAGGATAATTTTGTCATTTCCTTTTAATTTTGAAAAGGAAGAATTAAGACCTTAACACCTCTTTAGTATTATAAATATTTGGAAAACATTTTTATCTTTTGGCGTTTTTCAAGTTTTTTTTAAAGGGATTTTTCCAAATATTTTTAAATAGAGTAAACTATTTTTTTTTATATGTTTGATATCCACAATTCACATGGATAATAAATTTTCCGGTTTTGATACAAATATGCTTAGAGAAATGTTTAGGGGAAAAAAGAAGGGAAGGGAAAATTTCAGTTAGTCTCAAAGATCTAATTTAATTTCAGTCAACTTTCAGAAATGTTCTGAAACTTTACTTTTTTTTGTCAAAATGAAATAAAATTTTATGGGTGAAAATACTATTATACCCTCACTTTATTTGTTTTATAAATTATCTTATTTATCTCGTAAATGCTCGTACTTATCTTATAAATTTTCATATTTATATGTAAAATGGCCTAAAGTGTTTTTAATTTCATATGTTTTTCCCAATTCATTTATTTATCTTGTAAATACTAATATTTTCCTTGTGAATTTTCATATCCGTTTTTTGAATAACTAAAATATTTTTAATTCCCTTTGTTTTTTCAAATCTCTTTATTTGTCTTGTAAATGTCTTATTTATCTTGTAAATGTTCTTCTTAAAAAATAAAAATATAAATGACACCATTGTCCTTTTACCCATCAAACTTAACGTCATTTTAATTTAAGGGGTGTAATAAAATTTAAGAATCTTTCAAGTTTCAGATTTAGGGCTAAATGACATTTTAAAAAAGGGAAATTCCTTTAAGGTCTTGGGAACCAAGAATATGTCAAAAAAAAATCTCAGGAAAATTTTGATCTGAAAAATGTCTTAAAAAGTTGTCAATAAATTTTTTTTTACATTAAAATTTTTTTCTCGCAGATGATCCCTCATAAATTTTTTTTTAAAACTCTAAAAAGAATTTTAACATCAAAATTTTCCCTTTTTAATTTTTTTTTTTCTTCGGATCGAAAGATGGGCACGTGTTTAGGAGAGAGTAGAGATATGAAACCGCGTATTTATGAATTTAAATCTGACGTAGGAAGATCAAATGTGAGCCATGGATTTTCAAGGATCGTTCTCGTCCAAGGAAACGAAAGGCCATAAAACAAAATCAAAAACTCAAATATCTCCGCTGCCGGGTGGACCCCACATCACATCATTCCCCATCACGAGCATCTCCTGATCATATAGCCTCCATAACCAATCATCCCCAACACGTGCCCCGACCCTTTTCTTTAAAAAATATTTTTTAATTAAATAATTCTGTGGTAATTAGAGCCTCTCTCTACTCATGTGGCTCTTACTTGTTTACTTATTTATTACGCTCTCCTCATTCTTTTATCACCCGACGCCACTTTTGAATTTTGAACTCTTCTTCTCAATTACATTACATTCACATACAGACATGTGTACGGGTGTTATTTCTTCGTCACCTTTTCAGATATTTTTTCTCTTTCAAATTTTAATTTGTGGGTCCATTGTGATGATGTGGGCCACAGTTTGGCAGAAGAAGTTAGATATTTTTCTTAACTCCCACCACACATTTTTATTTTATTTCAAGGATTAAGTAGTAAATTTGTTCCGAAAGCATATACTGAGAAGCAATTTTGTCTTAAATTTTTTTTAATTCAATGTTACCTCTTGAAGTTTAAAAACGTAACAATCTTATCTTTTTTTAATTCAATGTTACCCCAGTACAAATGTATGTATGAGGATTTCAAAATGGTTCCAAGATTGTTAACCTCGCCAAATCAATCAACTTGAATTAAGAATTTAGGTAAGTTGGGTTCTAATCATTATTGACAAACTCGCGGGTTGATTCTCCGAGTTTACCGTTTTTATATTCTTAATTTACTAAATCGAGTCGAGTCACTGGTAAATTTAGAATCGTTATAAGCTTCTTAAACTTACGAGTTTATATACCGAAGTTTACGTTTTTTACGTTTTAAATTTACAAAACCACGTTAACTCACTCTTAAACTCGTTAACTTTTTTTATTTGATCATACTCAATGGTTTTATATGTGAGTTTTATAGAAATTTTTCGTTAAATATGGTAAATTTTGAATATTGATGGATTCAATTTCAATTATTTGTATTTAAAATATATTTAAATTAAATTATTGCTATTTTTTATATTTTTAATTATTTACTATATACTATTAATATCTATTTAATAGTTAAAGTAAACTCTTACAAGCCATTTACGATATGAGTTTTTACATCATTATCACAAATTTACTTAAATTCACGATTTGACAACCTTAACCTTAATCGTTATGCCCATAAACTCGGATATATATATATCTATATATATATATATATATATATATATAAACTGCTCATCAATAAAATCCTCATAATAATAATATTAATGAGATTTGAAATTACAATCTTATCGACACAGTTCAACTCCTTTTCCATGGCTAAAAGAAAGTTGCTGATTTTAGTTAAGAAGAATTGAATCATCGGCCATTCAATTCAATTCAATTCAATTAGCATTAGTATTCGTTTAAGATATTTTCCTTCTTTTAACATATTTTAATTCATGGATATAATTCATTTGTCTGGGATACATGGACACAAAAATTTCTTAATTAACATTTTATTTCTTATTATATATATAATATTTGGACTATGAAAGATCTATAAATGTAACGTTATATCACATACACGTAATAGGCTATATGTCCACGGAAAGCATTGATTCCGCCCATCTTTATATATAACTTATTCTAATTATAGATATTAAATACAACAGAAAGGGGCACGTGTCTAAAAACCATTAGTTATTGTTTATTTGGAATAGGTTCGAGATCAACGAGGTTTCAGAATTCTCTAGAATGAAATTGAAAAGTGATTTTAAAAGGTGCCAAAAGTAATATTTATCTCGTTCTTCTCATTTTTGTGTGCTTAATTTTATATATTTACAAATAAGACTATATTTTTAGTCATATTCATCCAAGAAAGCTGCAGAATTTACAAGTTAATGTTACAATTTGTATACAATTAATTTGTAGCACCCCTTTTTTCCAGAATTTTCGAAGACCCCTTTATCTATGAATAATTTTTTACAAATTGACATGTAAAAATTTAACAAGTGTCCATGTAAAAATTTAAAAATCCAAATTGACATTATTTGAGTTGTTAATGCAATTGACAAGTGTGCTGGTAAGTGATTTACAAGTTTACATATGCATTTTAACAATTAACCATAACAAAATAACAAATGTGATCAGAGAATTTGAATAATAGATATAAGCAACTTAATATAAGTTTTATACAACCCCTCATTTTGAGTTCAACTGATAAAGTAGTGGGACACTCTTACCGAAAAGAAAGTATTCGATCGTAAAGTTGGTCAAGGCACTGAGAAATGTATCCTAGACGATCTATGGGAGGCATCCTAGGCAATCTAGGGAAGAAAGATGCGAATTTGAGGAAATATAGGATGCTACCTTAGACTATAGATGAGCCTAACCCCTTCCCTTAAATTTTTATTTTATTTTATTTTTTATCAAAATTGTTCATTTTTAGATATAAAAAATTATAAAAATGCAATTATTTTGTATTTATAACTAGAAAAATAACGTAATTCATTGTTGGCATTTTTTTTAATCAAAATTGTTCATTTTTAGATATAAAAAATTACAAAAATGAATTAATTTGTATTTATAATTATAAAAATAACCTAATTCATTGTTGGCATTTTTTTTTTAATCAAAATTGTTCATTTTTAGATATACAAAATTACAAAAATGTAATTATTTTGTATTTATAACTATAAAAATAATGTAATTCATTGTTGGTAACAAAAAAAAAAATGTAATTCATTACACTTGTCTCAATAAAAAACATAATTTATTATTTTTATTGTCTAAGGGTAAAAAATATCATAGCTCATTTTTCGGACTATGATTTTTGCGGAAATATTTTAGGCGGCTTGTTGTTCGCCTTTACCTAAATTCACTCAGTCAAGAGTCAAGCAAAAAAATTACTATGGACATATATAGAATTATAAAACAATATAAAATTTTTAAACACTTTCTGGCCTGTAAATTTTCTCACTGGATTGGTAAAATTGATTTTTAAAAAATTATTATTTTTACGCAAAAATAATACAACTCATTTAAGGGTTCCTCACCATATACATACAATATGCTCCCTTCACTAACGCTTTGAAATAATTAATATGGATTAAGAAATGACCGTTAATTTATTAAAGCTTTCTTAAATTCATGAATTTTTTTACATTTATGTTAAATAAAAATATGAAAAGCTATCTTTAAACATAAAATTGATAAATAAGTATTAGGGTTTAATGCTTTTACTTTTGCTTTGAACAAATTTTTTTTTCTCACATTCACATAAAAGTGGGTGGGTCTCCTATTAATATTTTCTTTCCTTCTCTTATAATGGAATCCACCCACTTTTATGTGAGATAACGAAAAAAAAAAAGATATTTCTACAGGAAAAACAAAAATATTAAACCTAAGTATTATTGACTCTCTAAATGATTTATATCATAAAATTAAATTTAAAAAAATAAAAAACGTCTTATAATAATAAATGGGTTGAATGTTTTTGCTCTCACATTTACATAAAAATAAGTGGATCTCATTATAAAAAAAAAGAGAGAAAAATAGTAATAGGAGGAATATTAAACCCATTACAAGAGGGAAACGTGACAAAAAAAAAGTAATTCCATTGAAACAGGAATATTAAACCCATTACAATAGGGAAACGTGACCAAAAAAAAATATTTCCATTGAAATAGGAATATTAAACCCATTACAGTAGGGAGCAGATTTCTTTAGAATCTCTTTTCTCCATTTCTTTCAGAATCTTATTTTCACTACTTAAATAAAAAATGGACGTTTCATATTTAATATTTTCTAATACAATAATAATAGTGTTTTATAAATTAATTTTTTTATTAATTTTGTTTTTATTATAGATATAACTTTTGTAGATTATGATTTAATAGTTTAAATTTATTTATTCATATTTAAAATAATATTTTTATAAAATATTAAATTTAGATTATCTATTTTTTTAAATCTAAAGATGGAGATTAGATAATAAAAAGAAAATGAAAAAAAAAAAGATTGTGATAGAATCCAAACCTCGTTACAATATTAGTACTTGTTATGAGACGCGGAACGTCGCTCTAACCACAAACTGAAAGTCTGAAACCCTTAATCAAATAAAATTTTATTAAAGGAGTAAAAAAGTAATTATTATTATTTTATTTAAAAAAATATAACAAGCCACAAGACTTGGTTTATATGTACCCTTGAAATTCTCTGAGCTCATGTGACCATACGTGGAGTATTTAATAATTCATATCTTAGCCACAAATCAATTTCCATCCCATCGTTCAGTGAATAACACCTAAGCCATATATTGACACCGCCTCTCTCTCTCTCTCTCTCCTTCGTATATATTTCTCTCCTCGCTCCTTGTTCCTCCCCAACTCCTTTTTCTCTCTTCCACATTTTTCTTCACCAAACCAAAAACCCTCAGTACTACCCTCAGGAAATTTCTACTCTCAGTTTTTTAGTTTGTTTTCACCGACGAACAGCTTAGAGGCAGGTCCTTTTTTGTGATTGATAGATTAGTTTGATCCATAAGAGGATGAAGCTAAGAAGAAGTTGTGAGTTGTGTGGCGAGGAGGCTTACCTTTATTGTGGCTCTGATTCTGCGTTTCTTTGTTGCAAATGTGATGAGAAGGTTCATGATGCTAATTTTTTGGTTGCTCGTCATGTTAGAGAGGTTCTCTGTTACCATTGTGGGTGTTTGGCCGGAAGGCAGGTCTCCGGCACTGTTGCTCCGTTTGAAACCATAGCCTGTCAATCTTGTTCGCTGGAGAATCCTTCCGACAAGGACGACGATTGCTTGTCTTCATCGTCTACGTCGGCTTGTGTTTCAAGCACCCAGTCCTGTACGACAGGTCCGAAGAAGATTCAGCATCCAACGGAGACACTGGTGTCGTCGGGTTCTGTTACAGATGAGAAGTGTGTGGTTGTGGAGGGGAAGAAGGATAATCCTGTACGACAGGGCTGCGCGGCGGAGGAGATTTTTGTAAATTGGAGCAGAAAGTTAGGGGTTAATGGTAATTCTGTGGTCTCGTTGGCGTTACCGGCTCTGGGGAAGCTAATGGCAGTGGTTCCGTTTAGAGTTGCGGTGGCGACATCGTTTTGGTTCAGCCTGAGATATAGTGACGACCGGCAGTTACGTACGGCCCAGATTTTGAGAAAGTTAGAAGAAATGTCGAAAGTGCCCGGCAAGGTGATCGTGGCAGCCGAAGAGAAGCTGACACGTGTTCTGAGACCTAAAAGAGCAAGGCGCGAATTCGAGGAAGGGTGTGGCGAGAGCTAAACCTTCAAATGAAAATTATTTAAATAATATTCACTTTTTTTATTTATTTATTTTCATTTTGCTACTATCATCAAGAAGATATTTGAAAAAATCACTGTTCTTTTGACTTTGAATATCATTTTCAGTTTCTTTCCATTTTGTAGTTGATCTAAAAAATAGAGTAAAATTAGTATAGTTTTGTTCTAGATAATTAAACTCGCCTATATTTATAATCAGAATAAATAAAAAAGGGTTGTGGTGGCCCTTTGTCAACATCCAACGTAAAACTCTGATGAATCTTTTTACATCAACGATCAACAAAAACATTATTGTCGTCAAGAGATTTAGAAATTATAATCTAGTAAATCAAACTGGATGTTTAAAATGAGTAAAATTAATTGTTTTGTTTTGTTCTAGATTAATATAATCAAATCTACATATACTTTATAGCATGTCCCAAGACTGGACAAAAGGAGGGATGTCTTAGGCATAGATCGACACCATGCGATGAACTTCGTATACTCTGTTTATGATACAAACCAACGAAAAAACTGTTGTTGCCTAGGATAATCAAATCTATTTAGTTTGCAAAAATTGATTTAGAATTATAAATTAAATTCATGCTAGATCTTATAAATGTAAATTTAGTTTTGTTTTGTATATTTTTATAACCGATCTCAAGATCAGACAAAAGCAAGGTTGTGTTGAACTCTCGATTGATCGATAGAACATGTAAAACTGTGTTAAATCTTTTTATGACATCGATCAACAAACAAAAAAATTGTCGTTGTCGTTGTTATCATGGTCCTAGGATAATCAATCTATTTAGTTTGTGTAAAAATGGATTTAGAATTATAATATATTACATCAAACAAATTAAATTCCTGCTATTTCAACCGGTTTTTGAAAAGTACATTTTTAACTTAGTGTCTTTTTGAGAAATAAGATAATTATTTTTTTAAAAAAAAAACTATAATTTTTTAAAAGAAAAAATATAATTTTTTTTCCACATATTTATTTCATAAATTTCAAAATGATAAGTTAATTCAAATACCAATTTAAACTAATTTGAATTGAGTCCAACATGTGGATAATAGTATGCTAATAAATAATTTTGTCTTTGCCAATGAAAAATAATAAAGTTGGTTAAGGCGTCGGCCTTTACCCCAAAAAGGAGGAGGTTGATACCCATTTGTTCAATGTGAGGGCTCGTTGGTGGACGATCTATAAATCTCCTCTCAAAGTCTTTCTCGGCTGGAGCGTCTGCGCCCACAGTAGAGGCACCGATGTCTACTGCCACCTAAACTTTTTTGCAACAAAGGAAAAAAAAAATTCTCTTTATTATTCCTACAATGTAATTGATCAAAGTAGGAAGCTTTTGTAGGAAATGGACGAATTGGCATGTTAGAGTAATGGATCCAAACAAAAGAAGAAAAGTGAAAGGAATGGACACATTTCCTTGGAGAAAAAAAGACAAATTGACATTAAAAAATGTGTTGAATTCAAATTAAATATAAATACCAAGTAGAATATAATGAAGGAAGTGTCTTAATCAAATGCCATTTCGTCTTCTCATTTTTTTTTTCTGCAATAAAGACATCTCAACAGTTCATGATTTTGCCACCACGTTTCTAGCCACTACACCAAGTTTCCACATTACAAAACCCACCTAGTAATTGTTATCAACATTAATTAATAGCCCCTTATTCATCCACATTTATAATATCTTAATACGGGGAAAAAAATTACTTTTTGCCTTTCGATTCAGCTACCATTTGATGTCTGAAGATTTAATGCAGTAAAATTTGTCTTTTAATGTTGATCATCCTTATGCTTTCAACTTATATATAATTAGCTCACAATTTTTATAGGACTAGATAATTTTCTCATCAAAGTATAGAGCATGTATAAAGAAGATTGGTGGTGATGAGGAGCATAGATTGAATTGTATATATGAAGTTCTTTGAAAAGAGTTACCGAGAAATATTAAATATAGATATTGATAATGTCATAGATTTTGATTAACAATATATTTAAAATTTTGATTTATATTAGAGTATAAGGACGTCGTATAATCTATATTACTGACCAAATCTAATAAGATAAAATTTGTTATTATTGTATAGAATCAATGAATTAAGCCATATGACATTTAAAACACTAAATAGATGTTTGAATTAACTTATTTTAAATAATATTATGTATAGGAAATATGTGAGAATGATTTTATCTAATAAATTTTTATTTTTTAGTTGATTACGGGGTTTTCCAAAACACCCCTTATAAGCTAAATGAGTTAAATTTCAATGATTAAGTTACAATTATTTTTTTCTAAATGTATCTAATAAAATCAAGTGAAGAGAGTTGGTAGTTAGATATGAATTAATTAATATTAACTATACTAGTATATAAATAGAGTCAACTTTAATAAAAATTGTCTTTGCTTGATACCATTTTTTAAAAAAGTTCATTAGGGATCAATCATTTTGATATCGTACGTCTAATTATTGCTTTTTTTTTATTTCATAAATAGAAAGTTGGTGGCTTAATTAATTAAAAAGTAATATTAAATGAATACAAAGAGATGTGAGGTTGAAATGATGTACTGAAAAAAGGTGGTGGGTGAATATAATAGCGAAAGCAATTATATTCTTCATTGTGGTTGCGGTTTAAAGCTTTTGTAAAAGTATCCAATAGGTGGATTTGAAAGATAAAATAAATAATTGCTTTTTGTCTATATGGGGTTATTTAAACCACATATTTTATTACATTAAATTAATATATAAAAAAATCTCATTATTGGCTTCGTTGACATGCTTCATTCTTAACCATATGTTTGGCTTCTTAATTTATACTCTTAGACTTGTGGTTATAGAGTTGCTATGAATGAAGAAAACTGTTTTAACTG
Source organism: Acacia acuminata (assembly GCA_019022655.1). Lineage (NCBI taxonomy): Eukaryota > Viridiplantae > Streptophyta > Magnoliopsida > Fabales > Fabaceae > Acacia > Acacia acuminata. The sequence continues at coordinate 515,370 of JAFJYI010000036.1, forward strand.
TTCATATGTATATGAACACATCCATGTGTCACAAAAGCTTACATTATTTTATTCTCTTTAGTTGCGTATGGAAGACTTGTTGCTTTTTTCAACCACACATCAAAACAAAAAAATCTCCTCATTTCACACTTGATGAAGTATTTGAGGACAAGAAAGCACGCAATAATAATATCTCTGATTTTAAATATAAAATCTAAATAATTTTTTTAAGAGATTAGGGAAGTTAAGTAAGTTATTTAATTATATTATATATTGTATATGATTAAATTATATATCAAACAAATTCATTTAGAGAAAAAAATTATAAATATAAATACTTTAAAGTAGTGTAAGTAGATTCTTTAATTAAAAAAAAAAACAACTAAGTTTTATATTTATTATTTAAGACAGAAGGTGGTATTGTAAAGAAAAGTAATAATCATTATATAATTAGTCAGAGGTGCAAAATAGTGGATTTTTCTTCCTCTGACTTCTTATTACAAGGCATTTTTTTGAAAGGATTGAGTAGCTCTTATTATAAACTAATATTTTTTAATAGTTCGGTATTAATAATTATTTTTAAGATTTTCCCTATTTAAAGTTTGATGAAATTTTATTTTTTAAGTTTCTCAAAATGTTATTTATGGTTTTAAATATGGATAGTTTTATTTATTATTTTTTTCATTTTTAAACCAATTTAAGGACTTAACCATCCATCATTGATTTTGATTAGGTGATTGGACGCATCTTATAAATAGAAATGAGAGAGAATATGATCCATATGTTAAAAGGTGACAATCGCTGATTATATATTTATTTAATTTGTCTCTTATTTCTTTTGAAGTTATGGACAAAAGATTTTATATTAAAATAGTACAAGAAAAGAAAGAGGAAAAAGAAAAGTGGAACTATAATTTCACTTTGATTTAAAACTGTTTGGCCTTAATTGGTGCTTTATTTTCTATTATTGATAATCTTGTAAAGAGTACATTATATAAGTCATATTTGAGGGCAAAATGAAACAAAATAATATTATACATAAGAAGAAGTAAATAATAGAACATGAACATAAAACATGTAATTGAATAAAACAATGAGAAGAGAAAATAGGAGAGGTAAAAAAAGTCAAATCCAACTAATAAGAATACTAAAATTCTCACTTCAGAAAACTTCACAACCTCTCATGTTCCTTCTAATCAAAGATCAAAGATCCAAATTAAACCAACTTTTCACTTAGAATCAAAGTGTTTTTGACACTGACCATTACTATATTCCCTTCTCTGAACAACATGGGAGAGTAAAGTTTCAAGCTTGACACCAAAAGGCCCAGGCTTTACAACATCAATATCAGCATTAGCAGAAAACAAGAATCGATCTTGACCTTCTGAAGAAGAAGAAGAATATGAATCAATAGTGGTGTGATTATTATCATTTACCATTATCATTTGTAGTGTCTGGTTTATTTGAGCACCAATGTCCAGAAACAAGACCATTAGAACAAGTGTTAAGGATGAGATCATCAATCTTGTCAAGGATCAAGTCATTGTGAGCAAAGGGACGAGCAAAAGCAGCCCCACTCTGCAACAAGGAATCGTAGTGAGAAAGATCAAGGAATTGGGACTCAGAAGGGTCAGTGTCCCAAAGAGAGAACATGAGGAAGTTGTCAATGAAAGTGTTGTGGAAATCAATGGAGTTGCATAACAAGGTGTGGAAGTAGGACTCAAGTGGGTAGACCATGTTGGTGAAGAACATTAGCAGCTTCCTAGGTAAGTTGTCCCATCCACCCATCACACAATATTCCATGAATGCTCTTGTGAATATCACCCATGGGGACCCTATTATTTGCATTTCACATCACATCACTCAGCTAATTATTCATAGAATAAGCCATATTCCAAAAAAAAACTCAATTTATTATAAAATATTTAACAAGTAACGGGCTTTAAGTTATAAAATGGCAACAACAATTAAAGCTCTGTTTGGGAAGGAGGTGGGGGCTAAAAAAATATGGTAGGACAGATAGTGGAGGAAAAAAAACCATGGAAGTAAGATGAGGTGTTTGAGTTTGCATTTTTTTAAATGAGATTTTTAGCCAAAAATTACTTTTAAGAAGCCATTAGAACTTGATTTTTACAAAGTATAGATGGGATCTATCACCACTAATATAAGTATAAATACATTTACAATCGATTTTAATCGTATGTTGAATTTACAAAAGTCATATTGAAAAAAATCATTTTTACCACCGCTAATCCAAACGGGCTTTTAAAACATTGACAATCAATTTTAGTAAAACTTCTTGTTGAACAGCAATGAAAACAACAATTTAACAAGTAACAGCTTCAACTTATCATATGACAACAATAACTAAGGTCAAGACAACTAATTTCATTGAGAGCAATTAAATCATTTCATGAGAAAAAACTTAATTCTAGAACAAGGATTTAAATTAAGCTACTTTTAGAGACTATTTTAGGATTCCCATATTTTTATCATCCTTATATATCTTTCTCCCTATTTAATAGTCTAAGTTGGTTTATTGGTAAATTTTTAAAAATATAAAAATTATTTACCCACAATCCAAAATGTAAGAAAATTATTAGTGTGTGTTGTGGCAATTAACTCACCTCCAAATATTTTGAAAGTGTCAGGAGGATCCCTCGACTCCACAGCAAAGAAAAGAGGAGTGCTGGTTTCATAATATAAACTGGGGTCCACCACGATTTGATTCAGATCTCTTTGCCTGCATCATCAAATCAAATCTTTTTTCCATTATTTTATAATCAATTTTATTCTACAATTTAGAATAAATCTAAAGTCTCCTCTTATTTTTTGTGGCCAACTTGCTGGTTTATTTGATTGGACCTTTTATGGTCAAGAATTTGAGTTTACCTGTGAATGATTACAAGCAAAAACAGAAAATGCATGCTTGATTTAGTGAAAATGAACCAAAAAATAAGCATCATTGAAATAAAATCCTTTGAATTTGTTATTTAGAATTCACCCTTTTAAATCAATAGTAACTGAGATATGCTATGAGGAACATTTGTGGTGATGAGACCCTATTGACATAGATAGCTACTAAGATCCTTGACATCTTTAAAGTCAGTCTCAAATTACTCAAAGACACTCTAGTTTGAAGGAGGATGTAGCCAGCAATAATTTAGCCTAAAAATATTTAACTTTAGGATTGATCTTCTAATACCAAGGAGTGGTAGAATTGAGTAATTTCATGAAAAGTAATAGCTCTGGTCCTTATGACATCAACTAACAAATGTATTTAGTAATTTTTCTAATACACCTACTCGTTTTCAAAGAACATTAAATATTTTTTTCATGTATACTCATAATTAATAAAAGTAGTAGATAAGAGTAATAATTAATATGATATTAGAGTTTAATACAATTAACAGGGGTCATATTAGAAATTACTTAAATTTAAGACAAATTTAATGACTTTAATTGTTTTTATTAGTTTGTGAGAATTATTTATTGATGCCTTATAATAAATACCATTATCATATAGTGTCAAGATTATTGAGAAGTCCTTATGCTAAATATGATAAAATGAACAATCCTAGTCTTAATCCTAATACTAACCTCAAATTTGTGATACGAAAGGCTTTGTTTGGCTCAATATTATAAGGGAGGGAATGACAGAAATTTTGATGATACCTTGTTTGGTCTGAGGGGCAGGGAGGGGAAGTAATAAAATATTGACTATTTTACCCTTCTAAAATTCAAATGGATTTTTTCTCTTTTTGAATTTATCAGTATATAAATATGTACGATAGAATTTATCAACTTTGACATGCCATAGCAAAAATTGTTTTTGATCTCTGATTTTAACAGAAGAGTATAAAAATTAAAATTAGAAATTCTATAACAATTTTATTCAAAATATCCTTACCCAAAAAGGGTAGTTTTTTAGCAGTAAGAAATTACCCTACACAAGAGTTGCCACAAATACAAAACTTGAGCGTTCTATATAGATTTCATTTCATTTTGTAGATAAAAAGAACTTGCTCCCTTAAACTTGTGTACTTAAAAGATACTTCATTCTAATTAAATCAAGAGAAGTGATATTTTTTTTAATGCACTGTTTTTTTTATATAATTAAATTGTTTTTATTGATATATTATGGATCTTATTTTAAATTTGATATTTTATAGTACTATTGGTATTGACATGTCAATATCAATTGACTTTAATTCTACAGGTAACCATAGGCAGTTTAGGAGTTGAAGTCACTATATTATCATCAATCGCCAATGGATGGGCAATTTTGATTGGAAGAATATTTATGGGCTAAATTAATAGAATATCTTTGACATTGAAACATCAAATTGAAAGGATCAAAAAATTAAACAAAAGAAGAAAAGGGGAAAAAAATAGAATGGCAATATTTTATGGATTATATAATACATGTTTATTAAATATAAAATTTTTATTTTTAAGATATTAAATTAACAGGAAAGTATTACATTAGGAGCTAGGTCATTGTTGTAGTGAAAAACAAAAATCAAAACAAGACACACACATACATACATATCAAACATATATGTTTTTTTATTCAAGAAAGATAAAAATTAAGTAAGCTTATTAAATTTTAATTTTTATCAATATATGACATGTGAACACAAATTTTTGAAACATCCAATCATATTGTTATGAGTTGTGGACAAGAATTTTAACTTGTCATATTTTTATTGAAGGATTATATTGAACCTTTAGAAGTTATATTCTTTTTTAAAAAAAAAAAAAATGAATATCTTGAAATGATCAGATGTCCATGAAGTGCTTCTAGAATAAAGAGAGAACTACATAATAAATAAGAGTGTGTGTGACGTTTAATTAATTTTCTTCTTTTCCTCAAACATGCTAATTACAAAGTATAAACTTTTCACTTTAAATAATTTAATTTTTCTCTAAATTAAATTCAGATGTCAAGAAACATCAAACATGTGGCTGTAAGACAAAATCACACTGAAAAAGGTGTATATGCTTATAATTTAATATTAGCTTTATCTATTCATGTTTTGGACATGAGTCTTACTAATTTTCTTAACAACTTTAAAAGGAAATTATGTTATTTAATATATAAGAAATTCGTAAGACTTTTTTACATATCCACATGTCAAAAGTCAAAAATATGTTAATAATAATGAATTAGTTACCTCTAAAGTTTAATTGCATAAAAATGGGGAAAAATGAAAGTACTCTATATATAATTAAGAGCTAAGGTGTAAGTGTAAATCTACCTCATACTCAGAAGGAATATTTTATGAGTATATATTTACATTTTAACCCTATTATTAAATTGAACTTATATTTTGAACCAAACCAATTTAAATTAGAAAAAAAAAACTTATATAATGGGTTGGAGTAGTCTATATGTCAACAATTACATTTACTCCATTCAGTCCTAATTATAAGATTAAGTTGACTTTTTTAGAGAAATTAAGAAAGCTAATTAAATTATTTTAGAGCATTTGTAATTTTATGTTTTTTTTAAATTAATTAGTTTGACTAACAAACTAATATATAATCTAAGAATATACAACACATGATATGATTAAATAACTTATTTAATTTTTTTAATCTCTCTAAAAAATCAACGTAACCTTATAATTAAGACGGAGGTAGTATTAATTTTGATGAAGAAAGCATTTATGGGTTGGTAAACTGGCAAAGTAAGGCCATCTAATCAAACCTAAAAAGAGTGAAAAAGACAAAATTGATTGGCTATTTCAACCACAAAAATTGTGAAAAAGATGTTTTGAGTGAAACATAATAACTTAAAGCACATTATAATTATGGGAAGAAACATGACCTTAATTTAAGGATTAGTACTTACTCTTTCCTGATTATTGTCTTGTTTGTGAAATGAATGAAGTTCAGATCTGTTGGTAAGAAAGTGAAAGCATGTAGAATATCTGCACAAATAAAAGGCAAGTTTTAACTAATAGTGTCACAATCAAAATTCATTAAAATTCATGGAGCCCTCTGGCTCTTTTAGGTTATAGATCTTAATTGAGGATTAAGAGTAATCAAGGGCCAACTTGCTTAAGATTAAAAAAGTGACTTTAATATTTGGCTAAGTTATCAGAAAGTGGTTGTAGAGGACATCTGACCCAATCATACTAAGTACCGCTTTTATATATTCCCACCAGTTTTAAATATTGGAGTGAGAGAATATGGTTTATTTAATCCTAAATATAATATTTAAATCATAAATCTATTTTGTTTCCTAAATGCACAATTTTTTTCTAAAGTATTTTTATTAAATGCACATAAGGGGCTTCCATCATTAGGTAGTTCCAATGCGTATGATTAAAAATTGTATCTTAGAGAAATAGACATACATTTGTTTAAAACAAATAACTTAACTAATCCATTTAATATTTGTAAATTAGTAATCTCGCTCTTATAATAGTTATTATGGGTGGTTGAGGTCCTTGTGGATTATGAGAAAAGGAAAACTGAAAATATTGTTCGGAAAATTTGAGTTAAATCCATAAGGATGTTGGAAATAACTTATTTTAACAAGTTATTTGAAATAGTTTATACACAAAAGAAAAAAAAAATTAAAAAAAAGTTATGATTTTCTTATTATTCTACCAACAATTCAAATGTTAAACTTAACTAAAATCACTATATTTTTTTATTTAATTTTAAACAAACTGGACCTAGGCTTTTTACAATAAATAAATAAAAAAAGTGATTATGTGGATGGGAAATATTCTTTGAGAGAATTACGTATAAGTCCCAAATGAAAAATAGTTACCTATAGCTCCTAATTACTTGTAAACACAGAAATTTGACATGTCATGCAAAAGTTTGGCTCCTAAATGAGACTGAAATATAATTAATTACTTGGAAATTGATAAAAAAAAAAAATGGTCCTAATTACTTTAGAGCAACTATAATATGATTTAATTTTTGGCACTCCTCCATTTTGAAGCAACAGTAGTGAAGAGTTAACAACAATTGTCATTTTAGAATTCCAATATATACAACATTAATTGTTTTTTGACCATTTTAACCTTCAAAATCACAATAATAATTAATGTAAATTTTTACCCAGAAATAAAATATAAGAATACTATAGTAAAGACTGAAAAATATACTCATTCCAAAAAAAAAAAAAAAAAAAAAACTGAAAAATATAAGGTTTATCAGCTTTGTTAATTTACATGTATAACCTTATAGTGACTATTGACTCTTTTTATTAAATTTTTTGTTTAGAGCACACCCAAAAAGAGAACATTTTATACCTACAAAATCACTTTCTTCACTCTGTTTCTTCTGCCATTTCATTCAATGTGCCAAAACTAGCCCCTCTAGATCTCAACATAACTGCCCAAACTACGAAGAAGTCAATCTAACATTCCTAACAATCAGTCTGTTTTTAACTCATAAACAAACCAAACATTCAAAAAAGAAGAAGTAAAATTCACAATCCTAGAACATGAATCATACACACACACACACACACACTCACCATCCTGAGTCATAAGAGGATAATCTGAAGCACTTAAGGTGATGAACCAGTCCCAATCTGCATTGAGTTTAAGAAGCAAAGCAGCAGCATGAAGAATAGCAGAGAGACCTGAAGACCCCATCCTATTAATGGCATAACTCTTTCCAATCACGTCAACATTCCCAAATGTCTCAAACACTTTGAAGGATTGAACTGATTCAACCAAATCCAATCTCTCTGAATCAGAAGAAGCATCATCAAGCTGAAGCAAATACTGATTTCTTGGATGATATATGGCCTTCAACAGCCTCATCATCTTCTTGCTCTCTCCTTTAGTCCCACAAATCCAATATGCAAGAACTGGAGGGTACCCTTTTCCTTTTGATACCACTCTCTTTGAATTAAAGTTCTGCAATTTGTTGAATGTGACAGAAGAAGAAGAAGAAGAAGAAGACAAAGAAACTTTTGGTATGTTGAATCTTGAAGCTGTTATGATTAGAATAATACACGCAGCAATAGTGAGGAGACAGAGAGTGTAATTCAATCCTCTGCATGGTAATTTGATTGTTCTCATTGAAATGGGATTTGTTTTTTTTTTTTTTTTTTTTTTTTCTGGGGATTTAGAGGAAAGTTGAAAGATTGATCAGAATGAGAAGGCCATTGGCTTGTGTGAATGAAGATGGGAGATTTTAAGATACATTGAAGAAGGAGGAAGATGGAGGAGAATTAGGGGTTTGTGGATAAATGATTCAAGTTGAAGGAACTAAAGTAAGGTGAAAGATCAGTGTGAAGGAGGTCAGATTTGAGAGAAGGAAAAGGTGGGGGATGTTGAAACTTGTACCTAACGTTTGAAAACTTGAACTAGAAGATAACAAAAGGTATCTGACCTTTTTCTTTTATTTTTCATTTTGCCTTTTTCAGAATGAGGAACATTATTCATTTTTCACAGAGGAAAAAGACTAACATTAACTATTAATAAAACAAAAAAAAGTTTTATCAACAGATGTTGATCACAGTGGAAAGGGCTTTGACCACTTAAACATGAGGTCTTGAGTTTAAGTTTGTGTGAATATAGGAAACACCTTTGAAAGAGCTGCCCTTAATTGAATTTGATAATATTCGAATCAAATCCATCCAGATAGCCATATTAAAATTAAAATAAACAAGAGAAGTTTCAATGGTCAAATTTGTACTATTTGGACTTTTCAGGGTACTCTCTATCTATAATGCAATTTAGAAAAGAAAATGTCTAATGCACTCTCATAAGCTTCACAGTATTGCAGATCTAGCCCTTCATTTTTGTCATATTTATAATAGAAGTAAGGTTACTGATCACACTAAAATTTTGGGTATGCCTCCATTTAAAGCAATAAAGTTTGGTTTACTCAAACAAGATAAGGTGCCATTCCTATTTTCATAATATGATTCAGAAGGGGATGGAGGGTGATGTTTTCGCATGGAGATCAGTGAACGAAAGTGAAAATTTCATGCATTTCATACCACAGAAAGCATCATAATGACATTTATTGACCCAAAAAAGCATCATAATTACATGAAATATCATAAAGAACTTTGGATGACTTCGTCTATACCAACACCAGCATAAGAATTACAGTCCTGCTTATGTGCTTTTCTTTTCCAGGCTCTTCCTCTGTTTCAATGGTCCTCCTGTATGTGTGTTTTACTGTAGACAGGCTTTTTGGTTGCATAGATCTTTAAGTATGTAAAAATATAAAAGCTTCAAACCAATTATATTGATTGGCGTGCCCTTCTTGCAAACTCCATTCTATTTTCATCCAGTAAATAAGGCTATCATTTTCCTTTTTTTTTTTTTTTTTGTCTTAAAAAAAGAAGGCAATTATTGAACAGTCATATAATTCAATTCTATTTTGATAGTATTTACAAAACACAAAAGGTATAAATACAAAAGCTTAAACAGGCATTAGAAGAGGCAAAAAAAAAAACAAAAACAAAAAAACAAGAAGAAGAAGAAGAAGCAAAAAGAGAGAGGAATCAGGTCCATGCTGCATAGGTGTATTAGACCCGGAGAAAGATATTAAATTAGCCATAAATACTTTAGATTTTGTCACATCATGAAGGGCCATGCTTCCATTATATATAATGAAGTGTGTGTGTGTGTGTTTAGTTTTAGTGTTTTACACTAAAAACCATCAAAAATATTATTTTAATCATTTTCAAATTGAATCCAAATACACCATAAAAGATGTTAATCACTATACATTGAACAAATATTCCTTTAGTGTTAAAATTCATGCTGTAAACATTATTTTCATTCACCCTCCAACGTTTGATCCTAAAAGTTCACTTTAATGGAAGACAATAGCCATTATATATATATATATATATATATATATATTTTTTTTTTTTAAACAATCAATACCCATTATATAATACTAGTGAATAGTTGGATTTATGTCATTGGTTAACGTGGCAATAGTTTCAAAATAAGTTATCCTTTACAACTTTTTGTCGACAAATTGTATACAAGAGTTTACTAAATTGAACTTTTAACCTGTCATATCAAGCTTTGATCATTTACATACAAGTTAACAACTAATTAACTTTAACTTTTCAAAATAATAATAATCATAATCATAATCATAATCATTAGCTAACAATCATGCATACCTAACCCGAATATATCTTCTACCCACCACCAATTCAAAATGGACAGTTCATATTCACAAAATTGTTATATTAACATTTGATGTTTCCTTGGGATAAACCCATGTAAACTAAAATACAAGGGAAAAAGTACAATGGCCATTCTCAAAATGACTCAGTGGATGATACCACTTGCAATGAATTGTAATGAACTGATAATACAACAATAAATAAACATTCTGAGGCTAAGAGAATAAAGTGCTTCACTTCCCTTTTGCTAGGAGAGAGCATAGACTACATAAGAACTAGAAAGAGTATACGCCAAAGAATGATAATGCATTAAAGGGAAAAAAGATTCCATAATCAATCAGAAATGATCATGATGAATTCAATTTCAATTTTGTTCTCCACATCTCTCCAATGACCTTTTTAGGAGAGGGATCATCTGGCCCCTTGTCTCGCTGTCCTGAAGTGAAGTATAACCATCCATCCCAAAATCCAACTAAAGTGGTTTTTACACGGTAAGGTAATTTCCCAATCACTGACCACTTCTGCAAAATAGGTAAAACAATGCAATTAAGCAAAAACTGACAAAAGAGTATGATGCTCCCCAACCTGCAATTAAATTCTATGGTTGTTGTCTCTATCTGCAGAATAAAACCCAAAACAAGTATAGGTACCCTGAAACCATATTTAAACAAAACTGGTGCTGTAGTAAGTACACCCAGTATTGCCTCCGGTCCATATTATAAGAAGTCTTCAAGAAGGAAATTTTGGTCCAAAATATAAAAGGCTGACAAGATAATTAATGATTTTTTTTCTACTTTTATCCCTTGGAGGAGAAAGAGATGACAGATATTAAATGCATATTTGAAAATCACATTCCTTAATAATGGTAAATTATGTAAATTTTATCAATTTAAGACACATTCAATAATTCATTTCTCGGTTAGTTAATGTCTTCTTATATTTTGGACTGGAGTTAGTATTATAAAACAAAAGCTGACAGCAGACTATTGTGGCCCACATGCAACTAGATTCTACGCTTGTTGTCCCTATCTGAAGAATACAAACCTAAGACAAGTACAGCTGTACAGGTATCCCAGATCCTAGAATTATATTAAAACAAAATAGGTGCCCTAACAAGTACACCCAGTATAAAACAGAAACTGGCAGATAACAGCCGATTTAGGAAACACTTTCACACAAGAAGAAATATAGGCTTCCATTCCATCTGCCAGACCATTTTCTTAGTTCGCAAACCATTCAAAAGTTTCATTTCTTGGGTGGCCTCGTCATTCTTTTAAGTTTTAACAGTCGGATCCTCCAATGTTGTATTACAAATTTTCTTTTCATAATAACTTATTTAATTCCCTAAAAAAACACCTAAAAATACACACCGTATCCACTGTACTCCTGAACGACTACAAGAGATCCATGTTGTTCCTTTAAATCACTTTATAAGAGGTGAATAGGGGACAAAAAATCATTACAAATTTGGGTATAAAATAATGCAAATTTAGGAGTCTGGTAATAATCTAGATTTAAGGGGGAAGAATCATGGCACAAAAAGAAAGCAGAAATTTTTTTCTTGGCTGATCCTAATAGTCAGGCTCTAGTGCCTCTAATGCCCAGAAATTACTAAAATGGGCAATGAACAGATGAAGGAGTGTATAAATAGATAATAAAATATTAGACAAGACTTAGATCAAGTTGTTTGTATCCAATGGGTCAATTTCTCCAATCACATTTGTTATGTTGCTATTGTTAGTTGCTAAAATGTGTATGTGCACTTGTAGATTCACTGATGAACTTGACCTAATGGATATAAGCACCTTGACCCAAGATTTGTCCAAAATACAAACATATATGCAGACAAATAGATTTTCAAAGTTCTTTAAAAGAGAGAAGTCAGTACCAGAGTATTCAAATTAAACTGCATTACTTCTCCGTTTAAAACCATCTTCTTGGTTATAGGATGCTTCTCTGTTGTGCCTCCAACAATAACTATAGAATTGTTGACAACCACCCAAGCGAATTCAATATGTGAGTTTGGTTTTGGCATGGGAGGCATCACTTGCCACTTCATCTCATCATCCAGCATGTAAACATCAGTATACACAACCTGAGACAGCAATAGAAAATGAATCAGGGCTCCAACTATGGGAATGGATGGCAACATGGTTAATGGCAATTTATAATAATTGAAGCATTGAACACTACAAGGAGGTCAATCACGTATAGTATCTATTCTATTTTGAGAAGAGGAAAAAGAAAACCAATGCACGCACTGGGCTTACCACATTATCAATTTATCACTGTAAGACCAAATAGGGAGAGGAACAAAACAAAGAAAGAAGGAATTTTAGCCACGGCTTACCTCTGGCCTGCGTGAACACTTGAAAATAGGTGAGCCAGGTTTGGCCATAAAATCACCTTCTTGACCACCAATAACATAAAGACGATCATCAACCACAACACAAGCTCTGAACGATGAGAAGAGAGCAATGAGCTCAAAAACTTGTAGATGATGTATGCATATTGCATTGACATATTACAATGTCAACAAACCTAGACCAGTTAGACTCAACACAAAGTTGACCCAGAAAAAAAATAGTCTTGAAAGAAATATCTTTTGTTTCAAAATTTCAAATTTTATACCCCACCTATCTCTTGAAAGAATATAAAAATTGACTCTTTAATGCTATACATTTGACTGCACCTTATAGAATACAAGTCAGAGGGACCATTTTACATTGAGTTAAAAGGATATAAAATGACGATTTAAGCAAAATAGGTAACAGAAAATTTGTTGGATAATTTATAAATCACAGGTAGGCATAGCAATTAAGTTCTACTAACTATAAGGTTATGGTTCATGATCTCGAAGGCTGCCTAAGAGGCCAAGATGGTCCAAAGTTTTTAAAAGGTAGCTGTTCTACAAGCCATAAGAAATCAAATGTGATTAGGAAAAATGATAAAGGAAAAGGTAATAATACTAGTGCTACTTATCAGTTTGGGAAACACATTGTAATTTATAAGTTCCATTGATACCTTTTATATTAACTATAATAAAAACGAATGCCACTAACACCTTATGTCTATACATGCTACTGGACACATTATGTCAATTCCATCAAATTTGCAAGAGACAATTCATTATTCATGAACCTGTGAGGTCCGCCACGGGGAATGGGTATCTCAGTTCTCCACTCTTTCTCCAATGGTTTGCCATCCTTTACAGCAAGACTCCAGTGCTCTAATCCAGGTGTATGTCGATTCTCCTTGCTGCCACCCATGACATGTAGTCTACCCCTCCAAAGTTGAGTTGCCGGTGCATACCTGAATATAGCATAGTTAAAACTTCCATCCAAAAGATGATACAAAGGGGAAAAATATGCTGGGAAATCTGCCCACATCTCACCCCATATATTTGAGAATTCAATTCCTGATCCCTTGGGATTAAAGTCAGCTTGTTGTTGTTGTGGTTTAATCCCACTTTATGATCTAGTATCACTATCTACCTATCCTCTTTATTGCATTTGATTTCTCTATTTACCTCGACATATAGTCCAGGATTCTACTGGAAAAATTGTAGCCATGTTCCTAGACATATTATACCTTGTTTTTTTTTTTTGCTAGTGTTGCATGAAGTAAAATTCTGTTCATTGATTTTTCCACAAATTACGTACATGATTTGCTCTGAGCCGAAAAAGTTAGACCACAGAAACACAGCTAATGCAGGGATAGCGTCTTAATGAGTTGCTCCATTTGAACTCAAACTATCTATGCACAAGGATCCCATTTATTGCGGATAACAATTCTAGCATATGTATAATTTTAAGAGAGATCAAGATTTGGAATCCTTTCTCTTTCTTGAGGATTAAACTTATGGAGTGCTTGTCCAAGCACCTTAACCACCCCCTGGGGGAACATAATACCAAAACATGTTGTTATATTAATTTCCAAAGAAGATCAACTAATTATTGCAGCGTATCACATGCATATGTACCAAACAATACACACCTAGGGACTGGTAGAGGGGGCAGATCCTGCCATTGCTTTGTTTCAGTGTCAAGCACAAATGTATGAGCTGTAGGCCCCCGGCACTGTGGGCCATATTGACCTGTGACTATATATATGTATCTTCCATCAGTTACCATTCCTAAATGCGAATGTGCCATCTCTTTAGGCATGTCAAATCTTCCTCCCCAAGTATTATCAGTAAAATTGTATATATCAACATGTGAATGTACCTTAAAAATATGCCAAATAGAAACATTCAGATGACTGAGTCAATAAACTAAACAGCACAATTTGATAAATCATAATTTCGATTTTGGCTCTACCAACCATAAGCAGTCCAATATGTGGTTATCAAGTTGGCTCAAATCCAAACACATGAAGAAACAAAGCAGCAAATAGTGGACGGTTTGTATGATTCCATTAGCTTGGATGGCACTAAGGTCTAAATTCTTAAGATGAATTAAAAGAATGCAAACTCAAAAGATTTGAAAATGGTTCTTACATAGTCAATTGTGCCATACCCAGCAAAAACAAAAAGAAGATTTTTAATTTGTATAGCTGCTCCATCAAGACGAGGCACAGGTGCAGTTGCCCTTTTTTCCCATTTTAATTCAGGAGCAGGCAAATCAGCATAAGCTGCTGCTAGAACTCTTCCAGAGGCAGCATCCTTCTCATTCTTAGCGTGTTTTCTCTGTTAAAAAACATAAATATATCAATAACTTGAAAATTTTAATAATATAGCTAGTAAATTTTCTTCACTTAAACCATCCATAACTTCAGTTTTGGTTGAGTTAACCAATACACAATAAAAATTACAAGTGTTTCCTACATGATAAAAATTCTAGTCAATTCTTCAATACAAAACAAAGATGAGATTATTTTCTTATGAACGATAAATCAAATTCATAGGAACCAGTTGAACACTAAAATGTGCAAAAATATGGTGATAGGTCTCAGTTAGTTTCAAATGATCCATAAAAACTAGATAGGTCTCAGTTAGTTTCAAATGATCCACGGGGGTTAAAAACTAGTTGCATCAACCTCCAGAAGAATTGTAACTTTTCATACATCTCAAGAATGGGCCTAATAAAGATATTTCTGATGTCTACGCTTAAATCTGAAGCGTATTTCTATTCTTCTTCCGCAAGAAACAGAGCAATTCTAATTCATCATAGTCGTTTAAAAGCAATGGACAAAGCTGGTACAAGTTTATACATTCATATCTCCTAGTAAAGCAAATTCCGATTAGGACTAGGTCAACCTGCAGACCATTTTCTTAAAATGGGTGAATTCGCCAGCATCATCAACAAGAATCTTAGAAGAGAGATGAGGACAAAGGGAGAGAAAAAAGAACATCATACCAACCTCGTTCTGGTTTTCTTTACTAATGCCGGCATTGGGAACAACTATTTTGGCGGAGGTAGAATCTCTAGAGGTCCAATTAGAGGCCAAAGTAGAGGAAGAAGCCCAGAGAAAGTCAGCGACAAGAACGAATCCTAGAAGGCAAACGCATATCACCGCCAACTTGGCCGAACCAAGCTTCGCCGATGGCCTTACCATTTCACATGGAAAACAAAAGCCCTCAGTGAGATTGCGGACCCTAAAATTGCTCTTCACACAGAAAAATTTGAATCGAAGCTCGCCAGCTCCTAAGATCTGAGCGAAAGCGAGCTTTCACCAACATAGATCTTGAGGGCCCTTTTCTTTGGGGATGGAAACTAGAGAGGAAAAATATCAACTTTAAACTTTTCTCGAGTTTATATTCTGTGTATAAAATTAGATTTAGGGCTTAACATTAATAAGGAAAATAACAAAAAATATCACTCGAGAAAGTTATCTACCAAAAACAAAATGAAATTAACAAGAATAATACAATAATTGAGAATTTATATTTATTGGGAAATTACTTATTTAAAATTTTGAAATTCAAATAATATTTTTTTTTTTTCGCATTTTCCCTTAACATTACTTACTTTTTTTTTTTTTTTTTTTTTTCCAAATGCTAACCTAAGTATAACTGGTCATATGTTATTAGTCGCACGGTAAAAGTTGTTTTTCACCATAATTTACAATTTTGAGGTAAGTATGTGAAATAAATTTTATCTTTAATGAACGTATTTTTCTAACGTCAACTCCAACACCCACATATTTGCCATCCCAGATAACAATTCTACATATATTTGTAACATAAACTTTAGGGAAAACCCTAATAAAGAACTTTAAAAATGCTAAAAGATAAAAAGTTGTTTTGACTATTCATAATCTCAAGGAAATGTTGGGCTCAATTTATCTTTACTAAAATTAAAAGAAAAGGACCAATTTACCCTTACATTTTTTATTTATTTAAAAGCAATTACCCTCACATGTTGCTGCCTGTGCCCATGATATGTACACTATAAATAAATATATTAGTTAGTTAGTTACTTAGTTAGGAAGTTAGTTGTTTAGTTGTTAGCTTCTGTTGATAGTTTGGATTAATAGGTCTTGAGGTGTTGCTTATATAAGGCATATGACTCTTCATTGTATCTCTATGCTTTTGTTAAGATGAATGAATAAGAGTATCACATATTTTCTCTTCCCAAACGCTCTGTTCCTTCTGTTCTTCTCCTCTCTTTTCTTTCTCTTCCCAAATCCTCTAATTTCTCTACAACATTTATAACAAATGGTATCGAGCGAGTCATCCTTGGCTCACTGCTCAAACTTTGATAGTCTTGAATCAAGCCTGGGCCACTCTTCTCTTGTCATGGTTTGAACCTATCTTCAAGATAATCATACAAGAAATTGGAAAGATATTCAAGACCAATCAAAAAGACCCAAGAACGTCATTCTTGTATCACCACCAACAACGCTGATTGATTTTGGGAATTATGTCACATAAGGCGTCGTCGGCTTCTAGCCTCTTCGTTGCATCATATTCTGGTCGTCGTCTTCTGGGTATTGGTTTCTGTCGAATTTTGAGTATTGTGCATCGACGGGTTCGAGTGATCATTCGGGCTATCGTTAGATTCTCGGGTTCTTCACCGATTCCGTTGACGGTTCTTCATTTTTGATTTCACCGTCGATTCGGGTTCTTGGCGACGCTTCTTGATTTTTCACCACGATTGCGTCAACTAACTATAAGTTCTTCACTTTTGATCGCATTGCGTGATTCTAGTAGCAATCGAAATTGCCTATTCGACGGGTTTTGAAATTGTTGTAGTCGATTCTGTCATCATTATGTCTCGTCAGATTCTAGTTCATTACTTTGCCTCAACGAAATGGTGGGTATGTGTTCGACTCGTCAATTCTGAATCAATGCTCTTATTGTCGGATTTAGGGCATCGCTCTGCGTTATTGCATTGTTTATTCAATTTCCGTCGATTGATTCTGAGTTCTTGGTGACAAAGAACAATCAAATTAGCGATCTGAGGTTTAAAAAAAAAAGAAAGGAAAAGAAAGGAAATGAAAATTGGAAAGAAAAAAAATCTTGTTGTTATGGGTTGATGTCGTGTTAAAGGGAAACTAGGAACTCTCCATCAATGATGTTTTCTTTGAGAAACGGCTAACCGGAGAGGGCTACCTACGAAGGCATCTGATCGGAGGGGCTGACCGACAAGAGACTGAGTGAAGTGTCGCGTAAGAGGCTGAGTGAAGTATCGCGTAAAGTATCGTAGAGTGAAGTCGGCGGGACATGGGCTCTTGAGGGGGATGCATTGTAACGAGTACCAGTTTTCTTCAATAACGAGAAAAGGTTTCAAGTTTCAAGTCTATGTTTTGTTGATTTTAGGTTTAGTTTTATGTTTTGTTGTCAATCATGCTTGAGGGGGTGATGGTTTTAGGAAGGGGGTATTGATATGTAAACCCTAAATAAATATAGGGTTAAGGGGCAAAAATACACATATGTTTTTTTTCCAGATGAGAGCCCAACACTAAGTGTTTTTTTTATGTGTAAAAGTAACTACATGGTTAAAAATTAGGTACAAAAAGACCATTTGACTATTAAGTTTGACTTGTTTTGCTGACTGGATAATGACATGACTTTCAAGATGCAAAAATGGACGATGACGTGGTTTTCAAAGTGCAAAAATATACATGTGGTTTGGCCAAAAGAGCATCCAACACTAAATGCTTTTTCTTAGGTGCAAAAATATCATTTAACCGTTAGTTTGACTTTTTTTTTATCTTTTTAGTATCGTAAGTATCTTGAAGTATTTTTTTAGTACCGTCGGTACCATGAAATATTTTTTTCAAGATCCTAAAATAATTTTTCAAGATCATGTAATATTTTTTTAGTACTAGTCAAGACCCTCAAGTATTTGTTTTAGTACCATTCATTACCCCGAAATATTTTTTCAAGATCAAAAAGTATTTTTAGTACCAAATTTTTTAACAAGATTCCAAGTATTTTTTAGTACCCAGTCAAGACTTAAAATATTTTTTCAAGATCCTAAAATAATTTTTCAAGATCATGAAGTATTTTTTCAAGAATAAGTCAACATCTTGAAGTATTTTTTCAAGATCCTATATTTCGCAGACCGACGGTATTATTTTTTCCACACACAAAAAGTCAAACTTAACGATCAAACGATATTTTAAAACCTAAAAAAAAGTTGGTGTTGGGCACTGTTTTGGACAAACCACATATGTATTTTTGCACTTTAAAAGCCACATTATCGTCTAGTCAGCAAAAAAGTCAAACTTAACGGTCAAACGGTCTTTTTGCACCTAATTTGTAATCATGTAATCACTTTTACACCTAAAAAAAGCATTTGGTGTTAGGCACTCCTCCCAAAAAAGCACATGTGTATTTTTGCTCCTTAACCCGTAAATATATTAGTTAGTTAGTTATTTAGTTGTTAATTACTGTTGACAATTAGTTTGGATTAATAGGTTTGGAGGTGTTGCCTATATAAGGCATGAGTCTTCACGTATCTGTATGCTTTTGTTAAGATGGATGAATAAAAGCATCACAGATATTCTCTTCCCAAACCCTTTGTTCCTTCCGTTCTTCTCCTCTCTTTTCTTTCTCTTCCCAAATCCTTTCTATAACATCTATAACAGCCACCCCGTTGGTGTGCGGAGCTCTGTGGGAATATTGGGAATAAGTATTCCCAAAGTGGTGGGGGTGGCGTTCAAACCCCCTATCACTTATTTTGCACAAAATGTTGACGATGATTGGGTCATCAATGACATTCAATATAAATAATGCAAACAAACATATATGTGTGTGTTACATACATACATACAATATATATATAATGCAAACAAACACACACACACACATGTATATATCTATACATACATACATACATACATGTGTATGTGTGTGTACATACACACACATATATATATTAACATTTGATCTTTAACCTAATTCCATTAATAAGTTCAGACAAGTAATTGACAAGTTTATATAAGAAATTTGCAACTTTCGTTTTTAAGTAAAAAATTTACTTACTCTTTCAAATCATTTACAAATTTAGATAAGGAATTCATAAGCGTCAGATAAGGACTGCAAATTCAACACCCGCGTTCCAACTTGATTTCTGGCGTTAGCTATCATCCACAACTTTCCCTTCAATACTATGTGATCCCAATTCCCAAATATAAACAACATAATCACTATATTTTTCTATATGAAAAAACATTCAAATATATACTAGTATTCAATATATATTTGTTTAAAATAAAAGCCTACCATTAATCCACTTGTTTCCTTTAGCGCACACATAAATAGTTGGATTCCTTGTATTTGTTGTCTTTACATATCACATAAATTTTAGAAAAGACATAAAAGATAAATTCCGGAAAATATATACACACAAAATTAGAATTGTGGCATGGCTGTTTACATGATTCATGCCCTTTTTTGGGGAAAAAATCACCTCATTTCTCTTTCAAATTAAATGCTCCGATTTTTTTTTTTTTAATTTTAGAGAATCAATATAAAATCAGAATTTTGCCTTGTAGAATTCATTGACATACATTTACTTTTAAGGTTTAGGGTTTTTTAAGTTGTGAATTTCTTATCTGAATTTGTGAATTACATACATGAACTTATAAATTCTTCATCTAAACTTGTGAATAGCCTCAAGAGAGTAAGTGAATTTTTTACTTGAAAAAATAAAAGTATCGAATTCCTTATCTAAACTTGTGAGCTCCTTATCTAAATTTATGAATGGGCCTGAGAGGGTAAGTCAATTTTTTACTTCAAAAAAAAAATAAAAGTTGTGAATTCCTTATTTGAAATTGTGAATGGCCTGAGAGAGTAAATGAATTTTTACTTAAAAAACAAAGTTGCAAATTCCTTATCTAAACTTGTTAATATACTTGGGTTAAAGATCAAAGATTAATATATATATATTTTTATTTGCATTATTTATATTGAATGTCATTTGTGACCCAATGGTCACCAATATTTTGTGTAAAATAAGTGGTGAGGGTTCAAACCTACCCACCACCACTTTGGGAATACATTCTGGTGGAATATTCCCATTGGAGCCCCAGCCCTCAGCCGGTGGGGTTAATTTTTTTAAAATAAAAAAAAATATGTGAGGGCAAATTGATCTTTTCCTTTTTTATTTCAATAAAGAAAAATTGAGGTTAACATCTTTCTGGGATTATAAATATTAGAAACATTTTTTTTTTGTCTTTTAGCATTTTTAAAGTTCTTTATTAGGGATTTTTTTCCCCTAAATCCCATCAATCATTGAGATATCGTTTTATTCTTTCAAGAAAATATAAAATTAGCATAATAATTACTATAATAAATCAATGTGTTATATTTTTAAAAAGTTCATTGCATAACCCATTTGGCGAAATTATTTTTGAATAAATTTAGGAAACAGGAAATGAAAACCTTTTTTTGGGTATAAAAAGGCAAAATGATATTAAAATAAAGAATAAAAGTTACAAGATATACAGTTTAAGACTTTCAGGAGAAAGGGAATGAGGAAAGAAAACTTGTAGGGCAATTACATGACAATGAACTAAATGAAAAGGTAGAGGAAGTGAATGATATAAAGCATGAAGAATGTGTTGTGGAGTGGATTTGATATGCCCAATATTAACCATCCTTTTGACTCATAAAACCAGTAGATTTTTCCGGTTGATGGGAAGGGCTGTATCAGAAATGCAGCACAGAAGAGCCATGAAGCATTTGATTAGAAACATACTGCTTGATTGACTTTTTCTGGGTTTTGTTTTTCCCATAAAGAGACAACAAATGACTCCGTTTGTTTTCATCCTAAGATTTTCCATGATACCAACAGAGTCCATGAATGAATGCTAATGTAGAAAAAGAAGATTGATCCTTTTATTTCCTGTATTATCAAAGCTGGTTCATGGATCTATCTTTCCTTGATGCAGGGCAATATTCCTTTTGTGCCAAACTAATTGTGTTTTATCCTTTTATTTGGGCCCTAGAAGTAAGATTTGGAAGGTAAAAGTGGGATTGTGAGCTTTTGAGGTTTTCGGCTATGTTTGGGAAGGCGTTGAGACGCTTTAAAAGTCTAGTGAAAGGGGAAAAAGCTCATTGGGGAAAAAAACTTAGTGGAAAGGTGTTTAGGCTAGCATCTGACCAATTGAGCTTATGAGATTGCGGAAAAAAAAAATATGGCTTCAAAGGAGAAGCCGAAAAAAGTTGTTTGAGATTGTTGGGAAAAAGGACAAAAATGTAGCCAGTACCAGAAATAACATGGGTAGGGAGAGAAGAGTAATGTGAGTGAATGCAAAAAATTCTCACCCTCCTAGATTAAAAATAAAAATAAAAAACTTTAAAAGACCTAATAACATAATATTTGTAAAATGTTCTAATATAAAAAAATTTCCAACCTTAAAAGTTCCAAAACAAAAAAAAAAAAAAAAAAGTTTAACAATTCCTAAATTATATTTCAATAATTCTCTTGCTTTTATAAAAGTTCAAAAAAAATGTTTAAAATTATCACATATATATTTATTTAACAAAATTCATGTCTTCTTTTATGCTTTTCAAAATAATCATCCAAACAAGTTTCTTGTTTTTACATTACTTTTTGTTAATAAACAAAATTTTTACACTAGTTTTTGGCAACAATAGCCCCATGTGCCATAAAATCCAAACATAAATTACTTTAAAAGGCCTAATTACTATTTTTGTCAAATGTTCTAATGATTTTTTTTTTTTAAAAAAAATAATGTTTCTCTTTAAATTATCACGATTTAACAAAATTTTATCAAAACAAAAAATTATTAAAAGTATAAAACTCAAAATTCAACCTCCAATTAGATTATCCAGAATGTAAGCCATTTCTACACAAAAATAATCTTAATACACACACATCTGTATGTATACACATGCGTGTCTGAATATGTATATGTAAACGTATGCACTCAATTTATACACTGTTGACCCAACAAACCAAGAAATTCATATTCATAAATATAGTACTAAAATAAGATTAGGAAAAAAGATTGAAAGCAAAACTACTGTTCCTGCTACTTCATGGACACGTACATATGTATACATATTACAAATATATTTCACCATTTGGAAAAATACAAAGATAAAAGACAATGAAGATGATAAGGATAGGTATAATAAACCCCAAACACAATCACCTATTTTTATCACTTTTTCTTCAAACATAAAAATACAAAACACAAGACATCAACTTTTTAAATTCGAAAACTCTACTTCAAAATGAAACAACCACTGATATTAGTTAACAATTAGACAAACCTGAAAGTGATGCACCTAATAGCAGAGAAGGAAGTTGTATCTGGAAAAAAAGTTAGTAATATGATGCTGACCGGGTGACAACCCGGACTAAGAACTTAGCCCAGTATGTGAAATTAGCTGTAGAGTCACACCATGCCATTAGAATCTATGAGAAACTAACTTGTCATAGAGCAATATGATCAAACATTTGAAATTTTTTTCACAGCATCAAACATATTAGCATTAGCCAAGGCTTACAATTCCCTAAACGAAGAATAACACCAAACCAACCCTGAACAAGCTAGCTATACAACCACCTAGCATGTAGAAAAAAGAACACAACCTTGCCACCTTAAAGCTAAAGTACAATAATTACGATGATGATGAGTCAATCAGATATATCCACCACCAGTAATACTAGAGTGGATAATTATAATTCTTTGAAGTGAGAAAGGGCCAATTAGATGCTGCGAACATTCTTCACATCAGTCACTCACACATGCTGCATATCGCTTGCTTAGACCGGGATCACATCATTCTTTGACATGTCCTCGCATCTAAGAATAATACCCTCAAGGCTTGCAGGGAAAATACACTTGCTCCATTGGCACCCTGTTGTGACTGGCTCAGATGGAGGAACAATCATGAGCACATTCTCGTTCCTCTGAACAACCCCCATTACGCTTACTGTGCTTCCTTCCTTGATATACCTACATATCGGATCAAGTTTCACAAGCTCAAGTCTCCAGCATATTCAAGTTAATAACAGTAATAGGCAGCAACAAGAGGGTTAGCCAGAATTTCCTTATGGGGCTGCTTGGTATGAAGGATTTGGAGGGGGAGGGGAAGGGGGGAAGTTTTTATGAGTTGGAATTTAAAAAATTAGAGAAGTGGGACAGTTTTTAATTAATTTTTCTTACTCTTTTATCTTACATATTCTTTTTATAAAAATTTTATAACTCCACCTCTCCAATTTTTTTAGATCAAACTCATAAAAATTTTCCTTTCCCATCCCTTGCCTGCAAATCCCCATACCAAACAGCCCCTAAAAGCAATTGGCTTCAGACATGAATGTAAGCCTAAAAGCTTGTAATAAACTGGGTTACTTGAGAAGGTCACTTGAGCACAAGTATTAAATCAACTTTCACTAATCAGGATTGTTTAAAAATTAATGCTGACTCACACCACATGGTTGCAGATTGAAAAAGATTCTTGGCAAAATCTCTTGGGTCCCATCTCATTAGAAAAGAATTAAGAGAAACATGTTTTCAGAAAGACCACAAAAATGCAAGGGGTAAATAAAAGAGAGGGTTTATACCCTTCCTCCAACCGCATGATGCGATCGTCGCTTGAAAGATTTCTCTCACCCAACCACCTGAGGAACTCCTGAGACAGCTCTTCTTTGGCTGGATCAAAGTCGATAACGACTGAGTTATCAACATAAGGGGTTACCCTTGCTCCATACCCAGTCTTAACCAATGCTCTTAAACCAGACTGAAAATCTGAGATGTAGAAGTCAACCAAGCGCCTCTGTCACATGCCATACAAAATTCCAATCAAATTTGTGAAATCAACAAATAAAATTATGGTTGATCTTTTCACCCTATTGCTAGGCAAACAAAATCTTGTACATGACTTCTATTTTTTCAAAAAAAAATTGCGCATGACATATCCTAATCTTTTGAAACTAAAAAATCACATGTTAATCAGAAATTGAAATGTGTTCCCTCCTCACAAATATTATTGTACTATTAACCTACAACAATAACTTGTCCTTCATATTTACTGCAAGAAGAAATGTCTTTTGATTTCCTAATCAGAAGTGAAAATTACAAAAAATAAAAGATAAAAAGATAATATATAAGATTGCATATTAATGTACAAATAGATATGATGCAAAACTTAGCAAAATTAAACCAGATGACATTTTAGCAACTCACTTCCAGTGATCTAAGGCCCCAAGTAAATAGGCGGTGTGTAGGATTGGCTGCTTTTGATTCCCATCCTCGGTATTCGTATAAACTTGTTGATGTATATACACATCTAGGGACTTTATTGAAAGATGACTCAAGAGGTACATTACCGCAGGTAACAACCTTCATTTA
The DNA here is from genome assembly GCA_019022655.1 of Acacia acuminata. Lineage (NCBI taxonomy): Eukaryota > Viridiplantae > Streptophyta > Magnoliopsida > Fabales > Fabaceae > Acacia > Acacia acuminata. Next base: position 540,265 of record JAFJYI010000036.1, read on the forward strand.
TCACAAACATAACTTGATTAAAGTCACTAAAAGAGTTACAGAAAAGATGCAGACGAAAAAAAAAAAAAAAAAAAATTCAAGTGCAAGACTTTCTTACACATAGGCACGTGATGGAAAATATTGCACAGAAAAATTTTGGGCCAGTGGTATTTTAAATGAGAAAAAAGTCAGAATATATAAGGAAAATTTTGATTGTAAACTTATAAACACTATAAGGAAAAATGCATCACTACAAACTTACATAATAGTTTCCGTCACAATTAAAACTTGGAAAATAAAAGAACACAAGGTTCGAATCATAAAATCACAAATCAAACACTAAAAAATGTGTTACAGAGATGGATACTTCCATTTTCCAACACACATTCATCCATGCCAGCAGCTATCATGGTTGCACAAATTTATATACTAAGAAAAGCCAAAGCTATTTCTCGATCCTAGGATTGATTTGTTTCCTACTAATCATATGATTTCTTAATTGTCAAAATATATCTGGGTTCAGAATTATACAGTGCTCAGTTTCAATTTTCTGCCATTTCGATATAAAATTAAACATATAAAAGCACATGCAGATAGTGAGACAAGAACAAACACCTAAAGCTAGTGAAAAACAATTATAGTTAAAAATAAAAAAAATCAAACTCACGCCACCCAAGGGCAAAACCAGTCTTATGACTTTGTTGGGGGGGGGGGGGGGGGGGGGGCCAATTTTTTTAAAAATTAATATGTACACTAATTGTTTTTTAAATCATTTTAAAAAATAATTTTAATGACTTAAAAATGATCATCAAATGATAATTATATATGATTATATTTAATATTTTGAATATAAAGTGACACCATATATCATGTGATCATACCAACAATTTAATTGGAAAAAAATTATCCCTCCAATACTAAGTGTATGAGTTCGTTGATGGGTATGTTTTGATCTTAAATATAAAACCTCAATCTACTTAGTCTTCTAAATTTAAATTTTTTCCCTCAAACTATCCATATTGATTGTACATATTAAAAGGGGGGTTTTCATCCATTAGAGTAGTTTCAATACAAATGATTAAATAGGGATTTAAACCAACACACATTTTTTTACCAATAACAAAACTCAACTAATTTTCTTAATCTCCATAAATTAGTTGTTTAGTTCCTACATTTAGTAATAAAGGGAGTAATATGTACAGCATAGATATCAAGTACCATTTTACCATTCATACAAATGCCTAACGTGGTTCCAAGGGGGCGTTTGAACTAGTAAATCATTTATAAAATTGCATAGATATATATATTGGTTAGTTTGGGAGGCCTACAACATAGTTTTTGTATTTTTTTTTTTGTATTTATTTTATGAATTTTACTAACAGATCCTTCATTAATTCTCCTAACCCCAAAACTATGTCGTTTTGGCGCTAAAAGGACAGCAGAAGACCAAGTTAAACACAAGAATAGAAAACAGTAACACAAGATGAACTGAGAGATTAGCCAATAACTCAGTAAACTAGGCAAGAGCAACAAGAACTTACCCCAGAGACCTTCACGAATTGCCCATTTTTTGCTGTTCTAAGCTCTGAGTCTGGATAATGACCAATAAAACCCACAATAGCTCTTCTTCCCCAATAAGTATTCCAAGTGAACGATGCAGCAACTAAGCCAAAAAGCACCACAACAACAATAAGGAGAATGGGATTATGCACAGCTCCAAGAATAAAGCCACCAGCAATGAACCCCATCACAAAAAGCAGAATTAATGACCATAACATTGCCTTGGGGAAGTTCCTTTTGAAGGAATAATCATCATCTTGACTGAGGACAGTTACAGCATGATTATGAACAGCAGCAGACCCTTGCATCTTCATTGAACCTGTAGTTTCCAAAGGACCAGACACCTTCCGAGGTGCCCCGGAAGAATTAAGCGGGCCAGATGTAATGAGACCTGTCGCAGGAAGAACAGGAGGAAGAGGACCGGAGTTTTGACGCCCAGTTGGTGTTACTCCACCAGATTGAGGACCAGAAGTCTTCTTTATAGGTTCCCCATGCTTATTCAGAGGTCCAGAATTTGATTTCTTCATAGAAGCCAAACCAGGCATGCCTCCAGAAGCCATAGGACCGGAAGTATAGACCACCCGAGCAGCACTGTTAGGTTGAATTGGTCCTGAATGAGAACCAACTCCTCCAAAAGACCCCGTCCTTGAAGAAGATCCTGTTATTGGTCCAGATTTCCTAGATTTAGAACCATCAACGGGAATATCAAACATTTTCCCCAGTTCTCCTGACTTTTTTATGTCTCCGCCAGTGTATGGAACTGCTGTTGAGGTCATACTTGGTGTCCTTTCTTTGGGTTGCTCAGGCCGTCCAGATACATAGAGGCCATTGCTCAGCTGATGAGATGGGAATCTCGAACCCATCTTTAGAAGACCCTTCAGAATTCACACTACAATACTGCAAGCAGTTGCTAGTGAAAGAGTCAAAAGGTCCTCCTGAAAGTTTGGGAAAAGAGCCAAAGGAATTAAATGTTATTCCAATATGCCTGAAGGGTATCTTGGCACATAAAAGCATAGCTAAGCTAATGTGATGGAAATCTGAAATCCAAATACCTTCTACTGAAGAACCCTTGAGAACTTATGCTACAGTACCACCAGCAGTTGCTGAACTAAGTATCAAAGTCCTCCTGGATAAGGAAAATAGACTGGAAAAGAAGCCAAATGGATTAATATGATTGTAAAAGTACCATAGTTGACATGACAAGCTTCTATTTGCCCAGTAGAAGGAAAACAGAACAAAAGCTTCTATGTTGCCCATACTGAACTATCACAGTCAGAAAACGACAAGCTTTCGTACATATATTCTCCGCCAATCAAGTAAAAATTAAAAGACAAGCATCAAATCAAATTACAAAAGAAAGAGTAAACTATAATTAAAACTTCAGTTTTAGGGGGGAAATCCACATGAACGGCACTGGTGCTAGACACAATGCCCTCTAAAAGTAAAAAATTTACAGCCCAAACAGAGAGAACATTCAGTCCTCCACCACCATTTATAAAAAAGAAAATCAATTAAAAAGAAAAAGATCTTAGGAAAAAAGTCAGTGATCTTAAGGCTCAAGGGACCAATTACAGTACAATTGAACATAATCAACCGGGGTCCCATATATATTTGGTGTAATCTATCCAATGTCCCAACTTAATATTCACTTCCTCCAACATGTTCTCAAGAAGCAAAAACAAGAACCGAACATACCACAGAAAAGGGACCAAAATCAGGTTCTAAAATATAGGGATACGAGAACATTCTATATTTAGAAAGTTTTCACTAAACAGCGCGAGCACCAAACATTAGAGAAGGATCAAGCACCAAAAATGATGAAAGAAAAAGGAAAAAGAAGAGCACGGAAGACCCAGTAAGTACAAAAATTAAGAGAAAGGAAAGGATCTAAGGGGGAAAAGACCAACAAACAGAAATTTCCCAACTTACTAAAGAGCTGGAAGAAGCAGGAGGCAGTAAGAAAAAGCAGAGAGTATAAGAAGCATAAGGATTTAGCATTACCTGAAGCGGAAGGCCTTAAAAAAAGAGTGAGAGTTGAAATCAGAAGATTTGGACGCATTATAGGGGTGGATCAAACAGAAAACAAAAGCAATCTGAGTGAGTATTGAGGAAACTTCAGAGTGTAACTGATGATCATATATTCTGTGAGTCCCAGGTTAGAGAGCCGCAACAAAATGTGTGGGTTTGTCTGCTGAGGCAACTCCAAAACGAAGAAAGAAAATTTTATTTAAAAGAGGAAAATTTTGTTAAATTATATAGCTGCAACCTCCTCTCTCTCTCTCTCCCCAATCTTCTCACCCTCTCTTTCGTTGGTTCAGTTTACTGTGATTGGCCTCCAAGGGGCAAGAACGCTGTTAAGTAGGCAATCCCCAAAATACCCTCAGCTCTGAGGACGACTTTCTGTCCCCTTCTCTACTCTCTTTTACTCCAGGGAGAATTGCAAGGAAGGACCTATATTTAACGTTAATGGCAAAAGATCCCTTAAAACAAGAAAAATTAATTTGTCAGCAATTTTTCCCTTTTTATTACGGGTTACAGTTCTTTAGGTTATAGGCATTAGCTCTGATGTATAATCTATTAGTTAAAAACGGAATGTGGGTAGACACAAAGTACAAAATAAAAAAGAGGTTTCTTCAAAATGAAAATACAAGATGATGTGAACTTTAAAAATCAATGAGAACTTTATAAACTTTCTTATGAAGCAATAATAAATTTTCTATAAAATATTGACATAACAAGATTGTAATAATTTGATAGTTGTATAAAAATTACAGTAATACCGATACCTTTTTTGAAGCTAAAATGAATATCGTTAGTAAGAAAGTGCTTGTTATGTTAATAATTAAAAACTTATAATAACACCAACTATCAGTAGATCAACTGGTATGAAGGCTTTTCTAGTCAAGTTAATAAGTGTTTTTTAATCATGAGTGGTTTTTTATAAATCAAGTCGGAAGTAATATATGAGATAAGTCTCGTTTTTAGGTCAAACGATTTCCTATCAAAATTAATGTGAAAATAGTTAAATTTCATCTTACTAATAATGCTTTTAAAAATCCCATCACAATGTGAACTTTAAAAATCAATGAGAACTTTATAAACTTTCTTATGAAGCAATAATAAATTTTCTATAAAATATCGACATAACAATATTGTAATAATTTGATAATTGTATAAAACTTACTGCAATACCTTTCTATGACAAAAAAAAAAAAAAAAACACACACACACACCTTTCTTAAAGTTAGAATGAATATTGTTAGTAAGAAAGTGCTCGTATGGTAACAATTAAAAACTTATAATAAGGCCAACTATCAGTAGATCAATGGCATGAAGGTTTTCATAATCAAGTTAATAAGTGTTTTTTTAATCATGATTTTTTTTTTTTTGACAAATCAAGTCGAATGTAATACATGAAGTAAGTCTCGTTTTTAGGTAAAATGGTTTCCTATCAAAATTAATGTGAAAATAGTTAAATTTCATCTTACTAATAAAGCTCTTAAAAATCTAAGATGAAGTTTAACTATTTTCACATTAATTTTGATGGGACATTGTTTTACCTAAAAAACGAGACCTACCTCATATATTACATCGACTTGATTTATAAAATACCAACTCTTGATTAAAAAACACTTATTAACTTGACTAGGAAAGCCTTCATGCCAGCTGGTCTATTAATAATTGGCGTTATTATAAGTTTTTAATTGTTACCATACGAGCACTTTTTTACTAACAATATTCAATTTAGCTTTAAGAAAGGTATGCGTTTTTTTTTTTTTTTGTCAAAGAAAGGTATATTGTTGTAAGTTTTATACAATTATCAAACTATTACAATCTTGTTATGTCGATATTTCATATAAAATTTAGTATTACTTCATAAAAAAGTTTATAAAATTATCATTAACTTTTAAAGTTCACATTGTGATGAGATTTTTAAGAGTATTATTATAAGATGAAATTTAACTATTTTCACATTAATTTTGATAGGAAATTGTTTTACCTAAAAACGAGACTTACCTCATATATTACTTCCGACTTGATTTATAAAAAACAACTCATGACTTAAAAAACACTTATTAATTTGATTAGGAAAGTTTTCATATCGGCTGATCTATTGATAATTGGCATTATTATAAATTTTTAATTATTACCATATGAGCACTTTCTTACCAACGATATACATTATAGCTTCAAGAAATTTTTTTTTTTTTTTTTGTCAAAGAAAGTTATTGCTGTATTTTTTATACAATTATCAAATTAATACAATCTTGTTATATCAATATTTCATAGAAAAAAATTATTTCTTCATAAGAAAGTTTATAAATTTCTCATTGATTTTTAAAGTTCACATCATCTTTAAGAATCAATGAGAAATTTATAAGTTTTCTTATGAGGCAAGAATAAATTTTATATGAAATATAGAGATAACAAGATTTATTGTATAAAACTTTCTTAAATATCGAATGAATATTGTTAGTAAGAAAGTGCTCCTATGGTAACATATTAAAAACTTAGAATAACACCAACTATTAGTGGATCAGCTGGCATGAAGACTTTCCTACTTAAATTAATAAGTGTTTTTTAATCGTAAGTTGTTGCTTTTATGAATAAATTCAAAGGTAATATATGATAAGGTAAAAATGCAAAAATACCTATAAACTTTTCCTAAAGAACGTGAGATACTATAAATTTTTTTTAGGTGTAACAATACTCATAAACTTTTTGAAAAGGGGGCTAAAATGCACCCAAACAAAGGCTTTTTCAAAAACTTCATGGACATTTTTGCATTAAAAAAAAATTCATGGTATTTAACGTTCTTTAAAAAAGTTTATAGGAATTTTTGCACATTTACCCCATATGATATATGTGTCGTTTTTAGGTAAAACAACTTCCTTCAAATTTTATAGATATATAAAAAATTAATGTGAAAATAGTTACTTTTTGTCTTACTGATATTGCTGTTAAAAATCTCATCACAATCAACTTTAAAATTCAATGAGAACTTTATAAACTTTTTTATGAGGCGATAATAAAAATTTACATGAAATATAGACATAACAAGACTGTAATAATTTGATCATTGTATAAAACTTGTCAACTTTTTTAAAGCTATAACGGATATTGTTAGTAACATAAACTTATAATAATTCCAATAATTAATAGATCAACTGGTATGAAGGCTTCCCTTACGAAGTTAGCAAGTGTTTTTTTAATCATATGTTGTTTTTTTATAAATAAAGTGAACCACGATATAGGAGGTAAGTCTCGTTGTTAGGTAAAACAACTTCCCACAAATTTGATAGACATATATATAGATTAATGTGAAATTAGGTAAATGTCTTCTCAGTAATAATTCCCTTATGAATCTCATCACCATGTCATCTTTAAGAATTAATGAGAAATTTATAAACTTTCTTATGAGGCAGGAATAAATTTTATATAAAATGTAGACATGACAATATTTTAATAATTTGATAGTAGCTGATAAAACTTATAATAACTTTCTTAAATTAAAGCTTGAATGGATATTATTAGTAAGAAAGTGCTCTTATAGTAAAATGTTAAAAACTTATAATGATGCAAATGATTAATAGACCAATTGGCATGAAGGCTTCCCTTACGAAGTTAACAAGTGTTTTTTTTTTTTTTTTAATCATATGTTGTTTTTTTATAAATAAAGTCAACCTTAGGTAAAACAACTTCGTATATACATTAATGTGAAATTAGGTAAATGTCTTCTCACTAATAATTCCCTTACAAATCTCATCACGATGTCATCTTTCAAAATTAATGAGAAATTTATAAACTTTCTTATGAGGCAGGAATAAATTTTATATAAAATGTAGATATAACCATGATAGTTAAAATCTCAATTTATCAGTGCGATTTTACGTTTTTACGATTTTTTTTCATTAAAACGATTTTACTAATTTTCCAAACGCTTTTATATTTTTACGATTTTTTTACATTACGATTTTACATTTTACAATTTTTATTCTTCTTCCGATTTTACGTAAAATCTCGATTTTAACTATCTTGGACATAACAATATTTTAATAATTTGATAACGAACTATATAAAATTTATAATAACTTTCTTAAATTAAAGCGTGAATGGATATTATTAGTAAGAAACTGCTCGCATAGTAAAATGTCAAAAACTTAAAATCAAACCAGCAATTAGTAGATCAATTGGTATGAATGCTTTCCTAATGAAGCTATTAGGTGTTTTTTAATTATAAAATTTTTATAGATAAAGTGAGATGTAATTTTTTAATATACAAGGCATGTCTCATTATTTACGTAAAATGACTTCCTACAAATTGTATAGATATCAAAAAATTAATGTCTCATCACAATGACATCTTTACACATCAATGAGAACTTTTTGAACTTTCTTATCAGACAACACTAAATTTTATGCGAAATATGGATATAACAATATTTTAATAATTTGGTAACAATATAAAACTTATAATAATTTTCTTAAAGCTTGAAGGATTATCGTTGATAAGAAAGTGCTTGTATGGTAACATATTAAAAACTTATAATAACGCCAACGATTAGTAGATCAGCTGGCATGAATATATTCCTCTTGAAACTAACAAGTGTTTTTTTGTCATGGCTATCAAAATAAAGTCAAATGTGATATAAGAGGTAAGTCTCGTTTTTAGGTAAAATGGCTTCCTACGAATTTTATTGATAAGGGAATTAATGTGAAAATAGTTAAATTTAATAATGCCCTCACTATTCTCATCAAAATGTCGTCTTTAAAAGTAACTGAGAATTTTTTAAACTTTCTTATGAGGTAGGAATAAATTCTATATGAAAACATAATAAGATTGTAATAATTCGATAACAATATAAATCTTACAATAACTTTCTTAAAGCTTGAATGAATATTGTTAGTAAGAAAGTGCTCTTAAGATAACATGTTAAAAACTTATAATAACGCCAATGATCAGTGAAATTAGTGGCATGAAGGCCTCTCTAATGAGGCTAGCAAGTGCCAAGTGGGTTTGATCCTATCATACCAAGAGTGTTTTATATTTTCCTTTCCTTTGTAATAAAAAAAATTATAATAATGTCTACAAATTTTATTTTAAAAATATTTCTTAAAATTATAATGATAGGATAATACCTATAATTTTTTATTGTGAGTTTTAATGGTAAAATCTTTCAGAAAAGATCAAAATAAGTGTTTTTTTTTTTATCTTTACTGGTCTATATATAAACTGAGTGCAACATTGATTTTTTTAATAAAATTAAGAGAGAGAAAAGACTATGTGTCAGATTAGATCCATGTTTAGATTCGAGTTGAACCTTCAAAGCTCTACGACACGAACCATTGATGCTCACACAGGGTTTTAAACTTGAGTGGCACAATAGAGCACCACGTAAAACAAAAAGGGAGAGAGAAAGAGATAGCCAAAAAAACTCAATGGCTCACATGAGAAGGAAGTGAGGGAGGCACCCTATATTTACAGGGTCAAGATAACAACTAAATAGAAAAACGTGACCTCTCCTTTCTTACCCTTCAAATCACAATAAGAAAATTAATGTTGATTAATTTTCTAATTTGAGGTTATTTGTTTTTCAATTCTCTTTTAGCAATTTATGTTGAATGATCTATTTACTTGATTGGAAAGCTTTCTTATTTCTCAATAAAATAGTCGTGCCCATCAAAAGCCAGCATGAATTCAAAGTCCAACAGTTTTGTTTTCAATTCTACACAATATTTTTTTTTTTTTTTTTTTGAAAAATGAAATTGAGGATGAGATATACAATAGAATGTTAAGAAGGAAAAAAGTCAATGTCATATTGTTTCAGTTATGCAAAATTGTTAGATCTTCACGGTAATTTTCTTCAAAAATTGTAGCCTCATATATTCTTAATGCTCTAGAAATCAGAATGCTGTATCATTGCATAAGTTATTAATTACTATGATATATATATATATATATGTGTGTGTGTGTGTATATGTATAATATATGTGTGAGTTTATCGTTTGCAATGTCACTTAAAATAAGGTTATATCAAGTTACCTCAAAACTACATCATTTTGGGAGTTAAGAGAATTAATAAAGGATATTTTTGCATATTTGTTTTTGTATATATTCTATGAATTTTACTAAAAGATCCTTCATTAATTCCCCTAATTCCAAAACTACGTCGTTTTAAGAGTTCATTAATTCATCTAATCACAAAAAGACGTAGTTTTGGGGTGATTTGACATAACCTTATATCAAGTGATATGACAAACAATAAACCCTATATGGGGGTGTGTGTGTGTGTGTGTATTCAAATTACATGGTCTACAATTATTGGCAATTACAACAACATAGCTAATGTTATGTTTGATCCTATTACACGTAGCGCTAATTTGGTATGATGAAATTATATTTGTACAAAAAGATGAAGAAGTTTCATAGGATGGGTCTTATGTTTAGGTTCTTTAATTGTGTAAGGCAAACACTTAATCACAATACCAATGTTCCCACCATACATATCCACTTGAAATGGTGGGATTTAAACTTCTTTTTCACTACTATTGAATTAAATTTCATTGGCTCATATTTAATATTTTATAAGAATATTATTATAATTTTACTTTAAAGTATATAAATAACTTTGAACTTCTAAAATTTGATCTAAAAAGCTCTCAACTGTAGTGAAAAAAGAGAAGAAATAAGGAGAAAGTATAATTTATAACAATATTTTACAGCTATTAGTTGTTCATATCAGTTTTAGCAGTTTAAATTTATTTATGTAAGTTTTAACTTTAAAGTAAAATTATAATAATATTTTTATATCATGTTAGATATTAACTATCAAGGTTTTAATGCAAAGGTGGTGAAAAGAAAAGACTGCGAAAGATGGAGAGGATAGAGAAGAGAAGCCATATCCAAAATGGAATCAAATTACGATTCTTGTTTTGATGTTCACTAGATAAACTGTTTAATTAGTTGGTGAGCTTCCCTATTTTTTCAAAGGGATCTATTAATTCAGTAAATTTAGTTTTAGGGGAAACAAATGTGGGACTTAACTTTCATCTATGTTAGAAGACGGATTACTAATTATATTATGAACCACACAATTATTTTTTTATGTATGTGAAATGAACGGGTTGATCGTCTAGTTATTTGTAAATTTGTAGTAATATTTCTTTTTCTTTTTTGGTAATACATTGGCAAGCCAGAGGTTTAAAAAAGTCTAAAATTAGATTACATCCTCTGACTTCAGTGACATTCCGCCACACTTAAGATTTACTAAGTCCACACATTCAATAGGTTGTGATGATGTTATCGTAAGTAATATTTGTAGTAATATTTCCTTGTAAGTTTTATTGATGATGGCATTTTGACACTACCATATCTAAATAGATGTTATATGGAATTTGAGACAAATTTTGGCATTATAAAACGTGTAAATTATGTTGGTACACATGATCTTCCCTCGTGGGCACACCATCTTCCCCTTTTATGCAAATAAACTTTCTAAATTTCTTTTTTTTTTTTTTTTTTTTTTTTTTTGAATTGGAAAGGCAAGCCAAAGCTTGAGATACAAAGATGAGACTAGACTAACAATCTAGCCCCAACAACTTACAGCTGGAAATAAAACTAACATCGACAAGACATCTGGTCCTCCAGACTCTAAATTTCTTTTTGCTTAACACTCCCAACCACTCACACCCATATCTCTAGAGATTGAACCCAGATATCTAGATATACAAATTAGTTTGTTGAACAGGGGGTTAATGAGATTAGATCAAAGAAATAGGGTTAAAAATTCCAGATTTGATTAAAGGCCGAAGAAACCATAGTCCACACGTTGGAAGTCGTTATTCCCGTTTTTAAAGGAGGCTTCTATCATAATTGTTGGAGGAGGTGTCGTCACTAATGTCAAGACGAGCAAGGAGAATGTGGTGTGAGTGAGATAGTGAGTGAGAGGAAACCATTTATGTGAGAGAGGAGGCGAACGACAATCGATAGCCTGCGACTTGTGGAAAATGGAGAGTGAGCAGTAATGTAAAGGAAGAGAGTGCAAAAGTATCTAAGTGATGTGGTAGGGTGATATGGGCATTTTAGTCATTTCATTCTCATAAACTTAAGTATTTCTAAGGAAAAAAAAAAAAATCAACTAGGGAGTTTTAGCAATTTTCTCTAAACTAAAACTCTCCGTATGTGTGTGGGTTGACTTGGGGTTGAATTGGATCCTTTCTTGTAATTTTCGCTTTTCCTTTTGTCCAGTCACGGACGTTACGATTTGCTTCTTACATTGGTTGCAGTTTCTGCGGCAGATATTTTTAATTTTTTGGTCCATCAATTTAGAACTAATACATTATGTTATGGGGAAAAAAAAGGAAATGGCTTTTTCTTTAACAGAAACGAATAATTTCTAATTTTTTCTTAGATAAATATGACCTAAAAGTGGAGTTATTTTATTAGTCCACATTGAATATTACCTAAGAATAAAAGAAATTCTTGTATGAACTAGATGCAACAAGTCATCTGTATATTACGTAACAAAATTATATAATATCACTCTCATTTAGGGTGTTGAACTAGATGCAAGATTGTTTCGAGATAAAGCAGTTTTCAGAAAATCGGAAATCGTTTGTTAATCCATTTTACGTAATAATTACGTTTAGTAATACATTTTTCTTCCTCTTATTTGGGAGTTAAAAAAAGTAAGAGAGGAAGATGGAGGATTAATGAGTTATTTTTACCATTTTGTCCTTTTCTTTAATAATTAATATAATTATTATACTTTACAAATAAACTTAAATTTAAACTCGGCAATGTTATTAAATCTTACAGGAATGAGTCTTTTTTTTTTTTTTTTAGAAAAATATTTTGTGCCCTGGAAGAGAGAAACATAAATTTTTAGCTTCTTTTTTTTTCCCAACACAAAAAATAAACCGGTTCATCCGGGAGCAAAAAAAAAAAAAAAAAAAACCGAATTTATCAAACACAATTCATTTTTTTATTTATGTAATTTAATCTTACATGTATGATTTCTCTTTCTTTCTTTATTTATGTAATTTGAAAATGTCTCCAATCTCCCCTCTCTCTCCTACATAGGATTTAATGAGAATGATGTTGTATGATTTTATTGGGTAGTGCCTAAATGATATGTTTGAAAAAAAAAAAAAAAAACTTGATTCATGCAAAAATTTCTCCTAAAATAAAAAACTTCTATTAGATAAAATGAAGGGAAAGTTCTCCATTCAAAATTTTATGTATATTGTTAATTTTTACATATATTATTAATTTTTATTTTTTAAAAGTAACAAATGCTTTGTTTTTTCTGGAAATATATATATATATATATATATATGTGTGTGTGTTTGTGTAAAATTGGAATAAAAAAAGTGAATTAAATGAATGGGATAAGAAAGGGAAAAGGAGGTGAAAGCAAAATCTAGCAAATCTATAATTTGATGGCACGTTTGATGGGACAAGGAGGAGCATCAATCTGCATCAGTTCCCTCAGCTTGTGTCCAACTTGTCTGGATGGGATTTTGTACTTATCACTATCATCGTAATCATCAATTATAAAATACTAAACTTCTAAACTACAGTTATTGATCCATTTGGCTGCTTAATTATGCGTTTTATAATATAGTTATTGGTCCACTAAACCTCAATCAATCAATCATCAATTATCATTAATAAGAAATTAGGTCATCAATTATTATCAATTATTGTGATTACCATTATTAACATGAAATTTTAATAATTTAAAAATTTAATGATGAATTTTTACTATGTTGACTTTTTGATACATCATCATAATAATAGAAATTTGTCATCAATTATTCATCAATTATCAATTATCATCAATTGAAATTTTCACCATGAAAAAAATTAATGCGAATTTATTGTGATTACCATTATGCTAACTTTTTCTATACATCATTATAACAATAGAAATTGGTCATCAATTATCATCAATTCGAAATTTTCACCAAGAAAAAAATTAATTACGAATTTATTGTGATTACCATTATCTTACTTTTTCTATTCAATTTGGCGCCAATCAACTGCTACTCTCCTAACTGTATTCCTTTTTTCGCCAAAATTAATGTTTATATAATAATATTCTGGTCATGAAGCAACAGATCATACAAGGACTCTGCAATACCGTTTTTGGGCCAAAGATATCTCCCACAACATTTTGCAGAAGCATCCTTACGTAAGTAAATACAATTTCAATTCTTTGAAACCTGATCCTATATTTTTCTAAAGTGCATCAATATCCTATTTTATATGTGTCAGGAGATGAATAAGACTTTCTTCTTTGATGTCAATGATACCAAGGACACATGGTCAATTCTCGCTAAAGTTCTGCGGAAGTGGAGTGTCAAAAGAAAGGCTACGTAGTATGCAGTGTGGAAAGTTGGTATGTTATTGGCTGATGAAAAGGTACATCTCTATATATACTTCACCCATGTGTCATTCAACATTAATCTACCATCTTAGGTTTTAGTAGAGTCTCCAATGACGTTTTTTAAACTACATTTTTTGTTAGGGTTCAAGAATCGAGGTTTCTGCTATTCACAAAAATCTCATTGGCAAATTGAAAGACAAACCTAGAGAAGGCATGGTTTACAACTTCCAGAATTTCAGGTTCTGGAAAATGATGATAAATATAGAATTACCATAGGTCCGTGGAAATTAAACTTTCACCCCTATAGGTATATTGAACAATCTGACGAACTCATCTTGGGTGAGACATATAATTTTAAGAATATTGCAGACATACAACAAGGCAATGTCAGTGGAGAAGGTTTAAATTGAAAATATACATTAAATCATAATTGAATCAAAAATCATAACCAAGTAATAGGCATTTCCCAAAAATAAACAAAAACTCCATTTTCCATTGTTGTTGGAATCTCTAATCCATTTTTGAAGAATTAATGTTGGGATTTGGTTAAGTTAATACATATTATTAATTTAATATTCAAAGGAAAAAAACATGTTCTCGAATTTTAAATAGACTCGATTTTGAAGATAGGTAATAAATATTAAATCAACCGTCTTTATATGAAATTTTCTCTTATAAATAAGACAAAGTGGTATATTATAAATATTTAATATCCTTAAAGAGCTGCAAAGAATGGAGTTTTGACATACTAAAGTATGAATGTATGACTCGCTTAATTTGCAAAATTATGGAATCACTCATTATTATATTACCAATCAGAATTATAAGGCCAATTCGTAAGTATTATTGTTTTAATTGTAGTGCAAAAATTAGTAATAACAACTTAAGAAGTTGAGTTCATATCATTTTTTTCACCTTCGTTGACTTTTGTGGTTTGATCACATTATGATTACGGGAGAAAATATGGAAAGAGAAACTAAGAAAGGAAGGAAAATTTGATGAATAATTGTCTTTCAAATGAAGGAATAAGAATTTTGTCAACTACATTAACCACGATAATTAATTCCATTTACTTTCATGATTCAATTTTAACAATAATTGGAAATTCATAAATACCATCTTACATGGCGATCCATGCCAACAGTTGAAACACATAATGGGATCAAACCGTCCGGATACCATTGAATCACATCTAGTCGTTAGTTCTTTTCAAGATGTTTCAGTTTTTGCATTTCATCTTGAATGTTAAAGACCATCTGTCATGAAAGAATATGTTAGTCATATGAACTATTATTGACTTACATAAATTACTTATATAGCCTGCCGATCTATAAATCAAAGACGTCAAGCATCTGTGACCTCTCATTATTCTCAAAAAAGGGAATCAACTATGCGTAACAAGCGCTTTACCGTGTCAAAAAACAACGAGATTGAAGGAGGAGGTCAGTCACTTCATATTGATGTTAATATACTGTAGAGCTTATATTTGTTTAGATTTTCATCAATTGAATTCCAATATTTATTCAGTTTTGAACAAACCGGTTCTGTAGGTAAACGAATATGTTCATAAGGTTGTTCAGAAAATCATTGCTGTAATTCTGTTGGTGTTTCTGCATGGATTTGGCGGAACTGGA
Source organism: Acacia acuminata (assembly GCA_019022655.1). NCBI lineage: Eukaryota > Viridiplantae > Streptophyta > Magnoliopsida > Fabales > Fabaceae > Acacia > Acacia acuminata. The sequence continues at coordinate 555,830 of JAFJYI010000036.1, forward strand.
AAAACATTTATATGGAATGCATTGACAGCTTCAGTAAGATCAAATGGGTAGCATCAAGTGGAATAGCTGCAACTCTACTACCATCCGGTAGGACCGCACATTCTAGGTTTTGTATACCTATTGACGTCAATGAAGACTCCATTTGTTCTATTTCTCATCAATCGCCAATGGCAAATTTACTAAAAGCTACTGACATCATTATTTGGGATGAAGCGCCCATGGTGAAGAAACATTGTGTGAATTTGTTGATAGAACGTTGAGGGACTTATTGAAGAGCAATTCCATATTTGGAGGAAAATGTGTTGTCATGGGTGGTGATTTTAGGAAAATCCTTCCCGAGGTCATACCAAAAAGTGGCGGCAGAGATTGTAGATGCAACAATCAACGCTTCTTATCTATGGAATGATTGCAAATTACTGCGATTAACAGGGAACATGAGGCTGAAGTCTTCCAATGATGCAATTGAGCAACAAAAAATAAAATCATTTTCAGAATGGTTGTTACTTGTAGGAGATGGAGACATTGGATTACCACACGATGGTATTGCGGGCGTCGTTATTCCGAGAAGATTTTTTACTTCACGATGATTGTAATCCAATTAAATGTATTGTTAAATCTACCTATCAGATTTAATAGAGCTCCTATTTAACGAAGATTACTTGCATAGTAGGTCAATCCTAACACCAACAACAGAGAGTGTCGACACATTGAATGACTACATTTGCTCTTTGTTGCCAGGAAATGTAGTGCAGTACTTCAATTCAGATTCTATAAATCTTGTCGACAATGCAAATCAAAGCTTTGCGGATTTATATGACATAGAATACCTGAATGCAATTAAATGCTCTGGCTTTCCTCATCATAAATTGGTTTTGAAAATTGGTGTACCTGTTATGTTAATAAGGAACATTGACCAAGCTGCAGGATTGTGCAACGATACAAGACTTCAAATTACACAACTTGGGAAGAATGTCGTTAAAGCTAAGGCATTAAATGGAACAAGTGGAAGTGAAGAGATTTTGATACACAGAATGGATATGAATCCTTCTGAAACTACACTGCCATTCAAAATGACAAGAAGATAATTTCCAATCATAATTTCATTTGCAATGACGATAAACAAAGCCAAGGTCAATCAATGTCAAATGCAGGCCTTTACCTACCAAGCCTAATTTTCTCACATGGGCAATTATATGTTGCCATGTCTAGAGTTAAGAATTTCAATGATTTAAAAATCCTTATACTAAACGAGTTTGGTAAATGCAGTAATACCACAATAAATGTTGTTTATAGAGAAGTTTTCCAAAACCTTTTGTTTTATTGATAGCAATAGGGTAGGTTTCAGAATGAGTACTATGTTATGATCTTTGTAAAAGTATATTGATTTAATAGAACAGTTAATTTGTTATATATTAGTCCATCTTATTAATTTCAAGTCTTTTTGGTACAAACATATCCGTGCATCGCATGGGTCGAAAGTCTTGTTCTTACCTTAAATTTGTAAGAGATTATTTTATTAAATAGGTATTAAAAGTATATACTTAAATAATTAAAAATATAAAAATGATAAAAATAATTTGATTTAAATACTCCCAACAATCTATAATATATGGCGTTTTTAGAATAATAATTTGATTTAAAATATAAGTTACTTGTAAAAGAATTAGTATTTATTTTCTAATTTTGTTAATGTAATTAATGCTCATTTTTAAATTTGCCTACTCATTAAATTTTCAATAAGGGAAAAAGTGGGGGGGGGGGGGGATAACTTATGAAATAATTTAAATTCAAATAAATTAAATTAAATCTATTAAAACTGGTACAAAAAGAAAAAAGACTTTTAGACCGTCTCATTTAGAATGGTTATGAAGGATGAGGTCAAAAAAATATTACCGATGACAATTTCATACATATAAAGAATTGTTTAGACGGTTCCTTTAATATAAGATCTAAAAGATATTATTCAGAATAGGTTTCCTAAACCATAGGTCTAAAAAGTTAAAAAAAAATGTTTTTTCTTTCTAAAAAATAAAAAATATCTATTACTTCTAAGATAGGTTATTATAAATAACCGGTTTAAAAAGTTAAAAAATATCTATTACTTTTAAAACCCGATGTTACAAATAACCGTCTAAAAGGTGAAATTTTTTAGACCTAATATTTCTTATAATCAGTTAAAAAGATGAATATTCTCTTGTAGAAAATTGAATTTCGCTCTTTCTAACCTTACTTGCGGCACTTGACTCTCCCCATCTCCGTTCATGGGCAAGCTGTCATGAAGAGACGAGGGCGATCATCCCGACAGTTCATCCTTTCTTCTACGCCTTTGTCGTTTAATGGAAATTCTGAAACTTGACGAGGGAAACTTTCTAGTGGCGAAGCACACAAGGGTTCTTCTCTGTGGTACCTGTCTGTCTTTCACTCCTTGGATGACCTGTGGTTCAAAACACACACCGACTCACTCCCTCTACAGCCACTATGCTTCCGATTCCAACACGCATCAACTTTTTCCTCATTCCAAAAACAATTTTCAACTTGGTTTGCTCTAAAGTTTCGAAACATATCTGATGAAATGCATGATCGAGAAATTTGCAGTTCAATGAAGGAACGTGGAGTTGTCGCGAGGAAATTCCTGGCCAGGCCTCAATGTGAAGGCTTTGGAGTTGTTGTTAGAAGAAGCATTGGACGGTAATAGCGAAGAATCGTGATTTTTTTGTTCGTTTATTGTTAGTTTTGATTTGGAAGTAACTAATATTGATGACACTTGAGGAATTCGAATTGAGTGTGTTTGTTCTGTGTTTATATGTTTCAGGTTTGAGCTTAAGTGCTTTGATCCTTTTTTGCTGTTGGATGAATAATTTTCAAGTGAGTGAATGAATATTAACCTTGTAATTTTGGTTTTGTTTTTGGAAAATGATCAGACATGACAAACTTTCTATGAATTATATTACTCAGAGAATGATTTGATTGAATTGCTTCATTTTCTATTTTTGATTCGCTTCCACTACTGAGAAAGTGATTGTTCTTTAATTCTATAGTTTCTGCTCTAGCTGGCTTCCTTGATCATCCACATAGAGGTTTGCAATTTGGATCATCAATTTTTGTTTGTTCTTCAAACGAATATGATGATTGTAGGAATCTAATCGAGAACGCGAAGCGTATCGTACCACGCGATACGGGAAAAGTTAAAACCTTCATCGTTTTGATTACGGAAAGATGCGAGAGATCGAAAGCCTCTCCACGAACGGTCGTCGTCCGCTCATGATCTATCTTCCGGACTATCTCTCGAGGGGAATGAGATGGTTGTGTGGGCAACCGTCCGGATGATGAACGTCGCCTCTAAGTTTGTTTCGATGAGAGCCTCCTTATGCGTGCGTCTCTTTTCCAAGCGAGGTGAAAGTAGGTTTATATGCTACTACACCCAAGACCTAACCCTAAACCACATGGGCCATAGAGTTCTTGGGTTTGTAGTCTCAATTAAGCCTTATTGGGCTTAAGTGACTAAAGAGCACATTAACCCAACAATCTCCCACTTGCTCTCTAAGATACAAACTTGAGTTCGTAAACCCAAGACCATGTTCGTAAACCCAAGACCATGTAGCCCATACGCCATCATCATATGATAATATACCCCATCCCTTGTCTCGAGCTAGCCTGGGGATCTACCATTTGTCATTCATCAAGGCTCATGATAATCTATAGAAGATTATCTAGTTCGGTGCTACTCTACTAAAAGCCCGAACGTGATCTCCAAGAATAATGACACTTATAACGAGGAATATGCATTACCCCTTTATAGAATGTCTATAACTTGATTGACTAGTTTTACGTAACCCGATCAATTATTTACTCCCTTGACTTTAATAGTTTCTCTAATGGATTACATGCACGCCGGTGTCTTCAATATCCAGTACTTAGAAACATATCAAGGGGACATTTCCTATAAATTCCATGTTGTTTATCTCATAAACACCGATAACCAAGCTTGAGTCTCAATCCCAAAATGCCGAGTTGTTGGCCGTCATATAGATCAAACCTCACCCGTTGGTAAATCAAAGAATGAAAATTATTCGACTACCTATTTAAAATAAACTCAGGATTAAAAGCAACTACATGAATATAGTTATCTGGAGATTTGATTCCTTATGATGAGAAAGAACAACTTTAATCAAATCTCTCCTTGATCCATTCAATGAAAGTATTAACTCACACCAATATTTTATAATGATTCAGACAAAACCATTTCATAAAATATTGCAGCCTAAATAAAGTGCCCAACTTAATTTAATAGATGTGAACCAATTCATCAATTGTGAGAACCTATGACCATGTCCTCTATGAACGTATTCATATGATCATATACTCCACAATTGATCCGGACCTTAGAGTTTGTAAATAGTGTGCGAAATAAATGAAAAACACCTCATTTATTAACATTCAGAAAAATGCAATGTCATAATGTCTTGCTCAAAAGGCACAAAATAATAAAGTGAAATAACAACTACCTAAAGCTATAGCAAATCTGGAATCCTCCTAAGACCCATAGATGAAACATGCCTCTCGAACACATGTTCAGGAAAACTCTTAGTAAAAGGGTCAGCAAGGTTCTCGTCTGATGTTATCTTTGCTACCAATGTATCTCCTCTTTTAATTATTTCTCAGATGAAGTGATACTTCCTCTCTATGTGTTTTTGTCTCTTGTGACACCTTGGTTCCTTGGACCGTGTGCTCCCCCCTTGTTGTCACGGTAAAGTGTGATAGGACAATTAACACTGGTATCACTGAAGGTCCGTTAGGAACTTCTTTAACCATGCAGCTTCCTTTGCAGCCTCAGAAGCAGCTACATACTCAGCCTCTGTGGCAGAGTCAGCCACACATGATTGGTTTACACTTCTCCAACAAATGGCACCGCCATTAAGGTGTACACATATCCCGAGGTGGACTTTCTTGAGTCAATATATCCTTGGAAATCTGAGTCCGTATAACCAATGGTTTCAAGACTCCCACTTGAGTAGACCAACATATAATCTTTCATTCTCCGTAGGTACTTGAGTATATATTTAACCGCTACCCAGGGTTTCTCTCCAGGGTTCGATTGGTACCGGCTTACTACTCCCATTGCATAGCAGATATCTGGTGTGGAACATAGCATAGCATACATGAGACTACCTACTGCTGAAGCATAAGGTATCCTACTCATGTGTTCTCTCTGCTCAGGAGTTTTAGGAGATTGCTTTTTAGAGAGATGAATTCCATGCCTTAAGGGTATAATTCCCCTCTTGGAATTCTCCATGCTAAACCTGGCAAGTATTTTGTCAATGTATTTAGCCTGGGATAATGCCAAAACCCTATTCTTAGGTCTCGCAAGAGTTTAATACCAAGAATATAATTGGCTTCCCCAGGTCCTTCATATCAAAATGCTTGCTCGGCCCAGGTTTTTATGCCTAACAATACTTACGTATCATTTAGATAAGGAGTATATCATCCACATAAAGTACCGAGAAAAGATACCGCATTACCTTGGATCCTTTTATACACACACGGCTCATCAGGACTTTTCTCAAAGCCATAAGACTCAATGGCTTGATCAAATCTGATGTTCCATGATCTGGATGCTTGCTTAAGTCCATAAATGGACCTTTGCAACTTGCATACCATTTCTTCTTGCCCTTTGGCTATAAACCCTTTTGGTTCTTTGCATATAGATTTCCTCTTCTAAATTTCCATTTAGAAAAGCAGTTTTTGACATCCATTTGCCAAATCTCATAATCAAGATTTCTTTGCAATGACTAAGAGAATCCGGATGGACTTGAGCATGGCAACCGGCGAAAAGGTTTCTTCATAATCCACACCTTCTTTTTGGGAGTACCCTTTCACCACCAATCTAGCTTTGAAGGTTTCAACCTTCCCGTCCGATCCTCTCTTTCTCTTGTAAATCCACTTACACCCAATGGGTCTTACCCCTTCAGGTGCATCTACAAGAGACCAAGCGAGTTGGTATACATAGAATCCATTTCACGATTCATAGCCTCAAGCCATTCGAGCATCAACATCTCCTAGTGCTTCATCATAACTCGTGGGATCACCATCTTCTGCAATGATGTCATCCTGATTTGACTCACCCAACAAGAGATATCTTGTACATTTACGAATCAATCTCCCACTACGACTTTGTCGCATTTGATGTTGTGCATCTACAGGGGGTCCACATTTTGTGGGTTAACTATTTCTAGATGAGGACCCTCATTAAGTGGATCAACTAATTCATGATTTTGTTCTTCATTAAGTTCATCATCATCTTGAACTTAAGTTGTCTCGGTTCTGTGTATGTTCGGGTACATTTTCCTCTCTTTGAACAACCACGGGAATAAAAGCGGAACCGCTTGAGGTTGTGGTGAAACTTGATCCGAGACTAGCTCATCAAGAATAACCTTACTCCTAGGCTTATAATTTGTCATATAGTCCTCCTCTAAGAAAGTCGCGTGAGTGCTCACTATGACCTTCTTTTCTTTTGGACTATAAAACAACCGACCTCTGGTTCCTTTAGAATAGCCTACAAACATGCATACTTCAGTATGTGAGTCCATCTTATCTGGTTTCTGTTTCAAGACATGTGCCGGAGCACCCCAAATCCGAATATGATTCATGGTGGGCTTACACCCTTTCCACAATTCTATTGGTGTCTTTGAAACCGATTTGGACGGAGCTAAGTTCAATAGATACATAGCTGTTTCTAAGGCATATCCCTAGAATGAATTAGAAAGAGATGAATAACTGAGCATAGATCTTGTCATTTCTAAAAGGGTTTTATTTCTTCTTTCAGCAACTCCATTCTGCTGGAGTGTCCTTGGAGAAGATAATTGTGAAACTATCCCCTCTTTGGTCAGGTAAGACCTAAACTCTCCAGATAGGTATTCACCCCGTCGATCAGATCGAAGAGTCTTAATTTGAACACCAAGATGCTTTTCTGCATCAGCCTTGAACTCTTGGAATTTTCCAAAAGCTTCAGACTTGTGACGCATCAAGTACACATGTCCAAATCTAGAGTAATCATCAGTAAATGTGATGAAATACGATACCCACCTCGGCTTAGACATTTATCGGTCCACATACATCGGTATGTACCAATTCAGTGAAGTGTGGCACGTTTTCCCTTGGCCTTGAAAGATCTCTTGGTCATTTTACCCTCTAAACAAGATTCAAATACGGGTGTCAGTTCAAAGTTCAGGGATTTTAAAATCCCACTTTTGACCAAACCTTGTATCCTGTTAGAGTTAATATGACCCAATCTCAAATGTCAAAGATAAGTTTCATTGGAAACTTTTCTTTTCTTTGATGAATTAATATGCTCAACATCTTTTAATTCAACATGATTAAATTCACAGGGAACAGGATTAAGAAAATAAAGACCATTAAACTTTACACCAGAACAAATAAAAGAAGATGAACTTCTTATTGAAACTGGGGAATTAAACTGAACTGTCAAACCATGTTTATCCAAACAACTAACAAAAATTAAATTCCTCTTAAAATCTGGAATAAATAAACAGTCTTCTAAAACCAAAGTTTTATAATTATCAAAAGATAAAATAACTTGTCCCACTGCTAGTGCGGACACAAGCTCCCAGTTCCAAGCTTCAAATCTCTTTGTCCTTTACTTACAGGCAAGCTATGTTTGAACCAGCTGCAAAGAGTAACAAACATGGTTAGTGGCTCTGAATCAACGATCCATTTCTCATCGTGATTCTCCACTAAACAAGCATCAATCACATGTAAATTACCCATACCGGTTTATTCATTTGTGGGCAATTTTTCTTCCAATGCCCCTTTTGTCCGCACTTGAAGCACTTGCCTTTTGGCTAGTTCATTGCAACTGTTTTGGCAACTGGAGTACTGATTTCTTCTTTTTCTTGTTCTTGTTCTTTCCCTTGGGTTTCCCCTTAGGTTTCACGAGAACTTTCACCAGCAAAAAATGCACTTCCTGCTTGACTAGAGACTGTTCAGCACTCTCAAGCTCGTGCATCAGTTGAGTGAGGTCAAGATTCATCTTGTTCATATTATAATTCATCTTGAATTGATTGAAGTACTCAGGCAGTGATTGTAAGAGAAGGTCAATTTTTACTTCTTGTTCAAACTTGATACCATGGTCATCAGCCTTCTTGAAGTTCACTATCATTGTTAGACAATGATCTCACACACTTCCTCCGGACATCACTTGTCTTGGTGATCGATTCGACGCATTTTGCCTAGCAGAGTTTGCTAGGCGTAGCAAACATGCCATCAAGAGTCTAGAGCATTGTTGCTCCACTCTCAATCATGCTCACTTGCTCTGAAGGTGATTGGCGAGGCGGCTAAAATGTAGCAGTGAACCGACACATTCGCCTTCTCCCATCTTTCCTCTCCTTGAAATCGAGTCCAAATTGCATCGGACGCATCTGCGATTAGCGCAGCCGGCATAGGGGTAGTGAGAACAAAGTTGAGCTTTTCATATTGAAGAACAATATCCAAATTAGTTTTCCATTGTTTGTAGTTTGTACCATCCATAGGTTTTTGGCTCAAGATTGTAGCTAAAGGATTGAATGAAGATATTTTTCTGAAAATAAGGAAAAAGAAAAACACACTAATTACAAACTTATAATTAACAACAAACAGATATATCGCTAGTAGATTCTAACAACTACTATTCGTTTATTGTTTAACAATCCATTAGTTATCTTTACAAAGCTTACGATGGCAAGATTCTTGTAAAACTAATATTGTTAGTTTGAGCCTTCGGATTCCATTGCTAGAGACTCGATGGGAGGGTTAACAATTTTACCAAAGTTGAATGTATTTAACCATTGTTTACTTTCAAAATTATCTTTAGTGTCTAAGTGTTGCCGACGATGGGCCATACAAAAACTTTACTAAAACTTTGAAAATATTAGGGTTTAATCTAGCGAAATCCGATTATCCTTATCCGATGGGGCTTTGCGATAACCATTTCACTAATAAACCCACAATTGGGGCCCGTAGATTTTAAAATTAAAAGCTTAATTTAAAACATTCACCCATTCAATATTTTAAATTTAGAATTTTTTTAAATTTTAATTTCCAAGAATTTGTTCATTTTAGAGTATTCTTTATCTCGAGATCAACAACTTTAATTGAAATTATTTGGTATCTAAAATCTAGTCATGATTGGCGAGTGTGCTTCACATTATCATTTTAAATAACCCACAAATTACTCTAAAAAATACAATTCTCTTAGGAAATTTCCTAGATTATTTATCTAGATTTTAATTCCATAATTAATTAATCCAATTATTATTCTAAATTTTAATTTAAAATCATAATAATTGATAATTAATTTAGTGGATAACCTAAATAATCTCGCATAATAACTATCATACTAGTCGATTGAAAACATAATAGTTATTATGCTATTATGACATGTGATTTTGCAACAATATGACATCTTCCTATTCTATATGGCATGTTATTACAAACATCATGTTAATCATAAATATAATTCATACAATTCAATAAAAGCATTAAATAATTAAACAAATAACTTTAATCCATGGCTTTCCTATAAAAATTTAAAAAATTTACAACTTTGAAATTTCTCTTTTGTCCACCCATAGCATCTGTCTCAAGCCCCTTTAAGGTATCTATGGGCCCAAAAGCCCAAAAACCCAATCCTTGGCTAGAAACCCTAGGACATAAAAGAGGAACCCTAGCCATCACTTTTCGCCACACCATCAGCCGAAGTCATCTTCTTCGCAGTTTCTTGATCTCCAATTTTTACGAGAAATTCGAAAAAAAATACATAGAAATTCCAAAAAAGAATAAAAAACAGCAAGAAGGAAACCTAATCATATGGGATTAGCCTCCTTGTTACAAATCAAGAAATACACGAGAAAATCTAACCATGGATTAAAACGATTAACCGATTGAAATTAAAACTAATATCAAATATGAATTATAAACGAATAACTACCATGAAATAAATAACAAATATAGAAAAAGATGCCATATTTTCAAAAATAATTTTTGAAAAGAATCACATGAAATATAAATTAATATCAAAACTAGGTTCTTTTCTCATCGCTATTGGCTCGATGCCAATTGTAGGAATCTAATCGAAACGCGGAGCGTGTCGTACCACGCGATACGAGGAAAAGTTAAAACCTTCATCGTTTTGATTACCGGAAAGATGCAACGATCGAAAGCCTCTCCACGAACGGTCGTCGTCCGGTTCTATGATCGATCTTCCGGACTATCTCTCGAGGGGAATGAGATGGTTGTGTGGGCAACCGTTCGGATGATGAACGTCGCCTCTAAGTTTGTTTACGATGGGAGCCTCCTTATGCGTGCGTCTCTTTTCCAAGCGGTGAAAGTAGGTTTATATGCTACTACACCCAAGACCTAACCCTAAACCACATGGGCCATAGAGTTCTTGAGTGTAGTCTCAATTAAGCCTTATTGGGCTTAAGTGACTAAAGAGCACATTAACCCAACAGATCATGATGGAGATTCTAGTTCTGATTCCAACTCTGGTTATGAAGATGATGACGAAGAAGACGAGGGAGAGGACAAGGAGGAGAAGGAGGAAGGAGAGAATGAGGTGGTTCCATGGTCTTGAGTAGGGATGGAAATAGGTCCGGCTAGGCCAGGCTTTGGCTAAATAGGCCTGAGCCTGTAATGGGGGTAGAAGGCTTGAGCCTGAATGCAGGCTTTTTTTTAGGCTCAGGTCTGAGCCTTTATAAGGCCTGGTCAAGCTTGAAGCCTTTTTAAAAGCCTACTTACAATGCAGGCCTTTAAAAAAGCCTCATATTTTAGGCATTGGAGGCCATAAATAGTCTTTGTACATTTTGAGCCTATCAAAATCTATATAAATATAGGCTTTTAGTATAATATAAAAATGAAAATATTATGTTATTTTTATTATATAATTTAATTATATTTATTTAATAGGTAAAAAAGCATGCCGAGACCTTAACAAAATAGGCCGACCTATTTATACATTCAGGCCTTTAAATAGGCCTTGGCCTGACCTTTTTAACAAACAGACTAGGCCCTAAACAGACCAGGCTGTAGGCCACCTGATAGGGGTCTGACCTATTTCAACTCCTAGTCTTGAGCAATTACCAAGTGGGTTTGATCCTATCATACCAAGAGTGTGTTATATTTTCCTTTCCTTTGTAATAAAAAAATTATAATAATGTCTACAAATTTTATTTTAAAAATATTTCTTAAAATTATAATGATAGGATAATACCTATAACTTTTTATTGTGAGTTTTAATGGTAAAATCTTTTAGAAAAGATCATAATCAGTGTTTTTTATCTTTACTAGTCTATGTATAAACTGAGTGCAACATTGATTTTTTTTTTTTAAAAATAAAATTAAGAGAGAGAAAAGATTGCGTACCGGATTAGATCCACATTTAGATTCAGGTCGACCCTTCAAAGCTCTACGACACGAACCACTGGTGCTCACACTGGGCCTTAAACTTGAGTAGCACAACCGAGCACCACGTAAAACAAAAAGGGAGATAGAGAAAGAGATAGCCAAAAAACTCAATGGCTCACGTGAGGAGCAAGTGAGGGAGGCACCCCCTATTTATTGGGTCAAGAAAACCACTAATTAGAAAAACATGACCTCTCCTTTCTTACCCTCCAATTCACAATAAGAAAATTAATGTTGATTAATTTTCTTATTTGAGGTTATTTGTTTTTCAATTCTCTTTTAGCAATTTATGTTGAATGATCTATTTACTTGATTGGAAAGCTTTCTTATTTCTCAATAAAATAGTCGTGCCCATCAAAAGCCGGCATGAATTCAAAGTCCAACAGTTTTGTTTTCAATTCTACACAATATTTTTTTGAAAAATGAAATTGCGGATGAGATATGCAATAGAATGTTAAGGAGGGAAAAAGTCAATGTCATATTGTTTCAGTTATGCAAAATTGTTAGATCTTCGCGGTAATTTTCTTCAAAAATTGTAGCCTCATATATTCTTAATGCTCTAGAAATCAGAATGCTGTATCATTGCATAAGTTATTAATTACTATTTTATATATATATATATATAGGTTTATCGTTTGTCATGTCACTTGACATAAGGTTATGTCAAGTCATCTTAAAACTACGTTATTTTGGGAGGTAAGGGAATTAATAAAGAGTGTTTTTGTATATTTGTTTTTGTATATATTATATGAATTTTACTGAAAGATCCTTCATTAATTCCCCTAATCCCAAAACTACGTCGTTTTGAGAGTTCATTAATTCATCTAACCACAAAAAAACGTAATTTTGGGGTGACTTGATATAATCTTATGTCAAATGATATGACAAACAATTTTGTGTGTGTGTCTGTTAAAATTACATGGTCTACAATTATTGGCAATTACAACAACATAGATAATGTTATATTTGATCCTATTACACGTAGGGCTAATTTGGTATGATGAAATTATATTTGTACAAGAAGATGAAGAAGTTTCATAGGATGGGTCTTATGTTTAGGTTCTTTAATTGTGTAAGGCAAACACTTAATCACAATACCAATGTTCCCACCATACATATCCACTTGAAATGGTGGGATTTAAACTTCTTTTTCACTACTATTGAATTAAATTTCATTGGCTCATATTTAATATCTTATAAGAATATTATTATAATTTTACTTTAAAAAATAAAATAACTTTTAACTTCTAAATTTGATCTAAAAAGCTCTCAACTGTAGTGAAAAAAGAGAAGAAATAAGGAGAAAGTATAATTAATAACAATATTTTACAGTTATCAGTTGTTCATATCAATTTTAGCAGTTTAAATTTATATTTTGTAAGTTTTAACTTTAAAGTAAAATTATAATAATTTTTTATATCATGTTAGATATTAACCATCAAAGTTTTAATGCAATGGTGGTGAAGAGAAAGGACGGATGGAGAGGGGGCGAAAGAAGGAGAGGATAGAGAAGAGAAGCCATATTCAAAATGGAATCAAACTAGATAAACCGTTTAATTAGTTGGTGAGCTTCCCTATTTTTTCAAAGGGATCTATTAATTCAGTAAATTTAGTTGTAGGGGAAAAAATGTGGGACTTAACTTTCATCTATGTTGGAAGACGGATTACTAATTATATTATGAACCACATAATTATTTTTTTATGTATGTGAAACGAACGGTTCGATCGTCTAGTTATTTTATTTGTAAATTTGTAGGAATTTTTTTTTTTTTTTTTTTCTTTTTTGGTAATACATTAGCAAGCTAGAGGTTTAAGGTTTATAAAAGTCTAAAATTAGATTACATCCCTCGACCTCGGTGACATTCCGCCACACTTAAGATTTACTAAGTCCATACATTCAATAGGTTGTGATGATGTTATTGTAAGTAATATTTGTAGTAATATTTCCATTATTGTAAGTTTTATTGATGATGGCATTTTGACACTACTGTATCTAAATAGATATTATATGGAATTTGAGACAAATTTTGGCATTATAAAATGTGCAAATTATGTTGGTACAAATGATCTTCCCTCGTGGGCAAACCATCTTCCCCTATTGTGCAAATAAACTTTCTAAATTTCCTCTTGCTTAACACTCCCAACCACTCACACCCATATCTCTAGAGATTGAACCCAGATATCTAGATTTACAAATTAGTTTGTTGAATAGGGGGTTAATGAGATTAGATCAAAGATATGAAGGAGAGGGTTAAAAAATTCCAAATTTGATTAGAGGCCGGAGAAACCATAATCCACACTTTGGAAGTCGTTATTCCCGTTCTTAAAGGAGGCTTCTATCATAATTGTTGGAGGAGGTGTGTCACTAATGTCAAGACGAGCAAGGAGAATGCGGTGTGAGTAAGATGGTGAGTGAGAGGACACCATTTATGTGAGAGAGGAGGTGAACGACAATCGGTAGCCTGCGACTTGTGGAAAATGGAGAGTGAGCGGTGATATAAAGGAAGAGAGTGCAAAAGTATCTAAACGGTGTGGTAGGGTGATATGGGCATTTTAGTCATTTAATTCATCATGCTCCAAATTATCTAGGTCCTTAAAATAAACTTAAGTCTTTCTAAGCAAAAAAATTTTTCAACTAGGGATTTCTTAGCAATTTCTCTAAACTAAAACTCTCCGTATGTGTGTGGGTTGACTTGGGGTTGAATTGGATCGTTTCTTGTAATTTCGCTTTTCCTTTTGTCCAGTCACGGACGTTACGATTTGCTTCTTACATTGGTTGCAGTTCCTGCGGCAGATACTTTTACTTTTTTGGTCCATGAATTTAAACTAATACATTTTGTTATGGAAAAAAAATGGAAATGGCTTTTTTTTCTTTTTTTTTTTTTTAACAGAAACGAATAATTTCTAGTTTTTTCTCAGATAAATATGACCTAAAAGTGAATTTATTTTATTAGTCCACAGTATAAGAATAAGAGAAATTCCTGTATGAACTGGGTGCGCCAAGGCATTTATATATTATGTAATAAAATTATATGACATCACTCTCATTAAATCTTACTTGTATAATTTCTCTTTTCTTTCTTTATTTATGTAATTTGAAAATGTCTCTCAATCTCCTCTCTTTCTCCCATATAAGATTTAATGAGGGTGATGTTGTATGATTTTGTTGGATAGTGCACAGATAACGTATTGAATCTGATTCATGCAAAAATTTCTCCTAAAATAAAATAATAGTATTAGATAAAACGAGGGAAAGTTCTTCACTAAAAATTTTATGTATATTATTAATTTTTATCTTTTTTAAAAAGTAACAAATGCCTTTTTTTTTTTTTTGAAATATATATATATATATATATATATCTGTGTGTGTGTGTAAAAGTGAAAGAAAAAAAGTGAATTAAATGAATGGGATAAGAAAGGGAAAAGGAGGTGAAAGCAAAATCTAGCAAATCTATAATTTGATGGAACAAGGAGAGCATCAATCTGCATCAGTTCCCTCAGCTTGTGTCCCAATTTGTCTGGGATGGGATTTTGTACTTATCACTCTTCTTACCTCAAGTTTGTAAGAGGTTATTTTATTAAATAGATATTAAAAATATATAATTAAATAATAAAAATATTAAATAAAAATAATTTTAACTATAAAAATGATAATAATTTGATCTAAATACTCTCAACAATCTATAATATAGAGCATTTTTTAGAAGAATAATTTGATCCAAAATATAAGTTATTTATAAAAGAATTAATATTCATTTTCTAATTTTGTTAATGTAATTAATACTCATTTTTAAATTTGCCCACTCATTAAATTTTCAAATGCATTTTTCAATAATGGAAAAAGTGGAGCAAAAATTAATTTATGACATATTTAATGAATTAATTAAAGTACTCTATGTTATTATTCGAATAGAGTATATTTTAAATTCAAATAAATTGAATTGAATCAATTAACACTGGTACAAAAAAAGGTTTTTAGATCAATTATAGAGGATGAGGTCTAAAAAGATGACAGTTTCACAAATATAAAAAAATTTAGATCGATTCATTTAATATGGGGTCTAAAAGATATTATTTAGGCCGGTTTTCTAAAAAGTTAAAAAAAAGTATTTTACTTTCTAAACAAAAATTGTCTATTACTTTTAAGACCGGTTGTTATAAATAACCGGTCTAAAAAGTTTTTTAAAAAATGTCTATTACCTTTAAAACCGGTTGTTATAAATAATCGGTTTAAAAGATAAAACTTTGTAGACCTTATATTTCTTATAATCGATTAAAAAGATGAATCTTCTCTTTTATCACACCAAAAATTGAATTTGGCTCTCAACAACCCTAGAGAGCTGGGAATCAATGTCGGCGGGCCTACGGGGGGGCCCTGGAATAAGGAAAACATCTTTTTTTTTCAAAGTCCGGCCCAATAGTATCGGGGCCATGGTCATCCCTACGGGACTGAAAATTACTATTCCAAATTTTAACTATTTTTCCTTCGCTTTTTTCTAAAGAAATATAATTAGTAAATTGCTACCATTAAAGTTCTAATTTATCAAATAAATGTTATCAACATTAATATCTAAACTATATAAATCATCCAACAAATAAACACATTAATTAATTCGTAATTAAAAAACAAATAAATACAAAGTATATGTTTTTTTTTTTTTTCTTCAAAAAATATTAAACAAAAGAATTGTTTTATGTATACGACAAAATGCCTTTCCCTCTCGTAATTTTGTGTGTGTCTACGCAAATTCCTTCAATTCATGCATGATTTTATTGACGGATAAAAATAAATATACTTATTTTACACAAAATATATTTATAATTTATTACTTATATAGTATTGTAATACCAAAATATGTTTTTATTTAATATGAAAATATCCATTCTTTAAAATTTATAATGACTAATTATGTGTTTTAATATAAAATAATAATAAACATAAAAAAAGGGTTATAATTTAAACTAAAAAAATCTAAATAATTACAAATAAACACATTCATTAAGTGATGTTTAAGTAATTCAGTTTTTTTTTTAAAACTACGGTTAAACGGGCCTAATAAGGGCCGATTAAGCCCGGGGCCCTGCATGGTCAATTTCAAATTTTTAACCTATTTTTCACACTCAAACCTTACCGAGCTAGAGCTTAAACGGGCCGGCCCGACGGACTTAGCCTAATTTCCCGGCATCTCCGTTCGTGAGCGACCATCATGAAGAGACGAGGGCAGCCATCCTGACAGTTCATCCTTTCTTCAACGCCTGCCGTTTAATGGAAATTCTGAAACTTGACGAGGGCAACTTTCTGGTGGCGAAGCACACAAGGGTTCTTCTCTACCGTACCTATCAGTCTTTCACTCCCTGAAAGACCTATGGTTCGAAACTCACACCAACTCACTTCCTTTGCAGCCACTGTGCTTCTGATTCCAACAAGCATCAACATTTTCCTCATTCCACGGTTTTCAATTTGGTTTGCTCAAAAGTTTTGAAACGTAGGACAAAATGCCGATCGAGAAATTTGCAATTTAATGACGGAACCTCGAAAGCGTCGAGGAAATTCGTACCACGTGAAGGCATTGGAGTTGTTGTTAGGAAAAGATGAAACCTTTCATCGTTTTGCTTCTTTGATATTGAAGAGTTTAAGTGAAAGATTCTCCACGAACAATCCTTGTGAATATTACGAAGAATGATCGATTGTTCGTATACGTACCACGCGATATAGGAAAAGTTAAAACCTTCATCGTTTTGTGCGATCTATGATTGATCTTCCTTTATGATCGATCTTCCTATCTCTCGAGGGGATGAGATGGTTGTGTGGGAAACCGTTCGGATGATGAACATCGCCTCTAGGTTTTTGTTTCTCATGAGAGCCTCTAACTATTTGTGCGTCGTATCTTTTCAAGCGGTGAAAGTTAGTTTATATGCTACTACACCTAAGACCTAACCCTAATCCACATGGGCCATAGAGTTCTTGGGCGTAGTCTCAATTAAGCATTATTAGGCTTAAGTGACTAAAGAGCACATTAACCCAACAATCTCCCACTTGCTCTTTAAGATACCAACTTGAGTTCGTAAACCCAAGACCATGTAGCCCATAAGCCATCATCATCGATAATATACCCCATCCCTTGTCTCAAGCTAGCCTCGGGACCTACCATTTGTCATTCATCAAGGCTCATGATAATCTACATAAGATTATCTAGTTCGGTGCTACTCCACTAAAAGCCCGAACGTGATCTCCAAGAACAATGATACTTATAACAAGAATATGCATTACCCCTTTATAGAATGTCTATAATTTGATTAATTAGTTTTACGTAACCCAATCAATTATTTATTCCCTTGACTTTGATAGTTTTTCTAATGGATTACATGCACTGGCCAAAGTGTCTTCAATATCCAGTGTACCGAAACATATCAAGGGGACATTTCCTATAAATTCCATGTTGTTTATCTCATAAACACGGATAACCAAATAGTCTCAATCCCAAAATATCGAGTTGTTGGCCGTCATATAGATCAAACCTCACCGTTGGTAAATCAAAGAATGAAAACTATTGACTACCTATTTAAAATAAACTTAGGATTAAGAGCAACTACATAACTATAGTTATCTGGAGATTTGATTCCTTATGATAGAAAGAACAACCTTAATCAAATCTCTCCTTGATCCATTCAATGTGAGTATTAACTCACACCAATGTTTTATAATGATTCGGACAAAACCATTTCATAAAACATTGCATCCTAAATAAAGTGCCCAACTTAATTTAATAGTGTGAACCATTTCATCAATTGTGAGAACCTATGACCATGTCCTCTATGAACGTATTCATATGATCATATACTCCACAATTGATCCGGACCTTAGAGTTTGTAAATAGTGTGCGAAATAAATGAAAAAAAATACTCCATTTATTAACATTCGTAAAAGAAATGCAATGTCATAATGTCATGCTCAAAAGCACAAAATAACAAAGTGAAATAACAATTACCTAAAGCTATAGCAAATCTGGAATCCTCCTAAGACCCATAGATGAAACATGCCTCTCGAACACACGTTTAGGCAAACTCTTAGTAAAAGGGTCAGCGAGATTCTCGTCTGATGCTATCTTTGCTACCAATGTATCTCCTCTTTTAATTATTTCTCGGATCAAGTGGTATTTCCTCTCTATGTGCTTCTATCTCTTATGACACCTTGGTTCCTTGGACTGCGCTACCGCCCCACTGTTGTCACAGTAGAGTGTGATAGGACAATTTACACCTAGTATCACCTGAAGATCCGTTAGGAACTTCTTTAACCATGCAGCTTCCTTTGCGGCCTCAGAAGCAGCTACATACTCAGCCTCTGTGGCAGAGTCAGCCACACATGTTTGTTTTACACTTCTCCAACAAATGGCACCGCCATTAAGGGTGTACACATATCCCGAGGTGGATTTTCTTGAGTTAATATTTCCTTGGAAATCCGAGTCCGTATAACCAATGGTTTCAAGACTCCCACTTGAGTAGACCAACATATAATCTCTCGTTCTCCGTAGGTACTTGAGTATATGTTTAACCGCTACCAGTATGTTCTCTCCAGGTCCGATTGGTACCGGCTTACTACTCCCCTTTGCATAGCAGATATCTAATCGGTACATAGCATAGCATACATGAGACTACCTGCTCTTTGAAGCATAAGGTATCCTACTCATGTGTTCTCTCTCTCGCTCAGGAGTTTTAGGAGATTGCTTCTTAAAGAGATGAATTCCATGCCCGAAGGGTATAATTCCCTTCTTTGAATTCTCCATGCTAAATGGCAAGTATTTTGTCAATGTATTGAGCCTGGGATAATGCCAAAACCTGTTCTTCCGGTCTCGCAAGAGTTTAATACCAAGAACATAATTGGCTTCCCCAGGTCCTTCATATCAAAATGTTTGCTCAGCCAAGCTTTTATGCCCAACAATACCCTCCGTATCATTTCCGATAAGGAGTATATCATCCACATAAAGTACCAAAAAAGATACCATTACCTTGGATCCTTTTATACACACACGCTCATCGGGCTTTTCTCAAAGCCATAAGACTCAATGGCTTGATCAAATCGATGTTCCATGATCCGGATGCTTGCTTAAGTCCATAAATGGAACTTGCATACCATTTCTTCTTGCCCTTTGGCCATAAACCCTTTTGGTTCTGCATATAGATTTCCTCTTCCAAATTTCCATTTAGAAAAGCAGTTTTTGACATTCATTGCCAAATCTCATAATCAAGATTATTGCAACAAGCCCTAAGAGAATCCGGATAGACTTGAGCATGGAAACCGGCGAAAAGGTTTCATCATAATCCACTCCTTCTCTTTTGGGAGTACCCTTTCGCCACCAATCTAGCTTTGAAGGTTTCAACCTTCCCGTCCGATCCTCTCTTTCTCTTGTAAATCCACTTACACCCAATAGGTCTTACCCCTTTAGATGCATCTACAAGAGAACAAATTGAGTTGGAATACATAGAATCCATTTCACGATTCATAGCCTCGAGCCATTCCGAGCATCAACATCTCCTAGTGCTTCGTCATAACTCGTGGGATCACCATCTTCATCGATGATGTCATCGATTTGACTCACCCAACAAGAGATATCTTGCGGGTTTACGAATCACTCTCCCACTACGACTTTGTCGCACTTGATGTTGTGCATCTATAGTGGGGTCCACATTTTTGTGGGTTGACAATTTCTAGATGAGGACCCTCTTTAAGTGGATCAACCAATTCATGATTTTGTTCTTCATTTAGTTCAACATCATCGTGTTGAACTTCATCATTATGCTTGAACTTCGGTTTGTCTTTGGTTCCGTGTATGTTCGAGATACATTTTGCCCTCTTTGAACAACCACGGGGAACAAAAGCCGGAACCCCTTGAGGTTGTGGTGAAACTTGATCTCGAGACTAGCTCATCAAGAATAACCTTACTTCTTGGCTTATAGTTTGTCATATAGTCCTCCTCTAAGAAAGTCGCGTGAGTGCTCACTATGACCTTCTTTTCTCTTGGACTATACAACAACCAACCTCTGGTTCCTTTAGGATAGCCTACAAACATACATACTTTAGACCATTAAACTTTACACCAGAACAAATAAAAGAAGATGAACTTCTTATTGAAATTCGAGGAATCAAACTGGAAATCAAACCATGTTTATCTAAACAACTAACGAAATTAAATTCCTCTTAAAATCGGAATAAATAAACAGCTCTTCTAAAACCAAAGTTCTATAATTATTAAAAGATAAAACAACTTGTCCCACATTGCTAGTGTGATACACAAGCCTTGTTCCAAGCTTCAAATCTCGTTGTCCTTTACTCATCGGCAAGCTATGTTTGAACCACCGCAAAGAGTAACAAACATGGTTAGTGGCTCATATCGAATCAACGATCCATTTGTCATCGTGATTCTCCACTAAACAAGCCTCAATTACATTTAAATTACCCATACCTGGTTTATTCATTTGTGGGCAATCTTTCTTCCAATGCCCCTTTTGTCCGCTTGAAGCACTTGCCTTTTGGCTACTTTATTGCAACTGTTTTTTGGCAACCTGGAGTACCTGATTTCTTCTTTTTCTTGTTCTTGTTCTTTCCCTTGGGTTTCCCCTTAGGTTTCACAGAACTTTCACTAACAAACAATGCACTTCCTTGCTTGACTAGACAAATAAAAGACTCTCAAGCTCGTGCATTAGTTGAGTGAGGTCAAGATTCATTTTGTTCATATTATAATTCATCTTGATTTGGTTGAAGTATTCGGTAGTGATTGTAAGAGAAGGTCAACTTTTACTTCTTGTTCAAACTTGATACCATGGTCATCAACCTTCTTGAAGTTTGCTATCATTGTTAGACAATGATCCCGCACACTTCCTCCGGACATTTGTCTTGGTGACTCGAACTCATCGCATTTTGCCTAGCGAACCGCTAGGTGTAGCAAACATGGCATCAAGAGTGCGGAACATTGTTGCTCCACTCTCAATTATGTTCATTTGCTCCCGAAGGTGATTGGCGAGACCGACCAAAATGTAGCGAAATGACACATTCGCCTTCTCCCATCTATCCTTCTCCTACAAAAACGAGTCCGAATTGCATCGACGATCAGAAAGCGTAGGTAGTACGGCATAGGGGTAGTGAGAACAAAGTTGAGCTTTTCATATTAAAGAACAATATCTAAATTGATTCTCCATTGTTTGTAATTTGTACCATCCATAGGTTTTTGGCTCAAGATTGTAGCTAAAGGATTGAATGAAGACATTTTTCCGAAAATAAGGAAAAACACACTAATTTCAAACTTTAAAATTAACAACAAATAGAAATATCGCTAGTAGATTCTAATAACTACTATTCGTTCAATGTTTAACAATCCATTAGTTATTTTACAAGATTTACGATGGGCAAGATTCTTGTAAAACTAATATTATTAATTTGGGCCTTGGTTCCATTGCCGGGGTCTCGATGGGAGGGTTAACAATTTTACCAAAGTTGAATGTATTTAACCATTGTTTACTTTCAAAATTATCTTTAGTATCCAAGTGTTGCCGACGATGGGCCGTACAAAACTTTACTAAAATTTTGAAAATATTAGGGTTTAATCTAGCGAAATCTGATCATCCTTATCCGATGGGGCTTCGGCGACAACCATTTCACTAATAAACCCATGATGGGGCCGTAGGTTTTAAAATTAAAAGCTTAATTTAAAACCTTCACCCATTCAATATTTTAAGTTTAGAATTTTTAATTTCCAAGAATTTGTTCATTTTAGAGTATTCTCGTGAGATCAACATCTTAATTGAAATCATTAGGTACTTTAAAATCCAGATCTTAATTCATGATTAAAATCATAATAATTGATAATTAATGAGCTTCACATGATCATTTTAAATAACCCACAAGATATTCTCAAAAATACAATTCTCTTGGGAAATTTGTTAGATTATTTATAGTGGATAACCCAAATAATCTCTCATAATAACTATCACACTAGTCGATTGAAAAAACATGATAGTTATCATGCATTTATGACATGTGATTATGCAACAATATGGCATCTTCCTATTCTATATGGCATGTTATTTCAAACATCACGTTAATCGTACATATAATTCATACAATCCAAGAAAAGCATTAAATTAATTAAGCAAATAACTTTAATCCATGGTTTTCCTAAAAAAAAAAAATTTAAAAAATTTTACAACTTTGGAATTTCTCTTTTGTCCCGCCCATAGGATTTATCGAAGCCCCCTTCGGGGTATCTATGAGCCCAAAAGCCCAAAAACTCAATCCTTGGCTAGAAGCCCTAGGACACAAAAGAGGAACCCTAGCCTTCACATCCGCCACGCAAGCGTAGAAGTCATCTCGGCACGAAACTCCGGGGAAGCACCGCACGACGGAGACGATCAAACGGCCACCGGAAACACCCCAAAAGGGTGGCCCACGCGCCACGGCCTGCGTTAGCCACGCGCAGCCACTTGTGGCGGCGCGTGGATTGTCTTTTGGCGGTGTTCCGACCACCACGTTGTTTGTCTTTCCATCCTCTTTCCATCCATATATGGTTTGTCCAAATCCGAGATCCAAGTCCACGAAAAGTGTCGTACAAAGTGTTGTTTGCTCATATTCTTCGCGTTTCTTGATCTCCAACTTTTTAGAGATATTCGAAAAATACATAGAAATTCGAAAAGAAATCATAAGACAAAGCAAGGAGGAAACCTAATCATATGGGATTAGCCTCCTTGTTACAAATCAAGAATTACACGAGAGAATCTAACCATGGATTAAAGTATTCATATGATTTATAAACGATAACTACTATGAAACAAATAACAAATATAGAAAAAGATGCCATCTTTTCAAAAATAATTTTCGAAAATAATCACATGAAATTTCAAAACTCGGTTCTTTTCCTCATCGCTATTGGCTCGATGCCAATTGTAGGAAATCGATCGAAACGCGGAAGCGTATCGTACCACGCGATGTAGGAAAAGATGAAACCTTTCATCATTTTGCTTACCTGGATATTGAAGAGTTATCTGAAAGATTCTCCACGAACAATCCTTGTCCACAAACAGTCCTCGTGCGATCTATGATTGATCTTCCAGACTATCTCTCGAGGGGGATGAGATGGTTGTGTGGGCAACCATTCAGATGATGAACGTCTGCCTCTAGGTTTTTGTTTTTGATGAGAGCCTCCTAACTATTTGTGCGGCCGTATCTTTTCAAGCGACTGAAAGTTAGTTTATATACTACTACACCCAAGACCTAACCCTAATCCACTTGGGCCTTAGAGTTCTTGGGCTGTACTCTCAATTAAGCCTTATTGGGCTTAAGTGACCAAAAAGCACATTAACCCAACACAAGCATCAACATTTTCCTCATTCCACAAACAGTTTTCAATTTGGTTTGCTCTAAAGTTTTGAAACGTATCTGACAAAATGCCTGATCGAGAAATTTGCAATTCAATGACGGAACCTCGAATTGTCGCGAGGAAATTCCTAGCCAGGCCTCAGCGTGAAGGCATTGGAGTTGTTGTTAAAAGAAGCATCGGACGGTAATAACAAAGAATTGTGAATTTTTCGTTCGTTTATTGTTAGTTTTGATTTGGAAGTAACAAATATTGATGACACTTGAGGAATTCGAATTGGCGTGCTGGTTCTTTGTTTATATGTTTCCGGTTTGAGCTTAATTGCTTTGATCCTTTTCTGCTGTTGGATGAATTTTTAGGGGAGTGAATGAATATTAACCCTGTTTTTTGGAAAACGATCAGACATGATAAACTGTATGTGAATATTACTCCAGAGAATGATCTGATTGAATTGCTTCTTTTTCTATTTTTGATTTGCTTCCGCCACTGAGAAAGTCATTGTTCTCCAGCTTGGCTTCCCTGATCATCCACATTCAGGTTTGCAATTTGGATAATCAATTTTTTTTTGTTCTTCAAACAAATATGATGATAATGGAGATTCTAGTTCTGATTCTGACTCTGGTTATGAAGACGACGAGGGAGAGGAGGAGGAGGAGGTGGTGGTTCCATGGTCTTGGCTTCCGCTTCGGTGTCATTGCCGCCTATTGGAGAGAACCAGGAGGATGGAGATGCGTGAAGAGAGACCTATGATTGGTTTGGAGCAAAAATGGGAGATACTTCTTAGATTGGTTGTGTACACAACGTACATAATCGGTTTTAAAAGTGAGGCTATCCAAGATCGATTATTTTACATAGGTCTTAAAAATCGTATCTTTCATACTTTATATCTTAAAAATCAGTTTAAAAAGTGATTTTTAAGATCGGTTGAGAAATCAATCTTAAAAGTAATAGATTTTTTAGACCGATTGTATCAAAGAAGTGATTTTCACTCGGTCTAAAAAACGATTTTTACACTAGTACAATGTTTATAATTTATCATACTTAGCAAACAAAATTTCTATAAAATTCATATTTAATGCTAGAAACGATTTTATGAGCTATAAATATAAAACAGGTAAGCTTAGTTTGTAAACTTGCAAAATAAATGAGTTTACAACTACCTTGGGTTTACCAAGGACTAAATATGATTTTGTATGCCAGAAACTAAAAACAATAAACTCACATAATCAACTCATGAGTTTAACAACAATGATAATACTCAATATCCTAATTTAGAGTGTTTGTTGCTATTAAAAAAGATAAAAGACAAAATTGTACGAAAAAATGCTTTATGATACTAAATGTTACTGAAAAAAATACTTTAAGGTATTAGATACACGCCGCTTAATTAAAAAAAAAACATAAAATTTATGAAGTATAAAGCTTGTTTGGATTGGCTTTTATAATCCCAAAAGTCAGTTTAAAAGCTCAGAACATGGTAGTTAGATCCCATAAATTTCGAGTTGTATCTCATGATTCAATTAAAAAACACAGGAGAAAAATATGAATATGTTGACTTGATTATTCCTGATTTCCTCTTACTTATCCTAGTCAAAACCCTATTTTTTTAACTTTTTTTTTTCTAAAGTGTTATTTGCCTTTAAAATATTAATATGCACAAATATTTGGTGTTCTCTGGTGTGAAAATCACAATAATATCATCCTTAGAATTGACACCTTTCAATTCATGATTCTGAAAATAAGCTTTTCGATTCTCATCTTGTATCACGATTTGACAACCTTGGCTGAGGAAACTAATTTAAGCTCGAAAGTTATATATGGATGGGCGTTGAAATCAAATGAATTTTTCCAGACAAGTAAGATTAAAAAAAAAAAAAAAAAGCCACAATTTATAAGGTTTTAAAGTTAAAGAAATCGACATATTGATGCCGAATTTTTTTTTTTAAAAAAAAAAACATGCCCAAAATAAAATCATATTATGCGAATCCAACTTCACTTGGCATGAGAGTCCCTTCACTTGGTAACAAAGAGGCAGTCCTTGACAATATAATGAATCAAGACTTAAATCTCAAATGGGAGGTGTGTTCAAACCCAACCTTCTAGAAACCCGACAGAGACAAAAGTGAAAGCTTTGAAGAAGTTCTCCTAGTATCTTACAAACTCCATCTGTGCTAACTGAATGGCCGCCAATGTCAAGATGCTTCAGATTAAGCATCGATGAAGCAATCGCCATAGCTTCATCATCTCTGGGAGGCTCATCATCCCGCAAGTATAAATAGATACATCTGAACAGGACTTACACTTATTTCGAGACACCTCATTAATTTCAAATTAACTACCGCACGCAGGGATCCGGCTACGGCCCACTGTCCCTAATTATGAGGTGAAAGAGGGAAGTGGACGGTCCACTGTAGCCACTCCCCGCACGCAATAAAGATGAAAATTTAAAAGGTAAATGAGTGTTTTTTCCTGGACGTTTAAATAAATTTTTGGAGATACTAAGGCTATGTTCGTGAGTTCTATTTTGGAGGAAAGGAAAGGGAAGGGAGGGTTTTGGTAGTCCTTTCCTTGTTTAGAGTTTTAAAAATAGGAGGAGGGAATCAAGGAGTTTTAAAAATCCTCCAAAACCTCCTCCTTTTATAAAATAAAGTTCCCCCAATATGGGGGTTTTAGGAGGAACAATAAGTTAATTACTTCTTTACCCCCGTTCAATACCACCACCACCACCGCCGGCCGGCCGCCACCACCGCCGCCACCACCGCCACCACCACCGTCGCCGGCCTCCACCACCGTCGGCCGGCCACCACCGCCGACCACCACCACCGGCCGGCCACCACCACCGCCGGCAAAATAGGAAGAATATAACTCCAAACGCAAGCAAGCAGCGTTTCCTTTGATGTGACAATATGATTGAGCGAAATTGGTACTCCTATTATTAACCATAAAAGAAATATTCATATGATAACGTGACACATGCGAATAAGCTTATGGGTAGAAGGAATTATATCGTCTTTATAAAAGAAAGAAAAAAGAAAGAAAGAGGAATTACGTCGTGAGTCGAATCTATCATTTCCGTTGCGCTTTGATAATAAACAGCCACTCGTCTAAGTTATTTGTTTTTGGTTATATTTTTATTTCTTAACATCGTAAAACTATATTCCTATTATTTGTATTTTAAATATTCAAATTAATGCTATACTTTGTTTACGTAAATTAATATCATAAATAATGTCATTTCTTGTAAATTTTATTTTTTATATTCATATAATTAATAGTACTTTTTTTTAAAATATAAAACTTAATCTATATTGCAAATTATATTATAAACTAGATTCAATATTGAGGACCCCATATATATTTTTTTGGAGAGTGAAGGACTGGAGGTATTATATTACTAAATATAACTATATAATATCGATATTATGTTGAGAGAAAAATAATTGGTATCATGCAATTATTAATACACTGCATTAAATAGCTAAAGTAAAAAAAGAGTTTGGTGTTCCAGTAAATTCTTCTCTTTTTTGAAAATTCAGATCATTTTTCGACTTCCACGTGTCATCTTTGCGTAAGATTTATGCTAATACTATTATCAACATTTCTGGTGGCGGTGGTGTTTGCCGCCCGGTGGTGGTGGTCGGCGGTGGTCGACGGTGGTGGTGGTGGCCGGCGGCGGTGGTGGCGGTGGTGCATATTCAAAAGGTATTTATTTAAAATTTTCCCATAATTATATTAATTTTTAAAGAAAAGGATAAAATGGTAAAAGTAATTCATTAATCCTCCATCTTCCTCCCTTGCTATTTTTTTAACTCCCAAACAAGGGAGGAGATATCCTTCATTTCCTTCCTTCCCTTCCCTTCCTTTCTCCTTGTATCCCCTTCCTTCCCTTCCCCTCCAAACTCGCGAACATAGCCTAAGGGATACTGAAAGGAGAGATTCTGAGAAAATCTGCTCCCACTTACTCTTTCTAGTCTTTATTATAGGAACACTTCTACAAAGTATAAATTGTACTACAAAAATGTTCCTATAATTAAACCTGGAGGTAATATTTCCTAGAAACCTCACCATTCTCTCTCTCTTCATGAATAAGGTCATGAATTGTGGAAGAGTGTGCGATGAATTTAATTTTACCACGCAAAAATTATAGTTAGCTTGCCTAGTCATCAAGCCACATCAGCATATAATTAACCGTATTACTGCCACATCATCATATTTAACATCTTTAAGATCCTTATTACAATGTAGGGACTAAAATTTTACCACGAAGAAAACTTGAATAATCAAAACTAAAATGACGGAAACTAGAAAGATTCAACATATATCAACTCAAAATATTATTTGTAAAAAGTGATGTAAATATTAATTATATAATTATAAACTAAATGAATTAAACGATTCTGTTCTCTTTTATAATCTAATTTGATGTTATAAGAACAATTATTCCAAACAATTTCTTATATATTTTTTAAAATAACTATCTAAACATATTTTTCTTTAAAACTTGTTTTTAAAACAGTTTTATGAAGAATTGAATACAACAACTCATAAAGCCTTTAAGTTTAAGTCATTTTTTTAGAAAATTGTAGTACTACCTTCGATCCTAATTATAAGACCTAGTTGATTTATTTTGGAGAGATTAAGGAAGCTAAATAAGTTACTTAATCATTTCATATATTGTATATATTTAAATTATATATTAGTTTATTAGTTAAACTAATTATTTTGAAAAAATAAAATAAAAAATACAGATATTATAAAATAATTTAATTAATTTCCTTAATTTCTCTAAAAAAAAATCAACTAAATTTTATAATTTAAACCGGAAGTACCATTTATAATTTATTAACAATAAGGCTTATACCGCCAGTTGAATGAACCCGTCCCAACTCCCAACAACCAACTCGATGGATGAAGACAGCTAGCGAAAAGGTCAAGGGGGGTTATTTAGTATTTACCGAATTACCGTCCAAAAAATTACAACCACCCTCAAATTGTATTTAAGCCTTGTAAAACTTGGCCTAGATTAATTCAAATTAAGAAAATATCACTTTGCCCTTATTAATTTAAACAAGCATTAAGGAATCCCAAAAATTTAAAAAAGGGAGTAATTTTACCTTAATTGTTATTTCCATTAATTTCAACATTTAGTTTACCAAATATGCTGAGCTGACAATCAACATATCATTTATGTCACCGTTATTTTTGTTAATTTCGACCGTTAGTTTATCAAATATGTTGAGCTGACAATCCACATATCATTTACGTTATTTTGTTGAGGTGCAAATTTGCCTAAGAAATTCGCATGTCATTTACTTCATTTTTTAAAAGTTAGATTAAAAATTTTAGGTGCTAATTTGCACTTTAACAAAAAGGATACGTGGATAACATGTAAATTATCACCAAAGATATTTGTTAGCTAACCGTCAAAATTAATTGAGATAAAGACCATGACAAAATCACTTCATTTTTAAAAATTCCAAAATAAAATTGTCTTTCAGTGAAAACATCCAAAACAAAATTAACCCTTAATCCTTTAAAAAACTAACGACAAACTAGATAAGGCAATGACAAAGAGAGAAAACAGAAAAAAATAATAATAATGATGATGATGATGACATCTTGACTCGGGATTAGTTTCTTAAATTAACAATTGCAAAAAAAATATTTATATTTAAAACATTATAATTTCTGCTGTAATTTAAACCAAGAAAATCTAATTTTTGCTGGAAAATTTGATTCTTCCTAATTTTTTTCAAATTAACAATCCTTAATTGTAATTAAGATTTTCATTTTCGGTCCTTTTTTGGTATTTACATCGGTGATCTCACCAGAAACCAGAGCGCCTCACAACGAAATCTAATTCTTATGTATGTTTAGGCCACTTTATCCCCAACCAATTGGTCTTTGCGTATAGTCAGAGCAATCGAAGAAGATAGCTTCATCGGCTATGGCTTCTTCCACTCAATTCCTTCACTCTTCCCTTCCTCTTCTTCCAAATCTCAGGCCCAAATACAGTCTTCACTCTTCTCTCCCTTTTCTCCCTCCTAAACCCACCATTACTTTCCCTTCCAATCCTCAATCTCTCCGTCATTTTCCACTTGTTCGTGCTGCCTTGGCCTCTTCTTCTTCTTCCTCTGCTCTCTCGCCGAAACTTGCCCAAACCTCACCACCGGAAATTCTCTCAGGTTCAACTCGCACTCTTGCTACGATCTTTGCCCTAGCTTTATCCCTATCTCGCGTGTTTGTCAATTTAGTTCAGAAAATCCCACTCCTTGGGTCGGAGCACCTCGCCGCAATTCTTAACCTCCAGAGAAATGCTATCTGCACCGCCGGTCCTCTTTTCTTTGCATCTTTGCGGGACCGTCCCCCCGGTTCTTTGAACACTCCGCTCACTGTTGTGGCGGCCGGACTTGCTAAGTGGCTTGACATCTATAGTGGGGTTTTGATGGTTAGGGTTTTGCTCAGTTGGTTCCCTAACATTCCTTGGGACCGTCAGCCTTTATCGGCTATTCGAGACCTTTGTGATCCTTATTTGAACTTGTTTCGAAATATCATTCCTCCCGTATTTGATACACTTGATGTGAGTCCGCTTCTAGCTTTTGCTGTACTAGGCACTCTTGGCACAATTCTCCATGGAAGCAGCGTCTGATTGGTTGAATAGTTCAGCTTATGTATCGAGTAACGCGATGCTGTACGCAGAGTTTATTTTCAATGTTAGTTCTTTCTTTGGATATTTTGTATTTTGTTATCTTAGGGATACAAGTACCTGAATAGTTTCCTCAGTTTCATTATATAAGTTTTGACAGTTTTTGGCATTATTTACTTGATAAATTGATTTGAGATTTTATTTGATTGTATTCTGTTATATGTGCCCTGAATAACAGATGCTTCAATATCAGAATGCGTTGTCTCATTCGTTTATAGCTATGTGGTGAAGTAATTAGTACATGTTTGGCGAACTTTAAAACTGTGTTTCAGAACCGAGACAAAATTTATTTCACATACTTATCTCGTAAATTATAAAAGTTATTCTCAAAAGCCAATCTAAACATGCACTAAATAAAATCTCATAGTTCATCTTAGAATCTGAAGCAGGTGTTCTAATTCTTAGACCTTGGATTTGCATGACTCTTGTTTATCCATCAAGTCTGGCGATTGTCATACCTTAGTGTGCGTATTTATGATTACATTTAACTAGAATTGAAGGATATTTTCCTGAGCTACTGAATTAGGTGGCTCTCAGTTGCCATTGCTTGTGCTATTGTACTACATGTTGTACTACCTCTGTTTGCACTACAAAGTCCTATATTTAGGACCAAAGGAGTATGTCTTCATTGGGTTGTTTCTCTCTCATATAACAGATTTTTATGAGTTTGTGTCCTTGAATTTTTTGAATCTTGGTGTATTTGAGCAGAATATTATTGGTGTATACTTGGTTTTTATTCACAGAAAAATTTGAGTAGAATGGTCTGTGGCTTAGATGTGCTATAAAATGTAGCTGTGGTATGCTACTGAAAAATATGAGGATGATGGTTAGAGGCTTGACCTTTTGATATTTGTGGTGTATTTGATCCCATAATTTCCAAACCATGTTCATTGCAGTCCATTTCATTAAAGTTACTTGTAAAAAAATTCATCATGGAACACTTAAGAATTTATATTGATTGAATTGGTTTTTTTGTTTGGTCTCTGGTTCTCACTTGTCAATTGTGGGTCTGTGTGAGAGATATGTTGTAGTAAGAAGATAGAATGATATTCCACACGGATGGCCTTGGGGTGAGTTGATATGTTTTTGCTTTACTATCTGTTTAAGGACTTCTTCCTTGTGACCAATTTTTTAAGTGTTTAAGATGGTAGGTGATAGGCCTTAAAAATGTGACATACTAGCCTTTCCCCCTGAAACTTGGTCAATCTTTCATGTTTCCTGGTCTAGCTTGCTCACTTGAATGAGTACTCCTGCTTGTTTTGCTGTTGTCTAATGTATCATTTTTCCCCTGTATGATTGGTTGCTTTTTACTAAGATGGATGTGATTAAACATGGGAATGGTCTGAGGGGGAAGATAGGAGTAGAAAGGGGAAATCGTTTTTACTAATGGTGAGTGCAGACAAAGAAGGAGACACATGGCAGCTGAGTTGGGCATTTAGCAGTTTGAGCATCCACAAAAATGAAGGTGGAGGGTGCATACGGGGAGAGATAAAGAGAAAATGGTGTAATTATGAGATGTACATCCCATGCGTAGCCACATTCTCTAGTGATTATATCTTTGGATGCATGAATAAATGAATGAATAGGAATTCAATTTGGCATACAAGAAAAAGCTAGTGAGAAGAGTGTTATTGAGCAGCAGTAAGAGGAAGATTTAGGGATTAGTTGGGAGGTATCTTGTAGCATCCAAAGAAGGGCCTGGATCTTTTACTTTCTTTTTACTCTACATCCGTTGGTTTGGCTGGTTCCCTATCTTTAGTAGTTTTTAAACTTTGTCTCATTTTTTGACAGCTAATTTCTTCTTTATTTTTCACATCCTGTTTTTTTTCGAATTCTTCACTCTAGGATTGAGTTCCATTAAGAGTATTATTGTCTTTGCTGTTAGATGTTGTAGGTCAATCTTATGAGTCCAAAATCCCTATAGAAAACATTTATCACTGCATGCATGTAAGAATGTAAGAAATAGGAAAGGGGGAAAAGAATTGAACGAGGAGAGGAACAAGTAACTTCACGCTGACAAAGAAAGAGATCAACTTTTGTCGTCTCTCCTCCAAAAGCCCCATCAAATTTTTACCATGTTACACATGCATTCTTGTTAGGCAATCTATCACATCTCTTGCTTTCGAATCTTTCACATTACTACACTTGTAATACCCAAAAATAATTAAATCAGAATTATCTACAGAGTTGGATATTTATAGTTGACTTTGACTAATGTAACTTGTTTGCGGCGATGTTGAAAGGAAAAGGGAAAATGAATTAACAACATCAGGAGGGTGAGTTCATCATTGCCTAAGTCATTTTAATGTTTGTTTGGATTAGTGGTAAAAGTTGTTTTTTCAATAAGATTTAGATATACAAGATAAGTTTGTGATAGGAGTTTTGATTCAATTTGTGTGAACATATTTTCCAATGTCTAACTCAAACATGTCCGATCTTCATTTTGCATTTTCAATGGCTTTTCATAAGCCTTTTTCCCCATTTTGCTCTTAAATTTAGGCATCTTTTCTCCTGTTTGGACACCAAAAATGAAAGTAAGGCCACACCCATTTGACATAAAATTTGACTTGGAAGACATCTGTTTGGCTACTATCAGAATAACATTGCTCTATTTTAACACTTTGAGAGGACAATGGAAAAAATAAGTTAATGAATACCTAATTCTGATAGGCTAAAACATCTATTAACCCTAATTTTTTAATGGATTCTTCTTATGTAAGAAAAACACTAGTATATTGTGTAATCATTTTACAATTCAAATGTTTTTAAACCAAATACAATTCAAACATAACTGCTGAAATTTAATATATTTTTATAAAAGCTTATAAAAAAATAAATTTTATACAATTATTGTTCAAAAAAAAAAAAGAGAACTATAAGCATAGAACAAAGTAGATTCAACAATTGAGTTCTGCAACCCACGGCCCAAACCATCATTGGAAAGACTATACCCATTCTTCGGCATTGAATATTTATAGTTTAATTTGGAAAATTTTGAAATCATATTCTCGTTTGGACTTGTAGTGTACAGCTTATTGATTTTTCAGTCACCTTCATTGATTCTTCTATCGCATTTGTGTATTGGATTGTTTTCATGAGTCTTCTTTCAACAAACAAAAGTTCTTTGGACAAACAGCCAAGTGCAGTGCGTAAATTTTGGTTCTTTGGCTAAATTCGAGAAACCACTGGATGCTGTTGAACAAATGTGTAGCTTAGCTTGTGTTGTAAAAAGGCAGAAGCATTTCGCACAAACGAAGTCAAATTTCTTTTGCATTTTCAGTATTCAAACCCATGTTTTCTTGTTTCTTCTCTATATCTAAAAAAAAAGTGAATTCTAAATTGGTCTGATGAGGTTCATGGGTTGTTTTCTGGCACTTCCTGACAATAGAAAACTCAACAAATGAGTCATTATGCGATTCAAAACAATGTATTCTATTTGGGTTAGATAAGTGTGTATGCAAAGTCTCCGGTGGTTACAGGTTCTGATTCTTGTAATACCCACCATATATAATACCAACAAATAATTAAATCAGAATTATATAAAAAATTTATTAGATGAATTAAATTGCAAGAGTTGGATATTTATACTACCTGTGAATGCTTAATTATAAGACTTAATTGACTTTTTTTTGGAGAGATTAAGAAAGCTAAATAAGTTACTTAATCATTTCATTTGTTGTGTATCCTTAGATTATATATTAGTTTATTAGTCAAACTAATTAGTTGGAAGAAAAAATAAAAATAAAAATATTCCAAAGTAATTTAATGGGCTTAACCTTTTAAAAAAGTTAATTATGCTTATAAAGAGTTTGATGTTTATAGTTGACTTTGACGAATGTAACTTGTTTGCGGCGATGTTAAAAGGAAAAGGGAAAATGAATTAACAAACCATTGATAATCACCTCTGTCATTTAGTTCTGTTCTGCATTTTCAGTGGCCTTTCATATGCTTTTATTTTCATTTTTCCATTAAATTTAGGCGACATTTATCATATTTTGACACTTTCACAGGCAATGTAATATTTATCTTTTATGAAAACTTTTGGAGTAAAAATGACAACAAAGAAAGTATGGTTATTACCACGTGGGATAAAGTTTGACGTGGAAGACGTTTGTGGGTAAGTAAATTAAATTCACACTGACGTTTTTATGTGTAATTCAAAAAGGCACACTTTTATGTGTAATTCACAAATGCCCACTTAATTTTTATGTATAATTCATAAATGACTGAAAATAATACATATAAGATTTTTCCTAATTAATGTCATTTGTGTTTTCCTTATTTTTTTCTCTAATAAATCCAAATATATGACATATGAATTAATTAAATATATTTATAAATACTAAACACTAAATTAAATATATTTAATACATAAACATATAAATTATTAATCATTAGAATGATAAATTTTTAATAGATAAGAATATATTAATAGATATATTTGAA
The DNA here is from genome assembly GCA_019022655.1 of Acacia acuminata. Lineage (NCBI taxonomy): Eukaryota > Viridiplantae > Streptophyta > Magnoliopsida > Fabales > Fabaceae > Acacia > Acacia acuminata. Next base: position 590,801 of record JAFJYI010000036.1, read on the forward strand.
AATGAGAATTATTCAGTGAAGAATAAAAAAGGATGGCTATGTTAAGAGTATCAAACGATAATTGAGAGATCAAGGGGTTAAGAGGAATTGATAAAATGAAATATATGAGACCCACATCAATTACACATCTACATTTTCTGTTATGTTGTAATGTGACCCCATGAATAAGAAATTGTGGCTTATTGATAAATGAGCTTTTGAGAGATAAGTACATCATGTTTTACCGTGGACCAAACACATGAAAAAACCAAAATAAGCCAAAAGTAGGTTTTTTTATGGTAGAAATTTGGCTTTTTCCTAATTCTACCACTTTCTCAAACATATCTAGTTGTTAACAAGTTGGCACATAGGCGCTCTTCAAAAGTTACACACGTAGTACTTAAAAATCCGTCCATCTAATTTAGCTAATCATGCTAGTGAACTGATGAGTGTATTTGGTTCCAAGGGAGCGGATAGAGGGGTAAGAAGTTATCTTGTTTGGTTGGATGCGAGGGGAAGGGAAAGGAGAAATTTGTAATGATATCTTGTTTGATTCGAGAAATTAGGTGAGGAGGTGATAACTAATTTACCCAATTTATCTATATACATTAGGTTATACTATACTGTATAAAAAAAATTGATATGATTATGTTTTCTTATTTATGTTAAGTAATAAATAATATCTTTTTTAAATCAAATTAATAATTCCTACTTCCATGAGACTCAATTGCAATTTTGCTTCCATCGCCTATGCCTGTTTGGATGGCATTTTGCACTCTCAAACTAACTTCTCCACTAAAAAAAAAAACCACTTTTAGCATATTATGCATGTTTGGAAAAGCAGTTGTGCAATATGACATTTGGGCCAAACTTGCGACAGTAGTTAAAGTAATTTCATGTTGCTTTTTAAAAAAGGCCTAAGCGTGGGAATTCGAGCTCCTAACCTCAAACAATATGAATGATTGTATGGACATTTCTCAATTAAGAGTGCCTAGTATCTATCCTAAAATTTTTATATCAAAAAAATATTGGGATAAAAAATAAAATAAAAGGCTTAAGTTTGGGAATTCGAGCTCCTAACCTATAAACAATACAAATGATTGTATGGACTATTTTTTTAAGAGTGCTATTTTAAATTTTTACAATGAAAAATTTAGAATAGTGCTCATGAATGATTATATGAGATTTGATCCCTTTTTAGATTTTACTAATATATAAAGGTTGATGCCTCTTCTATATTATAAAAAAAAAAAAAAAAGGGTCTAAGCCATGAAGTGGAGAGAGAAGAGGAGCATGGGAAAAAAAGAAATGAGTACTGTATTGTGTCAAAAAAATATAATTTTTGTAAAAGATCCAATAAAATAACTTTAGGTTTGCAAAAAAATCCTAAAAAATTAAATGAAAAAATTTAACTATGAGAGTCCACTCCAAGCTCAATTGATCTCCATAATTAATATTCAATCAATCTCTAATAAACTAAAAAATAATAAAATAATATTTAATTAACCTATAAAACAAAATTTATATTTGACAATTTCTTTGAGAAATGATAGGAAAAGGTGAAAAAAAAAATTCTATTGACAATATTAAATCATTACCAAAATTTAAGTTTGGAGATTTGTTTGATAAATAATAGGGAAAAACAAATAACATTAATTAGGAAAATAACCTATATATCTTTATTTAATAAGATTAATGTCTTTTTCAATCATTTTCCATCTAAACTTACTTTTTAAATAATCATCCAAAAAGTTTCAATTAAAAAATAAAACACTTCTATGAATTACAATCCAAGCGTAAATTATATTTACAATATGACTTTTATACTATCTTAAATTTATCAAAATCAAATCATAAAAAAAATCATTTCTATCACCACATATCCAAACAGTCTAATCTCTTGTCTCTCAAGCTTGAAGAGAGCATTGAAGGTGTATTGGAAAACTGCAATCAAGTTTGAAGTGTTGGACCTTTGCAATTGGATGATCCATGGCTTTTTCTAGTTCAACTTATAATTGATGGGCAGAGTTGAAGTAAGATCAGAGGAGGCATGGTCATCATTATTCACCTCAAGAATCCGTTCCACTACTTTCCAGAACAAATCAAATTCGTTGGTGAAGAGAGAGATCAGATCTTCGTCTTCTGAGAATAAATCTTGCTCAAACAGGAGCAGAGGAAACAGAGAAGCATAACAGTTGGTCAGATCAAACCTTGTCGCCGGTGACTTCCACCCAGCCAACGAAGATTCCGTCAAATCGGCGACGCTGCTCAGAAAGACGAGAAATGGGAGGAGGACTACAGAAACGCACACAGCCATATTTGGAATATCTCAAAATGACTGAGGGTAAATTAGTCATAAAAATTGGCTCATCTCCAAAATTTCTGGGTTAAGTATTAATTTTGCTTTTGAAGTTTTTGGCGTAGCAATGTTACCCCGGAATCAAAATGTAGCAATGTTTTTCTTTCGTTAGCTGCTAATGATTAACTAACCTCGAGCGCCTATTTGAGGGTAAAATCGATTCTTAACTCAAATTTCAAATCAAACTAGGAGAAGGGGCATTTTCCTTACCATTTTATCCCCTCCCATTTAATCAAACAGGCCCTAAAGGTTGAACGAGTTGGATTTTATAACTTTTTTATTTTCTTAATATGTTTAAAATGGCACTATTTTGAATCTTAATTATATAAAATTATAGCAGTAAGCATTTTCCTAGTCAACACATCAATAATGGATATTGGGGAAAATAGTTACACAAATATTTTGTAAATTAATAATAAAGTGGTAATGAAAGATGAATAATGAGAAAGATAGTTACACAATATTTTATAAATAAATTGTGGGTATAGTATGTACAAATATTTAGTAAATATTTAATTTAATATTTTGATTATTCCGTTAGAGATCTAAATAATTTTTTACATGATAACACAATAATAAATACATGATGACTTACCGACCATCCCGTGACCTTGGCTAGTTAATAAAAAATAGCACCTCATTATAATTATAACTTAACAACTCTATTTATTGGATTATATATGATTTTGTAGGTGAATTATATTTAGTATATTTGTGGATTCATTCCCGAATTAACCACGATTTGAACCATTAACCATTAAACAAGTATTTTAATTGGTTTATTAACTGGTCCAATTTCAGCGCCTTGGTTATACCCCGATGTGGTCCAATCAAATGATGCCACTCGCAACTTATGAATCATTACAAAACCAAGATAACATTTTACTAGTGTCACGCCTTCCCTCAAATTTATACACATAAAATAATAAAAGAAATTGCATATTTTTTTTTTTTTTTTTTTTTTTGATATTACTCACTCCCAGTCCTAATTATAAAATTAGATTGACTTTTTTTTAGGAGATTAAAGAAATTAAATAAATTACTTAATCATCCATATGTTATGTATCTTTGAATTATATATCAGTTTATTAGTCATGCACTCATGCTTCATCATTCATATGTTGTGTATCATTGAATTATATATCGAAAGTTTATTAGTCAAACTAATTAGTTTGGATAATAAAATAAATATGAAAATACTTTAAAGTAATTTAATTAGCTTCTTTAATCCCTAAAAAAAATTAACTTAATCTTATAATTAGAACCGGAGACGGTATATTACCATATGAGACATGAAGAATGAATTATATTGATTGGATTTTTTTTTTTATAAAAAAAAATCCATTGATATAACGTTATTTTCCTTCAAAGCATTTGAGGATAAAATACTGAGACATAAAATAACTTAATTAGCTTCTTTAATCTCACGAAAAAAGTCAACTAATCTGAGGTAAAAAGAATTAAACTCCCAATCATTTACTTAGCTTATGAAAAGTAAAAATTAACATAGATTTTGTTTTTAAATATAGGATTACTACAATTTCTTTAACCAAATCGGTTTCACATTGAATTTTAATTGACAGGGATCTAAAAATAATAGTATATGCTATCCTGGAAGCAATTCATAGCTGGGATTGTTAGGGAAGTCAAAGGGAGCATGGCGTATCATCCTTCTCTATTCATTCAAAGTACTATAAATATATAATAATATAATTCCATAAACACCCTTTCAAGGCAGTGAAAGATTCCTAATTTTTATTGGTGAAAAAGTAGAAATTATTCATATTTAAGATTCTCACGTTACGGTAAATCAGGAGAAGATATGATGCTGCGTATTTTAATTATTGTTTTCATTAATTAATCACTCATAAATTACCTTTATACCTTTTGCACTAAATTTAATTTAATAATATCTGTGTGTCTTAGGCCCTGTTTGGTACGTAAACAGATGGGAAGGGAAGATAACACGAGCAAATTCCCTTTTTTGGTACACTTTTGTGTTGATCTTCCTAAAAACTCAAGTTCTCTTCCACCTCAGGCCCACCAATCTTTCTTTAAAGGTGAGAAGATAAGATCTCACCAAAATTGGTGGGACCCTAAGTTCCCACATGTACGTGACGACGCTTTCGGACATATTTACCTCTCATAAAATATTTATTTTATATAAGGCAAGAAAATATGATTAAATTCGAAGAGAATATTTTAGACGAATTAGAATTTGGCGAGAGAATATTTTAGACAAACTCGAATTTGGTGGGAGAATATTTTAAACAAATTCAAACTTGATAAGAGGATATTTTAGACAAATTCGAATTTGATGAGAGGAATAGGTACTTTTTCTTAATTCTTTACCAATTATAAAAAATAGGTATTTTAGACAAATTATATATAAAAAAAATTTTGAATTCATTTTGAATTAATTAACTTTGAAGATAAAATAGGTATTTCTTAATTCTTTACCAATTATCACCTCTTTATTTTCTTCTTACTAAATAATTCATTTTTTCTCATCCCTCATAATTTTCTCTTTCTTTCTTTTCTTTCTTCAAATCTTCCTCGTCACAAACGGCCCCCCTACTATATTTGCTGGGAAAGTCTGTCATTTGACTAGAATCACTGAATAACTCAAAACAAATTTGTATGTTTTCTTGGGAGGCTCCGCATGAGAAAATCGTGTTTGACGTAAATCAACATTAAAAAAAAAAAAAAAAAATTATTACCATTCAAATTTGAATTGCTTTGGGAAAGCTATCCTGTTTTTGTCTCGCCAACATTTTTTTTTTTTTTTTTTTACCCGAGTCTTCCCAACATTCAAATTGGACAACTTGCAAAAAAATAATAATAATAAAAAATAAATAAATAAAATCACAAACATACCCAACTTGCAAAAATCATCAAACCAAACCAACTTGTCTTTTGTCTCATTAATCATTCAGGTAGAAGATCTTTATTACCATAATTCTGATTTTTATATATAAAAATTTTCCATTTAAGCATTATTATAATTACACTTAACAATACTTAAATATAACATTATATTATTGGATATGTATTAGTTGTATAAAAAAAGTAAATATAACAAAAGATGATTTAATAACTCATCTCTCAAACTCACGTTCATGTCATTTATATTAAAACTAACCCGGTTTCGCGCCAGTTTTTCTATTTAAATTCACATGATCATCGAGATGGTTTTAAATGAAGAGTGTTTTTTAGTTTTTATAACCGGTTTTGTGCCGATTTTATCTATCTGCATTCACATGAACTTTGAGATACATTTAAATGAAAAGTGTTTTTCAGTTTCTATGTCGATAATAATAGTTAAACACTACTATCATTTTTTCCCCAAAAAAATAAAGCACCAAGGCAAGGGAGCCAATGAGAATGAGGTGTTCTTGTGGAAAGTGTGTTTTTGAGGTATTGATTAATTAAACATTAAAAATGCACATGTGTGTGTGTGTGTGTGTGTGTGTTTTTTTTTTTTGATGAAAGCGCCTAATACCAAGTACTTTTTTTAGGTGTAAAAGTAACTACGTGGTTATAAATTAGGTGCAAAAATACTATTTGATTTGTTAAGTTTGATTTTTTTGATTAAGTTTGGTTTGGACGATGACGTGACTTTCAAATAATTGTGTGGGAAAACAAAACCGTTAAAATTGAACTGTCGTTGTGTCGGCTAGAGCAAGTACTCATCAAACGACACGTACTCACTGTTGCCTCAAAAATAACCTCGTGAAACTCATACAGCTAAGTGGTGTGTGGATGAAAAATATATCTACATTGTACAGGTTGTGATTTTTAGGTACAATGTTGTTACAAGGGCAAAACGAGAGGGATAGAGATGGTAATATTAATTCTTCCCAACTCGGACTTATGACTAATCGACATGTTTTTTTTTTCCCACATAGTTACTTTCAAAGACACGTCACCGTCCGGTCAAGCCAAAAAAGTCAAACTAATGGTCAAATGGTATTTTTCGCCAAATCACATGTGTATTTTTGCATATTTGAAAGCCACATTTTCGTCCAGTCAGCAAACAAAGTCAAACTTAATGGTCAAACAATATTTTTGCACATAATTTGTAAGCACGTAGTCACTTTTGAACCTAAAAATAGCATTTGGTGTTAGACACTCCTAAAAAAAACATATGTGAATTTTTACACCTTAAGCCTTAAAATAACGTTGCTTTTGTTTTAACACTTGAGAGTACATTGAACAAAAAAAAAAAAAAAAAATTCCGAATATCTAGTGCTCTTAAATCAAAACATCTGGCCAAAATTAGATATTAACCGTATTTTTTAATGGATTCTTCTCATATAAGAAAACATTAGTATTGTATAATCTTTTTACAATTCAAACGTTTTTTTGGACGAAATACAATTCAAACTTAACTACTTGAATATGATATATTTTAGGGTGAAGTAGTAAATCCACCTTGGAACATGAAGTATATATTTAGGAGCAATGTTGTCCTAAAAGCTTTTTTAGTCTCAATGTTACTCTGAAAGTTTTAAAATGTAGCAATGTTGCCTGATATCGTCAAAAAACTAACATTGACCGTTAAAAAATAAACATTGACCATTAACTTTTTAACAAAAAAAATGACTACATTGCTACGTTTTTAGACTCACAGGGCAATATTGAGACAAAAAAAAAAAAAAAAAACTTTCAGAGCAACTTTACTCCCGAAATTAAAGAATTTAAATAAAAAAATAAAATAATCCGAATTTGAATCATATCCAACATGACTAAAAGAGAAAAAATAGCTAGGGTTTTTAAGTAAATATAGACAGGAGCTTTGTGAAGTTAGTTAATTGGTTAGATTAGTAAGTAAATAACTAGTTCTGTTAGGGTAGTTAATAGATATATATGTACAGCCATAATTTATGATCATCATATATCAACTAAAGTCCATTAATTCATTTATTCTTCAATTTTCTCACGTAAATCTTTTACCGGTTTGACTACATCAAGTATTCTTGATCTTCTGAGAAATTTGATTCCCACAATCATGGATGATAACGCAGACAAAGGAGCACCTCCTCCTGCAGATTCTCATGATGATGATGAACTTATTAACAAAATAAATTAATTTATTAACAATTATTCATTGGCAAGTGTCTTGCACATCATGAACAAGTGAAACAGTCCTATTGACAAATAAAATATTTTTATCAACAAGATAAATTGATTTCTTATAATTAAAAAAAAAAAAAACAGATTTCCAAGTGTATTATACATTTTGAACAAGGGAAATAGTCATAAAAACAGAATAAATTAATTTCTTAATAGTTACTCATTTTGTAAGTGTATTAAGTGTCATAAACAACTACTCACCTAGAATATGACAACGTCACTTGTTTATAGGACTCTTCGGCTTGTTAAGAATGTATAAGCTAAGCCACTTGTAAATCTAATCTTGTTAAAAAAATTAATTTATTTTGCTTGTAAGAGTATTCTACTTATTTATATATATAAAGTGTAAAATACTTATAAATGAGTCATTGTTAAGAAATTAATTTGTGATAAAGAACATCCATGTTTTTCCTAAGCGCACAAAGTGTTAAGTGGCCAGTGAGTAATGTACACTCACAAACAGCTCAGAGTTGGTCTCTGAGAAAATCGAATTCACACTTACGTTTTTATGTGTAATTCACAAAGGCACGTACATAATAAAGGTATTCACACTTACATTTTTTATATATAATTTATAAATTACTGAAAATAATATAAATCTTTTAATATAATACATATAAGATTTTTTTCCTAATTAATTTCATTTTTGTTTTCCTTATTATTTGTCAAATAAATCCAAATATATGACATATGATTTAATTAAATATATTTTAAATACTAAACACTAAATTAAATATATTTAATAGATAAATATATACATTAGTAATTATTAGAATTCCAAATTTTTAATAGATAAAAACATATAAATAGATATATTTGAAAATGAGAATTATATAGTGAAGAATAAAAAGAGATGGTTATGTTGAGAGTATCAAACGATAATTGAGGGGCCAAGAAGAAAAAGACAGAAGGGTTTGAGAGGAATTGACAAGATAAAATATGTGAGACCCGCATCAGTTACATATCTACATTTTCCGCCGTATTACAATACGACCTCAGAAATAAAAAATTGTGGCTTATTGATAAGTGAGCTTTTGGGAGATAAGTACATCATGTTGGTTTACTGTGAACCCAAACACATGTAAAAACTATAATAAGCCAAAAGTAGGTTTTTTTTTTAATGGTAGAAAAGTGGCTTTTCCTAATTCTACCACTTTCTCAGACATATAGTTGTTAACAAGTTGGCAAAAATAGGTGCTCTTCAAAAGTCACACACATAGTATTTAAAAACCAGTCCATCCAATTTGGCTAATCATGTTAGTGAACAAGTCCGCTAACTAGTTTTGATTAAGATGTGTTTGGTTCGAAGGGAGAGGATAGATGTTGTCTTGTTTGGTTTGGTCAGATGGGCAAGATATATTGTTTGGTTTGAGAAATGAGGGAGAAGAGGTGATAACTAATTTACCGAATTTATCCTTATATATTAAGTAATATTGTATAAAAATTGATACGATTTTTTTTTTTTAAAATTTATGTTTAAGTAATAAATAATACTCCGTATCTTTTTAAAATCAAATTAATAATCCTCACTCCCATCAGGCTCAATTGCAATGTTGTTTACACCGTGGAACCTGTTTGGGATGTCGTTTTGCACCCTCAAACTAAATTTGCGATATTAGCTAAAGTAACTTCAAGTCGCTTTTTAAAAAAGGCTAAGCCATGCCATGGAGAGAGTAGAGGAGCATGGGAAAAAAGGAATGAGTACACTCCAAGCTCAATTTGTAAAAGACCCAATAAAATAAATTTAGGTTTGCAAAAATATCCTAAAAGATGAAATGATAAAATTTAATTATGATAGTCCACTCCAAGCTCAATTGATCTCCATAGTTAATATTTAATTAATCTCTAAAAATCTAAAAAAAGATAAAATAATATTAAATAGTCATAATTAATTAACCTCTAAAACAAAATTTATATTTGGCAATTTGTTTGATAAATAATAGGGAAATTTTGAAGGAAAAAAATCTATTGACAATATTAAATCATTAACAAAATTTAAGTTTGAAGATTTGTTTGAGAAATAATAGGGAAAACACAAATAACATTAATCAGGAAAAAAATTATAGATATATTATTTAATAAGATTAATGTCAGTCTTTTGATTATTTTTTATCTAAACTTGTTTTTTAAATAATCATCCAAACAAGTTTCAATAATAAATAAATAAAAACACTTATACCAACATCAATTCAAACGGAAATTTAATAAGATATTTTTTTAAAAAAATTATCGGATTGGAGTAGTTGGGAAACAAATTACCAAAGTAATGAAGTCAAAGACGTCGGTTGACCGACGCCACACGCAGTGAACAGTGGCGTGAATTAATTCACGCCTTCACGCCTTCAGGGCGTGAATTAAATTGACGCCCTAGGCGTCAATTTTTGACGTCTGGCGTCAATTTTTTTTAAAATATAATTTTATTTAAAATTATAAATAATAATTATACCTAATTATAAATAATTAATTAAATAATAATTAATTAATTAATCGGTTAGAGAATAAGCTTATAGGATAAGCTTATAATGTCTTTTGGCTAAACTTATTTTTAGCTTAAAAGCTACTTATAAGTATAAGCTAGGCCAAACAAGATTTTACATAAGCTCTTATAATTATAAGAGCTTATTTTATAATAAGGAAAAAAGAGCTTAAAAATAAGCTCCTACGAGGAGCTTATTTTTAAGCTCTTTTTAAAAAAAAAAAAAATGAAAAGAGAACCCATAATCTCTCGATTGACCACTACCATCACCGTGCCATCGCACCTCCGCCACCTCCCCCACCCCCGCCACCGCCACCACCCAATTATAATATACTTTTTTATGATAATTTTTATTAGAAAAACCGCTTATGATTGTCAAATAGCTTATTTTTTATTTTAGCTTTTAAATATCTTTTAAGCTAAAAAATTTATATAATCAAAAAAGCTTTTTAGCTTTTTCTCAAAAGCTCTTTTTTTTTTTTTTTTAGTTTTAACTTAAAAGTAGCTTTTAAGTTAAAAATAAGAGGATCCAAATAGACTCTTAGTTAGAGAATAATTAATTAATTAATCAGTTAGAGAATCTCTAATCGATTAATTAATTAATTATTCTCTAAATAAGCTTATCCTATAAGCTTATTCTCTAACTGATTAATTAATTAATTATTTATAATTATGTATAATTATTATTTATAATTTTAAATAAAATTATATATTTTTAAAAAAATTGACGCCAGGCATCAAAAATTAAGTTTCCCAACTGATTAATTAATTTAGTAATTTGTTTCTCAACTGCTCCAATCTGGTAATTTTTTTAAAAGTAAATTTCTCCAATTCAAACACAAATCACATTTATAATCGAACTTTTTATCCTATCTTTAAGTTTATAAAAGTTAAATTAAAAAAATCATTTCTACCGGTATAAATCCAAACAGTCCCTAATCTCTTGTCTCTCAAGCTTGAAGAGAGCATTGAATGCGTATTGGAAAACTGCAATCAAGTTTGAAGCGTTGGACCTTTGCAATTGGAGGATCCATGGCTTTTTCTATTTCAACTTATAATTGATGCGCAGAGTTGAAGTAAGATCTGAGGAGGCATGGTCATCATTATTCACCTCAACAATCCGTTCCACTACTTTCCAGAACAAATCAGATTCGTTGGTGAAGAGAGAGATCAGATCTTCGTCTCTGAGAATAAATCTTGCTCAAACTGGAGCAGAGGAAATAGAGAAGCATAACAGTTGGTCCGATCAAACCTTGTCGCCGGTGACTTCCACCCAGCCAACGAAGATTCCGTCAAATCGGCGACGCTGCTCAGAAAGACGAGAAATGGGAGGAGGAGTACAGAAACGCACACAGCCATATTTGGAATATCTCAAAATGACTGGGGGTAAATTAGTCATAAAAATTGGCTTATTATTTTGTAAATTAATAATGAGGTGGTAGGTACAAAATGTTCCGTACATATTTAATTTAATATTTTGATTATTCACTCAGAGATTTAAACAAAAGCAAAGAGGTTAAGAAAGATAGATAATAAGAAAGATAGTTACACAACAACATTTTGGACGTTAATAATAAGGATGGTAGCTGGTAGGTGCAAAATATTCTGTTAAAAAAAGTACAAAATATTAAGTAAATATTAAATTTAATATTTTAATTATTCCTTAGAAATCTAAATAATTTTTTTACATAATAACTCATTAATAAATATATGATCTCTCACCAACGGGGTTGGTACAAGTGGTAGCGGTTTGTGTCGGCTTATGGCCTTGGGTTGGCCTTGTGAATGCAAAAAATCTATCTTGGGACTCACCCACCACGCTTAGGTAGGTGCGTGGCCGGGTCGGATCCGGATTAATCGGGACGAAGCGGTGGGCAACAAACCAAAAAAAAGAAAAAAGATCCCTCAACCACACATTGCGTGTGGGTTGGCTAGTTTATAAAAATATCACTTCATTATATTAATAAGTTAACAACTCTATTCATTGGATCATATATGATTTTGTGGGTGAATTATATTTAATATATTTGTGGATTAAATATTTAATATATTTGTGGATTAATTTTTTTTATTTAAAATTTTTAATTATGAACATTTATTCCCTGAGTTAATCACGATTTGAACCATTAACCATTAAACTATTATTTTAATTGGTTTATTAACCGGTCCAGTTTCAGTGTGTGGGTTACCCCCGATGTGGTCCAATCAAATGATGCCACTCACAACTCATTTTTTTTTTTTTTTTTTTTTTTTAATATCCATCACTCACAAGTCACAACTCATGAATCATTAGAAGATCAAGATAACATTTTACTAGTGTCACGCCTTCTCTCAAATTTATACACATAAAATAATGTAAGAAATTTTATTACTCATTTCAGTTTTAATTATAAGACTATGTTAATTTTTTTGGGGGAGATTAAGAAAGCTAAATAAATTGTTTAATCATATCATATGTTGTGTATCTTTGAATTATATATCACTTTATTAGTCAAATTAAATAGTTTGAAAAAAATACTAATACTAATATTCTAAAATAATTTAATTATTTTCTTTAATCCCTTCAAAAAAAGTCAACTTAATTTTATAATTAGGACCGGAGGCGGTATATTAACATATGAGACATGAAGAATGAATTATACTGATTGGATTTTTTTTTTTTTTTTTTTTTTTTTTTTTTTGTTTAAAGGATAAGAAATCCGTTGGTATAACATTATTTTTCTTTGAAGTATTTGAGGCTAAAATAGCTTAATTAGCTTCTTTAATCTCACTAAAAAAGTTAACTAACTTTGAGGTAAAAAGAATTAAACTCCCAATCATTTACTCAAAGGACGTGAGATTTGGGCGGAGAGCAGACATGTATCCAAATAGCTTATGAAAAGTAAAAATTAACATAGATTTTGTTTTTAAATATAGGATTACCACAATTTCTTTAATAAAATAGGTTTCATATTGAATTTTAATTGACGGTGATCTAAAAATAATATATGCAATTCTAGAAGCAATTCATAGCTGGGATCGTTAGGGAAGTCAAAGGGAGCATGGCGTATAATCCTTCTCTATTCATTCAAAGTACTATAAATATATAATAATATAATTCAATAAACAGCCTTTAAAGGCAGTGAAAGATTCCTACTTTTATTGTGTGTGTGTGTTTTATTTATTTATTTATTTATGAAGAGCGCCTAATACCAAGTACTTTTTTTAGGTGTAAAAGTAACTACGTGGTTATAAATTAGGTGCAAAAAGACTATTTGACTGTTAAGTTTGATTTTGACTGTTAAGTTTGACTGGACGATGACGTGACTTTCAAACAACTGTGTGGGAAAACAAAACCATTAAAATTGAACTGTCGTTGTGTCGGCTAGAGCAAGTACTCATCAAACGACGGGTACTCACTGTTGCCTCAGAAATAGCCTCGTGAAACTCATACAGCTAAGTGGCGTGTGGATAAAAAATATATTTGCATTGTACAGGTTGTGATTTTTAGGTACAATGTTGTTACAAGGGCAAACAGAGGGATAGAGATGGTAATATTAATTCTTCCCAACTCAGACTTATGACTAATCGACATGTTTTTTTCCCACATAGTTACTTTGAAAGACACGTCACCGTCCAATCAGCAAAAAAGTCAAACTAACGGTCAAATGATATTTTTCTCCAAATCACATGTGTATTTTTGCATATTTGAAAGCCACATTTTTGTCCAGTCAGCAAAAAAAGTCAAACTTAACAGACAAACAATATTTTTGCACATAATTTTTAAGCACGTAGACACTTTTGAACCTAAAAATAGCATTTGGTGTTAGACACTCCTCAAAAAAACATATGTAAAATTTTACACCTTAAGCCTTAAAATAACGTTGCTTTTGTTTTAACACTTGAGAGTACATTGAACAAAAAAAAAAAAAAAAATCCGAATATCTAGTGCTCTTAAGTCAAAACATCGGCCAAAATTAGATATTAACCGTATTTTTTAATGGATTCTTCTCATATAAGAAAACATTAGTATTGTATAATCTTTTTACAATTCAAACGTTTTTTTTAGACGAAATACAATTCAAACTTAACTACTCGAATATGATATATTTTAGGGTGAAGTAGTAAATCCACCTTGGAACATGAAGTATATATCTAGGAGCAATGTTATCCTAAAAGCTTTTTTAGTTTCAATGTTACTCTGAAAGTTTTTTGTTGTTGATAGAATTGGAATACCTCAACGACCTCCTACTTGGGTAGTACCCCCGTTACAGTCTTGACATATGATGAACTCTAGAGCCTCAGAAGGCTTATATACTTCATGAAAACCACTTCCCGATTCCAATCCCTTTATTGCTAAATAATAACTGCTTTGAGTTCGGACCGAGGTACATACGACACCTTGGTTTCCCACTCCAACCGTAAAAGCTTCTTAACTTTATCTAGGATGTAGGGGTCACGGTGAGTGCTGCCCTGTGCATGTGAAAGTAACTCAATACACTCCATAGAATCAGATTCCAACCAAACCTTCTGAAGGCCCATCGCCCAAGCCGTTTTGAGGCCCAAAAGGCAAGCCCATACTTCGGCAGTCAACTCATCCCCCATCTCAATAGAATGAAAGAATCCCTTAAGGAAGGCTCCAGAAGAGCTTCGAATGAGCCCCCCACAGGCGCCCTTATTAGCAGCCCTAGAATAGGCACCGTCCACATTCACCTTCACCCAGCCGTCCTCCGGTGGATGCCAAGACTCCCGACTAGTAGTAGTAGTAATGCCGTCAAGTGGCATACCTGCTAGACGATTATTCGTGTTGCTCCTGCTTTCTAATATCGCGTTCGTACTCGACAATGATGTTACTATTAGGGGTGAACTGCTTCTCAAACACAAATAGATTCTACCGCTTCCAGATCCACCAGCATAATATAGTGAACCGAGACACCCATTCCTTGCTCGCACCGCTCCTGCCACTGATATTCCACCATACCCACTCCGATAAAGGCTTACTACAAAATGTGCGCCACTTGTTCGGGGGCACCACCTCACGCCATAAGGATATCGAATGCGTACAGTGCCGAAACACATGGATCGTATCCTCGCTACATGCACCACATAGGATACAACTTTGGTCATTTGTTAGTCCACGTCTCATTCGATTTTCATTTGTGAGCAGGCACTTACGAGCTAGCAACCAGAGGAGCATCTTACACCTGTGTGGCGCTCGAACCTTCCATATGCTCTCCCAGTTGGGTCCATGTTCCATTCCCTTCTCTAAAACCACTTTATATGCCGATTTCACCGTGAATTCACCATGTCTCTCCCACTTCCATCTCACGCCGGGTGGATTAGTTGTATTCTCGATCCCCCCTCGAACTTTGTCCCACGTGCGCTTAATTCCTGTCCACACATTGGACCTCGGGCGTGCAGCCTCGATACGAGGTAGTAAGTCATCTCCACATTTATACTTGTCCCGTACAACTTTCACCCATAGGTCCTCCCTGTACGTGACCAGTCTCCATCCCAACTTCATAAGGAATGCTTGGTTTTGGTATTTAGCATGTCTCAATCCCAAACCTCCCTTTGTTTCTCCATGCACACCTCATCCCAGGCAACTAGAGGCACCTTATGACTTTCTGCTGTGCTACCCCACAAAAAGGATCGATTCTGCTTGTCTAAGTGCCTCACAAATAGTACTAGGTAGATGGGATGTCTGCATTGTGTAAGCCGGGATAGCTGAGGACACTGAGGAAATAAGTGTAGTTCTGCCAGCTAAGGAGAAGGTCTTAGGAGTCCACCGAGCCAACCGCTCCTTTACCTTATCAATAACTTCTTGGAAAGTGTCCATACACACTCTCTTATGATGAAGTTGCACCCCAAGATACTTCCCAAGGTTCGCCGTTAGAGTGAAACCCAGTGTGTTACTTATTTCCGCACTTTTGATATGATTGATATTCTTGGAAAAGAACACTCGGGTCTTTGACTCATTGATTTTAAGCCCTGAGCACTCACTGAAATGCACCAAACACTCTCTTACCATCTCCGCTTGTTTGATTGAGGCTTCCGTAAACAGGATAATATCATTAGCAAAGAACAGGTGCGAAATTGGTGGCCCCGTCTTAGTGAGGCATATAGGCTTCCATTTCCTTGCTGCCATGCGTTCTTGTATCATGTGGGCCAGCTTTTCAATACAAATCACAAATAGGTAGGACGATAGCGGATCTCCCTGTCTGACCCCACGTGAAGTGTTGAAAAAGTCTGCCTTACTGCCATTCCATAGAAGTTGAAGATTCGCAGTGCTAATACATTGCTCCACCACCCGGATGAGGTTGATAGGAAGGTTAAGCTCATGCAAACAACTAATTAGAAACTTCCAGTTCACCCTATCATACGCCTTCTCCAGGTCAATCTTAATAGCCATAAATCCCTTCTTTCCACCCATTGTTCTCATAGAGTGGATAACCTCTTGGGCCACGATAATGTTATCCGAGCTATGCCTACCCGGTATAAAACTACATTGATTTGGAGATATAACTTGGGACATAAATCCCCTCATTCGGTTTGCCACTATCTTCGTCACCAGCTTGTAAATCATATTGCAAAGTCTTATTGTTCTAAGATCCCTGAACGTCTCGGGGTGATCCGTCTTCGGGATTAAGACTAGCAATGTTTTGTTCACTTCACGAATCTTCTCTGGATAAAGGAAAATCTGCTTAACAAAATGGACCACAGACTCTCTGACAGTCTCCCATTGGTGTTGGAAAAATAAAGTATGAAACCCATTCGGCCCTGGTGCCTTCAAAGCCCCCATACTAAATAAAGCGTCACGAATCTCCGCTTCATCCATATCCCTTAAACACAATCGTTCTGTACTTCTCTTAGTTGTGGGTAGGCAACATTACAGATAAGACTTGGACGCTCCACTACCTCCTTCTTAAAAAGGTTTGAGAAATATGTAGTTGCGTGAGCTTTTATACTATCCTCCTCAAAACACCACTCTCCATCATTCACACAAATCGCATCAATTCTGTTTCGTTTCCTACGGCCATTGGCTTTCGCATGAAACAGCCGAGTATTCCTATCCCCATCAATAGCCCAGTTATTCCTAGCTTTTTGGGCCCATAACAAAGCTTCTTGTGTTAGCGTCTTATCAAGCTCTAGCCACAGATTCTTCTGGAGGTCTTCAAAGGAGTTAGCATTACCGCCTATCGCGATCGCCTGAGTAATCCCATCCAATCTGCGTAAGAGTTGGTTTTTGCGCCTCTGTATATTACCAAAGACATCCTTGTTCCAACGTTGACAAGCAAAGGTGAAGCTCTCAATGTTGGCCGACCAATCACGTGAAGAGTTCCACTTCTCCCTAACCAAGTCATTAAATTTTTCATGAAGGACTCAGGAAGCAATAAACCGGAATGGTCGCTGAGTAACCCCTTTTGGTGACGCTCCCTCCATTCTTAGCAATAACGGTCGGTGATCAGACTTAGAGTACGGTAAATGAAGTATTTTTGAATCACTATACCTCGCACACCATTCTTAATTTGCAAGAATCCGGTCCAACCGAGCCTCCGAACCACCTCTAATCCATGTAAAGACTGGCCCATCAAACCCCAAATCAACCAGGTCCATATCTTCAACCCATCTACAGAACTCTCGATCCAAAGATAATTTTGAAGTTGCACACGAGCGTCTCTCGGTAGCAAGCAAAGTGGCGTTAAAGTCACCGCCAATACACCATGGATCCTGTACAGTGGTCTTGATCTGGAAGAGCTCCGTCCATAGTGTTAGACGCTGCATTAGAGTGGGGCTCGCATATACCACAGTAAAATCCCATTTTTTCCGTTTTGCATCGGTGATTTTTAAGTGAATAAATTGCTTGTGTTGTTTCACTATCTCCACCTTCAGTGATCCTTCATCCCATAGGCACCATATCCCTCCACTGTATCCTTCGCAGTGAAAGAAAAATTATTAAACCCTAAATTACGGATGCGTCGTTCCGTCTTTAGAGCACCCGAACGTGTTTCCAAAATCGCAAGAAAATCCAACTTGTAGTATTTCTTTAGTTCTCGTACAAGACTTGGAAATGACTCCGTGCCTGTACCCCAAGAGTTCCAAATCATACTAATCATTAAGACCTAGAAGAAGTAGTTGGAGGGGCCAAACCACTGCCCTCACCATGAGTTAGTTCCCCCTGATCCTCACTTTGACCCTGTATCCTTGCTTTTCCATCTCCCATGCCATAAGAACATGCTATTCCAACGTTGCCGGCTTCATGAGGGGGGTTCATCTCAGAAGTTGAATTTTTGACCAAAACACTTACTTGGCCATCGCCCATCTGGATGTCCCCCTGCAACACGCCATCTCTATGAGTGCCCATATCATGTAGAAGTGCAAATCCATTTGACATCTCCAAACTACTTGGAGCCTCTTCATTAAGCTTCATTTTGGGCCTTCCTTCTGTTTTGTTTTCTTTCCCATACTTCTTGGGCTTTTCATCTTTCTTCCTTTTAGAGCTCACAACATCCCACTCCCCCTTATTCTTTTCTTTTTCTTTTAATGGGATATTTGGAGATCCCTTTAAATCCGCCACATTTAATTCAGATTTAATGAGGCCGTTATTCCCTTTCCGCGTGCTGCCATGACTCATGTCTCCCTTTAAATCCGCCACATTTAATTTAGATGTAATGAGGCCGTTATTCCCTTTCCGTGTTCTCCCATGACTCACACCTTCCTTTTTAATACTTTGCACTGATTCAGGAGATCCACTTTTCAAGGCCGATTTCTTTGCTGGGATTGGAGTGTTTCTCCGTATATCGCGTTTGAAGATCATTTGTGGGCCCAAATGCTTGCTTCCTCCTACTTCTTCGTGCGTTAGTTTCGCCTTAGCATTAATTCCCTCATTCAATCGTGATTTTCCCATTTTGCTCCATCGTCGGAGCTCCACCGTCTCCCACCCCAGCCGCCATGCTTGCCCCTTCTTTCATCCCACCGTCAGCCAACTTCTCCTCCGGATGTCCCTTGCTTGCTTCCACTTCAGCCACCATACTCTGTTCCTTCGCCTCTTGGTTACCCTCACCATCAACCAACGTCAGCGTCGAGACCCCTATGCTCCCGTCAACTTCACTCCTCATTACCTGTGTCAGAGGTACACTGTTCTCTGCAACTCTGGTGCCCATCTGTTGAGGACAGTCCCCACGTTCATGTCCATACAAACCACATTGAAAGCATACCAAGTGCAAGCCTTCATAAACCAGTTGTTTGTCCTCGCCAAATGCTGTGAAAGCCGGCAATAGCGGTTGTTGAAGATCCACCTCGACGCAAATTCGAGCAAACTCTCCTTTATCATAGATGGATGTGAACCGATCTATTTTAACCATCTTACCTATCATATTTCCGATAATGCCTAGCGCTTCTACCGTGCAAAACTTCATCGGCAAATCAGGAACTCTTACCCACACCGCGATCCTCCGTTGACAGTCCACTCTCTTGGGATTGAAGTTCAGACGCCATCTTTGAACAAGAAGGTAATGATCATCAATCATCCATGGGCCTTCATACAGTGCGTAGTCTCTGTCCTCCATGCTTGAGAATGAAACGATGTAGTATTCATTGCTCAGTGGAACCACTTTAAGTGGCTGCCGTGGTCTCCACATGCGTCTCACCCGGTCAATTAGTACGTGTTTTGGCACTAAGAGCCCTAGCAACTTGATAACCAACGAATTCATCCACGGGCAACACCACGAGGTATACTGTTCGATGTTACAGACAAGACAGGGTATCCATTTGTCGATCCAACCCCCACCTCCTCTTGCCTTGCCTGATCATCTTCATCGTTCACGGTTGCCATCTCAACATTCTTCCGAGCAAAGTACCCTCGCCAACCGCTGACAATATCATCCTCTTCGGCATGAGTAACCAGGTAACCCAAACTTCTTGGCGATAGTAGCTTTTCCTTGTATGATAAGGAAATTGGACACCTAGCACCATTGGCCTTCTCCTTCTCTGGGACAACCTTACTGGGCCCGCTGGAACCAGTTTTCCCAAAGACAAATGGTTCCTGTCGCACTACCTTTCCCTTACTCCGTTCACCGCCGTCTCCATCTCCTCTCTCTCGTCCGTCGCCATCTTGAGTCGCCTTCCTCTCACTCTCGCTCATCTCTCTTCTTTTAAAACACTGTTACTCTGAAAGTTTTAAAATGTAGCAATGTTGCCTGATACCGTCAAAAAACTAACATTGACCGTTAAAAAATAAACATTGACCATTAACTTTTTAACAAAAAAAAAAAAAAAATGACTACATTACTACATTTTTAGACTCCTGGGGCGACATTGAGACAAAAAAAAAAAAAAAAAAAACTTTTAGAGCAACTTTGCTCCTGAAATAAAAGAATTTAAATAAAAAAATAAAATAATCTGAATTTGAATCATATCCAACATGACTAAAAGAGAAAAAATAGCTAGGGTTTTTAAGTAAATATAGACAGGAGCTTTGTGAAGTTAGTTAATTGGTTAGATTAGTAAGTAAATAACTAGTTCTGTTAGGGTAGTTAATAGATATATATGTACAGCCATAATTCATGATCATCATATATCAACATAAAGTCCATTAATTCATTTATTCTTCAATTTTCTCACGTAAATCTTTTACTGGTTTGACTACTTCAAGTATTCTTGATCTTCTGAGAAATTTGATTCCCACAATCATGGATGATAACGCAGACAAAGGAGCACCTCCTCCTGCAGATTCTCATGATGATGATGAACTTATTAACAAAATAAATTAATTTATTAACAATTATTCATTGACAAGTGTCTTGCACATCATGAACAAGTGAAACAGTCCTATGGACAAATAAAATATTTTTATCAACAAGATAAATTGATTTCTTATAAAAAAAAAAAAAAAATCAGATTTCCAAGTGTATTACACATTTTGAACAAGGGAAATAGTCATAAAAACAGAATAAATTAATTTCTTAATAGTTACTCATTTTGTAAGTGTATTAAGTGTCATAAACAACTACTCACCTAGAATATGACAACGTCGTCACTTGTTTATAGGACTCTTCGGCTTGTTAAGAATGTATAAGCTAAGCCACTTGTAAATCTAATCTTGTTAAAAAATTAATTTATTTTGTTAATAAAAATATTTCACTTGTTCATGAAGTGTAAGACACTTGTAAATGAGTAATTGTTAAGAAATTAATTTATTTTGCTTGTAAGAGTATTCTACTTATTTATATATATAAAGTGTAAAATACTTATAAATGAGTCATTGTTAAGAAATTAATTTATGATAAAGAACATCCATGTTTTTCCTAAGCGCACAAAGTGTTAAGTGGCCAGTGAGTAATGTACACTCACAAACAGCTCAGAGTTGGTCTCTGAGTAAATCGAATTCACACTTACGTTTTTATGTGTAATTCACAAAGGCACGTACATAATAAAAGTATTCACACTTACATTTTTTATATATAATTCATAAATTACTGAAAATAATATAAATCTTTTAATATAATACATATAAGATTTTTTCCTAATTAATTTCATTTGTGTTTTCCTTATTATTTGTCAAATAAATCAAATATATGACATATGACTTAATTAAATATATTTTAAATACTAAACACTAAATTAAATATATTTAATAGATAAATATATACATTAGTAATTATTAGAATTCTAAATTTTTAATAGATAAAAACATATAAATAGATATATTTGAAAATGAGAATTATATAGTGAAGAATAAAAAGAGATGGTTATGTTGAGAGTATCAAACGATAATTGAGGGGCCAAGAAGAAAAAGACAAAAGGGTTTGAGAGGAATTGACAAAATAAAATATGTGAGACCCGCATCAATTACATATCTACATTTTCCCCCGTATTGCAATGCGACCTCAGAAATAAGAAATTGTGGCTTATTGATAAGTGAGCTTTTGGGAGATAAGTACATCATGTTGGTTTACCGTGAACCCAAACACATGTAAAAACTAAAATAAGCCAAAAGTAGGTTTTTTTATGGTAGAAAAGTGGCTTTTCTAATTCTACCACTTTCAAAGACATATAGTTGTTAACAAGTTGGCAAATAGGTGCTCTTCAAAAGTTACACACATAGTATTTAAAAAACAGTCCATCCAATTTGGCTAATCAAGCTAGTGAACAAGTCCCCTAACTAGTTTTGATTAAGATGTGTTTGGTTCAAAGGGAGGGGATAGATGTTGTCTTGTTTGGTTTGTTAGATGTGCAAGATGTATTGTTTGGTTTGAGAAATGAGGGAGAGGAGGTGATAACTAATTTACCAAATTTATCCTTATATATTAAGTAACATTGTTTAAAAATTGATATGATTATATTTTTATTTATTTATGTTTAAGTAATAAATAATATCTTTTTAAAATCAAATTATATAATCCCCACTCCCATCAGGCTCAATTGCAATGTTGTTTCCACCGTGGAGCTTGTTTGGGATGTCGTTTTGCACCCTCAAACTAAATTTGCGATATTAGCTAAAGTGACTTCAAGTCGCTTTTTAAAAAAAGGCTAAGCTAGCCATGCCATGGAGAAAGTAGAGAAGCATGGGAAAAAGGGTTAAGTACCAATTTTATTCTTAAAGTATGCGCAGAAGTAATGTTGCCTCGAAGTTTGAAAACGTAGCAATGTTGCCTCTCGTTAAAAATCCTAACGTTGATCGTTAGGGTAGTTAAGGAAGGACAACATTCCTTCGTTTTTAAACTTGGCAATATTGTTACGCCGAAAACTTCAGGGGCAAAATTGCTCCTGGACGCATACTTTAAGGGCAAAATTGGTACTTAACCCCAGGAAAAAAAAAAAGAAATGAGTACCGTATTGTGCCTCTTGCTTTCATATATATATATATATATATATATAAAATTTGTAAAAGACCTAATAAAATAAATTTAGGTTTGCAAAAATATCCTAAAAAATTAAATGATAAAATTTAATTATGAGAGTCCACTCCAAGCTCAATTGATCTCCATAGTTAATATTTAATTAATCTCTAAAAATCTAAAAAAAGATAAAATAATATTAAATAGTCATAATTAATTAACCTCTAAAACAAAATTTATATTTGGCAATTTGTTTGATAAATAATAGGGAAATTTTGAAAAAAAAATCTATTGACAATATTAAATCATTAACAAAATTTAAGTTTGAGGATTTGTTTGAGAAATAATAGGGAAAATTTGTTGTCAAATTCATGAGTTGACACTCCGAGTTTACCGTTTTTACACTTTTAGCTTACAAAAACGAGTCGAGTCGATGAAAGAACTCGTCTAATTGTAAACTCGATTAAACTCATGAGTTTATACACCGAGTTTACCGTTTTTTACATTTCTAGATTACAAAACCGTGTTCACTTACTCTTAAACTCGTGTTAACTTCTTTGATTTGATCATGCTCGGTGGCTTTATATAGAAAATTTATAGAAATTTCTTTATTAAATATGATAATAATGAATGTTGATGGATTTAATTTCAATTATTTGGATTTAAAATATATCTAAATCAAATTGTTGTCATTTTTATATTTAAATTATTTAATTATACACTAATAATACCTATTTAATAATAAAAGTAAACTCTTACGAGTTTATCGATCACGATACGAGTTTACGTCACTGTCACGAGTTTGCTTAAACTCATGAGTCGACAACCTTAGGAAAACACAAATAACATTAATTAAAAAAAAATTATAGATGTATTATTTAATAAGATTCATGTCTTTTTCAATTATTTTCTATCTAAACTTGCTTTTTAAATAATCATCCAAATAAGTTTCAATAAAAAAAAACATTTATACCAACATCAATTCAAACACAAATCACATTTATAATCGAACTTTTATTCTATCTTTAAGTTTATAAAAGTTAAATTGAAAAAAAATTATTTTTATCACCACAAATCCAAACAGTCTCTAATCTCTTGTCTCTCAAGCTTGAAGAGAGCATTGAATGCGTATTGGAAAACTGCAATCAAGTTTGAAGTGTTGGACCTTTGCAATTGGAGGATCCATGGCTTTTTCTATTTCAACTTATAATTGATGGGCAGAGTTGAAGTAAGATCAGAGGAGGCATGGTCATCATTATTCACCTCAAGAATCCGTTCCACTACTTTCCAGAACAAATCAAATTCGTTGGTGGAGAAAGAGATCAGATCTTCGTCTTCTGAGAACAGATCTTGCTCAAACAGGAGCAGAGGAAATAGAGAAGCATAACAGTTTGAAACCTTGTCGCCGGTGACTTCTACCCAGCCAACGAAGATGCTGTCACATCGGCGACGTTGCTCAAAAAGACGAGAAATGGGAGTAGGATGTCACGTCTGGAAGCACCCCAGCACAGGAACTTCCTAGGAGGTCACCCATCCTGAGATTTTTCTGGGCTGAGCACGCTTAACTGTAAGGAGCATTAACCACCATGCCAAAAGCTTAAGTTGATAGTAGGGACGCACTCCATATTATTTATGCCCCAGAAACTTCCCTCATCCTATCCGATATGTGACTCGTCACAGTGAAACCATGACAAGGAGGACAGAAACGAACACAACCATATTTGGAATATCTCAAAAAGACTGAGGGTAAATTACTCATTAAAATTGGCTCCTCTCCAAACTTTCAAATCAAAGGGGAAGGGGCATTTTCCTTTCCCATTCATCCCCTTCCCTTTACCAAGCAGACCCTAAGAGTTTTATAAAGGTTGAACGAATTGGATTTTATATATATATTTTTATTTTCTTAATGAGCCCGAAATGGCACTATTTTGAATCTTAATTATATAAAATTAGAGCAGTAAGCATTTTCTTGACCGAAATAGCAATAAAATGACAGGCTCAAAACATTAAAATAAAAAACAAAGCGGTTATGAAAGATGGATACTAAGGAATGTGGTTATACAATATTTTGTAAATTAATAATGGGTGTGACGGGTACAAAGTATTTCGTATATATTTAATTTAATATTTTGATTATTCCATCATAGATATAAATAAAAAATAAAAGGTAAGGAGGTTATGAAAGATGAATAATAGGAAAAAATAATTACACAATAACATCTTGTAAGTTAATAATAAGGATGGTAAGTACAAAATATTAAGTAAATATTTTAAATATTCCCTTAGAAATCTAAATAATTTTTTACATAATAACACATTAATAAATATCAGACCTCTCACCCACTGATTGCGTGGGTTGGCTAGTTTATAAAAAGGGAAAATCCCATATAAAGTTGTCTAAAATAGGGAAATTCTAAATTAGGTTGGTAAATTTAATAAATCCCTAATTAAGTTAGTGACCTAATTTAGAATTTAAAAATTTACATTAAATGACATTATTAGTTTATTATCCTCTCATAGTCTTCTCTCTCATCTTAAAAGAGTTTCAATGTTTTTTAACTTATTTTTATAATAATTGTAAATATATATAAACATTAATATATAATAAAATAAAATATAATTAACTTAGATTAAAGGGTGGAAGAATGATCAGAAATAATTCAAAAAAAAAAAAGTTATCAGCCCCAATATTAATTAAATGATTTTTTATTCACTAAGGAAAAAATGTTAATATGAAAAATAACTTGTTTGATATAGCAAACTTTGGATATCAAATATTTTTATTAATGATTTTTTAAAAGAAAAGATATTTATTAATGTAAAAAAAAAAACAACCCATATATCACATAAGTAAAATTGCGTGATTAATGAAGATTAATTTTTTTTAATTGACAAAAAATTAATTTGGGTTCTTTCAAAAATAAAATTTTATTCAAAATATTTAATAAAAACATTTTATTAATAACGGTGTTATACATTTTTTTTTTTTTAGTCAAAATATTCTTAATCATTCTTCTTGAACACAAAAACTCTTTGATTTAAATTAATCATATTTTATTTTATTATATATTAATGTTAATATATATACACACTTATTAAAAAACTAAGTTAAAGAGCAATTAAATTCTTTTAAGAGGAAGGATGATAGAGAAGATTAGGAGGGTGTAATAAAATGAATTTACCTATATTTTAAAATCTCAAATTTAGTCTATAACTTAATTAGAGATTTTTTGGGTTTAACAACTTAATTTAGAATTTTTATATTTTAAGCAACTTTATATGAGATTTTCCCTTATAAAAATTAGCACTCCATTAACAACTCTATTTATCGGATCATATATGCTTTTGTGGGTGAATTATATTTAATATATTTGTGGATGAATTATATTTAATAGAATTGTGGATTAATGTTTTTTATTTAATTTTTTAATTATGACCATTTATTCCCAGAGTTAACCACGATTTGAACCACTAACCATTAAACTATTATTTTAATTGGTTTATTAACCGGTCCAGTTTCCGTGTCTTGGTTACACCCGATGTGGTCCAATCAAATGATGCCACTCACAACTCATGAATCATTCGAAGATCAAGATAACATTTTACTAGTGTCACGCCTTCTCTCAAATTTATACACATAAAATAATATAAGAAATTGTCCATAATATATATATATTTTTTTTATATTACTCCCTCCTCCTAATTATAAGACTAAGTTGATTATTTTTTTTTAAAAAAAATAAATTGTTTAATCATATCATATATTATTTATCCTTAAATTATATATCAGTTTATTAGTCAAATTAATTATTTTAGGGAAAAAATAAAAATAAAAATACTCTGAAGTAATTTAATTAGTTTCTTTAATCCCTCCAAAAAAGTCAACTTAATCTTATAATTAGGATGAAAGCGGTATATTACCATATGAGACATGAAAAATGAATTATACTGATTGGATTTTTTGTTTTGTTAGATGGATAACAAATCCGTTGGTATAACATTAATTTCTTTCTAAGCATTTGAGGGTAAAATACTTTAAAATAACTTAATTAACTTCTTTAATCTCACTAAAACAGTTAACAAACCCGAGGTAAAAAGAATTAAACTCCCAAACATTTACTCAAAGGACATGAGCTTTCGGGCGGGGAGAAGGCATGCATCCAAATAGCTTATGAAAAGTAAAAATTAACATAGATTTTTTTTTTTTTATCTTTGTACTTATAGTGACCGACACTAACAATATGAGATTATATAATTTCAAGCTATGGATTAAAGCCACAACTTCCAAAAAGCTTTCAAGCTATCACTATGATTCTATTTATAAGTCTATTTTGATCAAATCTTATATATTAAAACAAAAAAGGTAATTAACTCAATGATTATAGTGGTAAATTTTCAATTTTACACTCATTTATTATTGGACTTTTTTAAATTGATTATTTTCTCTTTCTATCTTTATGGGTAAAATTGTTATGATCACATTTATTACATGAAATTGGACTTATAAATATGACTTTTTTTTTTTTTGTCATAATAGACTTATAAACAAAACCAAAATGGTACTAGACTACAATTTCTTACACAAAATCGGTTTCATATTAAATTTTAATTGACAGGGATCTAAAAATAATAGTATATGGTATTCTAGAAGCAATTCATAGCTGGGATTGTTAAGGAAGTCAAAGGGAGCATGGCGTATTATCCTTCAAATATATAATAATATAATTCAATAAACAACCTTTCAAGGCAGTGAAAGATTCCTACTTTTATTGGAGAAAAAGTAGAAATTATTCATATTTAAGATTCTCACGTTACGGTAAATCAGGCAGATATGATACGATGCTGCGTATTTTAATTATTGTTTTCACTAATTAATCACTCATAAATTACTTTTATACCTTTTACACTAAATTTAATTTAATAATATCTGCGTGTCTTAGGGCCTGTTTGGTACCTAAAATAAATGGGAAGGGAAGAGAATATGAGCAAGTTCCTTTTTTGTTCAATCTTTTTGGAGAACTCAAATTCCTGGACCCATCAATTTCATTTAAAGGTGAGAAGATAATATCCTATCAAAATTGGTGTGAACCCAAGTTCCCACGTGAATAATGATATTTTCGGACAAATTTACCCATCATAAAATATTTTTTTCTATAAGGTAAGAAAATAAGATTAAATCGAACTTGGAAAAAGAATATTTTAGACAAATTCATTTTTTTTTTGGGTGAAATAAATGCTTCTCATAAAATTCAAATTTAATGTAAGAAAATTCGTATTAAATTCGAATTATAAAAAAAAATTCCTTTCCATTTTTAATTAATTATTATTGAAGGTAAAATATATATTTTTTGATTTTTTATCAACTGTCACCTCTTAATTTTCTTCATTCTAAATAACTCATCT
Organism: Acacia acuminata; assembly: GCA_019022655.1. Classification (NCBI taxonomy): domain Eukaryota; kingdom Viridiplantae; phylum Streptophyta; class Magnoliopsida; order Fabales; family Fabaceae; genus Acacia; species Acacia acuminata. The sequence goes on from JAFJYI010000036.1 coordinate 618,972, forward strand.
TCAACCATCTTTTGTCCCTCAAAATCTCCTTTTTTTTCTTTCCCTTCCCAAATCTTTTCCATCCCAAACGGGCCCTTATTATATTCGCTGGGAAAGTCTGTCATTTTGACTAGAATCACAGAATAACTCAACACAAATTTGTATTTTTTTTCCGAACGAGAAAATCGTGTTTGACATAAATCAACAACTTATTATATATATATATATATATATATATATATAAATTATTACAATTCAATTTTTTTTGGATATAATTATAATTCAATTTTTTTTGATAATATTATAATTCAAATTTGAATTGCTTAGGGAAAGCTATCCTGTTTTTGTCTTCCCAACATATTATTTTGACCGGAGTCTTCTCAACATTCAAATTGGACAACTTGCACCAAAAAAAAAAAAAAATCTCAGCGACATACCCAACTTGCAAAAATCATCAAACCTCTCAAACCAAACCAACTTGTCTTTTGTCTCATTAATCATTTGGGTAGAAGATCTTTATTACCATAATTCTGATTTTTTTATATAAATTTTTTCCATTTAAGCATTATTATAATTAGACTTAACAGCACTTAAATATAACATTATATTATTAGATATGTATTAGTTATATATAAAAAAAAAAAAGTAAATATAACAAAAGATGATTTAATAACTCATCTTTTAAACTCACGTTTATGTCATTTATATTGAAACTAACTTGGTTTCGCGCCAATTTTTCTGTTTAAATTCACATGATTCGAGATGGTTTTAAATGAAGAGTGTTTTTTAGGTGTCTATAAACGGTTTCGTGCCGATTTATCTATCTACATTCACATGACCTTTGAGATACGTTTGAGTGAAGATGTTTTTTAGTTTCTATATTGATATTTTAAACTCACATTCAAGTTATTTATATTGAAACTAACCCGGTTTCACGTCTAGTTTTTATGTTTAAATTCACATGATCATCGAGATGATTTTAAATGAAAGTGTTTTTCAGTTTCTATAACCGGTTTCATGCTGATTTATCTATCTACATTCACATAAACTTTGAGATACGTTTAAATGAAGAGTGTTTTTCGGTTTTTATCGATAATAATAATTAAACACTACTACCATTCCCCCCCCCCCCCCCCCAAAAAAAAACCACCAAGGCAAGGGAGCCAATGAGAATGAGGTGTTCTTGTGGGAAGTGTGTTTTTGAGGTATTGATTAATTAAACATTAAAATAACTTAAATAATAATTAAAAATATATGTAAGAAAAAAATATTCTTTTCCTTAGTTTGGTGGTTTTTGCCGGACGAGACAACCTGCTACCAGTTGTTGCGGCTGTTTGAAAGAGAGAAAGGCTTTTTAATAGTGAGAGATAGAGAGAGAAGCACACAACAGCGGCATTTTTCTTTTTGATAGAGATGGCGACTGGTGCTTTGAAGATGGGATCTCACTCTCAGACTTAGACTTTCCACCACAATCATCTCTCCTGCTTCTCACAACTACTCTTCATTCTTCTTTTCTGCATCGTCTTCTATTTTTTCGCTCTTCAGGTACTTTTTTTCCCCCACTCTATTCCTCTTCACTCGTATCTCAGTATCTACATTTCACGTTGTTCTTTTTCCATCGCATTCTTACTATTTTAATGCGGTTTGAGTTTGCTTGGTTTTTCATTTCGCCGATGAAATTGTTGTAATTTAATTTTTTTTGTTCCTGAGGATCACCATCGGATGTTGAACTTCCGATTTGGGTCTTTTATATCTTTCTCGGAGTTTTCTGGTGTTGCATTTTGATGCTCACTGGATACTGAAATTGGAGAAAATTTTTTGCTTCTGAAAACAATTATACATATGAATAATGGGGGTTTATCTCTGTTTTGCACATTGCTTTACTCTGGATCTCGAAAAATACTTGAATTTCGAGGTTTCCCTTGCTTGACCTGGAATGTTCAGAGATCTAGTTGGACCATGGCTCCCGAATTTCATTTTTACTTCAGATCCACTCAGATATTCTTCGGTTGCTAACATGGTTTGAAGTGATCGTGGAAGGACGAAAGGGGTAACCCATGGCCAAATTAGTGTCATATGTTCATTGCTAGTGGAGGACAAACTGCTCACGATTCAGTATTTTGAATCTGAAGGTCTATGATACTCCAACTAATAGCTAGCTATTCCAAGTTCCTTTATCTATATTGAAATATAATGTATCCTTGAGCTGCTATCCGCAGATATAATTCATTATAGCAAATAGACAGCCAATTAATCACTTCATTGGAACTTTCATGAGGTTTTGTTAAAGAAGGAAACAGGTGCTCTCACTTCTATAGGTGACTACAGAATGTTCCACTGACTTACTTTATGTGAAATCAGTTCCATTAGATAAGGAAAGTAACTATGTTCATGTTGTTGTTAGTTGTTACTATCTTTCTTCTCATTCTTGCCGAATTTCAATGGTTATGTGCTTTTTTGGGGGTGTTTTTGTTAGAAAATAAAAATTAGTGCCACTTTCTCAATCTTAACCGTGATGCCTCTTAATTAATGCTAACTAACATTCTTTTTCAAAATTTGGGCAAAGTCATGGGTATATTCGAGAAAGGAAACCGCATCAAACCGGCTCTTCCCCAACTTTGATCCTTTGGCAAATGGTCCCGTGGTTTTAAATTTTGTTGTTGACTTGGTCAAACTTTCAACACGTGGCAAATAGCTCTGTATATGTACTAAGAAGTAAAAGAAAGGGCTGCAATCGCAATTTTGGATTTACATAATCTTAATAAGGTCAAAATGGGCAGAAAAATATTTCCATGGAACATATAATTTTCCAATGGGTTTTCTTTTAGAATCCGTTTTTGGCCTTATGCTTGGAAAATGTCCTCCCAGGAGGCAAAAGTCTGACAAACCAAACAAAGAAAAATGGCTTTTCCTTTTCCCCAGCCCATCTTCTTGCGAACCAAAAGGAGCCTAAGTAAAGAGGATGAATGTAATTGGAGAATTTGTGGAACTGAAGACAACAAAATGTGCGGCTTTGCAACTAGATGAACATTTTGTAATTTTTTGTTTGTTTTTAATCAACTAGTTTAGTTGGTATTCATATATTTGCCAATATAGATGGAACGGGTTATTTTCTTAATGTTGAAAGTTTAGTGGGTTAGTTGCCAGATTTTGTTGAAAAGTTAATATATAAGTGAATTTAGTTGTGTCTGCTCATCAAAGTATGGAATTAAGGTGATGTAAAACAAGGAGGAGGAAGGGGGTGAGAGAGATGAGAAAGAGGGAGGAGGGAGAATCAGAGAAGAGGAAAGGGAAGAGATGGAATAGGAGAGGGAGCAACAGAGGAAGACAATAACTGTAATCTGATTCAATACACAAGTCTGAGTAACCATAAACCCTAGGAACTAATACAACAACAACAGCGCCTTATCCCCCTAGAAACTAATAAATAGTAAAATAATATGGAATATTCTATAAATAAAAATAAAAGTAATAACTACAAATAAATCAGAAATGATCCTAAAAATGAAAATTATTTATTAGATGGTGCTGCTGCATCATAAGGTTCTTTCTGTTTCAATTATCTCATTCATCTCTCTGTTTGCAGTTTTGCTTTGCGACCTCTTTGGGGCAACATTAAGAAGCCTGATGGGTTCAAGATTCCCATCTCATCAGCTCAGCAATGGCCTATATGTGTCAGGCCGGCCTGAACAGCCAAAAGAAAAGGCACCTACAATGAGCTCTGTCGCCATGCCATATACTGGTGGTGACATCAAGAAGTCAGGAGAACTTGGGAAAATGTTTGATATCCCCGTGGATGGTTCAAAATCTAGAAAATCTGGTCAATTAGGTGGTGCTCCCTCAAGGACTGGATCATTCGCAGGCGCTGCTTCACATTCTGGACCTATCAATGCGGCAGCTCGTGCAGGGTACACCACATCAGGTAATATATCTGCTGGAGGCATGTCTACTTCAGCCTCGATGAAAAAAACCAACTCTGGGCCATTGAACAAACATGGGGAGCCGGTTAAGAAGTCATCTGGACCTCAATCTGGTGGAGTCACACGCCAAAACTCTGGTTCAATTCCTCCTGTTCTTCCTACTACCGGTCTTATAACATCTGGTCCACTGAACTCATCTGGGGCTCCAAGGAAAGTATCGGGTCCACTAGAGTCCACAGGATCAATGAAATCACATAGTTTCTCTGTTGCTCACAATCCAGCTGTGACTACTCTTAGCCTAGATGATGAATTTTCCTTCAGGAGGAATTTCCCAAAGCCAATTTTGTGGTCTGTGATTCTGATTTTTGTTATGGGATTCATTGCTGGAGGCTTTATTCTTGGAGCTGTCCACAATGCTATTCTTCTCATTGTTGTAGTAATTCTATTTGCTGCTGTTGTTGCATTATTTACATGGAATAGTTGTTATGGGAGAGGAGGCATTGTTGGTTACATCTCTCGTTATCCTGATGCTGAGCTTCGAACTGCTAAGAATGGGCAATTTGTGAAGGTTTCTGGGGTATGTAGCTTGATTAATATGGACATATATTTATATTGAATTATTTAGTTTGAAAATAGACATATATGATTATGCAGATGTAACCTAATTCACCTATCCCCTTGATTGGTTTCATGTTCAATGGTGGATAGGTGATTTTTATGCAATCGATTATCCTCTGATAGTCATGATTTGAGCGGTTGGCTGGAGTCTCTTGTGTAGGACTGTATCATTTTGGCAGTTGCCTATATTGCAATGTGCAAAAGGGAGAAATTCACAATGATTTGTTGTCTGTTTTGAAGGTGGTTACCTGTGGTAATGTTCCTCTTGAGTCCTCCTTTCGGAAAGTCCCTAGATGTGTTTATACATCTACAAGTTTGTATGAATATCGAGGATGGGGTTCAAAACCTGCAAACCCAAAGCATCACCGTTTTACTTGGGGAGTAAGATCAGCTGAGGTAAATGCAATAATCTGTTGGCTTTTTTCATTTTAATATGACGAGTGTCTCAAACAATTTTTCATTCCTTAGTTTGAGGATATAAAGTATAATGATTGCTTTTAGGAATTCTCTATATGGAATGTTCATGAAAATGGTTAAATGTCTACCATTCTGATTGATTCATTTTGATTTTGTTATTTTTGGCTTTGTGTGTTTACCCTTTAAGGCTTTGAACCCTCGGTGCCCTTTGATTTGTTCCTTTAATGAAAGGTGTTTCACGGTGGCTGCGCTCAACTTTTTTGTTTCATAGCATTTCTTTTGTGCGTGTTGGCACAAAAGCCTCTCTATGGGTTGAAAGGTTTTTTTTTTTTTTTTTTTGGGGGGCGCCTAACCATGGAGCCTCTTTTCTCTTCCAACTTTTCGATTATTACATCATGGGATAATGGAGGTTGAAAGGTTTTTTTTTTTTTTTTTTGGGGGGGGGGGGGGCGCCTAACCATGGAGCCTCTTTTCTCTTCCAACTTTTCGATTATTACATCATGGGATAATCCTTCTTGGGATAAGTATGCATAGTAGTTGAATATTGTTCCAAGGATTGTTGGCTCTTGAATTGTCTTTCATTGTGCTCCAAGTGGAAGGGAGCCCTAGGTTTATTTTGATAGTGCTAAATTTTGGTTTCTAGAGGCTTCTTGTGTTACCTATCTCCTAGGCTATAAGCCATTGAGAGAAAAGAAGGTATCCTATATCATCCTTGATTATTACTCTCTGCTTTATATTGTTACGTAGAATCCAAATTGCATGATTAACCGAAGTAAGTGCTAAAAGGGATCTTTCTTGTTAAAGTTCTCGTGTTCATCTCTCTCTTGTATGTGAGTAATTTGTTGGCACATTTGGGTTCATGCAATTTCTAATTTCGGATGGTTTATGTCTGCCTTGATTGGAGCAACTACTGTTAGAGAATTCTGCTGCTGTTGTCAAGTGTGTGTGTGTGTAATTTGAAAGTTTTAGGTTTAGTTATAGTCAATTCCAATTTATATAATCTTATTTCACATGTAGGCCAGACATCTTTTTGTCAGGATGTAGAGGATATATATTATCACAATTGACAAACAGCACATGATTTTGCTCCCCTTAAAAAGCTTGCCTTGGATTTTTCTACTTTAAAAAAAACTTGAGTTGGATTTTATTCTAATGCAGAGGCATGTGGTGGATTTTTACATCTCTGATTTTCAATCCGGATTGAGGGCATTGGTCAAAACAGGTTATGGCGCAAGGGTGACTCCTTATGTTGATGAGTCTGTTGTAATCGATGTTAACCCATCCAATAAAGACATGTCCCGAGAGTTTCTCCGATGGTTGGGAGAGAGAAATCTTTCAAGCGACGATCGTGTAATGCAAATAAAAGAAGGGTAAATTACTTCCTCCTGCTAACAAATTTGAAATTTTCATATTATTGAGATTAAAAAGGCAAACTGCTACAGATGATTGACATTTGCTGAAAGCCATTGATGGTGGTTAAAGCCTGTTCTATATGCCAAAATATGAAAATATCCCTGGAATGGCAACAAGTTCTTATGAGAATGCCATTATTTACTTGTTCAGGTATATCAAAGAAGGTAGCACAGTAAGCGTAATGGGAGTGGTTCAGAGGAATGAGAATGTGCTTATGATTGTACCTCCAACTGAGCCTTTGAACACTGGATGCCAATGGGCTAAATGTATATTCCCTTCTAATCTCGAAGGTATTGTTTTGAGATGTGAGGACACATCCAAGATTGATGTCATTCCAGTGTAGTTATATATGTCAACGTGCCGCCGAAATCTGTTTAGGTATTCTTTCTAAACAAAAGAGAAAACATTTTGTTCCCGTACCAGAAAGTTGATGGTGATGGTGGTTGATGACGACGACGTTGTTTGTAAGTGTGATGATGATTCTACAGTTGACGTTGGTGATTTGTTGTCACACTCAACTTGTAGTTTGTTGTATAGCTAATGTAAGTTTTTATTCTTTTAGTTATATTTTTCCCCCTTAAGGATTTTGCATTTTCGTAATTTTTATGGATGTTGGTTGGTTCATGTAGTGTGACAAGTTGTCTTCAGAGGAACGTGGTTGGTGCTTTCTAATTGTGAAGGGAATCTATGATACATTATTTTTAATTTTAACAGCAAACTAGCCATATTCTTTTGTAGAATTGAATATATTGTTCATAAGAAGAAAATTAGTTCATAAAGAATTGGGGGTGACTAAAGGAAATCAACACATTAAAAAAGAAGATAATAGCAGTTGAAAATTCTACCCACTTGGTCCAGTGGTAGAAAGAGATGATTGTTGAAGTCTGTAGAATTGGTTCTTGAAGCATATGACGTTAAGATCTTCAGAAGAAGTCATGAGTCCAGATCACTGAATCCATGAAAGAGCCACTTGTGACGAGCACAAGTCCAAATGGAGACTCCAATCTCCAAAAATTAGCTTATAAAGAGGGAGAACCCAATGGATTTATAAACTTCACTTCAAGAGCTTGGCTCCTTAATGTGGGACTCATAACATAGTCAACCCCTAAAGAGCTAACATCCTCGGTGGCTCCACTCTACGACACTTCACTTAGCCTCCAGTCGGTCAGAACCCTCTGTGGGTAGCCCTCTCCGGAATATTGACTCTCAATGAAAGCACCATTTGTTATTTGTTATGATAACTCAAAATAGCAATAAATTAGAAGTAAATATCAGAAGGGAATTATATTGATGCAGCTATATATTCTGCAACATCAGTCATTCATCGATTACAGGGATGTTGAAATAAGAAATAAGAGAATGGGAAACAGAATAGAAAGAAGAAGAGAAGGAATCCAGTCACAAAGGAAGTGACGGCCAGAAGGAAACAGATGTGGGAGAGAGGAGAGACTTTACTAAAATCATTCACACCTTCTGTAATCATTTTCACCCATATTATATTGTCTCCATTGCCAAATCTAACCTGTTTTTGAGTTTGGGCTTCCCATTGGGCCCCCACCTTTGCCCAAATGATGGGCCCCAAAGTAAATGAAACATAGTGATGAACTTGGCCCAAATCCTCGGGTCGACTTCCTCACCTTAAGGGATGACTGCGTTTACACCACTCTCAAACAAGTAAATGAAACATAGTGATGAACTTGACCGTGGGTGAGCCTAACCCATTTTCTAAAATTTTTATATTAAAAAAAAAACTTGAAATGCTGAGGGGGTGATTATTATGACAAGTTTTGGAAGCTCTCTTTTTGCTTGGCTATGACAATTGTCCAATCATTGCAGAGTGAATCTTGGAATAGAACATTACAAGCATGTTTGGATGGCTGATGAAGATTAAACTCAATGGTGGAGAAGGCCATGTTCACAAAACCACATTTTCTAGAAATCTCTCTTATGACAGTGGCAGGCTGAAAGGACTTGTCTTCCTTGAGTGCAAAATTTCTTTAACGCCAAATTAAACTGACAAGAATGATTATGCCATGAGCTAAATTGTCTTCCCCATCCCTTTGAAGATAAAGTAAAGTGGTTCTATTCAAAGAGCCAAAATCATCAAAGCTAAATAAAAGCCTGGCATAGTCGGTAGATGACTGAGTCTCTTAAACATGATGTCCTAAATTTGAATATATGAAAAAAGATAAAACCCAATCTAGCAATCTCTTCACCTCAAGAGGATTAGTCTCTTGCTATCAGTGAGGGGATATCACCGGACTTTACGAAAAAAAGATCGAACCACAATGATTTAGCAAATGAAGAGTTGATGAAAATGTGTTGTAAGGATTCCACTTGATCACATCCAAAAGCCCTAAGATGGGGAGTTGGTGCTTCTTTAGGATATCGTTAGATGGGATAGAGTGATTAAACGAGGATTTAAGCAATGATATCAAAAAAATTTGAAGTGTCAAGTTGGTATAGCAAAGGTTTGTTCATTGGACAGGATTCCAATCAAAGGAACTCTCATAATGTCCACTTGAGATGCTGGGTCTCATTGCAGGGACCACCATAAAGACTGGTTAAGGAATGAACATGACTCATGACTGCTTGTGGATGATATTAATTTTAAGTTTTATGTTTTGCATTAAAATATTAAATATTAATGGGTCATATTTTAGGAAAAATCTCAAGAAAATACCATTTGAACTTCAAAATCCCAAATAGGTGATTTTCAAACAAAATGAGTTGTCAATTGCTTTACTATTCTTCTTAATCTTATTACATTGTTGTTGTCAATCGGATTTTAAAGTTCAAATAGTATTTTTCTTTCATTTTTCCTATATTTTATTGGAAATATTTTTGGTTCAAATCAAATTAAGTGAATTTTTATATTCAGAACTAATTCTTGTTTTACACACTTTTAAATTTAAAATTAAGTTAAATAATTAGTTAAAAGTGTATAACTTTCAATAATTAAGTTTTTCCCTTTGTGTTTTAATCCGAATATAATTTTTATTTAATTAACAAGGTAAATAAAAGCCTACCGAAAAATAATGTAGTGGGTAGACATAAATATATATATATATTAAAAATATGCAAGAAAATTAAGAAAACAATTTTATGCACGGTAATTATGATTATGATTCTAACTTATAAATTGTTCGTAGGAGTTAATGATAGTTTTTTTTTCAGAGGTATGCAGTAAAATAACAGCTTTTAAGATTCTTGCGCAAAATAAATTAGCATATTTTTTGTTCAAGTCCAGTTTTATTTCTTAACCTTTTTTTCTGAGGCACACAGGCATTAAAGAATGTTGCAATTTTGCCTTTCATTTCATACCACTATGCTCCTTATTGTATAAGTTTATTTTAACTAATTCACACTTTAATTAACATAGTTAAGTTACTAAATTTAGTAAGTAAACTCGTGAATTTAACCAAGTTTGCAACTAGAACGAATTTAAAAGTGAGTTAACTTAATTTCGTAAGTTGAAAATGTAAATACGATAAATTTATTAAACTCAGCGAGTGATCGGGAGTTTATAACTTTTGGATTACCTTTTGAAGGATACTTTCTGCAGAAAAAGTGAAAAAAGAAAAAACAAATTTAGAAAAACAATTTTGGAGAATAGTTTCTGAAAAAGTTAAAAAAAAAAAAAAAAAAAACCATGGTTTTGGACCCAAACCATTTTTTTTTTTTTTTTTTTTTTTTTTCGCAAAAAATAGATTCAGAAGAAAATTAGAGTGTTTGATTAACTTACAACAAAATTTTGGTGATGGTGGAAAAATTGATTATGAGAAAAATGAGAGTGTTTGAGTTGTCTTTTTTTTTTATTATTTTTAAAATCATACGATTTTAAAGATAAAACTATAATTTTGGGAGTCACTCGAACATACAAAGTTTATATTTTAATCATAAAGGAATGTGGGAAAGCATAGAGTAAGTCATTTTTCTCTTGCTGTTTTTTGGGGATTGTGCATAATATAAGTTATTTATAGAGCAATTAATACTTAATTATTTTTTTAATTGAGACTGACTTAATTAATAAAGAAATAATTGAAATTGAGTTTAAGAAAAAAAGCACCTAGTACAAAAAGCACGAAATTCAATTTAAACTAAAAAATAAATGATTTATATTTTTATTCTTATTTTATTATATGATTATCTATAATTTTAAGGTTCATCTTATTGTTTTAAATTTGATTTGAAAATAAATATTTAATAGTTACCAAATATTTTAAATATCTTAAAAAAATTCTACTATGTATTTTTTTAAAAAAATATCAGCAACAAGTAATGTTTTATAAAAAAATCGTAATCAAAGAACAAATTTTAAATTAGGTTAAATTTTGTTTTTTGTTTTTTGTTTTTTGTTTTTTTATATTAAAAAAGAGTATGAAAAAATACCAAAAATCAAAGGGGAACAAATTTTAAATCTAGGTTCAAAATTTTGTTATATTCAATAAGCTTTCTCATTTTAGAAATTAAGATACTATTGGGCCCGAAGAGGTTACTCTTATCAAATAGTGTTGGGCTTCTACTGCAAGAAATTAACTTTTTTTTTTGAACCTAACCTAAACAGGTCCAATCTTAAAACTTTTTTTTTTTTAATTTTATTTTTGCCTTCAACTCACCTTTTTAGTACAATAAAAGGTCAGTGAATTAGATCTGGGGTTTATTAGGGCTAGGGTACACCTCAGGGTTTAAAGAGAGCTTATAAAGATACTTACAGATTGCTCACCAATAAAATCTTCACATAAATAAATGAGATTCGAATTTATAACTTTATGATTATGTTACAAATCCTTTATTAACTGAATCAATTGTGTTGTTGGCTTTTAACTTAAAATCTTAAAGCTTTTTAACAGATTCAGCTTTCACTATTTTTCTTGTCTTGGGTTGTCTCCCAAAAATTCTTCAAGCTCTAGTGCGTGACTTTCAGTCCACTGTGCTGGAAACTGTGGAACGCTGATAATAGTCAACTATTCAAGGTGACTGATTTTTTTAAATCTTGTCCTATCCAGTTTTAAATACTTTTTTAGAAATATTAAATAAGCTAATTAATTACTTTAAGGTTTTTTTATTTTTATTTTTTTTTTTCAAAACCAATTTGCCTAACTTATGAGTTTAATGATACACAGCCTATAATATGATTAAATAATTTATTTAGTTTCCTTAACCTCAAAAAAAAAAAAAAAAAAAAAAAAGAGTTAGCTGAGTTTTACATTTAGACTTAATAAAGGGTTAAGGTGCGATTTGGCCAACAAACTATTGGTTTAGGAGCCCAACACAATTAACTATTAAATTGACCAAAAATACCAACAAACTTTTAAAATGGAGCACCCAGCACAACAAACTTTTTAAAAAGGAGCAAAAGACAACGCGGTCAACGCCGTTAGCAAAAAAGTCAACCTCAGATTATTTACGGTGCAGATTATTAAAAAACTTTTACTCAGGAGCGTCCAGCACAAAATTCTAAATTTTACTAAATTAAATAATTTTTTCTCAATTGTCATTATTCAAAACTACTTATATTGATATCTATGGACAAAAATTACTCATTCTTTAATTTTGTCAAAATTATAATTTGCTAAAATAAATAAAAGTTTTATTTAAAAAATATAATTATATGATTTAAATAAAACTCAATGTGTTTTATAGTTTATTATATATGTTAAACAAAAAAAAAAATTATATGATTTATTTTTATTTTAGACGAAATTTATGTGAGTTAAAAAATTCATTTAATGTTAATAAAATTTTAAAAATCTAAAAAATATATTATATATTTTAAAAAATAGTTTAATGTTAATAGATTTTTTATATTTTTAAAATTTTATTAACATTAAATGAATTTTTTAACTCACATAAATTTCTTCTAAAATAAAAATAAATCATATATATATATATATATATATTTTAAAATATATAATAAACTATAAAACACATTGAGTTTTATTTAAATCATATAATTATTTTTTTAATTATTTTTTTTTATTTTAGAAAATTATAATTTGACAAAACTAAAGAATGAGTAATTTTTGTTTATAGATATCTATATAAGTAATTTAAATCATAGTTTTGAATAATGACAATTGAGAACAAAATTATTTAATTTAGTAAAATTTAGAATTTTTCTTTAAAGCTTTCCTGGAGTAAAAGTTCGATTGGTCAATCGCACCTTAGATAACGGAGGTTAACTTTTGCTAACCCATGCAAGCGCTCTTTTTGTAAAAATTTGTTGGTATTTTTGGTCCACTTAATAGTTAATTGTGTTAACGCTTCCCGAAAAAAAATAGTTTATTGGCCAAATCGCACCTTAACCCCTTAATAAATTGGCGTTTGCCTTCTCTCCATTCTGCTGCGTCTCCTCCAACCCCAGGCGACGTCGTTTTCACCCAAATTTGCGAGTTAAATAATACAAAAACGATGTCGTTGTGTAGTCAAACTCATTTCATATTGAAGGCGCATCTTGTTCTGTTTCTTCTTCCTTCAGCTGAGGTTGCTGGGTATTAAAGATTCAACGAGTACAAAAGTTTCAGTTGGGTTCTTCTTCCTCAACTTCAGGCGCACCTTATGACTAGGCAAAATAAAAAGAATGAATGTTGTGTCCTATATTCATATAGAAATGTTACATATATATATATATATAAGATAAGAGAGCCTCAATAGTAGTGACTCATAATGACTATTAATGAAGATTATTCCTAATCCCTACAAATCAGGGATTCTTATAAATCAGATACAATTTATTATGTAATCCCTGTCACACCTAGATGTCTAGGAAATCACATTTTAGCCTCATAAATTTTTAATATTTTCACTTTAGTCACCAATAAAAGTTTCGTGGAGGGACTAAAATGAAAAACTGAAATTTCTATGGGATTTAAATGTAATTTCATGAGCATCTGGGTTCTATTCTATTATTTCACCTCCTAATTACTATTCTTGACTTCCTCTCCTCTGCTCAACATTAATTTCCTTATATTTGTGTTTTTATAGTTGAGTTGTGTGTATTTTGTATACATACATACATACATAATATATATATATATATATATATATAAGGATACGATATTTTCACTAACATTTTTTTTGTCACTACCAATATCACTACTACTTTTTCGGTGTTAGATCGAATGATGAGATTCGATCTAACTAAAAAGTGAAAGCGACATTGTTAATGACAAAAAATGGCAGTGACAATATCCTATCCATGTATGTATTGCTGTTTTTATAATTCATATTGCTAAAGTGAACTGGGCAGCTCCTCCTGTTGAATATATATAATCTGTTTTATATTATTTTTTTTTTTTTTTTTGGTAAAATGTTTTATATTCTTTTAATTTGGTTAATCTATCCACAAAGCGTGGGTTTAATTTCCTTATGGGCCGGATAGCCCTTAACAAAACTGAAATGGCTTCTTACAAATATTTGTCTGGTAAGCTATGTTGCACCGACACGGACACAACATTTTTAATACGTTATCGATACGTGATGTCGACACGTTACTTCAAAAATACCAATGTTTCGATACGTTCGGTACGTCTTAGTATTAAATAATATATATTTTTTAATATAAAGAATGTATTTCACTTTAACAAAATATAATTAAAAAGAAATCATTTGCATAATTAAACTAAGGAATCTAAGGAAACATGTCGGAATTTTGTTAGTCGAATTCGAAACATGTTAATGAAATACCAAAAACCGAAATAGTCGAATTTTGTTTTACTAATTTGAAGGCAAATCGGGTTAAATACAAAAATGTGAAACCGAGAAAAGGAGATGACCGAAACCAAAAACATTAAGCAAACTAAATCGAACTAACTACTAAGAGAGTCACAGTCTCACAGATAGTGAGACAGTTAGATATGGTGAGAACAAGAAGAACCGAGAGGAGGGAAGAACAGTAGAACTGGAACATAGAGGAGCGAAGAAACACTCACAGTCGGAGAGACAGAGGCGACGAGTCGCGTCGGAGACGAGAAGCGACGAGAGAGGCAAGGCGAGAGGCGAGAAAGACGAGAGTTTTTTTTTTTTTTTTTTTTGCTCGAGAGAGACGAGTTCAAGAGCGTTGATTTGGGTTGAGACCGATTAAAGTTGCCCCAAAACACAGCTGCAAAAATACCCTCCATTTTTTGAGAAAATTACAAAAATGACATTTTGCCTATTTAATCATTCCGATTCGTTCCAATTGCATGTCATTCGCGTGTCCGACACGCTTGAATCTGAAAAATTAACGTGTCCGTGCTACATAGCTGGTAAGTGTATAATATTGAGAGTACTCTCCAATGTTAATGTAAGATTTAATTGAGAAATCGATATAAACTCTAAATATATATAAAGCTTGTTTTAGATTTTTTTTTTCTTTTTCAAATTAACCTGATTGATAGTTACTCAATAATAAACAATTGTAAGGGATGGATGGAATTAACGAAGATAATTAAGGCTTTTTAAAAAAAAAAAAAAATATTATATTAACTAATTTTATTAACGTAATCAAATTAGTTAATTAGGTCTTACATCATAAGAGTAATTGTTTATGTTTTGGGGGGAAAAAAGGATAGATATGTATGTCATGTACTGAATCATTCTTTTTTATTTTTTAATTCGTCGATCATATTGCTTAAACTAAAGCATTGTATTTCAGCCCAACTTTAATTCTGGTAAAATAACAACAACAACAAGAATAGAATAAAGAAAACAATTAATATAGTCACTTTTATTGAAATATAAATTTTTTTATAAACCATAGTCTCATCTCAGAACCATTTACAAATTCAAAATTCTTCGCTATATCTTTATTAAAAACACTGCAAATTTACAAAACCATCTATAAGCCCCCGTCTCCCACAAAAGAACAAAAAGAATCCATGAAAGAAAGTTTGAAGTTGCAGAAGTGAGTGGATCATCAGTTGTGTGTTATAGTTCTTGATTTGCAATGACTGGTACCTCAGATAGGTCATCCTGGGGTACTTTCAGATCTTGATGCTCTGCTAAATCTTGTTCTTCATCATCATCAGGCACATCCTTCAACCAAGAAGCTATATATTTATCAACACGATCATCTTCTGCATATTCTTTATTTGCATTCTCATCTTCTTCATCATTCCCAGATTTCTTTGCCACCTTCGCTTGAATATCGCCAATCGACGATGGCTCTCCGACTTCGAATCTTAGAGTCCTCTTTTTCTTAGGATTTGTGGGAGTTGTGGTGGAGGAGCCGCCGCCGCCAGAACCTGTAACCACCGGCATTTGAATTTTCTCCTCCTCCTCCTCCATAAGCTGATAATGATCATCATGAGAATCTGTAGGAATAGGAGTGGCGGAAGAACCACCGTGGCCGCCACTGTAACCACGGGCATTTGACTTTTGTGCTTTCATTTGCGTTTTTGCGTTTTGTGCTTTCATGGTTTTGTGTAATGAATAGAATCTTAAATGTGATCTATATATCTTGTGCCGGACGTGAGGCCGTGTGTATGTCAGCTGTGTGTGTTTGCGTTGAATGTGTGTGTAGGGCATATATTTGTAATCGATGGGAAGGGGAAACCTGATCGTTGCCTCCCAGACTCCCACCTTATGATATATTATAATAAAATATCATAGAAAAAAAATATTTTAGAGAGGACACAACCCGAGCTTTGATACCTTGTGACTCGACAAAATAAAAAGAATGAATGTTGTGTTCTATATTCATATACGAACGTTACATGTATATACAAGATAAGAGAGCCTCAATAGTAATGGCTCATAATGACTATTAATAAAGATTATTCCTAATTCCTATAAATCAGGGATTCCTATAAATCAGATACAATTTATTATGTAATCCCTGTCACACCTAGATGTTTAGGAAATCACATTTTAGCCTCATAAATTTTTAATATTTTCACTTTAGTCACCAATAAAAGTTTCATGGAGGGACTAAAATGAAAAACTGAAATTTCTATGGGATTTAAATGTAATTTCATGAGCATCTAGGTTCTATTCTATTATTTCACCTCCTAATTACTATTCCTGACTTCCTCTCCTCTGCTCAACATTAATTTTCTTATATTTGTGTTTTTATAGTTGAGTTGTGTGTATTTTGTATACATACATACATAATATATATATATATATATATAGGGATATGATATTCTCACTAACATTTTTTGTCACTACCAATATCACTATCACTTTTTCAGCGTTAGATCAGAATGATGAGATTCTGATCTAACAGTCAAAAAGTGGAAGTGACATTGTTAGTGACAATATCCTATGCAGGTATGTATTGCTGTTGTTATAATTCATATTGCTAGAGCGAACTGGGCAGCTCCTGTTGAATATATATAATCTGTTTTATATTCTTTTTTTTTTTTTTTTTTTTTTTTTTTTTTTTTTTTTTTTTTTTTTTTTTGGTAAAATGTTTTATATTCTTTTAATTTGGTTAATCTATCCACAAAGCGTGGGTTTAATTTCCTTATGGGCCGGATAGCCCTTAACAAAACTGAAATGGCTTCTTACAAATATTTGTCTGGTAAGTGTATAATATTGAGAGTACTCTCCAATCTGTTAATGTAGGATTTAATTGAGAAATCGATATAAACCCTAAATATATATAAAGCTTGTTTTAGATTTTTTTTTTCTTTTTCAAATTAACCTGATTGATAATTACTCAATAATAAACAATTGTAAGGGATGAATGGAATTAATGAAGATAATTAAGATTTTTTTTAAAAAATATATTATATTAACTAATTTTATTTACGTAATCAAATTAGTTAATTATTTCTTACATCATAAGAGTAATTGTTTATGTTTTGAGGGGGAAAAAGGATAGATATGTATGTCATGTACTGAATCATTCTTTTTTATTTTTTAATTCGTCGATCATATTGCTTAAACTAAAGCATTTTATTTCAGCCCAACTTTAATTCTGGTAAAATAACAACAACAACAAGAACAGAATAAAGATAACAATTTTATTGAAATATGAATTTTTTTACAAGCCATAGTCTCATCTCAGAACCCTTTACAAGTTCAAAATTCTTCGCTATATCTTTATTATAAACACTGCAAATTTATAAAAACCATCTATAAGCCCCCGTCTCCCACAAAAAAAAAAAAGAATCCATGAAAGAAAGTTTGAAGTTGCAGAAGTGAGTGGATCATCAGTTGTGTGTTATAGTTCTTGATTTGCAATGACTGGTACCTCAGATAGGTCATCCTGGGGTACTTTCAGATCTTGATGCTCTGCTAAATCTTGTTCTTCATCATCATCAGGCACATCCTTCAACCAAGAAGCTATATATTTATCAACACGATCATCTTCTGCATATTCTTTATTTGCATTCTCATCTTCTTCATCATTCCCAGATTTCTTTGCCACCTTCGCTTGAATATCGCCAATCGACGATGGCTCTCCGACTTCGAATCTTAGAGTCCTCTTTTTCTTAGGATTTGTGGGAGTAGTGGTGGAGGAGCCACCGCCGCCGCCAGAACCTGTAACCACCGGCATTTGACTTTTCTCCTCCTCCTCCTCCTCCATAAGCTGATAATGATCATCATGAGAATCTGTAGGAGTAGTAGTGGCGGAAGAACCACCGTGGCCGCCACTGTAACCACCGGCATTTGACTTTTGTGCTTTCATTTGCGTTTTTGGGTTTTGTACTTTCATGGTTTTGTGTAATGAATAAAATCTTGAATGTGATCTATATATCTTGTGGACGTGAAGCCGTGTGTATGTCAGCTGTGTGTGTTTGCGTTGAATATGTGTGTAGGGCATATATTTGTAATCAATGGGAATGGGAAATCTGATCGTTGCCTCCCAGACTCCCACCTTATGATATATTATAATAAAATATCATATTTTAATTTTATTTTACTAAAGAAAGACGAAGAAGTCACGGGAGAAATAAAAATTGTGGCCCTCACATTATATATATATATATATATATATATAAAATTTAAATTCATTTTTCTCATAATATTGAAAAAATCTTAATTTTATACTTCTAAATCCTAATATCTATGCATTACAACTAGAATCATACAAAATAATCATCATAAAATTTAAATCTCTATAATCTTCTAATCATATCCTAAAATCTCTCTAACTACCGAAATCATGATAAAAGCAAATATGTCCTTGATTGTATCGTACTTCCAACAATATCATATAATATTTAATATATAGCATATGGGTAAAGGATTTCTCCAGTCACTGGAGAGTTATCTTCAGTAACCCCAAAACTACGTCGTTTTGGATTAATGAAGGGTGTTTTTTGTAATTTTATTATTTTAAAATCATATTAAGTTTACCGAAACACCTTTTATTAATTCACCTAAAATTACTAACACACCATTCATTAATTCAAAACGACGTAGTTTTGGGGTCATTGGAGATAACTCTATCTCCAGTGACTGGAGAAATACTTCTCCCTTTATGGGTAATGGATTTCTCCAGTCATTGGAGATAGAGTTATCTCTAGTGACCCTAAAACTACGTTGTCTTGAATTAATGGAGGGTGTGTTTGTAATTTTAGGTGAATTAATGAAGGGTGCAAAATTACGGAAACATCCTTCATTAATTCACTTAAAATTAATTCAAAACATCCTTCATTAATTCGGATCCCATAAGTTTAAAATTACAAACATCAAAAAGTCTCATGAAGGGACTTCAATAATTCAACTGTAATTTTCGCCCTCTTATTTTAAACGACTCCACTGGGTTTTATGTAATTTTTGCCCCCCTTGGTTTTCCATCCTGGCTCGATTTGGAGATAACTCTATCTCCAGTGACCGGAGAAACACTTTTCCCAATATTTATTATTATATCAATGTGTGTATATATTAAAAATTCTTAAACTCTCACCTTCAAAAATTTATTTTTCACCCAAAACAGGTTATATAATTTCAGCTTTTAACAATCATTTGTTTTTAAGTTACACTATGGTTCGCATTCACACCAAATTTCTCATCATTCGGTAAGATCTTAATTATTTAAATTTAAATTGACCAAAAAAATTATTTAAATTTAATATCAACGATCCAAATTAAAAAAATTTAATTTATGATTTTTTAAATGATAAATTTATATTTATGAGAAGTAATAGTTATAAAATTATCTTTATTTTAAACTTTATACATATTAAAATGAACATTTATTTTAAATAGAAAAATTAAATTCAATTAAATCTAAAACAGTCTAAAATTAAAGGTGTAGATGCATAATGAGAACAAAATAAGAATTTTTCTCTGCATAAGATTCTAAAAAATTATGCTCATATCTTCGCAGCAACCAAGCTCATGTATATAGAGTTCGTCTACTTATTAAAAATTTTCTCTTACAAAAAAAAAATAAAAAAGAGATCGTACACTTATAGAATAGCTCATCAATATAATTAAGCAGTTGAAATGGATTTATCCATGCATACGCATGCAACAGAATCAACATCCACCGCCACCTCCACCTCCACCCAACCACCAATGGATTCATCAAGGTTTTGGTGAAAAAGTCAGAGGGGGAGAGGTTTGGGGGAGTTTAATCGAGTATTAGGGTTCGGTTGCCGTGAATGGGGGTTTTAAAAAAACCCATCTGACGCTATGTAATCGACTAAGCACTAGTGCAAAAAAATAAGGCCTCGCAGTTTAGTCGATTACATCTCGGGGTGTAATCGACTAAACAGGGACATATTGGTGACACTAGTGCAAAAAAGGGTTTTAAGATCGGACAAAAGAGGCATCGTAAAACCGGACCCGTGACCGGTTTTGTTCCAGGCGGTATTAAAAGTCTAACATTTAAGACCGGCACTAGTACAAAAAAGCCTTTTAAGACCGGACAAAAGACACCTCGTAAGACCGGATCTGGAACCGGTCTCGTTCCAGGCGGTATTAAAAATATGGCAGACGACCGGTCTTAAAAAAAATCATTTCTAGACTGAACTTTTGAAATATCCGATCTTAAAAGTGTTTCAGAATAAAAAAAAAAACCCCAAATGAAACAATCGGTCCCAAATCACCAGATCTGGCAACATTTTGAATGTCCTTACATCATCAGCGACGAAGAACCAAGAGAAGATTGGAAGCAATAACAACAAGAAAAACAAAAAGGATTATTACAAAGTCCAGAAATAAGAAAAAATAACAAGAAACAAAAATCATTCACTATGGAAATTGAATTTAAATCAATATAAAATCAGAGGTGAAATTGAAGTCCGGATCTACAAAAACCTCACAAGCTTAAAGCAACTAAATCTCAGTCTCTGTGGGACGATACTCTACTTACACTTGTTCGACTGGTTCACTTGCCATCAAGGAAATCGACCAACATGGGGGCATTCAGTTTTGAAATGTCAGCATTGCATATGAGATGTGTGGCACACATAATCAATTTGATTGTCAGTGAAGGGCTAAAAGAAGTAGGACAATTAGAGAGGTTGTTAGCTTTATTAGATAGTCACCACTGAGAATGAGAAAGTTTAAAGAGAGCTGTGTTGATAGGGAATGTGTAACATTTTGTTGCAATAAATATGACGGTTTTTGTAGCGAATTATATTTGTGGCGTTTGAGGTGACAACGTTTGTAGCAGTTTTAAAAACCGCTACAAATATTGGTTGGAATTTTTTTTAACAATATAGAGATATTCTAGTCTTTTAACAACTTTTAAAAATCCCTAATTAACCTTCTTGACCTAATTAATAATTTGTTGAAAGTGTAGGCTTACTTTTATTTTAGCCTGATCTTATTAGGATTTTCCCTTAATAATGTAATAAATAAATAAATAAATAAATAAATATATATATATATATTATGTTCTAACAATTTATTTAATAATGACATGTGAGAAAAGATTCGTTTATCTACACCTATGAATATATTTCTGAAAATGGTTCCAATAAATCTCCATGGGAAATCGCAGTAGAGGTCAGGAAATTTACTACCACAATAAATGTACAATTTCAATAGGCAACTTTAAAACCAATAGACTGTATAGTCAAAGACGCCTTGCTTTGCCAGCGACTTAGAGCTTGGCTCTCCTCTCCATATTTAGGGTTCGAACCCTGCCCCCTCCCCTACTATGTGTATTAAAAAAAAAAAAGACACCTTGAATTTTTTTTTCGACAAGGAAAAAAAAAAAGACGGCTTGCTGTCTGCAGGGAATTTTTTTTCCTTATGTGCATGCTTACGTGGATTACTTACTAACAATTTTATTAAGGCTGAAGTATACTTTTACTCCTTTAAGTTTATATGAGGTATACTTTTGGTCCCTTAATTTTATCAACTATACTTTTAGTCCTATAATTTTAATACCGTTAATTTTACTAACGGAAATTTCCCGAGGATTTTCGAACATAGGGGTCTCAACTGCCGCATTTTCCGCATCAAAAGCTTCTTGAGGGAGGCTCTGGAATTGAATCTAGAAAAGGGATGTATAAAAATTAAAACAAATCAATAGATAGTTTCTCACACCCATTAACAGAGGACAGACTTAGATCCAAAAAAAAAAAAAAAAAAAAGATTTGACAATATCGTAATTTAAAATAAAAATAAGAGACTGATTAATTAATTTTGTTTAACAATTTTTCTGTGTTACATAATTATATGCTTAAATAATTTTTCTTTCAGGAAACAATTGTGGAGGAGAAGAACTTAGAGAAAGATAAAATACCCATATCGTAAATTCAACATTCGATGGTGATCCTCAAGGGAAAAAAATTTAATTAAATTACAACAATTTCCTAGGGGAAATGAAAAACAAAGCAAACCAAAACCGCATTTAAATAGTAAGATTGCAATGGAAAGAGACAAAAACGAAATGTAGATATTGAGATACGAATGAATTAGAATAGACACATCAGCGGGCAGCACATTTTATGTTCATCACCTTGATAAGAAAAAAAATGTGCTTATTACCTAATTTCACAATTATATTGATTTTAAACCCTTCAAATTTAATAAATTTTTATTTCATTATATGATAAATTAAAAATAAAGATAATTTTATAACTATCGCTTCTCATAAAATTGAATTTATCATTTCTTAATGTTAAAAATTTTAAATTTAAATAATTCAAATCAAAGTTTAAATGGTTAAGATCTCATCACAATGATGAGAAATTAGTTGCTCATCACTGTGATGAGCACAAAATCAGTTCACATATTTTATAATTATAATGATTTTTTATTTTGTGAGAAAATATATTTTCTTATTTTAAATTTATTTTATAAAGATATATTTTTAAATTATAATAACATTTTTTTCCTGAAAATATATAATAATATTTTTAAATTACGACAATATATTTTTAATTAAATTAATTTAATAATAATATATATAATAATATATTTTTTTAAAAAATTATAATAGTATACGTTATAATGATAACAATTTTTATTCATAAAAATATATTTAATTTTATATCACAATTTATTTTTAATAATATATTCTTAATTATAATAATTTTGTATAATAATATATATTTTTATTTAATAATGAAATATTTTAATAATAATAATATTTTTATAATGATAAAATGGGAGTATAGGAAGGAAGGGATACCCCGTTGGTTCACAATTTATTTTTTAATAATATATTCTTAATTATAATAATTTTTATTCATCCAAAATTTTATATATGGGATGGGAAGATTTTTTTGAATTTTCTATTTTTTTTCATCCCCTCCAACCAAACAGGCCTGAATCTCTCACATTTAAACCTAAAAAATTGGCGTTTGCCTTCTCTCCATTCCACTGCCTCTCCTCCAACCCCAGGCGACGTCGTTTTCACCCAAATTCGCGAGTTAAATAATACAAAAACGATGTCGTTGTGTGTCGAACTCATTTCATATTGAAGGCGCATCTTGTTCTATTTCTTCTTCCTTCAGCTAAAGGTTGCTGGGTATTAAAGATTCAACGAGTACAAAAGTTTCAGTTGGGTTCTTCTTCCTCAACTTCAGGGGCACCTAAATGTTTAGGAAATCACATTTTAGCCTCATAAATTTTCAATATTTTTACTTTAGTCACCAATAAAAGATTCATAGAGGGACTAAAACAAAAAATTGAAATTTTTATGGGATTGAAATATAATTTCATGAGAATCTGGGTTCTATTCTGTTCACCTCCTAATAACAATTCCTAACTCCATCTCTCCTCTGCTCAACATTAATTTTCTTATATTTGTGTTTTTATAGTTGAGTTGTGTGTATTTTGTATACATACACATACATAATATATATATATATATATATATATATATTGCTGTTGCATATAATTAATATTGCTAGAGCGTACTGTGCAGCTCTTGTTTTTTGTTTTTTGATATTAAAGATGGCTAGAAGCCAAAAGAAAAGAAAGGAATTACAATAAGGGGGAAATTAATCCCAAACACTCTTGGTTTATCCAAGTTCTCAAATAAGAGGGACAAATTTTCAAAATGGAAGAGTTAGAAATACCTATCTTAGCAAGGGCGTCCGCCACTCAATTAGATTCTCTCATAATAGAAATGATCTTCACTTGCCCAGTTTTTTCTCATGAATTCCTTAATTTTGGACATCAGTAGACTGCCCATAGAGTTATTTTCGTCCAAAATCAGCCTAACAACTTCAAAAGCATCGGACTCAATAATTAATCTCCTTAGGCCCATATCCCATGCTATTTGAATAGCTTCTAATATGGCTCGTTCTTCAACAACAAAAGATTGGCATATCCCAATTTCCTGAATAAAGCCCATTATCCAGTTCCCATGCAATCTTTGAGAACGCCGCCACAACCAAATTTAAATGAGTTCAACATAGTGGCCCCATCAACATTGAATTTTAGCCATCCTTCAGGAGGTTTTGCCCAAACAGAAGAGTGCAAAGTCACCCCACTATCACTGACTGATGCACTAATAGGCTCACAAGAAAAGTTAGGCCAGATCATGGAAATACACAGAGCAGGATTCCTTGGTTTAGCGAAGTTCTCAACAAACAGGTGGCAATTTCTCCAATCCCAGAGCTTCCAAATAGTAACACCAAAGATTATATTCCAGCGGTCACCTCCCCTCCTACCAAGGTTGCGAGTTAAATTCATCTTTAACCACGCATTCAGGTTTGCAGAAAAGAAGGCAGATTCATATTGGGCAGCAGCATTTCCAGCCACAGTCATTTTGCATAGGAGCAGTCCCTTAAGATATGAAGGGAACTTTCCAAATCAGATTCACAGAAATCGCAGAGAGCTGAAGCTTGAGACCATGAACTCCTCCATAAATTGGTTGGGAGCTTATTGAGGGCAACCTTCCACATAAACACCCTAATCCTCTCAACTCCCCCCACTTCCAAATAATCTTAAAGATACTATTACGCAGATTGGGTGGATTTTGATTAATAAGCTAATAGGCACTCTTGAGAGTGAAGGTTCCACTACCAGATCCCCCCATGCCATAATATCAGAACCGACATAAGCATTGGGGGGGGTGACACAGGGATTAATCGGTTAATACCATCAGAATTGATAATAGAAGATAATCTAGCCAAATCCCACGTACCAGCCAAGGCCCATTCTACAACAACAAAATTATTCTCTTCTTCAGTCAACTGGTGAAGGCTAAAATCTTTTAAATAAACACCAATATCCACCCAACAGTCTGTAAAGAAGTGAATAGAAGTACCATCTCTAATTTGCCATTCAGTACCATTATCAACAATATCTCTATGGGAACAAATAAATTTCTAGAGTTTAGAGTCCCCCAGTCTTGTAGTAAGTAGAAAATCATCATCCCTAAACATATATTTATGGCATAAAATATCATACCATAACCCAGCAGACCCGATGGTCATTTTCCAAGCCAGTTTAGCTCCACAAGCCTGGTTCAAGAGAGATAAGCTTTTAATTCCCAAACCCCCAAATTATTTGGGTCTAGTAATTTGATCCCAGCCGATCGGGTGAAAGTGTCTAGAAGTCTCGTTGTGCCCCCATATAAAGTTGCGTTGAAGTCTTTCAACTTCTTCACAAACACTCTTAGGAATCCGGGCCACCTGCATAGGATATAAGGGGATGGCACTAATCACCGATTTGGCAAGGGTAATTCTACCCGCGGTAGAGAGGCACTTAGATTTCCAAGCTGCTAAAGCTGATCTGACTCGATCAATAATATACTGAAAATCTTGCTTTCTCCGCCTAATATAAGAAAGGGGGAAGCCGAGGTATTTACCAATGTCGCTAGAAATATGCAATTGAGATACAGTAGCAATTCTTTTCTTAGTACACAAAGGAACTCTTGGGGAGAAAAAAAGAGAAGACTTGGACATGTTTATTTTCCCACCAGAGGCAGCCATAAAATCATTCAAGCATCTTAGCATACATTCAGCCTGGCTTTCGGACGCAACCCTAAAAAGAAGCAAATCATCAGCAAACATTAAATGAGAAACATTGGGGCTAGACTTAGAGACATGCAATGGTTTCCAAATACCAGCTTCAACCGAATCATATATCACGTGGGAAAGTCTATCCATACAAAGAACAAACAACAAGGGTGATATAGGGTCTCCTTGTCGAAGATCTCTCAAGGGAGAGAAGGATTCAGTTTGCTCTCCGTTCCACAATAGAATATACACAATCTGTTTTATACTTTTTTAATTTGGTTAATCTATCCAGAAAACGTGGGTTTTGATTTCCTTACGGGCCGGATAGCCCTTAACAAAACTGAAATGGCTTTTTGCAAATATTTGTCTGGTAAGTGTATAATATTGAGAGTACTCTCCACGCTGTTAATGTAAGATTTGATTGAGAAATCGATATAAGTTCTAAATATAAAGCTTGTTTTAGATTTTTTTTTTTTGCCCCAAATTAACCTGATTGATATTTACTCAACAATAAACAATTTGTAAGGGATGGATGGAATTAATGAAGATAATTAAGGGTTTTTTTTTTAAATAAAAAAAAACATGTTATATTAACTAATTTTATTAACGTAATCAAATTAGTTAATTAGGTCTCACATTATAAGAGGAGTAATTGTTTAATTAGGATAGATATGTATGTCATTTACTGAATCATTCTTTTTAATTTTTTTAATTCATCGATCATATTTCTTAAACTAAAGCATTGGAT
This sequence comes from Acacia acuminata, assembly GCA_019022655.1. Classification (NCBI taxonomy): domain Eukaryota; kingdom Viridiplantae; phylum Streptophyta; class Magnoliopsida; order Fabales; family Fabaceae; genus Acacia; species Acacia acuminata. The sequence continues at coordinate 645,380 of JAFJYI010000036.1, forward strand.
TTCAGCCAAACTTTAATTCTGGTAAAATAACAACATCAACAAGAACAGAATAAAGATAACAATTAATATAGTCGAAATATGAATTTTTTTACAAGCCATATTCTCATCTCAGAACCCTTTACAAGTTCAAAATTCTTCGCTTTATCTTTATTATAAACACTGCAAATTTATAAAAACATCTATAAGCCCCCGTCTCCTACAAAAAAAAGAAAAAGAAAAAAAAATCCATGAAAGAAAGTTTGAAGTTGCAGAAGTGAGTGGATCATCAGTTGTGTGTTATAGTTCTTGATTTGCAATGACTGGTACCTCAGATAGGTCATCCTGGGGTACTTTCAGATCTTGATGCTCTGCTAAATCTTGTTCTTCATCATCATCAGGCACATCCTTCAACCAAGAAGCTATAGATTTATCAACACCACCATCTTCTGCATATTCTTTATTTGCATTCTCATCTTCTTCATCATTCCCAGATTTCTTTGCCACCTTCGCTTGAATATCACCAATCGACGATGACTCTCCGAGTTCGAATCTTGAAGTCCTCTTTTTCTTAGGAACTGTGGAAGTAGTGGTGGTGGAAGAGCCGCCGCCGCCAGAACCTGTAACCACCGGCATTCGACTTTTCTCCTCCTCCTCCTCCATAAGCTGATAATGATCATCATGAGAATCTGTAGGAGTAGTAGTGGTGGAAGAACCGCCGTGGCCGCCACCGCTAGAACTGGAACCGGAACCAGTAACCACCGGCATTTGGCTTTTCTCCTCCCACTCCTCCTCCATAAGCTGATCATGATCGTCATGAGAGTCTGCAGGAGGAGGTGCTCCTTTGTCTGCGTTATCATCCATGATTGTGGGAATCAAATTTCTCAGAAGCACCACAAATGCAGAGATGAAGTTCAAGAATACTTGATGAAGTCAAAGAAAGTTCAAACCATTAAAAGATTTAAGAGAGTAAATTGGAAGACGAAATGAATTAATGGACGTTATGTTGATATACGATATCATGAATTATGGCTGTGTGTGTATATATATTAATTAACTACTCTAACACAACTACAAAAAACTCCGGTCTATATTTACCTAAAAACTCTAGCTATTTGCTCTCTTTTAGTCATAGTCAATTCACATTCGGATTATTTTTATTTTTTATTTAGATTCTATTCACTAGTGGAAAAAAGGCTTTTAAGACCGGACAAAAAGCACTCTCTAAGACCGGATCTGGAACCACTTTTGATATAGGCGGTATTAAAAGTCTGTTACTGCGATCGGTCTTAAAAATAAGACTTTTTAGACCGGACTTTTTAAACGTCCGGTCTTAAAAAGTTGGCAAAAAAAAAAAAATCTCCCCTCCCCAGAGCACCTGTGCCGAAACCACCTCTGCTGGAGGCCACCAGCTGCTTGATGATGAAGAAGAAGGGCTCGCGCTCACTCCGATACAATGAAAAATTGAATTCCCTCGCCAATTAACCAGCAACAAGCACAAACCAGGAAAGAAAAAAGTCGATACAAAAATAATACCTTAAGCGAATGGGAGACTCATGCTCGAAAACCTAATTCTACGATTCGTTGAAATTGAGCACCCAAAATTCCTAATTTCAGCAGAGTCAATCGCGAGAAGGAAAAAAAGGATCCAAAATCAACAAATCTAAACAAATGATTGAGCCAGATTAGAGGAAATCACAAAAAGGGGAAAAAAAGTCTCAACCAATATAATACAAATCTAAACAGAAGATTGAGCCAGATCAGAGGAAATCACTACTTCTTTGGAAGAAAGAAAATACCTAAGAAATCAGAAGAAAGAAAATACCTAAAAATACCTAAATCAGAGGAACCATTCCCCAAATCGGCGTGAAGATTGAGCCAAATCTCTTCTTGAACGAGACAAGATCGGAACCATTCCCTAAAACAAGTAAACGAGAATAGGTAATTCTAGATCTGGATTCGTGATTTTGGGAAGGAAAATTTTGGCGAACATTTCGTCGTCTTCAGAAATCACTACTTCTTTACCGGTGACGGAGTCGACGCTAGAAAAAATGGAGTCGACGCTCGGAAGAACGAAGTCGATGCTCGGAAGAACGGAGTCGACGCCCGAGGAATGAAGTCGACTGAGTCTCTCCACGGTCGTCTCTGTATGTGTGAGAGAGAGTGAAACACACGGATAGGAAGGGCGGAGTTCTGGAGAAGGGGTTTTTTTTTATTAGACCAGACTTAAACATCCGGTCTTAAAAGGATTTTTTAGATCGGACTTTTGAAAAATCCGGTCTTAAAAGTATAATTTTTAGACTGGATTTCTTAAACATCCGGTCTTAAAAAATTCTTCATATTTACGAAATTGTCACTTAGGTCATACTTTTAAGACTGGAGCTTCAATACTCCGGTCTAAATGAGGCGGTCTTAAAGCCCTTTTTCCCACTAGTGATACTTTTAAGACAAGATATTTTATAATATGGTCTTAAAAGTGTTCTATATATTTATGAAATTACCACCGGTCATACTTTTAAGACCAAATTTTTTATAATCCGGTCTTAAAAGTGTTCTATATATTTGTTAGAAGTTCAGATTTAATTAGTTAGTATATACGATTATATTATGCAATTATCTTAATTAAGTTATTAGAGATTTTAGGAATTAAGTTAGCGAGATTATGATTTTTTGAATTTCGTAATTATATTCGATTGTAATCCCAGATTATATTGTGCAATTATCTTAATTAAGTTGTTAGAGAGATTTTAGGAATTAAGTTAGCAGATTATGGTTTTTTGAATTTCGTAATTATATTTCTGATTGTAATCCCTAGATTATAGGAACTGCCTAGGTTAGAAGATTATTTACTTATTAGCATATGTATATAATTCCAATTAAGCGAAGGAATAAATCATTGCATTCTCGGACTCATCTCTGATCGGTGTCTTCTCAAAATATTTACGAAATTGCCACCGGTCATACTTTTAAGACCAGATTTTTTATAATTCGGTCTTAAAAGTATTCTATATATTTACGAAATTACCACCGGTCATACTTTTAAGACCTGATCTTTTATAATCCGGTCTTAAAAGTGTTCTATATATTTACGAAAGTGCCACCGATCATATTTTTAAGACTGGATCCTTTATAATCCGGTCCAAAAAGTTCTTTATATTTACGAAACTGCCACCGATCATACTTTTAAGACTGGAGCTTCAATACTCCGGTCTAAATGAGGCGGTCTTAAAGCCCTTTTTCCACTAGTGATTATTTTAAACAATACTTTTATAAAATATATTATATTCGAGTAGTTAAGTTTGAATTGTAAGAAGATTATACAATACTAGTGTTTTTCTTACATCAAATTAATCCCTTAAATAATAGGGTTAATGTATAATTTTGCCCTGATGTTTCAGCTTAGTAGCATTAGATATTCAAATATATATATATTCAATTGCTCCTGAAATTGTTAAAACCCAAACAAAATTATTCTAATGGTATAGAACAAACGGATGTCGTCAAACTTTAAGGCACACGGGCATGATTGTACTTTTTTGTTGCTGCTATTTTTACCCTGAAAGTTTTTTATAAAAAGTGAGATATTATCTTTCTCTGAAAATATCAAAAAAATGAACATTGTCACCTAAACTTAATAGCATAGAAAAAAAAAAAAAAAGCATATAAAAGAACACTGAAGACGCAGAACGAGTTAAATGACAGAATGACAGAGGTGACGATCAATGCCTCTTCTTTCCTTGATGTTAATATATGTGTTTGGATTAGCTTATAGAATAGTTTTTACGATTTATGAAGTAAATATATGAGATGAGTTTTAGAGGTTTGTGAAAAAGGACTTCTAAAACTACGGTTTGATTGTTAACCAGACACCCTTACTAAAAAAAGTTATATAAAAGGGCTTCTTTTTCCTTTCAACACCACCGCAAACAAGTTGACATCGTCAAAGTTGGGAGTGGCTATAGTCCACTACAGTGGACCGTCTACCTCTCTATTCTACCTAATAATTAAATTTTTACCGCATGCGGTAAATTAGTTAAGAAGATTTGTACTGTTTAGATTTTCATCCAATGGCTTAAATGAGGAAGAGAATGGGAGAGGATGAGGACAATAGGCGGATCCGTCAAACTTAGTTATGAATATCCAACTCTTGCAATTGAATTCCCGTGATAAAAAATTGTATATAATTATGATTTAATTATTTTCTCGTATTACCGTGAGTATTACAAGTACAGTATTGTGAAAGATTATAAGGCAAAAAAATGTGAGAGATTGCCCAACAAGAATGCCATGTGTAGCGAGCTTTGGACAAATTGCACTTTGAATAAGATCTTATATTAAAGACCATATATAATGTAAAAAACCCCAATCCCTTACCATCTAACCTTATATTTTGAATTGGAGGTAGTATTAGAAATATTTAAACATTTATATTGGCCCTAAAAATAATTTTGTGTGTGTGTTTTGACCCATAGAATATCCCCAGGTCACTTTGGACTTGAATCTAATCTTTACAGAGCCAAAAGCCTTCTCAATAAGTGTGTCTCTCAACTAAGTCATATTTGAATATTAATTACCACTTCCAATTGGGGATATTTTCCAATAACGTTTTCTGTATTTACACAAACTCAAACTAACATTGAGCCCTATCGAGATGCTTAAAAATCCTAAATTAGATTAACCATTAAAAAGCATGCTACGCTCAGGTTAAGATTGTACAGACTTACAATACTACAAATTTTACATATATCTTATGTTACTATCCTCACGCTTATTAGCAATAACTATTACTACTTTTAGTCTTAAATATAAAACATAGTTTTTAATACAATTTGCACTACAAACTATATCCTGTATTTAGGATGAAAGAATATTTATTAAATTTGATATATGTAACATTTTGCATGGTGCTTCTAAAGCTCTAAACTTCCCTGAAAAATTCTAAGATCCGAGGACATTTTGGGCTCGTTTAGAATAGCGGTGGTAGAAATGACTTTTGTTTCTGATGAACTTTTTTCCTGATGGATTTTTTTTTTAATGTTATTTGTGTTTAGAATAACGGTGGTAGAAGTAACTTTTTTCTTGATGGACATTTGTTTGGCATAGCTTTTAAAAAAATAGATGAGATGGAAAATGACCGAAAAGGGCATGAATTATATATATATATTAAAAAATGTGATAATTTGGAATAAAAATAAATATAAATTTGCTAAATAAAATATTAAAATCACGATTAAAAAAAATTACAACACAATGAAGACCTATCCCCTACAAGTTAGTTTTTGATTTGATCACGAAGTCATTGTGAAATAGCAGAAGCTCCAACAATGAGCTTCAACCAAAAAACCCACATCAACCCTACAAGCCATCAAATAGTGATGCCATTCCAAACACTCAATTATCAGGGTTTCCCTCTTGATGGACTTTTTTTTCCCCATCTAATTGACTTATTTTTCCATCGAGATGCTATCCCAAACACATCCTTTATTGACTTCCCATGTTAGAAAAATCATTTTTTTCCATGAAGATAAATTGGACACAACAATTAACCATATATGTGAAAGTGGAGCTAAATCACTAAGAGGGGGGTGAATTGGGGATTTTAAAATCTTTTTAAAAATTGCTCTGTATATACCAGTGAAAACAGAGATGAACAAAGTAAGAAGGAGAAGAGCAAGACACACGAATTTATGCGGTTCGGTCTAACCTCTTGACCTACGTCCGGTCCCGGACTCTGCGGGTTTTTTACTATCACAATTGATTACACACTCGCACTCAAAAATAGTTCTCTCACTAGAACTCACTCCCCCTTACAAGTTGTAATCAATGCACCCAATCACCAAGTCCTCGACTTGTGATTTTTTACAATAAATGTTTTCGAGATAAAATCTCTCTCTAAGAGTAGATAAGAATGAACACTGAAGCTTAATGTATCAGAAGACACAATACAAGTGAAAACTGAAAGGCAATTGAAGAACTTTGAATGCTATGCGTTTTCAGTAGTTGTGTTAGTTGAGAAGACTTGAATGCTACTCTATTTATATCAAGAGAGCATCAATTGACCGTTGTAATCTTGATTATAACCATTGCCTTCATTAGACAAGGTTCTGGTTCAGTTTAGGTCTTCTTCTCTCTCTAAACTTCACTTAATCCAGCTGGGCAGAAGTTCAGAGTTGACTCTTTGCAGATTTGTCCGTTGGAGTAGCAGCTGTTGGATGAGGAAATCATTCTCTAATTCTTTGTAAGCGTGTACGAGATGGATTACCCAAAAGTATGCAACTTTCTCGGGTTTGCAATTAATGTCCGACATCACTTTTGCTTTTGCTTTAAACCTTCAATAAACATCCTCTAATTTATCGAAACTCACCAATAAAGTGGTTAAACATATCTAGAAACATTAGAGATTAATCATAGGAAGTATTAAGATCAAACAAGAAGGTATTGCAAATTCTTGATTTGAAATTCGAAGACGTGCGAAACCTCGAGGTTTATTCTTCAAACCCGGAGGTTTTTCAAGGTTGTAGAAAGCGTTAGTCTCGCTCGATAAAACCTCAAGGTTTATCGAAAACCTCGAGGTTTCACTTTGAATGTGAAACCTTGCAAAATCGCGCCAAGAACAAACCTAGAGGTTTTCGGAAACCCGGAGGTTTTCAAAATCGTGAAAAGTCGTTTGCTCTGGATGCCGAAACCTCGAGGTTTTTTAGCAAAACTCGAGGTTTTACTTAAACGTTGAAGTTCGAGTTTTGGGCTAAAACGAAACACGGAGGTTTAAGTGAAAACTAGAGGTTTTGGAAACTTGGAACATAGAACCTCTATGCCTAAACAAACCTCGAGGTTTGTCCGAAACCTCGAGGTTTCTCATAATTTTGAGAACTTTGAGAAAATACCATTTGAGCTCAAACCGGAGGTTTCCCATAAACCCGGAGGTTCAAAACGGCGAAAACCCGAGCTTTCTACAGTAGGTCAAAACCTCAAGGTTTCTTGCCAAACCTCGAGGTTTCACACAATTTTGTGAAACCCAGATTTTTCAAGTTAAAAATAGAACCTTGAGGTTTTAAGGCAAAAACTGGAGGTTTTCAAGTGTTCAAAACTTAGGAGACTCTCTGTGAGACTAAACCTCGAGGTTTGAACAGTAACCTCGAGTTTTTCATCTTCCGAAAAATCCGAGAAGTCTCTGTGTACTAAAACCTCGAGTTTTTCTCTGGAAACCTCGAGTTTTGCTGTAAGGTCAAACCTCGAGGTTTCTATGCAAACCTCGAGTTTTGCTCTTACAGTGAGATTTTCAATATTTCAGAGCAAAACTTCATGCTTTGTTTACAATCATTGGAGATCATCAAAACCCATAGAGAACTAACAATATGAAGACAATACAATTACTTGTTTTCAATCGCATAAGGGCTAACTTGTTGAGTTTTCTATTGTTAGGAAATGACAGAAAACAACCCATGAATCTCATCAGGCCAATTTAGAATTTACCTTTTTTAAGATATAGAGAAGAAACAAAAAAAGATGGGTTTGAATACTGAAGATACAAAAGAAATTTGACTTCGTTTGTGCAAAATGCTTCTGGCTTTTTACAACACAAGCTAAGCTACACATCCGTCATTCAATGGTTTCTGGAATTTTCTCAGTCACCTAGTGGTGTCCTTCCATCATTTGCCCCATCATGCACTTGAATCACCCTGCCATAATCCAAATCACATTCATTTGCAAATAATCAAAATTAAAAGCAAAGCATCAAAATCTGTCAAACAGAAATAGAACAAGATGAAGATGCAAAAACGTATGGCACATGTACTGAAATATATTCCTACAGTCCTTACATAAGACATATTCGGGAAATGATCTTGATCCTAATATAAGATTTAGTTTTTATATTTATCAATCTTTTCTTTATTTACCTCTATTGATACCCTCTTAATAATAATCAATGAGAAGAGAGAATGAGGGTATTGAGAAAGATAACTAGGGTGTTTTAAAAAAATACATGTCATATTAACTAACTTGATTAACTTCTTAATCTTATCAAATTAGGTAAACATGTTTTATACTACCTCCGGTTCTAATTATAAGAATACTTTTGTCGTGCAATTTATACTATGAAAGTGTTTCTATAATTAAAACATTGGAAGGAGTAACTAGGTATAGACCACACACAAAAGCATTATAGATAGCATTTTTCCTTATATTTTATCAAGCTTTGACGCGTCATTATGAATTCAAAAGCATTATTTTCTTGAACATAATTAATTGGCTATGACAAATTCCATATGAATTCAAAAGCATTAGTTTCACTTGACAACATGCATTACCTACAAGCACTAGGGGCATCCTTCTCCATTCGTGGATGTCTATTTTCCCCTGGCATAAGCAAAATCAAACAGAAAATAGAGTATGTGATATAATTTCAGATTTAAGATTTAAGCCAAAAGGGGAAAAAAGGAAGAATTTTAGTCAGCCTCCAAAGATGTAATATAATTTCAGTCAACCCAAAACTTTCAGAAACGTCAAAATAAAACTGAATTTCATTTTAGTTTATAGGGTGCAATGAAATTTCAAAAAATCTTGGTCGTTGAAATTATATTAAATCCTTAAAGGCTCAAGCAAAAAAACATAGTATGGCATATATATATATAAGCCTCAATCTCTCTTCTGCAACATTTTTTTTTTTCAAGGAAGAAAGTTTGAATTTGAATTCATAATTGCGTTTGAATAAGTATCTGGAATTCACTTACAAAATTTATGGAAAGTGCCTTGGACATCCTTCTTGAAATAATTAGGATCTATAGCATCAGCAGATTCTTTAAATGCATCAACCGAAACCGCCACCGCTGACTGATAATCCCTCAACGCCTTGAAAAACTTTGATGCCTTCAAAAACGTAGTATGGCATATAGCTTACTGGTAATTCTGGTTCTTCATCTTCATCTCCTCGAGTCCTCACTGTCACAGTGCAAGAACCACCACCATCACCTTCACCTGGACCTGCAGTAACCGGCATAAGATGATCATGAATCCCTAACAGAATTAATTAGTTACTTGCTAACCTATCCCACTCACTTCACCTCACACCATTCTTATACCTATATATATATATATATATGAACCTATATATATGTTGATCATGAATTATATATAGGTCTACACACACACACATTTTTGATATAACCAAGGGTTTATAAGACCCCTTACTAACTCAACCAACAACTTATTAGTTATAAGTCTACACGCATGCACGGCACGCATACACACAGACCTACCTACCTACCCTAACAGATATGGAAGAATTTGGCCAAAGAACCAAAACTTACACACTCCACTTGGCTGTTTGTCCAAAGAATTTTTGATTGTTGAAAGAATACTCATCGATCTCAGCAGCAAATTAACAATCCAAGACACAAATGTCATACAGGAATCAATGAAGGTGACTGAAAAATCATTAAGCTCTACACCACAAGTCCAAACGAGAATATGATTTCAAAATTTTCCAAACCTTCCCCCGCTGTTATAAATGGTGATTCAGATATGCCCACGAAGAATGAGGAGAATCAGAATAGCTTTGTTGGGTATTTGAAGATTGACGGTGGCGGAGAAAAAAACACGTGATATAATATTTGTTATTACATGTAAAGTTTTTTTTAAGCATATCATAAGTTTAGAATCACTGCATATCCGTAAAATTTGTTATAGCATATTTTTATAATTGATTAGATATTTCAATTTATGGCGGTTTAGACTTTTTTTAGGTTTAGGTTTTAAAAATGAACTAGTTTAAAACCCAACGCGTGGATGCAAAGCAAAAAAATTATAATCTTTGAAAAGAGACCAAAATCTAATGATAAAAAAGACCAAACTCAATACATCTCTTTATTGGATAACTGTTTTTTAACCAAACATATATTTTAAAAAAACTAGGAACGGGCTGCAATAAACCTGCCAGGCTGCCACGTCCCATTTATTATATTTTGCTATATATATATATATATATATATATATATATATATATTCTTTTCTAGATGTGCACATTAAAATAATTATATTGTGGACCAAAACCTTATTCAGAAACTTTATATTTTTCTATTGATCTATGACGTTTCAATTCAACAGGGTAATGGTTAGGAAGTTATAATATATCAATTTTGTAAAATTATAAATTTCAACAATAAATGGGAAGTTTAAAAACTTATGATGGTAAGGAGACTTGGGTTTATTTTTTTTCCTAGTTGATTTATAAGAAATTTGCAATATCCTTTTATCAATGGGCATGATGTCATGATTTTTTACTATTTTTAAATTTTTAATTTAAGAAATGATAGGAAGCTATAATTTACAATAAAATATGCTGCCGTTATCTTTTGATTTCAGATAAATTTACACTATAATATTTGAAGCTATAATAAAACACGTAGAATTTTGGATGTTGGCCATTTTTTTTTTTTTTTTTTAAAAATAAATTCACCCAAAGTAGTTTGAGAATATCCGTCGTTAGTTAAGAGAAAAAATTTCTACTGCATTCATATTAAATGTATATTTAAAAAAGTTTGCAACCTTCCAATACATTGAGTTTTTTTTTTTTTTTTCAAAAAAGAATCAAAAATATTTATGATATATAATTAATATAATACATGCTAATTATCAAAATTCTTCCTCCGAATTGCATGTAGTAAGATATTTATCTAAATATTATAAATTCCTCCGTTTATCAAAAGATAATTGAGGTGTGGAACATATTTAAGAAAATACAAAGGTTTAATAATTATAATTCAGATAACTCCCAACAAAATAGAGGTATGGGTAGATTCCTGATTGATTTACAAATAATTTATAAAAATAAAGCTAAAGTATATTTTTAGTCCTTTATATTTACATAAGGTATACTTTTGGTCTATTAACTTTATAAAGTATAGTATACTATTAATTCTATAAATCTAACATGTTAATTTTGCTAATGGAAAATGTAAACTCAAGTAATAACGGTGTAAACTTAAGTGATGATTGTGTAATTAAGTGCTATTAAGTTTAAATTTAAAATGGGAAAAACACTTCTCATATTGTAGAGAAGTGTTTTCTCATGCCTCACACTTATGAAATGGTGGGACCCACATATATATATAATAATTATAATTATATATATATGTGGGTCCCACCATTTCATGTGTGTAGGAATCTTCTTCTTCTCATGCAACATGAAAAGTTTAAACCCCATTTAAAATATGGGTAAACTAAAGAATATATAAATTTGTGTAATTAAATGCTATCAATTAGTTATCACTTGAGTTCGTCACGTTAGCGTTTTCTGTTAGCAACATTAATGATGTTAGAATTTTAGGACCAAAAATATACTTTATAAAGTCAAGGGACCAAAAGTATAAGTTATATAAAACTTAAAGAACTAAAAGTATACTTTAGCACGAAAATAATCAAGTTTTTATGATACTCCTAAAAATTGTTAAATTTCAAATGGTGAGTAAAATTAATAGAGAAAAGATGCAATTTCAAATTTAAAATATATAAATATTTTTTAACTATAAAATCTTAAATAAAGTCATTTATGAAATATAAAGATTTAATAATATTTCTAAATTGGATAAATCCTAAATAGTAGATGCATTTGTTGATTCCCGACCCATTTAAACAAAAATTCGAAATCATCAGATATCAAATAAAGTGTTTTAGAAACCTTGGTGTATTTAGTTTGTAAGGCCGCAAAATAGTGGTGTCTAAAGGTGATTAGTGGTTCCATAAACATCTTGGATTCCGACTGATATTGAAATTAGAAGTCACGTGTATATTTGGGAACTATCTTAACATGATCTCCCTATTTTTAATATATTTATTTTATATTTTATTATTTTGAAATATTTTGTAATGTGTAACTATCTCTGGATATCTCTACTTTTTTTTAGCATTTTTTATTTTTATTTCAGTTGTTAAGATATTCATGACAAGGCCGCATGACAAATGATAAGAGGATCTACCCTCAACATGAAATATTTTATTTTATAGTTTAATTTTTTGAAATATTTTTTGTAATTTGTAAATATTTCCTGAATATCTTTCTTTATTTTTATGAATTTTTATTTTGTATCTTTATTTTAGTTGTTATGATATTGATAGCAGGAGGAGAGTGTGCCCAATGGAAAGAGAAAAGACTCTCAACATCTCTTCTTTTATATAATCAATAGATAAATAAGGAAGTTATGATAATATAAAAGGGAAGATGATACTCTTCTAATCATTTTTCTCCTTTTTTTCTTAAAATCATATCTCTACCAGATTAAAAAATGAATCCTTTACCAATATCTCTCGAGTTCGAGTCTCGTGAATGCAAAAAAGCCCCGCGGGAGACTCACCCACCATAGCCGGGTGTGCGACCGGGTCGGATTCGGATGACGGATACCGGATGGGCAACCAAAAAAAAAAAATGAATCCTTTAGATTTAAATTTTCTAAAATTATTATTATAGTGTTTGATAATTTAATTTTTAAAAATTTTATTTACGTTGTAATTATAATTTTTAATAGTTTAAACTTATTTATTTATGTTTGGATTAAGGCAAAAAAATACACATAAAATATTGGGTTTTATACTTCTTATATGACAGGTGAAGAAAGGTTCTCCTGGGACATGAAATGACATCGTTTTATTCTAAACCCTCTTTTATTCTATTTCTTGCTTTCCTTGTATTTGCTTTTCTACTTTCTTCGTCTTTTCATATTACACTTGCATTTGCACATAACGTTTGATTTCTCTTCCATGGAGTTGAAATCTTGCTCACGATAAATGGGTTTTCTTCCTTGAATACTCTGTTGAAGTCCCTTTTGATTTTCCTTTTCTTTGGTGTTCTTGGCTTCGAAGTATCTTGTCACATTGACGACTGTTTCGCTCCACCACCAGTTAGTTGTCTCTTCCTTTGCCCTGCTTTCGGTGTCATTTTTTGTTCTTTCTATTCTTTGCCGTTTTCGTTTTTGGCTTTTATCGTGCTTTATTTTCTTGAATTTTTTTTTTCTTTGTCTATCTCTTATCTTTATATCTGTCCTTTCGTTTTTCTGTTTTTTTTATTTGTTGTTTCAGAAGCTGGCTATGAATTTGACAGGAAAAAATTGATGGAATAAAATCATATGAGTTTTGGGGGCCACCTATATGAAGGTTGAATCGAATGAAGAAGCAAATGAACTTCTATGGAACACTGAAAAGGAGTCTGCCATATTGGTATCGGAAATTCCTTACCTTTTTTTTACAATTTAAAATAAATTGTTGAAGATGCTTGAAATTTGCTAGAAAGTTGACATGGTATATTATCAAATCACAACATTTCTTTGTTTTTGTTTTGTTTGAACTTTTGCCCTATTGAATAAAAGGGAAAATATAAATCACAATAGGTGAACTAGATTTCTTACAATTTCATTGAAATTGTCTGCGTACATTATATCCATGTCATGATTTCTAACTTACAAGTATGGTAGACCAAGCGGTCTTTTTAGAATGGTATCATATTTACGATTTTTCATGCATCAAAATTCAAGCTAATTCTTGAAATATAATATTTTGTAGAATGGAGATTTTTCTCCATGATGGATCACTCTGATATAACTATTGAAGACATTGACATGAGTAAAAATTTAGTATGTGTAGAAGATATTGTTGATTTGGAAAAAATACGGCTGAATTTAGAGAAGACGATCTTAGTGAAATCATGGCAAACAAAGATGGTGAATGTGGGAAAGATAATACACATGAAATTGTGGGAGGTATTGATACTAAATTAAGCAAGACCCCTATTTTAACTAGAGTTTTTGAGACATCAGAGAAGCTTATGTTTTTTTATAATGCTTACGCAAAAGGTAAGGGGTTCGGAATACGTAAGTAATACCATAACAAGAGTACAATTACAAAACAACCATATAGGTGGAATTATGTGTACTCGAAGCAAGGTGTCAAGGACTAATTGTTTAGCGATGTTACAAGTAAAGTTGGTGGATGGCCTATGGAAAGTGGAGAAGTTCAATGATACTCACAATCATCCATTGATTAACACTCCAACAAAGGTGAAGAAGTTTGTTTCTCAGAATGAATTGAGACGCTCGGATTTGACAAAATCTATTGTTTCTAAGCTTTATCAAGAGGCTTTAACATCTTCAAAAATCTCAAAGGTTGTGAGAGCTATGAACAAAGAGTTTGATCTTACTCCAGTTCAAATCAACAGTATTATATCCAACCAGCGAAAGAATAATGTGGGGCGAGAATGTCAGGGCATCATCAAATACTTTCAAAGGAAGTCCATGGTTGATGGAACATTTTATTTTGATATGGATTTAGCAGAAGATGGAACATTAAGAAGCGTATTTTGGGTAGATGGTGTAGATGGTAGGTTAAGAGCTGCATATGCTCCTTTTGGTGAAGTCATTATCTTTGATGTGACTTATAAAACAAACAAGTTCAAGTTTCCTTTTGCTCCTTTTGTGGGGGTTAATCACCATGGACATACAATTTTATTTGTTGCTTTTTTGTTAGAAGATGAAACGGAGGCCACATTTACATGGTTGTTTGAACAATTTCGGACATGTATGTTTGACAAGTCTCATGTTGCTATTATCACTGGTCAAGATAAAGCTATGGGAAAAGCAATTGCCAAGATATTTCCAGGAGCACGACATCGTTTTTGTGCTTGACATATAAAGAAACATGTTAGGAGTATAGTCAAGCACTACGCGCACAATTTAAAGATAGTTTTGATGTTAACTTTTGTGCGTGGTACAAAAGTCAAAACATTGATGAATTTCAAATTCAAAAGTCAAAACATTTAAAGATAGTCAAGCACTACATGCATGTGGTGTGTGTGATTGTTGTAAATTTCAAATTCCAATTTGTTGTAAGGAGTACAAGTTATACTACTCCTCTAGTCCTATAAAGGTAGAGAGAAAAGAATATATTTGATTCTGTCGGGAGAGAGAGAAAAGTTTTACATGAAGTACAATTTTACTCTTTATTTATTATTGTATTGACTTTATTTTCATGGGTATAATATATATTAAATAGGCAATAAGGGTAAAGCTGAAAAATTATTGAACTTTATAAAAAAGTTAATGAAATTTAAAGTTTTTCTTAGACTATATGAACATGCTAGAAGTACCCTATATAAAAGATTGAAGGAGTACTTTATGTAATCTTTGGAATATGATTGGTAATGAGAGTTATTGACACTGTCTATAGAGTAGTGTTTGTGTTGTTGAATGCCTCTTTTCAATATTTTTATAAGTTATTTTATGATTAATTTGAGACTTTTAATGCATTTTCTTGAACATTATTATATGATTAAATACTAATTTAAGTTAGGAACATTTTTATAGAATTAAGTGTGAATTAAATTAGTAACTTATTTAGTTTTCTTAATCTCTCCAAAAAAGTCAATTAGGTCTTATAATTAGGACCGAAGGTAGTATGTCTTATGTTTGGGACCAAAGGAGTAGCTGATAGCAATGAAGTTAGATGTAATAAATATAGCTTAATTTCGTGCATTAATTTAAATTATGGGTTAGATTTTCTTTTTCTTTTTCCTTTTTTTACCACTTCAATTCGTTTTCAGCTTTTACATAGTATTAAATAAATCTACTTTAAAAAAATGGGAAAATTACGTTGGCCCTCAAGGAACAGATATTTACATTTAGGTCCCTTGAAATGACAAAATTACTCGAGAAGTCCCTTGGGACTTCGTGTAATTATTTCGTAACGTAAAATTACTTTCCGCCCATAATGCATATTTCACAGGAAAGCGATTAACAACACAAAAAGCATAAATTAACAACACAAAATGCATGTATTAACAACAACTTTTGAAAACCCTGAATTTGTGTTCTTTCACTTCCAGAAGCGATTAACAATAGAAAAAGCATAAATTAATAACAGAAAATGCATGTATTAACAACAACTTTATTTATTAACAAAATTCAGGGTTTTCAAAAGTTGTTGTTAATACATGCATTTTTTCGTTGTTAATTTATGCTTTTTCTGTTGTTAATCGCTTCTAGAAGTGAAAAAACACAAATTTAGGGTTTTCAAAAGTTGTTGTTAATACATGCATTTTGTGTTGTTAATTTATACTTTTTGTGTTGTTAATCGCTTTTGTGTGAAATATGCACTATGGGCAGTAAAGTAATTTTACATTCTGAAATAATTACTCAGAAGTCCCAAGGGACTTCTGAGTAATTTTGTCATTTCAAGGGACTTAAATGTAAATATTTCTGTTTCTTGGGACCTATGTGTAATTTTCCCTAAAAAAATTGCTTACGTCTGTACGTTGCTTTCCAATGATATGTCTTCTTTGGAACAGCTCCAAAAGTCAACTTCATGAAGTTGACTTTGTCACATACCGTGGGTGCCATAGGCAGTTCATATTGTTTTGACTTCATTGTTTTAGTGAATAAATAAATCGATGGCATTTTTAACAATCCATCCAATCAGAAATATATGGACTAAAGCATATACGATACTTGTTTTATATATGTTTATTGGATAATTCATTTAACCAGTTCGTTCAAACACCATTTTAGGACATATATGTTGTATCATTTAATTCATTGTAGTTTTATGAGCTTGTTATCTCATTCAAAATGTACGGACTTAGCTTTGGTTTGACACTTGTTCCCCTCCGTGGTATTCTTTGATTCAAAAGAGCGCTGTTTTGGAGCAAATGAGGGCAATTTTTTTTTTTGGCCTTTTTAAAAATATATATCTATTTTAGGATCTTTTTGATATTAAAAAGATATTTTAAGATATTGACGGATACTAAAAAAAATTTTATGATTTTAAAAAATTATTTTAAAATACCAAACAACGAAAACCTTGTCAACTTTTATATATTATAGAAAATAACAATACTTTTCAAACTTTGTAGTTTGTACACAAGACACAAGAGTACCAATACTTTGATATAGATACTTGTCACCAATAAAAATTTGAATATATTTTTATAACAATTTTTTCTTAAAAATATTAGACCACTAGTAGATATATTGATTCATAACGATGATAGTTAAGGAGGGAACAAGTTTTCCGGTGTGAATAAAATGAAGGTGGGGCAGAATGGTGATAAACTGCATATATTCCAATGAGAAGAGAGTAAAGTTCAATAGCTGTTCTTGAGGCTCTGATGATTAGAAGAGAGTGTAAACAGTGTTTTTGTGCACTCTTGATAGATCGAATAGGTAATTAATCAGAAAACCATGGGAGCTGCAGCTTCTTCGTCATCATCCTCTGCAATTATTCCCAAGAAACATGACGTGTTTCTGAGTTTCAGGGGTGAGGACACTCGCAAAACCTTCACCAGCCATCTTCACACTGCCCTATGCATGAGCGGTATTCGAACCTACATAGATTATGAACTCCCAAAAGGCGATGATATTTCCCAATCACTCGTTCAAGCAATTGAAGACTCGAGCATATCTGTGGTGATCTTGTCTGAAAACTATGCTTCCTCAAAATGGTGTTTGAACGAACTGGTTAAGATACTAGAGTGTAAAGAGGTCCAAGAACAGCTTGTTGTTCCTATTTTCTACCAAGTCGACCCATCTCATGTACGCAATCAAAGGGAAGTTACCAGGAAGCATTTGCAAAACACTTTACTCAACAAAACCCTGAGAAGGTGAACAAGTGGAAACATGCTCTTTTTGAAATTGCAAGCTTAGCTGGCTGGGATTCTCGGATCTTTAGGTCAGTGCGTAGTTTTCTTTCTCTAAAACTATATCTTTGAATTATTAATTAACTTGACTTTCATACTTTATTGTTCTTTTCTGGGTTAATTGGCAACTTGACTTCGTACTTGTATTTGTTTATTCTGTTGGAAAAACTTGTTTAAACCGTGCTATTTTAAAATTGTATACCTTCAGCTCTAACTTCACTCATTGTTGTTAACTAGTTATACAACCTTTAAGAAAAATTAATCTGGAGTATAAATGACATAAATAAAAATAATTAGTTGTACAAACATGTATTGTATTTTATAGTATTGGGTTAAGTGGAAAATTTGCCTCAGAAGTTTCCGCTGAGGAGCAATATTACCCTGAAGTTTTTATTGTCTCAATGTTGTCCCGGAAGTTTTAAAATGTAGTAATGTTGCCCATTTTCATTAAAAAGTTAACGGTTAACGTTAGTTTTTTAACGGAATAAGGCAACATTGTTAAGTTTTGAAACTTTCTTTTCATGTTTATAACATTGAGACAAAAGAAACTTTCTACTAAGGGTAACAATGCTTTACCACTAGTGGGCCTATATTATTTTCCTGGATTTGCAACTTAACCTTATAATATTTTGTGTGGATTGCCATTTCTATCAGGAATATCTCCATAAGTATAGTAAAATTAAGGGATGTTCTTACTCATTTTGATATTGGAACAGAAACTATTCATTGGTGTTAAATTTCTGTTTGTGCCGCTGATCTTCTGAATCCCCGAGCCTTAATCCACCTCTATTTGAACCTTAAGCCTTCTCTCAAGTATAGAATATCTCAAATGAGAAAAACCCTCGACTTACGTGGAAGAAAACCCTCAAAATCATGTTTTATTAATGCAACTGCGCGTTTTTGGGTCCAACAACTGCTATAGCCCCCTTAACTCTGTGCCATATCACCAAAGAGGCTGACATGACTTAATGTTTAGTTATCTCCATGGACTCTTCCCTCTCTTGCTCAAAATGCGTAACTTCACATGCAAGAAATCTAACAATTATCAATGAAATACTTATTTACTTCAATTCTATCACTCTTAACTCATTTTCTCGTGTTAATGCTTTTTTATGCTAATTTATATTTTAGGGACGAATCACAACTCATTCGTAATATTGTCAATGACATTTTGAAAAGACTGAACCACATGTATCCAATTAGTACATTGCAAGGTCTTGTTGGAATTGAGGAGAATGCTGATTGTATTGAATCATTATTGGAAAATGTCTCAATAATTGGAATTTGGGGCATGGGTGGTATAGGTAAAACAACAATAGCTAGAGCTGTATTCACCAAGCTCTCCTTCCAATTTGAAAGTTGCTGTTTTTTTGAAAATTTAAGGGAAGAATCAGAAAAATATGGACTAAAGCATATACGAGATAAACTTCTCAGAGAACTATTGAAGGAAGAAGAGTCCATGGTTGGGTCCACATTTTCCATGAGAAGACTTAGTTGTAAAAAGGTTTTCATTGTGCTTGATGATGTTAATAATAGAAAGCAATTAGATTATTTGGCCGAAGAGTGTCATTCTTTGGGACCTGGTAGTAAAGTCATCATTACGACAAGAGATAAACATTTGCTTCTTGGAAGAGTTAATGAAATATATGAAGCCAAGCCATTGAGCTATTACAAATCGGTTAGCCTTTTCAACCTCAAAGCCTTTCACAAAGATAATTATGAAAGTGGATATGAAGAACTATCTGAGAGAGTTGTTGCCTACAGTAAAGGCAATCCTTTAGCTTTAATCACCTTGGGTTCATGTCTACATTCCAAAACTACAGAGGAATGGGAAAGTGCTTTGAAAAAATTAGAAAAGACTACCCATGAAGATATTCATGCAGTGTTAAAATTGAGCTATGATGGACTAAATTATGAAGAGAGAGAAATGTTTTTGGAAATTGCTTGCTTTCTAAAAGGTGAAAGTGTAGCTAAAGTAGTAGCCCTTTTAGACAGCTATGGCTACCATGCAAGAATTGGCTTGAGGACCCTCATAGATAAGGCTCTTATAAGCGTTTCTCATTATGTGGAGATGCATGATTTAATACAACAAGTTGGTCGAGAAATTGTTTGTCACAAGTGCATAAAAGATCCTGGAAGACGAAGTCGACTATGGAATCCTGATGAGATCTATGCTATATTAAAAAATAATCAGGTAAGAAAAAGAAGCAATTGACTTTCACACAAGAAATGTCTACAGTGAAAACAATTACTAATATATGATGATATTAACATACTTTTTTTTTGAATTTTGTGTAATTCAGGTAACTGATGCGGTTGAAGGCATAAGTTTAGATTTGTCTCAAGTTGGAGATATATGCCTAACTTCTAACACCTTAAAAAAGATGACTAATTTGAGATTCCTCAAATTCTATTCATCTGATTCGGATAGAAGGTCATGTGTGGATATTCCCTCAAGCCTAGAGTCATTTTCCAATGTATTATGTTATATTCAATGGGATAATTTTCCCTCCGAGGCTCTACCGTCATGTTTTTGTGCAGAGAAGCTTGTTGAACTTAGTATGAATGGGAGCAAGCTCAAAAAATTGTGGGATGGAACGCAGGTACAGTATTCAAATATGAGTTTAAATTTTTCTTGTCAATTGAAAATTTTGACTTTTGTTCCCCATGTAATGTTTCTCTTTTTAATCGGTACAGGATTTAGTAAATTTAAGGGGATTAAACCTTGGTGGATCTAAGCAATTAGCAGAGCTGCCTGATTTCTCCAAGGCACAGAATCTTGAATGGGTGAATCTCTTCTCATGTGAAAGTTTATTCCATCTTCATCCATCTATTTTATCTCTCCATAGATTAAAGTCCCTGTCGCTTACTAATTGCATAAACCTGAAGGTTTTGCAAAGTGAGAGTCATTTAAAATCTCTAGAGAGCCTTGGTGTTGATAATTGCTATAGCCTGAAGGAATTTTCATTATCATCAGAGAGCATAAGATTCTTACAATTAAATAGAACTGGCATTGAGTCATTGGGCTCCGCAATTGGGCATCTCCAGAAACTTACTAATCTCTCACTCAATTGCTCAAGACTGAAGAATATTCCAGTCAATGAGTTTTATGGATTGAGATCTCTCAAGGATCTTTCTCTTTGTGACTGTGGAGAGATAATTGATGAATCAAAGTTACACATCCTATTTGATGCTTTACAATCTCTAATTAGTTTTCATTTGGATGGAAGTTGCATCATCGCTGAGCTCCCCAGCAATATCAAGCATCTATCAAAACTAGAATCTCTTTCCTTAATGAATTGCAAGAGCCTTCAATCTTTGCCTGAGCTCCCACCATCCATCAAAGAGTTAGATTCTACCAACTGCACTTCGTTGAAGACATTAATACTCACTTCTCATACGGAATTTCCATTGTTGCCACAGCAAATAATGCAGCAGAATATAAAACCCTCTTCCTCAATCAGGTATCTCAGAAACCTGAGAAGGCTTATTCTTTCAGATTGCAATGTAGGGAACCATTCACTTTCCCATGTTATGGCGTTTGCTTATTTCTGTTTGAAGCGTGGGGTACATAGAAATCAAATGGTTGATGTTTGCTATCCTGGAAGAGAAGTTCCAGATTGCTTTATACATAACCGGATGACAACTAAAGCTCCCAAATTCGTAACTATTGAGCTTTCTTCAACCATCAATAACTTGCAAGGCTTCATTTTCTACTCTTTTGTTCCGAAGTTTACTCCAAAGGAAAGTTGTTCTTACCGCTTAAAATGCCAAATTTATGATGAAGATGGTGATGAGTGCGGCTCAAGCTTGAGTTTTGTCCTAACGAATGTTAATTCACGTCATGTTTTTCTATGGAACACTTATAGCAACATATTAACAAAATATCCAGACGCCAATTACAAGCCAAGGCTTTCATTTGAATTCTATGTTGTTACATATGATAGGGATGATTTTATTGGGTTTAGTTTTATGAAGGAAACGAAACAGGATGGCTTGATTGAAGCATGTGGAGTCTGCCCAATATATGCCCCAGATTATCACAACTTCCCTCAACAAATGGAATTGGAGTTGGGAACGAAGGAACACACTACCTTTGATGATTTTGAGGAGCTTTCATTTCGTAGAATACTGGACTATGCTAGTTTCTCACTGAAACAAGAACCATGTGGTTATGTCGAAAGGAGTATTATTTCAAAGTGGTTTGAACACAAAAGCTTGACAGAAAAGTCTTCTGTCTTTGTTCATCTTAATCCTAGTTTTGATGGCTTATTGGGTTTCATTTTCTGCTTTGTTATTCCTCAGTTCTCCTTAACAGAAAGGAATCAATGTCGCTCATCGTGTGGATACTATGATGAATATAACATTTATCAAGAAGGCCCTAGAGGATGGCACCATTCAATGATAGAATTGAATTCAAATAATGTTTTCCTATGGTATGATCCGCTCTACTGTGAACTCATTCTAGAGGATATTCAAAGCAGAACAGGCCCTAGTAAAACAAGGAAAGATAAATCAAAGGTCACTTTTGAATTTAAGTTTGGTGATTGCTTGATCAAAGAATGTGGAGTTCACCCAATATATGCCTCAGAATACAGAGAGTTCCTTCAACAAAAGGAATTGAAGTTGGAGTCAATAACCGGAAGAAAGCGGCATCGGAACATTGATGATGAGCAACAACAACCCACTCCCACAAAGAAATGGAAGAAGTGTTCAATGCTGAGTTTGAAGTCTAAGATAACTCATGATCTTGATGAGTTGCTATTTTCATTCTCACAATTGAATTTGGAATGCGTGAAGGACAACATCCGTCATATATAAATTCTGTATGGTTCATTTTCTGGTATTTATATGCCTTTCTCGTTAAATTTCATCGAGTAAGCAACTGTTTTTATCTGGTATATATGCACTGTGTTAGCAAAATTATAGATGGTGAAGAAATGTGTAAAAGTGGATATCTTCCAAAATTAAGCATCTGTTCTGTTTTTAAGTACAAAGCTATTACCCCGCTCTAATGTTTTAATTCTGTTGATATGCTTGAATCGCCTTATTTTCTAACTTAAGCTTTGACTTACTGTTGGCTTATTACAATGAGCAGGTTTCTTCTCAACTAACGTCATTGAAATTTTCCTTGACTCAGTGTGTAGCAATAAACAATATGCAGTTGGTATGTAGCCTTGCTTCATTGTATAACATCTTCAGTCATCAAAACCCATTTGAAAAATAATCAAACAAAACTTAGAGTCATCTCTCTGCTTAAGCTGTTGAGTTTCATAAATGCCCTTTTTGCTTTGTTCATTAGTTCACCATTGCTGGAACCACTATTTCCAACAGAAAAGTCTTAATTGGTCTTTTTTCCACTTTTTGAATTTATTCTGTTTTTTAATAGTATGTCTATGGGATTATTCCTCTTTAATATGAATGAAATATATATTTCTTTTGTTCATCATTGAGTGGTATCTATGTTCAGCCATTGACCTCTAAGCTTTTGACTTGGGCCTAAAGAACACAGCTGAAATTGCCTAATAATCTTGATAATTACGAAGCTTCATTAATGCTCTTGTATTTTTAACACTAATAAGTTGGTGTGCTATATCTGTATGAACTCAGTTTGATATGATCAAATGTGGTGTGGGGTGTTGATTATGCAATTGCTAGATTCACTTTGATCTTCTCCATGATGCAAATCATGTGTTTGGTCCTTATATCTTTTTCAGCTAATGTACTGTCTTTTCTTTTGCTGATTGACCTAGTATAAGTCAACAAGAAGATCATGAACCATTGGTATTAAAAAAAGTCAAGGTTCACCAGTTCAGGTTTCATTATCTCTATGACAATCCGTTGTTTTACATAGCTGCACCACTGGCCACTAATTTCATGTGTCAATATCTTGCAATACTATATGCTTGGAAAATATTTATACCGGTCATTTGCGAACATAGTTCTGAAGAATTTGAAATTGTTTCATATTCACTTGCTGTTTCATTTAGGCAGATGTTTCTCAAAATAACAATTGTACACATTAGTGATGGCCCCCTCACTCAAATGAATTTCCTTCGGAGTCCTTGAAATCAACAATTTGTTCTGACAACTGTGTCTGAAATTTTCAGGTGATATTTCTTATCCCTTTCCATATATATACACAGTAAAAGAGCAAATTGTTGTATATCTTCACTATCTGCTTCATAAAATGGGATTAAATCATGTATGATTCCTTTCGGTGTTTGTACGCCTCTCTTACTAAAATTTCATCTAGCAAGTAATTGTCGTTATCTAGTAATTAAGCATTGTGTTAGCAAAAATTGTAGGGACGGTGAATAAATGTTTAAAAGTGGATATTTTCCAAATTAAATACCTATTTTTAAGTAAAAAATCTATTACCTTCTAATGTATTTAATTCTGTTGATATACTTGAATCACCTTATTTCCTAACTTAAGCTTTGATTTATTGTTGGTTAATTACAATTAGTAGGTCTCTTCTCAAGCTAACTATATGGTGGTCAATTATGTAGCTATCAATGAGCACAAGAAACACCAATATAAAAGAGGTTGTATATCATAGTTAATCCTTCATGACTGCTTTTTGACTTGGTTCGGTCAGCAGGTCTCTTTTCTGAGGAATTTTGAAATCTGGGCAACTAGAAAGGAGTCTTGGACTGAAATTGCCGTCTTCTTGTTCATGCTGTTACGTTTCTTAGTTTCAGAAGAAATATCAAAAATAATTTGAAAGTGTAGAAACACAACATTAAGCTTCCAGTGCTTATGCTTTTGTAATTTAGGCAATTTCTTCTGTTATTTTTTTCCTTTTTTTTTTCCTATGTGTTCTTTTCTTCTGCTGCTAAAAGTCTATTGAATCATGTTCTGTGGCTCTGTAATTCAAACTTCAAATTCAATTTTTCAGTATTAGCATAAAGGATTATTATCAACATGTTGATGACTTTTTGCATGAGCATCTGATATCCTGGACCTACCTCCTTTTTAACTCAGAGGATTTATCTGGGTCCAGACAAATCTAGATCGAGCCGGGTTGAACTACAAGGGCGGAAAACTCTACCACTAAACGCTTCTACGTTCTCAGAGCTCGAACTTGAGACTTTTGTTTAAGCTGAAACAACCCCAACATGTTGATGACTTTAATTGTAGATTGTGAAGAGAAATTGATTGTGCAGGAATTTGATCTCCTTGGTTGGGCCATTTTTTGTGGCAGAGGATTTTGTGTGTGTGGATAAAAAGGACAAGATCTAGTCTTGGAGTTTAATACAAAACATATAACATCTAATCAATAAGAAAAGAACTGATAACACATAGAAAGCTGCATTTAACTATCTATAAGCGCAGTAATTGGCTAACAAAGCTGCATTAAAATTATCAGATTGCTATTAGTTTCGTGCGCCATCTTTGCTATCCGATCAGATTGCCACTTCTCTGTGGACATGTATAAGTGGTAGAGGATATCTTGAAAAGGCCTGATTATAACACACTATAGATGAACTGTTTCATAGATAATCTGAATTATATTTGTAATGAAGCTTGAAGGCTATCATGTACAGTGGTATTTTATGCTGCGCGTGTGTTGTGTAAGATTGTTGCAAATTTAAATGTCTTTGTTATGATGATTACAAGTTACAGTAGTGCTTGGGGGATTTTTCAAGCCTACCCGGAGTTTACAAATTTGCAATACCAAGCATATTTATGTAAATTTAAGATGGGTGAATTAAGAGTTCTTGTTTTCTAGATTGCTAGTAATTAAAAGTTTAGGATAAACCAAAAATGGCTCTAAGGAGTCTCCAACTTCTTACAGTTTTTTCTATCATTGTATATAGTGTATGTTGTAAGCCCAATCACATGGGCTAATAAAACATGAAGTTTCAAGTGTCATTTGTTATAACTACAAGGTTTGGACCTCTTTATTGTAACATGAAGTTTGCCAGCCAAGCAATTCTAACAAGACTTGAGTTCAAAATGAGTATAGCAGATTTTGTTTTGGTCCAAAAAGTGAATGATATTAATTATAATAGCTTATTATTTAACATGATTTCAAACACAATTGACCCTACCATCAATTGGTGGAAGTTGCTTATTGTAACAGAGTAATCATTATTCCTCCAAACCAAGCCACTGTTTAAGTCAGAGGAAGCTGCAGTGAAATAGCAAAGCAGTCACATTTATCTTTTCAATGTAGGCCACACAATTTGTGGGACTTTATTTACGTACAACTTTTCATATGCAAATGCAATTCTGCAAGAGACTTGACTTCATACTAATTTGAACCCAAAAGAATAATTATATACTTTGTTGTTTCGGTTTTAAATATAAAAGCTATGTGCATTGTATAAAAAATATGTGTTAGATTCCTTAAACTCTCCCCATGCTCATATATAGCCTTAGGTTTCACATGAGACTTTTTTCCTTAGTCGGTTACTGCAAATAACAGCATTATGCACTAGTTAGTTCATAGGCCATTTGCTTCCTTTCATTGTACTGGGTATCATAATCCAACCCTAGTGATGGTAGTATCTAATTACTAGGTTTTATTTTTAGGTTCATGAGTTGAGAATATTTGCCACGTAAATTAAATCCAGTGGTTGTGACAGTTGAAAATGTAAGAAATATTTAGATCAAGCATCACAAAGTTGAGGTTGTGTTTCACTAAATTATAACACCCACTTTGCCCTAATCGATGAATCCTTCCTTGAACCTGCCAAGTGCCAACCGTGCACGTAAGTATTCCTTTATCAAAAGTAGTGATCTCTGGTTTCATATAAATTGACTAATAGCTTTTTATTTTATTTTTTTTCTAAATGATTGGCCATATTCATTTTTTGTTGGGAGATGTTATGGACCCGTATATTAGGCCTAGCAAATATGTGGTCCAGTGAGAGTATTTACGACAGAATCCCTCTTTAATTAGGTAAAATGCTAATTACCCTCATCGTGCCTATAATCCAGGAAGTACAAGTAGTGGAGTAGGAATTTGCAGAACATGGGAGGCACACACTGCCTGAGTAACGGATTCACAGTCATGAGAGCGAAACCCTAGGTAATCCCTATAAATAGGAGATTACCCACCAGGTGCACTCTCTACATTCTCTATTCCATTATTTACTATTCAGCCTCACTGTGCACACACCTCACCCCTCTGGCGAAACGCCGCTCCTGTGTAGCACAGTGATCTAAGAACGCTCCTTGATATCTTCCTCATAGGTATCATTGAGCAATCACCTTCTCTTAGGTGTTTAATCCATAAGCATCTCTGAGAAGACATTTGATCCAATGTTAACATCCCCTAGCCTATTGAGGCTAGTGGCACCAACCGTAGGGATCTATAAACTTTGATTCCCAAACCACAGAAAACCACAAACGACCACTGAAAATGGCTGCAATCACTAGGAGTCGCTTGATGACACCCGCAGGATCGCCGAAGAAGGATCATAGCGGTGCGCAGGAACAAACGATCCAGTTTTTGGATTCTGTTGCTCCAGATCCTCATCATGGTATTGTGAGGATAGAGGATGAGACAGAGGATACAACGAATTCCCCTCATCTGAGTCGAGGTGTACGGCAAGGACAGCGAGTGGTTCAACAAGATCTTCCTCCCCCTTCTCTTGAGTTTCAAATTGAACATCCCGACATTACAATGCTGCATAAGACGGTGGGTTTGTTGGTCCAACGAATGGAGAACATGGAAACTCGCCAACAACTTCAGAGAGAAGAAGATGTCCGACTTATCTAGGAAGACATGGATCGCCGAAATGCCATCTAGCGGCAAGAAGAATAGAGATGGATAAGGCAAACACTGGAAGAACATATCGGATAAAGGGAGAAACAAACTCAGAATGCAGAACGAGATGGTGCTGGTCCAAGTCGGGTCATGGCCTTGACTTCTGTGCACACAAACGTTGAAGAACCCAGTGAAAATCATGAGGAGGAGAATTTGGTTGCCAACGACTGAGATAAGGTTCCTAAAGGAGAAACTAGAAAAATACTGTTGCTCGAAGAACGTATAAGGATGCTGGAGAACCTTACCCAGAACATCGGCCGGATACTAGCAAACCTAGCCGAGTCAGTGATACGACGGCCACAGAGGTCGACGTGGACATTCCCCAAGTTACTAATGCCGACCTATCTCGGGCAAAGGGAAAGCAACCGGCCGAGAACTTGGATTTGAGTAAGAATGATGCGGCACCCCCATCATTTACCATGCCCAAGACATGTACAGAAGGACATGGCGAAGATAGAATCCCAAGCCAATTTTAGACGAGATCATGGTTGCCACCTATCCTAAGGGTCTGAACTCAAGAGAATTACCGAAGTATGATGGGAGTCAGGACCCGCTAAACCATCTTAATAACTTCAAGATGGAGATAATGGTGAAAGGAATAGTGGGGCATGTCATACCCCGACTATTCACGGGGACTTTGCGAGGAGCCGCGCAGATATGTTTCATTCGTTGCCATTGCATTCTATCCGAGATATCAAAACCTTGGAGCAGAAGTTTTTGCTGAATTTTGTGACAAGCAGAAAACAGCCGAAATTGAGTCTCAACTTGGCTAGGTGAAGCAATCACCCGGTGAAACATTGCAAAAGTATCTGGAGTGCTTTAAAGATACAACCACCAGATGGGTTGGTGATCACGGGAACAGTAGTCAACTGTCGCGTTAAAAAAATTTTCGTTGATAATGGCAGTGCTGTAGACATTATTTTGTGGGACGCGTTCAAGCGCATGAGGTTTAACCCTGAAGATTTGAAGCCATGCAAGACAACCTTGACGGGTTTCAATGGACAAGATACTCGGCCGAAGAGGTATATTGATCTTAAGTTGACTTTAGGTAGCCGACTTTCCGTCCTCGTACAATATCATCTTGGGGCGACCTACCATACACGACTGGTATATGCTGGTGTCCTTAAAGCACTAGAAGTTGAAGTTAGTAAACAAGAATAATCAAGTTGTTACTGTAAGGGCGATCAGAAAGAGTCCTAACAATGTTATTTCAAGACGGTCAAAGAGGGTAAGAATGATCTAACATTGACACCCCGGGAAGGCAAGAGTAAGGCTTCCAAAGCCGAGTTAAAAGATAAATCGGTCAATCTAGTTGAACTAGATTTACACGAGGAAGAAAAGATGCAAAAGATAGAACAAACGGCGAGCTAGAGGACCTCGTTTTGGGTTTGGAACCAGGATAGGCCACTAAAATCGGTAAAGCATTGGACCCGAGGTTCATGTGGAGCTTGAAGGTTTCTTGAAGGATAATAAGGACGTGTTTGCTTGGCAACCATCCGAGATCCCGGGGGTAGATCTAGACTTTTGCTGCCATAAGTTGGCAATTCGTCGGGATCCATCCCAGTAGCCCAGAAGAAAAGGAAGATTGGCGAGGACAGAGGAAAAGCTTTGGAAACACATGGAAGGAGCTGTTGGAAGCTAGGTTCATCGAGAGGTGCAGTATACAACATGGTTGTCCAACGTCATCTTGGTCAAAAAACCTAGCGGCAAATGGCGGGTATGCACAGATTACAAGGATTTGAACAAGGTGTGTCCAAAGGACTCTTTCCCAATGCCAAATATAGACCAGTTGGTTGATAACTCCTTCGGATTTAAATTACTTTCTTTTATGGACGGAACTCCGGTTACAATCAAATTTCCATGCACCCGGATGATCAAGAGAAAACCACATTCATCATTGAGAAGACCAATTATTGCTATAATGTTATGCCGTTCGTTCTAAAGAACGCAGGGGTTACTTATCAAAGGATGATGAATTGGGTATTTGAGGATTAGCTGGGAAAAAATGTATAAGTATACATAGACGACATGATCGTCAAATCTCGGCAAATAGCGAGTCATGTGCAAGATTTATAGCAGACATTTGATAAGCTAAGGGAATACCGGATCTGTCTTAACCCGGTGAAATGTGCTTTTGGTGTCTCGGCTGGGAAATTCTTAGGCTTTCTGCTTACGCACAGAGGAATTGAAGTCAATCTGGATAAATGCCAAGCTATGCTGATATGAAAGCACCAAGAAATAAGAAGGAGGTTCAACAGCTGACAGGGAGGTTGGCAGCACTGACTACATTTCTCCCGAAATCGGCAAAAAATTCTCTTCCATTTTTTAAATTGTTAAAGAAAGAAGCGTCGTGCGAATGGAACCTCGAGTGTGAAGTGGCCTTTATGAAGATTAAGCAATGTTTATCTTCTCCGCCGGTTTTGTCCCAGGAGAGAGCTTGATTTTGTACTTGTTCGTCGGCGAGGAGGCTGTCAGCGCCGTCTTGGTCAGGGAAGCTGAGGATGGCCAAGTTCCGGTTTACTTTGTAAGTCGAGCTTTGAAGGCTCAGAAGTGGGTATCAAAAGCTTGAGAAAATGGCTTTTTCTCTACTCATTGCTGCAAGACGACTCCATCCCTATTTTCAGAGTCATCAGATTGTGGTATGAACAAGCCAACCAATACGACAGATCCTCTATAAACCGGATTTGGCGAGGCGAATGGTCAGCTGGGCTATCGAGTTATCCGAGTTTGATATAGTTTACGAAGCCCAGCATGCCATCAAGTCACAAGCATTGGTGAACTTCATAATGGAGCTAACCCCGTGAGAAGGCAGGGAGAGGGAAGATAATCCAACTTGGAAGCTATTTGTTGATGGATCGTCAAATAAAAAGGGGAGTGGAGCCGAGATTATCATAGAAAGTCCAGAAGGAGTTGCGCTCGAACACTCCCTCCATTTCAATTTTTCAACTTTTAACAATCAGGCCAAGTATGAGGCCCTAATTGCTGGGTTGCAGCAAGCTAAGGAAAATGGAGCCAAGAGAGTTCACGTATCAACTAATTCCCAGCTGGTAGCATCCCAGATAGAAGGTACCTACTAGGTTAAAGGTCCCTTGATGGTCAAGTACTTGGGAAAGGTTAAACAAATTATGGCTGAGTTTGACGAAGTGACCGTGGTACATATCCTAAGAGGGGAGAATGTTAGGGCAGATATTTTATCTAAACTGGAAAGTACGAAGAGCCCTGGGAATCACCGCACGATCATCCAACAAAGTTTGTTAGAGCCAAGCTGTATGATGATAATTTCACAAGTCAGTGACCGGAGAAAACCCATTGCCGACTATCTTGAGAGAGGAATCCTACCCGTCGAGCTAGCAGAAGCAAAGAAGCTGATAAGAACAGCGGCCTCATATGCAATGATAGATTATGAGTTATATTGAAAAGGTTTTCATTCCCCAATGACGAAGTGCCTAGCTTTAGCTGAAGCCGGATATGTGTTATCCGAGATCCATGAGGGAATTAATGGACACCATATGGGTGCAAAGGCGTTAGCCCGAAAAGCTGTGCGAGCCGGTTACTTCTAGCCTACAATGGCCGCAGACTCCAAAGATCATCTGCACAAATGCGGTAGTTGTCAGAAGCATGCCAATATAATACGAACTCCCCTATTAGAGCTAATGTCTATTTTGGCTCCATGGTCGTTCTACAAATGGGGCATGGATTTGTTGGGACCATTCAAGGCGGCCCTAGGGCAGCTACAATGGTTCGTAATGGGTGTGGATTAGTTTACAAAATGGATAGAGCAGAATCGTTGGCAACGATTATATGGGCATGAGTGCAGAAATTTCTACAAAGAAATATTATATCCTGATTTGGGATCCCAGCCGAGATTATCATGGATAACGGAGCCCAGTTTACTGATAAGGGTTTCCGAGAGATGGTTGTTGACTTCCATATTGAGCACCACTTTGCCTCAATGGAACATCCGCAATCTAACAGACAAGCCGAAGCGGCCAACAAAGTTATTGTTGACGGACTGAAGAAGAGGATGGAGGAGGCCGAATCAAATTGGGTGGAACAGTTGTATTCCGTTTTGTGGGGACAATGAACTAGTGTTCAAACGGCAATTGAGGAAACCCCGTTCAGACTTACTTATGGATGCGAGGCAATGATCCCGGTTGAAATTGGTGAACCCTCATGGAGGAGAATTAAGGCTTTACATGAGGAGGATGAGAATAGCAAAGCGATTGCAATAGAGTTGGACCTAATTGATGAAGTCAGAGTCACGACGCATTGCTGAGATTCAGGAGCCAATTGCAAACCGATATAACAAGAAAGTTAGATCTCAGTCCTTTGAGAAAGGTAACCTCATCCTTCGATGGGCCGACATAGGCAACAAGAATGCCAGCCAAGGGAAGCTCGCTTCAAATTGGGAAGGCCCATACTGGGTGACAGAAAACCTTCGCAGAGGCACTTATAAGCTTAAGACGCTGAAGAAGAAGGCCGTCAAGCGAACATGAAACGCAGATAAGTTAAAGGCGTACTATAGCTGAAAGCCGAGTTCCACCAAGAAGCGACAGTATCTCGAGTTTATGTAAAGCCTTTTTAATTGGGATTATCCAGAGGCGATGTGATCGCGAGTCTATTCCTACGGGAAATTATGTAGCGATGGCATTGCTACCAAGAATTAATGAATTTTGGGTCAAGGAACCCACTTTCAGAAAGCACGTGATAACAATGCTGCCAAGTTGACAAACATGTATGAATTCATGGTCAAGAAACCAGTTTTCGAAAATCATGTCCGAGGCTAAAACATGTATGAATTCATGGTAGATAAACTAGTTTTTGAAAATCATGTCAAAGCAAAACATGTATGAATTCTGGGTAAAATCATGTCCAAGTAAACATGTATGAATTCTGGGTACAAAGCCCAGTTTTCAAAAATCATGTTCAAGATAAACATGTATGAATTCTGGGTACAAAACCCAGTCTTCGAAAATCATGTCAAAGCTAAACATGTATGAATTCATGGTACAGAAACCAGTCTTCAAAAATCATGTCAAAGCTAAACATGTATGAATTCATGGTAAAGAAACCAGTCTTAAAAAATCATGACAAAGCTAAACATGTATGAATTCATGGTAAAGAAACCAGTTTTTGAAAATCATGTGGAACTTAAGCATGTTTAATCCGTGTTGTATGAACCGATTTTTTACAAATCATGTTTGATAAAGCGGAAGGCCTACGAGGCCGAGATATGACAAGTCATCTGGGATAACGAAGCAAACCGTTCTATCGACCTTGATCAAGTCGGGTTGTTAAAGTTTAGTGAAATAAAACTAACCCAAAACATTTGACAAGTTTGCTATTATCTTGGATTGGACTTTCATCAAGATCACTTTGGCGGGTTCAGGAAAACTCTTACGAACATAATGAATGTAACATTAAGGGTTAACTCGGTGATCTACAAGAATTTGATAAGCAAAGAGCAAAGATTCAATATACGTGAACAGTAAGTAATTTCCATTAAATTGAAAATTGTAATGTTAGTGTAGGAGCATCACA
Organism: Acacia acuminata; assembly: GCA_019022655.1. NCBI lineage: Eukaryota > Viridiplantae > Streptophyta > Magnoliopsida > Fabales > Fabaceae > Acacia > Acacia acuminata. The sequence goes on from JAFJYI010000036.1 coordinate 678,352, forward strand.
TGTTTATCAAATTTCTTAAGTCGGGTTATAACCTCGACGACAAATGGTTGAGAAAGCAATCAAAGGGCCTAAAAAAGAAAGTGTCCTAAATTCCACCAAGGAAGGCGTTTATCAACCAAAAGTCAAGGACACTGAAGTTGTGCATGAGACTAAGAGGGAGGAGCTTGTTCTTCTTCGTCTTCATCTTCATCTGCCCCCGGAGGGATCAATTTTCCTTTCTCATTGACATAAGCTTGATAGTCCAGTCCGGAGGTGTTCAAGGTGACTTGGGATTCAGAACCCAGATTTGCGCCACGGCATTATCAAAAGATTGCACGGCCGCACTGGCGTACTCTGTAAGCTAGGCCCTTGCGCAAGATAGTTCCTCATCCTGAGCCTTCAGCAGGTCTTCTAGATGGGCGGCGTCGGCTTGCACCTTCTCCCCGAACAGCATGTCATTGTTATGAACATCCTCCAGATGGCGAATATCTGAATTTGCTGTCGTCAGCTTTTCCTCGGCCTGGGACAGGCTCGTCTTGAGCGCCAACACCTCCTCCTGCAATTTGTCCTTCTCGGCCTGGACAAGGTCGAAGTGGTCTGAGTTTGAGAGCTGGGGGTTGGAGTTGGAGCATCGGGCCATCCAGGGCTTGTTTACCTTTGGATTTTTTTGGAAGCTCCTTCTCCACGTTTTGACCCATCTTTTGGTATTGAACGCTTGCAGGAGGCTCCAGTGGCGGCAACCTCCTTTGTAGGAGCCATATGGGTGGCTGCAATAGGGCCACTTCGAGGTAGCAGCAGTGTGAGCAGCCCCGGCACCCTCGGTGCCCTCAAGGAGTATTTGAAAGACGCCCAAAAATCCTGGCCTTCCCATAGTTTGGTCTTCAAGACAGAAAGCAAGATGTCATTTCTATGAGTAATAAAGATAAAAAAATGCATAGTACGTAGAGAAGAGGGTATATATATATTCTCATACTCGCCGCTGGTCGTCTTCTAACCAACGGTGTGGGGATGTAATTGGCCGAGTCCATAGGATTTTTCAATGAGCCGGCAAGCTTCACAAGCTTTAGTTGGACCACTTCTTCGGTGTCAGAAAGACTCTTGGGTTTTGGGACAAAGTCTTTGGGCTTAAGAGTATGGTAACGTATAGACCAATATAAGGGAAAATTTTCCTCGACTTCCCTAGAATGAGCGGTCTGGAGAAACCAAGGTAGTTGCCTAGTTTCGGCAACAATTTTGATAAAGGCGGGCTTGAAGTTTTTCCACAAGTCCATAAAAGGTTTGAAAAGCTTGCGATCGCGGATGCTTCGGAGTGAGGTCCAGCCGAACCACATCGTGGTACCTCTAGAAAGGACATTGGTTTCCAGTGGAGAAAAGAAAGACATGAAAACCAGAATGGTACAGATAATATATAGTTCTTTACATAAATACTCAATGGCGACAACAAATGCCCAACCATTGGCGTGAAGTTGTGTGGGGGCAAGGTGTAGATGGTTCATAAGGCGTATTTGAAAGTCGGTGAAGGGAAGTTTCACACCGAGTAGGGTGATAACATCCCGATAAAGGAAAAAGAAATGAGGATCGCTATCCCTTGGTCGACAGGCAGCAACCGATTCACCTTCTAGGGGCAGCCGTATGGTATATCCCTTTCTGTCCTCGAGCCCGAGTGATGAGATGCCGACCGGGGTCATAGTGTTTTTAATGCGTGTCACGCAAATGTTAATAGCAGGGCTTGAACCGGTTGGGACTTGGGAGGAGGCGGATGAGCTGGACCCCCGGTCATGGATGGGTTGGTATAGTGTGAAGACGAAGCCATCTATACCTAGAATAAAGAAAAAGGGTAAAAATCAGAAAGTGATAGATACCTGAGGCAATCATGTTACATCGGAACTTATCCAAAAGCAAGTTGGCCTCCCTATAATGCTCTAACCTAGCGAGCTCAATGCTTTTATGGCAGCACTCGTCACAGGGTGTTGGGCCTTGAGTTTGAAAGACTAGGGTAAGAGTAGTTTGACCCAAGTTTGGTGCAAAGGTTGAAGGCGGTGGTACCCTGACGTTCCCTTACTCCTATTTCTTCTGGGCTGAGGAAGTAGGGTTTCACCCCTTTCTTCTTCGGTCAAAGGTGTTTCCCAGAATGAGAACTTTTTGGATCTAGAAATGTTCTTAAGGATTTCTTTGTCAGGCCTACTGTGCATATCTAAATTAGTGTTTTGAGTGATGGTAGTTGAAAAAGGGGAAGAGATTGTGGTTTTGAAAATGTGTGGTGTGATACGGGCCATTCCCTATTCCCAGAAAACCCAGAAATGCACTAAAAAAGGTCTAAAAACTCACGGGAAGGCTACCCAGAAAGTGAAGAAGAAGAAGAGGAATGCAGAGATAATGGATAGAATAATGTGAAAACAAAGAAAGAAGGGAAACAGTGAAAGTACTTGTTGAGAGTTGAAAAAGAGTAAGAAAGCTTATGAAAAAGGGAGCGTTTTGGTAAGGAGATGAACTCTCTGAGAAAGCAAGGGTGTACGCGAGTGCAAAGTGGTATGACAAAGGAGCTAGCGGGAATATATAGACGTTGCCGATTTGAAAAGTCAGGGGTCGCGACATCAATACATACCAAGAATTAGGGTTAAAACCCTAAAAAGTAATGATGGCTAAAATGAAATGTTGTGAGCATTAATGCGCATAGATATCATAGGTGGCAGAAGTGGCCAATCCGCATAAAGCGACGGTTGTGAGTCATGACGTGTCTGGATACACAGCTGTCAGTAATAAAGCAAGTGGAGTCTGTTCGGATTCTACGTTCTGATGTCACCCCGGATTGGGGGCAACATGTGGCAGGAGTTCATCCATTCAAAGAATGGAAACATAAATCTCGGCTGACTTAGAATGATCTTTCAGAACCAAGTAGACATGCGTAAAAATCAAAGTCGGAGTAGCCTGGGGATGAACCTCGGTAACATCTGGGATATGTTGTAAAATATACAAAGAGAAACTAGCTCAAGATAGAAAGTATTTTTCCATTAGTAATTGGATGGCTTACATGACATTCTTACAGAGAATAAACTGAGTTATTGACTCAAAAAGGAAAATATAAAGCCAAAATACAACAGATAATCAGAATTGGCAAATTATCAGTGGGGGCATCCCAACTTGTTATAGATAATTGGCATCCAAAGTCACCAGCAGTAATCGACAAGTTCGCAAGATAAACTCTTTAGTGCCGGATGAGCTTCAGATGGCCATCGTGTGGTGAAGATCCCATAAAATCTTCAAAGATCCCAGTTAAAGTTGAGCCAGGTGGATGAAGATTGGCAAATATATCTGGGCTATCGTCAGAGATCCCAGTTGAAGTTGAGCCAGGTGGATGAAGACTGGCAAATATATCTGGGCTCCCAGATGCTCGTTGGGCCTAGGGGTGGAAACAGGCCAGGCCTCACTCTTAATAGGCCAGGCCTGTTATGCAAGGAAGTGGCCTGAGCCTGGCCTGTGGCCTGTTACAGGCTAAAATTTTGGCCTGAGCCTGGTCTGTGGCCTGTTAAGAGGCCTGTATTTTTTACAGGCCGGATGTAAACAGGCCGAAAACAAGCCTAACGTAAATAGGCCGAAAATAGGCCTACAGTATACAAATCGACAACAGGCCGAAAACAAGCCTAACATAAGCAGGCCAAAAACAGGCTTGAGTGAGGGAAATTGATTTAAGGACTTGGGGTTCTTGGTTTGAAAGGGCAAACAGGAGGCTTTGAGTGAGGGAGGGGTGGAGGGATATTAATTAATATATATATTTTAAAAAAACTAATTATTCTTAATAGGTAGGCTTGTCAGGCCTAACAGGCCTATTTGGAGGCCTAGGCCTGGCCTGTTAAGACAAACAGGCCTTGGCCTGGCCTTTTAGCATGACAGGCCAGGCTTGACCAGGCTTTTAACAGGCCAGGCCTAACCAGGCTTTTAACAGGCCAGGCCACAGGCCCCTTTCTTATTTCCACCCTAGTTGGGCCGTACGAATGAAGATTGACAAATATATTTGAAGTGGGAGGCTGGCAAGAAGAAGCCTCGGCGTTATGTTAAATTTTTTCTTCTTCACTTTTACCTTATGTCCCCACGCTCCCGGAATGCTCGAAGCTTGGAATGAATGGGTAAAGAATGACTCTTTTGACATGTATGAGTGAGCTCATATGAAACAGCAGTTCATCGGTAAGACTAAAGAAATGATAGAGGAATAAGAAAGTTGAGAAGTTTTTGAGGAGAAAGTAAGAAGAGGAGACATGAATTTATAGGCATTTTGAATCCGAAACGCCAGGGATAATTAATGCCTCATAATTAATGTTTCTCCAATCAAAAAGTTTATCTTTTTCCAAAAAGTGCAATATGACTGGATCGAAAAGACGCGGACATTAAGTGCGCACGAAAACCAAGGAAAACGCCAGGATTGGCTATTACGTGGAAATGATGGTTACATACCCCAAGGTGGGCAGGCGAATAGCTACCACTATCCTTGGAGAGTCACACCTATTCATATGCTGGTAGGCCCTCATGATAACCCAAATTGGGGGCAACACGTGACAGGAGCTCATAGCCGGTTATGACCAAGTTCATAACGTCGGTTATGACCGAGGTTCAGTTGTCAATGTAAATCTCGGTCATCATGAAGGAATCTGAAGGTGGAGCTATATACCCAAGAGGGGGGTGAATTGGGTATTTTAAAACTTTTGAAAAAGCTGCTGTTTTTAGACAACAAAAACGAGAGATGAACAGAGTAAAGGGAAGAATAGCTGAACACGAGAGAATTATCTTGGTTCGGTCTCAACAACTTGACCTACATCCAAGTCCCCGGACTCTGGGTTTTTCACTATCACAAAGATTACACACTCGTACTTAAAGAGTAGTTCTCTCTCTAGAACTCACTCCCCCTTACAAGTTGTAATCAATGAACTACCAAATCACCAAGTCCCCTTGACTTGTGATTCTTTTCAATAAATGAATTACAGATAAAAACTCTCTAAGAGTGGATAATAATGAACATCGAAGCTTATAATGTCAAAAGACAAAATACAAGTAAAAACAGTAAAGGTAGTTGAAGAACTTGAATGCTTGATCGTTTTGATGTAGTGGTTGTTGAGAAGAATTGAATGCAACTCTATTTATAGCCGATAGCATTAATAGACCGTTGCATTTGATAATAAGACCGTTGAAGATGTTCTTGAGAAGATGTGAGTAGCTTAGGTCTTTCTCTCTCTAAAGCTCACTTAATCCAAATTTGTTGGATGGACAGAGTTGACCCTTTGCAAATTAATCCGTTGGAGAAGATGTTGCTAGATGTAGAAATCATTCTTTAATGCTTTGCAACCGTGTGCAGATGGATTAACCAAAAGAATGCAAGTTTCTGGGTTGAACATTTAATGTTCGACATCACTTTTACTTTTGCTTTAAACCTTCAAGTAAACCTTCCTTAATGCATGCGAAACTCACCAAAAAGATGGTTAAACATATCTAGTACCAATAGATATAATCATGGAAAGCATTGAGATCAAACACGAAGGCATAGCAAAATCGTTAAATTCGAATTTCAGTAACGTCTAGAAACCCGGAGGTTTGTTCACAAACCTCGAGGTTTGGTCATTTAAGGTTGAAAATGATTTAAGACCAAAACCTCAAACCGGAGGTTTATCATTAAACCTGGAGGTTTCTCATGATGCAATCACAAAGGTTTCTCGGGTTTACTCCAAACCTCGAGGTTTTCTTAGAAACCTCGAGGTTTCACATCGTGTGTGAAACCCAGCAGAGACATGATGAAAGCAAACCTGGAGGTTTCTCAAGGAACCTCGAGGTTTTAGAATGAGTGAAAATACATTTTCTCTCCGGAACTCACAATACTCGAGGTTTGTAACAATACTTGAGGTTTTGCCCAAATGACAAGGTTCTTTGTTTTGACCCAAAACACAAACACCCGGAGGTTTCTATGGAAACCTCGAGGTTTTCAAACATATTGAAAACCATTAGCTCTCGGAAGCCGAAACCCGGAGGTTTTTGCCAATACTCGAGGTTTTACATTTTATTTCAAATTTTCAGTTTGGCGCTAAGGCATAACCTCGAGGTTTTGATGTAAACCTTGAGGTTTCACAACTTGGTGTGAAATCATGTTTTCGGAAGCCCAAAACCTCGAGGTTTCACATATTTTTGTGAAACCCAAGTTTTGTAAGTTTAAACATAGAACCTCGATGCTTCCTTTGTAAGGCCAAACCTCGAGGTTTCTGGGAAAACCTCGAGGTTTGCTCTCACTCAGGGTTTTCCAACTTCTGAGAGCAAATCCTCATTCTTTGTTCACAATTGTTGGCAATCATCAAAATCGTTTAGAGAACCAACATTCTCCCCTTTTTGATGATGACAACACTTGTAAGCAAACATCTTTGGAAAGTTCAAGAAATTTTTTCATGTTGTAAGTAGACTTTGAAATTAGCAGAGGTTGCAAGAACTTAGCTATTTGCATAATGTAAATGCAAGGCATCAAGTAGTTATAAGCAGAAGCATGAACACAAAAGTTGTATTTCAGTTCAAAAGCAATACAGGATAATGGAATACAAAGCAAAATACAAAATGCACATGATCCTCAAAGCTCTCTAAACTTCAAAGGCTAATCCTAGCTAATCCTAGTTCTCTCCCCCTTTGTCATCTTCAAAAGGAGGGTTGACCAAAGGTGTAGAAGGAGGAGAAGGATGAAAAACTTCAGTAGCAGGGGTTGTGATGGATGGAGAGGGAAGTATCTCGATTCGGGGTAGACGGGGAAGGGAGGATTACTGTGGTTGGAGTGGAGGCCTCGGACATCTGGAGAGGGAAAATGGGAGTGGAGGGAGGATGAGAGAATGATGGAATAGGAGGGGAAGTGAAAGTGAAGGATGGTGAGGGAGAACTAGAGGAAGGACCAGAAGGACGTGGGTGAGAAGTAGAGCCAAGAGTGAAGGAGGAACCAATGTGAAGATGCTTCATGATCTTGTCCACCTTATCGTGAGGTCCGAATGAGAAATGAGCTGAGTGGACATCTTGAGCTCAATCTCTTCAGCCTTCTCCTTAACCTCGGCTGATTGTCCAAAGAACGGCTTCAAGATGCTCCTTGATGGCATCTTGAATCTCAATTAGACCGCATGCCCACGAGTCATCTCGGCCCGTAATTTTCCCAATTCAAACTCCATGCGCATGGTCATGGTGGCAAGAGCAACATCCACAATTTGCTTAATGAGAAGCAAGCTCGGATGACGGTGATGTCCGAGGAGGTGGAGGTGCAGACCGGGCCTCTTGAGCTTGTGAGCGGGTGTGATCTTGAAGGAGCCTGAGATTGAGCAGAACCAAACTTGATCTTCATCAGATTCATCTGTGTTTTCCCAAAGAAGGGGGGATACTCAAGTGTTTCAGGAGCACCCACATACCATATCTTATAGTAGAAAAGTATGACAGACACCAATGAGGGATATGGAATATGAGATAATTGCCTCTTGGCAAAGCTGAACTCAGTCATCCCTTTGAGGAGCCAGTGACCAAGGTTGAAAGGAACCTTCCTCACAAATGCAAGAAATGGCCCGTAGTCATTCGAGTGAAGTGAGTCCAGTTGCCGCCTTTAGGAATGAAGTTCCTAGAATAGACATACCATAGGACACGATTCTCAGCAGGCATGGAACTTGGTCTGAATGTGAGTCTGAGTTGCTGATCCGGAGGGAAAGGCTCACCAGGCCTAAGTGTTTCAAAGACTTCCTGGTTACTGTAAGAAAAATCGGGAGGAGCGGAGGATTGTCAATTCTTAGAATCTTGTTCAAGATGGCGGTGACGTGTGAACGTGACATCCCTAACAATGGTGGTGACCCTCTCCTCAATCACTTCGCCATAATCGCCCAATTCATTGTTATACTCCATCTTGTAATAAAACAATCGAACTAAGTTTGGAGTATACGGGGCAGATATGGAAATGAAGGACTCGTATTGCTTCAGCCAAGGTGATAAGTCAAAGTGGCATTCTTTCTGAAATGCCTTCAAATCAATAACCACCACAGGACAGAAAAGGCGATGAAGATATGCTTCCCGGGATTTTTCATTGTCGGCTTTGGGAAGGGTAGCAGGCTCAGTGACAAAACCATTTGGTGGAGAGATGTTCTTGTATATGTCTGATATTGCATTCTCCATGACAGGAGGCACATCTTCTTCCTCTACTTGTTGAGGATTATGAGAGGATGACTGATCCCTTGATGATTGGTGAGACTTAGCAAATGAAGCCCTCTTCGTTCTTGCCTTAGTTGGAGACTTAGTGGATTTGGAAGTTCCCGTTTTCTTCGATCGATCCTTTCCAAGAGGCTCGTTCGCAGGCAAAAGCTTTTCCTTTCCTTTTCCTTTGGGTTCAGGCTCTTTTCTCTTATTGGAAGGACCCCGGCAGTTCTTTGAAGGAGACTTCTTTCCTTGGACCCTTGGCTTCCTTTCTTCCCTTCGATGGTGACTCTTCATCAGGGATTTCACCTTGAACGCCTCGAATTGATTTATCAATTCCATAACGGAGGCGAGTAGAGCAAGTCTTGATCCTTACTGGCCGACCAGATGAAGGGGATGTTTGTTCTGGTTGACGAGGAGGAGGAGGAGGAGGAGGAGACCATGATTTTGTTTCTTCCTCACTGGAATCAGAGGCAGAAATAGCTTGGGATTTGGATTTCGAGGCCATTCGAGGGTTTGGAAGGAAGGATTTGGTCGAAAATGGGAGATTCGTAGAGTGGGTGACGAGAGAGAGCAAAAACCTAGAGGTTTAGGTCGAGGTTTGAAGAACATGAACAAAGTGTATGCATATATATAGGCGATGGCAAACCTCGAGGTTTCACGCCAAACCTCGAGGTTTGATGAAAGATACTAACCCGGACGTCATAGGTGTTCTCGTGAACCTTTGACTCAAGTCCGCGAAAACCTCGAGGTTTGTTTCAAAACCTCGAGGTTTTACCGTCTTTGGATTGATCATCTTTCGTCTCGTTCAAAACTCGAGGTTTTCCCGAATACTCGAGGTTTCATTTCTCCAAGCTTTTTGTCCTTGGCGATGCACCACGAAACCTCGAGGTTCACATCCAAACCTCGAGGTTTTGCTTCTTGGCAACAAAACATGATTGACCATGTTCTTCCAAACCTCGAGGTTTTTCCAAAACCTCGAGGTTTTGTTCTTCGACAAAGAAAAACCACGATAGACCATGTTTTATCAAACCTCGAGGTTTTGGAGAAAACCTCGAGGTTTTGCCTTTGACAGCAAAACCATGTTACTTAATGTCCTACATAAAACACGTCTAGACACTCCGATGCTTAAGTTAGTGACTTTTAATAATCAAAACCATAATTTATCACTAATTTGAGCAAGAATTACTTACAACTCGTTGGGATTTACCATTCCCAATTCTCTTCTAATGAAGTTGAATGATTCCTTGGCCAAAGGTTTGGTGAAGATATCAGCAAGTTGAAGATGAGTTGGGATGAACATGACTTTGACATCTCTTTTGAACATGATCCCTTATGAAATGATGCCTCACATCAATATGCTTAGTCCGAGTATGTTGCATTGGATTCTTGGCTAAGCTTATTGTGCTTGTGTTGTCACACAATATAGGGATCTCCTTCAAGTTGATTCCTAGATCAGATAGTTGGTGTTTGAGCCATAAGACTTGAGCACAACAACTTGATGCTGCCACATACTCAGCTTCAGTTGATGATACAGCCACATTGGTTTGCTTCTTTCTGAACCAAGACACAAGTGAACCTCCAAGAAATTCACATTGGCCACTTGTACTCTTCCTATCAGCCTTGTATCCAAGATGGTCCGAATCTGAATATGCTACTAAATGCTCAAGGTTGACCTTTAGGAAACCATAATCCAAGTGTTTTTGTGTCGCAAGATATCTAAATATCCTCTTAACTTGCTCAGCATGTGACTCCTTAGGAGCAGATTGAAATCTTGCACACATTCCAACACTGAATTGGATGTCCGGGTGACTTACGGTCAGGTAGAGTAATGATCCAATCATTCCTCTATATTTTGTGATGTTGAAGTCCGTTCCTTCTTCATCAGCATCTAATGAAGCAAGCTTGAACTCATAGGAGTATCAGCTCCATTACAATGATCCATCCCAAACTTCTTCAACAGATCATTGAGATATTTGGTTTGAGATATGAAGATCCCATCCTTCTTTTGCTTAATTTGCAGGCCAAGAAAGTAATTGAGCTCTCCCATCATAGACATCTCAAATTCTCCCCGCATATTCTTAGCAAACTCTTCACACAAGGCATCATTAGAGGCACCAAATATAATATCATCAACATATATTTGAACAATTAAGATTTCATTAAGCTTATTATTCTTTATGAAGAGAGTTGTATCTCGCTTTTCCTCTAATAAAACCTTGATCAAGAAGGAATTTGCTTAATCGCTCATACCAAGCTCTAGGAGCTTGTTTAAGACCATATAGGGCCTTCTTGAGACGATATACATGATCTGGATGATGGACATTTTCAAAACCAGGAGGTTGTTCTACATAAACTTCCTCTTGAATAAAACCATTCAGAAAAGCACTTTTCACATCCATTTGATAGAGTTTAAAGTTTTTCACACAGTAAAGGCAAGAAGAACTCTGATGGCTTCCAATCTTGCCACCGGAGCATAAGTTTCTTCGTAATCAATTCCTTCTTCTTGATTATATCCTTTGGCAACAAGTCTTGCCTTGTTACGGACAATGATAGCAGACTCATCTCGTTTGTTTTTGAATACCCATTTAGTGCCAATGACCGGATGGTCCTTGGGCCTAGGTACCAAGTCCCAAACTTGATTTCTATCAAATTGATGTAACTCCTCTTGCATTACTATTACCCAATCATTGTCTGAAAGGGCTTCATCAATCTTTGAGGGTTCAATATGTGATATAAACGCTGTAAAAGTTACTTCATTTAAAGTGCTATTTCTGGTTCTTACTCCTTGATTAACATCACCTATAACTTGGTCTAAAGGGTGATTTCTAATAAATTTCCAAGCTCTAGGTTGAGTCTGATCAGGATTTTCGACATTGTTTTGAGGATCAGTCTCAAAAACATTTTCAGGATTCTCAATAGAAGCAGGAGTAGTTTTTGAAAAGAATTGATTTTTGAAGACGCTTCCTTCATCATCATCCATAGTTTTATCGACTTGGATTCACAAAAACAACATGCATAGATTCTTCAACAATGCGAGTACGAGTATTAAAGATTCTATAAGCTTTACTTCTATTTGAATAACCGTAAATATACCTTCATCTCGCTTTGGGATCAAATTTTCCCAAGTTATCCTTACCATTGTTATGGATGAAACATTTACATCCAAACACATGCAGATGAGCTAGATTGGGTTTTCTTCCTTTTGTACAGCTCATAGAGAGTCTTGTCAACTTCTTCCGGAGGTATGCCCGATTTGAGATGTAGCACGCGGTGCTCATTGCATCAGCCCAAAACACTTGAGAAGTGTTGTTCTCATTCAGCATGGCCCTTGCCATCTCGAGAGAAATCGATTCTTTCTTTCCACAACACCGTTTTGTTGGGGAGTTCTTGGGGTTGAGAAGTTGTGGTCTATTCCCATGCTGTCACAAAACTCAGCAAATGCATTGTTTTCGAATTCTCCTCCATGATCAGTTTTGATTCCTGAAATAGAGAATCCTTTCTCGTTTTGGACCTTCTTGGCAAAAACAACAAACTGATCAAATGTTTCATCTTTAGAGGATAAAAATATAGTCCATGCAAATCTTGAGAAATCATCAACTATGACCAAAGTATAAAGATTGCCTCCAAGGCTTTTCACTCTATTTGGTCCAACTAGATCCATATGAAGTAATTGAAGAGGTCTATTAGTTGAAATCTCGTTTTTAGATTTGAATGATGATTTGGTTTGTTTCCCTTTTTGACAAGCATCACAAAGCATGTTATTTTTAAAGTGTAGTTTAGGAACACCAATCACCAGATCCTTTTTAAGCAACTGTCAAGTTGAATCATATTGACATGAGCTAATCGCTTGTGCCAAAGCCAACTCTCATCCAGGTTACCGACAAAATATTTTTCGAAAAGAACCATTACTAGAGAGACTAAGTGTATAACAATTGCCATCTCTGGGGCTCTAAATAAGGCTTTTAATTTTATGTTTTCTAAAGGGAGTATATCCTTACTTACAATCAAGCATTCCTCGAATCGAAGATAACTAAGTTACCTTTATCGTGCTTTGGCTTACACCGAGGAGATTGTGGCAAAGTCCTTCGACTAGGTAGACATCTTTGATTAGTGGTCCTTCATTGTTGCCAATTTCACCAACTCCAAAGAATCTTTCCAGATTGATTTCCACCAAAGGTCACCTTGCCACCATCCTTAGGCTTGATTGAGGCAAATTTGGATTGATCCGGTCATGTGCCTAGAGCATCCACCGTCAATGTACCATTTGTTGGATTTTGATGCTCTTAGGCAAACCCGCAAGACACAAAGAAATCGGCCTTAGGTACCCATCTTTTCTTGGGTCCTTTGGGGTTAGTTTGTGTCTTAGGAATCTTGTAAGATCCCTTTGGCACCCATTGATAATTTCCTATGGGTTTACTCTTTCTTTCCTTCTTGTGAAAGCGGGAAGAAGTAGTATGACCCTTTTCGTTAAAGTAATTACGGTGTGCAAACGGGTTTGAAGAATGGACTGATTTTGTAAAATAGTTCATATAGGATTTTTCACCGACTTCTTTCTTCCTTTCTTTTTATCAAAATTAGGTTTGTAACCAACTCCCGATCCGTCATTTATAAATCTCTGTTGTTTCAAAATGACATTGAGCATTTCACTTCCTCTAGTGAATTTCTCAAGTGCCTTTGTAAGGTATGAATTCTTTTTCTTTAGATCAGGACAATCTTCACAATCAATATTTTCTAAAGAGGAAAACTTTTCAACATGAAGTTCAAGAGTAAGTTTCTGTTTTTCAATTTGAAATATTTTTCAGCAAGTTTTTCAAACTCGGATTGCACAGCCATATATTCAGCAAATAACTCATCATAAGGTGGTTTGCAATCATATACCTCTTCGAAGTTGATACGATGTTCTTCTTTTTCAGCAACTAAGCATACGTTTGCTTTTTCTTCCTCATCCTCATCATCTTCATCGATGAACTATCTCCCCAAATACCGAGACATATGCCTTCTTTTTGAATCTGTTGAACCTCTTCTTTTCTTTGTCTTTGTTCTTCGATTGGGGCATTCGATTTGATGTGGCCAAGCTTCTCACACTCGTAGCAAATGATTGGCTTCTTTGCCTCATACCGGAGCTACCCTTGTGAACTTCTTGAAACCTTGGTCCTTCTTGTAGAATTTCTTGAATCTCCGGACCATCATACCAATCTCCTCATCTTCGTCTGGATCTTCATCATCATCTGATTCCTTAGTTTCTTTGACAGCTTTAAGGGAAATTCCCTTATTTTTGCCATGGACTTCATCAAGTCCTTTTTTGAACTTGAGCTTGACTTCATATTCAGAAAGACTCCCAAAAAGGGCTGCCACAGATGCCATAGAATCTCCACGAGCTTCTTCAATGGCAGTGACTTTGGCTTCCCATTCCTTATTGAGGATGTTGAGAATTTTCCTCACTTGGACAGGTTGCTCATACTCTTTGCCTAATGCAACAAGTTGATTGATCGATGAGTGAATCTCACTGGAAATCACCAATAGATTCTCCGACTTCATACGAAGGAGATCATATTCTGTCATTAGAGTGTTGACTCTATTTTGCTTAACTCCAACGGTTCCTTCACGAGCAATTTCCAGAGCGTCCCACATGGCTTTAGCAGAGGTTAAGTTGCAAACGCGGAAATATTCTTGTTGACTAAGAGCACTCGCTTGAGTAAGGAGAACCGCCTTGTCGTTGAGTGTGACATTTCTTCGTCATTTTCATCATAATCTTCTTCTTCCTTTGGAACCCTCGAGACCATTTTCCAGACAGTTGGAGCGTAGTCTCCTCGTTCAAAGACTCTCCAGAGACCATACTCTGTAGCCATTACAAACACCTTGAACTTGGCTTTCCAGAATGAGTAATGCTCTTTACTGAAACCTGGAGGTCTATTGATTGAAGCTCCTCAGGTAGAATGCCTTCCATTGGATCCTTCTCGAGATGTTAAGCTCTTTAGAGAAGACCTAGCTCTGATACCAAATGAAGGTGGAGCTATATACCCAAGAGGGGGTGAATTGGGTATTTTAAAACTTTTGAAAAACCGCTATGTTTTTAGACAACAAAAAAAGAGATGAACGAGTAAAGGGAAGAATAGTCGAACACGAGAATTATACGGTTCGGTCTCATCAACTTGACCTACATCCAAAGTCCCCGACACTCTGGGTTTTTCACTATCACAAAGATTACACACTCTGTAGTTAAAGAGTAGTTCTCTCTCTAGAACCCACTCCCCCTTACAAGTTGTAATCAATGAACTCCCAAATCACCAAGTCCCCTTGACTTGTGATTCTTTTCAATAAATGAATTACAGATAAAAACTCTCTCTAAGAGTGGATAATAATAAACACCGAAGCTTATAATGTCAAAAGACAAAATACAAGTGAAAACAAAAGGTAGTTGAAGAACTTGAATGCTTGCTCGTTTTCGATGTAGTGGTTGTTGAGAAGAATTGAATGCAACTCTATTTATAGCCGATAGCATTAATAGACCATTGCATTTGATAATAAGACCGTTGAAGATGTTCTTCTAAGATGTGAGTAGCTTAGGTCTTCTTTCTCTCTAAAGCTCACTTAATCCACTGGCCGGATGGTCGAGTTGACCTTTGCAAATTAATCCGTTGGAGAAGATGTTGCTAGATGTAGAAATCATTCTTTAATGCTTTGCAACTGTGTGCAGATGGATTAACCAAAAGAATGCAAGTTTTTGGGTTGAACATTTAATGTTCTGACATCACTTTTGCTTTTGCTTTAAACCTTCAGTAAACCTTCCTTAATCTGTCTGAAACTCACCAAAAAGATGGTTAAACATATCTAGTACCAATAGATATTAATCATGGAAAGCATTGAGATCAAACACGAAGGCATAGCAAAATCGTTAAATTCGAATTTCAAAGTAACGTCTAGAAACCCGGAGGTTTGTTCACAAACCTCGAGGTTTGGTCATTTAAGGTTGAAAACGATTTAAGACCAAAACCTCAAACCCGGAGGTTTATCATTAAACCTGGAGGTTTCTCATGATGCAATCACAAAGGTTTCTCGGGTTTACTCCAAACCTCGAGGTTTTCTTAGAAACCTCGAGGTTTCACATCGTGTGTGAAACCCAGCGAAAGACATGATGAAAGAAAACCCGGAGGTTTCTCAAGGATCCTCGAGGTTTTAGAATGAGTGAAAATACATTTGCTCTCAGAGAACTCACAATACTCGAGGTTTGTAACAATACTTGAGGTTTTGCCCAAATGACAAGGTTATTTGTTTTGACCCAAAACACAAACCGGAGGTTTCTATGGAAACCTCGAGGTTTTCAAACATATTGAAAACCATTAGCTCTCTGGAAGCCAGAAACCTGGAGGTTTCTGCCAATACTCGAGGTTTTACATTTTATTTCAAATTTTCAGTTTGGCGCTAAGGCATAACCTCGAGGTTTTGATGTAAACCTTGAGGTTTCACAACTTGGTGTGAAATCATGTTTTCTCCGGAAGCCCAAAACCTCAAGGTTTCTTAATAAACCTCGAGGTTTCACATATTTTTGTGAAACCCAAGTTTTGTAAGTTTAAACATAGAACCTCGATGCTTCCTTTGTAAGGCCAAACCTCGAGGTTTCGGGGAAAACCTCGAGGTTTGCTCTCACTCAGGGTTTTCCAACTTCTGAGAGAAAATCCTCATTCTTTGTTCACAATTGTTGGCAATAATCAAAATCGTTTAGAGAACCAACAGAATCATGCTGGAAAACTCGGATACGAAGTCCGAGTTAGGCAGTCGATTAATCTCGGGACGTTAGAGACCTGAAGTACCGAGCTTGGGGGCAACTGTTATGGACCCATATATTGGGCCTAGCAGATATGCAGCCCAGTGAGAGTATTTACGACAAAATCCCTCTTTAATTAGGTAAAATGCTAATTACCCTCATCATACCTATAATCCAGGAACGTACAAGTAGTGGAGCAGGCATTTGCAGAACGTGGGAGGCACACATTGCCTGAGTAACAGATTCACAGTCATGGGAGCGAAACCCTAGGTAATCCCTATAAATAGGAGATTACCCACCAGGTGCACTCTCTACATTATCTATTCCATTATTTACTATTTAGCCTCACTCTGCACACACCCCACCCCTCCGGTGAAACGCCGCACCTGTGTAGCATAGTGATCTGTGAACGCTCCTTGATATCTTCCTCATAGGTATCATTGAGCAATCACCTTCTCTCAGGTGTTTAATCCATAAGCATCTTTGAGGAGACATTTGATCCAACATTAACATCCCTTAGCCTATTGAGGCTAGATATTTGTATTCTACTAAAGAACAGGAGATTTCATCCATTTATTAAAAGTTAATACTTGTGTAAACGCATGACAAGTCATCCTATACGGAAATAATTCAAGTGGCCATGACCTACCAGTGCTATGAGTTATAAAATATGTAAAAAAATCCCATGAGTTGTGTAGATTAATTATGAAACCTTGGCATATATATAATCTATGTAACATGATGATCAATAAATGATTGTATGTTAGTGTGGCCTTGAAATCATGATTTCAAGATGCATGATCATGACTGTTTAGATTAAGTTATTTTTAGATCACCCCCATATGAGTTTCCTAGAATTAATAATGAGTTTTTAAAATTGGACCATGGAACTGTAATATGAAATGAATAGTAATCTAAGGATAAAGATACAAGTTTCTATGGGATTTAATTGTCGCTTGCACCAAAGCGCTTCTGGATGTGCAGTAAGAGTGTTAAAATTAAGGGAAAATCCTTTTAAGTTCCCAAGGGACCAAAAAAAATATCAAAAAAAATTCAGAGAAATTGCCGATGTAAAAAAGGTCTCATCAACAACTCCTTTAGTATAGTGTTAATAACTCAATCTGTGGGTTTTAACAACTCCTTGTGACTTTTTTATATCAGAATTTTCTCTGGGACTTTTTCGATATTTCTTAATCTCTTGGGACCTTCAATGGATTTTCTTTCCACAATGAAGAAGTTGATGTTTGTTATTATTCATAACCTGCTTGATACAAAACTTTGAAGCTTTTCCATTCAAGCGAACAATATTAAAAGAAGAACTGTTTGGTATCTATGGAAAGTAGCTAGAGTTCCAGAGGGATCATAGGTTTCTTTGCTTTCTTCTTCATAGGATACTTTCCATTGTTTTTAATTTTCTTCAAAGGACAATATTATTGGTTTTGAACATAAATATAATATCCAAATTTAGTTTATCACATAAATTTATTTATTTATTTTTTTAAAAATTAACTAACCATATTGATTGCACGTGTAAATGAAGTTTCTATCAATGGAATAATTTCTAGTACATATTCTTTTCGAAATAACTAATTTAACTAGTTTTTAAAAATATTTATAGGTTAATTATTTAGATCCTATTGATATATCGCTATTTTAATATATATTTTAAATCTTTTTATGATACTTTATCATTAATACACTAGTGAAAAAAAGAGCTTTAAGGCCGCCTCATTTAGACCCGAGTATTGAAGCTTGGACCAGGATCTTAAAAGTATGACCTAAGGTGGCACTTTCGTAAATATAAAGAACTTTTGGACCGGATTAAAAAAGATCCGGTCTTAAAAGTATGACCGTGGAAATTTCGTAAATATTTTGAGAAGACACCAATCAAAGATGAGTCCGAGAATGCGATGATTTATTCCTTCGCTTAATTGGAATTATATACAGATGCTATTAAGTAAATAATCTTCTAACCTAGACAGTTCCTATAATATAGGGATTACAATCAGAAATATAATTACGAAATTCAAAAAACCATAATCTGCTAACTTAATTCCTAAAATCTCTCTAACAACTTAATTAAGATAATTGCATAATATAATGGGATTACAATCGGGAGTATAATTACGAAATTCAAAAAACCATAATCTTCTAACTTAATTCCTAAAATCTATCTAACAACTTAATTAAGATAATTGCATAATATAATCGTATATGCTAACTAATTAAATCTGAACTTCCAACAAATATATAGAACACTTTTAAGACCGGATTATAAAAGATTTGGTCTTAAAAGTATGACCGGTGGCAATTTTGTAAATATATAGGACACTTTTAAGACCATATTATAAAATATCCGGTCTTAAAAGTATCACTAGTGGAAAAAAGGACTTTAAGACCGCCTCATTTAGACCGGAGTATTGAAGCTTCGGTCTTAAAAGTAGTATGGCCGGTGGCAATTTCGTAAATATGAAGAATTTTTTTAAGACCGGATGTTTAAGAAATCCAGTCTAAAAATTATACTTTTAAGACCGGATTTTTCAGAAGTCCGGTCTAAAAAATCCTTTTAAGACCGGATGTTTAAGTCCGGTCTAATAAAAAAACCCTTCTCCAGAACTCCGCCCTTCCTATCCGCGTGTTTCACTTTTCTCTCACACATACGAGAGACGACCGTGTAGAGAGACTCGCCGACTCCATTCCTCCGCGTCGACTCGTTCTTCCGAGCATCGACTCCATTTTTCTGAGCGTCGACTCCGTTTTTCCGAGCGTTGACTCCATCACCGATAAAGAAGTAGTGATTTCTAAAGATGATGAAATGTCCGCTAAGATTTTCCTTCCCAAAATCACGAATCCAGATCTAGAATTACCTATTCTCGTTTACTTGTTTTGGGGAATGGTTCCGATATTGTCTCGTTCTGAAGAAGAGATCTAGCTCAATCTTCACGCCGATTTGGGAAATGGTTCCTCTGATTTAGGTATTTTCTTTCTTCTGATTTCTTTAGGTATTTTGTTTCTTCCAAAGAAGTAGTGATTTTCTCTGATCTGGCTCAATCTTTTGTTTAGATTTGTATTATATTGGTTGAGACTTTTTTCCTCTTTTTGTGATTTCCTCTAATTTGGCTCAATCATTTGTTTAGATTTGTTGATCTTGGATCCTTTTTTTCCTTCTCGCGATTGACTCGCTTTGAAATTAGGAATTTTGGGTGCTCGGTTTCAACGAATCGCGAAATTAGGTTTTCGAGCATGAGTCTCCCATTCGCTTAAGGTATTATTTTTGTATCGACTTTTTTCTTTCTTGGTTTGTGCTTGTTGCTGGTTAATTGGTGAGGGAATTCAATTTTTCATTGTATCGGAGTGAGCGTGAGCCCTTCTTCTTCATCATCAAGGAGCTGGTGGCCTCCAAAGAAGATGGTTTCAAGCACGGGTGCTCTCGGGGAGGGATTTTTTTTTTTTTTGGTTTTTGCCAACTTTTAAAAACTGGATGTTTAAAAAGTACGGTCTAAAAAGTCTTATTTTTAAGGCCGGTTAGTAATGTACTTTTAATACCGCCTTTGTATCAAGATGGGTTCCAATCCGGTCTTAGAGGGTGCTTTTTGTCCGGTCTTAAAAGCATTTTTTCCACTAGTGATATTTTATGTACATGTGATGATTACAATTATTTAGGATTAAAAGGTATTGCACAAAAATATGTCGTAAAAGGGGCTTGTTTGTAATTGTTTTTTATAATTCCTCTTTATTGGATTATAAGGCATATTTATGTTGATTTTAGGATAGTGCATAGCAGTTGTAGGCTAAGGTTGAAGACATTGACAAAAGCTCGGAAAATGATGAAAAAAGCTTTGGACCATAGAGAAAGTGAAAATTCGCAAGCGTTGGATGACCCATTATGAACAGGGCCTTAAGACTAGTTTTGGGCCAACTTATAGCATGGTTGGGGCCCCAACATGTCAACCTATCAGCTATACGCTTTAAATGGGCCATATTACCATCACTTAAGCTAAAATGACATGTCTTCCTTGACCCAAGAGAGCAAAGGACATCACCAATAATTAATGAAGGGCAAATGAGTGTTTTCACAAAGCCTTCTTCCTAACCATGTCAAGAAAGGTGTTGCGTCAACTAATGATGGGTACAATAGTCATTTTGCATGGTTTTCTCTCCAATAATCACCTAAATGGTGTCACCCAACAAGTAAAAAGAATAATTGAGGATCAAGGAACAAGGTTTTAGGAAATAGATAACTATCTCCAATCCTAGTCCTACTAGGACTAGGAATTTTTCACAACCTTGCATCCTAAATAACCAAGAGACAAGTGGTCCCACATAGTTCATCAAACCAATTTAGGAAACCTTCATCCTAAATCAATTAGGTCTCCTAAATCATTTCCTAAAGTATAAAAAACATGGCTTCAACCTCTCCTAATCAAATTAGGAAGCCTTTCTATCTTGCACCTAAATCTAAGGCATCTAGTTTCCTTCCCTTTCTATATAGCAAATTAGGCATTAGTGATCACACTCAAATTATGAAACTACATTGAATTACTCATGAAGCAAAAGCTACAACTTTCCTACTTTCTGCCTTGTCTTGACTAGCCACCTTCATTACCATTATGGCCAATTGATTTCATCCAAAGCATATTAGGAAACCTTAGCAAGG
Source organism: Acacia acuminata (assembly GCA_019022655.1). NCBI lineage: Eukaryota > Viridiplantae > Streptophyta > Magnoliopsida > Fabales > Fabaceae > Acacia > Acacia acuminata. The sequence continues at coordinate 698,931 of JAFJYI010000036.1, forward strand.
TGTCTAAAAGTAGGCTGTCATGTTCATTTTTAATTCTCATGTAAAATTGGGCCATCACACACACTAAAGCTTAGAACACTTAACCTAGAGGTCACCACTTGTACCCTAACTTGTTCCTATATAAATGGCACATGTTGGAGGCTTAAAAGTGGAGGATTAGGACATCAAATCATGAGAGGCTAAATTTCTTGTGTTCCTTGGAGTTGGATGCTATGGCTTGAACTGGGGAGCTTCAATTACGAGAGTGTTTGCTTTCCAATTAATTTTCTCTTGTACTTAATGATTTTCCTTTGTTAGGAATTATTTTAATTTGGATTTGAGATTGAAATTATGGGTTATAATCAAGATTTTGAAAACCAAATTGGTTATTGAACCAGTGGGAGTATTGAGTTAAGGGTTAGTGGGTTTGACCAGAGTCAGACTGGTATTAATTAAAATAGATAAAAATAGTTATATTTTAATAATAATAACAAATTATAAAAACGTGGGAGGATGTGTCATATAGGAGAATGGTAATTTTATATTGACTTAAAAGAAGAGATCGGTTTGGACTTTGGGCTTATTAATTAAAATAGATAAAAATAGTTATATTTTAATAATAATAACAAATTATAAAACCTTTTGTTGGGGTGGGTTGGGAGGATGTGTGGAGACTAGTTGGATGGCAATGGAGAAGGTGAAGATGAAGATGAATGCTTGCGCCCTCGCCAACAAGAATATAGGAGAATGTTCTTCTCCAATTTTATATTGATTTTAGGCCAAGTTTTCCAAGTTGACCCAGGGTCACCGATCAATTCGGTTTTAGCCCAATCGGTTTGGTTTTCGGTCCCGATCGGTTTTCCGGGTTAAACCATGGTTATAATATTTTTTAGTTGAATTATAGTGGTTCAAATTGAGTTGTGAGACTTGAGTTTTGATTTTATGTACATTGTTCATTTGTACTCATTGAAATTGTTTTATCTAGCACGGTGTTAGGTATGACAATTGATTTGTGTTGCTATTGATTGAGTGCCTCTGTGAGCATTCATAATCAAGGGAAGCAAGTTTTATCAACTCAATTTAAATTACACACCAAGTGATTTTTAAAAGTGCCTTAGCAAGTAGTTGTTTTCTAGCGTTTAGGACAATTATTTGTTAAGAACCACTTTACTCAAACCGTGATTGAGGTTTTCAATTAGACTTGGTGAATTAATTAACTCACACATCATTAGGCAAGCCGGATAGCCATAGGTTCACTTCTAACAAGCATTCCATCATATCATTTCTTACATCTAATTTCATACTTTTATTCATTGTTTTATCAAAAATTAAAAAAAAAAGTAGTTTAGGTTGTTGTCCATCCTTTAAAATAAAAAAAGAAAATCAATTTCAAAACCCCTTTTAATGTTTTTGTCACTTAGTTTTGCCTAGGAATTAAATAAAATGTTCCTTAAGAGAACACAACCCAAGTTGTGCCCTTCACTGTATAATTTGGTTTATTTTGATTTAATCCAAGGTGACTAAAGGTTTTAAATCACCTATATATACTATGTTAGTTCTCTATGTATTTTGATGATGATTGACAATTGTGAACTCAAGAGATTGCTTTTGATTCAAGCCATGATTTGGTAACATTTTGTCGACTGATATGACTAGTCATTATGCTTTTAACTCCAGTCATATTTCTCAAAGTCTTTAAGTAAATGAACTTTGATTTTAGTAACTCCAATTAGTGAGATATGACTCTAGTTACTGCCCTTGAAAAACAATATAAATGGCTTATGACTCGAGTTAGTCACTTAACAACTCCAGTCATGTGTTATACTTCAATTTTCCAAAATGACTCTTTCGATAGCAACTTTTGTCATCTGATATGACTCGAGTCAAACTAGCATGACTCCAGTCATCTTATTTGAAATACTTCTCTGTTTGAAAATATTGGAACAATGACTCAAGTCAATAAAGCATGACTCCAGTCATCCTATTTGAAATTCTTCTCTGATTGAAATATTTGAACTATGACTCCAGTTAAATAAACATGACTCGAGTCACATGACTCCAGTCATCAGTATATGACTCTAGTCATATATATCATTTTTTGAGAACTTCGTTTTCGTAATCTGCAATTCATTGATTATGCTTTGGGTACTCTATATTATTGATTCTTACTATTTCTAACAAAGTTTAATCAATTTGCTAATGAGTTTCAATCATGATTAACAAGTTTTAATCATCAAATTATCATAAAGCAAATTTGTGTTAGACGCATTAAATGCTTAAACAGAGACGAAGCATGAAAATGGAAAATGGACTTCTGAGCAAATATAAAGCATTACGGCCATTCCCAAACAACATTCCACCTAAGTCTTAATGGACAAATTGAATGAAGAATGTCAAGAGAGAATAACGGCTAACCTTGAAGAGATGGAGCAACGTTAAAGCTCAACGGATATATTCATTACTCTCAACGTCTCATTAATCTCTCTTCAACGGTCATTAAATACCATCAATTATAAAAGCCAGAAGCATTCAATTCTTCAACCACCGAAACTCTACGCATTCAATTAGCAACTTAAAGCATTTACTGTTTCCACTCTTAAAGCCAATATCTTCGGATATTTAATCTTCAGTGTTTATTAATATGCTCTTTTTGAGAGTTCATTATTGATTATCATTCCTTGTAAGAATCTCAAAGTATTGGGACTTTGAGATTGAGTTATTTGATTACAACTTATAAGGAGGAGTAAGTTCTAGTGAGAGAATTACTCCGAAAGTTATAGAGTGTGTAATCATTTGAGTTAGTGAAATCCTGGACAGTCTGGGGACTGGACGTAGGTCGAGGATTTAGACTGAACTAGTATAAATCGCTTATGTTCACCTTTACTCTATTTGTATCTGTTATGCTCTGTTTTAGTTAGTCAGTTTCAAAGTATTTTTGAAGAAAATTTTATATCCCCAATTCACCCCCTCTTGGTGAATTGCAGGTTTTATTTCTTAGTTTTTGGTCAGAAACAAGGGGTTGAAAGGTGCAGATTTTTTTGTTGGGTTTATAATATTTGCTCCGTAAATAAATAACATGGTAAGGTTGTGATGATTCAAAATTAAGAAATATTTAAATCAATCAAGACAAATTTGGTGTCTTGATTCACTAAATTATGACACCTACTTGCCCCCTAATCAATCAACGGTTAGATGCAAAAGCGTTGTCTTCCTAGAATCTGCCTACCCTTTACCTAGCTTCCTTTTCCTTTCTTTTATACCAAACATTTACCGTTGCTTCTTGGAAGCTTTGGATATGTAAACTGCTTATTTGGGAAGACTACATCCATCACTATTGAAGAAGATATAGAAAGAGTGTGCATAAAGTGTTCATTGTGCCTGGAAAGTAAGTAAAGGAGCATAGGGGAAAAAACATATATCCCTATAAAAAAGGGCATATGGGTTACATAAATCCTTGAGTTTAAGGGTTTGCATACCCCCTTCGTCCTTTTTGTAGGAGTATGTGTTTTCCCCATAGTCCTTTGCTTTCTAGGGGTTAATTTTTGTGAAGAAACACAATTATATATAGGTCACCAGTTGTATTATCACTTAAATACATAAATATTCGTCATTGATTCTCCCCATAAAACCTGGAATGTCTTGATCCATGTCGAGTTGCATAGCTACTCGATGTGGAAGGTACTGTTATTCTATTATATATATAGAGAAGATCAACTAGCTCAAAAACCCTCGCTTAAAGAGTCTTATATCCATACATAATGGTTATTGTATAAAAATTGTCATGTATTATAAATGTTTATGGTTCTTATTTATAAATTGTTATTGATGTACTTAGTTTATAATGGTTGTACTAAAAGGGGGCATAAAATTGAAAGCAAGAGCATTCTCGCTTTTCATGGTTAAGTGATTGCTCAATCCCAAGGATTAATTGTTCTGAGCATAACAGAAGGCACGAATGGCTTTACAGAAGATGTAGTTGGGGTACTTCTGAAAATAGAAATATTTATTTAACAAAAAAGATTAGATCCATTAATTAGTAATCACCGATGGCCGTTGGGGGCATTTTCAGATTTTCATTTGAGTTTCCAAGATATTTTGGCCTAAATTTTCATTTGATTATCATTGTTATCTATGCCAATATGCAGAAACAAAGTATTGCTATGTTATTATTGGTCACTTCTTCTGATATAAAGTTGTTGTCAGTATGTTTTTCTGCTAAGTGTTATATATCTGCTACATAGGTTGAAGTCATTTTATGAAGAGGGTGAAAGGGAAGTGATGAATGAACAGATCATGGTACTGGAAAACAAGGTGCGGATAAATTTATTTGAAGTTCTCAAATTTCACTTGAAGTTCTGATTCAACCTCTCCTGTGTTGATTCTGTTTGCCGCTGTGTGCAGTTGTTAGAAGCGCTAGATTGGAAACTAATGCACGAAGCTGATATGGCAGTGGTTCGTGTTTTTTGTGTTTTTTAGGAATAAATAAATTCATTTCTTTTGCATGTTTACAAGGGGTTGGTACTCTCTTTTTGACCTACTCGAATATTACCAATGTTGTAGAAATCAAATTCTGACTCGGTGATGGAAGAGGCACATGCTGATGGAAATCTTACTTCCAAAGAGGTAAGATAAAGTCTCCCGTAGTTGGGTTGTCAACATGTATTGTCATCAATTAAAATTGATTTAGATTATTTGAGCTAGAATGAGATACGGCCAAGTCCAATATTTTTAACTGAAACACATTCTTGGGTAACCTACTCTTGCGATTTCACTATCTTCTACCCTTCAGTTTTTTAACTGCCTTTCTAAATCATTTTTATGTCTGACTAATACTGAATACTGAACTATATGGATCTAGGAATTTTCTTGCTGATTAAGCTCTTTCTTTTCCTATTAGAAGATATTATTTTATCATATGCATAGTTCTAGTATGTGAAGTATCTCAATGTTATACAGGTTATGACTCATTCACCATCAAATGCTGCATGGTGGGCAAGTTATGGTTCAAGCCAACGGTTCATTTGGAGGTAAGACATTGATATATATGTTATATGTTATTAACATTGAACTATTGTTATCAGTACTGGTTCCTTAATTTCATCTGACAGGTACTGATTAAGGCAGCCATATATACCAATGTGTTTAATTTCAATGTTTGGTGGCTCAACATTACAGGTATGGATCTGCTGACCCCTCCAGATATTTCTTTAATCTGCTGGATTCTTTGGTTCACCTGGAAGCAGCGAAATGCTAAGGTGTTTGATCATGTTGATCCAAATCCTTTATCTGTTATTGCTTCAGCCCTTAAATGCAATGTGGAATTTCTGGAAACATGGGAAAAACAGCACCCATGGACTGATATGGAGTCTGCTTCCTGTCTCGGACTGTTGTTTCTCTGGGTTGTATTCTCGCCCTTCTTATTATTTCTGTTTACTGTTGCTAGACTTTAGTCTCCTGTGTAATCGTTTCCCCTGCAGTTGTAATATATGATACTTTTCTGAGCAAAAAAAAAAAAAAAAAGTATTGGTTCCATAATAAATTTTTATAATTTTTATCTATTTTTTATTTTTATTTTTCTTATTTTTCTTATTTTTTAAAAAAATAAATTGAATTTTGCGAGGGAAGAACCTTCCCCGCAAATTTCATCATTTGCGAGGAAAATACTTCCCTCGCAAAATCCAAAATTTTGCGAGGGGAAAAAAGCATTTTTGCGACGGAAAAGTGATTTGCGAGGCCCATTTTTGCGACGGACGTTATTCCATCGCAAACTAGTTTTGCGACGGAAAATAGCTTTTTTGCGAGGGAATTTTTCCGCCGCAAAAACCAGTTTTTTTTTTTTTTTTTTGGTAGTGAATGAGACCGTTATGTATCATGTAAGCATTACATATATTATGATGGTTGCTTATGTGTGCGTTAATTATTATCACAAGAAAATCACTACCTCACCAAACCTTAATCCATAACGGGTGTTATATTATAAGCGTTATAATAGGTCTATAATAAATAACAGTTTGGAACTGTAATGTATCCGCGCTGAGCTTTTATAGCCAGTGGCAGAGCTTCTTAGTGACAATGAGGGGCCATGCCCCTCTCCCCCTTTATAGATTTAATATAATGTAAAATTTAATGTATTTTTGCGTACGTAAATATTTATCCCAAGGCCATCCCCCCCCCCCCCCCCCCAAAAAAATTGTTCATAAAATTTTTTAATTAGTTAATGAGTATACATTTAACCCCCAAATATTTATCTCAAGGTCCGTCACTGTTTATAGCACCTGCATATATAAAGGTTCGTATCGTGATATATGGCAGTTAATAATATTCACATATCACAATTTTCTATAGTAGTGAATGTTACACCATATGAATTTGATCCATGGTGAAATTGAGTACATATTTAATTATATCGGACAAAGTTTCTGGGAAAAAATTATGTGACAAAGTTACCCTCCTTTGGATCTTCTTTATAAGATACAGTTCTTGGGTACGAGCGGACATATTTATAAGACACACTTACAATATGTCTAAATTTATAGCTGATTTCAATTCGATATGTTTGCCAGAGACCACTAAGAACACAAAAGTTACATTTGAATTCAAGTATGAAGGTGATATCTTTGAAATTCATACCCTGAGCCTGAGAGGTTTGGGGCATCAACTTTTTCTATTTCGAGAATTGTTGATTTATTCAATGCTTCAATTAACATTTAAATATATTTTTTAATCAAAATGAAGTTTTAAAAGTTATTTAATACTTCAAATGGTTGTTGGCCCTCAAAAAAAACTTCAAATAGCATGCCTAATGAACCAAAATGTACAAAACCTGGTTGATTAAAAAAAAAAAAAAAAACTAACCAACAAGAGGTTTGTTGAGGTGGTAAGAGGTCTCACCCCTATACGAAAGAAAACACAAGTTCTAATCCAGGGAAGCGCACTTATTGAGAGAGGTAAAAACTGTTGGATATGATTAGTTTTGATAATTTTAAATATAGCTACCAAATATTAAGAGCAAAAAGTTTGCATAATATATTTGTCTCTTGCATTATATTTAATGTAGATTAGTCCAAGTTGAATTATAGAGAATGATCAAGAGAAGAGATTAAAGAAAGGAGAATTTTGCAAATATAATAACAATATCAACATTCAAGTTTCTATGATCAAATTAAAGTTGAAATAGCTCAATTTGGAGTTAAAATAATCAAGTTCAAGCTTCAAGATGCTACAGTAACACACTCGAAGCAACTTGAGTGTGATATGCAAGTGCTAAACTTGCTTCACAATGCTACTAAAGTTGAAATAGCTCAATTTGGAGTTAACATATGATTACATTTTATTTATATTCATACTACTTCTCAATGCTACTAATCTTATTTGTGTATGAGTTTTAGATGTTTAAACTCGTCAATTACATCCAAAATCTCAAAAGCAAAATTTCCATCAGAACATTAAATATGATGACAAAAACAGAGACACATCAGCGATCTCAAAACAGGTCAAATGAGTATAGTCTGAAGTGCCTATTTCGGTGAAAGATGAAAGCGACCAGACCTTAAGCAATCCTAAAGCATACCACAGGGATGTTGTGTAAAGATCCGTTGCATAGCAGACGAAAGGAATTGCAGAGCAGACCAAGGAGATTGCGTTTTGAAGCATTTGTTGAAGTGAAGACAAAAGCGACTTGTCATTAAAATCTTTCAACAACTCCAATCTATTTTTAGCGGACAATTGGAATGCCACAATGGTCATTTAATGAAGTTAAAAGGTAGACAAAATAGAGGGAAAGCACAAATGCCCCAGTGATTAGTTCCAACAGTCATATTCCAAGATACACAACAGGAAGAATGTGCTCAACGGTCATCACTACTAGAAAAAGCTAAAATAGTGACGGAATTTGCGACGGAAAAAAATCCGTCGCAATTTGCGACGGATTTTGCGACGGAACAAAATCCGTCGCAAAATGAATTCTGTCGCAATTTACGACGGATTTTAAATTCCGTCGCAAAACTTTGCGACGGAAAAGGAATTCCGTCGCAAATTGCGACGGATTTGTTTCCGTTGCAAAACTAAATAAAAAAGGTTTTCTAGTGGGAAAAAGTCCGCCACTTTGCGATGGAAAATAAATTCCGTCGCAATTTGCAACGGATTTTGAATTCCGTCGCAAATCTTTAAAAAAAAAAAATTGGTTTTACGGTGGGAAAAAGTCCACTTTGCGACGGAAAATGAATTCCGTCGTAATTTGCGATGGATTTTGAATTCCGTCGCAAATCTAAAATAAAAAAAATTGGTTTTCTGGTGGGAAAAAGTCTGCCACTTTGCGACGGAAAAAAAAAAATCCGTCGCAAAATTTTGTGACGAAAAGGAATTCCATCGCAAATTGCGACGGATTTTTTTTTTCCGTCGCAAATAGGATGGTTGATTCGATTTAAATTTCAATCCTTCGTATTATTAGTCGCTTTTCTCTGGACCTCGATTTGTCGACTCATCTTCTACCTCAGTTCTCAACCTCGAATCCGAAGGTGCGGCGGCGGCGGCGACGCGAATCGACCTCAGACATCCGGTAAGAGTTTGCTCAGTCTTCAATCCGACGGCGGCGACATGAATCATCTCTAAGCTCCGGTAAGGTTTTGTAATATGAGCTTCTAGTTTAACTTCACGAAGTATTTATGCTCGTCCTCTTCCTGCGTAGATCTTTAGGGCACAGTGGTCTTCTTTCATATTCGACATCTGAGAGTTTTTTTGACAAACTTCGATCTCACCCTAACCAACCCCACATGTGACTTGACTTTATTTGCTTCAACGTTTATGCTTCATGAGTTTTAGTTGTTGGATTCATATTTATTTGTGCAATGTTTTAATTATTAGATCGCTTTGTAAGGGTTTGGACTTGATATCTTGGTGTAATATAATATATGCACTTTATTATGTCTAATGGCAGTTCAAGATTCATGCTTTACTTTTGGGATTAAACCATTGAAATGTGCTTCTAATGGCCTGTTGGTGGAGCTGCAAGTTTTTGTTTTCATAAGATGTATAGAAACAAAATACTAGTATAAACAAAGCCTCGATGAATGAGATAAAGCAAAAGACTTCCTTGTAAAAAGTTATTATAAATTTTGGATCGTAGTTTTTTGTCTTTGCGGTGTAGTTATTAAAGGCTTTTATATACTATCAATACTTATTCATTGTTTAGATTATTGATATCGATTTAGGAGGAAACCATATCCCCGAAGTAGAATTATTCTAGTATGGAAGGAAGAAATTGTCATTTCTTCAAGCTCGTCTCTATTGTATGTGATGATATATATGCATTAGATTTGTAATCGATCTTCACATTTCCATGATTTTCCTTCCCTTCAATTCCATGTAATATTCGTAGCAATCAAGAGAAGATAATTCATATAGAAGTGGAAGCAAACTCTTCAATTGGCATTCGTATATTCCACAATTTACCTAACACTACTACAAAAAATGATAACTACTTCCCTAAGAGACGTTCTAAATTTTAAAAAGGAAGTTAAAAATGAAAGTAGTGGCATTCTTGTAAATAAATCTTGATATTCTCAAAATAGACGTCCTGAAATAACTTTCAGAACGTCTAAAATAAATTAAAGCGTCCTAAAAAAATATCAGGACGCCTAATTTTAAAATATTTTCCGCCAAATTGGTCTTAATTATTAGCGCCATTTCTAAATTTTTTTTTTTTTGGCGCGTAATTTTAAAGCGTCGATGTATATGTAGGTCTTCTTAATTAGGTCAAAATTTTAATTTTTGGGCTTTAAAGCGTCCGATAATATATCGGGACGACTTAAAATTTATTGGGGCGTCCTGTGTTCATGTTAGGGCGCCTTAATTAATTTTAAGGCGCCCTACTCTATTTTCAGGTCGCCTTAATTGGCGACAAATTTTTTTTTTTTTTGGTAATTATTTGGCTTTTAAGGCGTCCTGTTTATCAATTAGGCGCCTTAATTAATTTTAAGGCGCCCTTCTCTATTTACGGGTCGCCTTAATTGGCGACAAATTTTTTTTTTTTTTTTTTTTTTTTTTGGTATTTATTTGGTTTGAAGGCGTCTGTTTATCAATTAGGGCGCCTTAATTAATTTTAAGGCGCCCTTCTCTATTTACAGGTCGCCTTAATTGGCGACAATTTTTTTTTTTGGGTATTTATTTGGTTTGAAGGCGTCCTGTTTATCAATTAGGGCGCCTTAATTACTTTTAAGGCGCCCTACTCTATTTTCAGGTCGCCTTAATTGGCGACAAATTTTTTTTTTTGGTAATTATTTGGCTTTTAAGGCGTCCTGTTTATCAATTAGGGCGCCTTAATTAATTTTAAGGCGCCCTACTCTATTTTCAGGTCGCCTTAATTGGCGACAAATTTTTTTTTTTTTGGGTAACTATTTGGCTTTTAAGGCGTCTGTTTATCAATTAGGCGCCTTAATTGATTTGTTGACGTCCTGGTACTTGATCAGGACGCCTTAAAAATCCACTTAACCCTATTATTCACTCATGTCCTTACTCACACACACATATCATCAGTCCCGCCGCTCACTCACGCTGAAAGCAAACCCAAAATCGCTCACCCCTCACTCACCTGCTCTCTCACTCGGCTCCTTCCCTACCAAAAGCCCTTTCATTTTTCCCTCTCATTGTGCGCGAGAGCTCCGTCGACTTTGCGTGCCTGTATTCTCTGTTGTCGTCGCGCGAGAGCTCCGTCGACCTTCTTCATTGCTCTGTTGCCGTCGCAAGAGGCGGAGTAAGGTATTTAAATTTTAATTTTTTTTAAGAAATTGCCCATGCCTTGTCTCATTCTCCTTCTTCCTCGTTTTTGACCTAGCTAGGGATTGAAATTCCCTTCTTTGCCTTCGGACCGTGAAGCTCGGGGATTTAATTCTCGTTGTGTGTTTAATTGCTCTTGGAAACTTTTTTCGTTTTGGTTGTATTCCTAGTAGGAAATAGGAGTTATTTTTATTTTCTTTGGTCAAGAAGTTGCAGACATTGTGTTATCAAAACTTAGAAGATTGTCAGGCCACTATTTAACTTAGAAGTTGCAGAAGATTGTGTTATATATGAACTAAACATATATCTAAATTTGCCCTGCTACTGTAAATTTAGATAGGGATTCAAAAAAAATTTAGAAGGGATTCAAAAATAGAAGTCCTTCTGTTTTATCTAGTATCTGAATTGTATATGAATTAAGCTGTTCAAAGTTTCAAACACCATGATTATATGTTCACATTCTTTTTATTTCTTTATACGGGTTTGGCGAGAGGAAGGCTGGAAGCAAATCCTAAAATTTCACGGTGAGATATTTAACAAGGCGGGAAGAGCAGTAAGCAACTAACAATTTTGTCATGCTCATTATCTTAAGTGCACGTGATTGAATTTCTTGCCTAACCCATTTGTGGCTTGATAGATATGTCGTCTTGAGTTATGGTGGGGAGTTTGATTTCTTGGTTAGTTTTTTTGGATTTTTGTTTGGTTGTGGCCCCCTTCTTCATCCTAACACACACGTTTTGACAATGCGGTGAAATCAGAATTTTCTTGTGATAATGCCTCTGTCCTCTTTGTGGATTTGTATTTCCACTCCAAGTTTTTTTGCAAGGGTTATATATGAACATTTACAAATTTTAGTGAGAAACCTCATAATTCTAGTTGGAATAAAAATATTGTTCTACATTGTAAACTTTAGGTCTTGAAGATCCTCAATATCCCATTGAATATGCTAACCAACTACTAACGACAACCTCTAACAACTAACAACTATAACAGATACCTTCCTATAATCCTAACCGACTAACTACTAACAAACTACCTCTCTAACTTTCTAACTCCCTAACTAATTAACTAACTCTAATATTTCTATGCTTTACATATCAATCAACTCATAGGATTTGGGTCTAACCAGGGATTAGTCCCTTGTACAATTTTGTGAACAAATTCAATTACCAATATTTGTTGGGAGCAAGTAATTTATAGGTGTTATTTAAATTGCAATATTATTTGTGTATGTCCATGATCTGTCAAGAGGTGTCTCTTAGAGCTCTACACTTAAACTTATGTAACCTACAACATGAAACTTAGATAAATTTAAGAGGCAGTGAGTTCCTTATAGATTAATTATCAAAATAAACTCCTTTTAGAACTTTTACATTGAAGATAGAGGCACGAATAAACATATACTTCTCCGGTTTTAATTATAGGATATAGTTTATAATATAAATTACATTATAAATTATTTCTTATATTTAAAATCGAAGCTAGTATAGTATCACTTGCGGTGCAATCGCCCGTGCACGTCCTTGAAACATAAACAACTAGTTTTGGCTGCCCTATTTAGTGTGAGCATAATTTAAATCTCGAATTTGATCCAAAGGCTGGCTAATATTAATTATCAATGAATGAGAAAGTATAAGTGGGATCGAGGCATGAAATTTGGGTCTAACTATATGCTAGTGCCAAGAGTGTGTGTATAGTTTTTCCTACCTTGTGATTTGCCTTTTAACAGTTCTCCCTAGCTACTACCTCTTGATGTCATTCTACATCAATTTTCCTTCTTCATTTTTCATTTCTGTGAAACTTTATGGTTGTTGGGATATATCATAGAAGTTTACTATCTGCAAATTTGCGGTTTTAAGTTCTCGAGTGATTACTTCTTTTTTGACTACGGGAAGCTAATAACCCTTTTGACTATTGTGACTTTGCCACGATAGCAACCCACAAGAGGTAGCTTGAGGGGTCATAGGGTAGGTATTTGTAATCATGTTCCTTTTGTCATACAATTATTCCCTCTCACATATGTTAGTTTGAATAATTCTAATGTTCTCTTTATTGTTGTTGTCTTTAGGTTGAATAGAGCAAATAAATTTCAAGCATCGAGAATTTAAAGTTGAGGTAAGTATAGTTAATTATTGTTGTTTTTCGTTGATGTGCATTGAACTAGGTAAACTTTGTTGTATGAATAAAGATGATTAGAAGTCCATAATTTAATAGTTTATGACTTGGACAATTTAGCTATATTTTTATACTTTGTATTGATGAAACAATTGGATTTAATAGGCGATATTGATCTGAATTGGCTTAGTTAGTAAGTTTTCTTGATTGAAGTTGAAATTGTTTGTTGTTGAAATTTTGGGATGTGTTACTTTTAAGGGGAAATCTTTTAGAAATTTTAGTTCAAGATTGACAAAAAAGCATGTCGTTCTTTAAATTGTTATAAACTTGAGTGTTGGTGGAAATATCGTAGGTGGTATTAAAATGGGGCATAGTTGAATGAATGCTTTGAGAACTAGTGAAGAATATGAGAATGGGGTGGAAGAGTTTATTGAATTTGCTAGAAGGCATGTGGCTACAAAAAAAGGGATGTATTATTGTCCATGTGTTAATTGCTTAAATGGGGTTCGACGGGATATTCCTACTATAAGGGATCACCTAATTTGTGATGGAATAAACCTTCGATACACAACGTGGATATGGCATGGTGAGGAGGTAATAAGTACCAATGTGTCGGACGAAAATGAAGTTGAGGAAGATGACGATGGAATAGAGAGAATGATTCATGATGTTGAGGTCGAATCTTTTGCACAACCGCATGAATATGATAGCGTGCGGAGTGATGCGGAGACACCGTTGTTCCTGGGTGTACTAAGTATACACGGTTATTTGGGACCTTACATTTGATCAACTTAAAGGCAACTTGTGGGTGGACCGATAGTAGTTTCACGTCCCTGCTTCAATTGTTGTGTGATATGTTGCCAGACGATAATGTACTTCCAAATCGTATGTATGAGGCCAAGAAAATCTTGTCTTCGATGGGTATGGAGTATAAAAAGATACACGGTTGCCTAATGATTGCATATTGTATAGAAATGAGTATGAAGGCTTGAGTAATTGTCCGAAGTGTAAAACTTCACGATACAAAGTGAAGAAAGGTGGTGGTTACGGAGATGATGAGACAACAAAAAGGCAACCTGTGAAGGCATTGTGGTATCTTCCAATAATACCGCGGTTTAAGCGTCTCTTTACTAGTGAAGCCACGGCGAAGCAGTTGAGATGGCATTCTGATGAGAGAATATCCGATGGAAAATATCTCCGGCACCCGGCTGACTCTCTGCAATGGAAGAAAATAGATGAAATGTTCCCTCAATTTGGCAGTGAGCCAAGAAATCTTCGTGCAGGGCTTTGTACAGATGGCTTCAATCCGTATCGGACTCTTAGCAGCACCCATAGTGCATGGCCGGTTCTCCTTGTAATATACAACTTACCTCCCGGCTATGTATGAAACGCAAGTATGTGATGCTCTCTATGATGATTTACGGACCAAAACAGCACTGGGAACAATATCGATGTGTACTTGGCGCCCTTGGTTGAGGATTTGAAGAAATTGTGGGAGGAAGGCGTAGATGTGTTTGATGCATATAAGAAGGAGTCCTTCAAGATGCGTGCAATGATTTTTACCACGATAAATGACTTTCCCGCATATGGAAATTTGTCGGTACGGTGTCAAGGGTCATAAAGCATGTCCAATATGTGAAGCAGACACAAACTTCCATCAACTAAAGCACGGAAAAAAAACGGTCTATCTCGGTCACGGGAGGTTTCTTGATCGGTTCCACCCATATCGTAAGTTAAGAAAGCGTTTCAACGGCTTACCGGAGCATAGAACGGCTCCAAAGGCATTAACCGGAGAGGATGTTTATAGTCGGGTGAAACATATCAATGTCATATTGGGTAAGCGGCGAAAGATTGTGGGTGAGAAGAATATATGGAAGAAGAGATCAATTTTCTTTGATCTTCCATATTGGCGTAGTCTTGATGTGAGACACGGTCTTGATGTGATGCATGTGGAGAAAAACGTTTGTGATAGTCTTGTCGGTACTCTTTTGCACATACCGGGAAAGACTAAGATGGAATTAGTGCGAGACTAGACATGGTTGATATGGGAATAAGAGAACGGTTACATCCACAAGTAAAAGAAGATGGTAAGAAGGCATATATGGAGCCAGAGCCCATACACTATCAAAAAGGCGAGAAAAAAGTTTGTGTGGGTGTTTATATGACATTAAGGTTCCACAAGGATATTCTTCAAATTTGAGAAGGTGTGTTTCAATGGACGATCTGAAGTTAGTGGGGATGAAGTCCCATGATTATCATGTCTTGATGCAACAACTATTGCCGTATCTATTAGGGGCATTATGAAAGATGAAGTGCGAAACACTATAACAAAATTGTGTATTTTCTTTAATGCTATACGTAACAAAGTCATTGACATTGAAAAGTTGGATGAATTGGAAAATGAGGGTTATATTATTTTGTCTCAACTAGAGATGCATTTTCCTCCTGCATTTTTCGATATAATGGTGCACTTTGATAGTGCACTTGGTAAGGAGGTCGGGCTCTGCGGTCGGTTTACCTAAGGTGGATGTACCCTTTCGAGCGATACATGAAGATCTTAAAAGGGTATTCTAAAAATCCTTATCGCCGGAAGCCTCAATAGTTGAGAGATATGTAGTTGAAGAGGCTATGGACTTTTGTAAAGATTATCTATCGGGACGATGATATGATCTCGGCATGACAAGGGGATAAGCAGGGAACTCGAGGAATCAAACTGAAGAATAAGGGTCGTGAAGAGGTGTTGCAAGCACACTGTACATCTTGAATAATATGGAAGAAGTTCAACCATACATTGATGATCACGAAAGAGTTTGAAGAATAAGAATCCAAGGAAGAATGACATGCAAATAGCTCATGAGCAAAAGAGGACGTTCATAAAGTGGTTTGAGGATAAGGTATCGCACGAGACCGGAGTGTCGGATACAATCGAGTGGTTGGCACAGGGGCCTTCTTTTCGGGTCATCACTTGGCAAGGTTATGAAATAAACGGGTATACCTTCTACACAAAAGGCCAAGACGACGAAGTTTGTGCAAAATAGTGGGGTGATGGTTGAAGCTGAATCCATGCACTTTGCGAGTACGAAAGACAAAAACCCGGTATTAGCATCAATGGCTTATTATGGAGTTATTGAAGAAATATGGGAGATGAGTTACAACAAGTTCAAAGTTGCTCTATTGAAATGTGAGTGGGTTAGCAATAATGCTTTGTAATAGATCCACAATTTGGAGTTGTCTCGGTTGATCTTCACGAGTTGGTCATAGAGATGAGCCATTCATTCTAGCAAGCCGGGCGAAACAAGTGTTTTATGTTACGAGACCACTCGCAAATAAAAAAATGTCCATTGTACTTCAAAGTAAAAAACGAAGTATGGTGAAGAATCCTTCGACCTTGAAGATACACCCCCTTTCACAACAAATCCCCCCTACAATGTGTGATGTGGAATTGGTAGATGATGAAGAAGATCTTTGCAAGAAAAGATCATTGTGAAGGAATGCGGGAAACCATATAAAGTAAGATCTTAAGTTATGAAATAGTAATATGTCATAACTTAAGATGGTTTAACATTTTAGTTTATTTTATTAATGTTTATTATTTAATAACCTATCTAACATTGATTTGTCCTTGATGAGCGGGAACATGTCTAGCTCTAGCTCGATGAGTCGGGAGGTGAGAGAGGTGGCGAGCCCGTTGTGAGAAGGGGTAGAGGTTGCACACGAGATGAGTGCGCTAGTGGCCGTCGTGACGGTCAAAAAAAGAGGCTGCATGTGGACTTTGATGACAAGTTGAATCCAATTGGCCGGAGGAAGACAATTTCATTAGCTATGTAGGCTATTTGGCTCGAAGCAAAGTTCGCATTGTGATCTCTGCTTGGAAGTTCGTTCGGAGAAAACGAAGCGAGTTGATTTGGGCACAACTTTTGGTTCGTCACTTTCAATATATTTGCATTTGTATCATTTGGCTTGTTACTTGAAATTTAATTATCTTTCCTTTTACCTTGCAGCAAACGTACGACGTCCCTAACACTAAGGAAATGGAAAAGCATTGGATGGGGAAGTCCGTATACGTTGGAAAGACTTCAAGAATAAGGTGACTAAAAAGTTTGTTCGAGGGAAAAGGAGGAACGAGGATCCATGTCGAAATATCCTTATATTTCTCGGAGGATTGGAGGGAGTTTGTGGCGTCACGGCAAAATCCGAGTTTATTGTAAAATTAAAATTTCTTTCATTTCATATCATTTCTTTTATTTCACAACTTAGTTTTAATTGTTTTTGTGTCATAGGAAATGAGTCAAGCCAATAAAGAGAGACAAGCGGCAAATAAGTATCCGCATTGTATGTCTCGTGGTGGGTACGAGAAAGGCTGGAACGGAGAATGATGGCAAAGCGGTTAGAGAGAATGAAGGAAGCTTCCGAATCCGATCCTTCACCTTGTTGTCCAGCCCCCGAACCTCCTCCTCGTCACAAGAAATGGAAAGGCTGCGAGGATGAGGGGCGACACATACATAAATGCAGATGTTCTTGAGGTTGCCTCCAAGATTGTAAGTAGTTAAATTAGACGTTTTAAATAGCCTCGGTTTTTCATATTATAGGGTTTAGTTGTTATTTATGAAACATCTTATGATACGGGATGCACTTGAGGAGCGAGTTCCCAAGGTTCATTTACGCGGGTTCACGGATGGACATTTTGTCAACGGCGATTGGGAAGCCGGATTACCACGACAACATTCGAGGGGAGCCTAGGGGAGTTACAGCCGCAAAATATTTTGGACGGCGTTCACGGTTCTATGACGATAACAACCCTAGTCCTCAGCTTGTAGCCAAAATACGGGCGGGACTATTTGATGAAATCATGCAACAAGTACGATCCGAAGTGAAAACCATGATGGATTCAAGGGACAATATGGAACATACAACTCGTGAATCCCCGGCCTTCCCCGGCCCGGTAAAGAGAGTTTTCACCCTCCGGATGTTGATCTCGGCGAACCTTCTCACACGCCACGAGAGAGGACAACCTTGCACTCTCTATTTGGATGTCCCACGCGGGCGTATTGTTGCCGATGCTCTTATTTACACGGATCACACCATCCACCATAATATTGAAATTCCAAAAGACCTACGTAGGGTATTTGTGACATGTGTTCGAGAGGGGAAGACAAAGCAGACATCCCGATTCAAGATGACGAGGTTCGATTTAGGCCGGGCCATAGGATCGTTCATCCTTTGGCCGAATCATCTTATTCAGATGGCGGCGGCGACACCTCCAATGGTAGGAAATACATTACTAGAACTTGCGTTTCATTGGTAACTCACTCATAATATGTTTGTTTATGTTTTCATAGAATGAAGTGGATGAGGGCAAATTTCCACACTTAGCCTTTTGTTGCGATCCATGTACAAGGACATTAGCTATCTCTCCTTCAAGATGCAACCTGGCATTGTCGGCGTAGACAAGACCTATGATTTTACGAGTTGACCAAAAAGATCTTGTCGAATTTTTGCATATGGAGGATTTAGATTTAGTCGTTCTTGAAGCTGCGATAATGTACGTTTTTCCCCCTTTGATTATTGCATTGATCTTTTTTGTTTGCTATACTTAACAACGTTTATCATTTTATTTCGATCATAGTGTGCCTTACGACATATGCGTCGAGAAAGGCCGAAAGGATTTGTATGGATTCTTAAGTCCAATAAACACGCCGCGGCTCGCGGTGTGTTAACCAAAAGGACGCTTTATGTTGGTGGTACAATTGTCCGGCAAGATGATCGTTGTTATCTAGCCCCAATACTTGAAGGGTACGTAATTTAGTTGTCTATTTAAGATTTTTAAGAATAAATTCCTTTCTTATCTTAATTAATATTATAATGTGTTTGTTGTAGTGGTCATTGGTTTTGTGTGTTGTTTGTCCCTCCAAGAACGCATGTTATTGGTTTGATCCCTTAAGAGGAGGCAAGCCGAACGATGAAATCAAATCTATGTTTGCCAAGTAAGTAAATTTTTGTCTAAATCATTGATTCTTCATTTATATGATCTGTTTTCATGTCTGTTAATTTCCATTTTAATGTAGTGCATTCGGGCGGCTAGATCGATTGCTGGAGCACCAGAGCAGGGCGGACCAAAGTGGTTTTATCCGAAAGTAAGTAGTTTCATTTCAAGTTATTTCATTGACACAATGGTAGCTTTCGATATGCCTTTATCCGTTTTAACAATTTTCTTTTGATTTATAGTGCCCAAAACAACCGGGGAACTCGAGTGCGGATACTTCGTTATGTTTTATATGCATACCATCGTTACGGGCGGGCGTACTACAGGTTTTCAAAACGTACGTGATCGCTCTCTGTTTCTCAAATGATAATATTTTTTGTTCTACTTGAGTTAATTATTTTATTCGCTTCATTGGTTTAACTTATACATTGTTTTCCAATTTATAGCTTTTTGATAGTGCGGATCCGTGCTCGGAGGAAGAGATTGATCTGATTCGAGACGCTTTGGCTGCAAATTTTCTTCAACGCATATAGATATGTACATCATGTGTTGCCTTGTTCGCCTTTAATAGTCTTGGTTTTACGTGGAATTGGTAACTTCAGATTTGTAAATAGCCACGAAAATTAAATCATATCAATCATTTAGAGTTTTGTTGTTCTTTGTGATCTTTGTTACGTATTGGAATTGAAACTCGAATTTGAAAGTTGAATTTTTGGTCAGTTTAAGTAATAGTTTGTTGTTGTTGTTGTTGGTCACTTGCTATTGTTCTTGTTGTTGGTCTTCTTTGGTTGCCAAGTGCTTTTTGGTCTAAAGCTGATCTATCTTATTGAGTCTTAAAAGTTTTGGTTATCACTTAGCTTCTTTTGTTGTTTGTTTGTTCTTGTTGTTGGTCTTCTTGTTTGCCAAGTGCCTTGTTCTTGTTGTTGGTCTTGCTAGTTGCCAAGTGCGTTTTGGTCTAAACTGATCTATCTTATTGGGTCTTAAAGGTTACGGTCACTTAGCTTCTTTGTTGTTTGTTTGTTCTTGTTGTTGGTTTTTGCATCTCATATATATATGCATTTTTCTGGTTGCCAAGTGCCTTGTTCTTTGTTGTTGGTCTTCTTTGGTTGCCAAAGTGCCTTGTTTTGTTGTTGGTTTTTGATGTTGTTCTTTATTCTTTGTACGTTGTTGGTCTTATTTGCATTGTTCTATTGCACACGGGTTTTGTTTTATATCAATGCAAAAGGGGACTTTTTTTAAAAAAAAAAATTATAATATAAGGCGTCGATTACAAATAAGAACGCTCAAAGTGCGCTTTTTAACCAAAAAAGGCGTCAAAAAAGGCGTCTGTTTTTAAAGGACGCCCTAAAAAAGCGTCCTATATTTATTGTAGGACGCCTAAAAAAGGCGTCCTATATTTATTGTAGGACGCCCTAAAAAAGGCGTCCTATATTTATTGTAGGACGCCACTAAAAAGGCGTCCTTTTTTAAACATAGGACGCCCTAAAAAAGGCGTCCTATTTTTAACATAGGACGCCTTATAGGCTATTTTTTCAACTACCCCTAGTCAGACGTCCTTCGCAAAAAGGACGTTAATTGCCTCTAATTCAGGACGTTTTTGGCGTTTTTTGTAGTAGTGTAAGAAAATAACAAATAAAGTATATTGTCAAGCGATAATATCTATTAATAGTGGCTTTTTTGATATTACTTTAAAATCTTCTCAATGAAAAAATTGCATCGTAAATGATCAATATTTTATGTAGGTAGTATAATTATTGTTTATGTTTTACCTTGTAAATGACTAACATATTACATTGCACTACAGAGAATATGCTCTTTGGAGGAGTGGGTGACCAAACTTTTGTCAGACATTAATGTATCTAGATGTGCTACGGTGGCGTTCTTTTTTGTGCTTTTTAGTTACTTGATGTATAACTTATTTATGATTTTTGTGCTCTTTAGTTTATTTTGTTGGCAACGTTGGTGTTTATATTTTGTTTTGTTTATTTATAATTTTTTAGAATTGCTATTGTACATTTTCTACATACACTTTTTTAATACAATATTCAGTACTATTTATATACATTTTCTTATTTCATAATTTTTCATATACTTTTTATATTTTTTAATTTGGTAATTATTTGTATTTATTTATATAATTTTTATTTTTTGGAATTGAGATTTGCGACGGAAAAGGCATTCCACGCAAAAAATGGAATTTTGTGACAGAAACAAACTCCATAGTTTTTTCTATTTTTTATGTAATTTTTATTTTTTTAATAAAATGAAAATTTGCGACGGAAAATGAATTCCGTCGCAAAATTCAAAATTTGTGACGGAAACGAATTCCATCGCAAATTTCGGAATTTGCGACGGAAATGAATTCCATTGCAAATTTTGAATTTTGCGACAGAATTCATTTTACGTCGCAAATTCTTGAAATTTGCGATGGATTTTTGATTTATGCCGCAATTGTGACGAGCTTTTTTGCGACGGACTAAATCCGTCGCAAATTCATTTGCGACGGAAAAACCCTTTAAAACTGGTTTTTCTAGTAGTGATATGATCTTCATCGACTATAAATAGAGAAGCATTCAAGACGAAGCCAATGACGATGGCTTACAACTTCATCGTTGAAATGCCAATACTCTGAATCCAATGTTTATCTCATACGCTCTTTGTTTTCTCAATGTTCATACAAGTCAGATGGTTTGTAATGTACTTCAATGTTCCTATTATTCACTTCTAAAAGAGAAGATTGATTATACTCTTTCATCATAAAGATTGTATTCTTATGGTGTGTAAGGGGGAGTATCTCGGTGAGAGATTTGTAAACGGCTTACAAGTGCTCGACAAACTTGTGGGATTATGGTGGTTCTAGGTACCCAGTTAAATCTTGAGGAAGATAGTGATTGAAATCTTA
Source organism: Acacia acuminata (assembly GCA_019022655.1). Classification (NCBI taxonomy): domain Eukaryota; kingdom Viridiplantae; phylum Streptophyta; class Magnoliopsida; order Fabales; family Fabaceae; genus Acacia; species Acacia acuminata. The sequence goes on from JAFJYI010000036.1 coordinate 720,683, forward strand.
AGATGAGTTTGGGACTGGACGTAGGTCATCATGGATTAGATCAAACCAAGATATATCACAATTTGCATATTCTCTTCCTTAAGACCTTATGTTTCAACATATATGTTTTCAATAACTGTCAATAAATTTATAATTCATTACTTTCATATATATTGCAATTTGAAAAGATTTTCAAAGTTTATTAAATTTTTATCCTACACCCAATCTATCACCCTCTTGGGTGTCAGCCGATTTTGAACAAAACCCTTTACCCTCTGAGCCTTGAGAGGAAAACCTTGATCAAATATAAAAAATAAAAAAAATAAAAACTTGTTGCATTAAAATGTTACTAACATTTTAATAGTATCATATTGAATGCTGATTTTGCCCTTTATTCGCAGGTCAAATCTTTCTTGTTTTTGGGTGTTATGAACCAGGAGAACTAATCTAATGTAGTGCAAAGAACAGATAACATATTGAGTTACATATATTTATACGTTATCGACAAAATACACAGACACACACACACACATATATATATATATATATATATTTATGCGTCACATCATTATAATCAAACATAGCATAGATATATTTGCTTGCTCTTTGTGGTATTGGATTTCATAATCCAACCCTACCTGGGTTTTATTTTTTTTAATTATAGTCAGGAAAAAGGGGATGAAAGGCCCAGAGTTTCCGTAGGGTTTTTGAATATTTGTCAGGTATATTAAGTCAAAAGTTTGTGATGATTCAGAGAAAAAAAAAAAATATATATATATATGTGTGTGTGTTTGTGTGTATATATATAATCACGTAGGTATCCCTTTATCAAAGTGACTTTTGACTTTATAACAATTGATCCATAACTTTTTTTGGGAAATTTTCTTTCAGATCTTAAGGGATTAATAAAATGTTAAAAATATTTTAAGAGAAATTCATATGTCAGAAAAATTCTAAAGGGTTATTAATCCTACAGATGGAGTTCTTAATCTCACATATGAGAATTGTTAATCCCATAAAAAGAGTTGTTAACGGGACTTTTTTGATATCTGAATTTCCCTTAGGATTTTTTTTTTTTTTTTTTTTTGACATTTTCTTGGTCTCTTGAGACCTGAAAGGAATTTTGCCAACTTCTTTTAAGAATAACTGGCCATATTCAATTTTTGTTCCCTCCAAGATTTCTTTTATTAAAAGATAATATTTGTGTAAAGCCATGATCAGTCATCTTTAAAAGATGTAATTGGAATTGATGGAATGATTAAACCCATTGAAGAAATACTGGAAAAATTTAACAAAGTGGTTGGAATATGATTAAAATGTTTGTAGATAAGAACAAAGTAGAGACTTGAAACAGAGCATGAGCTCGCCATATTAAAGTACATTGTTCAGTCTTTAATACTAGAAATATTCAGAGAGTTGATTTTAGTCTTAAATATAAAATACATTTTTTTATATTTGTCAATATTTTTTTAATTTACTACTATTATATTCCATCAATAATAATTAAAAAGAAAAGAGAATGAGAGAATTAAATAAAGGTGTTTAAGAAAGTATATATCATATTAACTAATTTAATTAACTTCCATAATTTAATCAAATTAGATAAATATTTGTTGTATCACAGATAAGAGGGAATAACCGTGATCATTATTCTTTGTAGAAGATTAGTTGGTATAGGTTAGGCTTTTACATTATTAGTTTGTGTGTCGATCGGTTCAAACAAAATGGGTCCTACCATAACTTTTCTTTTTTTTTTTTTTTTTTTTTTTTTTGATAAATCCTACCATAACTTTTCTTTTCCGTCATCAATGGATAACTTGCTGGGAAAGTAACACAAGGTATGGAAATGAAATGGAATCCAATTGCAACAGAGTTAAGTTTCACTTGCTGTTCATTAGGCTCTGAAGACTTGACTTGAAAGTGAGTAAAGTCTATTCATTGCCATATACACTCCATCATCACTATTTGACATTTCTCAGCACAGAGAGAGAGAGAGAAGGAGATCTGTTGAATACGTGCCATGGGTGTTACAGCTTCATCATCTTCTTCTTCTTCGTCTTCAAAGAAATATGAAGTCTTTTTGAGTTTCAGGGGAGAGGATACTCGCAAATCCTTCACCAGTCATCTCCATACAGCCTTATGCCTCAAAGGTATTGAGACTTTCATTGATTATAGGCTCCCAAAAGGGGATGACATCTCCCAATCGCTCATCCAAGCAATTGAGGATTCATCTCTGTGTGTGATTGTCTTCTCTAAAAACTATGCCTCCTCCAAATGGTGTTTGAATGAGCTCATTGAGATCGTTCGCTGTAAACAAGAGAAGGGAAAGCTTGTAGTTCCTATATTCTACGAAGTAGACCCATCTCATGTACGCCATCAGAGGGGAGCTTATGAGGAAGCATTTGCACAACATTTGAAGAAAAACCCAGACAAGGTGGATGAGTGGAGACAAGCCCTTTTTGAAACTGCAAGTTTAGTTGGATGGCACTCTTGCAATTGCAGGTCACTCTTTATTTTCTAAGTCTCAATATTTGAAATTAGAGTTTTGTGCTTTTATTTATTCTTTTGACGCATCTTCGTTATCATAAAAATGCCTTTTCTTTTATTATAATATTAGCTTATCATAATGCAAATCAATGCAATTTTATTAGAGTCTTTCTTAACAATTTTGAAAATGGTGGAAAATATTACCATAATTTTAATAAAAACTTGGAAGAAATTTGTGATTTTATTATATAATAATGTTATCATGTCACCGAAAAAATTAAACTTTGTCATCAATTGGTTCTCAATTTATTAAATGAATAATTTATTATTCATTTTCATTCTTTAATTATATTTCTTATATTAGGAATGAAGCCGAACTCATTCAAAATATTGCCGATGACATCATCAAAAACTAAACCATGGGTCCTCAACTGCATTGGCAAATATTGTTGGAATTGACAAGAATTGTGATGATATTGAATTTTTGCTCGAAGGATTCTCAAAAATTGGAATTTGGGGCATGGGTGGGATAGGCAAAACAACCATGGCTAAGGTTGTCTTTTCCAAATTCCGCTCTCAATTTGACGATTCTTTCGCTTTTTGGAAAATTTAAGAGAAGAGTCAGAAAAGCATGGTCTAAAATATATACGTGATAAACTTTTCAATGAACTGTCAAATGATAGATCTCTTGAAGGACTCAGTCGTAGAAAAGTTTTAATTGTACTTGATGATGTCAGTGACACAAGTCAGTTAGATTATTTGGAAAATGACGCTCCTACTTTTAGACATGGTAGTAAATTCATCATAACAAGTAGAGATAGACATGTACTTGAAGGAATAGTTGAAAGAATACATGAAGCCATAGCATTAGGCCATGACAATTCGCTTAAGCTTTTCAACCACAAAGCCTTCCGCAAATATGGTTATAAAAGTGAATATAAAGAACTAGTTGAAAGAGCACTTGCTTATGCCCAAGGTGTTCCTTTAGCCTTAACTATGTTGGGTTCATTTCTTCATTCAAGAACTATAGAACAATGGAAAAGTGCACTGAGCAAATTAGAAAGGAGGACCCATCCAAATATTCAAGCTGTGTTAAAATTAAGCTATGATGGACTTGATGATGAAGAGAAAGAGTTATTTTTAGACATTGCTTGTTTTTTTAAAGGTGAATTAGAAGGATATGTATTGGCAATGCTAGAGAGCTATGGCTTTTATGCACACATTAGTTTGAGAACCCTTATGGATAAGGCGTTGATAACTATTCATAATGTTGTGGTACAAATGCATGATTTAATTCAATCAATGGCTTTTGAAATTGTTCGCCAAAAGTGTCTAACAAATCCTGAAAGACGTAGTCGACTATGGAATCCTGATGAGATCTATGATGTACTAAAACATAATCGGGTAAGAAAAATGTTTAGCTTTCTAATTAAACATTTGACAACTATGGAAAATAAATTGTTAACTTAAAGTAATTTATTCACTTGCTTTTCTTATTTTTGTGTTGGTTAGGGAAGTGATGCAATTCAAGGCATAAGTTTAGATTTGTCTCAAATTAGATATTTACAATTGAGTGCTAATACCTTTAGAAAGATGACTAATTTAAGGTTTCTGAAATTCTATTCATCTTGGGCTCAAAGATCGTGCACTGTGAATCTTCCTTATGGGCTGGACTCCTTTTCCAAGTCATTATGTTATCTTCAATGGGACAATTTTCCTTCAGAATCTCTGCCATTGTCATTTTGTGCTGAGAAGCTAGTCGAACTTCACATGCCTAATAGCCACCTTAAAAAACTATGGGATGGAGTGCAGGTACAACATATAAATATGAGTTGTGATCCTTTTTTTCTTTTACAATTAATTAAAATTTCAGACTTTGTTTCCTATATATAACATTTCTTTTTTTAATTGCTGCAGAACTTGGTGAATTTAAGGATAATAGTTCTTATTGGATCCAAACATTTGATGGAGTTACCTGATATTTCAAGGGCTCAAAATCTTAAAGGGCTTTATCTTCAAGGGTGTGAAAGTTTAAGCCATCTTGATCCATCAATTTTATCTCTTCCAAGATTGGATCGTTTGATTCTCACGGGTTGCAGAAGCCTAAAGAGTTTTAAAACTGAGCGTCACAGAAAATCTCTCCCAATCACAAATGTCTACGGTTGCTCTAGGCTCAAGGAATTTTCATTGAGTGGGGCATGCAAATTAACTGAACTTCCACACAATATCAAACATCTCTCAAGTCTAAGATATCTTACCGTAAGCAATTGTAAAAGCCTTCAATCTTTACCAGAGCTTCCTCCATCGATTGAAGAATTACATGCCTTTGATTGCACATCATTAAAGACACTACAACTCACTTCTCACATTGAATCTTCAATGTTGGCAAATGAAAAAGTGTTGGGTTCAATGCTCTATTCCTCGGTTAGTCATCTCAAAAAGCTTACTCTTCTTGGATGTGAACAATTATATGAAGTCCCTGAATCCATCGGCTCCTTATTCTCATTATTTTTATTGGATTTGAGAGAAAGTAACATAGAGAGCCTGCCTGCTAGCATCAAGCATCTTTTAAATCTAGAAAAAATTTACTTGAGCAATTGTAGAAGACTTTGTTCTCTGCCAGAACTGCCGTTCTTCATCGAAACTGTTGATGCTGATGGTTGCATATCACTAGAGATTGTGCGCACATTAGCAACCGCACCATATTTGACGTCCCTACTCCTAAAAGATTGCTTGAAATTGGATAATCGCTATATGGAAAGTGCCTGTTTCCCATTGATGCTAGCAATATACACAACTGAAGCATGTGGGTTTTGTTACACAGGAAGAGAAGTTCCGGAATGGTTTAAATCTAATCAGGGAATAGTTGCTTCCAACAATATATCTATTGAGCTTCCTTCAACCACAACCAACCTAATTGGCTTCACTCTTTGTTCTGTTCTTTCTCACCATGTTCATGGTCACTTGCAATGCCAACTTTATTACGATGGTAAGAAGCACACATGCTCAGAATTTAAAGGAGTGATGACAAATTTTGATTCACATCATGTTTTTCTATGGTGTGTTTCTGACATGTTCATAAACTTTGGTAAAACAATGGATGACCAAAACACCAATTACAGGCCAAACGTGTCATTTGAATTCTCTGTTGTTACAAATAGTGAGAAGTTTGTTGATGGTGTGATTGAAGCATGTGGAGTTTGCCCAATATATGCCTCAGAGTATGGCAAATTCATTCAACAAATGGAACTGGATGCCCAAAAAGAGACTTGTCAAGATGCTTATGAGAATTCATTTCATGGAATAGTAAAATATGTTAATTTCTCATTTGAGACAGGAAAATGTGGCAATCTTGAAGGAAGTAATATCCCAGAGTGGTTTACTTACAAAAGTTCGATGATAGATCATTTTGACAGTTTAAAAGCAAGCGTTCAGCTAGCTCCAGATTTTGACAAATTGATGGGTTTCATTTTCTGCTTTGTTATACCTAATTTCTCCTCAAAAGAAAGGGATCAATGTTACTCCTACTCCTCATGTTGTAGTGACTATTGGGTATATAATGACACAGATTTCATTGGTCCAAGTGGATGGCACTATTCAATGATAAAATTGAACTCAGATAATGTTTTTCTATGGTATGATCCCTTCTGCAATGAATGCATACTAAAGCGTCTTCGACGGGGAAAAGGATGTGATGCCAAGCTTGACCTTATATTTTCATTTAATCTTGGTTATGGTTTGAATGACCGGGGGCACTTTAGGGTTGGTCATTGCTTGATCAAAGAATATGGAGTTCGTCCAATATATTTATCTGAGTACATAAACTTCCTTCAACAAGAAAAATTGAATATAAGTATGCAAACAAAGAGGCTTCAAAATATTAATGATGACCAACAACAACTCCCTTCAACAAAGAAATTGAAGGAATCTTCAATTGATTAATCTATTCCCATGAACATTGAGTCCAATACATCTCATGATGTTGATAAGTTGCTACTTCTGCAACCGCAATTGAATTTGGAATCTACAAAGAATTGCACTCATCATAAATAAATTACCCATAATCCATCACTTGATCGGTGTGTATATCTCTCCTACATTTGATCTATTAAGTTAGACTTTGGTACACCATAGCTACCTTAGGGAAATATATATTATGCTTTTAAACATATTGTGTTACTTTGTAATATTTTTGATCCTATTGACGCGTTTGAATCCAACTATTTCCAAAATTATGATTTCAATTTTTTGGTTTCTTAAAATGAATATTTTCTCAGAGAACTTAATTTATATGTTTCCTAATGAAGAAGCTCACTAAAGCATAATATAATAGGAAACTTGGCATGTATATGTAGCCTAGCATCATTAGAAACCGAGATAAAAAAAGCATCCGTTAATTGAAATAATCAACTAGAACTTAAGATAATTAGATTTAGTATGAAAATGATTTATCTTCTTAACTATGTTTGTTAAAAAACACTATTTTTCATAATTGGCCCTTCTATTGTGATGGATTTCTGTCGGTTTACAGAAGAGTTCAACTTCTTCAATAGAGGCAAAGAAAGAAATCTTAATGATTTGGCACACTGTATTTGCAGGTAATAAATTGATGGTCAAAAGTGGGACAATATGGTAATTATTTGCTATGACAATAAAGGCTAATTGCAGCAAGCAGATATTTGAGGGTAACTAAGAAAATTAAATTCTTGAAAGTGACTTTTAGTTACTTACTTCTTTTTGAATAAAACCCTATATTAAGTCATTAATATCGATTAATTAATATTATCATACCCAAAAAGAATTCTATGTGTAGTAATGTTATTATGTTTTTGACAGAGTACATATGTTCAGTTATCATTCTTCGCCAAGAAAAGCTTACAAAAAAAATCATGGATGATGCTCTTCGATCAAGTGCTCTTCACAACCAACTTCTTAAGAAAAAGTATGAGGTGTTCATCACAGTTAGAGGAGAGGTCACTACCACAAAAATAATGTGTTCAAAGTGTTCTTGGAGATAAAAGAAAAGTGATGTTTGACATTAGGATAGTTTAGTCTTAGGAGTTAGGCTTTCTTCAGTTTGCTTTTGAAGTAATTGTTTTCTTCACTTTGTTTTGCTTGCTTTCTTCTTTTTCTCTGCTTGTGTGGAGAAATCAAGATGTATGCGTATGACTTTGTAATTTGAAAATTGTCTTCAATTTGTCATTTAGTTAAATTGTAGATCATGAGAAGGGACACTGATTGTGTTGTCCAATTATTAGAAGAATATGGAAAATAGACAGAGATCAGAAGTAACTAATTGTTGTGTCTTACTTTGTTAAAAGTTTGTTGTATTTACTAGAGGCTAAATTATACAAAAACCCCTTGAACTTTGGATCAATTGCATATAATTTAACCCCCCCCCCCCCCCAAAAAAAAAAAAACCATTCATTTTTTTAAAACTATTAACCCTCGTGTTAAGTGATCGTTATCTTTTTAACGAAAACTAACATGTCAGATTATGAGATGACACGTATTATCCTATATAAATTATAATTTCATAAAGCCTATTGAGCTTTGAATAATTGCAAAGAACCCTACTGAACTCTAATCAGTTACAAATAACCTCTTGACATTTCAAAATTTGAATTTAAGTAATTTTGATTTATAATATTAAACCACATGTCATTACTTTCATCATTTTAATAAATTAAAAATAATTACTATCATTTGTCAATTAAAATAATTTTCTTGTATGGCCTAGACTAGAAGAATAATATTTAAAAAATAAAAATAAAAATGTCATCATTTGTATAACATTTACTTATTTTCTTGGGATAATTGAACATTGATAGTATAAAAATGTCATCATTTGTGTTAAATATATTTTTGGAATGATTGATCATTGATAGTTTAAATATTACATTTTCCAATCATTACATTTTCTTGTTAGTAATGCATATGTTTTCTTAAATTAGAGTCTCCATGTTTATTTTTATTTTTTAAAATATTATTAATCTAGTTTTTGTCATAAAGAAAGAAATATTTTAGTTGAAAAATAATAGTAAAAATCTTAATAAATTTATTAAAATGTTAAAAGTAACAACACATGGTTCAATATTAAAAATAAAAATTTAAAAGGAGTTAGATTTAAATTTTGAAATGCCAAGGATTATTTGTAATTCATTAAAGTTCGTAGGGTTCTTTACAACTATTCAAAGTTCAAAGGGTTTTATAAAATTAATAATTTATACTTGAACCCACGTAGGATGTCACGTGTCATCTCATAATTTGACGTGACAGTTTCCATTAAAAAGATAGCGATCACTTAACGCTAGGGTTAATAGTTAAAAAATGAAAGGTCAAGGATTTAAACTTTGAAATGTTATGAGGGTAATATGCAACTAATCCAAAATTCAGAGATTTTTGTATAATTTAGCCTTCATTAAATGGCTAATAACACATTGTCAAAGGTATTTTATGACATGCATGTTGTGTGTGATTGTTGTAAATTTAAAATTCCAATTTGTTGTGAGGATTACAAGTTATACTACTCCTTTGGTCCTATAAAGGTAGGAAGAGAAGAATATATTTGGTTCTGTTTATAATGAAAACGGAGAAAATTTTTATATGAATGTATAATTTTACCCTTCATTTATTATTGTATTGCCTTTGTTCTCATTGGCATAATATATATTAAACAATGGTAAATTTGGAAAGTTGTTGAACTTTATGAAAGAGCAAATGAAGTTTAAAGTTTTTCTTAATTTGTGTGAAATATGCTGAAAGTACCTTATATATAAGACCGAAGGAGTACTTCGTAACAAGGGTGGAATTAAGGGGGGCTAGGGGTACTGCCCTAAAATTACAATATAGAACCCAAATTTTTAGAAAATTATATTTCAACCTCATAAAACTTTCAATTTCTTCAATTTAGTCCTCATTAAAGGTTTCATCGAGGGACTAAAATGAACATATTGAATGTTTATAGGGAGAATTTTAGAAACATCTGGGTTCTATTATGTAATTTTTAGCCCCCAATTTCATTTCCTAGTTCCACCCCTGCTTGGTGATGCATGGGAAAGTAATATGATTGGAAATGGGAAAGTAATAAAGAATGGGCTCCTTGCGAAGAGCTTAAATTGATTAATCATTTCTTATAATTTTATAAAAACAACTACCCAAATAATCATAGCTCTTTGATAATAAAGAAACTAAACTATAAAGTGGGTCTTATATTAATAATAAGATATAGTAACAGTGACCTGATAAGAACATGTAACCTGAACTCCACCTATTTCAGTTGAGTCTCCATTAAGTTTATATTTTGTATTTGAGACGTGGTAGCTGAATGAATGAATCATTGATTCTTGATATTTACATTCAAGGAAAATAACTATTCTTTTACATGTCTTCAACTCTCCAAAAAGAAAGAACTTGATAACAAAAGCAATATTCTTCCATAATCTATACCGTAACCACGGATAAAGCAACAGAATAATTGAACTCCAAATCTATTTTCCACTATTCCTTTGTTAAAACAGTATCACGAAATCATATTGAAGCACAATAAAATGTCAAATTTTATCTCCTCAAGACAGAGCTCATGTAACTATCATATCCTTTATATATTAGTTGCTTCCACACTATTTTCCATCACACATATCATCTTGAAATATTACCTCTGGTCTAAAATATAAAACATATTAAGAAAACTAAATAAGTTACTTAATCATATTATTATTGTGTATGATAAAATTATATATCATTTTATAAGTCTGAAAAATTAGTTTAAAGAAAAAACGGTAAATATAAACATTTTAAAATAGTTTAACTAACTCTTTAATTTCCTCAAAAAAAAAAAAAAAAATTAATTATGTCTTATATTTTTAATGAGATGGCGGATGTGGTATTTTAGCTTCACATACCGCTTAATCAAATTAGAAATCTTTGGGGGCGAGTTTCAGATATACTCATCATAATAGAAAGAGGTTGTACCTCTGAGCCGCCCTTTATGTTTAATGAAAGACTACAAGATGAAGTGAAGTACGTTAACATGACAAATCCTTAAAGATGTATGCAATGACCAACCCCAATTTCTTTCATTATAAATTAATTATACGTCTCAAATTTATATGTGCAAAGGTCAACCAAATGTGTCATAAGCACATAATTTTAAACATATTTTAGAGAAAAATAATAAATCACATCTTGATAATCCTCAAACAATGGAGTGTTGTAAATATATGATATGTTGTAAATACATCGCCCTACATTGCTTGGGAATAAGAGAGTATAAGTCTTTATATATACTCATATTGTATTGGGCTTGTAAAGAGGCCAAAAGGAGTGATAGGCTCACGCATATAACAACGAGCCACCGAAAGGCAAACACAGTGGAAATTTTGCTCCTCGGAAATAGTATTTTTTTTTTTTTTAGTTTTCTAAAACAATAATTTATTTCGGAGGTTTACTTAAAAATACTTCATATTTTGGATTTTGAAGTTTATAACCCTTCATAACCGAAAGTTGTCAACGGTTGAGCACTTCCCCGAACGTACTCTCTGTTGTCAACATATAAACCCGTCTTTCCAATGGTGTTTGTTCAATCTTGAGGGACTCGTTGTCTGGACTATTTTTGCATCCCTTGGCTGTCCGTAGACCGTGCCTATAAAAGGTGCTTAAACAATGCTCAAAACTAACTTTCTAATCTCTCCTCCTCTTCGTAGTTTTTTTGTTGTTGTTGTTGTTGTTATCTTCTACTAGTTATGCTGCTGCCTTGACTTGCTCAAGAAGGGTCTGTTTAACTTGAGGAGTACTGGTTCCTCTTTGCCGGTAGTTGTGGAATAATTCTATAAGACAGTGTTCTTGGACACAACTCTAATAATCTGTTTCTTCATTTTTCCCAAATTGCTCATGAACTACAACATGGAGTCACCAAAATGGTGTAATTAATCCTCCAATCAAAATGGAGAACAAAATAATTGTCGCTAAAAAAGAAAAACTAAAACAATTCAAATATGAATAAACGCACTCATGTTCTTGTAAACATAATTTCAGAAGGGTTCTTGTCAAATGTTATCTAGCTGTGGCCCATGATTGAGTTAATGTGTCTGCAACATCAGAATCTCACCATTAGATTGAAGATCAAAGACGTTCAGTTAGAAACATCAGTTAAATAAATGATTAAGTGAACGATTCATTGATTCTTGATATTTTTCGTTCAAGAAAAATCACTATTCTTTTACATGATTTAACAAAAGCAGTATTCTTTTGCTCCTCTAGTCTTTTATATAAGATATATTTATGGAGTTAATCTTGGCCTTAAATGTAAGACAAAATTCTCATATTTATCAATATTTTCCTAATTTATTTCTATTGATGCTCCTTCAATCATAATCAAGGAGAAGAGATGAAGATGATTAAGGTGTTTTAAAAAATATATATCATATTAACTAGCTTAACTAACTTTTTTAATCTAATCAAATTCAATAAATATGTTTTATATTAAGCAATCAAGAAGTATAATCTATATTGTAACCATGAATGAAGAAACAAAATACTTGAACTGCAAATCTATTTTCAACAATTCATTCGTTGAAATAGTATCATGAAATCATATTGGAGCATAATAAAATGTCATAAATTTTTTCTCCTTCAGACAGAGATCATGAAAGGAGCATATACTTTAGATATTAATTGCTTCTGCAGTATTTTCTATCACATATCAATCTTGAAATATTTTAGCATCACATACTGCATAATCAAATTAGAAATTTTATGTCATAATAGAAGAGGTTGAGCCTCTGGGCTGCCCTATATGTTCAATGTAAGAGACTACAAGATGAAATGAAATTGACACGACGAATCCTTAAACATGTATGCAATGACCAAATCCAATTTCTTTCATTACAAAATTAATTAGAAGTCTCAAATATATATGTCGCCAAGGTCAACCCAATATGTAATAGAAACATAATTTTCAATATATTTTAGAGAAAAATGATGAATCAATGATGAATCACTTCTTGAGAATCCTTGATCGCTGGAGTCACCAGAATGGTATGATCCTCCAGTCTCAAGCACAACAAATTGGAGGACAAAATAACCGTCGCTAAAAAAGAAGGTAAAAAACAATTCAAATGTTCTTGTAAACATCATTTCATAAGGGTTCTGGTCAAATGTTCTCTAGCTGTAGCCCATGCTTGAGTTAATGTCTGCAATATTAGAATCTCACCATTAGATTGAAGATCAAATACATCCACTCATCAACATTTAAAATGACTTGTGTACGACAAAATATATCCTGCCAAAATGTGAATCCACTCCAAAAAAGCAGTTTGGGCATTCCACAACAGCAAAACGTAATAATTGAGCAACCTCATCCAGACTGTATGGCTACTCATGTGACTTTACAAAGTAAAATCAAATACGAAGCGCAGAGAAAAACTAAACTGTTGCATGTCCTGTTACCTGCTTAGATAAGGGGGCGTCAGCTATGTAGCACCGAAACGCCAAAATTTCAGATGAGAACGTTTTTGATTCGCGAATCTGTCCAAAACGCTGGGAGACGGGAATTTCACGTATCGGATGAGTTAAATTATCATAATGGCATTTTTGTAATTTTTGAAAACCTGGAGAGCATTTTCCAGTTGAGTTTTTTGGGCAACAAAAATGCCCTAATAACTTCTCTGCCCCAAATCGATGCTACAATTGTCTCTGAAATCGAGTTGCCTCCATCTCTGTGGCCTCCGTCTCTCTGTGGCCTCCGTCTTTCTGTCGCTGTTTTGGTGTTCTACGGTTCTTCATGCGCCTAAGACTCGTCGTCAATTGTGAGTGTTTAGTTCGACTTGTCACTGTTTCGGTGATCTGCGTTCTGTCATTCTGCGCACTGTGCAACTCGTCGACTGTGACTCTGAGTGTTACATATTTAGAAGTTGCTTGCAAGAGGTAATGCTTGGATATGAGGATTTCTTTAGTTTAGGTTGTTTTCTGCTATGGCTTTCCACTTAGGCTTTGGTATATGATTGAGTGTTTCTTTAGTATACTTATATTAAAAATATTATTTAACACTAAGACGTTTCGAAACGTCTCGAAATATTAGTATTTTTGAAATCGCATTTTGGCAACGTCTCGAAAACGTCGTTTCAGTTTCGGTACAACATAGGACGTCAGCATCAATGCTGTGAGATGTCACCTTTGCGGCAATAAGGTTCCATTTGTTTCAAGTATCATCCTTAAAGAAAGATGAAAAAAGGTAATCAGAAGGTTAATAAAATTTTAATAAGAGCGAAACATTGTAATTAACAGACACAAGCATACCCTTCATCAATAATCTCATCAAGACATAAAAGAATGAGATCCAAGTACTCAAACGCCTCCCTTTTGTCAACATTGCTCCTGAAATTTCAGATAAAATGTGAGCTCATTTTAAATCTTGAATAATATGAGTAACAGGGCACTCCTATTTCAAATCTAGACAGAGAAATATAAGCTAAAATACCTCAACAAGTAGGTTGTAAGCAAATAATCTGAATTGTCTATTCTATTCATGTACAAATGTTACATATATATACAAGATAAGAGAGCCTCAATAGTAATGGCTCATAATGACTATTAATGAAGATTATCCATAATCCCTACAAATCAGGGATTCCTATAAATCAGGGATTCCTAACACCCCCCTCAAGTTGGAGCATATATGTTTATCATGCCCAACTTATTACAAAGGTACTCAACCTGTGTCCTATTTAAGGCTTTCGTTAAAAGATCTGCTAGCTGGTCATTTGATCGCACATGCCCTGTAGATACAACATTTTCTTTTATCTTGTCACGAATAAAGGGACAGTCGATTTCAATATGCTCCGTACGTTCATGGAACACAGAGTTTGATGCTATATGGAGTGTTGCTTTATTGTCACACCATAGTTTCGCAGGTAACACTGTGGTAATGCTAATTTCCTTCATGAGCTGAAATACCCATACAATTTCTTACACTATTGTGACATGGCTCTGTACTCTGCTTCTGCACTTGATTTTGACACAACACCTTACTTTTTACTTCTCCAAGATATCAAGTTTCCACCAACAAATACACAGTAACCTGTAGTGGACCGTCTTGTGGCCTTAGATCCTACATGATCAGCATCATAGAAGCATTCGACTTTAGTGTGCCCATAATCTGTATAGAGAAGGCCATTACCTGGGGAACCTTTCAAATAGTGCAAGATATGCTCTAAGGCTTCCCATTCTGCCACTGTGGGAGATGCCGTGAATTGGCTAAGTACATTGACCAAAAAGGTTATATCAGGGCGAGTTACTGTCAGGTAATTCATCTTCCCAATGAGTCTCCTATATCTCTTAGGAGATACAAATGACTTTAGTTTCTCTGGATCAATCTGCTTCTTTAGGTTATCAAGAAGTTCATCAAACATGCTATCATTAAGATCCAGGAACGGATTTGGAATCATGGGAATGTTACTTGGTGTAGCTCCAAGCTTTCCAGTCTCCTTTAACAGATCAAGAACATATTTCCTTTGAGTCAAAAGGATGCCCTTCTTGCTTCTCAAGACTTCAATACCAAGGAAGTACTTCAACGGTCCTAAATCTTTTGTTTGAAAGTGGGAGTTAAGAAAGACCTTAAGCTCTGAGATGCCAGCGATGTTACTCCTAGTAATCGCAATATCATCGACATACACTACTAGAAGAATCATTCCTGCATCGGACTGCTGGTAGAACACAGAATGATCACTCTTACTTCGGTTCAAACTAAACTTCTTGATCACACCACAAAACCTATCGAACCAGGCACGAGGACTTTGCTTTAAACCATACAATAACTTTTGAAGATAACATATTTTCCTATGCTCCCCTGAGCAACAAACCCAGGTGGTTACTCTATATACACTTCCTCAAGAAGATCATCATTCAAAAATGCATTCTTAACATCCAACTGATGCAAATCCCAGTGATAGGTGGCAGCCAAAGAAACAAGGAGACAGACGGAAGTAAGCTTAGCCACAGGGGAGAAAATCTCAGAGTCAAAGTAATCAATGCCATAAGTTTAAGCATACCCTTTGGCAACAAGACGAGCTTTCAATTGATCTAAGGAACCATCAGCTTTAGTCTTCACAAGAAACACTCATTTACAACCAATGGCCTTCTTTCCATAAGGTAGATCAACAAGGGTCCAGTTAACTGCCGTATTAAGGGCCATCATTTCTTCTTCCATTGCTGCATGCCAACCAGGGTGAGTCAAAGCTTGGTGAAGGGTAGTAGGGGTAGAAATGGACTCAAGGGTGATCACAAGGGAATAGGAAATAGGGGACAATCTCTGGTAGGACATAAATGAGGAGATATGATAAGTACAACCAGCATATCGCTTGGGAGGACAAGAAGGACAGGTACCTTTGGGGAGGGTTATAGGCAGGTTAACAGATTGGTCAATGGCAGAGTTAAGAACAAGGGGGTCAGGAACAGGAGTGGCAAGGGCGGGGGTCGCAAGGTCAAGGACCACAGAGGCATGAATGGAATCTATCGGCGAAGCAGTCACTGGCGAAGGCGAAGGAATGGCAACATCAGCATCATCAGGAAGATCAGGGGCCCAAGCAGCTGTTGGGATTGGTGAGAGAGGAACACGATAAACTAGAAGATCATCAGGGTCATCAAAAACATAGAACGACTCAAATAAGTTTGAAGACTTGAAGAAAGATGAAGACTCATGAAAGGTCATATCAATGGATACAAGATAATGATAGAGGTCAGGAGAATAACACCGATAACCTTTCAAAAACATAGAACTCGAGAATAACCAAGAAAGACACATATCAAGGACTTGGGGTCAAGTTTACTAACACGAGAATAACCAAGGACAAGGACATCACGAACAAACGAGACACAACCAAAAATTTTGGGATTAACGGGAACACCTTAATGGTGGGAAACAAAATAGAATATGGCACGGAACCACTAAGGACAGCCGAAGGCATGCGATTGATGAGAAAACAACCAGTAGACACGGCATCGACCCAAAACAATTTTGGCACACAATAGTGAAACATGAGGGCACGGGCAGTTTCTAAGAGATGGCGGTTCTTTCTTTCAGCAACATCATTTTGGGTAGGTGTATCAACACAGGATGATTGATAAAGGATGCCATGCCTATGCATATAATCAGTAAAGGGGGCAGAAAATATTCTTTTGCATTATCACTTCAAAGAATTTTCACAGAATATTAAACTGTGTTTGAATTTCAGAACAGAAATGACAAAAATGAGTGAACAATTCAGAGCGTTGTTTCATTAACTAAAGCCAAGTAGTTCGAGAAAAATCATCAACAAAGGTGACAAAGTATCGATAACCAGTCTGAGACAAAATTGAACAAGGACCCCAAACATCAGAATGAACTAAATCAAAAGGGGACGCAACCCGTTTATTGACTCGAGGTGCCAAATGAACACGGTGGTGTTTGGTAAATTGACACGACTCACACAATTCAAAGAAGACACAGACAAAAATTGAGGGTACAACCGTTTTAGGGAAGAAAGGGACACATGACCGAGACGACAATGGACTTCAAAGGGAGATGACCCACCAGTACAAGCAACGGAACACGGCACCTGATCATCAATGATGTAATGTCTACCGAACTCGTAGCCTCTACCAATAATCCGCTTCATCGAAAGATCCTGAATTAAACAATGGTCAGGGTATAGTGAGATACAACAGTTTAAATGACGAGTCAATTTACCGGGAGACAAAAGATTAAATGTGAGATCTCGAACATTAAGAACGAAAGAGAGGGAAATGGATGGTGTGTAACATCCTAATTTTTAATTTTAGGATTTAAGTATGATTATGAAAGAATTATATATGATAAGTGTATTTTTTTATTAAAAAAAAAAAAAGAAATTTAATTGAGAAAGAAAATCCTTAAAGGGAATTAAGCATTTATTTCTAGCATTTGTATAATATTTATTCCATATTGCAATTAATTAAGTAATTTATTGGATTAAATACTTGTAATCCATATACCCCTTTCAATATC
Source organism: Acacia acuminata (assembly GCA_019022655.1). NCBI lineage: Eukaryota > Viridiplantae > Streptophyta > Magnoliopsida > Fabales > Fabaceae > Acacia > Acacia acuminata. The sequence goes on from JAFJYI010000036.1 coordinate 738,171, forward strand.
CATTAAACCACTCCAATTGGGCCCAAATTCATTTCATTATCCAATTACTTCGCCCATATATTATTTTGGTGCAGAACCACACCCACCTATTATTTATTATTCCATTTCTTCATTGTTCTCCATAACCAAAACGCAGCATGTCCATATTCCTCTTGTAATCATTCATTAAGCCCATTATTCATTATCTAGTCCATGCATATAAGCCCATTACACTTGATCTCTTGGCCAACATGTGAGAATATTAAAAGCCTAACACATTTTAGAGAAGAAGCAAATAAAAGCTCATGCAATGCCTAATGAATGCCCCAAAACCCATTATCCCACTTAGACATATTCTTATATTCTCCAGCAACCCAAGATCACAGAGGAAGCGTGTCTGCAAAATAATTAATCCAAGCTCTCACGCCAACCCACACTTCCCCCACTCATAATTATCATTTGGCCCACACTTCATTTGACCCAATGTGTATATCAGCCAACACGTTAAACCAGAACCTCAGCGTGGATCACGGCATCAGCAAGAATCACGCTAGTAGCAGCAACCTCCCATGCCCATCGAGCCCAGCGCCATAGACCGTTAACCTTGCTCCTCGGACCAGCGGTTCATCCACCTTGGACCAGACCCTCAAACCTGTATATATATATATATATATATACCATGCTTCTTGACTCTTTATTCATTTCCATTCTCATTCATGCACTCCGAGAGAGAGTAGTAGTAGAGAGAGAGACGAGGTAGGAGAGTGAGAGTTGAAGCTGTGTGCTCTGCTTCGGAAACCAGAAAACAGAGGTAAGCCTTGAGTTTCCTTTCCTTTATTGTTCCTTCATTAACCCAAAACATACTGATATATAGTAAACTCAAGCTTTTTGATCGATGCTGGGTGTTAAGTATGTATATATATATCTATGTGTTTGTTGCTTGTGAAAGAAAGAGAAGAAGATTTTCATAATATACATATATCTACATATGTAACTTTACTATTAAATATATATGTACACTTATACATCAGTAAAATCAAAGCCTTGCAAGGGTTTATTGTTCATATATATATGTTAATGCACTTGAAAAATGAAAGAGAAGAAAGCCTTTGCTGATGGAATATGTGTGTGTGTGTGTGAGTGTGTTGCTGTCATAGAAATTTATATGTAGATACATAAATAAATGTTACGGTGCATGAGGAAGGAGTGAGGAACCAAAAAAAAAACTGATATACATATAACTATATATATATAGTTGATCATGGAAAGCAAAACTAAAAATTTGCTGATACATTCGTTGCCTTTAAGTCACTGCATGCATGTAAGAATATATATGTGTGTGTGTGTTGTCACGTGAGGAAAGATAAAGTTCTATCATATTTTTTTCCCAATAGATGTCGCTGGACAAGAAAGAAAGAGAACAAAACTTATGGTGTTGTGTTTGTGTTGATATATATATATAAGATATAAATATGCATGACACTTGTATATCAATAAATAAGCTAAACGTTTTCTATAGTTGCTATCTAACGTATATGAATATATAGTTATATATGGTAGCTATCATAAATATACCTTTTTTTGAAAAAAAAATAATAATAATAATAATAAATAAATAAATAAATGATAAAAAATAATAATAAATGAACATGCCTGTTTGCAAGAGAAAGCGTTGCTTATGTAAGTATATATTTAAACCCAAAACTTGCTGCTGGGATTGTATATATGTATGTATCATAATAATTATAAACTTCTATATAATAGGATCTAATCTAAGTAATTCCTATATTATGTCACTTATAATATTATTTGCAAAATAATATAGTGAAGCATATTTTTAAACTAACTGTAGAAAAATAATAATTAAAATAAATAAATAAATAGTGGTAAACAATATTAATATTATTAGAATTTGTATTTTTTTTATATAGGAAATTATAAGCTTTAGTTGTGATAATGTAGAGCCTTCTTGAATGGCGACCGGGAGGGTTGTGTTCCTCGAGCTAAGGTTAAACTTGGATTTGAGGTAACCGGGTTAATTTATTTTATATGCTTGTTTTGACTGTAAGGTTTTTTTTTTTTTTAAGTCTTACTTTCATATATACTACTTGTATGTGTTTTGAAAAATTATGTGCATGCTTGAATATGAAATTATTTCAGTGAAGCAGTGTATTTTCCCAATCTATGTGTTTAAATGAATATTTTTAATGGGGTTGTTATTGTTGTGATGGTTATAATGATTGTTGTGAGATGGCATATATGGAATATTAATTTAATAAAATGTCGTTGAAAATTTTTGTATTATATTATTTCTTTATCGCGGGATATGTTGGGTTGTGTGGAAGAGATTGAGGGTGAAATTGTGCCCATCGGCTTTCTCATTCCGGCCCGAGAAATTTGAGTTGAGTGTTTTGGGCGGACACCTCCCTTTTACGGTATATTGGTGGTGACATGGGAGGGGACAATATTCTTGAAGTGACTAGCGAACCTTGGCCGGGTATACTAGCACTGATAGGATGTACCACGTCCGGATGATATAAGGAGGAGCAGGATAGATGAGTGGGGATGGTTTTAAACATTGTTAATTATTATGTATTATTTAATTATTATTGATATTTTAATTACGATAATAAACCTGCTTCTTTGACTGGCAATCCTTTCCTGCATATTTGATAAAGAGTAAATATCCTTTCTGGTCCCTGACAAAAAATGCAATCCCTATTTTAGTCCCTTAAAAAAATGTCCTTTTTAGTCCATAAAAAGGACGAATAAGGGTCGACTAGTTGACATTTTGATCCCTCACAAATTTCCAAAAGGTCCTTTTTAGTCCATAAAATGGACGAACAAGGGTCGATTTTTTTGTAAGGGACCTAAATGCGGTCCGTGTTTTTTTAGGGACCAGAAAGGGTATTTACTCTTTGATAAATTAATTTCGGTTACGGGTACTTTATGTCTCACCCCGTCATTATTAAATTTTTCAGGCGAGACCTCTAACCCTACTAGAGGACAAGGGAAGCAGCCAGAGGCATAGGCGTCGTGAAACTTGTAGGCCTCTTTTTGGTATCAGTGTTGTATTGATTTATATATTGCCATCATAGGGCCCTCATATTTTTGAAATGCTACATTAACCACTTTTGGATGACTGTTGATTTTCCGAAGGCCTTATTTTATACACTATCATATCATCGTGGATCCACCATTATATCTTTGTGACCACTATCTTGTGTAAACCATTTCTTGTGAGTTTGTGTTGTATGACTTGTGGGCTATAAAATCTCCTGTTCGATAATTGTGCCCTGAGTTATGGATTTTCTGTTGTGGGTTTGTAGGCGAAATTTGTGCCCTGAACCCCGAGGTGTGTGTATTGAAAAGGAAGGTTTTCCATAATTACCTACTAATCCGGTTTTGAGAAAACTTTATGGTTAATTGTTATGTTGTAAGAAAGGGTCTTTTCATGGTGTTGGTAAAACAGTTCCTGAACCAAGGACATGGACCGGGGAACCATTGGCGACAAATATGGAAGATGGGTTGGCATAAGGGGCATACGAGGAAAATAAATGATGGTTACCTGTCATGTGGTCGGTTGCACCAGAATCAATGACCCACTTCGTGGAAGTGGTAGCAAGGCCAAAAGACAAAGTACCTGTAGTAAGGGCCCCTGCAAAGGATGAACCATAATCAGACTGACCAAGTGTCTGAGCGATATGAGCAAAGCCACGCTACTGATCACGTTGCTGTTTAGCCTACAATTTTTGACAATTTTTCTTGACATGCCCAAGTTCCTTGCAATAATAGCAGGTAATATTGCCAGAGGGTGGAACAGTAGTGCCTTGTTTAGGCCCAGAGTTCTTGGTGTCAAAGGGGCCACACCTAGCCAAAGCACTGGCATTGGGATCAATAGATGGACGAAGCATGCTATCAACACGAAGCACCCATGAGAACACATCTTCAAGAGATAGAAGCTCCTGACTAGACATAATCTGAGAATGGATGGTGTCGTAAGATGGATCAAGAGCTTCAAGAAAACTAAAGATAGCTTAAAATTCTAAATTCTTGTTACGAGTCTGGAGATCTGCCTATGGAAACATAAGTACCTTCATTTCTTCGTACAACCGTTTAAAATCCAAGTAGAAATCCTTCAAAGGTCGACCCTGCTGCTCAAAGCGATAGAAGCCTTTACACACTTCATGAATACGAGTAAAGTTCCCTTTACTAGAGAACATAAATTCCAGATAAGTCATAATATCTTTTACCGTGTTACAATGGCTGACGGAAGACAAAATTCGAGGTTCAATATAATTACAAATTTGGAAAAAAAAAAAAAAGACGAGCATATGCTTGAGACCACTCCAAACTTTTCGCATCATCACCAGAAGGAGGATCCTGAGTTAAATGAGATTCCTTTGCAACCCCCAAGAGATAAACTCGAACAGTTTTATTCCAATCATTATAATTAGTCAAGTTCAATTTTGCATCAGTAATTTTAGTAGACATGGGCAGTATATCAGAGGTCTTAGATTCAGTCATGGATAAATAACAAAAAACTCACAACAACCAGAAGGTAAATACGGTCAAGAGAGAAACCAACAAGCAACGGAAACAACAAACCGCGAATACAATCGCTTAACCACACCAAAAAAATTTTTTTGCAAACTTGCACAAGTCAAAGCAAATAGGTTGACAGTCCAAAATCCCACACCTAATGAACAATGCCGATGAACAGTACCAAACAGTACCCCGTGAACAGTACCAAACGGTGATAGAACAGTGCCCGTGAACAGTACGAAACAGTACCAAAACAACTCAAATGTGACGCACAATTCCAGAAAAGGGATGAACAATTCCCCGAAAAAAAAAATTAAACCTTAGAACTTGTAAGGCTCTGGTACCATGTAAGCAAATAATCTGAATTGTTTGTTTTATTCATGTACAAACGTTACATATATACAAGATAGGAGAGCCTCAATAGTAATGGCTCATAATGACTATTAATGAAGATTATCCCTAATCTCTACAAATCAGGGATTCCTAACATAGGTGATGGCATCAAAGAAACGAACTAAGGCCAAAATGAGCTCATTTTCATCACCACCACCACTAGTGACAAAGAAATGCAAGTCTTGTACAAATCTTCTCCTTCGTGCTCACCATACAACTCTTTCCAGTACCTCTGTCCCCACCTCCGTCTCTATGGCTCTTAAAATTCCTGAATGGCATCGTGCTCTCAAAGATGAATTTCAAGCTTTGCTCTCTACTCAAACATGAGAACTTGTTCCTCCAAACTCCATTTAGAACGTAATTGGTAGTAAATGGGTTCTTTCGGCTGAAATTCAAGCCTAATGGCGACTTGCGGCGAAGGGATTTCATCAACAATCTAGTATTGATTTTACTGACACATTTTCTCCGGTAATGAAGCCTATCACAATTCGTTTAATTCTCTCATTGGTTGTTTCTTGTGGTTGGTGTTTAAAACAACTTGATGTACATAATGCTTTTCTCCATGGGTTTCTTGATGAGGATGTTTACATGAGCCAACCACCAAGATTTGTTCATCCTGACTTTCCTAATTATATTTGCAAGCTTCGTAGAGCTTTTTATGGTTTAAAGCAAGCACCTCGAGCCTAGTTTGCTCGTCTTAGCTCTCTCTTACATGAGTTGGGCTTCATCTCATCCAATCTGATTCTTCTCTGTTTATATCTAGCAGCTCCTCAGGTATCATCTTTGTTTTAATCTATGTTGATGTTATTATCGTGACGGGATCCTTTGTTTTGGTTGTTCAACAATTAATTGCTGATCTTGGCAAATCCTTTCCTGTTAAAGATCTGCGTAATTTACATTATTTCTTGGGTATTGAAGTTTTACCCTCCACTGCTGGTGTTTTGCTTTCTCAACCCAAGTACATGCTTGATGTTCTGCAAAAATCAAAGACGTCTGATGCTCGTCCTGTGTCAACTCCAATGGCAATCAATAGTCATCTTAATTAGTGCTATTGATGGTTTTGACTTCTCAGATCCTTTTCTCTACCAAAGCATTGTTGGTAACTTACAATATCTCAGCGTTACTCGACCAGATATCTCATTTGCTATGAATAGGATGTGTCAATTTATGCATAATCCTAAAGATGTTCATTGGACTGCTATTAAGAGAATACTTCATTATTTACGAGGCACGTCTCATTTTTCTCTACATATTAAGCCCTCTCATTCTCTTGCTCTTACTGCCTTCTCCGATGCTGACTGGGGTGGGAATTCGAATGATGCTCAGTCCACTGCTGCCTTTGTAGTTTTCATAGGTCCGAATCTTATCTCTTGGAGTTCAAAGAAATAACCAACTATTGGCTGCTCTAGCACTGAAGTTGAGTATAAAGCCCTTGCTACAACTACAAGTAAATTGATATGGATTCAAAATCTTCTCTACCAACTCGGAGTCTACCTATGTCATTTATTATGTGATAATATTGGAGCCGCATATCTTGCAGCCAATCCAGTTTTTCATTCCAAAGCCAAACGCATTGCTTTAGATTATCACTTTGTTCAAGAGCGAGTTGCTGCTAAACTTCTTCATGTTTCACATGTCTCATCAAAAGATCAGTTGGTTGATATTCTTACCAAGCCTTTGCCTTCCACCAGATTCAGTTTACTAAGATCGAGTCTCACTGTTCTCCCTGCACAGTTTGACTCGCGGAGGGATGCTGAAGCAGGCACATAATCATGTGAAGATCACATGCCTTCATTTCTTCTAGACTATTCTCTATTCCATACGTGGCACATTATGATTGAAAGAAGAATGCTACATATACAAGGAAATCACTGTACACAAGATGAAGCAATGAAATACCCATTTCATATTTTATTGGCTTGTCTTTATTGCCTTTTGTCTTTATCTTCTTGCCCTTACTTTAGAAGGACGGATTGCAGGTATTATATATATTTTTAGTTTTAAACGATAATATTTGAGATCTTTCTGGTGTAACGCTGTTATTTATTTTATATTATTTTTATATAAGTACGTTTTCTAATGGTTTCTAGGATTTAGCGAATTTAAGAAGATTAAAACTTCGAGGTTGCCTTAAATTGAGGGAGTTACAGGATTTTTCCAAGGCTTGTAGGCTTGAAACCGTAGATCTGACTTATTGTCTGGGTTTGCTTGATGTCCATGCATCTCTTCTATCCCTCCACTGTCTCATTTATTTGAATGTAAGCCTCTGCTCTAACCTTGAGAGTCTCCAAAGTGATTCATGTAAACTCTCTCAAAGAATTGATATTACTTGACTGCAAGAATCTGAAAGAACCATCGGTGTCATCCGAAGAACTAAGGTCTTTAGATTTGCTTGGAACCGGAATAAAAGAATTGAGCCCATCAATTGGGCGCTGTACAAAGCTTAGAACACGTCATCTCCGTAATACAAAATTGAAGAATCTTCCCATGTTTCCTCCATGGTTGAAGAGTATGATATAACTGACTAAGTACTTGATTTTCTACAATTAAGAGATTTCGGGCCTGGAAATGTTGTCCTACGTTCTAAAGCAAAAGCATCTGAATCGATAGTATCGATGGCATCAGACGACACCACCACCACTTATAACTCTAATCTCTTCATAAGAATTCATGATGACCACCCTTTTCGTCCCACCAGACCGTTTGGAGTGTACCCGATATCTGCCTCAGGATATTCGGAGTTGAACTCTAACTTCAGAAAACGCAAGACCATAATGAATCAATTAATAGGTACTATCTCCTTCTTCCAATATTAGCCATTAAGAGCATATATTCATACTTCACCATGATATGCTCTCATAGCTGCATTCACAATGATTACATGCTGCCAATCATTGTCTACTATGCATAGATTCCCAGAAAATATATTTATTTGTTTGCTGTCCTTTTATGTAATAATAATTGCACTCATGGTTGATTTTTGACTTGTTTATATATATACATACAGCGCCAGATCTTTCAACCAAGGAACTCCAATGGCAGTTATGGTCTTGCAGGTACGTTTCTTTGAAGCAGCTTGTGTGGTCGCTCTGTAATTTCAACTTTTGAATTTAATTTTTCAGTGTTGGTGTAAAGGATTATCTTCAAGTAAATAATTTTATTGATAGATTTTGAAAAGAAGTTGATTGTGTGGGAATTTCATCTCCTTGCAATGGCCATTTTCTGTGGGAGAGGATATCTTGAGCGTGAGATCCCAAGTGAAATAGTTTATATAACAAAATATTAAAAATATAATTCACAAACTTCCAAATCACAATTTTCATATCACAAATTTCGTATCACAAAATTTGTATCATAATTTCTATATTACAATTTCCATATTACAATTTCAAATAAAAAATTTCATATCAGGAATTCTGTATCAAAAATTCTTTATCACAATTTACATATCACAATTTAATATTACAAATTCCATATCAAAATTTTGTATCACAATTCCCAAGTTCCTCTCATCAATCCAATCAAAACCGCGTACTTCCGCCGACTAGACCTATAGGCTAATTAAGTTACTATCCATGTTACTGGTCACTCAAAAACTCACTGGTCATATGATGAGGACCAACTAAAATCCATAAAACACATGCCCAAATTATGGGTTTTTTTCCCGTTGAACTACGTAGGGTGTCACAGCCCTTTATTGAACCAATGGGGGTGGGGTGGTCCCTTATTGAACTATTGAGACAGTCCCTCATTAAACTAGTGGGAAAATAGAAAGGCAAGCATTGTGCACCGATAGAGACTATACCATATGGTGGAACAAACTACTTCATCTCTTCCCAATCAAATCATTACAATAATTATCAATAAATAGATGGATTGGAATTTCTCAAATTTTCACATTTATATCATGGTACTCAAATCATTTTCATATGCATGTCATAACGTCTAAATTCTCAACTCATATGTGTGTCTGTGTATCACAATTCAAATAATAAGGTTCCACAAAGCAATTTCTATCAAAATACTCATAAAATCATAGTAACTTTTTCAATCTCTATAAACATTTCAAAATGCTCATTGAAATACTTTATCAATACTAATATACAATTTTTATTCTCATAATCATTTCACAAAATACTTATAAACAATGTATCAACACACTTAACATGTAGTACCTCTCTCCAAAGCAAAGTAAAGAGTACCACAATTATTATGAAGCCCCTTGTTCAACCACAACTAAGGAGTTTACATTAATATATGTGAATATTCATCGATGAGATTGTAACTAACATGACGATTTACAATTGGTAACTAGGCTCCCAACCTTGACTTGTTCCTTTGAAAAATTCCTGATATCCCTACCATTCATATATTTACCATCCTAAAAATATTCTCCTTATTCTTCCATTTTATTATACTTCATTAAAATCATTAGATAACTTTCAAATGCTCACTTAAATTATGATTTCCCAATTCTAGCATCAAATGTTCAAGTTCGTAATTATACTTAACTAAATCATTCATTTTTAAAAAAAAAGAACTTTCAATTCAAGACTTGCAAATCAATCTCACAATTCCAAACATTTCATAACCTGTTATTTACTCCCAAATCACTTTAAAAAAAGCTACCAGAAAATTTATAAGTTACAATTTTACTTCTTTTTTTTCTTTTTTTTTTTTTTTTTCAAAATTCCCTTTTCTAAGTAAGAATTTTTAGTATTTAACGTAACTCAAATCAAGTCCAATTACCATTAAAATTTAAATACAAGATCCTTCTTACCTAAAGTTTATAACTGATATAATTCCTTAGCCAAACAATGTCATATTGCTCATTCCAAAAATACATAAAACATTTGCAATAATTTCTCCATAAATAAAAAAATCCACTCAAACTTATAATTTAACCACAAAGTCAATAACAAAATACATATATCATGGCTATTAGTTAATAACCATGAGGTATGTTATTTTTTCAGGAAAAAAAAAATTGGGCAGTTAGTGCCAAGATAATTATATTTTTTTATTTTATAAAAAAAAAAAATCATACTATGGAAACTAGTTGCTTGAGGAGTGGCCTGAATCATTTAGGACTATGTCAGGATCATAATACTCATTACTAAAGAAGTGGCCTGAATCATCTGTCAGGATCATGGTGGCCAATCATATACTCATCAAGAATGAGATTGACCTTCCTGTTCAAACTCGACATATATCCGGCCAGCCTCTTCACTGCATGGTTAATGCATTGTGCATGGTGCATCATTGCCTCAACTTGAGACGGAGGTTGTGGAGGAGGAGAATAGGAGAAGGAGGTGGTGGAGGTTGTGGAGGAGGTGAAGGAGGTAGAGGAGGAAGATGACATCGTTGATTTTCAAGTAAGTCTTTAGCATGGTGTTTCATCTTGGTGATTGAAAGAACAGAAGAGGACAATAAACATAAGAAAATTAAGAGACTATATAGATTGTAAGTTACGGATTCAGACCATCATTACACATTAAGTTCAAGAGGAGCAATCGCGCATAGCAGTGGGTAATGAAAGGGTACTTGGTTCTCATGCTGATCATTGAAGAACGAAGAAGCACAGAGTATTCTCATTATGAGTATGAGGAAGGGGAAATGTTTGAATCGTTTAGTTGACAGTTCTTTAAGAGAAATCGTTATTTTTTTTTATATTAAGTTGGAAGACAAATCGTTTGTATATTCATCTAACGTTTCTTGATGATTTTACCATAAGAACCATAAGACAATATGCGATTATTAAGTACAATCGTTATGTATTTTCATTGTATTCTAATAAGTGAAGGTTGTTACTTAATAACCATAATGTATATACTATTTTTTAAAATATTGAATTTGGTGGTTTCGAACCACCATTTTTACAAAAAAAAGAAGACAACGTAAATAAACAAACTAAAACTAAGAAATTACGGAGATGTTTTAAGAATATGATGTATCATCAGATTCTTCATTCTCCAGTAATTTGTCCACCTTCTCGTTCAAAGAGTGAACGAGAGAGGTTAGTTCCTTCAAGCACTAGTCCATACGTTCTTGCTCCCGTAAGTAAATCTAGACCAAATGATGGAGCTTGTAGGTTGCTTGGATGAGACCTTCAATGCTTGTTGGTTGAGGGAGTTTATCTTTCAGTTTTTTGTCAAATGATGAATTAGACGATCTCTTGCATCCGTCCATGATGTTTTATTGAATCAGAAGTTGGCTTAGAGAATTTGAAATGGAAGTACAGTAGAGAAGTAGAGTTCAATTTTCAGACGCTTATATAGAGAGAGTTTTGTGAATTATCATACCATCATGTCTTTTGGAGTTTGAGATCATTATATTTTATAAATTGTGATGGTTAATTCTTAATAATTGTTAAGTTAGAACCATTACGGCATTTGTTATTTCATGACGGTTTTAGTTTAACAACCGTAATTATTTTGAGGCAAAATATAATGGTTATTAATTGCCACTGTTATTTATTTGCTTAGACTTCTACTAAGTGATGGGTGTTACTTAATAACTTATATGTATTGCAATTCGGTGCCTCTTCCCCCTCCGCTAATCCATCTACTACACTGAATGACAAGATGGAACAAGAGAAAAGAGCATCGGGGAAGGGTCTTGTTGCATGAAGGAGGTCCAAAGCAAATTATGTGAGAGGGGAGGAAACTTAATATCAAATGGAACTTATTCCTTTGTTATTTATTTGCTTAGACTTCTACTAAGTGATGGGTGTTACTTAATAACTTATATGTATTGCAATTCGGTGCCTCTTCCCCCTCCGCTAATCCATCTACTACACCGAATGACAAGATTCGGGGAAGGGTCTTGTTGCATGAAGGAGGTCCAAAGCCTTAATATCAAATGGAACAAGAAAGGACAAGTTCTGAAATCTAACAAGTTCATTAGCTACCTAGGACCTCCTTTCTTGTTCCGAGGTAGCTAATGAACTAGTTAAATTTCACAACTTGTCATTTCTTATTCCATCTCACAATACGTTTCCTCCCATCTTTTCACAACTTGTCATTTCTTTGGACCTCCTTTATGCAACAAGACCTTCCCATTGCTCTTTTCTCTTGTGCCATCTTATTATTCAGCACAGTAGATGGATTGGTAGAGAGGGTAAAGGTGTCGACTATGGCGGAGGGGGTAACGTGATTAGGATCCTCAGTATTTGAGCCATTTGTAGAGGAGGAGGTGGTGGAGGTGGGGCCAATGGTGGCGAAGAAGTTCCTTGGAATCTTAACATGATGAAGGAGAGAAGGAAGATCAGAGGCCAATAAAGAAAAGTAGTATGAATCATAAGGAACAGTAGAGTTTACATAGAGGTCTGACAGATTGCTTATGGTTATGAGTTATGACATTGAAGGTCCGATTTATGAAGGGTTATGAAAGAGTTAGATAACGATTGATTCTGAAGATCATTATATTTTGTCTTCCTTGATATAAGATGTTGGAAGTCTAATCATTTGTAAGTGTTATATGGCGGTTGTTTCTTAAAAATCATCACTTGTGTTTCGAAATAAATGGTGAGTATTAACTTCAACTATTATTTTTCTTGTTTTCGCGAATTCCACCTCACAGTACATGATGGTGCGCATGACTAACCATTATGTTTAACCATTATATATCTTGAGTTACCTTCACCTCGACATACATGACGTTTATTAGTTGTAACCGTTATGTATTAGGCGTTATAAAAGCCCAAATCTATACTATTGGAGAAAGCATTATGCTTTGTAATAATTTGATTATCATTGAAAAATCATACAAAAAGCATATTAGAGACTATATAAGTTTCAGGGTTAATACAATCTTTGGTCTCGCAAGTTTAGCTTTATTTTGGTTTTGGTCCCTCAACTTTCAAATCATAGGTTGGTTCCTCAAGTTTCATTATGTTTAATACATTGGCCCCTATAACTTAATTAAAACGTGGGTCATTTAATTTTGCCTTTAGAGGTACCAAAACCATGGTTTGAAACTTGAGGAATTAAGACTAAAATGAGACCAAACTTAAGGATCAAATATTATATTAACCCTAAGTTTTATATACGTACAAGCGTCATTAAGAAAAGTTAGTCAGTCATCCACGCATTTGAGCACATGTTCGTTGATGATGTACGTTCAAGTCTTATTTTGCTATTTGTGAGCTTGTTTTCAGATACATGCAGAGTTAAATGATAACAGAAAAAGAGTGCATGCATGAGAAAAGCTGTGCTAGCAACCGAATGAATCAATGTCAACTCTGGATCTGAAACGAATCTGAAATTATGAAAAGATTAAGAGAACGTTCTGGTAAAATACGAAACATATAATGCTTTTGTATGGTCTTCGTCTGCTATGTGTCACTGAGAATTCTTTGTTGCGGTTGGAGAATTCAAGAAATCAATACAGCAGCAGCAGCAGCATCTTTGCACAAACAACTCTAACCTGTTTCATGACATCAACAAATAAAAAAACAGCGAATCATATTTTAAAAAAAAAATTGCTGTACCAGCTGTTTTTTCCTCATAATATGTTTTACATATAAATAAGTAAATAAAACCCTGAAATACGAGTTTAAACAGGTAAAAAACAAAAAAATCATGGTAAACTTCATTGTTAGTACTTGTGTAAATCCTCAGAGTTTGACTGGTGGTGGTTGTATTCTTTAAGTACGAATGGCTGATTTTGAAATTAAAGAAAACTAAACCTTCCAGTCAAGTAACTTGAAAAGGAAATAGCATGCAAAAGGTTTTTCTTGCCCTCATCTTGGGAACAAGGAATCAAATAAATCCAAATTGATCTGATTTTTCACTCTCTGGAACTGAAGAAACATTAACTCACTTGAGTAAAATCTAATGAAATCAAATGTTCATGCAAATGTAAATACCTGCACGCATCCTTCTCCAACTGCTTCAACGTGCGTGGATGCTTATATTTCCCTAGCACAATCAAAATCAAACAAGTAGAATGTCAGAATGCAAGTAATTAATGAAGTCAAAATATGCGCATGTTTGGTGGTCCAGTTTAGAAACTAACTCATTTTTTCTTGGTTGGGATAGCTTTCCCCCACTGGGCTTCTGGAAAAAGACAAAAAGCCCAGTTGGCCAGAAGTTCACGTGGCGAGTGTCCAAGGCGTTGGGTTATTCTACAGCCCTGCTCTTTTCAATTGGTGGTCCCCACTTCTTCCTAAATTGATGCTAAGCTGCGCCACCTAGCATAACAAAAAAATAATAATTCTTTTAGCCCCGTTTGGTACACAAAACTTGAAAAAGGGAATGGGAACTTTACAGAGTTCCCTGTTGAAAATGCATTTGGCGCGCCAAGTGTCCAAGAACCCAAGTTCCCGGACCCACCACTCTTCCCTCATATGTGGGAAGTTGAGATCCCACCAAAATTGATGGGATCTCAAGTTCCCACATCACTATTTACTTTTTTGGATAAATTTATCCTTGGAATTCAAACTTTGGTGGGAAGTTGAACTTGGCGAAAAAAAAAAATTTCTACGAGTTTAAACTTAACAAGAACATTTTTTTAAAAAAAATATTTTAGCGAAAAAAACATGTCTTTTTTATTTTGAATTAATTTCTTTTAATGGTAAAATAGACATTTCCTAATTCTTTACCAATTACCACCCCTTCATTTTCTTCCAACCAAACAACTCAAGCCATCTTCCCTCATCTTTCAAATCTTTCTTTCCCTTCTCAAAATTCCTTTCCCTCCCTCCAAATTCTTTAAACCGAACGGGCCATAATTGTTCATGCTAAGATAAAAAAAAAAAAAAAAAAAAAGCTTGTTGTGAGTTCATGAATCAGAATTGTGTGGTATTCAAATTCCATGGCTAAATTTTATATATAATTTTATCTATTAAATATATTTAATTAAGGATTTTATTATTTATTATTTTTGATCTCTTATCTTTATAAATTATAACTTTATAATATTCAATATGATTCATACATTTTTTTTTTTTTTAGTTATTTTCCATCTCAACGCAACATAAATTTTGCTACAATTTTAGAGAATCAAGTCCACCAGAAGCTAGATACTGGTTTCATATATCAAATAAAACATCTCACCAATAGTATTATTTTATATTTGGAGCCAAAAAAAAAAAAAAAAGTATTGTTTTATCATTATCTATAGATCAGTGTAGTAGTTAGCACTACTTTTTAGGAGAAGGAACTCAATAAAGGAAAATTTTGTCAGACTAACAAGGTTTTGTTAATCTCTCCGTAGGATGTATATCCAACTTTAATTCACATGAAATGAGGCCTAAACTCATTGAAATTACATCTATTCTCTACTCAGTGTCTTTTCGTTACCTTTGATTTTCCCTTAATCAACGCAAACAGGAAGTTTCTTCGGTACAAAGTATCAACTTCTACAGAGAAGTGTATGCACTTTTACCAGAATCTATACCTCTATTTTATCAACTGGAAGAAAGTTCCCTCTATATGAAGTGAGTGTCGAACTGGAAGAAAGTTCGTCAGTGGATAATCACCACTATCACTGCCAGAATCATCTGAAGCCGGAAGTTTTCCTCTGATTTTAGCGATCTAGTAGCTCAAGAATCTACACAAACCCTCTGCACACATTTTGTCATTGCGATCAAGAAAATTCAAACGGAAGAGAAGAATGAAAGAAATGGAGTAATACATTATTAATATCATGATTATATATATTACACGTATAATTTTCACCAGCCAAACTGGGGATTCAGGATCTCATCAACGCTCCTTTTATTCAGGATCTTATGACATTAGATGAGTGTGAGTATCACAGCACGAATTATAACTTCACAAGAAACTGCTCCCAATCAATGATTTTTTAAAGAAATATGTCCAGCAATATATTTAAATTAACAGATTAATATTACTTGGTATATCATAAATGTACTCATCTATATATTCCTAGCTATATGCCCCATATATATACTCATCGACATATTACTTTCACTCATGCAAACTTTTTTTAACATACACTTTCTGTGATCTCTACACACGCATCTATAACAACGCATTTGCACACAACCTTACATAGCGCAAATTATAACACTTGTACCACCCACAAGGATTTCATTGTTTCATTGGCTCATTACCATTGATAAAGAAAAAGGCATGTCCACAAAAATATAAAGAAAGATTAATACAAAAATTTGCCGAATTTGATGATTTTTTTTTTTTTTTTTTGTCCAAGATTACAAAAATTGGCTAATTATATTTATTAATATGGACTATGAATTAGAGTTACGACTGATATATATTTCCATCTATGTGTGATATCTGTTTCCACACACACATATAAATAATACTGTTTTTTTCCCGCCTTGAATCTTGAATCTATAAATAATATTATAAAACTTGTAACAATCCAGAGAAATTCTCTTTTGAGAGATACTTAAATACACATCCAAAATTTCTAAGAGACTTGAGTCTCTGCATTATTACACAAAGACTTTGCTTGCCCATTTCTTCACATTTCAAAGATTCTCATATTTGAAAATGAAATTTGATTATCTCCTTCCACTACATTGGCATAAAATTCAACAAAATGATTATAAAAATTATACAACAATGGATTCGTATGCCGGAATCATTTATCTTGTACACACATGCTTTTTTTATTTATATTTTTAAAATAAATACTGATATCCATTGCTAATCAAAGAAGTCAACAAAAGCAGTACAAAAGCTAGTTCCCCCATCAAACTCGCCCTCATGTCTAATAGGTAAATGTTGATTAAAATGGAAAAGTATCTACCATACAATGGGAGACTTTAGCAAATAATCTGTAAAAACAAGATTTTTTTCTATACATCAACAACACATGTCAATCCTTATTCATAAATGATTATTACCTTTATATTGTACTTCATATAATCTTTAATATAAGATATAGTTAATTTTTTTTTAGAGATACTCACATATTTCAAGAGTGCCACCATTTTTGTACTCTAACTAATCAAAATATAACACCTCATGTTATTTTAATCCTACATGACATATGAGTTATATCTAGATAAATTCAAATTTTATGATTTTAGGGATGTTAAGAGGGAATTGCATTTTTTGTTTTTCTAAATTAAGAAGTTTATGTTTTTCAAAATCATAAAATTTGACATACAGGATTAAAATAAGATGAGTTATGTAATTTTAATTAGTCAGAATATAGATAAGTTGACATTTTGGTGTATGCAATTTTATCTTGTTTCTCTTTTAATCTATTCTATTCAAGCTCATATTATTTTACCAACAAGTGGCTAGTTGAGATGACAAGCATCTCAGTTGTAAGAATTAAGAAGGAAAATACAAGTTTGAATCCTTGAAAGCATTCTTATTGGGAGGGGCAAAAACACTTTACACTTCAAGCCTCCAAAGGTAAAACCTTTCATTAAATTGAAAAAAAAAAAAATCTTATTATTTTTATTTTTTATTTAGATTCTAGTTTTTTAAACAATAATTTTATAAAATATATTTTTTATAAGCTTCTATAAAAATACATTAAATTTGAGTAGTTCTGTTTTAATTGCATTTGGTCCAAAAAAGTTGAACTGTATTTCAAAACGTTTTTGAAAATCCCAACAGCAAGTTACGTTAAAACAGAGAAGAGTCTAATTTTGTTGTATTCAATAAGCTTTGTCATTCCATTATTAATAAGACAAATAAGAAACATATGTGATATTGTATTTAATTCAGGTAAAAAAAAAAGCATCAAATTTTAAACAAACACAAATTTAATGTATGTAAAGTGCCAATAAGAGTATGTATAGATCTAAAGGAGTATATTTTAACCTTCATCTATTATAATATAAGCTTTATACTCTGTATAATAAATAGGAATCAAGTTATAAAGTTATTAAATTTTAGTTAGAGTTAATAAAATTCATGATCTTTCTTACTCTCTTTTTTGTGAAACATATCCAAGGTCACTAATAAATAAATTGGGAAGATAGTCTTTAAGGCAGATTGTTTTTAAAATAAAAAATAAATAAATAATTGAGAAATGCCTACATATAGAAGTGTCACGCCATTTGAGAATATGTTTAACGAAAACACAATAATTTGTATTATTTTAAGGGTTATATATCAATTTTGTTCTGGAAGTACACGCTCAGCACCGATTTTGTCCTAAAAGTTTTTTTTGCAACAGTGTTGCCTAGGAAGTATAAAAATATAGCAATGTTGCCCCTTTGTTAATTGCCATAACGGTTAAACATTAATTGACCCAATTATTCTAACGTGGATTGCCTACGTGACATATTTCTCACTTTTTTTTTTTTTTTTTTTTTTTGGGTTAAGTGGCAATTTTGTCTCGGAAGAATATGACCAAGAGCAATGTCACCCTGGAAGTTTTTTTTTTTTTTTTTTTTTTTTTGTTGGTCTCAATGTTGCCCCGAAATTCTAAAAACGTAAAGAATGTTGCTTCTCGGTTAATGACCCTAATTAATTGTATTTGGCACTTTTTGTATGCTTTATTCTCTCGTCATCTCTACTTATAATGCACCGAGATTTGTTAATCGTTCACGTAGATAATTCGCAAGCGAATGATTATCGTTTGGAAAAATTCGTTTGAACTGTCTGCAACGTACTCGTTTGATCTTCTATTCGGACAAATTCGTTCTTATTTTTTTGTTTGATTTGGTTGAAACATTTTTTCTAGACAAATTCGCAGGCGAGTGATTATGGTTTGATTGGGGAATACCTGCGATTGAGGACGCTACTGAGGGGAAGAAGGAGCAGGTTATGTTTACTTTTAAAAAAAAAAAATTTAATTGACATCCTTATTCCTTCCTGTCATGATTATAATAATAAGACCGGGTTGACTTTTTTTGAAGAAATTAAGAAAACTAAATAAGTTACTTATTCATACTACCTATGGTCCTAGTTATAAGACCAAATTGACATTTTTTTTTTGGAGAGATTAAAGAAGCTAAACAAGTTATTTAATCATATGATACATTTTTAGACTTTTGGGGTAACATTGAAACAAAAAAAACTTTCAAGGCAAAATTGCTACTTAAAAAAAGTGGCAAAGATGCCATGTAAACAATCCACGTCAAGATAATGCGGTCAATTAATGTTTGACCATTAGGACTGTTAATGAAGAGGCAACATTGCTACATTTTTATACTTCTAAGGTAACATTGCTCCAAAAAAAAAAAAAAAAACTTCCAATGCAAAATTGGTTCTGAGAGTGTACTTTCAAAGCAAAATTGGCACTTAACCTTTATTTTAATTCGACGGCTGATTTCAAAATAATTTGCATTTTATTTTGTTTTTAAAAAATTTATTGGCTCATAATCTTGAAAAATAAAAATGTGATTTTCTTAGAAAAGATAAAATATGTATTATTTCCTATGTATTAATCGAATAAAATTAAAATGACGTGAATTATTGTATTTCAATGGGTTAAGTAGCAAATCCGCCCTGAAAGTTTTCATTAGAAGTAATGTTAACCGGAAAGTTTTTCTTGTCTCAATGTTGTCCTAAAAATTCAAAACATAGCAATGTTGCTAATTTCTGTTAAAAAGTTAACGGTCAACATCAATTTTTTGAATGTCAATGTTAGTTTTTTTAACGTAATAGACAACATTCTAAGGTTTTAAACTTCCAGGGAAATATTGAGATAAAAGAATTTTCAGGGTAATATTTCTTTTAGACCTGTAATTGTAATTCTAGAACGAATTTACTACTTAACCTTATTTTAATTGAAAAAAAAAGGCGTGGAAGTATTTTTCCTTCATTTTTATAAAAGCCACGGCCCAGCGTGCAGATTCGGCAAATAGGGGTGGGAATAGGTCAAGCCCTTATCAGGCGGCCTACAGCCTAACTTGTTTAGGGCCTAGCCAGGCCGGGCCTGTTTGCTAAAAAGGGCAGGCCGGGCCTGTTTGCTAAAAAGGTCAGGCCAAGGCCTATTTAAAGGTCTGAAGATGTAAATAGGCCAGGCCTCTATTCAGTATAAATATTAAATAAATATAATTATATTTATACCATATAAATAAGATAATATTTATTATTTTTCATTCTTATATTATAATTTTAAGATAAATTTATATAAGTTTTGATAGGCTCAAAGTATACAAAGGCTATTTTTGGCCTCCAAAGCACGTAATATGAGGCGCTTTTTAAAAGCGATACATTATAAAAAGATTTAAAAAGCGCTTTAAGTTCAATAGAGCATTTTATGAAGGCCAAACGTAGCCTAAAAAAAGTCTAAATTCAAAATTCCTTCTACCTCTATTATAAGTTCAGACCTATTTAGTCGTGGTACCTATTTCATGCCTATCAGCACATGAGCAGCTGGGGCGGGGCGGGGCGATCCTCGTACGCTATATATAACCGTTATCCCGTACCGTACTTTCTTCTTACACCAGTATTATCCATACTCGTGAAATTTCTAGCCTTCGTCTTCCTCAGTTCACACCTACTTCCTCTCTCTCTGTTCTGTTGAATGGCCAGATCCATTGCTCGAAACCTAACCCTCTCTACCAAGTCCATCTCTCCTCTTTCTTGTCTCCTTTCTCACCGGAACCAATCCAATCAACCATCCTCCTCCTCCGATCTAATCGACGTCGATGCTTCTTCTAGCAACGCCGATCCTCTCATTCGCAAGCTCGAAGACGCAATCCACTGCATCATCGTTCGCCGATCCGCCCCCGATTGGCTACCTTTTTGTCCCGGCGCTTCTTACTGGGTCCCTCCACCTTCCACGCCTTCCAATGGTCTCGCTCATTTGCTCTATAACCTGACCGATCCCCTTGCTCGGCAGGATTCTTCTTCCCTCACTTCTCCTGGTGTTTGGTCTTCTCCTTCATATTTCATCCAGGGTATGTTCTTTTTTTCCCTCTGAATGATGTTCTTGTAATTGCTTGTGATTCATGATTGTGTGAGTAGGATGATATTGAATTAAGAAGCTAGGGATAGATGTTGTGCATTCAATTGGACTATACAAAACTGTAGAGGTCTTCTTCGTCTTGGATGTCACTCTTTCTTGTTAATGTCGGTTTAGTTGCTGATTCTTGACATGAGTTGAAGATGATTTTAAGGGATTAATTGGATTGGTGCTCTGTCACTCACCTGTCCTTCGTAATATGGTTTAGGTTCTGTACCTCACGTACCGGAGATTGAGGCAACATGTAATTTTAATTCTCAGAGCTCTGAGGATGAGGAAGGATGAAGATGTTCACTCTTGCATCTGAGGTAAGATATACGTGCGACTGCCATATCTTATGTCAATAGTTGAACTTGTAGAAAACTTGTCTGTTAAACGTGAAGTATAACTTTTAGAGGTTAGGTACGAGGCCTTAAAAATGTCATGTGAAGATCTTAAAAAATAAAATAGAAAATCACCTTGTGATTGAATGTCTCAATATTTTTATCGAGAAAACTGGCATCTAATTCCAAGTATTTTCCTTTTGTCCATATCTATTTTGCCATAAACTAATATTCTAGGTTACTCTTGTTGATGAAATTAATAGGCATCAAGTTTGCTAGATCTGTATCACATTGGAATTCGTAGATTGTTATACTTTATAATTGCATTGCAGTTCTGTTGCTGTGTATCAGAGTAAAAATGGTTTCCATTTGACAACAGTGAACTAATGCCATTATGCCAGTTCTACAAAGCCGTATGTTCGTGGCTTTTCTGTTATGAAAGAAATTAGCACTTGACTGTAAAACATATGAAGTGAACAGAAAACAAACTTATTATTTCAGTGTTACTCATGTCTTGGTGTTTAGAATTTGAACATCCTCTTGATTAGCAATAGATGGACTGTGGTGAATATGATGTAATATTGTAAACAACTAATGTGGGTCTAGTTGCACTTAGATTCTCTTCTGGTGTACTCAAGTTTTAGAGTTGTTATACTTGTTATACTTGTATTACTTCCGCTCCTAATTATAGGAACACTTTCGTAATGCAAAATATGAATTTGATGCATCTTTATATGATACAGATTGCCTACTGTATTTTGCAGGCTCATTCAGGCATGGAAGTCCTTTATGATGCCCTGACAGTACCAGATTTCGCTCAACCGGAGCTGTACAGATGCAACCTTGAGATGTTTTAGTTGTTGGTTGCTAAGGTTTATGGGAATTAACCAAGAAGATTCCATTTATGTAAATATTTTCTGTGATGTTAACTTGAAATGCTAATTCGCAATGTATGTTATAAGTATAACAAGAACGAAATGCGCTGTGCAACAATTCGGAAAAACTATAGGGTATCCTCTCCTTAAACTAATCCAAATTAATTAATAAAAAACAAAGTATGGTAAAAAAAAAAAAAAAAACTGTATTTCAAATAAGCCAACAAAAAATATAAGTTGTCTCTTTATCTGAAAACACAACATGCACCACAGCAACATTAGTAGTTGTAAGCTTTTATGTTTAGCAACGTATGTAGCAGCTCAAAAGCAACAACAAAATAATATCAACATGCTAGCCATTAGATTACATAAATGACAATTAATCATTCTCTCATAACCAAATATCACTACTGCTTAACTTCTTTGATTTTTTTTTTTTTTTTTTTTTTTTTTTTTTTTTTTTTTTTTTTGATAAAGAAAAGTTTAGGTGGGTTCGGCATCGGTCCCTCACCAAGGCCAAGGCATGGCCCCAGGGCTCTTTAAGACTTACAGAGATTTACGAGATCGCTACCAAAGGAGCCTCACAAGCGAGAGAATCGAACCCTCATCCGTTTGGGATTTGGGCCCGTTTTTTACCATCTGTGCCAACTCTCATTGGCTTAACCTCTTTGATTTTGATTGAACATGGGAATAAACAAAAGCCAAAACCAAAAAGTAATATCAATACTATTAATTTGGTTACTCAATAGCTATCCACCTAACATTCAGAATACATAAAAGAAGCATGATTCAGAAATGAAACTGGGAATATACATAATTCTTCATGCAAAACCATATATCTACTTTTTAAGAAAGACCTTCTACCTTGCACATTTAGCTTCTATGCTTTCTTGGTCCTCCTCTTTGACAGTAAATATGCCCTCAATCGTTCAAGAACGAAGGTGATTGAGAAAGCTTACGAAGTAGCATCATTCTTCTATAGCAAACTCCTAAGGCGCCGATTTTTGGATCGAAGCGACTTCAAATTTTCATCGTTTTCATTGATGAGCTGTGAGAGTCGCTGTGGGGGCGGAGATGATGACTGCATTCCACGGTGGTTCAAGCCACATAGACCACCTCCACTCCTCCAGTACCATCTTGAAATGGATCTGCAATTGAAGAGGAGAGAGGGATTTTGAAATTCAAAATTTCACCCGAAGTCACACCCGGCAAAAGAACAGAAGGCGGACAGTGTAATAAATGGCACCATGATATAAACAGTAATGGCTTGCATATAGAGCCGTTACTGTTGAAATAAACAGTGAACGCAAAGACAGAAAAAGCCATGAACAATGAAACGGCTTGCAATTTCTAGATGGCACTGTTACGCTGAATGGTGATCTGTGAGAGGAACTACGGTAGATGACTTATATTGATTTTCTTATTAAGTTTATATTGATGATGATGATGTCATCCTTCTTGTTCTGTATCATCTCTAATGTCCCTTCTTATTTTGATTTTTTGGCTAATTCGTTTTTGTGTATTGTGCAAATGTGCGGTTAAGGAGGTTCATAAAATAAAATATCTTGAGAATGACTCCTATATTGTCTACATTAAATAACATAAATAAAATGAAGAAAAAAATAATTTCATTTGAGGTTTACATAAATGAGCATTTCCCTGGTTAATCAATTCAGAGAAATTCTTAATTACAAATTAATGAAAACAAGCCATGTTGGGCTACCGCCTGGTATTATGTCAGAATTGCCGGTAATAATCAACATTAACGTTTCAGCCAAAATTATATCCACAGTAATAAAAAGAGCATCACATGATGACGGATACATACACCGGCTATGTATTTTAGGGACAATTTTTTATTTTTTATTTATTTATGATTGCCCAAAATTATTTATTTTTAACGCTCTTTCTCGGTGAAAAATTGAAAAACTATTTACTTTTAATGCTCATTAAATATATCTAATTGAATGTAATTTTATTATCTACAACTTTTTTCAATGATACACTAACTCCTTTTTGTTTTTGTAAAATTATTTAAATTATAGTTTTTTTATACTGATTTCTAATAAAAATTTATCTAAATATAAATCACCTTACATCAATTCAATCAACTTCACTTTGCAAAGCCTTTTTTTTTAAAAAAAAAAAAAAAAAAAAAAAAGCTGACATTTATAGTAGGGCAAAATTTGTAATTTCGTTTCAGGTAATACGTAATTACGTACACATGAGGGGCAAAAGTCGAAATCGAGGTTCTTGGAGGGTTAACTCACAAAAAGAGCCAACATTTCTTTGTTAGGAAACACACAGACAAAATAACCAAACTTCGTCTTCCTCTCCTTGATCTGCAAAGAACAGTACACAGTGGGAGGACTGGAGGGAATGATGCAGAACCAACTTCAACAGCCGCAGCAGCAGCCACAACCACAGCAGCCTCAGCCAGCGGCGGAGAAGCTAAACCAGGCGGTGCAGCAGCAGCTCAATCTGGAACAAGTTAAGACACGCGCCATCAGCCTCTTCAAAGCAATCTCTCGGATTCTTGAAGATTTCGATGCTTACGCTCGCACCAATACCAACCACAAATGGTCTTCTTCTTTTTCACTCATATATACTTTTTCACTGCGTTTTCGTGTTCGAACTTTGTATTTTGCATCGGGAAATTATAATTTCGTTATGTTTGTTTATGCTAAAATGTGAATATGACATTGTAAATTGAATGTGCGTAAAGGGCCTGTTAGAGCTCGTTCTCTCTTTTTGTGCTTATTTGTTGTTAACGGAAGGAGTGCGGCACTGAGATAATTTTTTATTTTTTATTTGGGTGGAATACAACTGTTATTTACACCATTTCTGGAAAGAAAAGTGTTAGCTTGATTTTTCACTCAGGAAACATCTTCGTTTCATTCCTTTTTTTGGATACTTGTATGGACTTAGATTGTTATGGGCATCTGAAGTGTATACAAAATCCTCTAAGGTGACAGACAAATGAAATTTGAACCTGCAGAATATTAGTTTTGTTAGGAAAACTGGGTTATTTGTCAAAATACTGGTTTAGATTCATTTTTTTATGAAGACAAGTCTACTATTTTTACACCGTGTACTTTGGGTTTAGCCTTTAATAAATAGACTTGATTACATAAAGATATTAAAATATGCTTTGTTCAGTGAAACACAATAAATAACCATTGCAAACACACTGATAATGTGGATATTTTGCACATTGATACTTTGGAGTAAACGGGCACAATTGCGTCTATCTGGAGATCAGAGACATATTACTCCCTCACTTCCAATGCATTTGGCAGATGTCCTTACTGTTTATGAGGCTCCACAGCCTTTTGCTGATACATCTGGTAAAATTTGATAGCTCGTGCCTGTGTATATTGAATGTTGTGGATTGTAGCATGTTGAAATGTGGCATTTATTCATGTTATTACATGTATATGAAGAATACCCTGCTTACATCAAACAATATGGTTGGCCCCAATTCATTATTACAGGTTTGGAATTGATGTTGCTTTTGAAGTGTCATTTCTGATATCTGAATATACGATAGCTTAGTTTCTTATCTTCTCTTTTGTTTTTCCCATTACTCTTGATGTTGTAGGACTTGTTACTGTAGATTTTTCTTGCTTTTACCAAAAGTGTAAATCCCTTGTTATGGCTTGTGATTTCTCTGCTTCAATTAGTGTCATGTTTTAGGTTTGATACCTCATGTAACCTTGTTTAGCCTCATATTATTTTTAGTTTTCTTGCAATCTTGTTGTTGGTGATCTGTTATGCCTATGGGAAGAGGATAGTGTCCTTATTTTGATTGTTTGAATAATATTTTGATTCTTGTAGTATAATTATTGTATTCTCTCACCTACTGGTGTTATTGAAGGCCTCAGGAGCACAACTTATGGGAAGATCAGCTGCTTCTCCTTCTGCTGCAATTAGCACCACCTCTTTTGACAATGCAACAGCATCACCAATGCCATATGCCAACTCACCTAGTTCTTCTACAAATATGATGAATACACCATCTCCTCAGCATCAAACCCCTCAGCAGCAGCAGCAACCACTGACTTAGCAGCAACAGCGGCAGAAACTGATGCAGTTACCTCAACATCAACAACAGCAACTCCTTGCTCAGCAACAGTTAAGGCAATCTGCAATGCAAGGAATGGGACAGGTAAAGCTTGCAATTCATGTATTGATTTTCTATTTTCCCTATCTTTAAGTAGGCTTAAGGAATTGTGTTGCAGTACATTATATGTGCCTCTTGATTTCTTTAATTAAGATATGCATCATTTCGTGATTCTACTTTCTACCCTGTAGTTTGGATTTTTTGTTTCCATATTTATATCAGTTTGTGAGTTTCTAAGTACCACTATGTGTACTCGTTTCTGGGAATTAAAGGGTAAGAATAATTAGGGAATTAGGTTATGGGTAACTCGGGAGATGAGGATATGGGCATTTAGGTAAATATGTGTACACCTCTATTGGTATAAAATATAAATAGTGGAAGAAACACGTAAAATCTGTAGGAAATGAATCAATATTTGGCTATTTCAGTTTTGAGCCCTCTTGCACGCGCCATTTATATATTTTTCATAGGCAGAAAATGAATGTTAACACGACAATGATAACATGCATCTATATCATTAACTGGCAATTTAAATAGTCTTATTTCTATGCTTGTTTCTCTTCTCTCTTGCTGTTAACAAGTTTTGATTCCTTCCTTAGATGCATGGGCACAATCTGATGCAGTTTTCTCAATCACTTGGACATCAGCCATTTCAGGGTAGGCAACTGTCTTCAGCTCATGTTCAGGATGGCATTGGTCAAGGCCTACTCAACCAAGGAAATCAGATGAATCGCTTGAGCCAGTTTTCGGGTCCTGCTAATAGTGCATTATTCAATGCTGCTCAGGCAACACCCAATACCCAAATGGTATGACAATCATGTAACAAAATTTAATGCCAAGTTTTTTTGTTAATCACAAGTTGTGTTTGATATCAGGAAGAGCAATTAATTTGTTATATAACTGTAAGTATCAGTTCTCTCTGAGTAATTGATTTATTTGAAGGTAATGTCTATAGCTACCATAAGGAAGAAAGTAAATTCTTTGAAGGCATATAGTGATTGTAAATCCACATCATGTTCAGTTCAGCGATTTAATGACCTTAATATTCTAGTCATATTTTTCTTGTATCTTTCTCTGTTATAATAAAGATCAAATGTCACCCTCTTCTGTGTTTGTTAGTTGATTGTTTCTTTTCTTAAATATTTCTAGTTTTTTCCTTTTGGGTTGGAAGCATTGCTTTTTTTTTTTAAGGTGGGTGTGGGCTTATTTCCTAATTTCTGCTGTCAGCTTCGTAGGATGTAATGGATAAAGGTATATTCATTATAAAACCAAGGGACGCATCCCCAAGTCTCAAACCCACGACTTGAGAAGAAGTACGTGACTTATGTGAGACTTGGTAATCATGTGCGTCGTTGGTGCAATGGATACCAGGGAGCTCTTAAAGCATGACTTAACCTCCAGATCATGGTTTTGAGTCCCCGGGGTGGCGTCCCTTGGTTGTTGCCAAGTGGAACAAAACCCCATGGTTGTTGCCAAGAGGGGGGACAATACTTGCCTTGGTTGTTGCAACGCCGGCACCACCCGTAGGGGTGAGGCCACCTCTTAAAGCTGTTTGTCTCGTAACAAGACTGGAAGCAAAGTTAGTGAAGATTCATAAAGAGATTGATGACAAGATTATTGAGGATATTATTGAGGAGAACGAATAGAAAAGTAGAATTTGACTGATTTTGATTAATTCGTGTTTTTACTTGCAAACACTTGTGAACTTGTTGGAATGGAATTTTTTATAGGCTACGGCGACTTTTGTGTCACCGTTGAAACATGTATCAGTGGTGATAAAAGTCTCCCCTTGATACCCCTCTTTGGCGACAAAATGTCGCCGGTGATTGTCTACTTAGTGTTGATAAAAATTAGAACTTTGTCCTATAATTAGGACCAAAGCTAACACTATGTTGTCCTATAATTTGGGACCGGAGGGAGTATTTATTAAATGTGATGTATGTAAGATTCTCCAGTAGCCCCATTATTGGCTTCCCATGTTAAGATAAATTGTACACAACAACCATATATGAAGACAATTACTTGTTTTGAATCGCATAATGGCTAATTTGTTGAGTTTTCTATTGTTAGGAAATGCCAGAAAACAACCCATGAACCTCGCCAGACCAATTTAGAATTCCCTTTTTTTTCTTCCTAAGATATAGAGAAGAAACAAGAAAACATGGGTTTGAATACTGAAAATGCTGAAGAAATTTGACTTCGTTTGTGCAAAATGCTTCTAGCTTTTTAGAACACAAGCTAAGCTACACATTGGTTCAAAAGCATCCAGTGGTTTCTGGAATTTTCTCAGTCACCTAGTGGTGTCCTCCCATCATTTGCCCCATCATGCACTTGAATCACACTGCCATAATCCAAATCACATACATTTGCAAATAATTAAAATTAGAAACAAAGCATCAAAATCAACATAGAAATAGAACAAGATGAAGATGCAAAAACCTATGCCAAATGTACTGAAATATACTCCTATTGTCCTTACTATAAAACATATTTAGGGAGATGATTTTAGTCCTAAATATAAGACATAATTTTTATATTTGTCAATCTTTTTATTTATTTATCCCTATTGATACTCTTTCAACAATAATAAAGGAAGAGAGAGAATGAGGGAATTGAGGAATATGACTATGGTGTTTTAAAAGATACATGTCATATTAGCTAATTAAGTAACTTCTTTAATCTTATCAAATTAAGTAAATATGCCTTATATTAAAAATCAAAGAGAGGATGAACTAGGTACACACCGTACACAAAAGCATTATAGATAGCATTTTCCTTATATTTTATCAAGCATTGACGTGTCATTATGAATTCATCAAAAACATTATTTTCTTAAACATAATTAACTGGCTATGACAAATTCCATATGAATTCAAAAGCATTAGTTTCACTTGAAACTTGAAAGCATGCATTACCTGCAAGCACTAGGGGCATCCTTCTCCATTCGTGGATGTCTATTTTCCCCTGGCACAAGCAAAATCAAACAGAAAATAGAATATGATAAAGATGCCGGGAAGATTTAAGATTGAAGCCAAAGGGGAAAAAGAAAAAGGAAGAATTTCAGTCAGCCTCAAAGGATGTAACATAATTTCAGTCAACCTAAAACTTTCCAAAACTTCAAAATAAAACTTAATTTCATTTTCATTCATAGGATGCGAAAAAGTTTCAAAAAGTCTCAACCGTTGACTGAAATTATATCACATCTTTAAAGGCTCAAGAAAAAAAAAAATGTAGTATGGCATATACATAAGCCTCGATCTCTCTCCCTCGCAACAAAAAAAATTTCAAGGAAGAGAGTTTGAATTTGAAGTTGCCCATAATTGCGTTTCAATAAGTATCTGGAATTCACTTACAAGATTTATGGAAAGTGCCTTGGACATCCTTGTTGAAATAATTAGGATCTATATCATCAACAGATTCTTTAAATGCACCACCGGAAACCGCCACCGCTGACTGATAATCCCTCAACTCATCCATGCCTTGAAAAACTTTGACGCCTTCACAAATGTAGTATGGCATATAGCTTACCGGTAATTCTGGTTCATCATCATCATCATCATCATCTCCTCGAGTCCTCCCTGTCTCAATGCAAGAACCACCACCATCATCACCTTCACCTGGACCTACAGTAACCGGCATAAGGTGATCATGAACCCTAACTGCATTAATTAGTTACTTGCCAACCTAGCCCACTCACTTCACATCACACCACACTTTTAGCTATATATATATATATATATATGGGCTTATGATCTATATAGTGACAGGATATAACATTCTATCCAGTGAACTGTTATACGTCGTTTGGGTGGCAAATAGGTTGAGTTCGTATTGATTGATGTTGCTTTATTATTGATTGATACCTTGAGATAAAACCTAAAATGTTGCATACTTTAACAAATAAAAAAATAATAATAATAATACTTTAAAAAAAAAAAAAAAAACTTGTCTTATAAGTTCAATGTACGTAGGGTAACAATATGAGTAGATCCCCAATACTGAACAATGTTGCATACCTTAACGATCACAGTTTTGAGCGTAAATATTCCAGGGGCAGCTACCCCATTTAAGTAGGCTTTTATCTTTGGTATACCAAAACATGCCGCAGAAGAATGAGAACCAAATTCGAAGAACAAAATACGGCAAAGGCCAAGAGAAACCTCCAATTTTATTTCTAAATTTAGAAATTAGGTTTTAATTATCTCAAGGTAGCTTAACTCTATCTGTGATTCTTGGTATCAATCAATACAAACTCAACCTACTTGCCACCCAAACGATGTAGTAACAGTTCACTGGACAAAATATTATATCTTGTCACTGTGTAGATCATAAGCCCTACCTATATGTGTGCGTATATATATATATAATCATGGGTTTGTGAGACTCATTACCACCTCAACCAACAACTTATTAGTTATAGGTCAACATACATACATGTATCTAATATAACTACCCTAACAGATATGGAAGAATTTGGCGAAAGAACCAAAACTTACAAACTGCACTTGGCTGCTTTGAAGAGAGGAGGAGGAAGAATTTGTCCAGAGAAGTTTTGATTGTTGAAAGAAGACTCATCGAAACAATCCAAGACGCAAATGTGATAGAAGAATCAAAGGAGACTGAAAAATCATGAAGCTCTACACCACGTACAAGTCCAAACGAGAATATGATTTCCAAATAAAATAGGGAATTCCAAATTAAAAATATAGAAACATTTTTTAACCATAAAATCTGAAATAGAGTCATTTATGAAATATAAAGATTTAATAATGTGAGAATATTATGCATTTATTATGATTATTATCTTATTATTATGATTAGATATAAATATATTATATCTTAGGATATTTCCTATTATATCTTAATCAGTTTGATTGATTTTGATTTGATTTGATTCTATGAGATTTTAGGGTTAATTCTAGGTTTATATATATAAATGCATATATATATTATTCCTGATTAAAGATTAAGATTCAAGTTCTCCACAAATAATATTTTGATCCCCGGCCGACCCATTTAAACAAAATTTGACGTCTATGAAGATTATTGGTGGCTCCATAAGCATCTTATATTCCTGAAATTAGACGTCACATGCGTATATTTGCGGTAGTATTACACCGCAACCATAGGCCAAGGATCTTGCAAAAATATAAGTTAAACAAAAATATTTTGAAACTATCTTAAAATTATCTCCCTATTTTTAATATATTTATCTTAAAATATTTCATTTTATATTTTATTATTTTAAAATATTTTGTAATATGTAATTATATCGGGATATCTGTTTTTTAAGTATATTTTTTTTATATTTATTTCAGTTGTTAAGACATTCATGGCGAGGAGAGCATGACAAATGATAAGAGGATGTACTCCCAACCTAAAATATTTTATAGTATTTTGTAATTTGTAAATATCAACCGACTATTTTTTTTCTTTATTTTTTATCTTTATTTTATTTTGTATTTTTATTTTAGTTGTTGCAATATTCATAGCAGGAGAAAAGCATGCTCAATGGTACAAGGAGGGACCCCTCAACTTTTCTCTATATAGATAAGGATAGAATATTGTCACTACCAATTTTAATCACTACCAATGTTATTTCCACTTTTCCACCGTTAGATCAGAATCTCAATAGGAAAAAAAAATAATAAAGGTAAATAAAATTTTGATCTAACGGTGGAAAAGTAATAGTAACATTGGTAGTGACAATATTCTATCCCTATAATAAGTAGATAAATAAAAAAAGTTATGATGATATAAAAGGGGAGATGATAATTGATACTCTCATTATCATTTTTCTCTCAAAATCATATCTCCACCTTTCAATTAAAATGATGGGATAGGATATCGGATTACCAATGTCACTACCATTTTTTTTGTTGGATTAAAATCTCATCTACATTTATTATTTCTCTCTCCTATTGAAAATCTCATCTATATTAGTGGTAGTGACATTAGTAGTGACAATATCCTATCCCTAAAATGATAATTGTTAAGATTTAAATTTTCTAGTTATTATAATGTTTTATAATTTTAGTTTTTAAAAATCTTGTAGCCTCATTCTTCGCCGAACTGGGTTGAGCATCAGCGAAAATCACAGAGAGAGAGAGAGAGAGAGTTCTTCTTTCTTCGTTAGTTTTTTTTTTTTTTTTTTTTTTTCACGTGGTAGGGGGGTAGGGTTCGAACTTTTTTTTTTTTTTGACACTGTAGCCTCATTCTATCGTTTCACCTCAAGTGAATTAACAGTCCCAAAATTCATTTTGAAAATCCTAATTACCCACAGTAAATCCATCCTCGTCGATCTGATGGGTTATTTTGGATTTTTTGGTGTTTGATAATGGTGTTGGGTATCAAGAATCCTGGTAACGCAATGCATAATCATTAGAGAAGGCAACTAGCGATGCCAGTGGATTTAATTAGTGTGCTGGTCTGAGAAAAAATAACATGCAAGTGCTCTTCTCTCTTCTTTCTTAACTACAATATAATTCTCATATTTTTTTACGTGGATGAGATCAGATCAGATGTTGAATGTACGTAAGTTTATAAGAAAATGCAAAAAAACGAAATCAAATGAAACAAGGGAGAGAAGATGGGGATGATGGAGGTGCTAATGAACGGCTTCTGATTTTGTTAAAACTCCTCATTGTATTGTTTGCTTTTATGGTGGAAGGAATTAGGGAGCTCCTAGAGAAGGAGGAGGAGGGAGAGAGAGAAAGTAGGGAATCCCGTTTCCGATTTAGTGCAATATGTTTGCCTTTGTATCCGTTAGTTGCTTGGTGAATAGATGGTATATTCATTATTATTTCCACAATCAAAACAAGTCATTGGATGTTGATGTTACGCTAAATTATATAGTTTGAAATACATTGCTTTAAAGTTCATAAATAAAAGACATTTTGATTTTACATCACTTCCTGGAAAATCATCATCATCATCAATTATATCATCATCATCAATTATCAATCATCAATCAATCAATCAATCAATTATAAAACACTAAACCTCTAAGTCACTCATGGTCCACTTGGCCTGCCAACTATGCGTTTTATAACATAGTTATTGGTGCAATAAACCTCAATCAATCAATCATCAATTATCATCAATAAGAAATTCGTCATCAATTATCATCAATTATTGTGATTACCATTATGTTGACTTTTTCTATACATCACCATAATAATAGAAATTGTCATCAATTATCATCAATTCGAAATTTTCACCATGAAAAAAATTAATGACGAATTTATTGTGATTACCATTATGCTGAATTTTTCTATACATCATCATAATAATAGAAATTCGTCATCAATTATCGTCATCAATTATCCATAATTCGAAATTTTCACTAGGAATAAAATTAATGATGAATTTATTGTGATTACCATTATGCTGACTTTTTCTATTCAATTTCAATGCCAATGAATTGCTACTCTCCTGACTGTATTCCTTTTCCCGCCAAAATTAATGTTTATATAATAATATTTTGGTCATGAAGCAACAGATCATACAAGGACTCTGCAATACCGTTTTTGGGCCAAAGATATCACCCACAACATTTTGCAGAAGCATCCTTACGTAAGCAAATACAATAGAAATTTGTCATCAATTATCATCAATTATCGTCATCAATTATCATCAATTCAAAATTTTCACCATGAAAAAAATTAATGACGAATTTATTGTGATTACCATTATGCTGACTTTTTCTATACATCATCGTAATAATAGAAATAGAATTATCATCAATTATCGTCATCAATTATCATCAATTCAAAATTTTCACCAGGAATAAAATTAATGACGAATTTATTGTGATTACCATTATGTTGACTTTTCTATTCAATTTGGGCGCCAATGAACTGCTACTCTCCTTACTGTATTCTTTTTCCCACCAAAATTAATGTTTATATAATAATATTCTGGCCATGAAGCAACAGATCATACAAGGACTCGCAATACCATTTTTGGGCCAAAGATATCACCCACAACATTTTGCGAAGCATCCTTACGTAAGTAAATACAATTTCAATTCTTTGAAACCCGATCCTATATTTTTCTAAAGTGCATCAACATCCTATATTTTGTAGAAGCATCCTTAAGTAAACAAATATAAATTATTTCCTAGACAATTTCCCTTCACTCCAAAAATTTTGATCCTCTCAATAATAATTACGGGCTAAAATTACACATTTCATTTTCAAGTTATTTGAATTTATTAGGATATTATTCTTATTTAATTTGTAATTTTTATTATTGTGATTTAGATAATTTCCCAATACTCCGGAAAGTTTGACCACTTTAATAATAATTGTGGGCTACAGTTATGCATTTCATTTTCAAGCCATTCGAATTAATTAGGATATTGTTTCCATTTCGAAGATAAGGTAATAAAATAAATTTAAATTGAAAATATACATTAAATCATAATTGAATCAAAAATCATAACCAAGTAATAGGCATTTCCCAAAAAATAACCAAAAACTTCATTTTCCATTGTTGTTGGAATCTCTAATCCATTTTTGAAGAATTAATGTTGGGATTTGGTTAGTTAGTTAATACATATTATTAATTTAATATTCAAGGAAAAAAACATGTTCTCGAATTTTACATAGACTCGATTTTGAAGATAGGTAATAAATATTAATTCAACCGTCTTTATATGAAATTTTCTCTTATAAATAAGACTAAAGTGGTATATTATAAATATTAATATCCTTAAAGAGCCGCAAAGAATCTGAGTTTTGACATACTAAAGTATGAATGTATGACTCGCTTAATTTGCAAAATTATGTAATCACTCATTATTATATTACCAATCGAATTATAAGGCCGATTCGTAAGTATTTTTGTTTTAATTGCGGTGCGAAAATTAGTAATAACAACTTAAGAAGTTGAGTTCATATCATTTTTTTCACCTTCGTTGACTTTTTGGTTTGATCACATTATGATTACGGAGAAAATTTGGAAAGAGAAACTAAAAAAGGAAGGAAAATTTGATCGAATAATTGTCTTTCAAAGGAAGGAAATAAGAATTTTGTCAACTACATTAACCACGACAATTAATTCCATTTACTTTCGTGATTCAATTTTAACAAAAATTGGAAATTCATAAATACGATGTTTTCTTACATGGCGATCCATGCCAACAGTTGAAACACATAACGGGATCAAACCGTCCGGATACCATTGAATCACATCTAGCCATTAGTTCTTTTCAAGATGTTTCAGTTTTCGCGTTTCATTTTGAATGTTAAAAACCATCTGTCATGAAAGAATAAGTTAGTCATATGAACTATTATTGACTTACATAAATTACTTATATAGCTTGCCGATCTATAAATCAAAGACGTCAACATCTCGTGACCTCTCATTATTCTCAAAAAGGGAATCAACTATGCGTAACAAAGCGCTCCGCCGTGTCGCCTATAACTAACTATTACGTTTAAGCGTTATGCATCCTTGCGCGACCTCCACTTTGATATACATGATATTTATTAGTTGTAGTCGTTATGTATTAGGCGTTATAAAAGCCTAATTATGTTGTAGTGAAGAAAGCATGCTTTGTGAGCATTTGATTATTATTGAAAAACCATATGAAAAGCATATTAGAGACGGTAAGTTTTGGGTTAATACAATCTTTGGTCTTGCAAGTTTGACATCAGTTTGGTTGTAGTCCCTCAACTTTTAAATCATAGGTTTTGGTTCCTCAAATTTCATTATGTTTAATACATTAGCCCCTATAATTTAATTAAAATTTGGGCTATTTTGCCCTTAAAGAGGTACCAAAACCCATGGTTTGAAATTTAAGGGATATATTAAGGCAAAACTTGAGCATCAAATATTATATTAACGCTAAGTTTTATACATGTATTAGTGTGGTTAAGAAAAGTTAGTTCGTCATCACACACATTTGAGCACATGTTTGTAGCTAGATGATGTATGTTCAAGACTTATTTTCTATTTGTGAGCCTGTTTTCAGATACATGAAGCATTAAATGATAACGAAAAAAGAGTGCATGCATGAGAAAAACTGTGTTAGCAACCGAATGAATCAATGTCAAGACTTATTTTCTATTTGTGAGCCTAGATGATGTATGTTCAAGACTTATTTTCTAGTTGTGAGCCTGTTTTCAGATACATGAAGCATTAAATGATAACGAAAAAAGAGTGCATGCATGAGAAAAACTGTGTTAGCAACCGAATGAATCAATCTCAACTCTGGATCTGAAACGAATGTGAAATTATGAAAAGATTGAGAGAACGTTCTGGTAGAATATGAAACATATAATGCTTTTGTATGGTCTTCTTCTGCTTCGTGTCATTAAGAATTCTTCATCGCAATTGGAGAATTCAAGAAATCAATACAGCAGCACAAATCACTCTAACCTGTTTCATGACACCAACAAATAAGAAACCAGCGAATCATATTTTCAAAAAAATTGTTGTACCAGCTGTTTTTTCCTCATAATATGTTTTACATATAAATGAGTAAATAAAACCCTAAAATACTAGTTTAAACCATGGTTTGTGAGACCGGACTGAACCGACCATTTCAGACTGGAAACCGGCCGAGAAACCGATCCGGTTCATGCTGAAACCGGACTGACCCAGTTAACTCGGTGTAACCCAGACGGGTTACAAGGGTCAACCCAGTTCCAGTTTTTTTTAAAGGCAATCTGATTTGATCATTTGAAACGACATATGCTGATATGCGGGATTTCCACTGCAAACTCAACTGCCTCACACTGCTCGATGCCTCTACTCTAATTTGAATATTTTGTCTCAAATGTAGGTTGTAAAGAAAATTGTTAAGAATATCTGAATATGTCACAAGTATATAAGTATATGGTTATTTTGCTACTGATCTAAAGTATTGAAGTGATATATAGTATGTGAAATTTATGTTGGTGTGATGAGAAATTAGTTATTTTCTAATTTTTTATACCTCACCGGTCTAGCCCGGGTTGACTCCGGGCTGACCCACTAACCCTTAACCCAGTACTCCGACCGGTTTAGTCACCGGTCCGGGTTTCAGAACCTTGGTTTAAACAGGTAAAAAGAATCATGTATGCTTCATTGTTAGTACTTATGTAAATCCTCTGTGTTTCACTGGTGGTGGTTGTATTCTGCATGTACGAATGACTAGTTTTGGGATTAAAGAAAACTAAACCTTCCAGTCAAGTAATTAGAAAAGGAAATAGCATGCAAAATGGTTTGCTTGCCCTCGTCTAAGGAATCAAATAAATCTAAATTGATCTGATTTTTCACTCTTTGGAACTGAAGAAACATAAACCCACATGAGTAAAATCTAATGAAATCAAATGTTCATAAAAATGTAAATAACTGCATGCATCCTTCTCCAACTGCCTCAATGTGGATCAAAATCAAACAAATAGAATATGATGATGAAATTTTTAGGTGAAAGGTAATCCCTCCATTTCTGATATGACATGGCTCATCAAGCTAATAGGAAAGACGAATATTGAACAGTAAATTTGAGAGAAAATACAACCTAAGAAAGTCAGCATGCAAGTAATTAATGAAGTCAACAGATTAAGCGTTGAATCCCGGCCCATATTTCCTTGAAACGCAACATATATTTCTCTACAATTTTAGAGAATCAAGTCCTGAAGAAGCTACATGCCGATTTCACATATCAAATGAATCATCTCATCAATAGTATTATTTTATCATATATGTGGATCACTATAGTAGTTAGCACTACTTTTAGAAGAAACTGAATAGAGGAAAATTTTCTCAGACTAACATGGTTTTGTTAATCTATGTGTGATGTATATCTAACTTTAATTCACATGAAATGAGGCCTAAGATCATTGAAATTACATCTATTATCTACTCTGTATCTTCCATTACCTTTGGTTTTCCCTTACTCAACGCAAACAGGAAGTTCCTTTGGAATAGTTGCTATGGAATCAACTTTTACAGAGAAGTGTATGAACTTTTAGCAAAATCTATGCATCTATTGAATCAATTGGAAGAAAGGTCGCTCTATATGGAGTTAGTGTTCAAAGCAAAGATCCAGCATAGAAATTATTGGTTGTGACCATCTGTTCGCTCTATATGGAGTTAGTGTCGAAACAGACATCCAGCATAGAAATTATTAGCCGTGACCATCTGCTCACTCTATATGGAGTTAGTGTCGAAGCAGACATCGAGCATGGAAATCGCTGTGACCATCTGCTCGCTTTATATGGAGTTAGTGTCGAAGCAAAGATCCAGCATAGAAATGGATGTGACCATCTGCTCGCTCTATATGAAGCAGACATCCAGCATAGAAATTATTGGCTGTAACCATCTGCTCGCTCTATATGGAGTTAGGGCCCGTTTGGTACACAGAATCGGTGGGAAAGGAAAGGAAAATTAGAGAATTCCCTCGTTTGGTACGCATTTTGGACCAATCTTCCCGGAAACCTATCTTCCCGAGCCCACCAATCTTCCCTCATATGTGGGAAGATCAAATCCCTCCAAATTTGGAGGGATTTCACCTTTCCCATGTCACTGTTCGCACTTTTGACAAATTTACCCCTCAAGTTCAAATATGGTGGGACGTTCGAACGTGGCGGAACGTTCGAATTTATGTTTGAACTTAGCGAGAACCTTCAAATTTAAGTTCAAACTTGGCGGGAAATTTTTTTTCAAACTTGGTGGGAAATTTTTTTTAAGTTCAAACTTTGATATATATTATTAAAATATATTTTAGCAAAAAAAATTATTTTTCTTTTTTATTTTGAATTAATTACTTTTGAGGGTAAAATAGACATTTCTTGATTCTTTACCAACTATCACTCCTTCATTTTCTTCCTACCAAACAACTCATCTTCCCTCAAACCATCTTCCCTCATTTTTCAAAATCTTCCCTTCCCTTCCTTTCCTTCCTCTAAATTCCTTTCCCTCCTTAAATGTTCCCCGTACCAAACGGGCCCTTAGTGTCGAAGCAGACATCCAGCATAGAAATTATTGGCTGTGACCATCTGCTCGCACTATATGGAGTTAGTGTCAAAGCAGACATCCAGCATAGAAATTATTGGCCGTGACCATCTACTCGCTCTATAAGGAGTTAGTGTCAAAGCATACATCCGGCATAGAAATGGTTGTGACCATCTACTCGCTTCATATGGAGTTAGTGTCGAAGCAAACACCCAGCATAGAAATCATCTGCCGTGACCATCTGCATGCTCTATATGGAGTTAGTGTCGAAGCAAAGATCCAGCATAGAAATGGCTGTGACCATCTGCTCGCTTTATATGAAGTTAGTGTCAAAGTAAAGATCCAACATAGAAATCATTAGCTGTGACCATCTGCTCGCTCTATATGGAGTCAATGTCGAAGCAGACATCGAGCATGGAAATGGTTGTGACCATCTGCTCGCTCTATGTGGAGTTAGTGTCGAAGCAAAGATCTAGCATAGAAATGGTTGTGGCCATCTACTCACTCTATATGGAGTTAGTGTCAAAGCAGACATCCAGCATAGAAATGGCTTTGACCATATGCTCGCTTTATATGGAGTTAGTGTTCGAAGCAGACATCCAGCATAGAAATTATTGGCTGTGACCATCTATTCGCTCTATATGGAGTTAGTGTCGAAGCAGACATCCAGCATAGAAATTATTAGCCGTGACCATCTACTCGCTCTATATGGAGTTAGTGTCCAAGCATACATCCAGCATAGAAATGGTTGTGACCATCTGCTTGCTCTATATGAAGTTAGTGTCGAAGCAAACATCCAGCATAGAAATCATTGGCCGTGACCATCTGCTCGCTCTATATGGAGTTAGTGTCGAAGCAAAGATCTAGCATAGAAATGGTTGTGGCCATCTTCTCACTCTATATGGAGTTAGTGTCAAAGCAGACATCCAGCATAGAAATGGTTGTGACCATCTGCTCACTCTATATGGAATTCAAAGAAGACATGTAGAAATGGTCGGACATCGTACATCCAAAGATAGAAAATGGTTGTGACCATCTGCTCGCTCTATATGGAGTTAGTGTCGAAGCAGACATCTAGCATAGAAATGGCTGTGACTATCTGATCGCTCTATATGGAGTTAGTGTCAAAGCAAAGATCTAGCATAGAAATGGTTGTGACCATCTGCTCGCTTTATATGGAGTTAGTGTCGAAGCAAACATCCAGCATAGAAATCATCTACCGTGACTATCTGCATGCTCTATATGGAGTTAGTGTCGAAGCAAAGATCTAGCATAGAAATGGTTGTGACCATCTGCTCGCTCTATATGAAGTTAGTGTCAAAGTAAAGATCCAGCATAGAAATCATTAGTTGTGACCATCTACTGCTCTATATGGAGTCAATATCGAAGCAGACATCGAGCATGGAAATGGCTGTGACCATCTTCTCGCTCTATATGGAGTTAGTGTCGAAGCAAAGATCTAGCATAGAAATGGCTGTGGCCATCTGCTCACTCTATATGGAGTTAGTGTCAAAGAAGACATCCAGCATAGAAATGGTTGTGACCATCTGCTCGC
The DNA here is from genome assembly GCA_019022655.1 of Acacia acuminata. Lineage (NCBI taxonomy): Eukaryota > Viridiplantae > Streptophyta > Magnoliopsida > Fabales > Fabaceae > Acacia > Acacia acuminata. The sequence goes on from JAFJYI010000036.1 coordinate 778,785, forward strand.
TCTATATGGAGTTAGTGTTCGAAGCAGACATCCAGCATAAAAATTATTGGCCGTGACCATCTGCTCGCTCTATATGGAGTTAGTGTCGAAGCAGACATCCATCATAGAAATTATTGGCCGTGACCATCTGCTCGCTCTATATGGAGTTAGTGTCGAAGCAGACATCCAGCATAGAAATTCTTAGACGTGACCATCTACTCGCTCTATATGGAGTTAGTGTCAAAGCATACATCCAGCATAGAAATGGTTGTGACCATCTGCTTGCTCTATATGGAGTTAGTGTCGAAGCAAAGATCCAGCATAGAAATGGATGTGACCATCTGTTCGCTTTATATGAAGTTCATGTCGAAGCAAAGATTCACCGTAGAATTCATTGGCTGTGACCATCTGCTCACGAATAATAGTCAACAAAACATTGCGGATTTGAAATTTTCCAAAACAACAGAGAAAATAAAAAAATAAAAACATTTTCTCGCTCTCCTCTCGATCCCTCCCCTGCTTCAAATCCATACAACTCTCTCCCAACAGAAAAGTATTCCATGAAATTAGAAAGTTTGAATTGAATGTATGTGGAATAAACTTACAGAGTCCGTCGAGCCTTGCACATACTTCTGAAATGAGTTAGTCCGTGGATTCTGCATTCTTCAAAGGCATCGCTAGAAGGCGCCGCTTTAGAAATGTTGTAAGGCATATAACTCACTGGAAGCTCTGGTTTATCGTCAGTGGATAACCACCACTATCACAACCGAAATCATTTGGAGACCAAGGTTTTCCTCAATCTGTTAACTCAAGCATCTATACAAACCCTCTGCGCACATTTTCTCCTAGCGATCAAGAAAATTCAAACGCGGAGAAGAAGGAAAGAAATGGAGTAACAAGTGATATATATATATATATATATATATATATATATGGGTTTATCATTTGTCATGTCATTTGACAGAAGGTTATGTCAGGTCACCTCAAAATTACGTCGTTTTGAGAGTTCATTAATTTCCTTAACCCCAAAACTACGTCGTTTTGGAGGTTAGGGGAATTAATGAAAGGTGTTTTAGTAAAATTCATGTAATAAATACACACACCCAAAAAACCAAAATACCTTTTATTAATTGCCCTAACTCCCAAAACAATGTATATATATATATATGGCCCATTTGGGATTGCTGTGGGAGAAGTGGCTTTTGTTTCTTAATGGGCCCGTTTGGGATTGTTGTGGTAAAATTCCATTAAATAAATTACAACACAATAAATACATATGCATCATACCAACATTACTTGTAGTGCAGTGGTATTGGGATTAATTTCCCCCTCCCGGTTCTAGGTTCGATCCCCCTTATCGCCTATGTATCAAAAAAAAATACATATGCATCATACAATATATAAAAGTACTAATGTAAATAAATAAATAAGCAGCTTCTCAATGTATCAAGCAGATTCGTTATTGCATGGGTATCATTCTAAATATTATTTTATGCCTTGTTCCATTGTACTTGGAGGTCTGAGAACATTTTTTTTAGAAATATCATGTTTATTATGGTTGGAAGAGACAATTAAAGCGGATTGGGAGTGACACATTAACAAAAGGAATTAGAGAAATGAAACCCTCCAGGAATTCCAATGTGGTAGCCACTAGAAAAATGATACTGATGCATAGCATTCAAGAACGAAGAGAACGAGACAAAGAGAGAAGCACAAATAGGGAGGGTGAGATGGTCATTTAACAAATGGGCCCACATATGAAATTGATGGAGAAGCCACTAATGGGATCATAAGTCAAGGGGTTGGAGCTTCAAAAAAAAATGCCCATTAAACATTGAAGTCCATCAAAAAAAGAGTGCCCCCAAACAGTCATAATTTTTTTGATGGACTTATTATCATATCTAATGGGATAATAAGTCCATTACATAAGTTCTCAAACAGGCCCATAATCATGATATTGATAATTTCTCCCTGAAACATGTTAGAAGTACCTTTAATTCTGCAGTTTTTTGGCTCCCCTCCCCCATGTCCAGGGTTCAAACCCCGCCCCTCCCCTTACTATGTGTATCAAAAAAAAAAAAATTTGTTAGAAGTACCTTTAATTCTGCAGTTTTTTGGCCTGTCCATAATTATTAATATGAATCACGTAAATTAAGTGAGCAGATTGTTACAAGTTTTATAATATTATTTATAGATTCAACGCAAAAAAGTATTTTTATAGTATATATATATATATATATATATATTTATATGGAAACAGATATCACATATAGATGGAAATATATATCGATCATAACTCTACTTCATAGTTCATACTAGCATTAATAAATATCATCAGCCAATTTTTGCAATCTGGCCACACACACACACACACACAAAAAAAAAAAAATTATCATCAAATTCTGCAAATTTTTGTCTTAATCTTCCTTTATATTTTTGTGGACCTACCTTTTTCTTTATCAAACAAAATTGGGTTATGGTAATGAGCCAATGAAATCGACGCTACAAGTGTTATAATTTGTGCTATAGATGGTTGTGTGCAAATGTGTTGTGGTAGATGCGTGTGTAGAGATCATAAAAAGTGTGTGTTAAAAAAAGTTTGCGTGAGTAAACATATTAAAAGTAAAATGGAGATGAGTATATATATGGGGCATATAGCTAGTAATATATAGATGAGTACATAAATGTGCTATGTGATATACCAAGCAATGTTAGTCTGTTAATTTAAATATATTGCTGGATATATTTCTTCAAAAGCTCATTGATTGGGAGCAGTTTTTTGTGAAGTTATAATTCGTGTTATGGTACTCACACTCATCTAATGTCAGAAAATCCCAGATTCAAGGAGCGTTGATGAGATTCTGGATCCCTAGTTCAGCTGGTGAAAATTATACGTGATATATATATAATCATGATATTAATCACGTATTACTCCATTTCTTTCATTTTTCTCTACAATCTGAATTTTTTTGATCACGAGGAGAAAATTTGCACAGAGGGTTTGTGTAAATTCTTGAGTTACCAGATCTATAAAATTAGAGGAAAACCCCGGCTAAAAATTATTCTAGCTATGATAGCGGTGGCTATCCACTGACAATGAACTAGAGCTTCCAGTGAGCTATATGCCTTATGACATTTCTAAAGCGGCTGTTTCCAGCTATGCATTTGAAGAACATATCAATACTATTAATCCTAACTCATTTCAGAAGTATGTGCAACTCCCATTTCGCGGACTCTGCAAGTTTATTCCACATTCATTCAATTCATATTTTCTAATTGGACAAATGGTCTTTTTAATTTCCTTTGTGGGGAAATGGTTTTTTTTTTTTTTTTTTTTTTTTTTTAATTTCCTTTGCAATTTTTTGAAAATGTGATCAATGTTTAGTCTTGATCTATATATATCTAGATGGAATATAAAGACCTTTAACATTTACATAACCAAATCGAGACATCATTGTTGTTTTTTTTTTTTTTTTTTTGTTACATAGCAATCTTGTATATTCAAACTTTCTAATTTCATGGAATATTTTTTGTTGGGAGGGAGTCATATAGATTTGGAGTAGAAGAGAGAGAGAGGAGGGTGGAAGTGCACGGTAAAATGATTTTTAAATTTTCTGTTTTTTCAGAAAATTTCAAATCCACAATGTTTTGTTGATCTATTAGTCGTGATCTCTTATATACATATGTATGTAAAATATAACGATATTTAACATAACCAAAACCAAACCAAGACAGCTGTGTTTTTTTTTTGGATTCATAGCACTCTTGTATATAATTACTTAAGTCGATCTTTTTATTTACTTATTTTTATTTATTAATGAGTATGTAATACCCGATTTTCTTTATCGAAAATCCCGTATTTTAGGAATATGGGACCATATTAGTGGCTATTAATGTGATATAAAAATCACATGAAATGATGGTTGTTTAAAAACTAATGAGATAAGAAGAGTTTATGAAGACACTTAATTAAATTAAAGAAAATTAGAAAATACTAATTAGCTTGTGCTAATTAAGCTTATTGAAGGGCAATAAAAGACATCTATTGGAGGCCATTATTTTCAAAAATAATATGGCCAATGGAGAGTTGATTTAATGCCAAGAAAATACCATAGGATTGTGACACATGTAATAATGATCCAATGGCTCTAAATTAGCCATGAAATCAAGTTTAATCCTTATGTAATTAAATGAGCCAATGGGACAAATGGAGCACTAGGAAATTGACACTTGGTATTTAGGGACACCTAAGCCCTTAATTCTGTCATCAAAGTGACATCATCAACTTGCCTAAGAAGTCAAATTGTCAATGCAAGAGCACATGTTAATTAAGAGTTAAAAGCTTCTAGAATGTTCTAGAATTTTCTTGAATAATAGAGCAATTGAGACCATAGGAAGATGACATGTGTCAAAGCTATCCAAGGGTCCTAAATAAACCATAAATTTTGAAATGGATGAAGGGAGGAGATTAGAGATGAGAAAACTTCTTAATTAAGTCTTAGAAAGATGATATGATGCAAGGTTAGTTTGGTAATTTCACATGAGCTTGCCACTTGCCTATAAATAGAAATTGATCCCTCTTCATTCTTCACACCAAAACTCAAATCGAAATTGATTGAGTTAGAGAGAAGGGCAAAATCCATAGGAAGAAGAAGAAGGAGTAAGAGCTAATTCAAGGTAAGTTCTTAATCTCTAGCTTTTTGATTTTGGTAGAATTTTGGTTTGATCTAGAAAATTGTAAATTAAATTATTGTCATGTTTTTAAGGTCACCAATAGGTTTAGAATGAAAAATGGATGGAAAATATGGTAGGAAATGATTTTTAGGATAAAAAAATCATTATAGTGAAAGTTGTGAAAATTTCCAGTTTTGATCTTTCTGGAGTATGTTGTTTTGTGGACGTTGTTTTATGCAGAGAATGATAATTTTCAAATAGAAAGTAGACATCCAAGGCTTTCTTTTGATATAAAATACGTGACTTTTAGAGTTTCGGACTAGGAGTCACAAATTTTTTAAGTTGTTGGGTCAGGTTCGTGGAAGTGAATCTAAACAGTGGTTATTGTACATAGATTCTAACCATTAAAATGGTGTCTAAAAATATTGAAATATTTTAGAGTAAGTATACAGAGAGGGCTTTCTTTTTATATATATCACATAATTTTTAGGGTTTTGTATAAAAAGATGTGAATTTTTAAGTTTTCCCTTGTTTTTGGAGTTATAATCTGAACAATGGTTAAAGATGTAAAAACTGGAATGATCCAAAGACTTCAAACTTGTGGGATTATTTTTCATTGAAAATAGAAATGTCAAGGGTCATGTATATTTTTAAAGCACATCAATTGTATTTTTGTATATTTAATTATGATTTTTTAAAGTTGCTGAAAAATCTAGGTAGAAATGCTAGAATTTCGAATTTAAGGAAAAGTAAGGTTAAACATGGAATAACTTATCCAAAAGGTAAAAAATGGTGGAAAATAACCCTTAAGGAATTATTCTAAGCAATATGAAATATATTATAATATCATATAAGTTATGGAAAAGGAAATAATCTGACGGTAACATTATAGGATATCCGGAAGTCAAGGTCGGATTAAAAGGACGGGCATATTATTGACTATGCGGTGAAAGGTACGTTCACGTATAGTAACTTTAACTCTCATGTGTCTTGTATGGCTTTACATACTTGTATGATTCATGATTGTGGAGTCATGGGTAAGACTGGGTCGTGGGCCATACCCTGTGACTGGCTAAGACTGGGTTTTAGGTCACCTATGTGTTTACATTCAATATAGATGTGGATTATTGTTGTATATGATAATGTTGCATGCCTATTTTCCTTACGTTGAGGATACATGTCTAGGACACGTAGCAATAGTGAGTGCATCCGCTGTTAATATTACATTTGTTATGTGCTATATATTGTTGGTTACTGAATGAAGTTGTGAGTATCTATCATATATTGTTTATACTTTGCATATGAAGCTAATTGTTAGCTGAGATTTAATTCGATTGAATCTCAGACTTAATTAAAGGTTTATGGAAGGAATCTAGATCGGGGAAGGCGATAAGGATAGAGCTGTGGAGAGACACAGGTAGAACAAAAGCCGGGAGAAGTTTATTAGGGCATAGTTTCTGGCAATGAATTTAATAAAGTTAGTTCATACCGTTAGTGTCTAAGGAAAGATGGTTCAAAGTGGCAATCAATTAGTCACCATTGCGCCCACTAGATTTATACTTACCGGCCAATTGATACGATGGACTGAGTTAAATTCATAGCTTTAGGTCTAGCTAAAGTAGTACTTTAAGTTTGTATAATTGTATCACACGAATATTTTTTCGAAAAATTAAATTTACCAATATATGTCTGGACATATAGTATCAATTATTCATCGTCTAAACGTAATGCATGTTCTTTGTTGCGATTTACTCTGATCTGTTAATATCATCAACTTTGTTGATATTGCTAATACTACATGCCAACGGACATATTAAGTAGTAAGAAATTTTGGGTGTTACACGGTATATAAATATAAATACATACCCACTTAATAACAACCTACGGAACAAATTAGTTACTAACTAATATAACTATTAACTAACTTACAAAACTCTCTTATATAATTTACTTAAAACCTCCCGCTATTTATTCTCTTTGGAGAGATACTCACTTCAGGAGCGCCACCTCATTTGTATTCTGACTAATTAAAATGTGACAACTGATCTTATTTTAATCCTACATGACATATGAGTCATCTAAAAAAATTCAAATGTTATGATTTTAGAGATGATATGAGGGAATTGCATTTTTTTGTTTTTCTAAATTAAAAATTTTATGTTTTTCAAAATTATAAAATTTGAATTTCTCTAGATGACTCATCTAGCTTACATGATTAAAATAAGATGAGTTGTTATATTTTAATTAGTCAGAATACAGATGAGTTGACACTGAGTATGCAAGTATTTCTCGTTTCTCTTTTAAAATATATGATATTGTATTTAATTCAGGTAATTTTTTTTTTTTTTAAAAAAAAAAAAATGCATCAAAGTTTTAAACAAACACAAATTTAATGTATGTACAGTACCAATAAGAGTATGTATATATCTAAATTAAAGGAGTATATTTTAACCTTCATTTTTTATAATGTAAGCTTCATACTCAAATCTGTATAATAAATAGGAATCAAGTTATAAAGTTATTAAATTTTAAGTTAGAGTTAATAAAATTCATGATCTTTCTTAATCCCTTTTTTTGTGAAACATATCCAAGGTCACTTATAAATAAATTGGGAAGATAGTCTCTAAGGCCAACATATTGTAGTTTGTTTTTAAAAAAAAAAAAAAAATTCAAAATTGAGAAATACCTACATACAAAAGTGTTACGCCATTTGAAATATGTCTAACGAAAACACAATAACTTATATTATTTGAATTGACAGTTGATTTCAAATAATTTACATTTTATTTTGTTTTTAAAAAATTTATTGGCTCATAATCTTTTTTTAAATTAAAATATTTATTTTTCTTATAAAATAAAAATGTGATTTTTTAAAATAAAATTAAAATGGGGGAATTATTGTATTTTAAATTTTTTTTGGTACAAAAAAGTTTAGTTGAGGAGAGACGATAACCCACTAAAGCCAGGGCATGCCTCCAGACTTAAAGAGTGTTTAAAATAGTATTTACAGATCATTACCAACAAGCACCTCACATCAGTTAGTGATATTGAACCTCCTCCCTCTTAGAGGAAAAGCCATAGTCCTAACCAACTGTTGTTAGCAATTGTATTTTAATTTTAATTTTTTAATTTTATTTTTTATATAACAACTGTATTTTAATTGAAAAGAGGCGTGGAGGTGAAGGTAGTTTACCTTTGTTTTTATAAAAACCGCGGCCCAGCTCGCAGATTCGGCACATGAGGAAGTGGGGTGAGGCGACCCTCGTGTGCTATATATAAGCTTATCCCGTACCGTACTCTCTGCTTACACCTGTATTATCCATTCTCGTGAAATTTCTAGCCTTCGTCTTCCTCAGTTCACACCTACTTCCTCTCTCGCTGTCCTGTTGAATGGCCAGATCCATTGCTCGAACCCTAACTCTCTCTACCAAGTCCATCTCTCCTCTTTCTCGTCTCCTTTCTCACCGGAACCAATCCAATCAACCATCCTCCTCCGACTCCGATCTAATCGACGTCGATGCTTCTTCTAGCAACGCCGATCCTCTCATTCGCAAGCTCGAAGACGCAATCCACTGCATCATCGTTCGCCGATCCGCCCCCGATTGGCTACCTTTTTGTCCCGGCGCTTCTTACTGGGTCCCTCCACCTTCCACGCCTTCCAATGGTCTCGCTCATTTGCTCCATAACCTGACCGATCCTCTTGCTCGGCAGGATTCTTCGTCCTTCACTTCCCCTGGTGTCTGGCCTTCTCCTTCATATTTCATCCAGGGTATGTTCTTTTTCCCTCTGAATGATGTTCTTGTAATTGCTTTTGATTCATGATTGTGTGAATAGGATGATATTGAATTAAGAAGCTAGGGATAGATGTTGTTACATTCAATTGGACGATACAAACTGTATAGGTATTCTTCGTCTTGGATGTCACTCTTTCTTGTTAATGTCGGTTTGGTTGCTGATTCTTGACATGTGCTGAAGATGGTTTTAAGGGATTAATTGGATTGATGCTCTGTCACTAACTTGTCCTTTGTAATATGGTTTAGGTTCTGCTCCACACCTACCGGAGATTGAGGCAACATGTAATTGTAAGTCTCAGAGCCTGAGGATGAGGAAGGATGAAGATGTTCACTCCTTCACAAATTGCATCTGAGGTAAGATATCCGTGCGACTGCCATTTCTTATGTTAATAGCTGAACTTGTAGGAAACCTGTGTGTTAAACGTGAAGTATATAACTTTTAGAGGTTAGGTACAAGGCCTTAAAAATTTCATGTGAAGATTTAAAAAAATAAATCAGAAAATCACCTTGTGATTCAATGTTTCAATATTTTTATCGAGAAAACAGGCATCTAATTCCTAGTATTTTCCTTTTGTCCATATCTATTTTGCCATTACTAATATTCTGGGTTGCTCTTGTTGAAGAAATTAATAGGCATCAAGTTTGCTAGATCCGTATCATATTGGAATTCGTAGATTGTTATACCTTATTGCATTGCAGCTCTGTTGCTGTGTATCAGCGTATAAATGGTTTCCATTTGACAAATGCCAGTTCTACAAAGCTGCATGTTCGTGGCTTTTCTGTTACAAAAAGAAATTACCACTTGACAATATATGATGTGAACAGAAAACAAACTTATTATTTCAATGTTACTCATGTCTTGGTGTTTAGAATTTGAACATCCTCTTGATTAGCAATAGATGGACTGTGCTGAATATGATGTAATACTGTAAAAAACTAAAGTGGGTCTAGTTAAACTTAGATTCTCTTCTGGTGTACTCAAGTTTTAGAGTTGTTATACTTGTATATGAATTTGATGCATCTTTATCTGATACAGATTGCCTAATGTATTTTGCAGGCTCATTCAGGCATGGAAGTGCTTTATGATCCCCTGACAGTATCAGATTTCGCTCAACCGGAGCTATACAGATGCAACCTTGAGATGTTTTAATTGTTGGTTGCTAAGGTTTATGGGGAATTCGCCAATAAGATTCCATTTATGTATATATTTTCTGTAGAGATGTTTACTTGAAATGCTAATTCGCAATGTATGTTATAAGTATAATGTCATCTTTCTTGTTCTGTATCATCATCTCTGATGTCCCTTCCTATTTTGATTTTTTGGCTATTTCGTTTTTTTGTCTATTGTGCAAATGTGCAATTAAGGAGGTTCATAAAATAACTTAAAATATCTTGAGAGTTGACTCCTATATTGTGTACATTAAATAACATAAATAAAGTGAAGAAACGAGTAATTTCATTTTAAATTCAATTCTCCCATATTGTATGACAATGAGGTTTACGTAAATAAGCATTTCCCTGGTTAATCAATTTAAAGAAATTCTTAATTATAAATCAATAAAAACAAGCCATGTTAGGCTCGCCTGTTATAATGTCAGAATTGCATTAACATTTCAGCCAAAATTGTATCCACAGTAATAAAATGAGCCTAACATGATGACGGATGCATACACCGGCTATGTACTTTAAGTACAATTTGTTATTATTTTCGATTCTAATACATTTTATCCTATAACTATAATTAGGATCGGAAAAAGTATTTTTTATTTATTTATCATTGCCGAAAATTATTTATTTTTAACGCTCTTTCTCAATGAAAAATTGAAAAACTATTTACTTTTAATGCTCATTAAATATATCTAATTGAATGTATTTTTATTATCTACAACTTTTTTCAATGATACACTAACTCCTTTTTGTTTTTGTAAAATTATTTAAATTTTAGTTTTGTTTATACTGATTTTTAATAAAAATTTATCTCAATGCAAGCCACCTTACATCGATTCAATCAACTTAACTTTGCAAAGCCAATATATATATATATATATATATTTTTTTTTTTAATAAAAGCTGACATTTATAGTAGGGTAAATTTGTAATATCGTTTCAGGTAATTAGTACACAAGAGGGCCAAAAGCAATTCATATTCCATGCTTCACCCTTAGATCTTTTTTAGGTGTTTGTCTATCTAATTAGGGCCAAGAACTTTTTTATATGATCCACTATTTTGACCCAAAAATATGATCCTATTTATAAGTCTAGTTTTATTTAATAAATGAGATAAAAATTTTGTCATATTAATTGTATTATAAGATAGAGAGAAAAGAAACAATTGAAAAATACTCAATTATAAATGAGAAAGTTGAAAATTACCTCATAATCATTAAATTAAGAGTAAATTGTAAAAAACACGGACCCCATTTTGGTCCTCACACAAAGAAAACACCTTTTTAGTCCATGAAAAAGACAAACAAGGGTTGAAAAATATTTCAATTATAAATGTCTTATTTTAACAAAGTTAAAATTACCTTTTTTTTTTCGGGAACCAAAAATAATCATTAAATTAACTACTTTTGGTATGTGGAATTTGGTTAAAATGGACTTATAAATAAAATCAGAGTAGTAGATATATATTATTTATTTAGATTAATTAATGCTTAAAATATATAATTTTTCATCTTCCTTCGAGGAATCCTAAATTTTTTTTTTACCTAGTATATCAAATTAATGACTTTTTAGATATTGGTGTTACGAGAAAAAATACTAAATAAAACTAAAAATTAATTAATTTGAGATATACAAAACAAAATTTTAGGATGCATGATATAATTTAATCTAAATAAATAAAAAAAAAAAAAGAATATATAAAAAAAAAAATTGCCCTCGTCAGAAGCATGCATGGAATGTGAACCCGGGGCAAAAGTCGAAATCAAGGTTTTTGGAGGGTTAACTCACAAAAAGAGCCAACATTTCTTTGTCAGGACACACACAAACAAAGGAACCAAACTTCGTCTTCCTCTCCTTGATCTGCAAAGAACACAGTGGGAGGAATGGAGGGAATGATGCAGAACCAACTTCAACAGCCGCAGCAGCAGCCACAACCGCAGCAGCCTCAGCCAGCGGCGGAGAAGTTAAACCAGGCAGTGCAGCAGCAGCTCAATCTGGAACAAGTTAAGACACGCGCCATCAGCCTCTTCAAAGCAATCTCTCGGATTCTTGAAGATTTCGATGCCTACGCTCGCACCAATACCAACCCCAAATGGTCTTCTTCTTTTTCACTCCTATATACTTTTTCACTGCGTTTTCGTGTTCGAACTTTGTATTTTGCATCGGGAAATTATAATTTCGTGATGTTTGTTTATGCTAAAATTTGAATATGACATTGTAAATTGATTGTGCGTAAAGGGACTGTTAGAGCTCGTTCTCCCTTTTCGTGTTTATTTGTTGTTAATGGAAGGAGTGCAGCACTGAGAGATAAAAATGTTATTATTATTATTATTTTGGTGGAAGAAAATTGTTATCTACACCATTTCTGGTTAGTTTTTGAAGGTTTTTCAGTTTCGGAAATTTATACTTTATGAAATGGTTGGCTTTCCTATTATTATGTTGGTGATCTCTTGTTCACTAGGCAAGATATTTTGGGGCAATATTCCATGGTGAACCTTGAGCTTTTCAACATCGTTGACGAAGTGAGGAAGGTATCTAAGGCATTTGTTGTGCATCCGAAGAATGTTAATGCTGAGAATGCTACAAGTATGCTGTCTTTCCCTTGAAATTTTTTATGCCCATACAAGAATGTTGTTCATTAAGAGAGATAGGCACATCTCCATTATTTTAGATCAAACATGTTGATTTGATTATTGAATCTGGCTGGTGCTGAAATAATGGAAAATATTTTACTACTCTCGTATGCATAGATTTTGGGGTTCTTCACCCATATTTCCTGCTTGGGTGTGGGAAAGGGAAGAGGATCATATTTGATAAATTGCTTGAAGTTTCTCCACATTATACGCAGTTGTGCTTGACATTTTTAAAACCCCACGATTAATATGGGATTTTTTTTCTTCAGTACTACCTGTTATGCTCTCCTCTAAACTTCTGCCTGAAATGGAGATTGATGACAACTCCAAAAGGGAGCAAGTGCTTCAGGGGATGCAAAACCTGCCAGTGACAACTCAAATTGAGAAATTGAAGGTGATTTGGAGTTTATGGATTCTTCACATTCTATGTTCCCTGACATCTTGGTCATTAATATGCTTATATGCAGGCCAGAATTGATATGATTGCAGCAGCCTGTGAAGGCGCTGAAAAAGCCTTGGCTGATACTCGTAAAGTCTATTATTTTGGAACTCGTCAAGGCCCAGCGATTGCCCCAACGTTGGACAAGGGACAGGCTGCAAAAATTCAAGAGCAAGAAAACCTACTTCGAGCTGCTGTAAATGCTGGTGAAGGTAATTTTCACCTGCTTCTTTATAAAAAAATGGATAAATATGTTGTGTGCTCTTGCTTTTATCCTTTAGTCTGCTTTTCTTATAAAATCAATATCATGATTCATTGCTGAAGGGCTAGGGAATTTCAGTTGGGGAAGATATAAGATAATGAAACGGCTAGGATTGGAGGAAATTATAACCTAATACATAAAAAATTGTCAAATTAAAATAAAAGCATCCCCAGTATAAGTATGGGAGATCAGTAGTTGCGTCGTTACTGTGGTTATAGTGGGCTGAGGCCCAGGTCCATGATCTGTGGTGAATAGCTTAGTATCATATACTAAGGTGCATACAAAGTTCTGTTATTAGAAGAATTAAACTAAAATCAGATTACTGATGTTAGAACTTGATGGGAAATGGAATAGTATAGTGTGGTATGGAAGAGGTATTGTGATTGTTATGGGTATGGAAAGAAAAGTGTTAGCTTGATTTTTCACTCAGGAAACATCTTCATTTCATTCCTTATTTTTTGATACTTGTATGGACTTAGATTGTTATGGGCATCTGAAGTGTATACAAAATCCTCTAAGGTGACAGACAAATGAAATTTGGACCTGTAGAATATTAGTTGTGTTAGGCAAACTGGGTTATTTGTCAAAATACTGGTTTAGATTCATTTTTTTATGAAGACAAGTCGACTATTTTTAGACCGTGTACCTTGGGTTTAGCCTTTAATAACTAGTCTTGACTACATAAAGATATTAAAATATGCTTTGTTCAGTGAAACACAATAAATAACCATTGCAAACACTCTTATAATGTATAGATTTTGGACAATGATACTTTGGATTAAATGGGCAGGGTTGCGTTTATCTGGAGATCAGAGGCATATTACTCCTGCACTTCCAATGCATTTGACAGATGTCCTTACTGTTCATGAGGCTCCACAACCTTTTGCTGATGCATCTGGTAAAATTTGATAACTCGTGCCTGTTTATTTTGAAATGTTGTGGATTGTAGCATGTTGAAATGTGGCATTTATTCATGTTACTTACAGGTATGTATATGAAGAATACCCCGCATACATCAAACAATATGGTTGGCCCCAATTCATTATTACAGGTTTGGAATTGATGTTGCTTTTGAAGTGTCATTTCTGGTATCTGAATATACGATAGCTTATTTTATCCTCTTCTCTTTTGTTTTTCCATTACTCTTGATGTTGGAGGAGGACTTGTTACCAATAGTGTAAATCCCTTGTTATGGCTTGTGATTTCTCTGCTTCAATTAGTGTCATGTGTTAGGTTTGATACCTCATGTAACCTTGTTTAGCCTCATTTTATTTTTAGTTTTCTTGCAATCTTGTTGTTGGTTATCTGTTATGCCTATGGGAAGAGGATAGTGTCCTTATTTTGATTGTTTGAATAATATTTTGATTCTTGTAGTATAACTATTGTATTCTCTCACCTACTGGTGTTATTGAAGGCCTCAGGAGCACAACTTATGGGAAGATCAGCTGCTTCTCCTTCTGCTGCAATTAGCACCACTTCTTTTGACAATGCAACAGCATCACCAATGCCATATGCCAACTCACCTAGGTCTACTACAAATATGATGAATACACCATCTCCTCAGCAACAAACTCCTCAGCAGCAGCAGCAGCAGCAAGCAGCAACCACTGACTCAGCAGCAACAGCGGCAGAAACTGATGCAGTTACCTCAACATCAACAGCAGCAACTCCTTGCTCAGCAGCAGTTAAGGCAATCTGCAATGCAAGGAATTGGACAGGTAAAGCTTGCAATTCATGTATTGATTTGCTAATTTCCCTATCTTTAAGTATGCTTAAGGAATTGTGTTGCACTGCATTATACGTGCCTCTTGATTTCATTAATTAAGATATGCATCATTTCGTGATTCTACTTTCTACCCTGTAGTTTGGATTTTTTATTTCCATATTTATATCAGTTTGTGACTTTCTAAGTACCACTATGTGTACTCGTTTCTGGGAATTAAAGGGTAAGAATAATTAGGGAATTAAGTTAAGGGTAACTCCGGAGATAAGGATATGGGCATTTAGGTAAATATGTGTACACCTCTATTGGTATAAATAGTGGAAGAAGCACGTGAAATCAGTAGGAAATGAATCAATATTTGGCTATTTCAGTTTTGAGCTCTCTTGCGCGTGCCATTTATATATTTTTCACAGGCAAAAATGAATTTTAACACAACAATGATAACATGCATCTATATCAGTAACTGGGAATTTAAATAGTCTTATTTCTATGCTTGTTTCTCTTCTCTCTTGCTGTTAACAAGTTTTGATTCCTTCCTCAGATGCATGGGCAGCATCAGATGCAGTTTTCTCAATCACTTGGACATCAGCCATTTCAGGGTAGGCAACTGTCTTCAGCTCATGTTCAGCATGGCATTGGTCAAAGCCAACTCAACCAAGGAAATCAGATGAATCGCTTGAGCCAGTTTTCGGGTTCTGCTAATAGTGCATTATTCAGTGCTGCTCAGGCAACACCCAATACACAAATGGTATGACAATAATGTAACAAAATTTAATGGCAAGTTTTTTTGTTAATCACAAGTTTTTGATATCAGGAAGAGCAATTAATTTGTTATATAACTGTAAGTATCGGTTCTCTCTGGGTAATTGATTTATTTGAAGGGAAGGTCTATAGTTACTATAAGGAAGAAAGGAAATTTTTGAAGGCATATAGTGATTGTAAATCCATATCGTGTTCAGTTCAGCAATTTAGTGACCTTAATATTCTAGTCATATTTTTCTTGTATCTTTCTCTGTTATAATAAAGATCAAATGTCACCCTCTTCTGTGTTTGTTAATTGATTGTTTCTTTTCTTAAATATTTCTTATTTTTTTCTTTTGGGTTGAAAGCATTATTTTTTTAAGGTGGGTGTGGGCTTATTTCCTAATTTCTGCTGTCAACTTTGTAGGATGTATATTTTACAATGAAGTTAGCTGTATCCCTTCCTTTTCGTAGTCTGATTTATATATTTATTTTTTTAATCAAAGGATTGGGCACAAGCCCTAACAGCTTGAGGTTACAAGTGGGATCAAACCTGCAACCTCCCACTTATAGGAGAACTTTCATGTCATTGGGTTACAAGGCCAGTGGCTACTGTATAAATTTCTGTTGTCATATAATGTGCTTGATTTTATGTTGGGTCACCAAAACCATAAAATCATAATTTTAGTGGTTTCTAACGTAAAGTGAAACATGCAAATATTTGGCTAGGGTATTGCTTAATTTGAGGTATTTGATGGCCTTTTTGGCAAGGACCAAGGGATCGTTCTACTCAAAACTATAATATTTCCCCTTTTCATTCACAGGGGTGTGACAAACTTTTTATGTTTTGAATGATAGATAAACAGCAAAGTTGAAGGGGAAAAAATATATAAAAAAGCACAAAAACTCAATCTGTACAATCTAACAACATTACTGGGGATTCTAATTTTATAATATATATTGGTGTTCCCGGGTTTGGTTATTCTGAAGCTAAAGCTGGAAAATTACTCAAAATTTATGGGTAAAAAGTATTCTTTATTTGGATGGATAATGAGATTTCTTTTTTCTTTATCTGTGTAGATGCAGATCTTTAAATAAATCAGCTTCAGTATTTTGTTTCTATTTTGTTGGGATGCAAGTTCTTGTCTTTTTTCCTCACCTTCCTTTATTTGTGCTGAGTGGATTTGATTGCGTAAAAAGTTTGATTTCTTGATCTTTTGATAGCGTGCTTCTTCTTCTCAATTCTGTTGGTTGCTCCTAATTGTATGTTCTGTTTATCTTCAATGTTCACTTTTACAATGACTTTTGCTTCTTTATTTTTTAGATTCCAAACATTTCTGGGACAATGGCTTCACAGTCTCATTTACCACGGATGCAGGTTTATCTCTCATTCTCTGCCCATTAGTATTCCCAATACGACTCAATTATTTTTTTAGGAAATACATATTTGAATTATTTCTACTGCACTGGGCATGCAGCATTCTTACTAAACCACTTGATTTGATCCCTTTCTTCGTAATTGGCAAACTACTTGATTTGACCCTTACTAGTCTTATGCCAATTTTAATTTAATTCCCTCTTAGCATGTTTAATTTCCTGTTGACTCAAGTTACCAGCATATTGCCAAATCTATATGAAATAATCATATTCACCTCTGCTATACTTTGTTGCCTCCCCAGTATGGATTATCCGGAAACAACCCTCAGCGGAGTCTTTCTACCCAAACGTTGAGTGATCAAAGTATGATTTGTATACCTTTAACTTCCTTAACTTATATTTTATTCATGGGTTAATATCATTGTTGGCCCCTAAAGTTTGATCGAATTTTGAACTTGGTTCCTGTAGTTTAAAATAATTGGTTTTTATCTCTATATTTTTGTAAAGATTTGGTTTGACTTTAAGTATTAGTAACCAAAATCAAAACTTGTTAAAATTATAGGGACCAGTTGTTAAAATCGGACAAAAAATTTATGAAACTATAGGGACTATAAAACAATTATTTGAAACTATAGGGACCAAAATCAGAATTCAATTAAACTATAAGGATTAAAAATGGTATTAACCCTTTATTCATTAATTGTGGAGCTCTGGTTGACTTGCAATTCTAAAGACGATTGTGGCTTGTGATGCAATCAAGAATGTCATCTATTCTGTGTTCTCAATGTATAAGCTGAGTCACTCCTTGGGAATCTCATTGCAGTCTTTAATATGGGAGGCGGTAATCCAGGTGGCGGCATGATGTCCTTACAGCAGCAACATAGTTCACAAGGTGCGTTTGGTAGCATGGCACCAAATAGTCAGAATCTACAACCTGGTATGGTGGCACTTCCAAACACGTCACAGACTCATCCTAATTTCTCTCAACAGAGACAGCAAAATCCACAGTGATTCAATGTGCTTACTTGTAAATGTCTTACAAATGTTGTTCACATGTATTAGAATTTAGAAACTGGTTGCTATGAGCAACATAAAATGTCTGCCTGTTTCAGTTCTAAATATTATAATTTCATGAGAAAAAGTTATGGTTTAATATTTCTGTTCATGGAATTTTGCTATTACTCCATCTCACAGGCATTTTTTATTTGTGGTTTTTTCTCTCCCTTTTCTTAACTGGATGGTAAGATTTGAGAAGTACTATAAATATTAATTGCATTGTATCTTGACATTTACTAGACCATCCATCTTGCCATGTCACAAAAATTTCTAATTAAATGTTGTATGGTATGTAGTGTTGTTTGAGGAGCAGTTGCTAGGTAATAGAAATTGTGGTGGGGTATTTAGAATATATATTTATTATCTGCATATTAAAGAGTAGTGTTTCAAATTGAAAACTGAAGAAGGTCAAGAAATTCTTACATACGACCTACCCCTTCAGAATTTCTTCATAATCTGATACTCCCTCTCATTCTAAATGTGCGAGTTAGATAATCATTCCCCTGATCTATTTATTTGTCACTTTCCAACTCTGCGTTAAATTTCTCGTCTAGCCGATCAAATTCATTTGCAAATACTTCTCATTTGCTCCTGCATCTTGTTTGTTTATTTCGTCTTGCCCATCAAACTGAACAATCATTTTGAGCTTGATAAGTTAGTCAGTCAGCGAACACATCGCACATGTTCGTAGATGCATCTTATTTTGCTATTTGTTAGTTTGTTACTTGG
Organism: Acacia acuminata; assembly: GCA_019022655.1. Lineage (NCBI taxonomy): Eukaryota > Viridiplantae > Streptophyta > Magnoliopsida > Fabales > Fabaceae > Acacia > Acacia acuminata. The sequence goes on from JAFJYI010000036.1 coordinate 797,359, forward strand.
TACATATAAAGAGTTAATACAATATTTGGTACTTGTAGTTTATCATTATTTTAATTTTAGTCTTTGTAGTTTGAAACACCGGGTTTGATCTCTTAAGTTTTTTTCTGTCTAAAACTTTAGTTCCCATAATTTAATAAGGACTTTAATGGTATTAGATATGATGATGTGATCCTATAAGGACAAGGACAAAAGATGATATTAAACCCAAAGCTAAATGATGAAAAAAGAGTCCATGCATGAGAAAAGTTGTGTTAGCAACCGAATGAATCAATGTCAGCTCAGAATTTGAAACGAATCTGAAATTATGGAAAGATGACATTCTGGTAAAATGTGAAACCATAATGCTTTTGTGTTGTCTTCTGCTTTTGTGTTATTGAGAATTTATTATGTTGCGGTTGGGGAATTCAAAAAATTTGATACAGCAGCAGCAGCATCTTTGCACAAACCATTCTAACCTGTTTCATTACACCAACAAATTAAAACCGAATTAGTCATAAAGTTACTGTACCACCTGCTTTTCTTTCTCATAAATATGTACACGTATAAATACTACCTAATATGAGAACTATTTGGGGGTTAAATTTGGCCTTGAATCCACTTTGTCCCTCATATTTATCATTTTTCCCTAAACTTTTCTTTCTTGTTACACGTGTTAAGGGCTTAAGGGCGTTTGCATCAAGAGGTAATTTCAATACAAATGACTTGAGAAGATATCTCCAGAAAACCAATACACATTTTTGACAAATAACTAATTTAACAAATTTTTTTAATCTATTCAAATTAATTAAGTAGATATTATACTAAGAATTGAAGGTATAAATAAACAAATAAAACCCAGTAATGCTAGTTTAAAAAGAAAATAAAACATGGTAAACTTTTTTGTAAGTGCTTGTGTAAATCCTCTGCATTTGACTGGTGGTTATTAGGCTGGTTTTAAAAATAAAGAAAACTAAACCTACCAGTCAAGTAACTTGAAAATGAAATAACATGCAAAAGAGTTTACTTTCTCCAGTCTAGTAAATAAGGAATCAAATAAATCTAAATTGATCTGATTATTCACTCTCAGGAACTGAAGAAACATTAATCCACTCGACTAAAATCCAACTGGTATACTTTTATGCCAATGAAAACAAAATGTTCATAGAAAGTTCCTGATGCCAAACCAGAACATTCTTTTTCTGTCTCTGTTAAATTCTGATTAATGAAAAGTGACATACTGTGAAAAGAGAAAAGATCTTACAATTCTTGAAGGCATGTACTCTTAGGTTCCAATTCTTGAGATTTCTGGCTGTCCAATGAAAAGACTGATGGCAAATTAGTAGTAGTAGTAGTTGGTTGGTCTTGTTGTAGAAGAGGAACCTTGTCCTGCTCAAGAGAAGCGTGGCTGGAAGGCGCCAGCGAGAAGGGAGGCGACGGAGTTGATGATGCCGAGAAGGAGTATCTTCGGTTGCCGGGTCCGAAACTAACTGGAATGGGAGAGGGAGGAGTTGGTGGTGATGATGTTGGAGAGTCATAGTTAGGATTCATAGTATTATTAAGCAATAACAACATTGATGATGACAAACTCTCTCTTGTTTCAATCTCACCTTCCTCCTCCTTCCCATACAAGAATCATAAGCCATTAACTTGTTCTGTTTCAAACTTGTCTCTCCTTAATGCCAAACTTTCCTTTTTCTTTTTCTTTTTCTTTTTTTTTTTTTTTTTTTTTTTTTTTTTTTTTTGGGAAAAAAAAGAAAAAAAAGAATGAGATTTTGGTATAAACCTAACAGTCTAACCTCCTCACTTCCTCCATCCCCTCAGCTACTCTTCATTATTAATTCATTTCTTGTCACTTTGACTACAGGCTTTAAATTCTCATCATCATGCCAATACCCTTTGAACCATCTTCAGAGAATGGATTTCTTTGTTCAAATTTGACAGTTAATACTGATTCAACTATGTCCTTGAAGCATTAAAACTTAGATCCGTCGAAACTTAACATGATGAGTTCATAAATTTGACCAGCTGATAAAAATCTGGCAGAGAGAGATCGTAGAAAGGTTTAAGTTCTGGTTCAGTCTTTGATCTATGGTGAAAGAGAATTGGCTTTTGTTTGGGGGAAAAAACCAGTTTTGTATAATATGTTCAGCTTCAAATTCTATCTTAACCCTTCATTCTAATGAGTTATATGGTTTCAGATTTTTCAGCTCATAATTTCACATAACATTGCAGAAGCATATGTATGTTGAAGAAGTTGAATTTCACTCTGTAACTGTGTAAGAAGGTTGTCTCTCTGTTTTTTTTTTTTTTTTTTCGGTGTTTGAATGGTTAGTGTGATGTGGTCTGAGACTGAGAGGTCGATGAATCCAAAAGCAAGACTTTTGGTGTTGAATCATTGACTTGTTGGTAGCCATGTTGACTTCATATCATGGTCGCTTTCCTATACTTATAGGACGATGGCGATGAACCTACATCGTAGCAAATCTGTCAGTAGTCCTTTTCATACGAATGAGGAGGGGAAAATGATAACAACATCTCAATTAAGAAAAATGATATTAGAACAGTCTTATAACTTATTGTACACACACACACATACATATAACACATATATATTTCACTTATCAATTAATTTATTTGTGTTTATATCACACATATATATGTATAGGCACACACACATAAGTTATAAAATTTTTCTCATATTATGTGTGTGTGTCTATATATTTTTTTAACACACACACATATTTAATGTGATTTTAGAAAAGAGTTGATTTTTTATAAAAAAAAAAAAATATGAGCAGCTCTTTCACTTATCAATTAATTTATTTGTCATCGATAAGTTATAAAATTTTTCTCATATTATTTTTATATATATATATATATGCATTCTCTTAGTAGGTCCATTTAAGAGTGTGAGATGTGTGTGAGAGAGTATTTATTTAAGTAAACAAATAGGAGAAGTCTAATATTTTTGTAATTTTTAATTAAAATAAGAAATTGTAATTTTGTAAAACTTGTCTGTTTTTCTTAGATTTTCTTAAGAGAAAAAGTAGACAAGTTTTTTCAGGTAATATTATTACAAATTTGAAGCGATGTTGCTTCGTTTATAACATATGAATAATATTTTTTTCTTTTGGCCAACAATGACTAATATAATTTGTATCTTGGTGTAGGTTATAATGTTATCTAGTTTAGGGAAAATCCCTCTCAGGTCTTGGGGACCAACATATTCTTAAAAAAAATCCCTCATAAAAGTCACGTGTTAGAAATGTCTCAAGGGACTTGTTGGGTATTAAGAAAAAATACAAAATTACATTGGTGCCCCCATGATTAAAAAAGACAAAGGAAGATCAGATGTATTTTGACGTGCGTTCTGATCACAGAGAAATAGAGAACGTGAGGTAGAGAACGCAAGGCACACACAAGGGGGGAGCGATCAAGGTTGAAGGTTCAACGTTGAATGGAGTGTTCTAATTAAATGCATGTCGTTTTGATCAATTGTGTTAGAGGCTCAAGTAAGTTGGCTTTTTGTGCTGTGTATGCTCTTTTTTTTTTTTTTTTTTTTTTTTTTTTAATTGAAGGGTGGGTGGCTGAAAGGTGGAAGCTTGGTCTTATTTATGTTATTATCGGCTAGGAGATAGATAAGAAATGCTAAGATTTTGATCAAGATATCATCATCACCATTCTACTTGGTCTTTAATTATTGTAGGTTAGGGTTAATAAAATCTTGTTTTGTTTTTGGGCATGGAAACAAAAGGAAAAATGTATTTTCAGTGGGAATTGGTAAATGGGATGAAGGTACTTTTGATGCAAACACGCTAAAATGGAATAATTGTTAATACCTACCAGTTGTAGTTGTTAATATGATTGTTTAAGTTGTTAATACAAATTGAATGTTGTAAGGTAGATTGCTTTGTTTTTAGCATGGAGACAAAGGGAAAGGTCTAATGTTTAGTGGGAATGGGTGAACGGGATGAAGGTACTTTTGGTGCAAATACGCTGAAATGAAATAGTTGTTAATAGCTACAGTTTTAGTTGTTAATATGATTGTTTAAGTTGTTAATATGAACTGAATGTTGTAAGGTTGGTTGCTATGTTTTTGAACATGGAAACAGAGGGAGGTCTGTTTGTCAATGGGAATGGTTGAATGTGAAAAAGCTGATATAAGATAATTGTTAACACTTACAGTTGTAGTTATTGATTGGTACTTCATGGAAGAATCTATTCCATGAAAGAATCTATAATTAAAGATTGCTAGTACTTCATGGAAGATGAGAACTTTGTTAACACTTACAGTTGTAGTTGTTAATATGATTATTAAAGTTGTTAATACTAACTTTATGTTGCAGATTATAATTAAAGATTGCTAATACTTCAGGGAAGAATCTATTCTGTTTCTTTCATGTGGGGGAGAACTTTGTATGTGGTGGAGGTGAGGAAAGTGAGTATGTTGGTGGAATGGTAAGAACAAGATGCATAAAGGAAGACACAACATATGAGGAGTTGCAAAGAATCATATTATCTTGAATTAGGAAAGAAAGTAATGAAATTTGCTTGAAATTCAAAATTAGCATGGATACATCTACATTTATGGATCTTCTAGATGGTGAAGGGGTGGAACATTTAATACGGTATAATGAAGAATATAGTCATGTGTAATATTGAAGAAAATGAGAATAATGACAATAGATTATCTGGAATGAATGGTCAAATGGAAGAGCAAGAAGTGTAAGTCTTTTTGTGTTAAGAAATGTAATTTCTTCTTATATAAGCTGACAAAATGACAGATGGCTAAGGATACTGGACACAATGCAGCAAGCTTTTTTTGCTTCTTTTTTTTCCTGGAGCAAGACTTTGCTCTTAACCTTCTCATCAGTCCAATATGCCATGGCCGAGCCTTGTTCTGCCGCTATCAAGTCACCCAACAGAAAATGTTGGAAACAAAACAGCTGAAAAAAAAAAACCAATTTGAAATGATTTTTAACGACACTTATACATTGACGTATCAGGTTTACATACAAACATAGTTAAACATGACTTACCATCAAGAAGTATACGCATCGCCAACATTTTTGCTCTATTTACCTTTGGACTTGTGGGAATCCTTCTTAAAGTCATCTATTTCTTGGCTGAGTTCTTCAATAATAAAGGAGGACCAATCATATTCAACAAGTGCATCCTTAGTTACCGTCATCATCTTCAATATACGGTCACTGATAGAAATGGATGCATTTGGTGCTAATAGGGTTCTCAAGGCGAATAAAATTAAATAGAAACTCAAAGTTGACATTGATTTCTCTCATCAACCACTTTCCAATTGTTTTGTACCATATGTTTTTGTACACACTCCCAAGGTCCTTGAAAATTAGGTTGTGGTCGTCAACTTCAACTTTTATGCCCCCCCCCCCCAAAGGAAGACCCATCAAGTCATGCACATATTGAGCCGGATTACTTGGGTCCCCCCTCAAATGCACACTTGCTTTATAGGAGAGTCAAAACATGTCATATACTCCACACACAACGAACGATTGATTTGTTGGCAACTAATATGCATCAACCTATCCAACCCTATCGCCTTCAGCCTTGCCATTACTTCGAGTCTTTCCTTGAAGCTATTGCAAACTTTCATGAATGTGTTTGGCATGCATCTTGTTAGGAACGGAAGGGCTCTTAATTGTTGAGCCCATTTTGTGTATTCACCTTTGTCCTTTGCACTCAGCTTTTGCTACGCTTCTCTCATTTCTACACTTAAATCTTTAAAGCTTTATTCCTCAACTCCATTAGCTTTCTCCCCCTTTCCCTTCCCCTTCCCCTTCCCCTTGCCCTTTTGTTTTTGCTTCTCCATCTACCTTTCCTCATGTTGCTTGAAAAATTCTTCAGTGAACAAGTTGTATTCGAAGAACCTTGGATCCCTTGGTAAAGATTTCATTGTTGTTGCTTCTTCTTTGCTTACAACGTTATCCTTCTCACTCATGTACCTAGAACAATTTTAAATGAAGTACAATTAATTTAGCCTTGATCATAACTATAAAGAGAAGACTCCACACACACAAGTACTACAAACCCTAATCCCAAGAAGCCAAAACTTCAAAATAACCTAGCCATAGTCAGGTCAAGTAATATAGCCATAGTCAGGTCAAGTAATATAACTGTAACTGATTTTATGTTCAAAGAAACTCTATGTTAAAACAAGCTCAATTAAAGATTTGAAGGCAAAAAGGTAGTCACAGTGTCCAGCCAATCTGCTAGTAATATGTGTCATCATTTGAAGGCATTCACATCAAATCTTTAAAGGATGAGCATGGAATCAAATGAAAGAAACTATAAAACGCCTTGCCATGCATAAATTGGTATTGAATTACATTATTATTCCAAGTGCGTTGATAATTTATCTGCTACTACTAAATACATGAATATAATATTTGATTTATATTGATTAATGAGTTTTTTGGGAAACTTCATAATACTCTATCTGATTCTATTTATAAAATCCGATAATTAAATTACATAGTTTAAAAAATGGTTACAATGAGTTAACAATTTTGGAAGAATTTCACATATCATCCTTCACAAACACTTAATTAATTTTAAAATGTTTAAATTTTCTAAATATATTCTATAATCCCTATATATCATTCCCCTACTAAATGTTATTGAGCTGAGAGATATGTCATCTCTGAAATTAGAAAAATAATATTTGTGTGGTTAAACTCGTGAATTTTAAATGATCACAAATTCATAAGTAAACTCGAAAACTCATAAAAGTTTACTTTTATTGTTAAATAAGTACTCCATCCGGTCCTAATTATAGGAATACTTTTATAGTGCAATTTACACTATAAAATGTTCTTATAATTAAATAGGTAGTATTACTAAAGTATAATTAAATAATAAAAATATAAAATGACAACAATTTAATTTAAATATATTTTAAATCTAAATAATTGAAATTAAATATATCATCATTCATCATTTATCGTATTTAACAAAAAAATTTATATATAAAACCATTGAGTATGATCAAATAAAAAATATTAACACGAGTTTAAGAGGAAGTTAATACATCATTTTATAAGTTAGAAACATAAAAACCGTAAACTCGGTGTATAACTCGTGAGTTTAACCGAATTTACAATTGACACTAGTTTACCAATGACTGGACTCTAAACTAAAAATATAAAGTAAAATACTCTAACTACCCTTTGTTTTTCCCTAATTACATAAACCTCCCTTCTATTTTGAAAACATACACTTTGGTCCGAATTATTAACACGGTTAAAGAATATTCTAAAAAGATTCTCCAAGTATATTTTTAAATTAAAAACCATATTAAAATAAATGTTGTTTACTAATTTACCCCTCATTATACCAAGTCACTAATTTATATTTTAATATTAATATTCATTATTCATTAATGATCTATTTAATATCTTTACTCAACTTAAATTAGAATAATTTATAGTAATCTGTTTATGTGGTAAATATTAATAACTTATTTAAAATTTGAGTAATTATTTTTAAGAACATATGTTTAATGAAATATTCATAAATTTTTTAAATTATAAGATATTAGTATGCAAGGTTGTGTGTATATGTATATATATTATTGCAAAACATCATATATGTATTTAAAAATTACACAATAAATTTTTTAAAATAAAATAGATTAAGCATTTAAATTTATTAAGAAATAAAAATTTATAATGATAAATTAATAAAATTTATAATATGATCAATTTAAAAGTATGACAAAAATTTAAAAATATATAATAATTTTTTTTATTAAAAAAAGTAAATTTTATATGTGATTAAATGATTATATTTTTTTTAAGATTAAATGATTATTAAGTAATATTTATTTTAAGGAGGGGCATTTTGGTCAAAATAATGAGTCAATATTGTGATTTTACGGTCAACTAACGGTTGAATGAATGGAAGTTGAATCTCAAAACTAGAAGGGAGGTTTATGAACATATATTTTGATTTTAAGGGAGGTTTATATAGGTTTTCAAAATAGAAAGGATGTTTCTATAATTTAGAGTAAATAGAGAGGAGTTTATGTATTTTACTCAAAAATATATAAATGATAAACTTAAGAAGTCAATGGTCAACAACAATACCCCTAACTAATATTTTTCGGAACACGTAAACTTTATGAGTAGCGTAGAGGTTACAATTTTAAGTTATTTGGGAACACGGAACCTTTTTTTTCTTTGTTGGTAAGGAGGACACGGAACCTTTTTCAGTACTGACTACTGAGTAGCGTAGAGGTTTCAATTACAGAAAAGGTGGGGCGAGATGGTAATTATTTTAAAATAGGAGGGGTTCAGTTGAAAATCGAAGTTCGATATTGCGATCTTATATAAAATCTCCCCAAGTCGTCCTCGTTGAAATTCAGAATAGAGTGAGCTGAGAGCGTGCATCTGCAGAGCCATCACAATGGCGGAGTCCAAGACCGTACACTCGCCTCTCGTGACCTACTTTTCCATGTTATCTCTTCTCTCTCTTTGTCCTCCGTTCGTCATCTTCCTGTGAGCTTCTTTTCCATTTTCGCTTTTTATCTTTCTTTACTACGATATTTCATTGTTTCTGTGTTCCTACTTTTTTTCATATTTTTTTTTGCTGATGCTCGTCTGGATTTGATGTGCGATAAAATGAGTCTTGTGAATCAATTTTCATGTTAGCATGGTGATTTTCTTTCTTTGTTATTAAATCTGAAGTCATGCAGAGTCAACATTAGGATTCTTAATTTTCCAAATCTGAAAACGTTTTATACGTTGATCGAAACTCGATAGTTTTCATAATTTTTATAAGAGGATTGTTAATTTTCCAAACAAGCTTAATTTCCTTCGTTTCGTTTTTATGTTTGAAAACATTGAATATGTTGATCGAAACTCGAGAGTTTTCAGAATTTTTACATGCAAATTTAATAAGCTAAATGGAAGATAATAGATTAGTGACTCCATGGATATTTGACTACCGATTTCGGATTTTTTCTTTGATTATTATCTACTTCACCAGAAACTCCCGTACCAGAGGCTAGGCAATTTTTTTTTTAGACTGAAGACGATAGGCAATTGATTTTGAACATTTATCTTTCTATGTTGAGTTGTTTTTGTTTTTCCTGGTCAATTTTCAGTTGAGTTGTTACGGTAAGTAGAGCGAACAACTTCATTGATTTCTTGCATGGACTAGCCTCAAACTTTTTCTATTACAGTGCTTCAAATAAACTTGAAATAAGAGATTAGTGAGTTGTTACAAATGCACTAAGCTAAATGTAAGATAGAAAGATGTTTTTTGACGCTCGCCCATCACCAGATACTCCCGTACTAGAGGCTAGGCAGTTGTTTTTTGGACCGACGAGGCTAGGCAATTGATTTTGAACATTTCTCATTTTTTGTTGAGTTGTTACGGTAAGTAGAGCGAACAGCTTCTTTGATTTCTTGCATGGACTAGCCTCAACCGTTTTCTATTACAGTGCTAGAAATAAATTTAATTTATCGCAGCATTCAATCGGTCTGGTTTATTCACTGGCTTTTGTGGGGCCAAATCATACAGATTAGAATTTAGTCAACACTGATTTTCATGGATGGATTTGTAAATTTAGATGATCTATTTAATGCAGATGGTATACCATGACACAAGCAGACGGTTCTGTTTTACAGACTTGGGATTATTTGAAACAGAATGGGGTGCAAGGATTTCTTAACATATGGCCCAGACCCACTGCTACGGCTTGGAAAATAATTGGTGTGTATGCTGCATTTGAAGCGGCACTTCAACTTCTTCTACCTGGTAAAAGAGTCGAGGGCCCCATATCCCCTACTGGCAACCGACCTGTGTACAAGGTTGTTCATACTCTGATTATTACCAGTATAATCAGTTTCTGTTTTAGCTTTCATGCATAGCTGCTGCAAAGACATACAAAATATTGGTTTTTTTTTTTTTTTTTTTTTTTTTAATTATTATTATTATTTAAATGATGCAGTTTCTGGCTTTCTGCTATGTTTCTTCTTCTTCTTCTTCTTCTTCTTCTTTTTTAACCTTTATTTGGCTCATATGCTATTTATTGATATTCTCCACACGCCTGTAAGTCTGAAACATTTTTGCTTACATTATACAGGAAAATGGTGTGGCAGCATATGTAGTGACTTTGATTACTTATCTTGGCCTCTGGTGGTGAGACTATATATATCCAACATTGCTTAACACTCTGGTCTTCTATTTTTTGCAAGACTCATTATCCCCTTATAAAGTTTGCACTATCCAGTATCCACAGCGAAGAGCATATCATACTGAAACTGTTACTATTCTTGTTATACTTGTCCTACTACGCCTTTCATGATTAGTGCAGTTCTTAAGCAGGGGCTTGATCTATTAACTTTCTGGTATTTGTAGTGTTTCTTTCACTCTTGCCATCTTACCACTTTTAGCCACTTGGACTTTTTTGGTACTGAACCAATATCTTTTGGTTTTCTGGTCATCGTATGAGAGGAGAGACTTGATCAGTATATTGTTCCACAAGTACTTGTGAAAAAAGATATTTCATCTTGAGTTTAACTAATAAATAAACTAACAAGGCTTCCAAGAAATCAGTAGTTACTATATATGGGGGATGTAGTGGGTTAAACAAAAAAAATCACTGCCAACCCTGCTTTGATTATTCTTTTAATTTCCAAGTTCTGATGAACAACAGGTTTCTTTGCTTTAGGATAATGCCATAAAGAATTTAGCTAAACATGCAGAGTAACTGAATTCAACTTTGATGAATGAGAGGTTTCTTTGTTTTAGGATAATGCCATGAGCAATTTAGCTAAACATGCAGAGTAACTGAATCCAACTTTCCTTCATACAACCTCTAGGAAGCAAGATCTCTTGTCTAGTTAACAGTTAACCTGCTTTTCCATACAGCAATAAAAGGCACAATAATTTTGCATGCATTTGCAGGTTTGGAATATTCAACCCAACTATTGTGTACGATCACTTGGGGGAGATATATTCAGCACTCATTTTTGGGAGCTTTTTCTTCTGTATTTTCTTGTACTTAAAAGTGAGACTTTATCATTGCAAAAGCTACTTGTCATTTGTTTTCTATGCTGCTTTCATTAAAATTTCTGACACAAGTGTTATATTTCCTAGGGCCATATTGCACCATCTTCTACTGATTCCGGCTCATCTGGTAACATAATTATCGATTTTTACTGGGTAATTATTTTTCTATTTTATTGCATATTTTTTTCTGTGGGAGCGTTTTCATTGATTTCACTTTTTGATTATCTAATCATTTGTATTGAAAAATTATGGACAGAGAAATTGAATTAGAAAAAAAATGTAAAGAAGTTATATGATAGACTTCCCATTGGTTCCCATGTAACCCATTGGTGTCATGCCACCAGTGGACCATTTTGCAGTGAAGCTTGCTCGAAACAAGAGAGCAGTGACACCAGAAACAACATTGAACACTTAGTTTCTTTTTGTATATAGAGACACACCAGAGTCATACAGCTAGTGTAACATAGAGAATACAAAACCAGGACAAACAACAACAATCAATGCAGATGTAAAAATGGACGGCAACCAACATTCCCCAGGACATAAAAAGCAGAATGATAAAACTAAAAGCCTAGCTTTTGAGAGGCTAGAGTCTTTCAATTTGTTTTTTTTTTTTGTTTTTGTGGGGGGGAGGGGTTCTTCTTTGTCTGTACCCTCTTGTTAACTCCTGACTAGGAATTCACTACTCTTCCGTGCCCTCCCAACCGTCAGAGTTAGTTGTCTCTCCTGGGATAAGTCTTCTCAGCTAAAACCTAGATGAACATTTGGGCCTGCAACCAGCATGCGTAAAGTGTGATCTTCAAGAAACAGCAAATGTATATTCTAAACCAAAAAGACACTGATATGTTAAAAACATTTAAAAACAAGTGATAGTTTTCCTCTTTAAAGTTCTCTCAAGTTGCATTTACAATGCATTGGCCTTAATGTGGACTTTGAAACTCCATCTGTAGTTTTTTGGGTTTTCTGGTTGTAGTTTCTTTTTCCACCACTTAAAAAGAAATAGCATCTTTTCTTATTTGCCATTATTGGGACTTAACTCTCTTTTTCTTTAGCTATGTTGTATGTAATTTATAGACAAAGAAATATGTAGTTTAGCGTCACATCAATACGTGTTTTCATGTGAATTATAGAATTTTAATTGCCTTGTCATTTCTGCAGGGTATGGAGCTCTATCCGCGAATTGGAAAAAATTTTGACATAAAAGTTTTTACAAATTCCCGATTTGGAATGATGTCTTGGGCTGTTCTTGCACTGACCTATTGCATAAAGCAGGTGAGGTCTTAATTTTTGTTTTGTGCAAGATGAAATAAAGTTGTGTGAAATAGCACTCATCTTACATTCTCGGCAAGATTAATGTTTGTAGAGTCCAATGCCTAGTTTGTCCAAAGTAGAAGCTGATCAATCCGTTGCAAGAACTCATTGTTAGTCATTGATATCTTTTATTAGAAACGCCCTAGGCTTGGGGCCTTGGAGGTCCTAGCTCTATCCAACAATCATATTTTTTGGAGCTCTATCTATATGATCAATGTTAAAAAATGTTAAAAAAACTCTGATAATTTAGTTATTATTAGAATTTATGTACATGTGTATGTTACTTATTTCATTAGTACCTAATGGCCCTTTTTTTAATTTTGTCTCCTTGTCTCCTAAAGTAGCCTTCCTTATGTATAAGAACTCATATGCTTTGCTTTGTTCAGTACAAGAGATTTGGTTTTAGTATGCATATGGATCTTAAATACCCTAGTTCTTTAATACCCAAAGAAAGTGAAAGACATTACTTAAGTTAGTCTTTTCTTTTCTAAGATTTATCTCTTGGAACCTTAGAGAGACTCATCATAGTTGTGGCTCTAATGCTGTCTAATTTAGTGTTCTGCTTTTAACTTGTCGAGATTGGTTGGAGAAGTCAAGGGAAATGGAATGGGGAAATCAAAGATTTATAGTTGAAGTCTGAAGATTGTCTTATAATCTATGGACTTTCTATACAAAGGAGATAAGTAAATACCATTTAGACTATGTAGCACAACTCAATGTTAACAATCAGTTACCGAGTTTGCCCCCTTTTTGGGTCAAACTAATCACCAATTTATTTGTTCACAAACCAAGTTTATGAACATCTTAGTGTATTTAGGTTAGGGAAGAGGAGCAAAGAACATAAATGAGACTGGACTTGTGAACATTTGGTTTGCCTAGTAGCCTGTCATAAGGTGTAGGCATTTATGCTGTAAAATTTATGTTAATGCTTATCCTCTATCAACCCCTGAATTGGATCAAAGATTCTTATTAGCTCAACTTTTGCTGCCAATTTTTTTGGGTTCCTTTTTGGTGTTTCTACTTCTGTGTTTAGTGTTGTATCTTTCTTATCTTTGTGTGCTGAGCTTCCTAGTTCACCTTTGATAGATATATATATATATGATCAATCCGGTCCTCTAAGAATCAAGAACATTTTTCTAAATTTTCTTAAATTTTAGTTTTATGATATGTCCTCACTTAGCTTACCTCACTCAACTATTCTCTGATCATTGTATTTTGTTATGATAGTATGAGGAAAATGGGAAAGTAGCTGACTCAATGCTTGTAAATACTGCATTAATGCTGGTGTATGTTAGCAAGTTTTTCTGGTGGGAAGCTGGATATTGGAACTCAATGGATATTGCTCATGACCGAGGTTTATATATGCTATATTCTTATATATGTTTTGCATACTAGATATTTCCTTGTTATGGTTATGGCAAGAACGGTGCTTTTGATGGTACCATGACTACTTGCTTCGTTTGAGTTTAGTTATACCATACAACCCTTGTGCCATATTGCATTATTAATTTTGTTGTGTACACGTTCTTTGCCGTCTCACTGGATTTTATAACACATAATATGGCAGCGGGTTTTTATATTTGTTGGGGCTGCTTGGTGTGGGTTCCATCTGTTTATACATCTCCTGGAATGTACCTTGTCAACCATCCTGTAAATCTTGGCACTCAGGTATTTTCTACTCCTTTTTACGTTGTTGTTTTATTTATCATGATGTTGCCAGCAGACACTTGTTTATGTTTTTTTCCGGCTTCCTCTCTCTGAAAATGTCTACCCTTATTTTCCAGCTTGCAATCTTTATTCTTGTGGCTGGCATGCTCTGCATATACATCAACTATGATTGTGATAGGCAAAGGCAAGAATTTCGTTGGACAAATGGAAAAGGCTTAGTGTGGGGAAAACCTCCATCAAAGGTGTGAAATCATGGCATTTACATTACAATCACCTGGGGTGTATTTTCTTTACAATGCATTAGATCTTTTAATAAATGTTTTCTTTTGGACTTGGATTTGATGTGATAATGCCTTTGCAGATAGAGGCCTCCTATACCACCTCTACTGGAGAAACGAAATCCAGCCTTCTTTTAACATCTGGGTGGTGAGTTTTTGCTCAAAATATTGTAAACATGGGTTATAATGAAAAGTTGCTCAAAATACCTGCCTCCCAGGCAGAAGTTTAAGACGCTATTTGTTTGAGACATTTAGTTTTATGTATGTTATAGTTATTATTTATAATTATGATTTTTTTTTTATTAATATTTGCTGTTGATAACAAATGCATACCACGTAGGCTTAAAATCTTTCTACAGTCCATGCCTTTCAACATGACATTATTTTCTTAGATTAGACGTCTTCTGCTTTTGACGGCCCAGTTCATTCTCTGATGCCTTGCAGGTGGGGTTTAGCTCGTCATTTCCATTATGTCCCAGAAATACTTTCTGCTTTCTTTTGGACAGTTCCTGCTCTATTCAATCATGTAAGAGTGTATTTAACAATTTATTCTGTGATGTATGAGTTGTAAATTGTAACTTCATCTAAACTCTTAAATCTTATCTTTATCTTTTAAATCCTTTTTGTGCAGTTTTTGCCTTACTTCTATGTCATATTTCTTACCATCCTTCTCTTTGATCGAGCAAAGAGGGATGATGATCGGTGTAAATCCAAGTAAGTATCTGTATAGTATCTGCTAGTTTTACCTTTTGTTTCTTTGTGCTTCATGGACCCGAGTCGTTCCAAGAATTATCATTCATATACGTAAATTCCGAGGAAAGAGTCATGCTGTTCATAATTTCTAAACAGTGCCATTTATTATAATTTTTATTAATTTATTTCTATTATGATAAATCCTTTCCCTCAGTCTCACACGTCTTTAATTTGATGCACTCCCTCTATATATAGACACCTACAGACACTTGACTTCTCTTTTTGGCTAATTACTAATGGTTTCCTCAATAATCCGTGTCAATCTAACGCATTGTCATTTCACTTTCTTTTTTCTTTCCTAAAAGCATGAAATGCTTGCTACTAGCCGATTACTGTTTTCTGAATCTATTGCGGAATGTAGAAGAGAAGATGTAGAGAAAACACTCTATATTGATATATTATTCAGATGAAAGAAGTACAATATATATAGGCGAGTGTAGACGCGTGAAGACGCGTGAAATAAATAACAATAAAGTAGACGCGTAAAGTAGACGCGTAGATCCCTATGAATCGGGTAATAATTATGGTGATTAATGAGAAGGATTCTAACACTCCCCCTCAAGTGGAGCATATATGTCAACCATTCCCGACTTGTCTCGAAATCCTTCAAATTTTGTTCTCTTGAGGGGTTTAGTCAAAATATCTGCGATTTGGTCTGCAGATCCTATGTGAGACAATTATTATCCCCACTTCAATCTTTTCTTTAATGAAGTGTCGATCTATTTCCACATGTTTAGTTCTATCGTGATATCGGGTTCTTGACCATTTCAATATCGGCCTTGTTATCACACAGATTTGCATTGGGCCCTCATGTTGAATCCCCAACTCTTTTTTAATGTCGATGACCCGAGTCCTTCACACACGCCTTTTGGACATGACTCTAAGTTACGCCTCTGCACCTTTGCTTGGTGACACCACTGTTTGTTTCTTGCTTCTCCATGTAACTTGATTTCCCCACACGTATGTACAAGACGGCGAGATTGACCTCCTGGTCTCTTTATCCCTTGCATGGTCTCGCATCGGTGTAGATCTCTATGTTTTCGGTGCTTCCTTTCTTAAAGAATATTCCTCTTCCAGGGTTTTGCTTCGGGTAACTCGAGAATTTGGTATCTTTGCCGCCATGTGTTCTTCTTGTGGTGATGCATAAGCGGCTCACTATGCCAACAAGATAACTAATATCGGGACGAGTGTGAGTTAAGTATATCAACTTTCCCACCAATCTTTCGTATCTTTCGAGTCATTTGGAACACCTTTAGGTTTGATCTCTAAGTGGCATCCCTCCTCCATTGGTGTCCCTTACGGTTGAGTTCCCAACATTCTGTCTCGTGTAACAGGTCAAGTGTATACTTGCGTTGAGATACCTGGATACCCTTCTTAGTTCTTGCCACTTCCATTCCTAGGAAGTACCTCATTTGACCAAGGTCTTTTACACGGAATTCGAGTTGACAAATCCCGCTTTAAATGAGAAATGGACTCTTCGTCATCTCCGTAATAATTATGTCATCAACATACACAATTAGTATGGTGACTTTGTCATTGACACGTTTGGTGAATAATGTGTCATCTCGCTTGTCCTTGTGTATATCCAAGCCCTTTATCGCTTTGGCGAACCCGCTAAACCACGCTCTTGGAGATTGCTTGAGACCATACAATGACCGTTGAGTTTACACACGAGTTTTTAGGAGCTATTACTCCATCGGAACTTCCATGTATACCTCTTCCTCCAAGTTTCCATTGAGAAATGCATTCTTCACATCCAGTTGGTGTAGCGACCAATCCAAGTTTCCGCAATTGACAATAGTACTTGAATGGTGTTGAACTTGACTACGAGAGCAAACGTCTCTTGATAGTCAATTCCATACGTCGAGTATATCCTTTTACAACAAGTCTTGCCTTGTATTTGTTGATCGTACCATCCGGATTGAATTCGGAACAAAGAGCCACCTCGCATCCCATGGTTTCTTCGTTGGGAAGAGTTGTAATCCTCCACGTCTCATTTTCTTTGAGAGCATTCAGTTCTTCTTCTCGCGGCTTGTTTCCAATTTGGATCTCGCCATAGCTTGTTGGAATGTTTTTGGAATTTGTATCGTGCTTTTTTACAACAAAACTTTGCATCTTTGCGCATGGACTATCATACGAGACAAACCTTTGAATAGGATACCGAGTACAAGATCTTACCCCTTTTCTTAATGCAATGGGCCATCCTTGTTCCTCGGGATTTAATTCGAGTTGGAGTCATGGTCGTTCCTTTGAATGGGAGAGATTGTTCTACCGGTGTCTGTTCGAGTTGACCTTGTGAGTGGTTGCTATTTCTGTTGTGGATCGATCATATCAGCCATCACCCTTGAATTGATTTCAACATGTGTTTCCAGTTCATTAGGGCTAGGTCAAGAATTGGTGGGTCATCATCTCGAGTCAAGTAAGTCGTGACTATGAGATTTGGTGGGTCGTGGCCGGTATGATTAACTGTTTCCAGCATTTAGCCATTCAATATCGAATTCTCCCCCGAATGGGTAATTTAGGATAATAAGCCTCGGCCGGAGAACACAAAAGATCTCGAGAGATAATAAGTTTCTTGGAAGTGGGGCGTAGCATTTGTACCCTTTTTGGGTTGGTGAGTAGCCTAGAAAGATACATTTTTCAGCTCTCGCACCAAATTTGTTGCCATCCGTTTTATGAACGTAGACAAGACACCCAAATATTTTTGGAGGTAAGGAGTTAATGAGATGGCAATTAGGAAAATGGTCAAGAAGTGTTTGAAGGGAGTGGCATATTTGAGAACTTTGGAAGGCATCCTGTTAATGAGATAAGCGGTAAGGAGGGCATCTCCCCGAGAAAATGGTAGGAACATTGCGTTCCATTAGTAAGGCACGAGTGACTTCCAATAGGTGTCGGTTTTTCCGCTCGGCCACTCCATTCGTTGTGGGGTGTAAGGACGGGAAGTTTGGTGATGGATTCCTTTTTGATCAAGAAAGGTTTTGAAGACAAAGACTCATATATTCTTTTGCATTATCACTACGGAGTACTTTAATGGATGTGTGAAATTGAGTATGCACAAAGTTATAGAAGTTTTGAAATACTTTGGCAATATCGACTTATCTTTCATCAAGTACACCCATGTGGTACAGTATGGTCATCAATAAAAGTGACAAACCACCTGGTATGAGTGAGGTTTGTTATGCGGGCGAGGACCCCAAATATCGTGTGAATCAGCGTAAATGGAGAAGAGGAAGTATATGGTTGTTTAGGATAGTTGGTTCGTGTTTGCTTTGCAAATTGGCATGTTTCACAATGAAAAGGAACAGAATTTTTATTGAACAAACCGGGAAATACATGTTTCATATAATTAAAGCTAGGGTGACTCGATCGACAGTGCCACAACAATAAATCATTATTCGTGAATTTGAGCTAACTGAGCTCGTCGTGCCATCCACGGTTCTTTGTTCTTTGAGGTTGTACCTTCAAGTAGAACAATCCATCCCATTCTCTAGAAGTCCCAATCGTCTTCCTCGTTCTTAAATCCCGAAAAACACACAAATCATCATTAAATATCACTCTACATATATGTCCTTTAGTCGGTTTTCGTGAGAGATCATATTACAAGTGAGTTCTCGTACAAAAGAACATTATGCACGATCAATTGATCAGATAATGTAACGGTACCAATCCCCTCAACTCTTGTGAATACACCATTAGCGACTTTAACTTTGAGGTGCTTATGACAAAATTTAAGGTTGTGAAGTAAATTTTGGTGGTTAGGTCATATGATCTGGCGCATCGAATCAACAATCCAAGTATCACCACCGGTTGTCATAGCATTAAGGGCAACAATAGAATTACCTGATCAACATTCACCGCAGGGACGAGAAGATGACTTATTCGTTTGGCAAGGAGTATGCGAAGCATCTCGTGCTTCTTCCTGGTTCGGTGGGTATCCGGTTCATCTCTCGGGTGCGTCGATGTTAAGTGGCTTTGAGAGCCCGTTCTTCCACCTAGGAGGGTTTCCCATGAAGTTTCCAAAGATTCGTCTTTGTTGTGGCTCTTCTTTTTGCAATAATTGCAAAATTTGTTGTTTTTCCGTTCTCCAGTGGTCCCCTGGATGATTAGGGCGGAGCCTTCATTTGGACTTGGGCCTCTTTGATTCAACAATTTTCGGCTCTCCTCAAATTGCACAGAGTTGACTATATCAAACAGAAAACAGTGAGCGATAAAAAAAAATTGCGGAATGTAGAAGAGAAGATGTAGAGAAAACAGCGATAAAAAAAAAAAAAAAAAAAAAAGAAAAGAGAGAAACAGTGACGGAGAGGCAAACCAGGTTCAGTAGCGTGACGTTTTCCGGCGAGTGGGACTACACCACCCAGCCCAGAAGGACCGGAAGGCTCCGATCGGCGTACCCCTGAAGTCCGGTGACCATCCGAAGTCTCCACGGCGCGCGCGTGGGAGATACGCGCTCGGACGGCAAGACGTTGGCGGCGCGACGACGCGCGTGACGGCGGTTCTTGAACAGCGACTTTTTTTGCTCTTTCCCTCGATTTCTACCAAACCCGGTCATTTTCACATTTTTCCGGTGAGTTTTCCAGATTTCGCGACATCTCCGGTGGAGTTTTCCAGATTCCGGCGACCATTTCCATCCGAATCATGGATCCTTCTCAACTTCCACCTCGTTCGGATCATACCGAAAACATAATCGGAAATATTCCATCCGCTCTTATGTCGGGTTCCAATTCTCAAACTCACAACTCCTCATCTTCATCCTCCTCTACCACAATGCCTATAGCTAAAGAATCCGCAATGGTGATTACCCATAAGTTCAATGGGCACAACTACCTTCGGTGGTCACAAGGCTGTGCTACGGTATGTTCGTGGTAAGAGGAAAGAGAAGTATATCAATGGTTTGCACCTCAACCAAACGCAATGCACCCGACTTTGATACCATATTGCGGAATGTAGAAGAGAAGATGTAGAGAAAACACTCTATATTGATATATTATTCGATGAAAGAAGTACAATATATATAGGCGAGTGTAGACGCGTGAAGACGCGTGAAATAAATAACAATAAAGTAGACGCGTAAAGTAGACGCGTAGATCCCTATGAATCAGGTAATAATTATGGTGATTAATGAGAAGGATTCTAACAGAATCACAGACTTCAGTCTAAAGCAACGTATTTTAGGAATTTTTACTTTCTCATTGCATTTTAAATAAAATAGGGAGGTACTAGCCTTAAAAATAATTTTTCTTATTCATTCTGCCTCTCAAGTATTTTTAAATGCTTGAATGTCACGTTATTGCCTTTGATCTTATCAAGACCTTGTAGTTAAGGAAAAAAAATTTGAATGAAGTTTGAAATTTCCACTGCATGCAGGTATGGTAAGTACTGGAAACTATATTGCAACAAGGTGCCTTATAAAATCGTTCCCGGAATCTACTGAAGAAGGATCTTGATTTAGGGTTTTACTTTAACCTTATCCTCCTGGTTTCAATGACGTTCGTAAGGACGCCATGTTTATCCTTTTTCATGCCCTTTTTCCCATATTACGTTCCAATGTGTGGGTGTGGAACTTGCGTTTCTGGGAATTCAGTGGGCATTTCCTTGAATGATTAGTTGTAGACCTTATTGGTCATATTAAATTGCAGTTACAAAGGTTTACGTACGTATGAATTTTAATTTATTTTTATTTTTTTTCTGCCAATTTTTTACTGGTCCTTTTAGCACGCCATTTTTGAGAGATACATTTTGATGCTTATGGCTGCCAGAAAATCAACCTGAAACAATTTTAGATGTTTATGATTTGATTTGTACTAATCTTGTGGGGTAATGCGGTATACATCTATCTTTTCTCATACCTCACCTGGTGAGTCTTGTGTTCTGGGTGTCGGTTATGATTCGATTTGAACTGAGATAAATGACCCATAAAAAGGGCCATTTCCAGTTTGGGTTAAATCTACAAGTGCCATTATTTTTCTTAAAAATGTTTTCGTTTTTTTGAGTAAAAGCTGGATAACATTGTCTCAATAATGGAGACCAACAACCAAAACGTCAAAACAACCACCCTCTTTCATCAACAACCTCCTCCGTAAACGATCAAGATTTAAATGGTCGTGGGTTCGATCCCTCTCGTCGTTGGGACTTTGGTAGGCGATCTCACCCTCTTTCATCAACAACCTCCAAAACTTTTTTAATATAAAAACAAAAAACAAAAAAAAAAAAAAAAACAACCTCCTCCGTAGAAGGTGGTGGGTGATCAAAGTTAAAAATGTTTTATGTTCGTTTAAAACATTAATTTAATGTTTATTTTCAAAGAAGTCAAGTTATAAATTTTTAATATGTTTCAAATAAATTATAAGGGTTGATGCACTATCTCATGCCATTGTTCCCCTTAATTAGTTGGATGTATGTGGCACTGACAATTCACTCAGGTCTCAAGCAACATAAAAAGTAATAAAAAAAATCTCAATCCAAAATCACATATCAAAGGGACTTTTTTATATTTTTGATATCGGTTGTATATGACAATAAGAAGTGTTATATATATACACAACAAAAAGTGTTATATTCAAAACAAAATTTAAACACCTGAATTTTATTTCAAACTCAAGTCCCTAAGCGTACAGAGGTCATTCACGACAGGAAATGTTATATTCATAACAAAATTTAAAAACCTGGATTTTGTTTCAAACTCAGGTCCCTAAGCGTACAAATGCCACTCACAACAGAAAAAATTATATTTACAACAGGAAGTGCTATATTGACTTGAGTTTCAAAATGGTTTCAGGTTTTTATATTTTGTTGTCAATATAGCATTTACTGTTGTCAATATAGCTTTTTCTGTTATGAATGACTTCTGACGCTTAAGGACTTGAGTTTGAAACAGAATCCAGGATTTTTAAATTTTGTTGTGAATATAGCACTTCCTCGCTATATTAGTAATTTTTTAAGATTCTCCCCAATATTTTTATTTTGGTCCACCCTTGGTTCCTCAATTTATTAATAACATTACTATTCTTATAAATTTTATTATACATACTGATTCTTATATTAAGTTGAATTGTTCTTAAGCTGTGAATCGTACAGCTCGCTTCTGCGAGTCTCGTTCAATGTATGAGACAAAAAACTAAAATGTAGTTATTCCCGATATCTTATTCTTATTAATGTATAATGTTAATAAAATCATATCAAATAACAGTGCTTTTAAGAAGAATTGCGAATTTTTTAACTTAATTTTGTTTTTTTGTTGATGTACCAAAAAAAAAAAAAAAAACTGAAATGAAAATAATTATAAAATTTAAAAGTTCATTTTTACTTTTGGGAAATCACCATAAGATTCCAAAAAGGATATTTAGTCAACCAAAAGTCTAATAACAGCTGAAAAACATTGTATAACAAGTTTCAATATAAGAAATGATAACATGTTTGTGTTGATTACTTCTCATTATGACTTTTTGTTTATTGAAGTGTGTCCAGCACCTTGAAGTATTTACCCATGTGAGCTTAATATCCTAAAGTATTTTGTGGTTTGTCCACCACTATAAAATATTTTTCCATACGCACCCAACACTTGAAGTTGCTAATGAAAAATATTTTAGGGTGCTACTTATAGGACTTTTTGGGATTTGATGGCTGAGATTAAAATTGCTTGTGAAAAAAAATACTTTATGGCCAAAATTTCTACTAAAACATTAATACTTTAGGGTAGGAGTAAAAATTAAGCTGCAAAATACATTAGGATATTGGACATACTTAAACAAAAATACTTTAAAGTATTGAATAAACCACAAAATATTTTAGGACAGATAGGGCACACGAAAACAACACCTTGACCTTTTTTTTATTAAAATATTTATAATTAAATACTATGATAAGATTATGATAATAAAAAATAATTGTTACTTTTTTTCAAAATAATAATTGTTGCTATTATCATAAAAATATAATAAATATTAGGAAAATTCCCAGAAAAATGTAATTAAAAATGGGAACCCATGTCAACATTAAAGTAGAAATATGAGATTTCTAATTCTAACCAAATGACCAAATTGCCGTGAGTTAAGTGGCAAATAAAAACAAAAAGCAACACACGAGTGGAGGAAAGATAGGGATGGTGGGGCGAAAAGTGAAGAAGAAAGCAGAAAGTGGTTGAGCCACGGGTAATCAAATTTTCTAGATAAATCTTTTCGATGTCGTAATTCTTCTATCTAGATCGAGCAATATTGGTTCTTGTTTGTCATTGTGGTTTCTAATTTTGGAGGTTTTGCTTTTAAGGGTAAGGGGTCTTAGGTGAAGATAAAGATAAGGTAGCTGCTTTAAACTAATGGGAGAGTCTCCATGCTTATGTAATTGATTTTATGTATTTCGTTGCATGATTATTAAAGATTGCCCCTTTTTTGTTGTTGGAGGCTGATTAAGGGTTTAACGTTGATACAAATACAATGGTGGATCTCGAGATAAATATTTGGGGGGCCAAATGTCTACTTATAGCTAATTTTAAAAAAAAAAAAATTTGGGGGTTAATGTATAATAAAAGTATTTTATCAAGTCAAATATATAAGATAACATACATTTTTACATTATATTAAATTTTTTTTAAAACAAATTTCTGAACTTTTTTTTTTTTTTTTTTTTTTTTTTTTTTTTTTTTGGTTGGGGGCAATGGCCTCCCATTGTCTCTACTAAGATCTGCTGCCCCTACGTTGATAGGTCTTGCATGCATATAAAGTTTGGCCATCAATAGTAAGGTTGCGGGAGGGTGTTGTTAATAGTGAAAATGGAGATGTGAAAACATATTGTGTTGCTGTTAATAGTATATGCAAGGTGATGATATGGGGAGGGTGTTGTTAATAGTGAAGATGGAGATGTAAAAACATATTTGTTGTTGTTAATAGTAGATGTAGTAGTGTAATATGGGGAGGGTATTGTTAATATTGAAGATGAAGATGTTAAAACATATAGCACTGTTGTTAATAGTAGGTGTTGGGTGATGATATGGGAAGTAACTTGGTTTAATAAACAATGTCTCACAAGCTTACTGAATTTATATTATGATGAGTGGTGTCTTTTTTTTTGTTTGGTTATAGGTACGCATGCAAAATGACATGTAATGAAGGGTCATCATGTTTAAAGGGACTATTTTTTATTATTTCCATGTTGGAGGGAAATGTGTGTGTAATGATGAAGGTAAAATTCAACATAATAGTGGTACTGTGAAAGTGAAACGCATAAAAGAGGGGACAACACTTACAGATTTGAGGTTGATGATATCATCATGGCTTGGTATTGATTGTAACATGTGTGAGATGAAATATGTAGTGAGCTTTGATGAGAGGACACAAATAAATTTAAATGATAATGGTGAAGTTGAAAACCTTTTGAGCTATAATGAAAGGAGTGGTCATGTCTATTTAGGGCAAAAAGGGAATAATAATGTATCCGAGATATCTAATGACCCAAAAGTGTAAGTGAATTTTTTTTAGGTATGATAGTTGTTATTTGTTATATTGTTGTTGGTTATTTGTAACAGAAGTTGTAATTTATTGCAGGGTTGAAAAATTCTTGGGACTCTCACGAAAAGATCTATTCTCTGTCTAAGCATTGTGGAAAATGATTATCAACCGCTCTCTTATGAAAGTATTGCTGCTTGTCTTACAGCTAAAGTTGGTGGAGGACCTAATAGGCTACTATATGGAGTAGAGAGTGCACCTATACCAATGCCAGAGTTGAACTGTACTAAATGAAGGGGATGATTTTCAAGAGTGATGGAGACTTCTCCACACATAGATGCTTTAAAAAAGGCACTGTACAATTACAAGCGGTTGATTCATCATGAGGATATCGATAAACTGGCATTGAGCAAGTTCCTATTCCAAAGATAGGATAAGATAACTGCCAACATTGCTGAATCATATAATGTGAGGATGGTGAAGGAGACAAAACACAATGTTTCCCAACTTATCCATGAACATCGTGAGAAGGTTGCCAAGAAGATGTATGCAACTTATATGACAATGAGTAGGTGGAAAAATGGTGTAGGTCCCAACATAGACTCCATGGTGAAGAAAAATGTTGGTAATGCTGAACATATGTTGCTTGTAAATTATGCAAGGGGCAAGCTTTCGGTCCATACAAAATATGGATCCTTAAATGTTGATATTGGGTTGCATTTTTGCAGCTGCGAAGCATGGCAAATGTCGAGGATCCCTTGTGCACATACTTGTGCAGCCATCAAGCATATCTATGACTATGTGGAAGAATGCTACAAAATCACATCCCAACAAAAGATTTATAGGTATAGCATGATTCCAGTTGTCACAATTGACAAACCAAACCCAAACAACTACATGCTGGAAAATATTTCAGGTCAGACATTTTTGCTGCAACCTAGGACCAGCCGACCTGATGGAAGGCTAAAAACCAGTAGGCGTGAATCACAATTCGAGAACAAGAAGATATACTACTGTGCAAGATGCCATGAAGCCGGTCGCACTAGAAGGACATGCAAAATCCAAACTCAAACTGATATTGGATGAAGCCATCTTTTGAAGTAACCCTTTGAAAGTAGAAAGATTTACAATCTTTTGAAGTTACCCTTTTGAAAGTAATCTTCATTTTGTTGTGAACTTATTGTCAACCCACTCATAATTTTTTGGGAGATGGGTTGGTGTCATTCACCTAATCCTTTTTGTAAGTAATGTATTCACAATGTCTTATGTACTGTCATGCTAGTGACAAGGAAATATTATGTGGTTATGCAATGTTAATGTTCCCTTGTCATTAAATATGTGAATGTGTAAAAGAGTCATTGTCACAAATTTTTTGGTTTCAGGTTATTGGTGAATATAATTATGTAGACTGTCATTAAATAACATATGAATATATGAAGTTGTGAAACATGAAAGCGAAGTCGTTAATGTAAAATATGATGTTGATATAAATACGAGATGTTGTTATTGACCCCCGAAACTTGTTTATTTGAAAATTGTCACTGGGCATGTAATGTTTTTGGGATATGAAGTTGTAAAAATTGAAAGTGAAGTCATTAATTTAAAATATGATATTGTTAATATAGATATAAATGTTATTATTGACCACGGAAACTTTTTTATTTCAAAAATTTCCCTAAGCATGTTTGGTTTTTGGGATATGAATGTTGTAAAACATGAAAATGAAGTCGTTAATGTAAAATATGATGTTGTTAATATAGACACATACGTTTTTTTTTTAAAAACTTAATTTAAGGCAATTTGATCATTTAGTCGAATTGGAAATTCAAATTCTTACTTCAATTTTGACATAGTATTTGATAAATTGAGAACATCAATTTGTCTTTTCTCATTTTTAATTGTATTTTTCTAGGATTTTTCTTAAATATTAAACATTATACAAGGGTGAAGAGGTAGTCATATGGCAACCAAAGGAGGTCATAGGATTTTAGCTTCATACCTTCATTCCATCCATCCAGCCAAAAAAACATATTTTGGTAAATTACAGCATGGTAAGACAACCTTTAGAGTTAAATTATACTAAGCAAACTGTAACATTCAAGTTCCTTGCTCTCGATATTAACTGCTTTAGGGGCCCGTCATCCCTAACGGTTTTAAAACGCATCAAAAGGGGAGGTATCCAAAACCTTTGGGTCTGGCATCCTTAGTGACATATCGACCTACATCAACCTAAGCTTGACTCTAATACTAATTATAACATCATAGCATTGACTCGGGCCTGACTTTGATACTATTTGTAACATCTCAGCGCCTTACTCTCGATATTATTTGCTTTGGGGCCCTTGTCAACAATTATGGTTTTAAAATGCGTTGAGAGTGGAGCTATCTAGACCCTTTAGGCCTAGCGTCCTCGCTGGCATATCGACCTACATCAACCTGAGCCTGACTCGATACCAATTATAATATTACAACGCCTCGCTCTTGATATTGTTCGCTTTGAGACCCCTCATCCCTCACAGTTTTTGAAATGCTCCAAAAGGGGGAGGTATACAAACCCTTTGGGCCTAGCATCTTTGCGACTCACATCGACCCAAGTTTGGCTCTAATAACAACTGTAACATCCTAGCATATCGCTTCATTCTTCTTCTCAAAGTTTCAATTTCAACCTTCATAATTCGGTGACAACCACCATTTAAAGTCTTGATCTATCTTCAATTTGGTTAGGTATTGATCGTCCTCTTCTTTCATCTCCATTTCTTTTTTCTTTTTTCTTACCCTATACGCATTCATATGTAAACAATCATGTTTTGTGGTGAAATATTGAATTTTTTTCCTTAGTTTCAGTAAAGTTGATTGGGTTAACAGAACTTTTTGATGAATCATTTGTTTGTTTTATTCTTTATTAGATCAAAATTGTTATGATTCGGGGGTATTCCATGGTCGGTATTTCCGTTAAAAGTCTGTTTGGCAAGATGGAAAGCAAAGATAAAGAAAATTTCTATGGGTTGGATTTAAATAGATTGGAAGAGTGGGGTTATAAATTTTGAATAAAGATAAGATATAAAATAAAAGGGTAAGAAAGTGCAACTTGACTATGAATCTCGACAAAAAATACCAAGGATGGTCAATCAAAGTGCACCTATCTTGCGTCAACTTGTGCAAGCTTATACCCCTTTGCCTCGGTATGTTCCAAGAACAATGGGACCTTCAATTCTCTCGTAGAGTTAATTAAACGTGATGAGAAAGAACAATTGTTTACATACACAACCCAAATGATAGGTGAAAATGGAGAATGGAAAATCGAGTTTGACCTCGACACACATGAAATATGTTGCAGTTGTCAAAGGTTTGAGACTACAGGGATATTGTGTTGCCATGCATTAAAAGTATATGGGTCCAAAGTTATAAGAGTTATGCATGAGCAACATATTCTCAAGCGATGGACCAAGGAAGCAAGAAATGGGGTTGCACATGATGTCGAGGGAAATGAGATACAAGTTGATCCTAGACTTGACATAACAAGAAGATACAAGAATCTAGTGACTAAGATGGTAAGACCAGCAACAAAGGATGCTAATACTACTAAGAGATTTACTCGTGTTCTTAGCTGTATTATTGAGTTAGACAATGAGATTCCTGATGATGATGAAAATGATACTTCTGAACCGGTCATAGAGCCACAAAATATGCCAAAGGGATTATTACAAAAGAGAAGGAAAATCAAGAAAGATTCATTGGAAAGGTTGGGAAAGGAAAAATAGACAAATAAGAAGAAACGTTGTATCAAAGGTATTGAATTTTAATTTATATATAAGGAATAAAAGAAACTATTCCATATCATCTATTTGTGTTAATTTCTTGTAGGACTCCCAAAAGGTTTCATCATCTAAGAAGCCATGTAAGAAAAAAGAAGAGGCTCCATCACCCAAAATTAGAAGGGTTGATGAAATGAAAGATTTACAAACACAAGTTTTAACAATTTTATACTTAGAAGTTCCAATACAACACGCACAAACACAAGATTTAGCATCTTTATTCTCAATTGCTCCATCACAACATATTTTTCCACCCTCTACATCTTAACCATTATCATTTACAAGCTTATTGATGGTATGAATCAATAAATCAATTACTGCTAAGTGTTATACCTGCCTATTATACTTTGCTATTGCTGTCACTAATATTTGCAATTATAGGCACAAGGTAGTGAAACTCCATCACTTGAAGCCATAGATCTCATGGCAAACTACACACAAAGGAATTAATAGAAAAAATGAATACACATAATTTGCAACAACAAAAAAATAGATTTTATTGCTTTCATGAATGTCAAACAATTTGCTTCTGATATACATAATCAATCTCTGTACATTCCAACCAGTTAAAGACTTTACAGGTTACAATCCTAACTAAATACATAATTTCTCATCATACAGAACAGTAAAATGCGAGTTGGACTCTTTTTGAAAAACAGGGATAACATTGCACAAGACAACTTTTGAATTTTGGCACAACAAGACAACTTGCAGTTTTTAACTTTTTGCATAACACTTCATTGGATAGTTCCCATCATCTGGAACTGATGCTGCTCCACTAATTGCATTTACTTTTCGAGTTGATACTGTTTTCCTGTAACATATAAATGTGATCTCAATTTGCATTCTCACAGAAAAGAAGGGCATTGCATGAGGACGGTGAAATTATCACAAGCAAATTGTGAACTTTCCAACGCTTGATTTGATTCATATGTAAAAGGTTAGAACTGTCAATACTCAAAACAAAAAGCCACGAGGCATAAATCAGTTCCAACTTATTGAAACTCACTCCCATAGATATGTCAATTTGAGCAACCTATTTTACCATTCATGTGATTCATACTACCAAAAAGAGCCTTTGGAAAAAAAAAATATATATATATCCCAGCACCTACTAAAGAAATTTTTCTAGATGACGAAGCATTGATTCAGAGTAAATTATATATACTTGCTTTGATTTCTGTTAGAATTACACACACATCACTTTGAACCTAGTATCATGACTTGATGATAGTCTGGTTTAAAAACTCCACAATTAGGAAAACATGATTGCACATAAGCAAAGTGACATACCATTTAACAACTAACACGTTGCGTGCTAGAAGAGCAACTTCCTTTGCAGTTCGCACATTTGATTAGTCCACGAGATCCACAAGTTGAACAAGGAATGTTTCCCTTTCCATTGCATTTAACACATCTGCAAGAAAATTTAGTGCAAGTGAACCACATGTATGAACAGATGCCTTGATAGACAGTAGTGCGGCCTTGAAATCTTAAGCTTGAACTAAAATGAAAATTCTCAATCTTGTGCCTTTTTAAGTTCTTGCTAGAATGACATGTAAGTTGGACTTCAAGCATCAATCATCAAGTTCCATGAAAATTCTCAATCTTGTGCCTTTTTAAGTTCTTGATAAAACAGACATGGATATTATGATGAGATACCCATAAACATATATATAGCCTTGATAACAAAGCATTATAGTAATCCAATGATCCTAATTCCTAAGACATGATTAAATGGTGAATTCTACTAATGTGTTTCTCACAAAAATCAAACCCACTGAGTATAACATTCTATCTTAAACACAAATTATGGCCCCTTTCGTGATATTTTGAATTTCAGAACAAAAGGTAATTACCACTGAAAAATCAACCTCCCAACTATCATGCTCCAAGAGTTAAACCATTAGCGCCTTTCATCAACAACTTGTAAATATGCATTTTATTGATCCATGATTTACAGGATACTCTTATCATATGACTTTAATTTCGGCAGTTAAAGAAAGAAATCTAGAATATAGCCAAGACTCCAATTATTTTTTGAGAGCAAATGCAAAAATTTATACAGCTTGATATATAGACCAATCTTCACATAAAAACTTATGAAGGGGAAAAATCTTTTACAGTTCCCATATCATCATACCTCTGGTATTCGACTCTGGTTCTACTGTAATATCATGCATGTCCTCCTTGGGGAACAATAGCTTTCTCTGTAACACTCCAGAGCTTGCCCACCACCAAGTGCTGAAATTACTCAACGGCATTCGGTCAAGGTCATCATCGTCGTTTAGGTTAAGGAAGGCAGCAACAAGGACCAAGAAAAGTTGCCATTTGCCACGGTAGTTGCTTTCAAGGTGGAGAAGAGATCAATGTCGTAAGGAGCGATTAAGGGTATGCATGAAGCCCAGCAGCCCAGCAGCCCAACGCTCTCTTGCCCGAACTCAACGAAAAATCGGCCTGCCCATTTAGCCTTACCTGGTAATTACTACTTTAGTCTTATTTATAAGTCTCTTTTGATCAAATCACACCTACCAAAGAAAAATAGGTAGCTTAATGATTATAGGATAAATTTTCAATTTTACCCTCATTTATGAATGGATACCTTTCAACTTTTTATTCTCTTTCTATTTTCATTGGTACAATAATATGGTCAACATTGTCACAATCTTATTTAGTTGGTAAAAAGGGACTTATAAATATGACCAAATTTTTTGGTCAAAAAAGATTTATAAATAGAATCAAAGTGGTATATATATTATTATATTTGATATAAATATTTTTTATCTAATAGTTTATATATTTATATTATATTATATATTTACTAATTTATATATTTACTAATATGATATTCTATAACAATTACTTATATTATACTATATTATATATGGAATAGGATATTGTCATTATCAATGTCACTATCACTTTTTCACCTAGGTAGACCCTTAATTTCAATAGGAGAGCGAAATGATAGAAGTAGATGAAATTTTGATCCAACGGTGAAAAAGTGGTAGTGGCGTTGGTAGTGATAAAAAATGGTAGTAACAATATCCTATCTCATTATATATTTACTAATATCCTTTACTTATGTTAGTTTTTTAATATAATAGTTTATATACTTATATTACTAAGAGTTTACAATTACTTGTTACTTATACATGTAATCATACGCTTTCTTTTTTGCAATTTCATATACTTCATCCTTTTGACAATTTGGGGCCTTGATGCAACCACTTGGAGTTTTTTTATTGCTACAAAGTTTTAATTACAATTTTTTAATGTCTTGTATTTAATGGATTATGGATGTTATTAATTCTTCACGTATGGGTATTTGACTATTTATTAAAACATATAGTAGTCTTTTTAATTTCAAAACTCAAGTTGTAGACTTATTTTAGAATATTCTAAAGTGTAAAATTATATATTACATTTATACTTTACAATATTATTATTATGTATGATTGAAGTTATTTTTTTCACATAAGGTGTGGCAAGTATCACCATTTGGGCAGAGAAACCCGCCCTGCTCATCCCATTATTTCCTTGTCCAAAATTGTTAGGGCTTCTATCAGTCAGGCTTGGATACCGGGCTGTATGTTACTATACAATGATCCTTCGGGCAAGGGTCTCGCCCTGCCCATGATACGCGAGGAGCAATATATGCCTTAAATATTAATGGTTTAATGGTCAAAATAAATGGACGGTTGAGATTAAAATCAAATGAACGGCCAAGATCACTCCTTATTGCAACGGTGCGTATCGTATTGACGGGCGCCTCTGCCTATTTTAGCGCCGAGTAAGGAAACTGGATCCAGGATTTAGGACCCTAAAAGCTAAAACACGATTGAAGAAAAGCAACAGTGGCAGGCATCCGGAATCGCAAGGGGGCACAATCTTCCGGAGAAATCACGGTCTTCATTGCAGAGATCACGCACTGTCATCGTCATCGTCGGTGAGGAGTGACAAGAACCAGAGGGCAGCCGGAATCTCAGGGGGACCTTCTTCATCACCGTCGATCAGAACAGAGGGAAAAAAGCAAAGATCGGCAGAACCTGAGGTAAACTGCAACTGGCTCATTCTTGTTCTCTGTTTTGATTCCGTTAATTATTTGTCTCTTGTTCTCCCCTTATCTCCTTTTCGTTGTGCGGAATTCTTTAATGGCTTTTTGCTTTGAGATGAATTTGATTATGATTATGAGTAGCTAAACTATTTACTCTAGGATTATTTGAACCCTTTTATGGATTGAGTACTTATTTTTCTTTTTGTATTTGTGATTAAAGTCGTTTTTATGTTTATTTTACTCAAGTCTTAATGCTTTAGACTTGGAATTTAATGATTTAATCATCACTGATCTTATTGATTACTTGACAGAGATGTCAGCTTATGAAAATGTTGTTGGTGGGAAATTGAAGCTCAAGGGAAAGGCCTTGGATGTGAAGGCTGGGGGAGTGAAGAAGAAAAAGAAGAAGAATAAGAATCATGATCAAATATTAGAATCCTCTGAAAATGAACTTTTGGCAGGTTGGTTTCTTTTATTAGAAGTCTTGAATCAAATTGCAAAAGTGGTTGTTGTCATTCAAAATTAGGTATTGATAGTTGACACTATAAACTACTACCTCCGGTCCTAATTATAGGGCATAGTTGACTTTATTTGGAGAGATTAAGGAAGCTAAATAAGTTACTTAATCATTTTAGATGTTGAATATCTTTAGATTTTATATTAGTTTATTAGTCAAACTAAGTACTTTGAAGAAAAAAAATAAAAATAAAAATACTCTAAAGTAATTTAATTAGCTTCCTTAATTTTTTTTTTCAAAAAAGTCAATTAGTTATTTGAGCAAGTGATTCTTGGGTTGAAGTCGTGTAATGGTTTGCCCCAGTTGGTGATGTTTCATATATAGTAGTAAATAGCTCATGGTATTAACAAAATATAATAATAAAATAAAAAAGCTCATGGAATTGGGTTGATGTGATTCTATCAACTTAATAGAATATTGTAGCTACTAACTAGGACCTTCTGCTCGACTATTTAGTAAGTTAGCTGATTTGTCTATCTTCAAAAAAGACCAAAATGAGGAATTGCCTGGATTTCTGGTAGGACAACTGGAATTTGTGGTACTAATGATCATGGTTTAATAAAATTATGCGTAGTTATTTCTGGTGTTGCTTACTATCGAGTTTTGAGTTCACATTTAACATATAATCTCTGTGGTAATGGAAAGTATAGGTAATGGAGGGCAATTATTTGAACGTTACATTTCAGATAACTTTCCAAGGTTCAGCAAGTTGCTGTGCAAATAAGATTACTAGTTTGACATTTTGTCTGTTTTTTTTTTTTGCCATAAAGTGGTTAATCCAAAAATGAGTTCTACCTGATGCATTGTTCCTTCTTTTTATGTTCAGCATGTCTTGAAGTGTCTAATACAATTTTGTATCATTTATATTCTCTAACGCAGGTGGAAGTGCTGAACAAGCTAATGATCCTAATGATCATGACAAGGATGATGTGAACAAATCGACAGGGGAAGAGAAGCCCCCTCATATTGATGATCTTCTTACGCCGGCTGAGAGGCGGTACATAGAACAAAGAGAACAACTTGATGTTCATAGATTGGCGAAGATTGCCAATAAATCTCACCGTGACAGAATTCAGGATTTCAATCAGTATTTGGCAAACATGAGCGAGCACTATGATATCCCCAAAGTAGGCCCGGGATGATTGAACCCTTCATTTGTCTCTATGATGTGTAATTTCTGTGTTGTGCACAATAGCTGCTGACAGTCAAACATATTATCTTGGAATGCTTTGTAATGGAGATCTTAAAATTTGATTTAAGTCCGGACTTGATTTTCAATTGCTTTATTTTCATTTCCTATTCCACGTTGTACCAACTAGTAGTAAGGGCACTGGCCGTTCCAGTGTGTGTTTGTTTTTTTTAAGTATTTTTTGGTGATACGTTAGCAATTATCAGAATCGTAGTTCTGATAGAAGTAAATAGCTACTTGATTCCACCAGATGCTTTTGGTGGTTTCATGTTTGTGTCTGTTTTATTTTGCATGATTCTTACTTTTTAATGTAGCTTTTTAAGATAACCATGTAGAGAGTTAAAACTCGACCATGTAACTTTCGCTCAAAAAGCTAACAGAATGGTGACCACAAGAACTAAAAACTGCATAATAATTACAGAAAATACTAGAACCTCAGCTGTCTGAGGATTTACAAAAACTTGTTTTCATAAATACAGATGGGAAAAATGTGTGCTCTTATTTTTCTTCTAAATGAATAACCTCAGGGAATGGTGATCAGGATATGCTATAGTCGCTCCACAAGCAAATGATAGATAAATGGCCAAACCAACAACAGGAAAATGATGTGATCTGAACGAAACTGATACGGATTCCTTGATCCCCACTTTCAAAGAGCCCTCGACAAATTTGCAATCTACAATTATACAATCTATCGGATTTCATCCTCAAGATTGCGGAAACCATTGGTCAGGTCCTCATGAAGCTGCTTAAATTTGGCAACCAGAGCTGCTTCACCTTCTGCTGGATCCTCGAATTTCTGCGACCTGCAACGTCGGCAGGGAAACAGATTATGGCCAACTTTCATAAAATGTCGAATCAAGTAATCTGTTTTTGTCTTGCAATAAGGTACTTACACTAAACGGTAGAAGAGATCTCCCAAACGATGCTTGATGAGAGTGTAAGTTATCTTTTGACCATCTGTACCAGCTCCCCTCTCCACTGCCTGCACATTCAGCCACCACCCCACAGGTCAAGGGATCAGCCATTTGAATACAATTTAATTAACTTAATTGCCTTTTCAGGCGTAAGTAATAGTTTTGACAGAGCTAAGGGCAATAATGCAAGACATAAAGATATGATCAGTTCCATGTCTCAAAAATCAGGAGAAGGTCAATAACAAGCCTTGTCCTACTAGGTGGTGTCAGTTGCATGAATTGCACAATGCTACTAGATAGATTCTAAACCAAAAGAGTCCCGTCCAATGACTTCATTGAGCATTCTTTTCAATCTCCCTCCGCCCCTCTTTTTCTTTTTAGAGGACTCCATACTATCTGATTTACCATCCTTGCATCTCCAACCATTAAAGAACTCGAATGCTCACACAATATACATGGAAAATCGGTCACCCCATAATGGAGTGGCTGCAGCCTAAACATATGACACTTCCCTTTCGTTCCAATTTACTGATCAGTAATGAAAATCATGCCATTGCCTAATTAGTCAGTAGTTAGAAAAATTACCTGATTTGCCAAATTATAGAAATGGATAATGTTGCGCATCATCCAAACAGATTTATAGAAGGGGCAGAACTTGTCATATCTGTCAAGGTCACATCAAAGGTATATGAGACAAGTAACATTTAAAACGTTAATCCAGAAAAATAAATAAACATAAAACAGGGGCACTTACGGAGTAAAAGCATTCTGAGCAAGATAATCCTCTCTCAAAAGCTTTGCAGTTTCTAAGGTGATCTTGTCTCCTTCAGCTAAAGCGTCCTTGCCTACAAGCTGCAGTGTTTTGCATCAGGGCACAATATTGGATGAAAATGAACCGTTCAGTTGACTACTTAAAAAACAAAACGCTTCCAGACAAGTGTAGCCAAAACTACAGAAGGCCATAATGAGGTATAATGATTCCAAGTTCCATTCATCATCATACTATCGTTGAAAAGGTTAAATAGGTTTAACGGACTGAACTGCATAACAGCCAGTTATCCTGTTATGATACCTCCTCTTCCCAAGAGCAGAATAATTTTTAAATTGATACGATAGCATAGTCTTGTAATACTTTATCAACTTGACAAAAGGTAGGGACTAAAAAGATAACATACCTGGACAATTTCATTGAGGTCATCTTCTCTCTGCAGCACTTCACGAGCCTTTGTCCTAATGTTTATGAAATCTGGATCAAACTGCTCATAGAAAGATTCCAATGCCTGGTGGGACAAGTGGAAAAATTAATGAGGGAATAGAATCAACAGTTGCCACAAATGAAGAAGGCTAGACAATGAAGAAAAGAGTAAAAGCAATTAGGAAATAGATCTAAGTACATACACCTGCATACTTCGAATAGGAAATAAGCCAGTTCACAGAAGGAAAATGCTTCCTCTGGGCAAGCTTTTTGTCCAAACCCCAGAAAACCTGTCAAATAACAAAAATCAACTCAATAAATTGAATAGGTTAAGGAAGAATATATAGCATAAAAGTCTGCAGAAATATTCACTAATTGCCCAAATTGGATAGTAGAATTTATGGGAATCAGCATAAAAATCTGGAGAAATAGGAGTCAATCTTGCTTCCCAATTAGTTATTACTCCATTTTGATAAGTACAGTTAAAAGTGTATTATTATTTTACCTGAACTATGCTAAGGGTTGCAGATGTCACAGGATCTGAGAAATCTCCTCCTGGTGGAGAAACAGCACCAACAATTGTGACACTACCAGTACGTTCAGGGCCTCCAAGGCATTTTACTTTTCCAGCACGTTCATAGAAAGAAGCTAAACGTGCAGCAAGGTAAGCAGGATATCCACTATCTGCAGGCATTTCAGCCTGTGCAAGACAAAAATAACTTAGGTTAGCTAAGCAAGTTGAAGAAACATGTGATGAATCTTATGACAAAATACTAATCATTGTCTATTGTTTACATGTCTCATGCCAATTTATAGGTGTACATTATAATGAAATCAGTTTAGAGAGACAATACAATTTTATAAGCAAAAAAGTTTTAGCAACATAAGGAAAATAAGTCTGTTTGTGAGAATTTGGTGAAAGTAGTCACTGCCCAACTTTAAATTCTCACCAGCCGTCCAGAGATTTCACGCAATGCTTCTGCCCATCTAGATGTTGAATCTGCCATCATGCTGACATTGTAACCCATATCTCTAAAATACTCAGCTAGAGTGATTCCTGAGATTCCAAAACACAGCACAGTCAAAATAGAACTCACTTCCAATGAGCAGCTTTAGCTACATGTTAACCTATTTCAAATAATAAAATTTACAGAGACATTAATACATACATCAATCAGCTAGCACCTTAAAATAGTAAATCTAAGTTATTTTTCCCTATCTCGGTGTTATCGTTTTGGAAGAAGAATAGAAAAGATAGGAGGAGAGAAAGAGAGAAGAACAGAAGCTTGAGAGAAACAGAGAGGAATTAAGAACAGAAAGTAGATACAGACAGAGAGACTGAATAGTGCATATAATCATTAGGAAACACAATGATGATCTGAATACAATAGGTGACTAAGAGTATATATAGGCTTAATTCCCTTTTAAACACCGGTTCTAAATATAATGGCATTTCCTAACAGCTAGTGCCTAACAGACTTAACTAACCCATTTGGTACGAGAAAAATTTGAGGAGGGAAAGGAATTTAAGGGAGGGAAGGGAAGGAAAGATTTTGAGGGGTAAGGGATGATAGGTTGTTTGATAGGAAAAAAATTGAAGGGTGGCAGTTGAAAAAGAATTGAGAAATATCTGTTTTACCCTTAAAAGCAATTTCTAAAAATAAAAAAGAAAAATGTTATTTTTCATTGAGTGAAGGAAAATAAAAGCTACAATCAAAAATAAAGTTGACTAGATGCTTAAAAAAATAAATTATAATATAAGATTGTGTTTTGTTAAGATATTGAATCAAATCTAACATATTTCACAACTCACGCCCTTATAGCGATAATTAACAATAATAAAATGAAATAATCAACTAAATTAAATAGTAACTTGCAGAAAATCTCTAAACTGGTGGTGTGCAAGTTTTGCAACTTTGATCAAGATCAAAAAATTTTGTGGCTTCAACAATGGTAGTGTATCTAAAAAAATCTCTCACCTATAGGATTAATAAAAAATATTAATTATAACCACACTAGAATTTTCAAATTCAAATTTGTCTAAAATCTCCTCTTATCACATTCGAATTTGTGGAATAAATTCAAATGTACTCATATTAAAAAAAAAAAAATCCTGTTTTTTAACAGCAAATCGGGGAAATATCATGCGACTCGATGGGTTCGCCTATGTGCCTTATTTATGGATTAATTATTTATCGATTGTGCCACACTTGCTTCAAGAACTGTTGCCCCAAACGGTGGCGAATTTTAGTACTACCGCTATCATCGTTTCAGTTGATATCCTATTTGAGTAAATATACATATCTGTGGTTTTATGCCGGAAACGGAATGGTGGTGTGCATCACCGGCGCTTCTGGCTACAATGCTTTGTGGCTCATCAAGCTTCTTCTTCATGGTTAGTTGGTTACACTGTCAATGCCACTCTTCGTAACCCAAGTGAGTTCTCTCCTTCATATGCTTCTATTAATCATCTCCAAGCTTTGACTAGAGTTGTGGTTAAGTCTCGGCGGTTTAATTTAAATTTTTCAGGGGCAAGTTTGTATTTTGCATTTTCCGGTCCGAGGGAAGATGGGTTTACCACCAATTTTGGTGGGATCTCATCTTTCCACCTTTTAAGGAATATTGGTGGGCCTAGAAATTTGAATTCCCAGGAAGATTGGGTTTCAAACAAGGGAACTTGCTCATATTACTTTCCCTTCCCTTCCCACCTCTTCCATGTACCAAACAGGCCATAATTAACAACTAGCTGTCACATTATTATTCCATATCACTCAGTTACCATCCAATGGGTTTAATCTCATTCTCATTAATAAATACATTACTGTCCATTACCACTTTTAAGCTTAGTATTGAATACCAATTTGTTTGAAGATAGGGCAGAATAACACAACATATATTATACAAGAACAGATAAAATAATACGATATAACTTCAGTTCAGGTTAATAATATGGGGATAAGACAGAATAAAATATGAATGTGCAGAATAAAACACTCCTATATTCTTTTGGAGGTAAAGGATCTTCCTCGCTTTAGACACTCAAGGACGTAGCAGCTAAGAAGTTCACTAGAGAGCTAGGACATGAACAAGAAAACTGATCACGACACCAAACAAACTTTACAAGCCAAGTGTTATAATTACAAGAAAGAATTAGCAAATGGAGAAAGCTTAAAAACATAACGATAAGCTAGAATCAAAGAGGCTAGAAGGAACCTGTATAAATTGAAGCCTCACGAGCAGCCACAGGCATGTTTGAAGTGTTGGCCACCAGTGTTGTTCGCTTCATAACAGATTCTTCCCGGCCATCAGGTAATGTCATTGTAAGTTGTGGAAAGTCCATCAAGACCTGAACAATATTAATTATTTTATGTTTTTAATGAAAAAACAGTAAGCTCAACCAACTGCAAAGCAATAAACACGTTTTTATTTTCAGTAAATGTAATTAAGAACTTAGAAGTAAACATACCTCCGCCATTTCATTTCCACGTTCACCGCAACCAACATAAACAACAGTATCAGAGTTGGAATACTGCAGAAAATAATAAAATCTCAATGGGATAAGGAAAGCATTTCAATATTACAAAATCATGCCTTGATGAGCCAAAAGAGGTTCACCTTTGAAAGAGCCTGACTAATGACAGTTTTACCACAACCAAAGGCTCCAGGTATTGCACAAGTCCCACCAAGAACAGAAGGGAAAAGGGCATCAAGAACACGCTGATAAAAAGATGTTGCCAAACAAGAAAGCTATCAGAATTAGCTCACGGAGAAGACAATTACTAACAATTAAGAATTACCTGGCCCGTTAGCAGAGGAATGTCAGCTGCTAATTTTGATGCAACAGGCCTCGGAGTACGTACAGGCCATGTCTACAAATGGGGAAAAAAAAAATTAAGAAATTTGAAAACAAGGTCACTTCAACAACAAAGTAACCACAAAATAAAAACCAAGAAACCTGAAGCATAGTGAACTGTTTTTTGACACCTTGAAACTCAAGCTCCAATACAGTATCCTGCAAAAATATATAAAAGTCTAAAATCATATACTGCAACAAAAATAGAGTGGCTCCTGAACAAATAAAATACTTCTTTGAAATAAAAGCATCGTGGTAATCCTGCTTTATCACAATATTATAAAATGGAGACAAGCTACAAAAATAACAGTAAGAAACAACTCTAAAACTTGAAGTAGTAATAACTGACCAAAGAATGATCTTGGAACAGAAAGTAAGCTGGAGATTCAATGGCAAATAAGAAAAATGACAAACCTTCAGGGAATATTGACCAGGTGGTGCAATGTATGTTATTTTTCCCATTGCATGAGGAGGAAGTGCAATGTGGTGTTGCATTAAACTGTTCTCGAAAACCGACTGCAATAATAATTGATTCACACAATGCTTTAGAAGATTAAATAGGAGTCATTTACAAACTAATTTAATTCATTATAAAACATACAGCGTATAAATCTCCACCAGTCAAAAGGTCCCCTTCACCTGCCACATTAAAACTCAAATCTCAGAAAAAAGGGGGAACAAGTGACAGAGCAAGAGGTGGTTACAAATTTTTTTCTTGGGGGCGCGGGATGTTATCGTTACCGATTTTTTTAGGCTGAAACTCCCAAAGTGTATCTTTATCAAGTGGTGGAACATAGATACCACGAGGAATGTAGACATCACCAGATCTTTTAGCAATAGTTTTCAAAGGCCTCTGTTTAGATCAAAATTCAGAAAATTATAAGTTGGAAAGAACAGATTAATCCAACACTGCAATCCACAGGAGAAAACAAATCTTAAAATACTGAATAAGTTAACAAATAAAGTATGAGGGAAGATAATATTCCAAATAGAAGAAAGGCAAACCTGAATTCCATCAAAAATATTTCCCAATATTCCAGGCCCCAACTCCACCGATAAAGGCTGTCATACATCATTCAGTATACTACGTATCAACTGAGGCAGGCAACAATGTCTCTAAACAATCAAGAAAAGGGGGATTTCAAGATTTCACCTTGTGTGTCCGTAGGACAGGATCATTTACCATCAAGCCAGCCGTTTCCTCATAAACTGGAATTGTAAAGAAACAAGTATTCACTGGTCAGAAACTTCAGTAAAAATAAGGAAAGTCTTATACCCTCAACAAGGGCACATCATAGATGGCCCAATGACCCTTGTTATTGGGTAAAATAATTATTCAAAATAGTATGTTGGCATAATGAAGCATAGCTAAAAGAAACCCTTTTGATTTTACATCTGTGGTGAAGGGCATAAACGTTTAAGACCTTGGATAGTTGCAGAATCCCCTTCTAAACGAATAATTTCACCAATGAGATTGTCCCGACCAACACGCACTAGTTCTTGCATAGCAGCCCCAGCCATGCCATCTGCAACCACGACCGGTCCTGATACCTGTGGCAGTTACGGAAAGCATAATGATACAACTTCAGAATCCAAGGCAATAACGTTAAAGTTTCCAAACAAATAGTTTAATGGAAATATAAGATCAAAGGGACCATTGATACAAGATATATATCTGCAACAACGATCAGAGCAACTGAACATACATTATGATCCTCAATGAAGCGTAAATAAACTCGTATCAAGACATCAAGAGTTTACAACTGCGTACAGACACCCAATGGTCTTCCCTTTTGTCACATCAAAGGGCAAAGGATGAACAGACTCTAAATTAGAGACATTCAAATTCAGAATAAAGTCGGATGCTTCCATACTAAATTGCCAACATCAACAAGTTAAACAGCTCAATTTGCATATTTCAACTAATAATCAAAACTAAATGCATATCTTACTCTTAGAAGTTAGAACTAGATTTAAAACAACAAAAAATACACGAAGTGAAACTAAATCCAGATGAGTCAGCCCGATTCTATCTGAACACACCAATTACATCAAAATAAAAACAAATGATCGAGAAGCAGGACATACTTTACGAACATAACCATATTCGCTCTCCTTCTCGGAATCTTCGAAGGTGGTCAAGCCAGCTCCGTAAACAGCCGGCATTCTGAAACAGATATGAGATCGGACACCAGAAAATCAAGAAGTAGAAAGCGTTAAACCTGGACTTGAATTTGAAGATATGTGGTGTTTCACCAAAAAGAACAGATCAAATCCAAAAATCTCGGGGGTTTGGGTCGATCACTCAACAGGAGAGACAGCAAGAGATGAAGTTTGAGTGTGACAAAGAAACACGACTCGTGGAGATGGAGGGACAACGTGAAACTGTGAATGGCAAATATATGATTGTGATGGTCAGTTAGTGAGGGTGGGATCGGGTACGGTGAGCCGTACAGTTAATGGTCCTTTGTCGTCATCTCATTAATTAACTGCTTCCCAACTTTCCCAGCATGTTCCCAGGATTTCGTGTTTAACTTTTCGTTTCATAAAGTTGAAATTATTTTTTTTTTTTTTGGTCAAAGAAATTATTTTGTTAAATAAAGGCGAAAGAGGCAAAAATCCCTATAAAATATTATTTTTCCATTTAAAATTGCATGATATTATTTTTTCCATTTGAATTGTGTTTTAACCATAGTGATAATTATATTTGTTCAATTTTTTTAGCTAGTTTTTATTTTAAATTATATGATCAAACATGCTAAAAAAAATATCAACATATTTATGGTTCAAGATAATGGTTTGATTTGATTATTTAGACTTAGTTTGGCACTTTAACTTATTAATATTTATGATTTAAATTAAAATTTTCATGAGATCTTTTATTTTATTTTTGTTTATTTGAAAGTAAGTAAAAAATATTGAAAACTTTAAAAGGGTATAAAACCCATTAGTTCAAAAGTCATGAGTTAATTCAGGGGTACCTTAGAGTAAGCAGGCTTTTCAAACCCCGACCCTTTTAGGTTGTCTTATCAAGGGCCAAGATGACCTATTTTCGCACCTATTTCTAAGTTTTCATATATATTGATGTTCCTTGTATATCTTTCTCTCATGAATATATCATTTTTATTATTATTTTCAAGGCATAAATCTTTTTTTATTATTCAAAAATTAGAAATTCAAAAAACTAAGAAATTTGGTAAATTATCCTTCACAAATATTTTCAACCCCTAAATTACATAAAATTTCCCTAAATTTATAACCATGCGCAATTAGCTTCCTTCACCATTAAAATTTAATCATAAATCATCCTGAGCTTTTTCTTATTTTCTTTAAATCCTCCTAAACTTTCAAGTACATACAGACCACAAACTATTAATCTTATGTCCCCTTAAACTTTACTTTTGTAGGTATGTAACCCCTCAAACTTTAGATTTTATGCAGATAAATCCCTAAAATCTAATCTATTTGTAGATTAATCATGAACCCAAACTAATAGTATAAAGTTATATATATACATATACAAATTCAGGCTGATTTATTTGTAAACTTATAAAAATTTGCTTCAATTATTTTTTTTTGTATTCAATCACCTAACAAATCGCCAGATTGCCACGTATGACAATCATAATGTCATGATCCACTAATTAATTTGACCAAAAACGCTTTAACCTGATTAATTAATAACTAGCAAAAAAGCTCTGAATGAGAGACTGACTTTTGTAAAAAATTAAT
Organism: Acacia acuminata; assembly: GCA_019022655.1. Lineage (NCBI taxonomy): Eukaryota > Viridiplantae > Streptophyta > Magnoliopsida > Fabales > Fabaceae > Acacia > Acacia acuminata. The sequence continues at coordinate 841,112 of JAFJYI010000036.1, forward strand.
AATAATGATGTTAGCTAAATGAGATGGTTGCTTTGTTTAATTGAATCATAGCCCAAACCATATTTCATATTAGAGATCTAATCCTTTGAGACTGACTTGTGAGATGTGTGCTTTTTAGAATCCGTTTTGGTGGATAGGCACAAAGCACCTATCCCATCTGAACTGTCTAGCTGAGATCTGAACAGTCTAGATTTGATTTTTTTTAAAAATAGATGATTTTTGAGTAAAAGAATCATTTTTTAAAAGTATATTAGTTAAGAGATTATCTTCATTTTAGATTTTCAACCCATTAAAGATAATTTCTTTAAAAAAAATCAGAACTAAACGGTCTAAATAGAATAGGTGTCTGGTGCCTATCCAAACAGTTCCGTGTTTTCCTATCTCAATAATATAAAATCATCTTAATAGTCTGTTTTTCAAAGACAAAATTTGTCAGAATATAATAGTCAATATATTCCTCATCAATGATCTCCGATCTATATTTATGCATTTAAAACTGTGGTCATATGGGTGAAGTCATCATTTGCTTGCGCATAAAGAGAGAATTTATCACTTTGAACTTTTCTTTTTGGTAAACCAAATGTGTAACTTTTCTCATAAGTTCCTGTACGTGGGGATGAAGGAAAGAAATGGAATGCACTTTTACATATTAGCATGTTTAGGAAAGCGTTCCCAAAGCATTGAGGAGCCCAAACGCGCAGTGACTAGCTTTTTTTTTTTTTTTTTTTTCCATCTAACTTTTTTTACTTTTGAAAAGTGACCTTTTATCAAAAGCCACAGGATATAACATATGACGTTTTGACGGTGAGGTATGGAGTGGTAATAAATTTTGACATAGGTCCCACAATATATTAATTTTTCATATTTATTTAATATTTTTATTCTTTATAATATATATTTTTTATGCCTACATTTACAATATATTAATTATTTCATATTTCTTATAATTAAGTATTTTACTAGTTTTAAGTTTTTTCCAATAATAATGAACTATTTTTATTTCTTTTATAATTATAATTATAATATTTTCTTAAAACTATTACAATATATACATATAATATGTATTATTTAATAAGATTCAAGTCATTTTCAATAATTTTTCATCTAAACTTGATTTTCAGATAATCATCCGAACACACATAATTATGATTTTCATAAAAATAATATTAATATATGTAGTTCTCCTCCTGGCCCTTATTATAAGGTATCAACTAGTAATTGTTTTTTGTCCTTTTTATAAGGCTTTTTTTTTTCTTCTAAAGCACATTAATTATTTTTTTTTCTACGTATGCCCATAATTAATAAAGGGAGTAGGTAAGAGTAATAATAATATAATATTAGGGTCTAGTGCAATTAGTAGAGGTAATATTGGAAGTTACTTAAATTGTAGGATAACTTTATTGACTTTAACTGTTTTTATTGGTTTGTAAGAATTGTTAGTTGGTGCCTTATAATAAAGACCAAAATGAGTATTAAATAAGATTCATGATCTTTTCAGTTTTTTCGATCTCAACTGACTTTTCAAAGAATAATCCAAACACGTTTCGTTTGGAAAAAAAGCTACTTCTATGACCATCAATTCAAATACAAATCACATTTAACATCTAACTTTTTTTATATTACTTATACAAAAATCAGATATAAAATAAGTTATTTTTCTCACTGCTACCCAAACGGGCACAAATATCTATATCTATATTTGACAATTACTGAAAGTATTGAGTAGTCCAAGCTCAAAAGCCTAAGCCTATAGTGTTATCTATTTACAGTAGTATTACCGGATGATTTGAAGGTAGGGTGAGCATGAAACCCACAACCCGGTGAGCTCGCCCACAACCCAATGCAATTGAGTCATTTTGAGCCCGCCCCAAAAAGCCCATAATGGGTTGGGTTAAAACCCGCTTATTTAAAACTTAAATGTGCGGGCTATGGGCGCACCTTCAGGCTACCCAAACCCGCCCATTTAGTTATATATATATTTTTTTTATTAACTATATGGACACTTGGACAATAATACGTCACATTGTCATGAAATACTCATTCCCCATTTAACCATTCCCCCACTTGGAGTTTGAAATCAAAATTATATTATGATAACACTTGTCTAAATTTAGATTCTTTTGTGTGAATTATGATTATTGAATTTTGAAGATTCATATTTCAGAATTTAGAATGATAAATTTGGGTGAATACTTAATACTTATATATATTTTTCTCCAAAAAATAAACTTGTCAAATGTAAATGGGTTACCCAAAACCCGGTCAGCCCGCCCATTTATATGTTAACCCATTCAACATGGGTTAGAATGGGTTGAGGTACGGGTATGAGTTAGCCCATACCCATTCAAAGTTAAATGGGCGGGCTATGGGTTTAGGCATGGGTTGCCCAACCCGCCCATTACTCTGCCCTAACTGAAGGGAGGACCAAATGTGTTTTGTACGATATAAGCCACAGGCTTCTTGAGGAGGGCACAAATCATACATGTATTGAAGTTCATTTACTATTTCTTCTCAACCGCTTGCTTCACAACCTTCAGTTGAAGAGAAAGATGATCGTGTGGGTTTGTGAGCACTTAAAATGAGTACTTCTATACTTTACAAAGACAAAACTCCTCTAGCACTTAAATGTAGTAATGTTGCCTGTTTCTATTAAAAAGTTAACAGTTAAAGTCAATTTTTTAATGGTCAACATTAGTTTTTTAATGGAATTGGTAACATTGCTACATTTTGAAACTTCTGAGGCAACTTTAAAACAAGAAAAACTTCCTGAGAAACTTTGCTCCTGTGTCTGTACTTTCAAGGCCAACTAGCTACTTAACCCTTTTCGTTTCATAAAGTTGACATCTTTTGTTAAGAGGCAAAAATCCCTACAAAATCTGTAAATTTTGCTGTAGAATTAACTAAATGCTCTTATATTATTTTTCCATTTAAACTTGCATGATATTATTTTTTTTTTCCATTTGAATTGTGTTTTAACCATAGTGATAATTATATTTGTTCAATTGTTTTACCTAGTTTTTATTTTAAATTATATGATCAAACATGATACAAAAATATCAAGATATTTATGTGTCTATATAGATTATATGTCTATTATGGTTCAAGATAATGGTTTGATTTGATTTAGTTTTGATTATTGAGACTTAGTTTGGAGTTTGGCACTTTAACTTATTAATATTTATGATTTAAATTAGAAATTTCACGAGATCTTTTTTTTTTTTTTTTTTTTTTTTGGAAATTAAGTAAAAAATATTGAAAAATTTAAAAGGGCATAAAACCTATTAGTTTGAGAGTCAAAAACTAATTTAGGGGTACTTTAGGGTAAGCAGACTTTTCAAACTCCAACCTTTTTAAGTTTGAGCTGTCAAGAGTGGGATGACCTATTTTCACACCTCTTTCCAAGTTTTCATATATATTGATGCTCTTATATATCTTTCTCCCATGAATATATCATTTTTATTATTATTTTCAAGGCATAAATCTTCTTTTGTTATTTAAAAATGAGAAATTCAAAATACTAAGAAATTTGGTAAATTATCCTTCACAAATATTTTCAACTCCCTAAATTACATAAAATTTCCCTAAATTTATAACCATGCGCAATTAACTTCCTTCACCATTAAAATTTAATCATTAATCATCCTAAGCTTTTTCTTATTTTCTTTAAATCCTCCTAATTTTTCAAGTACATACAGACCACAAACTATTAATCTTATGCCCCCTTAAACTCTACTTTTGTAAGTATTTAACCCCTCAAACTTTAGATTTTATGCAGATAAATCCCTAAAATTTAATCCGTTTGTAGATTAATCATGAACCCAAACTAATAGTATAAAGTTATCTATATACATATACAAGTTCAGGCTGATTTATTTGTAAAGTTATAAAAATTTGCTTCAATGAGATTTTTTTTTTTTTTTTTTTTAAATTCAATCACCTAACAAATCGCCACCATTGCCACGTATGACAATCATAATGTCATGCTCCACTAATTAATTTGACCAAAAACGCTTTAACCTGATTAATTAATAACTAGCAAAAAAGCTCTGAATGAGAGACTGACTTTTGTAAAAAATTAATAATGATGATGTTAGCTAAATGAGATGCTTGTTTTGTTTAATTGAATCATAGCCCAAACCATATTTTCATATTAGAGATCTAATCCCTTGAGACTGACTCATGAGATGTGTGCTTTTCAGAACCCGTTTTGGTGAATAGGCACCAGGCACCTATCCCATCTGAACCGTTTAGTTGGGATCTAAACGGTCCAGATTTGATTTTTTTAAACAGGTGATTTTTGAGTAAAAGAATCATTTTTTGAAAACATATTAGTTAAAAGATTATCTTTATTTTAGATTTTCAACCCATTAAAATATTTTTTTTGAAAAAAATCATATCTAAACGGTCCAAATGGAATAGACGTCTGGTGCCTATCCAAATGGTTCCGTGCTTTCCTATCTCTATAATATAAAATCATCTTAATACTCTGTTTTTGAAAGACAAGATTTGGCAGAATATAATAGGCAATATATTCCTCATCAATGATCTCTGATCTATATTTATGCATTTAAAACTTCGGTCATATGGGTGAAGTTCATGATTTGCTTGCGCATAAAGAGAGAATTTATCACTTTGAACTTTTCTTTTTGGTAAACAAAATGTGTCACTTCATAAGTTCCTGTACGTGGGGAATGAAGCAAAGAAATGGAATATACTTTTACATATTTTGAGTAGCCCAAACGTGCAGTGACTAGTAGCTTTTTTTTTTTTTTTTTTTTTCATCTGACTTTTACCCAAAAAGTGACCTTTTATCAAAAGCCACTGAGCCCAGCGTTACGGACATTCACGATGAGGGATTCACATTATATGCTTCTTTTTTATATATGTTTCTTAGGTGTTTGTATCTCTAATTAGAAGGTTCAAATATTTTTTTATTTTCTTAAAATTTTTTATATTTTGTATTTATTTAGATTAGACTATATGATGTATCCTGAATTTTTTATTGTACCCAATATCTCAGATTAATTAATTTTCAAGATAATGGTGTTATAGGGAAAATATAAAAATTTCAAGATACAACATATAGTTTAATCTAAATAAATAGAATATATAAAAAAAAATTAAAAAAATGTTTCAACCCTCTAATTAGAGGGACAAGCACCAAAGAAGCATGTAAGGAAGAAGCGTAGAATGTGAACTGAGTTGCAATGGGAATAAATTTTGACATAGGTCCCACAATATATTAATTATTTCATATTTATTTAATATTTTTATGCTTTATAATATACATTTTTATCCCTACATCTACAATATATTAATTATTTCATATTTCTTATAATTAAGTATTTTACTAGTTTTAAGTTTTTTCCAATAATAATGAACTATTTTTATTTCTTTTATAATTATAATTATAATATTTTCTTAAAACTATTACAATATATACATATAATATGTATTATTTAATAAGATTCAAGTCCTTTTCAATAATTTTTCATCTAAACTTGATTTTCAAATAATCATCCGAACACATACATATAATTATGATTTTCATAAAAATAATATTAATATATGTAGTTCTCCCCTGCAGTTCTTATTATAAGGTATCAACTAGTAATTTTTTTTGTCCTTTTTATAAAGCATTTGTTTGTTTCTAAAGCGCATTAATTATTTTTTTTCCATGAATGCCCATAATTAATAAAGATAGTATAGGTAAAAGTAATAATTAATATAATATTAGGGTCTGGTGCAATTAGTAGGGGTAATATTGGAAGTTACTTAAATTATAGGACAACTTTATTGACTTTAACTGTTTGTATTGGTTTGTGAGAATTCTTAGTTGGTGCCTTATAATAAAGACCAAATGGAGTATTCAATAAGATTTATGATCTTTTCAGTCTTTTTCATCTCAGCTGACTTTTCAAATCATAATCCAAACACGTTTCCGTTTGGAAAAAAGCTACTCCTACCACCGTCAATCCAAATACAAATCACATTTACAATTTGATTTTTCTTTCTATATTACTTATACAAAAATCAGATAGAAAATAAGTCATTTTCCATACTACTACCCAAACAGGCACACTATTACTGAAAGGATTGAGCATTCCAAGCTCAAAAGCCTAAGCCTATAGTGTCATCTATTTACAGTAGTATTACCGGATGAGCTGAAGGGAGGACCAAATGTGTTTTGTACAATATAAGCCACAGCCTTCTTGAGGAGGGCACAAATCATACATGTATTGAAGTTCATTTACTATTTCTTCTCAACCGCTTGCTTCACAACCTTCAGTTGAAGAGAAAGATGATCGTGTGGGTTTGTGAGCACTTAAAATAAGTACTTTTACACTTTACAAGACAAAACTCCTCTAACACTTAAATGTAGTAATGTTGCCTATTTTCATTAAAAACTTAATAGTCAACATCAATTTTTTCATGATCAACATTAATTTTTTAACGGAACAGGTAATATTGCTACGTTTTGAAACTTCTAACGCAACATTAAAACAAGAAAAACTTCTTGGGAAACTTTGCTCCTGTGCCTGTACTTAGAAGGCCAACTGGCTACTTAACCCTTTTCTTTTCATAAAGTTGACATTTTTTGTTTAGAGGCAAAAATCCCCACAAAATCTATAAATTTTGTCGCGGAATTAACTAAATGCTCTTATATTATTTTTCCATTTAAACTTGCATGATATTATTTTTTTCATTTGAATTGTGTTTTAACCACAGTGATAATTATATTTGTTCAATTGTTTTACCTAGTTTTTATTTGAAATTGTTTTAAATTATATGATCAAACTTGATACAAAAATATCAAGATATTTATGTGTCTATATAGATTATATGTCTATTATGGTTCAAGATAATGGTTTGATTTGATTTAGTTTTGAGTATTGAGACTTAGTTTGGAGTTTGGCACTTTAACTTGTTAATATTTATGATTTAAATTAAAAATTTCATGAGATTTTTTATTTTATTTTTGTTTATTTGAAAGTAAGTAAAAAATATTGAAAACTTTAAAAGGGTATAAAACCCATTAGTTCAAAAGTCATGAGTTAATTAGGGGTACCTTAGGATAGCGAGGCTTTTCAAACCCACGACCCTTTTAGGTGTGAGCTCGTCAAGAGCCAGGATGACCTATTTTCACACTTCTTTCTAAGTTTTCATATATATTGATGCTCTTGTATATCTTTCTCTCATGAATATATCATTTTTATTATTATTTTCAAGGCATAAATCTTCTTTTATTATTTAAAAATTAAAAATTCAAACAACTAAGAAATTTGGTAAATTATCCTTCACAAATATTTTCAACTCCCTAAATTACATAAAATTTCCCTAAATTTATAACCATGCGCAATTAACTTCCTTCACCATTAAAATTTAATCATAAATCATCCTAAGCTTTTTCTTATTTTCTTTAAATCCTCCTAAACTTTCAAGTACATACAGACCACAAACTATTAATCTTATGCCCCCTTAAACTCTACTTTTGTAAGTATTTAACCCCTCAAACTTTAGATTTCATGCAGATAAATCCCTAAAATCTAATCTATTTGTAGATTAATCATGAACCCAAACTAATAGTATCAAGTTATCTATATACCTATACAAGTTCAAGCTGATTTATTTGTAAAGTTATAAAAATTTGCGGCTATTATTATTTTATTATTTTTTTTTTTTTTTTGTATTCAATCACCTAACAAATCGCCACCATTGCCACGTATGACAATCATAATGTCATGCTCCACTAATTAATTTGACCAAAAACGCTTTAACCTGATTAATTAATAACTAGCAAAAAAGCTCTGAATGAGAGACTGACTTTTGTAAAAAATTAATGATGATGTTAGCTAAATGAGATGCTTGTTTTTTTTAATTGAATCATAGCCCAAACCATATTTTCATATTAGAGATCTAATCCCTTGAGGCTGACCCGTGAGATGGGTGCTTTCCAGAACCCGTTTTGGTGGATAGGCACCAGGCACCTATCCCATCTGAACCGTCTAGTTGGGATCTGAATGGTCCAGATTTGATTTTTTTTAAACAGATGATTTTTGAGTAAAAGAATCATTTTTTGAAAACATATTAATTAAGAGACTATCTTCATTTTAGATTTTCAACCCATTAGAATAATTTTTTTTTTAAACAAAAAAAAAAATCAGATCTAAGCGGTCTAAATGGGATAGGCGCCTGGTACCTATCCAAACGGTTCCGTGCTTTGCTATCTCTATAATATAAAATCATCTTAATACTCTGTTTTTCAAAGACAAGGTTTAGCAGAATATAATAGTCAATATATTCCTCATCAATGATCTCTGATCTATATTTATGCATTTAAAACTGCGGTCATATGGGTGAAGTCATGATTTGCTTGCGCATAAAGAGAGAATTTATCACTTTGAAATTTTCTTTTTGGTAAACCAAATGTGTAACTTTTCTCATAAGTTCCTGTACGTGGGGAATGAAGCAAAGATATCGAATATACTTTTACATATTAGCAGCAAAGTGTTCCCAAAGCGTTGAGAACCCAAGCACGCAGTGTCTAGCAGCTTTTTTTTTTCCATTTAACTGTTACTTGAAAAGTGACCTTTTATCAAAAGCCACTGACCCAAGCATTTCAACAGACGTTTTGAGGGTGAGTATGCAATGGGAATAAATTTTGACAGAGGTCCCACAATATATTAATTATTTCATATTTATTTAATATTTTTATGCTTTATAATATATATTTTTAATGCCTACATTTACAATATATTAATTATTTCATATTTCTTAAAATTAAGTATTTTACTAGTTTTAAGTTTTTTCCAATAATAATGAAATATTTTTATTTCTTTTATAATTATAATTATAATATTTTCTTAAAACTATTACAATATATACATATAACAAGACTTTCTTCCCAACGCACAGATATGTAAAAGTTGCACATGGGTTAAATGGAAGAACACATGCTACAATATAATAACAAAAAACACTCGTAAGATCATCATATTATTTGAAATCAAGGTTTTGAAAAACTTCTCTATACACAATATTTGTTGTAGTACTAATAATTTATTGAATTCATCCAATATAAGTATTGTCAAACCCTTGAAACTCTTGACCCTAGATTATGTAACATATAACTGCCCATGTGAAAAAAGCTGGGCTCATAAGGTAAAGACCTACATCTGACATTGATTGACCTTTGCTTTTGTTTATCGTCATTGCAAATGAAATTATGATTGGAAATTGCCTCATTGTCATATTGAAAGGCAATTTAGATTCAGATGGGTTCATATCCATTCTGTGTATCAAAATCTCTTCACTAACGCTTATGTCATTCAATGCATTTGCCTTAATGACATTCTTGCCAAGTTGTGTTACTTGTAGCCTTGTACCATTGCACATGCTAGTTTGCTAAATCAATATTTCATATTAACATAACTGGTACACTTACTTTCAAAACCAATTTATGATGAGGAATACCTGAACATTATTGCACTTAGATATTATGTGTCATACAAATCCTCTAAACTTCTGTTTGCCTAATGCTGCACGACTTATAGAATCCAAACTAAAATACTCCCTGGATCACTTCGCAACAAAGAACAAATGTATTCATTCAATATGTCAACATTTTCAATTAAAGGAGTTAGAATGGTCTGTTGTTGAGGTAATCAACGTCAACAACACGTTCAACTAAATTTGGATAGGTAGAATGAATGATGGACTTAATTGAATTACAATCATCATGTAGCAACAACTCGGAGGGTATTGAAATGTCGCAATACCATCATGTAGTAATCCAATATTTTCGTCTCCAACTTGTAGCAACCATTCTGAAAATGTTTTTATTTTTTCTTGTTCAACTGGATCACTTGAAGCTTTTAGCCTCATATTCTTAGTTAGGCAAAGTAATCTGCATTCTTTCAAATAAGAAGCATTGATAGCTACATATACGATTTCAGCACGACCACTTTTAGTTATAACCAGTAGGATTTGCCTGAAATCACCACCCATCACGATACATTTTCCCCCAAATATCGAATTGCACTTCATTAAATCCCGCAACATTTAATCAAAACCTTAATACAATGTCTCTTAATCATTGGAGCTTCATCCCAAATAATGAGATCAGTAGCTTTCATTAAATTTGTAGTTGGTGAATTATGAGTAACTGAACATATAGAATCTTCATTTACATCAATAGGAATACAGAACCTTAAATGTGCAGCTCTACCTGATGGTAGTAGAGTTTCTGCTATCCCACTGGATGCTATATTAAGGATGATTCCATTGTTTCCCCTTACGGAAACTATCAATGCATTCCATATGAATGTTTTACCTGGTCCACCAAAATCATGCACAAAGAAGAAACCCCTATTTTTGAAGAAATTCAACCTATTATCTCAGAAAACACTAAAGCGATGAACCACAAATCACATATGAGATGCTTGCTTTGTTTAATTGAATCATTGCCCAAACCATCTTTTCGTATTAGAGATCTGATATGATCCCTTGAGTCTGACCCGTGAGATGTGTGCTTTCCTATCTCTCTAATATAAAATCATCTTAATACTTTGCTTTTCAAAGATAAGATTTAGCAGAATATAATACTCAATATGTTCCTCATCAACGATCTCTGATCTATATTTATGCATTTAAAACTGCGGTCATATGGATGAAAATCATGATTTGATTGCACATAAAGAGAGAATTTATCGCTTTGAACTTTTCTTTTTGGTAAACAAAATGTGTCACTTTTCTCATAAGCTCCTTTATGTGGGGAATGAAGGAAAGAAATGGAATATACTTCTACATAGTTGAAGAGCCTAGACGCACAGTGACTAGCAGCTTTTTTTCCATTTAACTTTTACCTAAAAAGTGATTTCTTATCAAAAGCCACTAACCCAAGTGTTCTAGCGGATGTTGGATGTTTGAGGTATGCAGTGGGAATAAATTTTGTCATGGGTCCCACAATATATTAATTATTTCATATTTATTATAATTAAGTATTTTGCTAGTTTTAAGTTTTTCCAATAATAATTAACTATTTTTATCTTAAAATTATTACAATATATACATATAATATCAATATATTATTTAACAAGGTTCAAGTCATTTTCAGTAATTTTTTATATCTAAACTTGATTTTAGATAATCATCCGAACTCATATAATTATGATTTTTCAGGAAAAAAAACAATGTTAATATATGTAGTATTCAATAAGATTCATGTTATTTTCAATCATTTTCCATCTTAAAACTGACTTTTCATATCATAATCCAAAAATGTTTCCCTTTGGAAAAAAGTTATGTCTACCACCGTCAATCCAAATACAAATCACATTTACAATCTGACTTTTTTCTTATATTATTTATGCAAAAATCAAATAGAAATTAAGTCACTTCTCACACTACTAACCCGAAGAGGCTCAATATCTGTATCTATATTTGACTATTACTGGAAGTATTGAGTATTCCAAGCTCAAAAGCCTAAGCCTATAGTCTCATCTATTTACAGTAGTATTACCGGATAAGCTGAAGGGAGGACCAAATGTGTTTTGTACAATATAAGCAATTACAGACACAGCCTTCTTGAGGAGGGCACAAATCATACATGCATTGAAGTTCATTTACTATTTCTTCTCAACCGCTTGCTTCCCAACCTCCAGTTGAAGAGAAAGATGAGCGTGTGGGCACTTAAAATAAGTACTTTTACGCTTTATAAGACAAAACTCCTTTAACATATTTACTAGCATATTTACCTTGGATAGCGTAAAATTGCTTAAAATAAGCTGATCCAAACAAATGCAGTCTGGATCATGTAAATACACCTGGATCCAAACAAATCGAGTTTGGGGTAAACACACCTGGATCATGTACAGAGTACTCAGTGTCTCTGCTCCGAGAAGTAGATGCTTCACAAAGATTAGACACAATGTGTGTCGGGCCCACATGCCCTGTATCTATCTCTCTCTAAGAAGCAAAGAAAGAGAACTCACGTGAATGTAATTTATGTGAGCAAACTGTTCCATCGTTGTTGAAGGGCCTCATATGCCATAGAACAAGGTGTAGCCACCAACTGGAGTCTTCCATCTATGACAGTCTCAGTCGCTAGGCTCAGCCTTGATAGTGTATTCACGGCCTTGTCAATTGACATTTCAACCTGCTATTTTCAAGTTGTTAATTAATACTCTCTCCAATTCTTAATATAAGAGCTAAATAACTAATTTGCGGATATTAAGGAAATTAATTTAGTTTACTTTATATAACAAATGTGTGTAGGTTTCTCTAGAATACCATTTCTAATAATGTGCATTGCAACTAATCCTTGATAGAAACCCTCTTACTATATGAACTCAATAGGGATACTTTGGGGAAAAATTATGAAGTTGGGAGATAAAGTGGAAAATAGACACTTTATCTAGTTCCTATATTTTGGACTGGAGGTAGTACTATTTCATACAGTCACGATTGTCACCACAATTGCCATATGAGCATTAAAGAGAGAATAATCAAGCATTACCTTCACTTTAAAGGCTTCGTACATAAACCTCTCACATTTGTCTTGAACACTTTGTCGACAAGTGACCTACATGTAGGAATTTAGTTAAGTATAATGATGCACATCTCCTCTAGAGTTTCAATAGTCTAATGACACGGGAGGAACAAACCTGACCCTTCTCTGCTTTGAGCAGAATGGCATAAGCCAAAATAGCTTCCTTGTACTGCAATTGTAAGTATCAGCAGCTATTAAGTTTCTTGATGGGTAAAGACATCAGTATGCATCTAAACTTTAAGACTGGAAAGTTAAATAGGGCAAGACTTTTCACTTCAGTTCATAAATTTTCAAGATTTCAGTCAAGACACTCAATTTCATAACATTAATCACATGTAATCAGGTCATAATTGTCAATATCTACCATAATTATATTACCTGTCAAGTGAATCTGATCATGATCTAATTGAAAATTGAACACCAGCAGATAATATATTTCCAAAAGGCCTTCCTAAATCATGTCTTTCCAAGTTCGTAACATAAAAAGGTGAGACAAAAACTTCAAACGAAGAATTAAGGAACTGATCTAAAAAGGGAAATTTTTTATATCGCCCTTCTACACTGTGAAATAGTGGTAAGTGGTAACCAATTATAGAAATGGAATATAGTGTACTTGCCAGACTAAAATTCATGTTATTACTACTTGGATACTTTTATGAAGGCAACCAAAACTTACACTGCTGCATATGCAGAATAATTTGTGGTTCTTATTTTGTTGAACTATCTAACTTCAAAAGTTGGAAAGATAAATGCAACAAAAAGGAGGGAGAGAGTTTCTCACTTGCTGCTGCTCAGAAGCATCTAGAAGAAAATGAACAGAGCCAAAGCCACTGGCTAATGTTTTCTCATAAAGAGTCTTGTTGACTAATAGCTGCAATAAAACATCCACACAACTCAAATTTGCGTTTACACAAATTGAGGCATAAGTCATCATTAATTCATTATCATCTCTTGCGTGAGAATCTTAGATAGTATGTAAAGGAATATCATGTTAACTCACCTGATACCGATCCCATGTCTGCTTGTAACCTAAGACTACACGAGTGACGTATATTATTAGAGCACTTATAGCAACCACATCAAGAAATATAGCTGACCTGTCATAACAATTAAAATATTGTTACAGGCACTCATAATTTGTTCAAAAATCCAAAACAGGGGATAGATCAATTCAAAAGTCGCAAAATGTAGCAGAATGACAGTTCATAATATGTTTAACTCAACAATTTCTGCATGTAGCTTGCAGACGTATACTGTCAAGCTTGACAATATTTTTCTTAACAGGGGATAGATTATGAACAGAAGGAAAAAAAAACTCAAAGGATTCGGGAATAAATATGCTTTGTGAATAACATATTCCAGATTCTTAAAGCATGGTTTACCAAGAATCAGAAAAATCAAATTACAATTAAGTCCAACCCCTGATAAAAATTTGCAGCAAGGTTTTTCATAATAGTTAATTTGAGAACTAAGATATACATACGGTGAAGATAAGACATTCTCAAATTTGTAGTTAATGACGAATGCCAAAAGCCCCAGTATTGAAGCAGCATCCAAGCGGACCTGTGATGTCAAAGTTGATGTCATCGGGCTAAACAACACAGGATAAAGAAACCTTCACTTTAAACAAACAGCATCATATCATGAAATTCTAATTAAATTAACAAAAAAGGAAAGCATGACAACCTTTCAATAATTTATTACCAGAAATATTTAAGCTAGTAGTGAAAGTTTTAGCTGATTAGTACATACAGTGTCTATGACGCGGAATGATAGCTTTTTGTGAGGGAAAATAACCTGCAAACAACATTTAACAACATCTGAGGAGTTAAACAATAATTATATTTCCAAAGAAGAAACATTACATCAGAAGCAACATTTTGAAGATCTTAATAACCAAAATTTATGACTAATGACATATGAGACAACTGATAGTCCCTGCAGTTGCATAAGTTTTACCGATAAATCCGGAATAGGAATTCTTTCATAGATCTTTAGCTGCAACTCTGGAACTGAAGCTTTATCTTTGGCATCTCTTTCACTGACCTCCTTAGTATAAAGTAAAATTAACTCTTCAAATGCTGGCTCCTATAATGAAAGTATATCAGCGAACAACTTATTTACATGGCTATAAGTCTATAACTGTATAATAAAACATCACTTCCAGCAAAGAACTCAATTTCTTATTTACTATCACAAGTTTCAACTAGGGAACACAACTATTTTTTTCTTAATGGAAACAGCATAAACATAATAGTTGGCACTTGGCACAAAGAAATTTGCAAAAAGAAAAAGGGGAAAAATGGCATAATTTATATCACTCAAAAGAAGTTGGATGATGGAATAATAAGACTGTACCATACTCTACCCAAAACATATTTAATTATAAATTTAATACTTGATATACCAAAACATGATACTCCTCCGGCTCTAAATGTACCACCTAGATTGTAATCATTTTGATCAAAATAGACGTAATTGTGGTTTATGCTCTGCGTGAGGAAGTGAATCTAGTGCACTTTTTAATTTCATGAGAGAAAGAAGTATAGATTTTCCACACAAAGGGGGGAAGTCATGTAATTTAAACATCTTACTAAAGAGGAAACTGCATTTTACTTAATTCATACTTCTATACAGCATTAAACAATTGCAAAAATATGTGCATAGTGACAAATGACAAATACCTGGAGAACTGACTGTGAGAAAAGTATGGAAAGAGAAGTTTTCAACATCTTCCAGGGATTATTTCCACAGTATTTCCGTGTTGCAGGCCTCCATATATCACTTAGTGACATCCTTGGCAAGAAAGTAGGCCTGGATGGATAATTCTATTGCTGTGTCATCTCACAAGATGATGTTTCAACTAAGTTACACCTAAAACTTGCAAATTAAAAAATTTACTAAGCACATAAACTAAGTTGCCATGAAAAATTTTATATGACCTCAAAAGAGTTATATATTATTTCATAGATATATTATCTTTCCAATTACATTAGGTCTACTACATGGCTTCAGTTTTATATCAAGTCCACCCATTATGATCCTTAATTGACAAAATAAATCAAAAAATATACGATATAGACTAAATCCGTTTGAGTCTTTTAGAGTTTTATGATTCACAAATCTGTACAATCCAGCTGTACTATGCTGTGCCAAGCAATTTGAGCACAAACGTCTAGGAATCAGCCTCTGATGTTAATGGAGGTTGAAAGCATCACCATTCAAATAGAGTTTATGTTTACCTAGAAGCCGTGAGGTAAATATCATGTCATCAAAGAAGCTGTCTGTGTTTGACACAGATCAAATTCTTGGCATTCATGTCAATGCTCCCACAGTATTGAATGGTACTACTTTTATGAACAAAAACTGTCAAACTTAAATAATTTAATGTTTGTTAAATACTTCTTATATGTTTTAAGGCATATTTCGGTATACTTCGCAGTGCTTTCTTACTAATATATCAATACTTTCACAGTTGTATATATTTTTAAAATAAATGTCCATGCTGCATCCAATCCAGACATGTCATTTTGTCTGTGCTTCATCTATCTTGTGTGTATGCTTCATAGCCTAAAATTATCACAGCATCTAGTAGAAATGAAACCAGCATATTTCATGGAGAAATAAAATGACTGATATCATGTGTGAATAAAAGAAGCATCTAGAAGAGCAAAATAAGTAAAAAAAATTATGAAGAGCAAACAAACCTCAGGTAAGGTTCAAGAGAATTAGTATCATTGTCGACCTCAAAAGTTGTTTCACGTGTTGGGGGAATAAGTCCAATCCAAGAAAGCAACCTCCTAAAGAGCTTTTCACGGGGACCAACTGGTGACAAAATCCCTTCATATCGAGCTACTGCCTTCTGTGCTGCCAGCCCAATAGGGAGTTCTCCATCATTTAACTCGTTTAACCATCGTTGTTCATCTGAATCGCTGCCATTATAGAGTAATGATTTCTGAAATATTGACACTTCATTTAGCCAAAGCTTCAATCTATCTGTCCACTTTTGTACTTCTGGTTCCTGACTTGCATTTTTACAAAGCTGCATAAGAGTATAAAACATGTTAAAAATGATATTTAAAGAAATAAAACTCAGATACAACTTTCACATGAGTCAAAAGGAATTTATTATTTTCTATATTTGACAAGCTAGACCTAAATGAATATATTTTTATGTTGGCTAACAACAACAACAAGCCTTATCCCACTAGGTGGTGTTGGCCAAAAGAAGGGAAAAAGAATATATTTGTCAACAAAATATGAGTGAAGACTTCCACTTGCCATGCTTGACAAATGATATATGAATAAATATCTAAGATTTATGTTAGTGGTGGAAAAGCTAAATGATGGAACTGCCAAAAAACAATGACCTCATTTATCCAAGTGCCAAGTTTCCCTAAGGGTTTTGATATAATAGAGAAGATTCTTCGCAGAAGTCTAGACTGAAGGTAATCCAATTTTTCAACAATTAATAGGCCCTTCTGCTTCTCAGTTGCATATCCCCGCCTACAATAGAAAAGCGGCGATACGTTATTCTTGCATAAACAGAAGAAATATGCTAAATTTTGTAAATTATTCTTATCTCAAACATTACTTGAATCCAGAAGCTTTATTTTACCAGAATATATATATTAAAATTCATATTGATTAAACCCATTCACACCCTCAAAAAAAGATTTTACAATGTTTCTTTATTTTAAAAAAAATGGTACATCAATTTCTGGACATTTTAAAATTCAATATGAAAATAGAAAACCCACATTTTCATGGAATTACCTAAATATTATGGCATTGGACTCATACGCTCTCTTCCAATCAATGTATATTGGCAAAGTCAGAAGATAGTCTGTGTTCAAGGCAGATGTTAACATCAGATCCCTAGCTGATAGTTCCTCAAATTGAGCATCTGAAAGAAGTTGCATGAAAGCACGTTGGAATCGAGAAGCAACAGTAACTCTGCAAACAAAGAAAACAAAATTGCAAATAAAAATTGAACAGAAGAAAACAATAGCAGTCAAATGAATGTCCCCTTTTCTTTCAAACATAAATAAGCACACTGATATCACAAGTTATGCTGCAACAGCTTTCATCTCATCAACCCAGGGCATTACCTCCTTCAATTGATTCATTTTGAAAAACAAGATTAACATCTATTGCTAGCAAGTTCATTATCTTCATTTAAATGATGATTTTGTCAATTTGGTTTTCCTATGCAATGTAGTTGCTTTCCAGATGGAAGGATCCGAAGAAGACTAGAAGTACCCAATTTAAAAATGGAAAATTGAGAAATGGAAATGACATCTTGGGGAACTAGAAGAACTGTAGAACAAACACAGTTGGTCCTTCCAAGTTTTTGGGAAAGTTCAATGTCACACCACTGAAGTCCTAATATGATCTTTTTTTTCCCAATTGACCTATTTCCTATGAAGTTATTGAACAGAAAAGTAAATGAGGATATGTTCAAGTTTTGTTAAAAGCAAATTCTTGGACGATATTAGGAAGAATCATCACATCTCAGGAGAGTACCTGGACCCCGTATTAGAATCTTTCTTGCTACTTTTCTCCAGAGAACGTAAAAGACTTCCCAGGTCTAAACCATTGTTAAAAAAAGGCATTTGCCATTCAGCTTCATCAACCATATCTTGATAGGCCTCACTATCCTCAATTTCAAGGCTTCTACCACTGTTAATTTCATCAGACTCATACCCATTCTCCACGTGTTCCATTTCTGAATCAGCTGAATTTGGTGGACTGAAGTCCTCTGTTTCCACTGAATTGCTAACCTGATAATCAGAACGCATCTCTTCTAAAATCTTTTTGTGCTCAGCATGAAGTATAGAGTCTAAGCATCTGCAATTATGCCAAAGAGGAGCATAATGAGATAATGGGGACGGAGCAGATCACAAATATATTAGCCAAAAGATGTTGATTACATAGAGTTCAGTTCCTTATTTCACTCCACCTTAAAGAATCATATGGGTGGAACAAAACATCAATGTATAATATAACATAAAATTATTAGAAAGGCAACATAACCAATGCTCACATGAGGCCCACACTAAATAAGAGAAGTGATTGCTTTTCTATTGGACCCAAACAACATGCAAGAGATCTCCAAGTTAGTTAACTTATAGTTGCATAGATATTCTACAAAGGCTAATTATTTTATTAGCATTCAATCATGGGCATGACATGTCTACAAGCATCAAGAAGTCGCACCAGCATGTACATGCGCGCGTTCAAATAATAGAAGAATGGTTCAAATAATCTTACAAGCCAAGGCGGCGAAAGTGATGGATATCATCTTGTTCGTCGGATTTAAACATCATGGAAATGATAGCATCTAAAAGGTCTGACTTGGAAACAGGTATGTATTTCTGTCTGGGAACTTGTACTTTAGAGATCCCCACTTCCTCATCCTCATCCTCATCCTCGTCCACATCGTGGTGTTGTTTGTGTTTTCCGTTCTGGCTCTTGTTCTTGCTCTGCTTGACCTGTGTCTGTATTACCTCCTGAGTAGAGGAGTTATTGGGTTCTAAAGGAAGTATTGCCATGTCCCTGAGGCCAGTGGCTGAACAAGAAGGAACCCTGGAGATGCTCATAGAAGTAGTAACACGGAAGGAAACAATGTCTGTGATTGCGGAATAGGAAGAGCGTTTCCCGCCATACTCGTGCCTCGCCAACATGCTGACATGTTCTGAAGACCTTGAGCCTGAAGAAGAAGAAGCAGAATGGTGCTGAAACTGGTAAAGAGTTGAACCAGATGCCTCAGTGCCTTGGGACGCCCAGATTAACGGCACGAACAACTTACAATTGGATAAGGAAAATTGACATTGAAATGGAAATTTCCACAAACGATCATGTGGTTTCCTTGCTGCAGATAATCCCTTCCTCTACGAGTAGTGGAAATGATCGAGACGATGATTTTGGACGGTTGTCAAAATTATGAAAAACCGTATGGCTGTCTTTTTAATATTTGAGGATAATACAAAACTTACTCTCTTTGTCCCAGTAAAAATAGTCAGTCTAACTACCTCTATTTATGATCAGAGACAGAGACAGTAGTTGATAAGGATTAACAGCTAGTCCTATCCATTGTAGGGAAGAAGTTAGCTGGACAATCCCAGTTAATAGTGATTCCTTCATGTGTGTCTAGATAAAAAGACTAAGGGCATTTTTGGTACATGAATTCGTAGGAAGGAAGGGAAAGAAAAATTAGTAAGTTTTTCTATTTGGTACGTATTTTAGACAAATCTTCCCAAAAAACTTAAAAGAAAATGAAGGGGTGGTAGTTGATTAAGAAAAATTTGAGGAAGGAAATGAATTTAGAGGAAGGAAATGAAGGGAAGGGAAGATTTTGAAAGATGAAAGAAAATGAGTTGTTTGGTAAAAAGAAAATGAATGAGTAAGTAGTTAGTAAAAAAATCAAAAAATGTCTATTTTACTTTCAAAATTAATTAATTCAAAATAAAAAATAATAACCTTTTGCTAAAATATATTTTTTGAAAATATGCTATTATCAAGTTCGAACTCATGTAAAAAAAAAAAAAAAAAAAATCCACCAAATTCAAACTTTTCTGTTAGGTTCAAACGTCCGCCGAGTTTGAATTTGAGAAGTAAATCTATTAAAAAAATATGAAAAGTGACATAGAACTTAGGATCCCACCAATTTTAATGGGATGTGATCTTCCCATATATGAAGGAAGATTGGTGAGCTCAGAACTTAGATTTTGAAAGATTTGTCCAAAATTTGTATTAAACGGAGGAATTTATTAATCTTCTTTTCCCTTCCCACCAAATCCGTATACCAAACAGGGCTTTAACAGTTGATTCAAATGCCGGAAGTATTGAATATTTTTAGCTTTATGCTTGTACTTAAAATTTCAAAACTCTTTTCAAAAAAAAAAAATTTCACCTCACATGTTCCTTTCCTTGAAGTGAAAAGGAGGAGGGCCAAAAATTCGGACCGCAGCTTTCTATGGATAAAATTGCATTTAAACTAACTGTGATCACACTTTTTATCAAAGCTTTCATGATCACATTTTTTTATCAAGGCTTTCATATTATTATTATTTTTTATACCAAAGGCTTTCATATTTAACTAGTCCGTAAAAGTTAAAAAAACGCAAGGAAGTCAATTTTTAGAATTACTATCACCCTCTTCGAAATAGAGGCGTAAAAAAATTAACTCAATTTTTTTAAAAAAAAAAATTCATTAAAAAACATGCAGTATTTTCACCCAAAAAAAAAAAAAAAAAAATTGGTATAATAAAGTTTAAGTAGGGTGGACACCGCATCTTTCACCGGTCCGAAGCGTCTCCACGTTTAAAGAACGCTTACGTAGATACTTACAAATCGCTTTAAAAGATCTTTACCAGAGATCCCACCAATAGACCTTCACATCTACCAAGTAGCCAGTGGGTATCAAACTCTTCCCTTTTAGGATGAAGACCGACGCCTTAACCAACCGTATCAATCCTTATTGGCGCAGTATTTTTCTTCTCACAGAAATTTATCCGTTTGTAATAAGATCATGATTCGTGGGCTTGTTTGCGCCATAAAATGTTTACAAAAAATTAAGAACTAACAACACCCATAATTTATTTTTATTTTTTATTTTTATTTTTTTTTTTGTTTCCCGGAGAAGAAGTTTAAATTTTTCTGATGTACCCTAATTCCCACCTCCATCGTCGTGTTGCTGTTATCTATCGTCGTTTGTGCTCTTTCTCTGTACTCCGTCCCTAACCCTCATCCAAAATTTTGAGATTTCATCTCATTTCTCAGTTCCTCCATGAATCTCCCTCATTTACGAACACCTATCTTTCTAAATCCCGTCAATCATCAGAATCGGTTTTTCTTGCCGGTGACATGCTATTTCCGACGACAAACACATCCCAAGCAACCAATATCGGCGCAAATAATCCCAGCCAGAGACAGAGTGGTAGATTTTGGAAAATACAAAGGCAAGATGCTAGGAACCCTACCGTCCAGCTACCTCAAATGGATATCGAAGAATTTGCGTGCACGCGACTTCGAGGAGTGGGCGAATTTAGCAGATCAAGTCCTGCGAGATCCAATTTACAAAGACCGAATCGAGTGGGAGTTCGCTGAGAATTTGTTGAACGGTAATCGATCCAGGGTCGTGTCTTCTCCGAGAGACGGTGATGCCAGTGCTGTTTCTGAATTGTTAGAGATAAGCGAGAGGTTTGGTTGGGACAACAATGATAAGGCGGGTTGGGGCAAAATCAACTTCGAGCTTCTTGGCACATCTAATGGTGGTAGAATTCCGAGACTTGAGAGAAGTGAAGAGGAAAACGATGAGACGATGACGATGAAACAGAGACAACGAAGGTTGCAGGTTGAATCGGAAGTTTCAGAGAGGAGGAAGGAGAGAAGAGAGAGGCAGAAGAAGACGAAGACGACGGAGGAGGGTCGGATTCCCAGAATGCGGCGGGAAACTGAGAGGAGTAATACGGGAATGAAGGAAGAGAAGAGGGCTAGCTTTGTGAATGGGAGCGACGGTGATGATGACGGCGGCGACGGCGTAATATATCGGTCCCAGATAGAGATGGAGCGAAATGGTAACCCATTCCCCGGACGAGAAGCCCTTCTGAGGAAGGTGGCAAACCGCCGGCGACTTGACCTCTAGTTTGTTGGAGTCGGAAATTCGTGATTTTCCGGTTAGGTTTTGTGCCCTGTAGGTGTTTTTCAAAGTAAATGATTTTTTGCTTGCCGTTTTTTTTTTTTTGTTTCCACATTAAACATTTGTTTTTTAGTAAGGGGTTGAGTTCCTCTTTTAGTCTACATACTCCTCCAATCAAGATTTGCCGCGTTTAAAATTATGAGTGTTAGTAAATTTAGGTGTAAAAAT
The DNA here is from genome assembly GCA_019022655.1 of Acacia acuminata. Taxonomy (NCBI): domain Eukaryota; kingdom Viridiplantae; phylum Streptophyta; class Magnoliopsida; order Fabales; family Fabaceae; genus Acacia; species Acacia acuminata. Next base: position 863,533 of record JAFJYI010000036.1, read on the forward strand.
TTGTAGGAAAAGAAGAATGATAATTAATACTCCCTCTGGTCCTAATTATAAGACAACATTTAAGAGTTGGTTTTGGTCCTAATTATAAGAGAACATTCTAATTTTTGTCAATTTTTTTTTTCCTAAAATGCCTCTATTTTATTCTCTTAAGTGTATTTGGTTTTTTGTGATTGCATATGTGTGTGTGTCTATATACAAATACATATACATATATACACAAATACATATATATATATATATAGACACACACATATATGTATGTGAGTGTGTGTACATATATGTATATCTGTGTGTGTGTACGCCTATCAATATATATTTGTGTAGATATATATATATGTGTGTGTGCGTGTGTGTACATATATAAACACACATATATGTACATATATGAGTGTGTGTCTACATATATATATATATATATATATCTTTGCGTGTGCGTGTTTATATATATGTGTGTAGATATATGTATGTATATGTGTGTGTATCTATATCTATATCTATATGTATACATATATACTGTGTGTGTATGTATACACACATATATATGTATATAGCAAGAACATTATTTCAATTAAAACGTGTAGAAAGAAAAATTCTAAGTCAGAGAACTATGTGGTAGGGGTTGTTAATTCACTTTTACTTATGTCATTTTAAATTTTTATAAGGGCATTTTAGGAAAATGAGTAAAATTAACTAATTTAACTTCTCTCCTTAATCTCCCCAAAATTAATTAAATATGTCCTATAATTAACCGGAGGGAGTAAAAACTTTGTAAAAGTATTTAAGGTAAAATAAGAATATCTAGGTGGTGAGATATACAATCATGAATAATTAGGTTTTTTATTCAGATATTTAGGGTTATTTTATAGGATTATTTAAATGGAATACCATATGAAATTTCAAAATTCCTAAAGGTTTATTAACATTTGTAAATGACATAAAGGTGGTAGGGATCAAATGGAGATTTTAAAATGTTGATAAATTTACCATTATGCCCTCAGTTTTTAAATTAAACCTCTCAAGTTCAGGTGTTCGTAGTGCTCCCCTAGTTTGAATTATCGTCAGAAAAAATAGAGGTCCAACAATAAAGACAAAGACGATGGTGTAGAGGTGGTCAATGGTGGTTGAGGAAAGAAGAAAAGAGGGAGTGAGGACGGAGATTCACCAAAAAAAAAAAAAAAAAAAAAAAAAAAAAGAAAAACATGAGATGGTGAAGACACAGGGTGGTGGTGATAAAAGGAGAAGACGACAATGGTTGTATCTTGGGTTAAAGAAGTAAATTTACCAACCAACTATTAGTAAACATTGTGAGGCAAGAAAAAACTTTTAATGGGGCCAAAAAAGACCAACAAACAATTAAATTTGTTAAAAAAATACAACACCGTCAGATCCCTTCTTACCCCGTTTAGATTGAATGCCACGTAGCATTTAAAGTCCAGCTGGTCCCTTTTTTTTTTTTTTTTTTGGTCAATGCCCAAGTGGCTTTTTTGTTTTTTTGTTTTTTTGTTTTCGGTGAAGAATCCCCATAGCTTCATCTTCTTCAGGGTTCTCTCTTTGAATGTCTCTTTCCGTCCCTTGTTTGGCTTTATTCCGTCGGAGATCAGCCTAGGACCAGCTTGTCTCTCTCACCCTTTCACAAGACAACCTCACCGGCGAACTTCCTAAGCAGCTTGCCAACCTTACTTCTCTTAAAGGTTCTGAACATTTCCCACAACACCTTCACCGGAAACTTCCCAAAAACAAAAAACAAAAAAGCCACCTGCAATTGAATAAAAGCCAGTCTGCTCTCGTCGTATAGGTTTATAAGTATAAACAGTTCTTCCCTGCAATTTCACTCTTCAAAATAACAACCGACTGCTTTTAAAATCAAACCCCAACGTTCTAATTCCAATATGGGTCAAGTCAGTTCTTTTTCTTTTCCCTCCTCTTCTTCCTTTCTCTTTTTCCGTTGTGCAGTTTTATTTCCTTTCTGGTGCTATCACACTCTCCTTCTCTCATTCTGTCGTTTATGCGCCCAGAAGAAGGATGACGCTCCCCCTACTTTCGTTTTCAAGTTCAATGGGCATTGCAATTGCGAAGGCTGCACCGAGAAGATCGAAAAAGCCGTCCGCGGTACGCTCTATTCCTTCACCCCCAACTTTTCGGCTTTCCTCTGTTTTGGATTTCGAGGCTGGATAATCCCTCTACATTTTTATTTGCTTTAGAATGACTCTTCAAAATCGTGAACGCAAGCCTCATTCTTGGCCATCTTTATGGTTTCAGGTGTGGTAAACGTCAAGGTTGATATGTCCGCCAATGAACTGACGGTGATTGTTAAAATGGACCCCGCTGAAGTCCGGGATAATCTGATGAAAGAGTTCCTAAAGAAGGAGGTGGAGATTGTTGACGGCGGCAATGAGAAGCCGGACAACAAACTGGAGAAGAAGGTCGACAAGAAGGAATCCGATGTTAAAAAAGAGCAAGATAACAAGCCCAAAGAGGTAATTGATTCTACTTCTGTTGCCGCTGAAGAAGATGAAGCTACAGAGATTCTTCACCAAAACAAAAACAAAAAAACAAAAAACAAAAAAGGCACCTATGCATTGGCCAATAAAAAAAAAAAATAAGGGACCAGCTGGACTTTAAATGCCACGTGGCATTCAATCTAAACGGAGTTAAAAGGGATCTAATGGTGTTGTATTTTTTTAACAAATTCAATCGTTTGTTGGTCTTTTTTGGTCCCATTAAAAGTTTTTTGTGTCAGCGCTGGCCTAATAATAGTTGGTTGGTAAATCGCTTCCTTCACCCTTGTATCCCCCCACTTTTCTCTACGTGTCTCCAAAACAGAAATGAGAAGCATTTGAAGGAGGAAGGAATTGGTTGGGTGTTGTGGATACTGAGAGGTTGCGCTAGAAGAGAAGATTAATGCAGCTTGAGGCAGAGTTTGATTGAGGATATTGGAGAAAGCCAGAAGGCTGAGGAAGAAGATGGTGAACAGTCATGAGATTGACAAAATGAATAATGAGATTAACACAAATATTGATGAATCCTGACTCGCATGTGTTCATCACCAAGCTCTTTTATCAAAACCGTTACAATTCTTATCAAAATCATTACTAAACTTATCGATCTCATTACGGATTTTGGTGAAATGCCTCAAATATTAGTGATCCTAACTTACATGTTTTCATCAGCAAACGTTTTTATCAAATTCATTACAATACTTGTCAAAACTATTATTAAACTTGCAATCTCATTACCAATTTTAAAACCATGAGGAGTGGTAGGGGCCCAAAGCGAATCAAAATATCAATAACTAGACGTTATGATATTACAAATAGTATTAGAGTCATACTCGGGCCGATGTCCTAGTAAAGACGCAATTGAGGCGCTTCTAACAAATCCAATTTGAATGATCAAGCAATGGCTTCAACCCAAAAATATAATAAAAAAATGAAAAATCAAACCCCAATCAGCATAAACATGCCATATGACACCTATTTATTGAAGTCACGTTTCCTTGTACTGGTCGAATCTTTTTATTGTTGTTGGTCGTTTCTTCTACATATCCAATAATGATGGGGGTTGCTAAATATTACTCCCTCTAGTCTTAATTATAAAAGCTAATGGATTTTTTGGAAAAATTAAGGAAGCTAATTAAATTACTTTAGAATATTTTTATTTTTTATTTTTTTCTTCAAACTAATTAGTTTAACTAATAAACTAATATATAATATAAAGATATACAACATATGAAATTATTAAGTAACTTATTTAGTTTCTTTAATCTCTCCAAAGAAAGTCAACTAACTCTTATAATTAAGACCGGAGATAGTATTAGGTAGTGCTTAGCAATTTGTGGTCTCCTCAAGCTTTTCATCACTAACCTTTGCTTCATTTTATTTCTCTGTTAGTTGATTTTTAGGATGCACCAGTTGTTTTGATTCTAGTCAGCAAATCCCATCACCTCTGGCTTGCCTTCATACTCAACTCCTGAGTGGTTCCACCTTTCATGTCCTGGAGTATGTTTCTTGGACTTATATCAATACCCCCACAGGTGCCCACATCATGAGACATTTGGTCGCTTGGATACCTTGTAGTGGTGTCTCTCTTTGGATCCGGATCCTCTCAGTATCTGGATTCTCAGTATCCCTTAGTATCTTTGCATCTGAGCCGTCTAAAAGTTGATCTAAAGACCCAGAATTATTAACATCAAAAACTGCATGCGGTAAATATAAAAATTTTAAAAGTTTTTCTTTCAGACGTTAAATCAACTTTTGGACGAAATTTCCGGATCAAAAGCTACTAAGAGATGAGGAGGGGAGGATATATCTCTCCTCCCGTCTCTCTTTAGGGATATGCTTTACAGATGTAATTGGTGGATGACTCTTTGGATTGTCTCACAACCACTTGCTAGATTTCGTTTCAAGTCTTGTTGTCTTATCTCTATGTTTGTGTTCCTCTTTTTGTTTATGTTACTACTATATTTGATAATGGGTTTGTCAAGTTACTTGCTATCCTTGTAGATCCCTTATCTTATCTGCAATGTTATTACTTATTACCTTAATGTAATTGTCTTGTTATTGAAAGGGGGAAAAACATAAATTGGGTTGAAAATAAAAATTAAACAAATAAGTGGACTCCAAAATACTGGTTTTCAAATAATGCCTCCTGTTACTCCAAGTAAGCTTTCTCTAAGCCCATAAAAAAAAAAAAAAAAAAAAAAAAAAAATCTTCCAAGCACAATTCTCGTTCTTGATCCGCCGGGGTGAATTATAACATGCACTTAGTCCTAAACATGAATTGTTATAACTTACATTATTATAACTCTTTTGGGTTAACGGTGAGAGAAGTAACTTATTTTCTATTTGACTTTTACGGAAGTAAGATATGATAAAAGTTATATTGTAGATGTGATTTATGTTAGATTGACAAAGTGTGAATAACTTTTTCTAAAGCGAAACGTGTTTAGATTATTATTTAAAAAGTGAATCGAGATGAAAAAAAGATGAAAATGACATAAATTTTATTAAATACTACAAATATCATTTAGTTGAACATATTGCGATAATTGAAGATAAAAAATTAAATTTAAATTTGAAAAAAGATTATTAATACAAAAATTATTAGGTCAAAAGAATAAGTTTAATTACAAGAAAATAGAAAAATTAATACTACAAAAATCTTATTGAATAAGTCTAATTACAAGAAAATACAAAAATACTATGTGAAAACAACAAAAAAGGGGCCTACACACTATTCTTGTCATCCTTCTTACATTACCCTCTCTCATCATTTATCCCACGGCCCCAATGCTCCAAACTGCAACGTCTAAGTTTAAGTTACTTTTGGGTATAGACCCAGTAAGAAATAAGCTAACTCAAACACTTCTAAAAACCTCCAACTAAGCTTTTTTGTTCACTGAAATATCTTTCCCTCTCCACTACTCAACCCACCTCTCTCCAACGCTACCTAGACGCAAACCCAAACATATTGTATATTTATGTTTTCGACCTTTAATTGGTTAGAATATAATGGTTACCAAGTATCTCTTTAACTCTCTTTGATGACTTAGCCCTCTTAAATCCAACAAATTATTCTGAAATGCTATGTTGAATGCAACATATTGACTGTGATGTAAGAGCTGCCAACTTAAGTATCAAGCTTCTACACCCACCTTTCTTTCTTTCGTTTATTTTTCTTTATTGTTGAAGTTCATATGTTATACTTCTCTGCCCCTTCATTTAGCAAATTGGTCATATTAACACAATGTCGCTTTTGCTTCAATGGCAGGAAAACAGTTACGTACACACTGTTTTCATTAAATGGAATGTCATTGTTTTGATTATTTTAGTAAGCTTGAAGCAACAAGAGGTATTTATTAGTTTAATCAAATAATTAACTAGTATCCCCACCAAAACAACTTAATGCAAAATAAGCACATATTGCCCTTGTCAATCATAAAGTGATATTACTACATGCGGAAATACTATTATATGAGATGACCATGACATTTTTATTTTTTTTTAAAAAGAAGGATTATTAAAAGATGATTGGTTACCAACCAAATAACGTTTTTGAACTCTAAGGGCCTATTTGGTATCGAAACATGTGGGAAGATAAGAAAGTTTCCCTGTTTAGTATATTTTTGTGTCCAATCTTCCTAGAAATTCAAGTTCCCGGACCCACCTCAGGTCCACCAATATTCCTTTAAATGTGGCAAGACAAGATCCCATAAAAATTGGCGGGAACCCAAGTTTCCTTTTGAGCGTGATGCTTTGATACATATTTACCCCTATAAAATATTTATTTTCTATAAAGCAAGAAAACAAATTCAAATTTGAATTTATGCAACAAATTCAAACTTGATTAGAAAATATTTTTAGACAAATTTGAATCCTGACTTACATGTTTTTATTAACAAACGCTTTTTTTGTAAAATCATTACTGATTTTTGTCAAAACTATTATTAAACTTGCAATCTCATTACCAATTTGAAAACTGTGAGGAGTGGCAGGGCCCTAGAGCAGAAAATATTAATAACCAGACATTGTAATGTTATAAATAGTATTAGAGTCATACTCAGGCCGATGTCCTAGTAAAGACGCAACTGAGGCGCTTCTAACAACTCCAATTTGAATGATCAAGCAAGTGGCTTCAACACAAAAATATAATAAAAAATGAAAAATCAAATCCCAATCAGCATAAACATGCCATATGACACCTATTTATTGAAGTCACGTTTCCTTGTACTGGTTGAATCTTTTTATTGTTGTTGGTCGTTTCTTCTGCATGTCCAATAATTGATGGCGGTTGCTACATATTATTAGGTAGTGCTTAGCAATTTGTGGTCTCCTCAAGCTTTTCATCACTAAACCTTTGCTTCATTTTATTTCTCTGTTAGTTGATTTTTAGGATGCACCGGTTGTTTTGATTCTAGTAAGCATATCCCATCACCTCTGGCTTGCCTTCATCCTCAACTCGTGAGTGGTTCCACCTTTCATTTCCTGGTATATGTTTGTGGGACTTATATCTATACCCGTTTGAAAACCTTAAAAAACCTAAATTTTGCGCAAGCAGAAACAAAACTCCCCTTACACACTTACCTCGACTTACGCAAAAACTTAGATTTTAGGAAGGTTTCAAACATGCATTGTCTGGTTGTCTTATCTCTATGTTTGTGTATTTTCTCTTTTTGTTTATGTTACGACTATATTTGATAATGGGTATCCTTGTAGACCCCTTATCTTATCCACAATGTTATTACTTATTACCTTAATGTAATTGTCTTGTTATTGGGGAAAACCATAAATTGGGTTGAAAATAAAAATTAAAAAAATAAGTGGACTCCAAAATACTGGTTTTCAAATAATGCCGCCCGTTACTCCAGTAAGCTTTCTTTAACCAAAAAAAAAAATCTTTCAAGCACAATTCTCGTTCTTGATCTACCGTGGTGAATTATAACATGCACTTAGTCCTAAATTTGAATTGTTATAACTTATATTAGTATAGCCCTTTGGTTAGCGATGAGAGAAATAACTTATTTTTATTTGATTTTTGTGGAAGTAAGATATGATAAAAGTTATATTATAAATGTGATTTGTGTTAAATTGAAGGTGACTAAAATGTGTTTTTGACATTATTTTTAAAAAGTGAGTTAAGATGGAAAATGACATAAATTTTATTGAATGAATATATAATATTTATATTATGATAATTGAAGATTAAAAATTAAATTTAAATTTGAAAAAAAAAATATTATTACAAAAATTATTGGGTCAAGAGAATAAGTTTAATTACAAGAAAATAGAAAAATTAATACTACAAAAATCTTATTGAATAAGTCTAATTACAAGAAAATAGAAAAATGGTATGTGAAAACAACAAAAATGGGCCCTACAAGCTATTCTTGTCGTCCTTCTGACATTTCCCTGTCTCTCATCATTTATCCCACGGCCCCAACACTCCAAACTGTAGCGTCAAAGTTTAAGTTACTTTTGGGTATAAGCACAGTAAAAAAATAAAGGGTTAAGTACGTTTTTGTCCTTAAAGTTTGTCTTGCAAGAAAGCAATTTTGCTTTCTTAAAGTTTCAACGTAGCGATGTTGCCTAAAATATCAAAACGGCGATGTTGCCCCTCCGTTAAAAACTCTAACGGCCAACGTTTGGTTTTTTAACGAATGGGAACATTGCTCCGCTTTTAAACTTTAGGGGCAATATTACTCCCAAAAAAAGTAGCGATTTTTTTCGAAGTTTCAAAGGAGCAATGTTGTCCATCATTAAAAACTCTAACTGGTCAACTAACGGGTAACATTGCTAAAGTTTTGAAAGAAAACATTCTTCGCTTAGAAAACTTTAAGCGACAAAATTGCTTCCTGGTAGCATACTTTAGCGACAAAAATACACCTTAGCAATTCCAAAAATAAACTAACTCAAACACTTCAAAAAACCTCCAATTGAGCTTCTTTTTTTTTCCCCCACTGAAATATCTTTCCCTCTCCACCGCTCAACCCACCTCTCTCCAACGCTGCCTGGACACAAACCCAAACATACTTATATTTTTGTTTTCAACCTTTAATTGGTTAGAATATAATGGTTACCAGTCCTAATTATAGAATATTTTTCTAGTATTAACTCTCTTTGATGACTTAACCCTCTTAAGTCCAACAACTTATTGTGGAATGCTATGTTGAATGCAACATATTGACTGTGATGTAAGAGCTGCCAACTTAAGTATCAAGCTTCTACACCTACCTTTCTTTCTTCCGTCTATTTTTCTTTATTGTTGAAGTTTCATATGTTATACTTCTCTGCCCCTTCATTTAGCAAATTGGTCATATTAAAACAATGTCGCTTTTGCTTCAATGGCAGGAACAGTTACGCACACACTGTTTCATTAAATGGAATGTCATTGTTTTGATTATTTTAGTAAGCTTGAAGCAACATGAGTTATTAATTAGTTTAATCAAATAATTAACTAGTATCCCCACAAAAACAACTTAATGCAAAATAAGCACATATGCCCTTGTCAATCATAAAGGGATATTGCTACATGCGGAAATACTATTATATGAGATGACTATGACAATTTAAAAGAAAAAAGGATTATTAAAAAATGATTGCGGTTACCAACCAAATAACTTTGTTGAACTCTAACGTCTTGTTTGGTATGCGAAACATGTAGGAAGAAACAGGAAGATGGGCAAGTTTTCTTATTTGGTACACTTTTGTGTCCCATCTTTCTCTTGAACAGTAATGCTTTTAGACATATTTACTCTCATAAAATATTTATTTTCATAAGGTAAGAAAATATGATTAAATTTAAATTTATGCGATAAATTCGAACTTCATAAAAAAAATATTTTAAACAAATTTGATTTTTTTTTGTGACATAAATACTTCTTCATAAAATTTGAATTAACCTATAAATTCCTTTTTATTTTTGCTAAATAAATGTGCTTCTTCATAAAATTAGAATTTGATCTATAAATTAGAATTTAATGTAATCAAATTTGTATAAAATTTGAATTAGGAAGAAAAATATATTTTTCCTTTTTATTTTGAATTAATTACTTTTGAAGATAAAATAGGTCTTTCCTAATTCTTTATCAATTGTCACCCCTTCATTTTCTTCCTACCAAACAACTCATCTTTCCTCATGCCACAAAATCTTCTCTTCTCTTTCTTTTCCTCCTCAAATATTCCCCATGCCAAACAGGCCCTAAGGATATTTTAGAAGGTTTTCAATCATTCAATGATGTTGAGATGAGGATGATGCAAAAGTGAACGTTTTCAGGGATTCATTAAAAGCACATAACCTTTGGGGCTCCTTCATCTATTCATCCCCTTGTTTAGTATGATGATTATATTGTCACAATTAATTTTGATTGCTTTGATTGCGTGTGATTAGATTGTCACACTCAATTTCACTTGTAGGGAAGTGAATTTGGTCCGTTTGGGATAGCGATGGTAGGAATGACTTATTCTCAATCTGATTTTTACAGAAGTAAGATAAGAATAAAAGTCATATTATAAATATAATTTGTGTTTGAAATGGTGATGAGTGAAATAACATTTTTATAGGAGAAGCTGTAATTTGTGGGTTCTATCATAGGTGACTTGTTTACCATAAACCCATCACAAACAAAAGGTATGTTAAACACCTATCCGCTAAGCTTTTTTTCATGTACGTTGGGTTTTTGGACCCCCAACGCTATGCCAAACAGATCCATCTGATCATATGTGTGATTACATTGCCGCACTCAATTCTATTTGTAGGGCAATGAACCAATTGACTTAATTGCAAAGGATACAAAAGGTATAATCATATATGTGATTAGATTGTCACTCTTTATTTCGCCAGGAAGTGAATAAATGCGCTTATTGCCTTACTTGCAACATTTATTTTTCATAGTACTCCTTTTAGAATCTATTGTTTTCATAAGCACTAAATGATTTTTAAAAAAGAAAAGCATGAAAACCAAAGTATAGTGAATAATAATTTTGTAATTTAGTGGCATGTAAATTTTTAAAATAATTTGGTGGGATTTCATCTTGTTTGTAACCTTATGCTAGCCTGTTAGGCATGGAAATAGACCAGGTTAGGCTAGGGTTTGGTTAAATAGATCTGAACCTGTAATGGGGATAAAAAGCTTGAGCCTAGGTTGGGACCGAATGAGGTTTTTTTTAGGGCCCTAGGCGAGAGCCTTCACAAAGTTTGATTAGACTTGAAGCCTTTTTAAATGCCTATTACAAAGTAGACCTTTTTAAAGGCCTCATTTTACAAGCTTTGGAGGCCATAAGTAAGCTTTACTCACTTTAAACCTATCAAAATCTTTATAAATATAAGAATAAAAAAACTAAATATTGTGTTATTTATATGATACAAACATAAATATATTTATTTAATGTGTAAATAAGGCTAAAGGCTTGAAGGCTTATAAGCCAGGCCTTAAAAAAAAAAGGCCCGACCTATTTACATATATATGCTTTTAAATAAAGCCTTGGCTTTTTTTTTAACAAAATAAATTTAAGTCGACGAGCGCTTCTAAACAAAAGTTATTATAGGTCCGATAGGGACCGACCTATTCCCACCCCACCCCCATAGCCTATCCCTATAATGTAAAGAAAGAAAATCAGATGCATTATAGCTTAATTTTTGAGCTTAATTTGAAGATATGATTATTAATTTATTATTGACGATTATTATTTGCAACCCTTCAGACGTTTTTCTAATCGGTTACTATGTGCGCTTCCCGTTACGGAAGAGCTTTATTTATCCGTTTATCGTTTCACAATTCGCTTCACGGTTTAACCAAAAAAAAAAACCTTTTTTTTTTTTTTCTTTATTTCGCTTTCTGGCCTCTGGTCGTATTCTTTGTACAAATGACAGTCTCTTGTCTTCTTCCACTCTTGCCTTCTTTCACTGCGTTAGGGGGAAAAAGTCTAAAATTTTTTGTTTTGGGAAAATCACACTTAGCCTTTGTTTGGTTTGAGGGAGGGAGTGGGAGGGAAAGGAAGAGAGAGTAAAGTTTTAGACTAATATTAACTCAAAACTTTACTCTTCCTCCCCTCAAACCAAATAAACCTTTAGGTTCTAAGAATTAGAAAAAAAAAATAAAGCTAAAGTATACGGTTTAGTAATTCATGTTTGCATTTAGTATCATTTTAATCCCTTAAATTTATAAAATACACGTTTGGTTCCTTAATATTAACAATAGTTAGTTTGATTTAACGGAAAATATTGACTCAACAATTTTAAGTGATGATTGTGCGATTAAATCTGACCAAAGATGCTTATATGTTAGTATTTTAATAAATTAATAATTTAAATCCTATTAATTGAAAAATATTTAATCTTCTTGACAAAAAAAATATATTTAATCTTCACAAACTATGAAAAATTGTAAAACAGTCTATGAAGATTAAATATTTTTCAATTAATAGGATTTAAAATAATAATTTATTAAAATATTAACATACATAAGCATGCTTAGTCAAGCATTTAATTGTACGATTATCTTTCAAAATTGTTGAGTCAAGATTTTCCCAAGTTAAGTCGACTAACTAACGATTGTTGACATTAAAGGGACCAAACGCGTACTTTACAAACTTAAGGGACTAAAATGATACCGAGACAAAACATGAAGGACCAAACGTATACTTTAGCCTAAAAAAAATAATAAAAAAAGTCTCATTGTAGATTCTCTTATCAAAAAAGTCTTTAATGACTTCAGTGATATAAATTCGAATGTAAAATTATCTTTTTACTCTTAGTAATTGATATTTAGATATTATATGATGTTATGTTATATGACTAGGTTCAGGTCGATTACCACTCTAGGATTTTATCAATAGATGCATATCCACTTGTAAGGGCGGATCCAGAAAATTATTGAAGGGGGCACCATTGGTGGGATTGCCCTTTTTTTTTTTAATGAAAGTTTTAAATATATTAAAAAAAAAAGAATATAAACAAGGAAAAAAAAAATATATCAAAAAAATTTCATGAAATCAAGTGAATATTGATAATGTAATAAGAAAGACAATTATTTTACAAACCTATCATTTAGAAAAGTAAGGCTAAATGCTGTTAAAAATGCAGCTACATAAATTGCAATGAAAGGTGGAAGCACTCAATAATTTCAAGTACATATATTTTAATGAAAAAAGTATATTACAATAAAATAATTACAATTTCATCCTTCTAGACCTTATTTTTTGAAATTCCATTATAATTGCCTTATTATCAATGCTATCAAATACATCTTTTTCAATATAAGGCACTAAACAATCATTCAATCATTCATCTCCCATCCGATTATGAAGTGCAGTCTTGATGTATTAAAGGTAGACAATCATTCAAACATGTATTATTTTTTAAAAAGAAAAATAAAAGAATAAAAAATCCCTAATTCAAGGGTGGGCACTTGCCTCCTTGTCATGTATGTGGATCCGCCCTTGTCCACTTGTCAACAAAAGCTGTTTTAGTCAACATAGATGTGCTTGTCAATAACTACTACATAACTTGTCAATATAATCACGTCCACTTGTTAATGGAAGCTATGTTATATTGTACTAGAAAATGATAATAGTTAATATAGATTGACTTATTAATGACTACTTTTTGAATTGTTATTATAGGCACAAAAACTTGTTAAAATAGACCCATACACTTATCAATGTATAATTATAATTATAGACACATAAACTTATCAAAATATGCACATAAACTTGTTAAAAGATGTACAAACACTTGTCAAAATACAAACATAAATTTATCAAAATAAGTATATAAACTTGTCAAAATATGTACATACACTTACCAATATATAACTTATCAAAATACAAACATAAACTTGTAAAAATAGATTAAAAACTTGTCAAAATACAAACATAAAGAAAGAAAATCAGACGCATTATAGGTTAATTTTTTAGCTTAACTTGAAGATATGATTATTAATTTATTATTGACGATTATTATTTGCAACTTTTCCAACGTTTGTCTTATCGGTTACTATGTGCGTTTCCCGTTACGGAAGAGCTTTATCCGTTCATCGTTTCACAATTTGCTTCGCGGTTTATTTATTTATTTATTTTTGTTAAAATACCTTTTGCGGGGCTTTTTTGTATTTCTTCTTCTGGCATCTGATCGTATTCTATGTACAAATGACAGTCTCTTGTCTTCTTACCACCCTTGCCTTCTCTCGCTGCGATAGGGTAAAGAATTCGATTTGTTTTTTGCGGAAAATCACACTTAGGGTATGTTTTTTGCGGAAAATCACACTCCCCCAAAGGGTCCAAAGACAAAAAAAAATAATAATAATAAAGTCTTATTATAAATTCTGCTATCACAAAAAGTTTTTAGAGAGTTCAATGATATAAATTTCAAATGTAAAATTATCTTATTACCTTTAGTAATTGATATTTGGATACTATATGATATTAAGTTATATGACTTGGTTAGTCTTGTCAATCACCACCCTAAGTATTTGTCAATATATGCATATTCACTTGTCAAAGAGAATTGTTTTAGTTAACATATATAGGTTTGTCAATATCGTCACGTCTATTTGTCAACGGAAGTTGTGTTAAATTGTACTAAAATGATAATAGTTAACATAAATGAACTTGTCAATGAACACTTTTTGACTTGTTATTATAGGCACATAAACTTGTTAAAATAAATATATATACTTGCTAATGTATAATTGTCATTATAAACACATAAACTTGTTTAAATATGCACATAAACTTGTTAAAATATGTACATACACTTGTCAATGTATAACTTGTCAAAATACAAAATTAAACTTGTTAAAATACAAAATACAAAATTAAACTTGTTAAAATAAGTACATAAACTTGTCAAAATATGAACATACACTTGCCCATGTATAACTTGTCAAAAAAACAAACATAAACTTGTCAAAATAGGCACATATACTCGCTAATGTATAACTTGCCATTATAAACACATGAACTTGTCAAAATAAACACATAAACTTGTAAAAATAAGTACATATACTTGCTAATATGTAACTTCTTAAAACACACACATTGACTTGTTCGTCCTTGTGTAAACCATGGTTGGAGAAGAAACTTTTGACAACAGATCAATATGTATATTTTGACAAGTTATATATTGGCAAGTGCATATACCTATTTTGACAAGTTTATGTATCTATAATGATAAGTTATACATTATCAAGTATACATGTCTATTTTGATAAGTTATACATTTGCGAGTGTATGTGCCTATTTTAACAAAATTATGCGCCCTTTTTAATAAGTTTATGTGTATATAATGACATGTTATAATAGTGAATATATGTGTCTATTTTGACAAGTTATACATTAGCGGTATGTGCCTATTTTGATAAACTTATATGCTTATTTTAACAAGTTTATGTGCTTATAATGAAAAATTATACATTGACAAGTATATGTGCTTATTTTGACAAGTTTATATGAGTGGCCATTGATGAGCCCATTTATGTTAACTATTGGAATTTTTATAGTACCATTTAAAATAGATCTCGTTGACAAGTGAACATAAGATTGCATATATTAAAAAGTTACAGAGTAATGATTGATAAGTATTTGAATCTACTTATATAACTTAATATCATATAATATCCAAATATCAATTATTTAGGATAAGAAGGTAATTTCATATTTAAAATTTATATTAACTGAGGTGTCAAGGAATTTGTATATGGGGAATATACAATATCAATATGACACCTTGGTCCATAAGTGTGATTTTCCCAATTTTGTTCCCTCTAAATAACCATTCTAACGCCAAATTTACAGTTTCTTTTTTTAAAAAAGGATACCCAGACAAGGCAATCAGCGTGCTCTCAGCTCAGTGCTCACATTTATTGCATTTTTTCCCTTAACTTTCTCCTCAGCACTCGCAGCTCTCTCTCTCTCTCTCTGACCTCTCTTGCAAAATTTGCTTTCTTCAGCTCTGGGTTTTCTAAGATGACACATTGCTCAGAACTCTAGTATTAATCTTTGGGAGTTCCATAGGTTAGTGCAAATTTTAACAATATAGTAACATTTTTCTTAGCTTTTCGGAGATAACAGCCAAGCGTTGATTCAAGGGCTCACCATCTGGAGCGACTGGCTCATTTATGATAGTCTTGTTTGGGTATCTCATTTCTGGATTTGCATGTGCCTTTTTGTTTTGTTCTTCCTTTCTATTATTTCATTCAAAATCTGTATATTTCCTCAGTGAAACTGTTGAAACAGAACAACGAGCTGGCGAATAATAGTGTCTTTGGGTCGCCATTACTATTCCATGTCGGTGCTTTTGCTTCTCCATCTGTGTTCAGAAAGATCCCCTTTTGGTGTTTATTGTTCAATGTTGCCAAAGGAAGTGACTTTGAGCACTTTAATGTTGTAAGAACCTGCGACCACTGTCGGTGGTTCGGATCTCTGTAAATGCTCCTGCCACTAACACATTTGCTTATTTTTCCAAAAGGTATCAGGATTCAACATCTCAATACTTCTGAAAGTACTTTCTTTTCATCACCTTTTGTACTTGGTACATTGTGCATTTGGAGAATAATTTTGTCTTTTGGGGGCAATGAAATTACTCTTTTTTATGTGAAAGTTGTGATCTTTCTGCATCTATGCTTCCTGGGCTGGCAGATCACACTAGTTTCTTGTATTGGGGACAGTTCAGAATTTGGGAACTTGGTATGGAATTAGATCCCATGGTTTCATGCTTAAATCACCCACTTTCTGTTTTCTTTTAAAATTAAAGTTGTTTTTCTCCCTGCAAAAATATCTTCAGTAGAATCATTCAATTTCTGTTTTGACATGACTGTAGGTTTTGCTTGAGGGAAAAAAACTTTTATTTTCTTTCTCTAGAGGATGAATTTTTTCAAAGTGAAGTTGAGAATAACTCAAAAAGCAGATGGACAGAAGAAGTATATATCAGAGGAGCCTTTGCCAGAACATGAGGAACCAAAGCCTGAGAATGGTGGTTGTGATGATGATCTGTGTAAATCAGCAAATTCAGATGCTGCAGCAGAAGCTGAGGACGATGACGATGATTTTATCACCAATGAGGTGAAGAGGAGGCTGAAAGAATTGAGGAAAAACAGTTTCATGGTGTTGATACCTGAAGAAGAAGAGGAGTCATGTAAGGATGATGATGATAATGATGTAGGAGAGGGAGAAACATGCTCTAATGAATGGAGGGATGTGGAAGCAGAAGGTCAACAATGGTGGCGCGGTTTTGATGCTGTGTTTGAAAAGTACTGTGAGAGAATGCTCTTCTTTGATCGTATGAGCACCCAGCAGCTTAATGAAATTTGCAAAGGTATATATTGTTTCCTGTTTTCTGTTCATTGTCAAAGATATAATACCTGCTTGGTTTTATTTATATTACTAGTGCTAATTAAGCCCACCATGTTTGAATAATAGTTGTATCAAAAAAGATTTTGACTTGTTTAATTTCCTTTATCTGTATTATTAATATTTGGAAGGTTTGCTTCAACATTGGGTTCAATTGATTGCAGATAGCAGACTACCTTTTTTCTGTGTCTTATGATGACTAGAGTAATGCCTTGGGAAATGTTTGGTCTTGTTAATGTTTTTAGGGAAGTATATATTAACCTAAGAAAAGATCTTGTAAGCATAATGATGTCATCTGTTGGAGTTTGATTTGGATGAAATTCTTTAAAATTAATTACATTTCTGGCTAAATGTACTTAGTAGTGCATAAAAGGATTTAGGAGTTGGTGTTGTGGACTGATGCGAGCAATTTTTCAAAATTGAACTGAATAGTCTGTCTAGATTGAGTTTGAAATGAGGTGGGCCTTTGGACATTATGACTACTACGCTAGCAATTTTTTTTCCCCCTTTTCAAACCCTGACTGGTAGATGCCCATTTTTTCTATTTCGCAAGTGAAGTTAGTGGCACAAGCTTCATCAATTTCCTGTTGATGGTTTCCTTAATATCCGGTGTTGCACTACAAGGTTTTTTCATTGGGTGTACTACTTGCTCATGCCCTGCTGTCGGAATTTCTACTGTGTTTGTGGTTCGATGTGTTTGTCAACAAGTATGGTTTCTTTAGGGTAGTTGTAGTAGTTATGTCTGAAGTTTGGTGTCAGATGTGTGTTGTTGGCTTATATGTGATTCTCTTTATGTAATTATCTTTTTATATTTAATATAATTGATCATTTTATGAAAAAATAGATTTTTATTTATATTTTATATTGGAGTTTTTAACAGCCTGTATTATTGTCCCAGATTGATTTAACTGTTGCAAACTAGTGGAGCAATTGGGTCCCCCTGTTTGAAATGCATGGCTTATGATATATTATAGTAGTACAAGGTTGAGCCACATATGGCTCCTCTTTGATAAACACTTTTATTTTTTAAAAAGCAGAATTAACTTAGTTGAATCTTTAGAGGAGACTCTTTGGAGATAGTAACCCGGATATTGTCTTCTCTTTTGCCACCTGCTACTTCCTAATTATTTTTTCTGACTAAATGTCCACTTCATGTCTTGTGATATGCTATATATCTTCACTGTATTAGGCTCCCAGTCCCCTTCAATTCAGTCTCCTAGATCTGCATCAAAGAAGCTGGCACACCCACTTCGATGTCTTTCCTCAAAACAATTCGGAGAAACTGATGGTGAAACTGAACATTTTCAACAGCCTCAAAATGGTCCCTATCAGGACCTTGAGACAGCATATGTGGGTCAGGTATGCTTGACTTGGGAGGCACTTCATTGTCAATACAGTCAAATGTGCCATAAGGTATCTTGGCAACCCGAAAATCCAATCTGTTACAACCACAGTGCTCAGCAGTTCCAACAGTTCCAGGTTCTGCTACAACGGTTCATTGAGAATGAACCTTTTGAGAAGGGTCTTAGAGCTGAAGTTTATGCTCGCACGAGGAACACTTTGCCTAAATTGCTTCATGTTCCTAATGTTCAAGGTGAACGATCCAGATTCATTTGCATTTAATCAGATTGCCATTAATGTGATTGAAATTAGAAGCTTTTTATTAGTCTCTTGATGTTTGTTTCTGTGTCTGTCCAGGTTTAGATCAAGGATCAACAGAAGATGATTCAGACTTGAGAGTTCTTGCTCCTGATCTTATCAGGATAATGGAAAACTCTTTACTCACATTCCAACTTTTCCTGAAAAGGGACAAGAAAAAGCCGAGCGGAACAATTAACCTTCATGGAAATCAGAACCAGCTTACAGCTCATTTACAACAAGTTCAGTCTAGTCTTGAGAAGGTAAAATTCAGATGCCCTTTCAATCCAAGTTTATATTTTTCTTTCAGATTTAACAATTAATGAACATTCAGAAGCTGATGAAGACTTGGTAGTATGAGATATCAAGTCCGACATTCTCGATTTGTGCATGTCATCGTTGTGCAAGAGCCATGCTAATCTTCTCTATATCATTCCAATTTTATCGGATGTCCCTGGGACTATCAAGTCCCACATCAAGATCAAGTAGTTTGGAATGATCAAATGTGGTATTTAATTGGGTCGATTATCCCACCTTAACAGCTAGCTTTTGGAATAGGGTTTTCTGTCCTACTTAGCTACCCATCAGAAGCACAAGTAGGGGATCTTTTAGTTTCTTACGTCCCATATTATTCGTCAATCTTAACTCGTTCTTTTTCTTGTGAATTCAGAAAGCCATGAAACTGAAGGAATTGAAGAGAAAGAAAAAAGGGTGGAAGAAAGGGTCTTGGCCTCAGAAGCAAGATGACATTCAGCTATTAATGGCTCTTATTGACATCAAAATCCTATCTAGGGTTATCAGAATGACAAGGATAACAAAAGAACAACTACTTTGGTGTGAAGAAAAAATGAAGAAACTAAATGTGACACGCAATAGGTTAGAGAGAGACCCATGTCCCATCCTCTTCCCCTGCCAATAAACAGACAAACCAATAATGTCTGTGTTATGTATCAGATACACAGTTTGAAGGAAGTATCATTTTCTCTGAAATGTGTTTATTTTCAAGTAGTGTTTGAGCTTTCTGGCTTCTTCTTTGTATATCTTTTGGTATTTTCAAGGTTATTAAACTCGGACCGGTGGACTATTGGGTTAGTGGGTCAGACCAGAGTCAAGTTGGATTTAACACGAGGTCAAACCGGTAAGAAAGTGAAGATTTTAGGATTATTAACATGAAATTATAAATGAAAAATAATAAAAAAAATCTATTTTTTTAATAAACAACTATATTGGGTTAAAGCCTGGATCGGTTTACTGATTGGTCCGTCGATATTCGGGCGGAATCGGTTGATTCAGTTTGGGTTTAATAGCACTGTGTATTTTCATATTAAATGTCAGAATAATCAATGGCCATTTTTTATTTTGGGAAAATTACATTTAAATACATTTGAATTTGTAAAACGTCTAAATGTGTGTTAAATTTGTTAAAGGACTTAAAGGTACCAAGGACTATATTAAGATTTTCAAATTTGGGTTAATTTACTCTTTTGTCCTTAGTTTTTAAATAAATTAAAAAAAGAAAAAGAAAAATGACCCTCCTGGCGGACAACCTGCGGACCGACGCCTGGGCTCTAACCATTGGCGGTCGCAGGTTATCCGACGGTCGGCCCTTCAACGATGGTCATTTATTTATTTATAGACCAAGGGTAAAAGAGTAAATTCACTCGAATTTGAAAATCCATAATATGGTTTTTCATATTTTTAACTCTTTTAACAAATTTAACAGACATTTAAAGATTTTATAAATTCAAATGGTATTTAAATGTAGTTTTTCTTTTTATTTTTGTCGGAGCTGAAATATAATTTGAGATTCTCGAAGCAATGGTTAGGATTAGGACAAGTGGGGTGGTCCAAGTCCCAAAAGCATTTGGAAATGTCTCTTTCAAATAATGGCTTCGGCTTTTGGTTTGTACACGTAGCATGTCTGTTTGTGTGGGCCAACCACATAGCCTTGTCTTTTTTATTATTGCCTGTCTTACATCTGCCACGTATACACCGAACCCTTGACTCACTATTTTTTTTCACGCCTTGACTCACCTGCCATAGCCCATATGAAGTCATGAGGAGTTTCTGAATCCAACAACCATTTAACATATTCGCCACTCCTCAGATATTTAATTTGTAGGTGTTAAGAAAATCTGTTAAATTAGTTACTCCCTTTAATATTAAGATTTAAACAACTAATTTTAAGAAAATCTGTTAAATTAGTTACTCCCTTTAATTTTTTTAATAGAAAATCTGTTAAATTAGTTACCCCTTTAATTTTTAATATAAGATTTTAAAAAATAATTTATGGATATTAAAAAATTAGTTTAATTAGTTATTCATAAATGTAATTAGGTTAGTTAGTTATTCGTACAATGTATATTAAACTACAACTTTTAATTATGTGTGTTGTAATTATTTTTTAATGGAAACATCCTTATTATGTGTAATTAATATGTATGCTTTGAGGGAAAATATATAAATTGGAGAAAACTACCCTTTAGAGGTGGTATTTATACAAATGTGAATTATTTTGCCTACAATAATTTCTTTAATTGTTTATATTGGAAACCATACTTTTGATGCAAATCCTTTAATAAGTCCACTTATAAATTTTAGCGATAAAGTAGATTGGGGTCATATGTACACTTAGTATTTAGATAAATTTCTTGACTAACTCTTATATTTAGAATCAAATGACCTAAAAAATGTTTTAGGTTTGATTGTACTTGAATTATAGTCAAGTTGATCATAATTAAATTCATATGTTTTTAATTTTATATTATAAAAATATTGAATGAAAATTTAAAAAACACAATTTAGCAATTTATTGAATAATTTTTATGGGTTTTAATTCGGATTTGATTGTTTTTATTAACTTTTGATTAGCATAAAATTAGATCAGCTTTAAAAGTATTTTGGATATGATCCAAATATGATATGGGAGTTAACCGATTTAACTCATTGATATAATGTGTTTGAAGAACATTGGTTAATCAATTGCCACATAATCATGCACATTGTAAATTTATTGTATTGAAATATTAAAATCTCACAAGCTCAGCTTACATTAATTATTTGGGTGTAATACTGGGCCAAAAAAAAAAAAATAAAAATATTTCGGTGTATTAAAGTCGAAAAAAAAAACTTTTCTTTTCGGGTGGGGTTGGACGCTTTCACCAAAGGGAGGGAATTCAATCCTGGAGTTGGTTAAAGCGCTATGGGAGATATCCTGGGTGCCTCGGTAAACGCCTGAGAGTAATAGATGTTTTGTTCTATCCAACATTGATATCATCTAAGAGCAGGGGCGGATCCAGGAATTTATGGGAGGGGGCACCATTGACGGGGATGGATGCGGGGCCACAAATTTTTTTACAAGTAAATTTTAAATGCATTAAAAAATAAAACAATATAAAGGGAAAATCAAGACTAAGTCGTTAAAAATAAAAATTTGGATACTATATATTTTAATAACAAAAGTATATTACAATAAAAACAATTACAATGTCATCCTTCTAGGCCTTATTTTTTGGAATTTCATCATAATTGCCTCATTATCAATACTATCAAATATATCTTTTTCAAAATGAGATATATAGGCAGAACATGAAGAGCACTACCACTCACTATACAAGTCAAACTAGCAAGTCAAACCCCAAGCAAGATAATTGGAATGATAAAATTTGAAAGTCCTTAAGAAAAGTATCATTTAATAAAAGGGTAATCACACGATGAAGACGCTATTTATGAAAATTCAATATGAAAAAATACTTGCACAACGTTGATGACAACTATAATATCTAATAAAAAGTATCAACCTGTCGAGTACTTTAGGAATTACATCCTCTAGGGACAAGGAAACAGAACGGTTTTTACTACGGGTATTCTTTACATAAATAAGAGCTAAAAGCATAAGCATATTGATAAATAAAGTTGAGACACTTATAATATATAAGTATATTTAATATCGATCGAATATCACATGATAGAAGGGCTTTTTTTTTTTTTTAAAAAAACATTTTTTAATTTTTTAATTTAAAAAAAAAAAAAAAAAAAAAGAAAAAGAAAAATATAACAATCTTGAAAGGAGATTTCACCTATTAGATCGTAGGTGAGCCAAACCCCTTTCTTAATATATATATATATATATATATATAATATAATATAAAATTGTCTCACCTATTTTGATCAATGTTGTTGGTGATATCACTTGGTTTAAAGATACCCCACCGATCCGGTTATTGTTAATTCTAAGAGCATATTGCATATTTACCTTTTTAATTTTGATTTATACCTTTTGCAAATGGGTGTGAGTTATGACCAATATAAATATGTATATATATAATCCCAAGAATGAATTTGATATATTTACAAAAACATATAGTGTGATTTATATTTCGAAATCAACATCAATATAAGCATTAAGAAAAAAATTAAGAAGTCAGCTATTGTAAGCAGCCTAAAATGTAATTTAGCCTGAGTTCCACAGGAAATTTATATAGCCATTTATTGTCCTATCTCATTCCTTTATAAAAAAATAAAAAATAAAGCTATTTATAGAGATTAAAAAAATTAATTAAGTTACTTATTTGTAAAATACATGCATTAATTTTTTTAAAATTAAATCATATAGTGAATTGCATTGAAAACTATATAATTTTTTTTAAAATATATGTAATCAATAAAGATAATCTAGACAAAATTATAAATTTGAGAAATAAAATAGAATGGAGCTCTTAACTGAGTCTTTTTTAAGAGGTGGGACGAATTTAATCCGCTCACCTTTTAATCTAGCTCTTATATTGCTCTTGACCAACTAGTTGGGTAACTTATAGATTTTGGACCATAATAAAAGTTTTATGTACTACTCTCTCTATTTTTAATATATAATATATTTATAGAGTTGATTTTTATCTTAAATATAAGACATATTTTTTTATATTTTCTATATTTTCTTTATTTACCCTTATTGTGGCGCTCTCAACACTAATTGGCACCCAGGTTCTCTCATTACCTCTTTTCTCATTTATCTAATTAAATCGAAAGGGAAAAAATGGTCACGTCATTAAATTATAATTCATTTAACTTTTTTCACATTTTCCCAATCAACGGTTAGATTGACTTCTCTTCCTAAAATCAATGGTCCATATAAAATAATGAGAAATTATGAGAAATTGAGATAATGGGAGTATCTCCTTTATTGAGGAGCAGAGTAAAAAAGAAAATTAAAAAAAAACTAAAATATTTTAAAAAATATATATTATATTCACTGACTTAAATATATTCTCCCATCATCCAATTTAATTAGATAAATATGTGGAGGGGGTAAGTGGCTAACTTTTTATTAACATATTTGATCATTAAAAAAACGAAAAAAAAGACAGCACTTCGAGAATCTTCTTCCCCTTTATCAGCTTTGGAGTCGTGTTCTGTAAAAATAATTCTGGAACTTTATTAAGCCCAAACCCTTAGCAGTTGAACCCTTCAGTGGGGTTTTACAGAGTGACATTTGTTTCTCAGACCAAAACGAATTCCATTTCACTCTCTTTGGCTCTCTTATAGTTCATCTCTGCTGTTTTCTGCAACTGCGCAGCGCCTGAAAGGTGTTCAATTGACTGCCTCCAACTTTCTTGGTTCACTCTTTCATCTGGTGAGGTTTTTTCTTGCAGTTTTATAAGCTTTTCATTTCATTCTCTGCCTATCGATCAAAATTCTTTTTCTTTATAACGGTTTGTTTGATGACGCTGATTCGTTGTTTCATTTATTTGACATTAACATGGTTGTGTCTAAGATAGTTTGCTTTCTTGAAATGGCCCAACCATTACGACGTCCGATCATTCATTTATGCTATTTGCTTCTTTATCTGGTGTTCTTTGAAAGTACATCAGAGATGACTTTCCTTCTCTATTAGTATTACAGTATGACCCTCTTGGAGGGAAAAACACAAAAAATTACGTAGAAATTGAATTTCAGAATTGTATACTCGGATCAAGAATCCATCTATCAAGAACAGGATAGACTTGCTACTGCAAATCATATGCCTCTTATCCACCCAGATCAAATTTGAGTACAGCATTAATGTTTTTCCAAGATGTGATATCAAGGAGTTCTTCCTTAAAATATTTTTTTCTATTTTTAGTGTGAGGAATTTGAAAAAGAAGGTGAGCCTTAGAGCAACGGTAAAAGTTGCTGCCATGTGACTAAGAGGTTCAAATCCTATAAACAGTCTCTCCACTTGTGGGGTGAGGCTACGTACATTTAATGATGCCTTTTTAGTGTGAGGAATTTCTCTTCATACATTTATTCTGTTTCTTATAGGCAGTTTCATTATGATTGTCAACTTTGATCTTTTAGTGTCTTGCCAAGGCCAAGTTGAAAACCTCAAATTTGCTTGATCAAAGTTGTGGATAGTTTGTGGTTTTAACTGCTTGTTGTTTTTGCTGTATCTCACTGGATCTACCTCTGGTTTGGATGAACTTAGGAAGGTGATCTTTAGGAAGTAGGATGGCTACAGAGAGTCTCATGAGAATGGCGGAAGGAAGCCAAACTAGTAAATGGATTTCCTCAAAGGATTTTTCAGCATTTGGATCTTTCTGGAAAAATAAGTCAACAGAGGAGCTGGATATTTTCTTGAAGGGACAAAAGTTCAGTCGAGGACAAGCAAACAGTTTTCCAAGTCGAAGTGGAAGTGCTCCACCAAGTATGGAGGGCTCAGTTGCTGCAGTTGAAAATATGTTACCTGTGAAGGATTCTAGTCTTGTTTCAAATTCAGGAAGTTTGAGCAATGCTCTTGAGGATCACAAGTCTGAAGGAGAGCTATTTGATCCTTCTAATGTTGCTCGCCGTTCCTTGGAGCTCAACTTGGATCCCAAGCTTCTTTCACAGCCCTTGCAAAATCAACTTGGCAATCATGAAAAAAATCAAGACATCAATGGTTCACCAAAGCAAGCTTCAGAAAGCTTGTTCAATCCCAGTAACATGCCTAAGCCTGGGAAAAATGCAGTCCCATCAGCTAGTGTTCACAAAAGCTTGGTGGATTTGATACAGGTATGACTCAGTTGCCAAGAGTCTTCAAAGCCTTCTTTGGGATGCTACTTTCTCCTGTCAAATGTTTTGAAATTAAACCAGTAAAATATACCTACATTGAATAAATCATTTTTTCCTATAATCTTTTCTCTGTCTGTTATTTTTTTCTTCTGGGTTGAAGGTTCAACTTGTGTTTTCTGCCTACAAGACTCCACATTGTACTGTTCCTGAGCTCATATTTTATAATTTTAATATTAGGGTGTTTTAAAAATGATATTTTTCTGCATGTCCATGCCCATTGTTTTTTATTATTTGTTACTAGCTTGATGTAGTGTCGCAAATTTTCTTTGGTGTGGATCAGTGCTTTTTAAAACTACTTCGATGATGACACACTAACTAACTTACCTTTTTGTTGTGTATTAGGAAGACTTCCCCCGTACACCTTCCCCTGTATTTAACCAATCTCATTTATCAAGTAATGCTACAACTGAAGATTCAGTTGATGTTGATGTGCAAGCAATTGCTTCAAGTGTTTCATCAATAGATTTATCAAACCAGTCCGACTCAGCTACATGTTCTACTAGTGTTGTGGAGACAGGCATCCTGAACACTGATTCTCGTGAACTAACATCAAATGAAGTTTCTCTGTTAAATTTCCAAAGTTCCCAGCATGCTGATGAAACCCAAAACCTGCCAGTGGGTCCAAGTCCAACACGCAACAAAGATGCTGTGCTGAAGGAATATGTATCAACTGATGGGGCTGTTAATGGGGAAAAGCATAAATTAACAGCCTCTGATGTTAGAAGAAAAAAACTAGAACCACAACAATCTCATGGTAGGAATAAGCTAAATCAATCTTTTACTTGTGGCCATGCCCATCAATTTCCAGTTGTGGGATCAGAATTTCCTCAAGGCATAAACAATTCACAAAGTTACTTGGGAATGCTTGGTTATAGTAATTCACAATTTTCACCTCTTGGTATACAATCATCATTACCTTCTACTGGACTTACTGCTCCTTACTATGCAGCTCCAACTGCATTTATGACTTCAGGAAACCCATTTTATCCTAATTTTCAGCCATCAGGTTTTCTCTCTACACATTATAGTTTAGGTGGGTATGCTTTAGGTTCTACCTCTGTGGCACCATATATAGCTGGATATTCTTCTCAAGGTGACCTTCCTCTTCCATCTGAAGCTGCTGGAAGCCCTGACCTAAATGGTCAAGCTACCAATGCTTCTTCAGGAGGTGTTCCACTTGCTTCTGATTTTCAAAGGCACAGCAAGATTCATGGGCAATATGGATTACCAGTACAACCTTCATATGTTAATCCAATTAATGTGCCATATTATTCCCATGCTTCCAGTGATGTGTATCCTGCTGCTTTTCAGCAGAATCATTTGTCATCGAGAACACTGATTGGAGGACTTTCTTGTCCCCTACCGTCCCAGCAAGATGCGGCTGTTCCTTCCTATTTAAATGGTCATAAATTTCGATCTTCAGCACATGATAGCTTGCCCATTCCAAGTACAAAAAATATGGGGATCTCTGGAAGTAGCTATTATGGGAACTCCAATACGGGTGTGATGATGCAATTTCCTCCTTTGTCTCATGGTGGTCCAATTCGTCCATCCTCTCAAGATGGACAAAATGAGAATATGCCTTGTGTTTCTGTCAGAAATGCAGGATTTTCACCTGGACAGAGAGGAATTAGGGGTTTTGGTGAAACCAAGCAGCACTCTTTTCTAGAGGAACTTAAATCCATCAATCCTGAGAATTTCAAGCTCTCTGACATAGCAGGGCGTATTGTTGAATTCAGGTACTTTCTAACTTGTCAATTCCAATATATGGTATTATCTCCTCTATGAGATGGAAATAATGTTTTTTGGATTGATTTTTGATTTAGCATTGACCAACATGGAAGTCGATTTATCCAGCAGAAGCTTGAAACCTGCAGTGCTGAAGAGAAGGCATCTGTTTTTGAAGAAATCCTTCCATATTCCTCAAAATTAATGACAGATGTGTTTGGCAATTATGTAATTCAGAAGGTATATTGTCAAAATCCATATGCCCTAAATTATTGCATCTTTTTTGTCTTATATTTGTTTGTGCACTTCTCATACATTCTCTACATTATTTTGCTAATTTGGTTGCTTTCATGCAGTTTTTTGAGCATGGAAGCGCTGATCAGAGAAAAACCCTTGCAGATAAACTTTCTGGACAGATTTTATCACTAAGTTTGCAGATGTATGGCTGTCGTGTTATCCAAAAGGTATGATGATTTCTGAAGTACTTGTAATAATTATTTTCCTGTTACCATTTTATGTGATCTACTGGTGTCTCTGACATAGCTTTCACCAACAGTTTCCAGTTTTTTCATACATTACCATACCCATGTTGCACTATTTGTGGAACTACTCCATTCCTTATGTAATTTTTTTTCCTAGATGAAAAAAATTTGACGATACCATAGGATGCTTTAGATGCAAAGAGATTTAATTAATTAATCTTATATTTCTTTGGGGAAATTACTCCAAGGTCCCACATAGCACCCTAAATTACTATAAATCGCTTGAAATAATCAAATTATTGTGGAGCCCCATGGGACTTAATTGGAAATAAGTTTTGGTGTACATTTACCAAAATGCTCTTAGTTAAAAAAAAAAAAAAAAAAAAAAAAAAAAAAAAAAGTCCCTCCCCCATGGCTGCTGGTGCTGGAGCTGCCACAGCCTGTAACATGCCAATATTGGCAAAGGGGAGGTTGGTGGAATTGAACCATGGACCTCTTGGTTATCAAAAGAGCATATAACTATGGGGGCAGTGGTGGCTCTGGTGCCCGCGACCATGGGGGAGGGACTTTTTTTAATTAAGGACATTTTGGTTAATGTACACCAAAACTTATTTACAATTAAGTCTCATGAAACTCCACAACAATTTGACGATTTCAAGGGATTTTATGGTATTTTAGGGTGTTGTGTGGGACCTTGGAATTATTTGCCCTATTCCTTTTTCTCATGTTCTATAGGATGTAAATATGATACAGAGAATCATTAAGATGTGTTCATGGGTGGATTATATTGTTTAGTAATTTTTTGGATAAAATTGCCCGCATAATATTTTACTTGAAAAGAAGATTATTTTATTGTATGATGGGGGCCTGCATTATACATGCTCATTTTATGAACTCTCTTTTGTTACATATCCTCTCTCCCTTTGTCTCTCCTCCCCAAACTCTTGAGCGTCCCAAGCAATGAGTTCTTCCCATACAATAAAAACAATGGACAACATATATTTCATTCGGAGACTGTCTATTATGATTATGGAAACTTTCTCATCAGTTCAGAGTGAGATTTATATGTATAGAACTTAATTAACACTGTGTGAATGAATCAATAAAAGTATTTAGCACTATTCATGAACTGTATATTAGATATATCTTAAGCTCATAAAGGTGCAGCTTTTGGTGCATATGAAAGGGTTCATGTTCTTGTTTCTTTCATTTTTCTTTCTGTTAGTAATAATCTCTGTAGGGCACCTGTGCTTCACAGAAAGGTCAAAGTGCACATAAAGTGCTTCGTGGATTAAGTAAAAGAAAAGGGGAAAAATTTCTCTCCAAATAGAGTTTGATTTGGAGTGTGCGTGTGTGTGTGAGATAAACATGTTGACTTTTAAAATAAGTTTTGCAAATGAGGTAGGAGTGTTAAATGACTAAGTTTTTTATTACCCAGAAATCTTGGAGTTTATTGTTATATAGTGGTGAATTATAGTTATTTTGCCTTTGACTTGAGGAGTTTATTTTGTGTGTGTCCATGCCTTGTTATTCATCATATTTCTGCATTAACTTTTTACGCTAAATTTTAACAGTTTCAAATGTGTGCTTGCCAGCAAATTTTCTTTCCACGTATTCCTGAATTTTAACAAACTTTTTTTGAACTTTTACCCCGCAGTTTTTTAACCAACTTTTCCTCCCAATTAATAATGCACCTATTTCTTATGTCTTAAAAGTGATACCATTGATTGACCATTAATGTACTTCTATATTAGTTTAGTCGGTTCATGTTTTAGAACATGTTTTCCCCTCTTGCTTATCTCAAGTTGTGTCTGGTTCAATGTTGGAATTCCTTGTTCTAGGCCCTTGATGTTGTTGAATTAGATCAGAAGACACTGTTAATGCAAGGGCTTGATGGACATGTCATGAGATGTGTACACGATCAAAATGGGAATCATGTCATACAAAAATGTATAGAATGCATTCCTGTGGACAAAATCAACTTTATCGTATCTGCATTTCGAGGACAAGTTCAGGCTCTTTCTACTCACCCATATGGGTGTCGTGTTATTCAGGTAATGGTTTACATATTTTACTGTGAAGGACTCTACTTAGTATGAAATCTTTCAAATGTTAATTATGTATTTATCTGCCTTTGTTAGAGAATTTTGGAGTATTGTTCAGATGAGCAATCTATTCAATTTATAGTGGACGAAATTCTGGAATCTGCTTTTGTCCTTGCTCAAGATCAGTACGGCAATTATGTGACTCAGGTTGGACATTATGCATTTTCATTTATGCTTTTCTCCCTTGAAGAAAAGCTACTTGTGTTTTACTTTGAAATGCATTATATTTCTTCCCTATCAACATAAATCTTTAGTTTTCAGGATTTTCATCTGGCCTGCAATTTTCCACTCTTTGTATTCTATTTCAGCACATTAAATTGATAAAGGAAGTTGATGTACATCACTGGAGCACTAATGCACATCCAGATGATGAAACATTCATAGGTTGAACTGATTTACTGGCTGATATATTGACTTTAAGATGGTTTTGAAAAGCCATTGACAATTAAATGTCCTTATCACCCCTAAACTATTGAAATGTTTAATCACCCATTACATTACTGTTTTTCCTTTCTCCTTTCCTTTTGTTTGTTTGTTTGTTTGTCTGTATTTAATTTTTTTCCCTCTCTAAATTTGTGCGTGAATGGAAACTGCTGCAGCAAGTCCTGAAAAGGGGGAAAAATGAAAGAGGTCAAATTGTAAACAAGTTAGCTGGCAAGATTGTACAATTGAGTCAGCATAAGTATGCTTCTAATGTTGTTGAGAAGTGTTTAGAGCATGGTGATGCGATTGAACGAGAGGCCTTGATTTCAGAAATAATTGGGCAGCCTGGTGAAGGCCATAACTTATTGGTAAGTCAGATCATCAACCTATAATGTTAGTAGAAAGTACTCTAAGGTTTTGACCTTTGAATGAGGATTTAAGTTTTGACACATACCCTGCACTGGGCTTGCTAATTCTTTGAAATAGCTCTAGCCATTGGACTTGATGAATTTATGTGAGGCTTTTTTTTAAGCATGTGATTGTTTAGTCTGAGTCATTATCTCCTTGTTGATTTGGGGCAACAGCTAGATCATCAGAGAGATAATTAGAATAGCATATAATTTACAGTTATTGGTCCATAGCTTTGAGGAAGAGGAAAGCAATGCCATTTCTTGTTCATCTATTGCTGCTCATGGTAAATTAGACTCCTATTATCGTTTTTCCTTTAAAAAAAAAATCCTCACACTTCAGATTTTAACTTTCAAATTTTAGTCCAGCCAAGAGGATGATAAATATTGTCTTTATGAAGTAAAAGTGATGTATGTATTTGTCTTTGCATATTGTTGACAAGGGTCCATTCTGGTACATTAACTATTTTTCTTCATGTCAAGGTTCTTGATTAAAACATTCAGATATCTTATATTGTGGAGAGATATATTGTTTATTTTAAAAAGGGTTAGTACTAGTGTTAATTCTTATAGTTTGATTGAGAACCCTTTAGTTTTAAATCATTGGTTTTGGTCCCTATAGTTTCATAAATATTTGGTCCGAGTTTAACGACTAGTTCATGTACTTCTTACAAGTTTTGGTTTTGGTCCCTATATTTAAACTCAAACCAAATCCTTCTGAAATTATAGGGACGAAAACCAACTATTTGAAACTAAATGGATCAAAACCAGAATTTGTTCAAATTATAAGGACCAATAATGATATTAATCCTTTTAAAAATTGATTATTGGGTTGGGAATTGACATTCATGAATAGAAGATAGCAGTACTGGAGACTTGTTTTCTGCTGACTGACTCTGTTTTCTGGATTCGATGCATAATGTAGACAATGATGAAAGATCAGTACGCAAATTATGTGATCCAGAAACTTCTTGATATAAGCAGTGACAGCCATCGGGAAATACTTCTAAATCAGATAAGAGATCATATAGATGCTTTGAAGAAATACACGTATGGCAAACACATTGTTGCTCGTTATGAACAACTTGTTTGTCCAGGTGAGTAGGTGTGCTATTATCTTCTGATTCATGAACATGTTCATATTCAGCTGTTCGAGTTTTCTTTTACCGGAAAACTTCTACTTTTTCTAAATAATTTTTTACATGACAAACATATTGCACCAATACTTCAAAAAAGTAGGCCTATTTATACTGAATATGTATCTGACAGGATATGTATATGCATACCTCACTATTTTTTTATATCGTATCTAATATGCGCGTTGTATGTGTGTGTGTGTGTATATATATTTACACGTGCGCTTGTGCGCGCTAACTTATATTTGCACAATATATATGTTTGTCTCAACTCAGCATGGAATAACTTTGTTATTTTCTTGTGTTTGATGATTATGCAGCAAGCGAGGCTTAGATTTGTTGAGGTATAGTTTGATTGGGTAAATCATAAATGTATCAGAACGCTTCAGTCAGAATGGGCTGCTAAACTACAAAACTTGTTAGAGCAATCAAAGGGGAGAGAAGGTATTAGAAGCTAAAGCATTCTATGCTAAGCTGACGGTACATAGATTAATATATGTGTGTGTGTGTATTTTTATGTATAGAGAGAGTTTTGCTGCTCAATGTTATGAAGGAAATTGGGTTTACCTGTAGTGTATTTGATATTGATATGTAGAGATAATTATGCATATAAATAATGAATGGCATGTGCTACATAATATTGAGGTTACAGGCGGATCTTTTTATAGAATGATATGATTTTGTACTCTAGAGGATTGCATTGATGTTAAAAATCACTCCATCATGATATGGCATTGTGACTACTTTGTTTGCATCCAACCTTTCAAGCTGGGACGCACAAGGGGAAACACTATAACATGAAACTGAGTGCTTGATTTCACATTTATTGCTTCATGGGGTGCTCAAGTATTTTAATTAGATCATGTATTTTTGTGCTTTCATGTTTGCGTGCCATTTTTAGGCCTTTAATGTTTATTAGTAATTTTCATTTAAATGTGTATTTGGTTTCATGTTGGAGAGTGGAAACTAACATTGTGGTTTTGTTGATTTCAAATGTGAAAAATACTACCGTAATATTGTGATTATGGGTTTGTTTGAAATAGTGGTTGGAGAAATAACTTATTTATATTTTAATTTGTGCAAACTTAAAAAAGGATAAAATTAGATTATAAATGTGATTTGTGTTTGAATTGATGGGGGTAGAAGTAATTTTTTTTTTTTTTTTTTTTTTTTTTTTTTTTTCCAAATGGACTCTTGTTTGGATTATCATTTGAAAAATTAGATAAAAAATGATTGAAAATTGCATAAATTTTATTGAATATTACATACACACACATATTAGTTGTATATATTGTGATAATTGAATATAAAAAAATTTTAAATTTGATAAAAAAAGTTAAATTATTATTAAAAAATTTTAAAACATTAAAGGGGATCATGCGGTTTGGTTTATGAAGGGATGAGACCACGGTTTTATTTGTTCCTATCAATGTCACAAATTGTTGTTTAGCCTTGGTAATATCTTTCGTTGCGGTACTGTATTGGTGTGACCTGATTTTGATATTTTATGGGCCACCTTGTCATTTAGGTTGAGTTTGGATGTCAAAAGCTACAAATTTTAGCTTCTTTCATAATTTTTTTTTTTTTTTTTTTTTTTTTTAAAGAAAAAGAAAAGGCAATTGGTTTGTGATGCTACCCAAAACACCAAAAAACAGATAATTTCCTCCCACGTTTGGCCACAGGCACTATGATGCAGAACTGGGAAGGGGAAGGGAGATAGAGAGACTAGTAGAAAGGAGGGAGATAAAGTAAGAATGAGGAAAAACTTTAGAGGAAGAGGAAATTCAATAATCAGTTAAAGGTAAATAATAATTAATGATAAAAATGCTTTCTTCAGTCATATTTGTAACATTTTAATAAATGAATTACGTGGTTTAAGAAAAGTTAAAAATATCAAGTTTGTCTTAAGTAAACTTTATCTTTCAAGTATACTTTTATTTATAAGGGAAAAGTAAGAAAGATAAATAAAGTAAATATAAGTATCACAAAATTTTTAAATAATGTAATACATATAATTGATGAGGAGTATAAATAAAAAAAAATTTATTAAATGTTTAAATAAATTTTTATCAAAATATTTAGTTGAGTGATTGTTTAAATAATGTTCAAAATATTTGTCATTTTCTATAATTTTTCCAGCTTCTTTACCATCACGTGAGATAAAATTTATTGAGTGATTGTTTATATCACCTTTACAAAATATGGAAAAAGTCAAACTAATGATAATAAGTCTTTTTGTTATATTTTTATAATCACATATTCACTTTCACGCCAAAAAAACAAAACACTTAGTATTAAATACATTTTTAAAAAATCACATACGTATCTATACACCATAACCTTTTTTAATGGTAAACTTAATGCTTTGGATAAGATACGACAACGAAGTTAATGTTTGCAAGACCATGACAAATTTCATCCCTACCGTAAAAGCAAGGGGTAAGTTGCTTTTGAAAAAAATAGCTTCTTTATCGGAAAAAGTGAGATCAAGAAAATGGTTTCCCAAACAAGGAAAAAAATTTCCCCCTGTGCTTTTGCCAAATCATCATATGTTTAGGGCGTCAAAGCTTTTTCTCAAACCGGCGTTATTTAAACCGTACCAATTATCTCAATGTAAGTAATAATCTAGCTCTTAATAAAAAAAAAAAAAGAAGAAGTAATAATCTAGCATCATCGATCGCATCTTTCAAAGGATAGTTGCTATCACATCCTCGAACAGTCGAACTAATAGGCTTATGGCTTTTATACAATTAGATCTTAATTATAAGATCTAGTTTACTTCTTTTTGGAGAGATTAAGGAAGCTAAATAAGTTACTTAATCATTTCATATGTTGTATATCCTTGAATTATATATTAGTTTATTAGTTAAATTAATTAGTTTAAAAAAAATAAAAAACTTTAAAGTAATTTAATTAGCTTCCTTATTCTTTCTAAAAAAAATCAATTAAGCCTTATAATTAAAACCGAAGGAAGTATAAAATAGAGTTAGGAGTACTTTTTATAACCTTTCCAACACATAACAAGTCTTTGTATGATCCCCTATAATCCCAACAATATTGGCACTTGTTCGGTGTAGAACACAGATGTCCAGCCAAGGGCTGATACTTTTATCTTGGATCAATGGGCTCAGTCTGAATATCTAAGGAGAAGGTACTCAGAGGAGCTTGGGATCACTGTGCACGAAATATAGGGGGTGGTATGTGTGCATAGTGTGGCAGAATGTAAAGTGGTTATGAGTTAGAACGTGTGCACCTTAAGAGTGGTCCTCTGTATATATAGAGTTTTGTAGAGGATATCTCAGTGCATGATCTCGGGAGCGAATATCTGGGGAGTATATTACGCAGATATAGTCTGGATGCTCCTATATTGTTGCTGGATAGAATCCTCTTATAATATAGGATCTCCCTATAGTACATGTGAGCTATAATCTTTAGTATATCTTCAGTTGGGCCATCCCGGCAATGGGCCTTAGTACAGATCCGTAACAATTGCCCCCAGGCTTTAGAGGGTCGCTTCGAGCCGCCGAGATGTATTTTGATCGGCTTTATTGGCCGAGCTTTGTTACCTATATGAGAGTCTGAGGCGGAGCCTCTAGGATCTGAGGTAGCATCTCCTAGCTTATGCGTCCGAGGTGACTTTCACGGAACATGTTCGTCTGGGGCCGAGATGTATTTCGCTTGTCGAGGTGGTCCCGGCTATCCGAGCTGGTTACCAATGGCTTCGGGTTTCTATTGCGTGGAGGACTTTCTGCATTCGCCATCATTGCGCTCTGGCACTTGGCGACTCCGTATTGGCGAGAGCTTGCAACCGTTGCGCCTATCCGCACACTGATTTTCGTGCGCATTTAGTGCTCCCTTTGCACACAGTACGCCATTTCCCTTATCTGGGTGAAAAGACCCTTCGGGCTTATCTGGTGGCGTTTGAGCGCTTGTGTGCCTCTTTCCCGGTTCCTATTCCTTGTACAGCCGCCCTTTTTTTCTATTATTTTTGCCCCTTTACTCCCCGCTCATCCAAAGAAAACGAGAAGCTAAAAGGGCTGACGTCCCTTTGTGGCGATCCAGGTAAGAAGCTTATGACCGCGTTCTCGGACTCTTTCAAGCATTTGAAAAATGCCTTCTTTAAAGTTGCTGCAAAGCCTGGTCAACAACCCTGGCTTTTAAAAGGGGTCGAAGCTCAGGACGTAGAGTGGCGGTTCCCCCTCTATTGGAACGAGGGACATCATAAAATAGCCTCTACATCATATCAGGTTGCGTCCGACGATCTTCTACCGGAGACTGTCCCCTCCATAGATCGATTGTCCCTGTTTGTGAAGAAGTACGACGTTCAGAGCACGACCTTCTTTATTACCGGGCCTGGTTCCAAGCCGGCGCCCTCGAATTGTATGTTCCCTATGTTTATTGATTTTTCTGACTCATATATATTTTATTCTGTTTTGCCTTGTCCATAGCAGCGCAAATTTTAACTCTTCTGTTTTGTTTTTGCAGCTCGAGACATGTCGGAGCTTCCTAGTTACTTGTCTCGTGTGAACCTGATTGTGCCCGCAACGAGTAGGGCGAGTCAGAAACGTGCTAACTCGGAGGCCGAGGTAGATAAAACAAAGGCGGCTTTTGGTTCATCAAGGGCCAAGATAACAAAAGCCTCGGATACCCAGGGTTCTACTCGTTCTGCTTCCGCCGGGTCACCATCAGGAGTACTCGTACTTGGCTCGAAAGAGAAAGAAGCTGCGGCGTCTGTGCCAGTGGCAGCTCCTTCTACTCCATCAGGATCGGTGGATCCTCCTCCTCCTCCACATCGGACTTCTGTCGTCCCTCCCCCGGTTCAGAAACTTCCATATGGACTCGTGTGGGAAAAGGGGGTGACAGAAAAGCTTGATGTCGCCTTTTTCCCTCCTCGCCAGTTGATGGATGGCCTACCTCTATCAGGCATACATGAGACGCCGGTGCATAATGCTCAGAAATTCCTATGTAAATCCATTGGGTTACACCAGGCGCTGCTCCATTTGAAGGGCAAATATGTTCTGGCTGAGGATGGATTCGTCATCTAAAGCTGGGCCATGAAGAGGTCGAGGCAAGGAAGAAGACACTGGAAGAGGCCGAGGCCAGGATGAAGATCCTGGAAGGGGAGCGAGACGTTGCCAATGCCGCTTCGGGGAAAGCGACCGAGGAGCTTCTGCTAGTTAAAGAGGCGTTGGAGAAGACGACCTCCGAGTGCTCCCATCTGCAGGAGGCTCATGGTAAAAACCTGGATGCTGTGAAGTTACTGCAGAAGCAGCGCGTCGATCTGGCCTCTAAGCTGGACTCGACCAAAGAAGCTCTTGTCGCGGAGCGGCAAGCCCATTTGAATACCACAAACTCGTTGAAGAAGACGGTCTCTGACTGCTTCAAGATGGCCTTGGCGCAGATCCAGCATTTGAACCCGACTGTATCTTTGAACCTTGCCGGGTACGACTACCGGGCCTATGTGAAGGACGGTGTCTTTTTTTTGCCTCCTTCGATGCCCAACGATGGGTCCTTGTCTCCTGAAGACGAGGAGCTAGAAGAGCAGGGCGATGATGAGGAGCATGGAGGTGAGGAGGGTCAAAATACTGAGGCCGGGCAAGGAGCTCCCGAGGTTGCTTAGTCCAACGAGGTGGTGCCTTCTGACGATGCTGCTCCCCCGAGCTAGGGGCTGGAGTTCTTAGTTTTGTTTAGCTTTTCCCTTGGGGCGCCTGTGCCCTTTTAACTTTGAATATTCCTCTCGTGTGTCTTTGGTTGAATATACCTTTCGATGACAACTTCTGATTTAACCTATCAATTAATTTCTGTATTGTCTTAGGATTCTAAGTATTATTAGAATTTTGTCGATCGCAATGGATGCAAATCTGTGCTTTCTACCAGACTTTAAGTCTTGGAATCTGTGGTAGGGTTGTCTGTTTTAACCGCAATGGGTGTGAAGTTAAACCGCGTAGGATTTTATTTTAACCGCGCTACCGAGTTCCCGAGCCGTTGGCTGGGATCATAACCGAGATAAGGGCAAATTGTCACATGTTTAGCCATGGTGTCTAAAACGCAAAGCTTAAACATTTTGACCTGATCAGGGTCGGAATGACAATTCAAATGCTTAAATCGGGCGAGCGTTGACGCGTCAATTCCACGAATGCCAGTAAATGGCAATTTCGCTGAGCTCTAGACCTGGGCTGGTTAGCATTGGTGTTAATTCATCTAGATGTGTTGTATTTGTGATCGGATTTTGAGACCTCGGTGTAATGTTTATGACCGGGTTTACAGACCTCGGTGTAATGCTTAAGCGATCAATAGTGCACGTTTGCGAATCTCTACTGAGGAATCCTTCATTAAAATAAAACTGCTCCAAAGAGCTAACAAATAGTTCAATGAAATCTTAAAACATAAATTATTTAATTTAAATACTGAAATTAAGAAATAACCGAGCTCCAAACAGGGTGTGTCTGGCGCCGTTTGTCGCGAATTCTGGGCCGACATCTAGCTATGGTAGATTTTTAGTTTGTCGGCGTTCCAGGTTCTCTTCACCGACTTCCTTGCTAGGGTTTCGAGTATGTAGGCTCTGCCATCCAATTTTTCTTTAACCCGGTAGGGGCCTTCGTAGTTTGCAGCTAGCTTGCCATCTTTGGCGTTCTTATTGCCGATGTCCGCTCGTCGTAGTACGAGGTTACCCCTGTTAAAGGAGCGGGGTCGAACCTTCCAGTTATACTTCGCTGCTAGGAGCTGCTTGGCGGCTAACTCTCGGCAGTGTGCTGTGACTCGGACTTCGTCGATTAGGTCCAACTCCGTTCTCAATGCGTCGTCATTTGACGCCTCTCCCTCTTGGTGAGTTTTGATTTTCCTCCATGACGGCTGTCCTATCTCCACTAGGATCATTGTTTCGCACCCATAGGTTAACCAGAAAGGGGTTTCCCGGGTTGACGTCTGCACACTTGTCTTGTAGCCCCACAAAACGCTGTGAAGTTGCTCGACCCAGTTAGACTCCACGTCTTGCATCCGTTTCCTTAAGACGTGTAGGACGATCTTGTTGGCTGCCTCGGCCTGGCTGTTGGATTGCGGATGCTCGACCGAGGTGAAGTGCTGCTTAATATCTAGGTCTGAAATCATGGTCTGAAATCTCTGGTCCATAAACTGCGTCCCGTTGTCTGTT
The DNA here is from genome assembly GCA_019022655.1 of Acacia acuminata. Classification (NCBI taxonomy): domain Eukaryota; kingdom Viridiplantae; phylum Streptophyta; class Magnoliopsida; order Fabales; family Fabaceae; genus Acacia; species Acacia acuminata. Next base: position 902,535 of record JAFJYI010000036.1, read on the forward strand.
ACCACCTCGGCTGGTATTCCAAAACGAGAGACAATGTTGTGTCGAAAAAACCTTCTTATGCGCGCCAAGGTTATCGTCGTCAAGGGCTCTTCTTCAATCCACTTAGTGAAGCAATCCACCGCTACGATGAGCCACCTGAATTGTTCGGGAGCTGTCTTGAATGGTCCGAGGATGTCCATCCCCCATTTGTAGAAGGGCCATGGAGCCGAGATGCCTTTCAATTCTGTTGGCGGAGGCCAAATAATTTTGGCGTGTTTTTGGCAACTATCACATCTCTTGACGGCTTCCTTGGCGTCGACCATCAAGGTCGGCCAGTAGTAACCCACACGCAGAGCTTTTCTGGCAAGAGCCTTGCCCCCCATGTGGTGGCCGTTGATGCCTTCGTGTATCTCGGCCAATACATATTTGGCTTCCAAAGTGCCCAAGCATCGCATCATTGGAGAGTCCGGTCCTTTTCGGTATAGCTGATCATCGACCATAATGTAGATGGCGGCCTCTTGAATCAACTTCTTAGCCTCAGTCGAATTGGTTGGAATGATGCCTCTTTCTAAGTAATCTTCAATCGGTTTCCTCCAATCTGTTATTGTCGAGATGGTCATGACACAACTCGGCTCGGTCAGGTTTTTCTGGATCACGGTTCTATGATTGCTCGTACCTTTCGTACTTGCCAATTTAGAGTGGATATCCGCCCTAGTGTTTTCTTCCCTTGGAATATGGGTGACAATCACCTCTTGGAACTCCGCCATGATTTCCTTAGCTTTGTTGAGATACTTAGCCAAGAGTGGGCCTTTTGTTTGATACATGCCCTCAATTTGTGCGGCGACGAGCTGTGAGTCAGTGAAAACTTTGACCCACTGAGCTCCATTCTCTTTGGCTTGGAGCAATCTGGCGAGGAGGGCCTCGTACTCGGCTTGGTTGTTTGAAGTCGGGAACTTCAGTTGAAGGGAGTGTTCTAGGGCCAAGCCCTCCGGGCTTTCAACTATGATCCCTGCTCCACTTCCTTTGGCATTGGAGGAACCATCGACGTATACCTTCCATGCTTGACCTTGATGGACGTCGGTCGTATCTACTGGGGTGAGCTCCTTGACGAAGTTCGCCAATGCTTGTGATCTGATTGCGTGCCGGGCTTCGTAGGTGATTTCGAACTCGGATAACTCGATCGCCCAGCTTGTCATTCTACCGGCGAGATCTGGTTTGTGTAATAGTTGGCGGATTGGTTGACTAGTTCGGAGGACTATCCGATGTCTTTGAAAATATGGCCGCAATCTTCTTGCCGTCGTTAGTAAAGCGAACGCCACTTTTTCAAGCTTTTGGTACCGCAGTTCTGAACTTTGTAACGCCTTACTTAAGAAGTAGATCGGTGCTTGTCCGGCCTCGGTTTCTCTTACCAGGGCGGCACTCACAGCCTCTTTTCCAACTGATAAGTATGGGAATAAAGTCTCACCAGGTTCTGGCTTCGTTAAAATCGGGGGGGTTGCCAAGCACCGCTTGATCTCTTCGAATGCGGGTTTGCAGTCCGAGTTCCAGCCTCCCTGTGTTTCCTTTTTCAACAGTCTGAAGAAAGACAGCGCTTTCTCTGCTGATTTTGGCAAAAATCTGGTTAGGACGGCCAGTCGGCCCGTTAACTACTGAACCTCCTTCTTAGTCCTTGGGGCCTGCATATCTAGCACGGCCTTGCACTTATCAGGATTTGCCTCGATTCCGCGGTTGGTTAACATGAAGCATAGGAACTTCCTGACCGGGACTCCAAACGCACATTTGGCCGGGTTTAACTTTGTCCGGTGCCGTCTTAACTTCTCAAACGTTTGCTCCAGGTCTCAGATGTGGTCTTCTGGGTGTTTTGACTTCACAATCATGTCGTCAATGTACACTTCTATATTTCGTCCGATCTGGTCTTCAAAAACTCTATTCATCATTCGCTGATAAGTGGCTCCGACATTTTTTAATCCGAATGGCATAACGTTGTAACAGTAATTAGCCTTGTCGGTCATGAAGGCGGTTTTCTCCTGGTCGTCGGGATGCATGGCTATTTGATTGTAGCCAGAGTAAGCATCCATGAAAGATAGTAGCTAAAAGCCGGCCGAGTTGTAGACCAATTGATCAATATTTGGCTTTGGGTAGGAATCTTTCGGGCAGGCCTTGTTTAAGTTGGTGTAATCTGTGCATCCCCTCCATTTGCCATTTGGCTTCAAAACCATAACCACGTTAGAAAGCCATGTGGTGTACTGTATTTCTCTGATGAACCCTACCGCCAAGAGCTTGACGACATGGTTCTCAAGGGCTTTCTGTCTGTCAGCTGTGATGTTTCTCTTCTTCTGCGCCACCAGTATCAACCCCGGCCGAACGGCCAGTCTGTGGCAGCAGAAACGTGGGTCGATTCCTGGTATCTCGGAAGACGTCCATGCGAAAACATCTTGGTTCTGCTTCAGGAATTCAATCAATTGGGTTTTCAGATCAGTACTCATTGCTCCGCCGATTTTGGTGGTCTTTGAATAATCCTTTCCTAAGACCAACTCCTTTAATTCCCCTTCAGGCTCTGGGCGTGGGACCTTGGGTTTGTCCCTGAGGTCGAGCTCTACCATGTTTACTGGTCGTCAGGACTTCCTTTCCTTTTCGGCATTGGTTGAAATTTCACCTCTACTGAGTCGAGGTGGCAATGAGGGTCCTCCTTCCCCGACTCGGACAGTCTCAAAATAATATTGTCGGGACTCTTTCTGGTCCCCGGACACCACTACCACTTGGTTCTTATTGTTAACCAGCTTGAGTTTCTGATGCTTTGTAGATACTAACATGTCCCAATTGTGGATGGTCGGTCTACCCAATATAACATTGTAGGGGGAAGGGAAATCGGCGACTATGAATCTTACCCGTTCTGATTTAAACGCCTCCTTAGTCCCTAACGTCAATCGGAGGTCGATGTAGCTTTTGGGAAGTGAGCGCTCTCCGTTGAACCCTATGAGGGTCGTTTTGCAAGGCTTCAGATCCTCTACATCCATATGCATCGTCTTATAAGTGTTCCAGCTAATAATGTCAGCCGAGCTCCCCGCGTCCACGAAAATCCTTTGGACCTGCTAGTTTACCAGGGTTCCTGTGATAACCAATCCGTCCTGATGTCCCAGTACTACGTCATTTAGCTCTTCCCTTGTGAATACTAATGATGGTGGTGCCGGTTTTGTTGGGTCATTCTTGAATTTTGGGAGGTCTCTCACTGAAAGGGCTTCTCTTAGGTACTTCTTACACTGGCTTGCGGTGTCTCCTCCACCACCGAATCCTCCAATGACTCCGTTGTAGTGGAATTCGGCTTCTGGGAACTCGTCCTCAGAGTTTGACTTTCATCTCTTCTCCTCTTTCCTTAGGTCTATGGCCGGGCTACCACTTCGGCCATCTTGATTGCGTTTACCATTTTTCTTCCCTTGAGTTTTGATCACGGATTGACGCAACCTTCCCTCTCTTATGAACCTCTTTATGGCGTCACGGAGTTCATAACATTGCTCCGTAGTGTGTCTCGGTCCGTCATGAAACGTACAAAATTTGGATTGGTCTGTAATGGGTCGGTTTCAGAGAGACCTCGGTCTCCCGACCCTCCTTATCTTTGCCTGAGCTACGTCATCCTAAAGCTGCGCACGAGAGACGTTCATAGGGATGTAGCTGTTGTACTTCATTTTTCCTTCGGGCCTTTTCCCTTGAGGTTGGTTATCTCGAATGCGCTTACGGGAATCTTCTCTTCGTTTGTTGGCGGGATCTTTCTCATCTGGCGACGTATTCCTCTGTTTCTCGGGATCAACGGCATTAGCTATCTCCATTTGTTCCACGTCCAGATACTGCTTTGCCCGGGTATAGAACCCGATCAGAGTGTAGACTCCATTTTTACACACACTCTTGGCCAAATGCGACGATGGATGCAGGCCATCGACAAGACAGTGCACATGGACCTCCTCTAGGAGAGAACGTACTTGCAGAGCCACCTCCTTGAACTGGTCCAGATACTTTTGCAATGTCTTTCCCTTTTTCTGCTTTATTCTGCTCAACGTGAACTGAGACTTCGGCTGTTTTTTACTGGTTGCGAAGTTTAACTCGAACTTTCATCCGAGGTCTTCGAAGTTGTATAGAGAATTATTCGGCAGGGAATGGAGCCACTTCTGTGCCGGTCGGGTCAGTGTTGCCGCAAAAAGCCACAGGATGACCGGGCCCTTGATGGAACGAACCCACATGAGCAAATCGAATGTTTCGAGGTGACTGCGTGGATCCTGGGTCCCGTCATACTTTGGGAGATCGGCCAAATCAAAATTCTTCGGGTAGGGCGCAGTGGCGGTTTCTTCCGGGAACGGGCTTGCGTCAAGGCCGGTCAGGTACTTCATCTTATACTCTCTGGGGGATCCTCGAGACCGAGGTGGTCTCCCCGCATTTCGGTCTTCACCCTCCGAAGTCCGTGGCCGAGCTATTCTCAGTAACACCCCCAAATTTCCAACAATTATAATAACATAAAATTGCAATAATGTTTATTAAAAAAATTACTGAAATTCAAAATAACCAAATTTGGGAAGTGTTACCGTCGCACTTGTACTGGGACAAGTGTAAGGCTACCTTATTACAATAACGTAAATCCAAACTTAAGTAAAAAAATGTTTAATTCAAATCATAAAAGAAACTAGCTAGGATTGCTAATTGTTCTTCCTCACTTCTCACCGTTAGCCCCAAGAGCCCCCACTTTGAAACCCGTTTCATGAAAATCTGCTCCCAGAAGGATCGTCGCAGACCGGAACACAACCATCGCAAAAAGCCGGTAATCCTAATTAAAACACAATTTATACAACTCAAATATATTAATTAAATCAAATATATATTCACATAGTGATTGAATCAACTATCAATTCCAATACTCATCATGTATTCATATACATACATATATTCCCACCAAATCAAATATCATTCATTATCTTTATTAAATTCATATAGACCTGGAAACCTGCCAGTCTATTTAGTTTAGTGGGAAGAAAACCATGGTAGACCAGGAAACCCGCGGTCTACCCCGTGACCCGGAAAACCGCCAATCACAAATCATCAAGTTGGCCATAAAAACATTTCGTCCTAATGTGCACACCTCTTCCCAAAGTTGCTACTAGTGTCCTAAACCCGCGACACCACTTTAGGAAGAACGGATATAATCAATTCACATCAAATAACATATCGAGGCATAACGCCTAAGGGTTGTGTTCGTCACTTTGGGGGTACCATCCCAAAGCTATCTTCCCACGATTTAAATTATTTTAAATACACTTACATAATAAATTGATTTCTCAATAAATAAATAAATAAATATATATATATATATATATATAAAAGCATTTATAAGTTTCAATCACAAAAGCCGAAGCAACCAGAAAGCAACCCCGCGTGAGGTATGTATATTCAATGGTAATTCATCAATCTATATATATATGTTTCAATTTTCAAAAAAGAACCAAAACCCTCAAAGCTACCACGTACAGGTAGGTGTATGCAAATCATAAATGGATTTTGCAAAAAGCTTCTTCACGCAATTCAAGAATGAAAGGGTGTATACATATAATTCAATCACTCATGCATCTACGTATTTAATAATATTCAAAGGTTGAATGGTTTTGTAAAAAGTTAATTGGGATTATATAAAGTATATTTTACATATAACAATCACATATGATATATTTAGGATCATAATTACCTATCAAGATTCATATAAAATTAACCTAAGACTCATGGGAATTAGGATTACATGCAACAATTGACTCCTATTGTTCTGGGGATTAGGATTACATGCAACAATTGACTCCTATTGTTCTGGGGATTAGGATTACCTGGTCTACATTTTGCTAGCCTCTTAGAAGAATAGAGAAAGAATAGAGGAAATAGTAGAAGAGAATAGGAGTGTTCAGGGTTAGACTAGACCTCTATTTATAACTTAAAATTAGGGTTAGCTATGGGCTGGGCTCTTTACTATTGCCAACTCAATAATAGGGTATTTTAAATTCAATCAATCAATCAGTCATGGTGTGAATTTAATGTCATTAATAGGGTATATTAAGTTCAATCAATCAATTAATTATGGTGTGAATAAGCTGGAAATTCCTAAGGCGATTAGGACTAGGAGTATTTGGCCCACCAAGGCTATATAAAATAAAATAAATGAGTTATTACTATCAATAAAAATCTAGGGTATTACATATTCTCTCCTCATCTCGGTCTTCATCTTCCGTGATTTGTCCCAGGCGTAGTTTCTTCAAGGCCGAGCTTGATGGTCGATGCCGTCCCGAAACCGTTCCCTGATTGGTCCTCCCGGCGTCTCGCAGTGATGGGCTTGGTTCTCTGCTGTTGGACGGACTATTAGAGTCGACTGTCGTCTTTTCTCTTTGTCTGCGCGAGCCTTCACATCCTTCTCTCTGGAACACTTTTTCAAACTTTTTGAATCGGTCGTCCATCATCTGCTGTATCAATCGGAGATCTTCCTGGCGCTGAAGGTTATCCTGCTTTTCCTTGTTCTCGAACCTCCTGAGCATCGACTCCTGTGTCCTCTGCATGATGAGGATATCTGGGCTCGGAACCGTGGTCTCCTTCGTTGCCGTGCCATGCATTTTGTCAATAATGGGAGGGGAAGATGCCGTGTCTGAAACGTTGATCTCAGGAGTATCCTCACGACGTGATGGATTTTGATTGTGATGTTGACTTGCATCAGCTTGTGGTTGATTAGGCTGAAGATTCCGACTGTTGCTTCTAGTATTAGCCATTGGTAGTCACAGGAATCGTAATTTAACGGTCCCCACGGTCGGCGCCAATGTTTTGGTGTAGAACACAGATGTCTAGCCAAGGGCTGGTACTTTTATCTTGGATCAATGGGCTCAGTCTGAATATCTAAGGATAAGATACTCAGAGGAGCTTGGAATCACTGTGCACGAAATATAGGGGGTGGTGTGTGTGCACAGTGTGGCAGAATGTAAAGTGGTTATGAGTTAGAACGTGTGCACCTTAAGAGTGGTCCTCTGTATATATAGAGTTTACCGTAGAGGATATCTCGGCTGTGCATGATCTGAGGAGTGAATATCTAAGGGAGTATATTACGCAGATATAGTCCGGATGCTCCTATATTGTTGCTGGATAGAATCCTCCTATAATATAGGATCTCCCTATAGTACAGTGAGTCAGTAATCTTTAGTATATTTTCAGTTGGGCCATCCCAGCAATGGGCCTTAGTACAGATCCGTAACAACATTCTTGAGGTTTAAAGCAATATTCCTCGAGAGAAGTTGCGGGTAATGTCCTTGCATTCCTTGTCGGACTACACTGATAGGTGGGGAACCGGTTTTGATAGGTACTATTTGTTTGTCTCATCTTCAGAATTATTTTTTCAAAAAAAAAAAAATGTAGAAAATCTAAAATAAAGATAATCTTTTAACTAATATTTTTTTCAAAAAATGATTTTTTTTAGTGAAAAAATCACCGAAAAAAAAAAAAAAAAAAAAAAAAATCAAATTTGGAGTGTCGAGATAGAACCAACAAATGGTGCCTATCCGAAATTGGTTCGTAGCAACTCATAATTAATTGTACAATGAGGAAAAGAAAAGAAAAGCAAAAAGCATGTTGCTTTATCAACGGAGTTAAGTTTAATAAAGAGGACTAGTTTCTAAAATATAGAGAATTGAAATTCAAATATATCTACTAAGAGAGTAGTGATGGAACCGAGTAAAATATTTTTTAATCCGAGCTAAAAAATAAACATATTGAATTATTTACTAAATAATATTACATAACATTGAGAATATAAATAAATAATAACCAACAATTATAAATCAAAACAAGATATAAGATGATACTAACCTTTTTAATAGGTATCTCAAATAAGAATTTTACTTTCCTCTCACAGCTAATGAGTAATGAACCAAACATTGTCTTTATAGAAAAGATAAGAGATTAGCTGGGTCTAAAATAAAATATCATATAATAAATACATATATATACTAACAAATTTTAGAAAGTCAGCTGCAAGTGGTTCCACTGCCACGGTAAGAGAGAGATGTCTACATTCAATACTTGCCACGGTAAGAGAGAGATGTCTACATTCAATACTTAACAATATTTGTGTTCTGGTGTAGAACACAGATGTCTAGCCTGGAGGGCTAGTGCTTTGATGTTGGATCGTTGGGCTCTACTGGAATATCTATGAGGTAAATAACCACGAGAATTGGGGATCACTGTACATAAACGAGGCTTACGCCCAAGGAGTGGGGTGTGTGAACAATGATGACTGTATGTAAATAGTCTAAGGTTAGAACGTGTGTACCTTAAAGCTTGATCCCTGTATTTATAGAACACACCTTAGGTAGGATATTTTGGACCTCGCATGATCTCCGGCCCGAGCATCTTGGTTGTTATATTGTATCTTTAGATACTCCTTTTATCATGGGCGAGTTAGGATCCTTCGTTATAGATAGATCCTGATACATGTCATATCTCTTGTTGGGCTGCATTGCTGCTGGGCCTAATGTAGGTCCGTAACAATTTGGAATAGAATTACTTTAATGGAAAGATACTTATAAGAAAAAAAAAACTAAATTGTGTTGTTGCATATTAAAATTTAGGCTAAATTACAGAAAACGCCCCTTAATTTTAAACCATGCACATATAACCCTCCTAACCTTTAAAACTTTACAATGAACCCCTAAGATCTAATGTTTATGTAGATAAACCTTGTACGATTAATTTTTCACATCACTTAGTTGCACAAAATTTAATGTTTAAGTAGTTATGTATTCATATATCAATCTTGATTTAGGTAGTTATGTTTAGGTCCATGGTTCGTATCTGGTACACTAAGATTGGAAGGAGTTACATGAATACGAAAATAAAATTTAAGGGGTATGTAATTAATAATTGAGAATTATTATTTGCACAGAATTTAAAAGTCAAGGACGTTTATTCTTAAGTTTTAAAATTAAGGATTTATTTATGGGTTTAATGTTTTTGCTTTTGCTGTAAAAATATTTTTTCTGTCACACTCATATAAAAGTGAGTGGGTCACATTATAAAGAGAAGAGATAGAAAATATTATTAGGATCCACTTACTTTTAAGTGAGTGTGGCAGAAAAAATGTTTATGCAGCAAAAACGGAAATATTAAACCCTTTATTTATATATGATCGAAATTTGATGAAAACTTTGTGTAATTTAGCCTCAAATTTATAGGGTCTCAACAAGATAAATTCAAATCATTGACGGCTTCAATTATCTATGCATTGCAACAAAATTATAATAAATTATTATCTTGTTCAAGACTTGAAGTAAAGGTCTAACGGTGCATACTCTTTTTTTTTTTTTTTTTTTTTTTTTTTTTTGGCAGAAAAGGAAAACATTCATTAATGCGTAAAACAAGCCATACAAACTAAAAGTCCAATTCTCCAAACTTAGTATCTAAATGACTATTAAGCTTGTCTTTCTCTAAAGTTCCAAAAGATGATGCGGAGGCCTCCATAGCCAATCCGAAGGGCATGACCTCCTCAATCAAGCCTTGAGAAGCCAGTGAACTACCAAATTCGCCTCCCTGAAAACCCCACATAAAAGAGAGTGGTTTCTTAACATGCTTCCAGATGAAATAATATTTTCAATAATCAAATCACAATTCCATTCTACTCAAGCAGTCAACTAATACTTTGCAATCAGACTCTAGTTGATTATGACATGCAAACTGAACAGCCTCCACCGTAGGTATGCATTCACCCATAAATGGTGACTTAGCTTTTACAACCTACCTTTGTTGTATTATTAATATCACTCACTTCCTCTTCCCTTAAATAATTACCAATTAGAGACAAAACCCATCCTACTCCTTTGGTCCTTATTATAAGGCACCAATTAGCAAGTGTATTTAGTCCTTTTTGTAAGGCACATGCTTATTTCCAAGGAGCATTAATTATTTTTTTTCCCATAGATGCCCATAATTAATAAAGGTAGTGGATGAGAATAATAATTAATATAATATTAAAGTTTAGTGTAATTAGTGTAGTAAAAAGTATGAGCAATCTGAAACAGGAACCTTATGAATGATCTGAGTCGTGTACAGAAACGCCGTCCTATAGAGTTATTCCGCAACCACGGCAACCGGAAACGGTACTCCCAGATTAAAATGACCCTTCTTGCCGTATGGCAAGGCGGCAGTAACCCGGTGGAAGGTAATGGTAATCGACAAAGCAATAAAAAATAGGCAGAGGAGAGGAGATTTCATATATTTCGCACCGAGCACTTCGTCCGAATCCCTTTTATGAACACTGTCCGCAGAGAGCCAACGGACATGAAATCGTTCGGACGACACGTCCCTCATGACCCAACAGACACCGCCGAAAAGGTGAGTCTATTTGTTGACAATGGTAAATCCGTCCGGATAGACGCTCGCTGCGCTCGCCCGTTGGCGATTCTTGGTCACGAAGGGTTCCCAACTTTTAAACCCCAAAATCCGAATCCCTTTTATGAACACTGTCCGCAGAGCCAACGGACATGAAATCGTTCGGACGACACGTCCCTCATGACCCAGACACCGCCGAAAAGGCGAGTCTATTTGTTGACAATGGTAAATCCGTCGGATAGACGCTCGCTGCGCTCGCCCGTTGGCGATTCTTGGTCACGAAGGGTTCCCAACTTTTAAACCCAAAAAATAGAGCCTTTTCGGTAAGCCTCTTAAAATTAAATTATTATTATTATTATTTTAGTAAACTAAAATAATATTTCTGGGGAGCAAAATATTTTCACAAAAGTGCCGGTGTCATATATTACTCACGCGCAGGGGGGGAATCGCCGGATTTCCACTGCGTTTGCCTCTTGGTGGCCCATTGTTGTGCGCGCGAGCCCATTACTCCTCTAAGCCTCTTTACAAGCCCAATATCATATGAATCTATATATAAGCTTGTACTCTCCTTTCCCCAAGCAATGTGGGACTTGTTTCTTTGACACACCCACACATTTACTCATATGTTTACAACAATCCCCCATATGTGTCAAAGAAACCCGCTGTGTTACCCACAGGACTATAACCATTGTATCTGGTGGTCCTTAGAACTATGAACCAGACCTAGACCAATAACACAATACACAGACACAGAGATGTTAGTGAAGCATGCTTCTATGAACTAACAAATCTTGGTGTGTATTAGAGGCATTAATGGTCAGGTTATATCCTAACATTTCCGCTGTTACTCAACAATTTTGCGCGTTATGACGGCCATGCGCGTGCCTGGTGCATAACGAATGCTCTAGAGATTTCGCCACGATCTCATAGGAGCGGCCACACTCCACATTCGTAGAGGTGATTTCATGTAAGTGTGCCTGCACTGAGCACACCGTCTTGTATGACTATGAAATCATTAAGAGCTTTGATCAACCTCAAAACCGTGCATTCTAGCATTTTCCCATTGTCTTAGGAAGGGACAAATAATTTTCCATGCTAGTCGAAATCGACGAACGACTTGTTCTTACCCATTGAACCTTCTTCATGGGATCACCAATCACAAAGGTTGGGTTGCCATCGCTGTCAATTATGTATAGGCTTTAGTTCCATTCCTCTCGACGTCTCAACAATCATTTTCTTCCCAAGGGGTTTTGTTAACGGATCCGCCAAGTTCATTTCTGACTTTACATAATCGATTGAGATAACACCATCCTTTAGCAGCTGCCTTATAATATTATGTCTCAATCGTATGTGTCTACTTTTACCATTGAAGGTTTTGTTCTTTTGGCCGTGACTATTGCCGCTTTATTATCACAATGCAATGACACCGATGGTGTTGGTTTGTCACCCAACGGGATATTTGTTAAGAAGTTTTTCAACTTGGTCGGCCTCGCACCAGCCAACTCCATAACAATAAACTCGAGTCCCTTGAGGACGGTGCTATTAAGTTTTGCTTGGCTGATTTCCATGTGACTGCACCACCACCAAGAATAAAGACATAGCCACTAGTGGATTTTGTTTCGTCTGAATCCAAAATCCAGTTAGCATCGCTGTACCCTTCTAATACACCGGGATACCCACTATACTGTATTCCATAATTCATTGTACCTTTCAAGTATCGTAATAATCTTATGAGAGCCTCCCAATGTTTATTGCCTGGGCAGTTAGTATACCTGCTCAATCTACACACAACATATGCTATGTCTGGTCTTGTATAATTCATCAAATGCAACAAACTCCCAATGATTTGTGCATATTTAGATTGAGCTATTGGATCTCCTTCATGTTTTGTGAGATGTACATTGCTATCATAAGGAGTACTTAAAGGATCTTCATTAAACTGCTCAAACTTTCTCAGAATTTTCTTAACATAGTGTTCTTGAGAAAGTTGAATAGCACGTTCATTCCTTATGATTTTTACACCCAATATTACCTTTGCTTCTCCAAGATCTTTCATATCAAAATTTGAAGCAAGAAACTCTTTTGTCTCAAGCACAATATTTAAACTAGTACCAAAGATAAGCATATCATCCACATATAAACAAATAATCACACAATCATTATTCACAACTTTTATATAAACACATCTTTCTACTTCAAAAGTAGAGAAACCACCACTTATCAAAACTTGATCTAATTTCTCATGCCACTGTTTAGGTGCTTGCTTTAAACCATACATTGACTTAACTAACTTGCAAACTTTGTTTTCTTGCTCTGGAATGATACACCCTTCAGGTTGAACCATATAAATTTCCTCTTCTAATTCACCATTTAGAAACGCTGTTTTGACATCCATTTGATGTATAACAAGATTATGAATAGAAGCTAATGCAATTAAGACTCTAATAGAGGAAATCCTGGTTATAGGCGAAAACGTATCAAAGTAATCAATATTTTCCTTTTGGGTAAAACCTTTGGCTACTAATCTAGCTTTATATTTGTCTATCGAACCATCAGGAAAATATTTTTCCTAAACACCCATTTACATCCAATAGGTTTTGCTCCTAAAGGCAAGTCTACTAAAACCCAAGTTTTGTTTTGATTCAAAGAATCTATTTCAGTTTTAATAGCTTTTTCCCAAAACTTTGCATCTGTAGAAGAGATAGCTTCATAATTATTCATAGGTTCACCTTCTACTAAATATGTATAGAAATCATCTCCAAAAGAGGTTTCTTTTCTTTGTCTTTTACTCCTTCGTAAGTTTTGAACCATATCTTCATTTGAGTTTTGTTTAGAAATTTGTTCAATTCTCTTAGGAATATGCTCAACTTTTAAAGGGAAAATACTTTCAAAAAATTCTGCATCTTTAGTTTCAATAATTGTATTATGTTCTAAAATTTCACTTTTTAAGACTAGAAACCGATATGCAGGACTTCGTTGAACGTAACCAATAAACATACAATCAGCAGTTTTCGAACCTATCTTTTTCCTTTTAGGATCAGGTAATAATACTTTTGCTAGGCACCCCCACACTTTCAAATATTTCAAGTTTGGCATAAAATCTTTCCACAACTCATAAGGTGTTTTCTTAGTTTTCCTATGAGGTATTCTATTTTGTAGAAAACATGCAGACAAGTAAAGCTTCCCCCACAAGTTATTGGGAGCAGCAGAACTTACAAGTAAAGCATTCATCATTTCCTTTAAGGTTCTATTTTTCCTTTCAGCAATACCATTAGATTCATGTGCATATGGGGGAGTTACTTCATGGATTATTCCTTCCTTTTCACAAAAATCATTGAGCAACAAGTACTCTCCTACTCTATCTGAGCTTACTCTTTTTATCTTTTTATCTAATTGATTTTCTACCTCTCGCCTTGTATAAAAGAAATTTTTCAAAGGCCTAATCTTTATTTCTAAGTAAATATACTCTAGTATATCTTGAAAAATCATCAATAAAATTGATGTAGTATCTCTTTCCACCTCTTATCTCTGTTTGTTTTAAATCTCCTAAGTAAGTATGTATTAGAGACAACAATTCAGTTTCTCTTTGAGTAACAAAATGTGTTTTTCTAGTTTGTTTTGTTTCGCACATACTTCGCATTTATTAATATCATTAATATTAATTCCTTAAATTATCCCAAGATTTTGTAATCTCTTTATATAAGATTTATGTATATGTCCTAGTCTAGCATGCCATAAATCAAAGGAATCAATCAAGTAAGCGAGAAGAAGAAGCATTATCATTATTTCCATCAACACTCGCACAAAAAGACCCCGATTACAATAACCCTTTCCTATCGACCATTGTTCTTTGTCATAATAATCTTATCTGATTCAAATGACACCTTAACCCCAGATTTTCCTAATAGAGCCATAGAAATCAGATTTGCTCTAAGTTCAGGCACGTATAGAACATCGTCCGCCAATGTCTTTCCCGATGTGAGTTTCAACTCCACTTTTCCTTTTTCTTGAACTTTTGTAGTTCGTGAATCACCCAAATAAACGTGGTCTTTCGCTTCGGAAAGTGGAGAACATATCCTTAGTTGCACAAATGTGCTTGGTAGCTCCGAGTCTACCACCCATTTCTTCACATCGTTAACTAGTAAGGCTTGTGAAGAGACCATTGCAACGATAACTTCATCATCACTGTTTTCATCTCTAACAACCAAATTTACATTTGGCTTTGGAGGATTTTCGTCTCTCTTACGTTTTTCAATTCTAGCCTTTTTCCTACACTTAGCAAAGCAAAATATTCGGCTTGCCACAGAAAAAACAACTACCATTCTTCTTGAATTTGGGGTTAGAATCACCGGGTTTGTAATCGATTTCTTTTTGTATTGGTGTTTAGAATCGTACCTCTTGTTGTGCGGCTTTCCTTCCACTAGATTTGCTTTTGCGATGTCTGTTTTTCCTTTTCGCTTGTATTGCCTTTTGTTTGTATCTTCTATAATGATGTGTGTAATCAGATCCGACGGCGACAATTGTTTTCGCTTATGCTTGAGTTGCTGCTTATAATGATTCCATGTCTCTGGCAATTTTTCAATCAGAACTCCTGCCACGAATTCATCTGGCATATTGATATTTTCAGCCCGGAGTTCGTCTAGCAGTTTATGATACTCGTTGATTTGCAGCTTGATGTCTTTGTCTTCAATCATTTCCCATTTATAGAAATTTCCCACAACAAACTTTTGTTTTCCGGCATCTTCAGTAGTGTATTTGTGGATGAGCGACTCCCAAATCTTTTGTGCCTCCTTGTATACACAATACACATCGAACATATCATTAGACAGAGTACTTATGAGGGTGTGTCCGCAAACTTTATTGGCACATGTCCATGCATCCTTTGGTACTCGATCGAGTCTAACGCAGGTTGTGGTTGATTGAGAGCGTAGCCACACCATGCATGTCAAGGATTGAATGAACTCGTTCTTGCCACCGTCTCGAAATTCTTTCCATCGAAAACATCAATCTTGGATGTATCAGGAAAAGGTCTGGGAAGTGGCATTGCAAGAGGCACTGGTACGACATTGATATTAGGAACATCGTGATTCTCAGGAACGTTGTTACCAGCGTCGTTGTCCATGCCCGCTGATTAACTCTATAGATTTTAGTAAAAAGTACGAGCAATCTGGAACAGGAACCTTATGAGTGATCTGAGTCGCGTACAGAAACGCTGTCCTATAGAGTTATTCCGCAACCACCGCAAAACGGAAACGGTACTCCCAGGATTAAACAGACCCTTCTTGCTGTATGGCAAGGCGGCAGAACTGACGGAAGGTAATGGTAATCGACAGCAATAAAAAATAGGCAGAGGAGAGGAGATTTCATATATTTCGTACCGAGCACTTCGTCCGAATCCCTTTTATGAACACTGTCCGCAGAGAGACAACGGACGTGAAATCGTTCGGACGACACGTCCCTCATGACCCAACAGACACCACCGAAAAGGCAAGTCTATTTGTTGACAACGGTAAATCCGCCCGGATAGACGCTGCCGCGCGCCCGTTGGCGATTCTTGGTCACGAAGGGCTCCCAACTTTTAAACCCCAAAAATAGAGCTTTTTCGGTAAGCCTCTTAAAATTAAATTATTATTATTATTATTATTATTTTAGTTCCTGGGGAGCAAAATATTTTCACAAAAGTGCCGGTGTCATATATTACTCACGCGCAGGGGTGAAATCGCCGGATTTCCACTGCGTTTGCCTCTTGGTGGCCCATTGTTGTGCGCGCGAGCCCACTACTCCTCTAAGCTTCTTTACAAGCCCAATATCATATGACTCTATATGTAGGCTTGTACTTTCCTTTCCCCAAGCAATGTGGGACTTGTTTCTTTGACACACCCACACATTTACTCATATATTTACAACAATTAATAGAGGTAATATTGGAAATTATTTAAATTTAAGGACACTTTTATTGATTTTAACTGGTTTGTGATAATTGTTAGTTAGTGCTTTATAATAAGGACCAGATGGTATTAAGCTTGTTTGGGCTCCTAAAAAGTGTTTATTCACGTAAATCAAGACAAAACTTTTCATAGTATATACTTGTCTCATATACGGTAAATCACCATTGAAATGCTACTTTTAAATATTCCAATCGCTATTCCAAAAAAACTATCAATCAAAATTATCGTTGGGAAAACATTTGCTCTTCAATATCTTCACGCAAAGATGATTAGGATCCTGCAAAATTCTCCAACCAAGTTTAGCTTACAGGGCGAAATTAAATGCTTTAAAATCCTTAAAACCCATCCCTCCCTTCATTTTTATTGAATTCTAGCTTCCTATTGGAGACCCAATGTATCGTTCGTTTCTCCTCTGAGCACTTCCACCAAAAATCAGTAACAATGCTATCTAATTTTCTGAGGGTAGATTTGGGAAATAAGAAACAAGACATAGGACATACTGGACAGGGGCGGATTTTTTTGGGTAATATATACTACTATATAAGAAGATATCTTTCTTTGTCTATGGCTTAATATTACGACTATACACAAACAAACCCATGTGCAAGGGAAACTTATATTATATATAACTTGCTTTTTTTTTTTTTTTTAAAAAAATCTTAATATATGGTAGTTTCGTATAATCTTAACTTGTGTTTGGTCTTTAACTTTTGAGTTTGAAATTGTCGTATTTTAACAAAATATAAGAAGATATCTACATGTATATAGCTTAATAAGCTATAAGCTACAGTTTTGATTCTATTGTATTTTATCATTGGTATTTTAAAAATCTAGTTAATACATCTTCTGGGTCGTAAATATAAGATATATTTATATAATTTAGATTTAGATAGATTAAGGAAGTTTGTTGAGTAAGTCAATTTGACATATAAATTTTTTTATTCACTATCTTCCTTAATTATTGTTAACTAATATGAAAATTATGTGTTATATTTAGGACAAAAATCAACTTCCTAAATATATCATATATTATGAATTGAAGGGAGTGATTTGTTGGAATATACATAACCTATTCTTGGTGGATTAGTGCCGCCCAAGTTCAATGCAAGTGGAGCTATTATGTGATAGATTTCTTTTAATTTTTTCTATATTAGATCTATATTATATTTCAAGTACTTTTATTTATGATATAATATTTTTTATTTTTACCCATCCTTAAAATTCTCCGATGGTGGAATATAATTATCAACACTTCATATAGAAAAATTCACAAAAGAGATACACCAGATAATTCCATTCGGGAGTGGCTAGCGTCCTCTTCCTTAAAATTCACTGCCCATCCACTTCCTCAAATCTATGAAGTTTTGACACAAAATTGTGAAGGCTGATCCTTTAAAAAAAAAAAAAAAATTAAAATGACAGTACTAAAAAGATAATTCAAGATACTAACCTATATTGAAAAATTACTTCATAAACTTGAAAAATTATTTTAGGATCTAAAAATATATTTTAGGGTACTAACTGGTACTAAAAAGATACTTTGAGGATACTGACTAGTAAAAAAAAAAAAAAAAATTTCATGATCTCGAAAAATTATTTTAGAATCTTAAAAAATATTTGAAGTATATTTTTAGTACTAGTCAAGACTCTGAAATATTTTTTTCATGATCTTAATATAATTTTTCAAGATCATAAAGTATTTTTCAGTACCATCATCAATATTCTTTTAGTATAAGTCAATAGCTTGAAATATTTGTTCAAGTTTCTAAAATAATTTTTCAAGATCATGAAGTATTTTTTTCTATATCAGTCAATATCCTCAAAATATTTTTTAGTACTAGTCAAGACCTTGAAATATTTTTTCAAGATCCTAAAATAATTTTTCAATATCATGGAGTAATTTTTCAAGATCATGAGATATTTTTTTGTACGGACCCAAGTATCCTCAAAGTATCTTTTTATTAATTGGCCAAGTATCCTCGAAATATTTTTTCAAGATCATGAAATATTTTTTCAAGATCATGAAATATTTTTTCAGTATTAGTCACTATCCGAAGTATCTTTTTAGTACCCTCGGTGTAACATCCTAATTTTTTATATTATGATTTAATTATAAATAAATAATAATAATAATTAGTCATGATACATAAATATATTGTGTAATTGTTAAAATAAAGGTTTGTATATAAAATATTATTTATGATAGTAAAAGAAATTAGTAAACAATAAAATGGATGTGAAAATAATAATAATAATTAGTTGAAAAAAAAACGAGAAGAAGGCACAAAACGTGCAGAATAAGAAAGGAAAAAAAAAAAAGGTAAACAAAATAATAGTAATAAGAAGTACAATAATGAATAAAGTAACATTTTAAAAATAAAAGGCTGTAAATCGGTGGCAACATTAATATACTTAGGGACACCCAATATATATACCTAGGGACACGTAATCCATTCTTAAGGAATAAGTATAATTCCACCGCCTCCCTGGTTTATATATATGTATGCGGGTGTTGTGTAATAATATGTAGTGTATGTGTGTTTTCTCTGGAGAGTAAGGGTGTGGTGAGTGGAGTGTGCAGCGTGAGTGAGACGAGGGTGAGTCCAGAGGAGGGAAGGAAGAGAAAAGAAGAAGAGTATTTAAGTTTTAAAGTACGTTATTTATTTTATAAGATCATTTAGGTGATTAAATTAATTTTTTTCAATAAACTTTTTTCTTGAAAATTGTTCTATGTATTTTTCTCTTTCTAATGAGAATAATATAGTGTTGACTATTGAAAATTTTGAGATTAGAATATTGGCAAGGTTTTAAGTTTTAATAATAAAAGAGCGCATTTATGTTAAGCATGATTAATAAATAATTTTAATAGGTTTAGATTTGCTAATTGGTTATTGTGAGAATTTAAAGTTATTTTATGTTTAAAAGGATTTAGGATTGATGTCATGTAATATATTTTTACCGATTAAATGAGGATTTAAGTATTTAGTTGGATTACTAAAGGTATTATATTAAGGGTTTAATTGGTCAGTTTGCTAAACCTTGAAATATATGAAATTATGAACTGGGATTTGAAATTTTAAATTATAATTGATATGATTCTGAGTATGTGGAGGTTTGAAGATTGTTTAATAAATTGAGTTATATTTATAAAAGTTAGTATTTGGTTAAAAATTGAGGAATAGATAAATTATCATTTTTCTAAGAAAACTAAAGTGAAATAATAGTTTAATTTGATTGTTGTTGATTCTATTAACATATAATTATACATTTATTTTTAAAGGGGACTGATTTCTCTTACGCTTAGTGTCGTGTTAAGAACTTGAGGTAACCACTTTCCACTCATTGTACTTGTTTGTATGATGTTTGTGAGCGATTTTTAATTTATGAAAGTTATGTTTTTGACAAAGTTTCCTTGTGGAATTTATTTTTGGAACGATTAATGATACTATATGTTATGGAAAATATACATTTTATGGTTTCTCATCTTATTGATTATTGTGATGATGTACCACTGTCATAAATCTTGTTTGGAATTTTATATATTCATGCCAAGACTATGATGTTGTGGAACTGTGATGGTTGTGGAGTGATGATGGGAGTTATTGTGTATATAATACCACGTGGTATGCCACCACTGAGCGCACAGTGGATGGCCGGATATTGCCCTTGGTATCATCCTAATCCTTTGGCCGGGATTAGGGTCAGTCCTTGGGATAGTGATACCTTTCCATATTCAAAGGAAATGGAACCCATGGTTTGATATGAGTTATGTAGCCTTTGACCGGGCTAAACCTCATCATCGGAGAGCTTGGTGTAGTCTCATCACAGAGACTAAACCTATTATTTTACAGCCAATGGGTTCTGTCAGCGGTTATAAGGATGTGGGTGATAAGGATTGTCAGGGTATCGACCTATTTTTTGGCATGTTATATATGTGATTCGTGATATGAAGAATTTGATTTATAAATTGTAATACAGAAAATTGTGATATGATAATTTTGTAAACTTGCTATATAGTTCTTTGTTATTTAAAATGTTCCACTTGGCACCTCACGAGCACGTATTAGCATTAGAATGAGCTGGATTGATGGTTATAAATACTTTTCAGGTGATAGTTCTTGTGTGGGTCAATCAGGGAAGGCTTCGGAAGCTTAAATTACCTTTGCTAACGGTAATGCTTCCATGTTTTTAGTACATGTTGAATTGTATATTGCCACGTCACTAGGGCTCACTTGTCATATTCTAGTATATTGTGGATATTTTGGCAAATTTTAAAGAAATGTTTAGTTTCAAAATACGGGTCTAGTAAAATCAAAAGCTTATCTGTACACATAAAACATTTTAACAAAATGGTTTAATCAAGGTAATAATTAATATTGCCATCTAAAATGGAGGATGTTACACTCGCATACCTCTAATTTTTTTTTTTTTTTTTTTCTTTTTTGAAAAAGGATCAGCCTTTACAATTTTGTGCCAAAACGGCACAGTTTCTAGGAAGTGGATGGGCAGTGAATATTAAGGAAGTGGAGGGCTAGCCACTGGGTCCGGATCTTCTCATCATCACTTCTTTGCCCATCTTTCATCATCAGCAAATCCTGACCGTCGAAATCTTGATTCAAGGACCCAGAATAATTTTTAAAAAAACCGCGAGTGGTTTTGTTTACCACGCGCGGTTTTTTTAAAAATTATTCTGGGCATTTGGATCAAGATTTCGACGGTCATGATTAACCTGTGAGAGATAATGAGAAATCTGATTAGAGGAAATCCTCTTCCCTAGCGACTCCTGATTCGATATACCCATTCTCTAGAAAAACCCATTTTCAGAAACGCAGCAATCATAAAGTCTTATTCCAGTCTGTCACATGCTTTATTCATATCAAGCTTTAAAGCTAGCTCATCTTTGCTACGTTTACTATGCAGACAGTGGAAAGCCTCATGAACGATGACAATATAATGTTATCTTGATTTTTTTTTTTTTTTTTTTTTGAAAAAATTATATAAACATCATTCTCTCAATGTGTAAGGCCCTTAGTTTTCACCACATAACCCCATCTTGCTTTTGGTGCAAGCTTGTTGACAAAACATAGTTCATGATCTGACCCTTTCTTTGCTTTCACATATATTTTTAAAAGAATTAAAAAAAAAAAAGAGGTGGGCCCAGAACCTTTAATATTTTCCCTACCCCACTTTTTTCCACTTTTTCGAGGCCGCCTTCTTCCTCTCACTTGCGGCTCATCCGCCATTTTTTAAAAAGTTTATGATAAATTTTGAGAATCATCATTTCTTTTATGAAATTTATTATACATGATTTTATTTTTATAATGATACTACTTTTGTACTGATCAAAGAATATTTTAGGGTTAGGATTTTAAGCAAGTTTTGAGTTTTGTTAAAAGATGACTATGGAAATATAGATAATGGCTAATAGTTAATTTTAATGATTTATTTTGTTATTAATAATATTTTTAAAATCATATTGGTAATGAAATAATTCATGCTTTTTGTAGGTGATTATTATGGGAAAGAATGCTACTATTGATACTTATTTAAGAGAAAAAATAATGAGTCATTTTCCTTGTATACTCCTTATACTGAATTGTTAAATAATGAGACTTTTTCTTCAAAGGTTCCTAGAACTAAAAATAAAAGAGATAGTTGAAGAAATTGATCTTACTTCATTGGAAAGAGATCGTGCGCCCTCCAATTTGGAAATATCTTATAAATTAACAAGATGAAATTCGTCGTGTTTATCTTTAAACTTAGTCCATTTCAGTGCAAACTTCAAAATTATCATTTTTTTGGGGTGAGAGAAGAAACAACGTCTTTTTTGCTCTTCTTGGTTTGATTTGTTTTCATCTTGGTTATAGTAAGAGTTAAGTGAAGCAATCTTAATTTTTGTAATCAATTTGTTTTAATTTTTTGTATTTTAGATCTCTATCATATTTCAAGTACTTTTATTTATGATGTAACATTTTTTTTTCTTACCTCCCATAAGTAAAATTCTTAGATCTGCCACTGACCAGGATCAAAAGCTCCCTGGCTTTTAGAGGGTAGCTTTGGGAAATGAGAAACAAGACATAGGACATACTAGACAGGGAGCGGATTTTTTGGGGGTAATATATACTACTATATAACAAGATATCTTTATTTGTCTACGGCTTTATATTTCCTATACAAACAAACCCATGTATGATAGAAACTTATTATATATAACTTGCTTATTTTTTTTATCTTAATATAGGGTAGTTTTGGATAATCTTAGCTTGCGTTTGGCCTTTAACTTTTGAATTTGAAATTGTCGTATTTTAACAAAATATAGAAAGATATCTACATGTATATACAAGCTCAAAGCTAAGCTTGTTTGATTCTATTGTATTTTATCATTTGTATTTTAAAAATTTAGTTAATACTCCTTCGATCATAAGTATAAGATATATCTACCTAACTTAGATTGAGATAGGTTAAAGAAGTTAGTTGAGTAAGTTAATTTGACATATAAATTTTTTTATTTACTATCTTTCTTGATTATTGTTAACCAATATGAAACAAGTCTTATATTTAGGATAAAAATCAACTTCTTAAATATATCTTTATTATGGATCGGATGGAGTAATTTGTTGGAATATACATAGTCCATTCTTGGTATCTAAACCCAAGCCCAATGCAAATGGGACTATTATGTGATAAATCTCTTTCAATATTTTATATATTAGGTCTGTATTATATTACAAGTATTTTTATTTATGATATAATATTTTTTATTTTCAGCCCATCATTAAAATTCATGACTTTACTAACCATACTGGAATAGAATTATCAACATATTTGATCAATACCTCACGTCCAGCTTCATATAGAAAAATTCACAAAAGAGATACACCAGATAATTCGATATACCCATTCTTTAGAAAAACCCATTTTCAGAAACGCAGCAATCATAAAGTCCTATTCCGCTCTGTCACGTACTTTTTTCATATCAAGTTTTAAAGCTAGCTCATATTTACCACGCTTACTATGCAGACAGTGGAAAGCCTCATGCACGATGACAATGTTATCTTGAATTTTATATATATATATATATATATATATATAAACATCATTCTCTCAAAGTGTAAGGTGCAGAAGCGGCTTTGCTCTGATGCTCACTACAGTCCGCTGCCCTCAAAATGCCTAAAACACCGCCGTTTTGGTATAAAACAAACGGTAAATTCTGTTTTTTTTTTTTTGTTGAAAATATTTTTCAGGGGCGAATGATATTAATAAAAAGATACTTTAGGATATTGACTGGTACTAAAAAAATATTTCATGATTTTGAAAAAATGTTTTAGGATCTTAAAAAATATTTAAGGGTACTAATTGGTATTAAAAAGATACTTAAGGATATTTAAAAAAATATTTCATGACCTTGAAAAATTATTTTAGGAACTTGAAAAATTTCTTGAAGTATATTTTTAGTAGCGATCGGTCCACGAAATATTTTTCAAGATCATGAAGTATTTTTTCAGTATGATTTAGCATCCAAAAATATATTTTTAGTACCATTTAGTACCTTGAAATAATTTTTTTAAGATCATGAAGTATTTTTTCAGTACCAGTTAATATCATGAAGTATCTTTTTGGTACCATTAAGTGTCCTAAAAAAATTTCAAAAAAAAGGGAACATGTTGTTTCTTTTATACCCAAAACAGCGGCGTTTCAGGCATAGGAGGGTAACGGACTGTATTGAGCATCGGACCGAAGCCGCTTCCTTTTGATGCAAGCTTGTGACAAAACATGGTTCATGATCTAACCCTTCCTTTGCTTTCATATATATTCTTAAAAGAATAATAAAAAAAAAAGGTGGGCCCACAACCTTCAATATGTCCCCAACTCCACTGTTTTCCACTTTTCCAAGACCGCCTTCTTCCACCATAGTGAGCATCGGACTAAAGCCGCTTCCTTTTGGTGCAAGCTTGTGACAAAACATAGTTCATGATCTGACCCTTCCTTTACTTTCATATATATTTTTAAAAGAATTAAAAAAAGAGGTGGGGCCCACAACCTTTAATATATCCCAACCCCACTTTTTCCCACTTTTCCTAGACCGCCTTCATCTTCTCACTCTCGACTTGTCTGCCATTTTTTTTAATAGTTTATGATAAATTGTGAGAATCATCATTTCCTTCATGAAATTTAAAATACATGATTTTATCTTTATAATGATACTACTTTTATACTTGATCAAAGAATATTTTAAAGTTAGGATTTTGGACAAGTTTTAAGTTTTGTTAAAAGATGATTATGAGAATATAGATGATGATTAATAGTAAATTTTAATGGTTTATTTTGTTATTAATGGTATTTTTAAAATCATATTGGTCATGAAATAATTCATGCTCTTTGTAGGTGATTATTATGGGGAAGAATACTACTATTGAGATACTTATTTAAGAAAAAGAATAATGAGTCTTGTTCCTCGTATACTCCTAATGTTGAATTATCAAATAATGAGACTCATTCTTCAAAGTTTCCTAGAACTGAAAATAAAGAGGTGGTTAAAGAAGTTGATCTTGTTTCATTAGAAAGAAATCTCGCGATGCACCCTCTAATTTGGAAATATCCTATAAATTTACAAAATGAAATTCGTCGTGCTTATCTTAAACTTGGTCCATTTCAAGTACAAACTTCAAAATTACCATTTTTCTGGGATGAGAAGAATCAACGTCATTTTTACTCTTCTTGGTTTGATTTGTTTTCATCTTGGTTAAAGTAAGAGACAAGTGAAACAATCTTAATTTTTGCAACATATTTCTTTCAATTTTTTGTATATTAGGTCCGTATCGTATTTCAAGTACTTTTATTTATGATGTAGCATTTTTTTATTTTCGCCACCTCCCATGCGAAAATTCCCGGATCTGCCATCTGACCAAGAACAAAAGCTCTATGACTTTTAGAGATTAAATCTTTTAGCATAGGCTTCAACTTGTTAGCAATTACTTTGGAAAAAAGTTTATATGAAAAATTACGTAAGCTTATGAGTCTGTAATCACTAACAGTTTGAGGACTCTACCGTTTGGGATTAGCACAAGATCAGTATGATTGATATCGTTGAATTGAAAACCAGAGGAGAAAAATTGGCGAATCATTTTACATACCTGATCTCCAGTCACATGCCACTTTTTTTTGTAAAAGAGCCCAGTTTCGAACCTCCCAGCTCAAATACAGCATGCTTAACCTTTGTTGTAGTTCAAAGAGCAATATGAGAGAATGAAGAAACGGATGATTTGAGTGGTGACCAAGAACATTGTCCTATATAGTTATTTCCTTACCACCGGCATAGAGGAAACGGAAAAAGTGCCGATGGTGCCAATGTCAAGTATTTACTCGCGTCCAGGGGAGGAATTGCCGGATTTCCACTACATTTGCTTTTTCAATGGCCCATTGTTGTGCACATAAGGCCACCATTCATATAGACCTCTTTACAAGTCCAATGCAATATGATTATATATATAGGCTTATACTATCTTATTCCCAAGCAATATGTGACTAATTTCTTTAACACACTATACATATATTCATATATTTACAACAATTTCTTCGAGTGATTCTGCCATAATCATCAGGTTATCTTCAGCAGTTAGTACCTCATCCACATATGATTCAAAATTTGGTCAAAACTGCGTTGACCCATAGAAGCAAACAGATTCGCATAAAAACTTTGGAAACAACATCCAATTCCTTCTTCCTCTTCAACCCACTTATCATTATTATCCCGCAGTCTAGTAATTTTGTTTCTGTTCCTCCTCTGGATTGTTGCCATGTGAAAAAATTTTGTTCTTTGATCCCCACATTTCAATAATTCAATTCTAGATTTTTGTGCCCAAAATAATTCCTCATGCTTCCATACTTCATCAATTTTCTTTTCAGATCCGCCAACTCTTTTGCAGAAGTTTCATTCCATTCACTATTCAAACACACCTCTACTTGTTTACAAAAGCTTGAAAAATTTCACCCTTATCCCCACCTTTCCAATTATTTTTAACCAGCTCCTCAAGTTGAGGGTGGTTCAACCATCTAGCATCAAACCTGAAAAGTTTTGGGGTCAGATTATCCTTTTGCTCAAACTCTACAAACAAAGGACAATGGTCAGATCCCACAGCTTCTATTAGTTGGCATTGTCCTTGAGGAAAGTCTAACAGTGCATACCGCAAAGAGTGCACAATAAAATATTAAAAATTCAAAAAGAAAAAGGGGCTAAGATCCACAGAGTGATAGGGCCTGTTTGAGAGAGTTGTAAGTAGCTTAAAGCCAAAAAAATGTAGCAGAGAAAAAAAAGTCGAAGTTGAGTGTTTGAATTAAGCTTTAAGTTCATTCGACTTTTTTTAAAAAAACTCCTAAAAGTCGTTAAGGAAAAAGTTCAATGGGTAGCTTTTTGCAAAAAAACTCTAAGTTTTTTGATGTGGGCCCTGCTACTTCTACCTTCATCAATCTAAACACAAATCATATTTACAACTTGACTTTTTTCCTACCGGGCTTTTAAAAAATTCAGATAGAAAACAAGCTACCGCTCCCACCGCTAACCCTTTTTTGGTCAAAGGATACTTATATTAAAACTTCAAAAGGCTACAAACCCGATAGAGAGTGATAACTAAAAGAAAATAGACAACAACAAAAGATAAAGGCAAGCCTAAGAGTACAAACAAACAGAATACAACAAAACAAAACAAATTACAAACAATCTTCACCCAGTGAATGAATGGGGGGAGAAGCATCATGAGGAACAACATCCACCTTTTGGGCATCCAAGTCTAGAAGAGACATCAAAGACGGTGTTGGTTGTAAAACCCACTCTATCAGGCACACCCCTTTATAAGCATCAACTGCAATTAAGTCAGCGGCACAGTTACCCTTGAAGTAAAAGACAAAGAAAACCCAACCTTGGACAACAAAAGACAAATAATATCGAATACAATGCTCCTACTCCTCCAATCAATCAGATCCAGAGATTTGGCATCAACATAGTCAAGAAAGGAGAGGCAGTCAGTTTCAAAGACCACATTATCATGACCGAGGTCTACCGTGAGCATCAATGCTCTCTTTAAAGCTAAATCTTCAGTCATAAATGCAAAGATCAATTTCACCTTATCCATAAAACCCCATTTGAAATCATCGAAATGATCCCTACAAATAACACTGATAGCAACACCAGTCTTATTAGTCGAGAAAGCCCCATCACAGTTAAATTTAAGCTTGCTATTGTGCTGGAGGGGACCAATGAGCTAGATGAGTAGGAACGACCCTTTGACCCTTCGAGCTATTGTGCCTTTTATCGCAACTCACCCAGAAGTCAAAATTGTTTTTCCTCGCATATTCAATGCCATTAACTGGGTTAGGAACTTTATGATTAAAAAACTATATCATTTCTTTGCTTCCAAATAAACCATAAAATCCTGCAAATTAATGATAAGTCTTGCTTACTCAATGAATGCATACTTGTAATTTTAATCCACTTGGCATTGAAGTTTGACATGCTGGCAATGTCAATTCTCGCACTAAGAGTACAACCAAATCAAATACATCTAGTCCAGGGGCAGTGAAAAAATAAGTGCTCAATTGACTCCACATCTCCATGACAGACCAGACAAGTTTTATCTTGGGATCTCTTTCTTCGACAAAGGGCCTCATTGGTATCATATATAGCATTCTTGACTTCCATCGATAGGTATCGGTCAATAAGAAAAAGATCCCACTTACTGTTGACAATAAGGTCGCACACTCTACCATTTGAGATAGAAGGATCATCGGGGTTGCTTGGCTTTTATGGGAAATTAACACTTGGGACCCATTTATCCTCCTAGATCCTGATTGCAGTGCCATCTCCTATATCCCATGGTAGGTCTTGCTTAAGAAAATCTTGGCCATCCAGAATACTAGACTAGCACCACGATGCCTTATAGCCTTTTTCTGCTTGTATGAAATCATCCTTGGGGAAATACCCACTCTTTAAGACCTTAACCCACAAATCATTTGGACGCATAAGCAATCTTCAAGTAGTCTTAGCCAGCAGGGCATCATTCATAACAGATAAATCACAAAATCCCATCCCACTAATTACTCTTGGCTAAGGTTAAAGATTCCTACGCTTTCCAATGTGTAGTTCCACCAGAGGCATTACCACTCCACCAAAAGTTGGCAATAAGACTACTAATCTTTTTATAGGTCTTGAGAGGTAACTTAAAACAGTTCATTGGGTAAATCAGAATTTCCTAAAGAACAAATTTAATCATGACATCTTGCCCAGCAAAGGAAAGCAGTGAATGACCCCATCCTTGCATTTTATTTGCAACACGTTCGTGAACAAAAGCTAAAGCCTGATGTTTTGTCTTTCCCCAGATGCTCAGGATACTGAGATATCTACTAGGGTTTTCTGTCACAGGGATACCTAGAATTCTTCCAACCATGCTTTTCACGTTTTTAGGGTTATTGAAGGAGAAGAAGATACTAGATTTGTCAAGATTAACAACCTGACTTCAAAGATCTGCCAGTTGAATGCAATTGTTTTGACTAGCCCGCATATACAGAAGAGCATCGTCGACAAAGAAGCTATGAGTAAGAACAGGGCAGCTGTTGGCCCCCATGATAACATTATTATTCTGGCTCTTACTGATCATAAGGGAGAGAACCTCAGCTACAATAATGAATAGATACGGAGAAAGGGGATCTCCCTGGGGAATTCCTCTACTACGAATAAATGAGCTCACATTTTCACCGATAAACATATATTCAAACTAACAGAGAAAACACATTTTATTAAGAGAGATACCCATTCAATACAAAAACCATATCGTAACAAGACATATTCTAGAAAATTCCACTCCACACGATCATACGCCTTGCTCGTATCTATTTTAAGCGCAAATTCATACTTACCCCTAGATTTCTTGCGATAGATATAGTGATATACCTCGTGGGCAATAATAATATTATCATGAATGCACCGCCCTGGAACAAAAGCACTTTGGTTCTGGAAAATACAAGAATCAAGCAAAAGGCATATTCTATTGGCCATAATTTTTGAGATGATCTTATAAGAGAAATTACACAATCCTCTACGGCGAAAATGGGAAACATGCTCGGAGCTTATGTATTTTAGGAACAAGAGTAGTATTAGTAGTATTTAAAGCATTAAGAACAGACTTACCTGCAAAAAACTCTTGAACCATAATACAAAAATACTCAACAATTTCAGACAAAGAGGAATAATAAAATTTACCTGAAATACCATCTGGCCTTGGCGCTTTTCCACTCCCCGAGACTAAAGGTCTGCAGCTTTAATTTCCTCCCCAGAGACAGTAACAAGAGACTCCGGTTCATATCGATGAGATTTTAGGATCTATGAAACCCAAGATCGTATCTATTGATCGAGCACCAGATGTAGTAAACAACTCCTGGAAAAAAGTAGCAATGTTGTTGGAGATAGCATTCTTCTCCATTAACCAATTGCTTAAATCATCTCTAATACAAGAAATTTTATTCTGTTGCCTCCTTTTGATAGCCGATATATGAAAAAAGTGAGAATTTTTGTCATCGGTTTTTAACCAATTGATGCGAGAGCGCTACTACCATTACTATTCTTCTACCTCCAGTAATCTCTCTAGATCTCCTTTTACCTCTCGCAATCCTCCTAGAGATGTCAGGAGTCCGATCTCCTTATGTCAGCTCAACTAGATGAGTCTTCAAGAGGTTAATAAGCTTAACACTATTAGGAAATGTAAGTGGAGGAAATCACCTAGAAGGGTGGTGAATTGGGGATTTTAATTTTTTTTTAACACAAAAAAAAGACAGCAAAACAGGGGCAAACAGAGGAGAGAGAGAAGCAAGACACAGAAGGATTTATACTAGTTCAGTCTTAACTCTGGACCTACGTCTAGTCCCCAGACAATCTGGGATTTTCACCAACTCTCAAATCAGTTACACACTTTGTACTCAAAAGTTATCCTCTCACTAAGATACACTCCCCCTTACAAATTGTAAACTGATAAACCCAATCTCACAGGTTCCCAGAACCTCGAGATTCTTACAATGATTGATAATCAATATTAAACTCTCTGAAATAGCAGATGAAATAATCACTGAAGTATAATATATCAAAAGATACTTTACAAGTAGGTAGAAAACACTAAATGCAGTTGAAACTTGATAGCTTTTCGTTTTCTAAATTTTGGTTGTTGAAGAGACTTGAATGCTTCAGCTTATATATGTTGGAAGCAATAAATGACCGTTGGAATCATTAATGTAACCATTGGAGACATTAATGTAGCTGTTAGGTTGTAACTTGGTCTAGACTCTTTCTAACTTTGAGTTAATCCAGGTGCTCAGCTAATCTTGTTGACTTTCCTTCAAATTAATCCATTCGGAGATGAAGCTTCCTTAGAGTAAAAGAAAACATTTAAACCTTTGCAAAGTCTAGGGAATGATTTGCCAAAAGGATGCAAGGTTTTCTGGACTAGCAATAAATGTGCTGACGTCACCTTTTGCTTTATTCTTAATCCTCATTCTAATACACTTTTAATAATCTGAAACTCACTAACAAACTGATTAAACATAGTTAAGAATAGTAATGAGTGATGATAGGAAGTATCTAGGTCATTCATGAGGATTTCGCAAATTCGAGAAAGTTGTTTTTCAAATAGAGTGACACAAACTCGAGTTTGTTTAAGCAAACTAGAGTTTGCAACTTTTGCTCAAGAACCAAATTTGAGTTTAGAAACTCAAACTTGAGTTTAGTTCTTTCTCAAAAAGATTATCACGATTGAGACTTTTTGACATGAAATTAAGGTTAAGTCCATAAAGCTCAAACTGGAGTTTTCAACTTCAAACTCGAGTTTTCTTAAGTTCAAAAATAGTGAGAAGCTCTCGCTTGACACAAACCGGAGTTTAAGAAATTAAACTTGAATTTTCTTAAAAAGTGAAATCTTTGAAAACTCTCAGCCAAGCACAAATTGGAGTTTACTATCCTAAACTCGAGTTTGCTTAAAACATGAAAAACCTTAAAAGCTCTTGGTCAAACACAAACTTGAGTTTGACATACCAAACTCGAGTTTGGTTAATTTAAAAAATATTGAAAGCTCTTTGTCTAACGAAACTTGAGTTTGCTTTAACTTAAAAAACTTAGAGTGCTCTCGTTTGACATAAACTCGAGTTTGCCAATACAAACTTTAGTTTAGCTAAGTTTAGAAAATTTGGGCTATCTCTCTGTTAAGTTCAAACTCGAGTTTGAAACTCCAAACTAGAGTTTGCCTTTGATAGTAAGTTTTTCAACTTAACAAAGACAAACTTCATTTCGAGTTTACAATTGTCAGTTATCATCAAAACACATAGAGAACTAACAAAAAATTCCTTCTTGCTCCAAGCAACTAACTTCGCTTACAACACTTCAATTTACTCAAGAAGGTCTCTAGAACTGAATGATCACAAACAGAGAAGGCCCGCCAGCTCTCTTTAACCAGCTCAATAAATTGCCTATGGGAGGCCCAGACTGATTCAAAACGAAAAGTCCGTTTCTGCTTATGACTTTCATACTGACTCCTGATGGAAAAAAGATGATGATTAGAGCCAGCAGGCTCCACATTAAAAACCTCAAGATTAGGAAACTGCTCTCTCAACTACAAATTACCCAAGGCCCTATCAATGCGCTCGCAGATTGTATTCAGGTATTCACGATTATTGCACCAAGTAAAACTAGATCCATTGTAACCAAAATCCTCAAGCTCACAATTAGCTAATAAATACTTAAAATTAAGAATCTTCCTTTAGGCTCTAGGTCGACTACCAAGCTTCTCGTCTTGAGATAATATATCATTGAAATCCCCAAGACACAACCAAGAGTTCCTGATGTTGTTGCTAATTCTTTGAACTTCTTGCCAACACAACAATCTCTTATCTTCACTAGGTGGACCATAAATGAAGGTAATGTAAGATAGTGTAGAGAAGGCATTAGACATCATATTGGTATGAATAATATTAGAGGACGAGAAAAGAATGTTAACCTTAATCACCTCAGACCACTATATAGCCAGGCCGCCACTGGTTCCCACAGGATTAACTATCCATTCTTCATTAAAACCACATTTACGTCTCACCTTCCTCACAACACTCGCCTTATGCTTAGTCTCCATTAAGAAGACCAAGCTGGGGTTTTTTCTAGAAGCATTCTTCCTTCAAATTCCTAACTGTCAAGGCAACCCTCAAGCCTTGACAGTTCCAAGCTAACAGATTCATGGCGAACCAGTGGCTGGTTTCATCCAACCACCAACGTTATTCGACAAAGAAGAATCATGATCCATATCCTGGTCACTACCAGGAGTCAACCAGCTGTCAGGAAAGTCAATCTCTACAGGCAAAGACATGTTACTAGACATACCCGATTTCGCTTCATTTCCAAAATGACGAAGATACTTTTTGAAAGATCGAAAATTCCTCTTGTGTTCTTTTTGTAATTTCCCCACTGTTATATTACCATGAGCTGGTTCCTCAATTGAATCAAAGTTCAACTTTCTACATTTATTTCGCTTTGCAGATACATAATCACCCTCATAAGCTCGCTTAAGATGAATACCTTTCAAACATATTGACATAGCTGAAATTGGAGAGAGCTCATTGGAAGGGACAATGGGATAATTATGTAAGTCATCTTCACTAGGGTATTCAACAATGTATGGTTGGGAATTATCATGGCTAACTGGTCCCTTTTCCTCAGATATAATTGGATCTCCAGCTGCTGATTGTGTCTTGGCAAGGGAGTTGCAGGGGTTCACATAATCTGAAGACACATGTAAAGTTGGTATGTTAACTGGCCCTTTAATTAATGGGCTAGTATTCACCTCAAAATAAGACATAGGCCCATTCTTACCTTTAATTTCCTCAAGCCCACAGATTTCCTCAAATATTCGCATGGACCTCCCTTCTTCGTCCATATTGGAAGGCCCAACATCATCCAAATGCTCCTTCAGATTTAAAACCATTGGCAACCCATGATCTTCTCTCTCCTTGCTGACGTTGGCCATCTTCCCATTAGTCACCATCAAGATTTCTACTTTCGGTGAAAACTACTCCAGCTCCTGCGCCCTTGAGCTTAGCGCAGTAAAACGTGCCCTTCCATTGACTCAGGGCAGCATTCGACCTTTGCACATGACGAACGCTAAGGCAGCGATGATTACGGTAAGCTATCACCTGCCGTCGAGGTGTTTCAGCGGCCTGAGAGGGACTCATCAGAAGTTCATTGATTAAATGCAAGCTTAGGTTTGCTCACTCTCCTATTTAGGTTCTCTAGCGACTAGCTCTGCCATTGGTTGTTCGTGTTCTTCCTGCTAAGAAATGCAGCTTCGATCCAATCATCGTCACATAGTACCAGCTCCTCCTCCACAGTGCGCACAGTGAGAGTACTGAGCTAGCTCCCAAATTCATGCTCAACGTCTGCCACTTTCCTTATGCTAGAACTCTCCTTACATACACGAATATCATGCCCAATCCTTCCACAACAATAGCAAAAGTTTTGAAGTCTTTCATATTTTATAGTGATCCAAGCTGGTTCCTTTTCCTTCCTTAGTACCCAAAAACCAGAAACCAGGAGGTTATTCAACTAAACAAGTATTCGAACTCTATGAAGCTACGACCTAGTTTACCATAAATTATTGGTTGCTCAAACATGACAGCCTCCCCTACAGAGTCGCCAAGAGTCTTTGCGTTTTTATTGTCAAAAGCTACCAGCAGGAGACCTTGAAATTGCACCTAGTATGGTGCCTTCTCAAAGCTAACATCGTTAAGAACCATAAAGTCCTCCCAACTCTGAAGGTTTAGAAGAAAGACTTGAATAATCCAAGGCCTGCCTTTTAAAATACAACTATAATCTTTGATATCTCGAAAACGAAAGAGGAAGATGAGGTTGAAACGGTCAAGTTCATGAACCTCCATTTCATCTTTGAGTTGCCACCCTTTTTTTTTTATCGAAAAGATGATTGTGGAAATATTCAAGTTTTTGTTGGTATGAAGCTTCCCAACTAGTGATCCACCATGTTGTTCACCCTTCTCATCCAAGTTTAAGAGCACTTATTTCATCCTCCTAGAGCTACGCTATTCCCCACCTCCATACCGCAACAGCTAGAATCGAGAAAAATGAGAAGCTATCGAGAACCAGGTTCACCAGGGATCTAGAAGACACTCACACAGAAAAGAGAGAGCTCACACAAGGGTGAAGAGTTTTTAATCTCACCGCTAACTATAACACCCCAAATTCAACACATGAAAACTTGGCGAGAATATTTGGAATACCTCAAATGTGGATGCTAAACATCCAAATCATCAAATTACATAATTATTTTAGATAAAATTCATATTACAAAGTCATAATAAATTCCCAAAATGTTTCAGAGTCAAATATAATGCGGAAGTCCTATGGTCGTGGCAAATAAAAATAACATAACATAAGCTACATGAGTACAAAAGAGCCTTCAAAGCTCACTCCATAGGTTCCTTCCCTTGCTCTCTACTCAAATATTCCCCTGAAAAATGTTAATATAAGATGAGATTCCACGTCTCAGTAACTACTGAAAGTTTCTATCATACACAAGTAAATTACATATGACAAAAAGCAAGGTCTGATTTCAAACATATCTGTATATACCATATTCTCTCATACAAAATTATTTTGCAAAAGTAACCATCATTATGTCGAATTGTGAACTATACAATTATACAATATGCAATATGTAGCCTCCCTTATGTCACTGTCCACCCTTGTACCGTTGACTGGAGCCATAAGCTAACACATAGTCCAACAGAAACTCATTCATTTGACTGGATGGTCCAAGCTCACCAAAATTTAAGATACACCTGGTCAAAGGTATAGAGCTTAAGCTTGGACTATGGCTCCCCTCCTTAAAAATAACAACTAAGGAGGTGTCACGTCCCACAACTCCAAGGCAATATAAAATATCATCACAAGGTAAACTCATCGGACTAACTGTCATTTTTGAAATTAAGAACTAAACCTGTCATTTCGAAATTCAGGACTAAATTGTCATTTTTGAAATTTGGGATTAAACTATCATTTCTGAAATTCGAGACTAAATTGTCATTTTTAAAATTAGAGGGCAAAACCGTAATTTTTGCTGGGCATGAAACTGTAATTTTTATGGGTACAAAATTGTAATTTTGTGGGTACAAAACTGTAATTTTTGTGGGTACAAGATTGTAATTTTTATCTTTTATTACAATAATATTATAGTACGTATACACATAATTCAGTTTGTAAAAAATGTTGGATATAATTGGTTTTGATGATGTCTTATATAGATGTCATTATCCAGAGCAAAAAGCTTGTATACTACATTTATCTTCTACTTTGACTAATTCTTATATTTAATGTAGATATGAAGTTTAAACAATGAAGAATGATAAATAATGGAGATTGATGAAAGAAGAACACGTCAAATATCACGAGAATATCAATATTCAAGTCTCTGTGTTCAAATAGAAGTTGGAACGGCTCAATTCGGAGTTAAAATAAGCAAGTTCAAGCTTCTGAATGAATACTAGTTTGTTATAGGGCATTAATGCAATTTCAGCTTTTTTCACGAATGAACAGTGCCTTGCTCGAGCATGAAAAAGTCCTTACTCGAGCATGAAAAAATGCCTTGCTCGAGCAGAAGAAAATGGCATGCTCGAGCAACAACATGTTTCAGCTACTCTGTTCAGCTCTGTTTCAGGCGACCTCTAGTAATTCGATGATATCTCCTAAACCAGAAGTTTGATTGAGGTGAAACCAATTTTTTATGAAACTATACTCCCAATGCATCATTTTAATATAAAATTCAAGCCAAAAGGAGTTCATATCAAGGATCCATGATTTTTTGAAGTTGCAACAAAAATCAACGTCAGAATCCAGAATGAGCTTCAGTATTTTGAGTGTATCTCACAAACGACAAATCCAAATGAGCTGAAACCAGTGCCATTTGAAACTAGACTCAAATAAATTTGCAAAAACATCAAGGTCATGAAAAAAAATATCAATTGAAGGAGATATGATGTTTTGAAGTTGATGGTCGATAGAGGATCTTGTAAAAAACGTTGATCAAGAACAACCTCCATTCATCTGATGTTAATGGACGAACTGCAACTAGTTTGGAGCTGATTCTTCTTTCATTGGAAAGAAGACTCAAAGAGCTATATGGGGATAAGTGGTTTGCCAAATTTGGAGTTATATCAAGGACGCCACATTCACTGAAAATTGACTCTTGTGTTGATGATATGCTTGCATTCTGAAAGGCGAGAGAACAATTCATGTTGAGTTGAATTATTGCCTCAAGTCAAGAAGAAGCAGAGAGAAAATTAAGAAGATCTTCTGTCTCAAGTTCATATGTGTTGTGCTTCGATTCAGACGAAGGCAGAAAGCTTGCTCGAGCAGAGAATTTGTGATGTCCGAGCAATCATCGAACTTAAAACGAAGAAGAGCAAATTGGAGAGCCATGCTCGAGTAGACAATTGGCCATGCCCGAGCATCATCGAGCTGAGCAAGGAAATTGCACATTTGAAGAGTCTTGCTCGAGCAGAGATGCAGGCTTGCTTGAGCACCATGCTCGAGCAGAGGTAAATGCTTGCTCGAGTAGCGTCGGTTAACTTGATCTTCTTGCCTCTGTCTGGTCCTTGCCCGAGCATGCCTTAATAGCTTGCTCGAGCACCGGGATATGCTTGCCCGAGCATGGAGTATTTTCTTGCTCGAGCAACAGTGATTAAATCATTCTTCAAATAGCCTCCAAAGATGCTTGCCCGAGCATACCTATGTGCTTTGCCCGAGCATTGACGAAAGTGGTTAATCTTCGAAGTAGCTTGCCCAAGCAGACTTGATCTCTTGCTCGAGCAATGGGTGACTCGCTCTTTGAAAATGCTCTTTCACGACTTCTACCCGAGCATACCCTTGTAACTTGCTCAAGCACTGACGATATAAATGATATTTCGAAGTGTCGAGTTGCTTGCCCGAGCACGCCTTTGCGAGTTGCCCGAGCATCGACGATAATGAATGAATTTTAGAAGAAGCTTGCCCGAGCAAGCTTGGTTTCATGCTCGAGCACTTGGTGATCTCGTTCTTTGAAAATACACTTTCTCGTAGCATGCCCGAGTACACTACTTATTCATGCTCGAGCATGATCCTCATGTTTTCAAAATGATCATCTTTGTAAAATCTTAAATCATCGAATATGATTTCATTTCCATATATCATTACTCATTACTATTTCTAATTGTGTTTAATCAGTTTGCTAATGAGTTTCAGATGATTTTATCATGGATTAACAACAAATTTGCATAAAGCAATTTGTGTGTCAGAAGAGCATTAAATGCTATTACCAAAACTTGTGATATCCTCGATAAACACTTCTTTGATCAAAGTAAAGCAACTTCTGATATTCCGTCTGCGCAATAACTGCTATCTCTCAACGGTCAAGACAAATGGAATAAAGAATGTTTATGAAGAATGAAGTCAGCGATGGTGATTGTGACCAGCGAAGTTTCATCTGTCTAACGGCTATATTCATGAGTCACAACGATTAATCTTCAAGCTTCTCCAATGGCCATTAGTACAACACTCAAGACGGAGCATTAACGAAGTCAATGTTAAACATTTTGTGATTAAAGTTGGATTAGAGCTCAACGGGCAAAAAGAAACATAAGCTTCAACGGCTACTTCCAACTGATCTCCAATGGTCGAATGCTCGCAACGGTCAAAACACAATAACCTATAAATTGAGAAGTCTTCAAACCGAAAGGAGTGACGACGATTGATGAATGAATCGATGAAGCCAATGAAATGATTTTACTACTTCACCGTCGATAGTTCATACACTCTGTTTCTCAATGTTTATATAGTTTACACTAGAGAGTGAAATGATTTGATTGTACTTCAGTGTTTATTCATCTTCTCTTCTGGAGAGAACATTTCTGATTATTAAATCATTGTAAAAATCTCAAGTCGTGGGACTTGGAGATTGAGTTATCGATTTACAACTTGTAAAGGGGAGTGTATCCTAGAGAGAGGATAATTTCGAGTACAAAGTGTGTAACTGATTGAAAGGTGTATCTCGGTGAGAGATTCGGCTTCACAAGTGCGAGTGAACTTGTGCGTTTGTATAGGCTTCTCTTGTGCCTAGTTAAACAAGAGGATAGTGGATTGAAAATCTCAAGTGAAGCTTGGGGACTGGACATAGGTCAAGGATTTGGCCGAACCGGTATAAATCACGTTTACATATTCTCTTCCCTTATCTCTTATATTTCCAATATATGTTTATTTGAATATCTAACTGTCGATTTAGAAGACGCGAAAAGATTTTCAAAGTTTCAAGTTTTTAATCTTCACCCAATTCACCCCCGTCTTGGGTTCAGCCGGTTCTTAAAAAAAAAAATATATATATATATAATCATACACAATTCACAAGTATATGGAAGAATATTCAGAGTCACTTGTTACTCGCTAATAGAGGTGGAAATAGGTCAGGCCAGGCTTGGCTCTTAACAGGCCAGGCCTTTTTGCAATAAAGAGGCTTGAGCCTGGCCTGTGGCCTGTTACAGACTATTTTTCGGCCTGAGCCTGGCCTGTTTGCATAGTTTATGGACCTAAAATACATCATAAATATGAAATTAAATAAAAAAACAAAACAACATTTGGTTGCATAGTTTTAGGACCTAAACCCCTGAAAAGAAAACTAGGCTTGCCATTAGCTAACATTCAGCCAACATACAACATGCATATAGAAGAGGCTAAGGGGGAAAAGTCAAACAAATTACTCTGTCAATATCTTCTAAGTCTGATAAATCATTCCATAATTATATAAGATTCTGAATCATGTCTCTTCTCTCTTCAGCCTTTTTTACTTATGTAAAATGAAAATAATACTCAAGATACATCATGATGCAACCTAATCAATCTCCATTGCTCTTCAGAATATTAACATTCAAGTCATCTATATGATCAATCAACCCAAGATGTCAAAATAACACTTCAAAAAAATCATAGAATGAGTAAGGAGAACAAATCTTGATAAAATTGAAATTATCATTGTTTATGAATTCAATATATAGTACACAAACAAATTATTGAAGCCTTACTTTTTCAAATTGTGCATAAAATTAGGATGCAATATCTGCCAAAGAACAAAAATGCCTACAGAAAAACATCATCAATGATGAATGTAAAGGTTCAATTAATGAATAAACCATTAATAAGATTACTTCAGGGTATAAAATGAACCTACCCAGCCCAATGTGAAGTATGGCAGCACAAAGAGCATGAAATACGCAAGTAGCTCAAGGCCATGCAGAACTAAATCATATCTTAAAGTTCTAAACATAGAGTATGGCCATTAATGGAGCAAAAGAGTGTCTATAAAAATGGGGAAAAAGTCACAGGAATCATTGTTTTTTTCCCTGGAATTTTAAACCAGAATTTCATAGGAAAATGTCACAAAAACAAATCCATATCAGAATTTTAGCTTCTTATATCAAAATTTAAACCAACAACCTCAAAAATGTGAAGGAAGAAAAGTCACAATAGGTTCTACTTACAAATTCCTCCTCTTTTTGTCATTGTAATTCAGAATTTATGAACAAACAGCAGAACCAGCTAGGGGGAAAAACAATGATAAAGTTAAAGAAGGCAGCATCAAATCCATAAAGTGGAAGAAGGCAGCATCAAATCCATCAATATAGTAAGTTTTGATTAAAGAAATAAAAAATGAGACACAAACCTGAAGAGAATGGAGGCGATTAATAACCAGCTAGCATTACTTCAATAATGGCGGAGCACACTGAACACAAAATATATTTATATGAGTAATAAAAAACAAGGTTCAATAATATGGAATACATTTATTTAAGACAACACTGAGGCATATATTCTTGAACGAGGTTCTCAAAAAAGAGACATATTAACCAAAATGATGAGTTTTCTTGTTTTACAAAT
The DNA here is from genome assembly GCA_019022655.1 of Acacia acuminata. Classification (NCBI taxonomy): domain Eukaryota; kingdom Viridiplantae; phylum Streptophyta; class Magnoliopsida; order Fabales; family Fabaceae; genus Acacia; species Acacia acuminata. Next base: position 942,837 of record JAFJYI010000036.1, read on the forward strand.
AATGTGAAGGGAAGAAGATGAGCCTACACTTGCTTGAAAATGGAAAAAGAAAAAAAAATAGCAAAGCATGAGAGCATATTACATAGCCTATAGTATATACTTATAGCTTTCAACTCAACGCGCGTGTGTGTGTGTGTGTTGGCCATTGGCAAATAGAACCAATGAGCCTTAGCTAGCTTTAACAGGTTTAGACGAGTGACAACAAAAAATAAAGGTTACAGATATCTCGAACAAGAAACAAATCAGAGTGATGAGATTTACCGTTGAAGGAAGCAGATCAGAGATGGCTAAAAGAGTGCCAGTGATGGAGAGGCAATTAGAAGCGATGCACCTGTACTTGGACTCTTAGATCATGAAGATGAGAGAGGTTAAGAAACAGAAAATCAGAAGCTCACAGGTCATCGCGTTCCAAGCAAAACAAAAAAGATTAAGAAAATTAGACGCTAAGGATGAGAAAAGAAAGAAACAGACAAAATTGGGAGCTCACCATTTGAACAAAAAGTAGCAACATCGATCAAAGTACGTCGTTTCAAGCTAATCATTATTTATTGGTGAAAGTGAAAATCGATCCAAGCCATTATGACAGTGAGAGCAACGGCTGACGAGAGGAGTGAGAGTGGTGAGCTTCGACCGAACACTGAACCAACAGAAGCGACCGAGATTGAGAGTGAGATCGACGAGCTGAGTCTGAGACATGCGATGGTGAGAGTGATGAGCAGAAAATTGAAATGCATCTTAGGGTTACTTAGGGTTATTTTGAAAGAAGAAACATGGAGGTCAAGAGTCAAGACATTATGTTAATATAATTTTACAATTTTGCCCTCTTAATAGGCTAGCCCGACAGGCCTAAAGGCTCATTACGAGGCCTAGGCCCGGCCTGTTAAGACAAACAGCCTTAAAAGAGGCTTTGGTTGGCCTTTTGGCCCGACGAGACCAAGCCCAACCAGGCCTTAAACAAAGCCCGCAGCCCCGGCCTATTTCCATCCCTACTCACTAATTCCCAAATAATCAACAAAAAGCTACTACAAGGCTCCCAAATAATTATCACCTTACTCTGCTTCTCTCTCTTCTCTTTCTCTCACGCTCTCCTTTGCGAACGATGAAAGTGTCTGTGTGTTTGTCTATTGAGGTGGGGTAATTTATACAAAAATCCCCCCATTCTTTTTCATTGGGTGGGAACGACGCAAGCCCATCTTTTTAATTTAGGAGGCGTAATTGAGGTGCCGCTCCTCAATTGTTAGCACTTCCCCCAAATGTCAAAAGAAGTACGACCGCCCATTTTTTTTGTTTATATATATATATATAATTTTTTTTTTCCTCTTCCTTTCTTCTTTCTCTTTTTTTCTCTCTCTCTCTCTCTCTCTTTCTTCCTTTCTTTTCTTGACTCTTCATTCCTTTCGTCACTTTCTCACTTTCTTATTTTTCTCTTTCTTCGTCGCTATCCTCTCTCTCTCTATATATATATAATATTTTATTGCATAATATATTATTATATTATTAAAATATAATATTAAGAAAATATTAAATTCTATATTTAGAAATTTACTCCTATACGAGTACTTGATATATTAATTATCATAAATTAATTTATCCTATAATATTATAGTTCCAAACTAAAAATTCAAGATGTTACATTTCTTCCTACGTTAAAAAATTCCGTCCTCAAAATTTGCTACTTGTCAAATTCTTAGTAATATATCAAAGGACCACCAAAGCGAGTTTCATTTCTTTACATCCCTTCGACAACTTAAATTATAGAGATTTTCTCATTCAATTCTATTCTTGTCTATCCTGTGTCTAAGCTTCTTCAATCTAAGTTTTCAAACTGCATTCCTCTTGACTAGCACTGTAACCAGCAAGTACTATTTGACTTAATCAGTTTAGAGTACTAGACCATTCTTATCGTTTCGGTTCTGTATCATCATAATCACCAACTGCACCACTTTTCATTTCACTGTTCAAATGTGTTTCTAACAAATGACAAGCGATTCAAAAACAAATATTTTAAATGAATTTGGCAAGACCTAGAAAACTGAATATTTCTATAACAATTTCTGGTCTCTTCCAGTTCTATACTGCTTCCACTTCAAACATAGTTCAAATTCAATTCCAATTCTAGGTTCCACAAGGACCCCATCTATGAGACAACATAATTCAAAAGTGACCACTACAAATTGGTCGTAAATTACGTTGAAAAACATTCTATTAAAAAATTCAGTTCATAAAATTCACAAATACTCTAGGTGCATTAGAAATTTTGAAATTCACTTTTAGGAACCAGACAACTGTTCTAGATGGCCATTATTTCCAAGTACATTCCAGACTCTAACCCTTGCTACTCAAACCATTCATACATATTGATACTACATTCTTGTGCCTTAATTCATCCAATTGATTCCATATTCTAGTACCTCAATTTGTTCAAATTAATCCATACTATACTTTAGTACCACAATTTGTTCAGGTCGATTCAAATGCCTAAAGAATCAATTCTACTATTAAGTTGGATTCTTAAGTCACAGTTTAATTGATAGTAATTCTTTTGAATGCCTATCCAACCTTTAGGTTCATTATCCTAATTCTGAAACCTCGACCATACCAATTAAGCATGCTAGAATCATCATAATCCATAGCTACATAACATTTGAGCACTATCATTAAATATTCTCAAAGCAATAACCGCCAAATTTACAATTCAATTCCTAGAACCTCAACATCAATTGAGAAATTGTGTTTCCCCAACAACACCCATTATACATACTAAGACATTGATTCACACTTCCTAGTTTAATTCTCAAAATATACGAAGACCATCAACAACCTCAGCAGTATTCACAAGGTTCTAATTCTACCTCAATCTTCAATATCACAAAGACACTTTTTGATCTAAATACTTTCAGCTTGGATTAGATTCAAGCCTATCCTCAACATTTACCATATTCATTCTAACATCTTTTTGCCATTCCTAAGGATCACCATTTCATACCTTTCCAAAAATCTTCCAATGTGTTCATCCAGAAGTATTTGGTCTTTGAATCATCTGTGACAAATTCATAAAATTCGTCGGATACTCAGAGAGTGAAGGATGCTCTCGAGTTAAATCGAACAAAACATCATCATTTGAAATTTTTTCTGATTCTCTCAAGTCACCATATTCAATGCTGACACGACATCTATTATTAGCAATATTCTTCAAGTCAAATTTCTTGGAGACAATGTCATAAATGATTACCATGCGGAGTACTATAAACAGTCTAAAGGGCCTCGAGCTAACGAGTTATTAGGGTACAATAGGGTGTGGCGTTGCAGAGTACCGCATGCACAAAAGTCTAAATGGTTCTGAGCTAGTGGTTGCTATGGTGTATTAAGGTGCACGGCATTGCTCAAGAGCAGTATCGGCTTCAGCTATAAATCGACGAAGGCAAAGGTAGATACTTCACATACTCTCAAACTCCCTAAATATCAACATACTAGTTTACTCTCTTAAATTTCCCTACGTTTGTGTCTTTCTCTTTACTCTTTCACATTATCTTTAAACATAATAGGTCCAAGCAACTTCATTTCAGTTTCTGATTCATATAGCTCTTCCTTCTTTGAAGCTTTACTCAATGATAATCAGCCTAACATGTTGGCTGACTTATCTAACAATGTACCATTCTCCTATTCTTCTTTACTTCTTCCTAATCCTTTAAAAGTGAACGTTCCTCCTTCTGCCTCAATAATTCATGTTCCTAAATCTCCTCTAAGAGTCCAAGATTCTATCCCTACGATTACTATCAGAGAAGAATCTAAAGCAAGTCCATCAAGGAAACCCGTTAAGAGATATTGTAATATGGTGAAACTTATGGAGTCTACTAAACTTTCTCAACCAAGAGACCTTGCTTCCAGTCTGGCTGAAACCGCTAACCCATTTTCCTATGGTTGCTGCCACGTTTTACAGGAGATCATTCATAGTAATGGACTTCACTAAAAGAAGCTTGAAGTTCATGGAAGAATAGGTATGATCTGTCGTGTTGTCTTACACCAAGATATACAAAAATGTTCTTCTAATGCTGGCAGCTTTCAAATGTTTGATTTTAGTAATAAAAGTATAGAAGAAACCAAACATTTCTTGACACAGCATTGCTTGGATCAAAAAGCATTAGGATATGTCTTGGTGCGTCGTCCCTTATTAGCCTATTATGAGGCCCTTTGCATTGGTTTGGAATGGACTAAAACTCAAAATGAACCCCTCAGTAGTTCATTTCCAATCAATGCAGAAAACACAACTTCTAAAGGAACAGAACCCGAGATTAAAAATGATTTACAAGATGACTACTCAGTCCTCAAACTGAGTGACACATATAGGGCAACTATGGAGCAATGCAAAAGGAGAGAATCAATGTTGCTAAAAGATTTTAGTAATTTTTTCCATCTAGCCCTCAAAGAAATCGGAAGGTTAAACTTGAGTAAGTATTCCATAAAGACAATATGTCCCAAAGGAGGGTTAGAAGATTGGCCCTACAAAAAGCTTCAAAAACTTATGAAGCAACTCTTTTCACTGACGGAGAAATTACCTCGTGAAAATCTCGGCTCAATATTAGCCATTCAAGGTGAAATTAGAAGGGTTCAAACTAAAATGGTCAAGCTTTGTGGTGGCGTTGTACCGATTGTTGCTCTTCTTACTTGAAATAATATTGCCCTTTTTCTTCTTAGCCTTCTTGTTTATGACTATTCTTCGTTATTCTAGTTTTGTTTAGCTCTAATCTCTTTCACTATAAAGAAAAGAATTTATCATTTTTATAACTTTTGATATAAAATCCTTAAATTCTAATATGACAATCCGCTTATACTACAAAGTACTGAATTTATATATATATATATATATATATGCTAGGTAAGTGCAAATCTAGTGGGAGTCTCTTTGATTTGACGAGAACCTTAGTCGCTTCAGGGTCAAATCTCAATTTACCACGAATTAAAATGTAGTATATTGCAAACAACTCGGGATCGTTCTCTTATCAAGGAGCCAATTTATTTTGAATTCCCTAGGTTAAACTAAGTGCTAAAAACATGGTTAGAAATAGGGGTTTTGAAATTGCTTTTCTCTAAACTAAGATTCATAAAAAAAATATAAAGAAACTAATTCTATTCTTTTTGGTATTTTTTTGTAAAATTGTAAAAATTGCTTTGGATTAAAAGGGATTAATGATGATGAGTACTCTTGGTAATGAAGAAAATAGCTATCCTTGCTCAAAAGTATGGAAGTCTAAGTTTCATTAAGTCCTAAAAAAATCAACCTCAAGATACCACTTGAGTCCAATATTCCCAATTGATGTAGCTCCTACTACCGTAGCTAACTACCACCTCTTGAGATATTGTTAAAACCACTTAATGTGCAATTAAAATTGGAATAGTGTAATATGAGTCTTCTTAAATTTGAGTGCTAACCAGCCCCTCAAGGATACAATTCAATCACATTAACTAGACAATACCACGCTAATCAATATAGCTTCATTGCAACCACAAAGAAATTCAAACATATATAATCGTCAAACCACAACATCCAATCTCAAGTACAAATATCAAACTAACAGAGATAATAACCATTATTCTCAGTTCCAGAATCATGTATAAAAAATTAAATAAATTCTAATACATAATTCTAGACTAATAGAATGATAAATAAACTCCCCTATGTAAGCACATGTGAGCTCAAGCCATCTCGATTCATCACCAAGAGCACAAAATTGCCTAGCCACTCATGAAAATAGCTTCAAGAAACATGAACACTCTCTGATTCAAACAACCAGCCATTAAATTCTAATTTAAATCGCAAATTAGCTCTAGACCTAGAAAGCTTGGTGGCTCAAAGTAAATCAAAAATCAGAGATAGATAATGAATCCAGAAGCAAACAATGTTTATAGTGATTGAGACAATTCAGAACGAGAGGAACCACCGTGGTGTTGGTGATGATGAAAGTGAATCGAAGGTCTTTGGGACCGAGATGAGGGGAGGCGCAGGTGATGAATGCCCAAAGATCCAAGGTGGAGTCGTCGTTGAAGGCGTCCGGTGTGAATGCGTCAAAATCCAAGATGAAGGCGTGAGTGTTTTTTTTTCTTTTCTCGATGGCGTGAATCACTCTTGAATGTGTCGGCGCCTCCCTCTTATCTCTCAGCTCGTTCGCAATGTTTTCCATCAGCAAACCTAATTGTTCAATGATCAAAACGCATAGCTTCATCAGAGGGATCTAAGTGCAAATTATAAAACTTTTTGGAGAGGGACTAAACTGAAACTTTAAAACTTGAATTAAAACTTTCATTTTAAATTTTGATTTAATCTTTTCAACCTCCTACAATTTAAACCAATTAATCTAATATTAAATATTCTCATAAAAATCAATAATTAAGAGTAATTACATTTTTTTGACAATTTTTCCTTTTTAGCCCTAAGTTAATGTATTTACTCTTAATCTTAATTTATCACAAGAATGGCTTTTTAGGCTCAACAAGTATGATGAAAATGCATTATTAATCCCAATTTAATGATGAAAAACCCTGTAAAAATATGGTTCAATCAAGTCTCTTTGTACTTTTACAACGATAACTAATTGAATAATCACCGAATAAAGACTTAGCCTTTGAATCACTTTTCTAGACACTAATGGTTATCAAAAATGTTCCTCCCTCCTAAAAGGGAATTTTGCCTACGTAATTCAACATCCAATAAATTTTATCTTCTACTTACCATCTTTTACTACGCTGCTCTAATACAGAATTTAATCTCAATCACAATCTTCAAATCATAAATCCTCATTATCAATCTCTTGAATATTTCGGATTAACCCATTTTTCTCCTATCATAAATATCACAAGAAAACTAAGCAAATAAAATCCAAAACTATAAAGGGAAATGCACATGTTATAATATTTAATTTGCTATGACCTCTAAAATATTTTAAAGAAATCATTTTAGAAAATAAACGAAATTGTCATGCAACGTTTAGCTCCTATACAAAAAATGTAACACCCCAAATTCAACACACGAAAACTTGGCCAGAATATTTGGAATATCTTAAATGTGGATGCTAAACATCCAAATCATCAAATTACATAATTATTTCATATAAAATTCATATTACAAAGTCATAATAGATTCCCAAAATGTTTGAGTCAAATATAACGAAGTCCGTGGTCGTGGCAAATAAAAATAACATAACATAAACTACGGAGTACAAAAGAGCCTTCAAAGCTCACTCCATAGGTGCCTTCCCTTGCTCTCTACTCAAATATTCCCCTGAAAAATGTTAATATGGGATGAGATTCCACATATCAATAAGTACTGAAAGTTTCTACCATACACAAGTAAATTACATATGACAAAAAGCAGGGTCTGATTTCAAACATATTTGTATATACCATATTCTCTCATACAAAATTATTTTGCAAAAGTAACCATTATTATGTCGAATTGTGAACTATACAATTATACAATATGCAGCCTCCCTTATATCACCGTCCACCCTTGTACCGTTGACTGGAACCATAGGCTAACACATAGTCCAACGAAACTCATTCATTTGATTGCATGGTTCCAAGCTCACCAAAACTTAAGATACACCTAGGTTAAAGGTATAGAGCTTAATTTTGGACTATGACTCCCCTCTTTAAAAATAACAACTAAGGAGGTGTCACGTCCCACAACTTCAATGCAATCCCGGCCAGAGGAAAACATGGAAGATGAGGCCCTGACAAGTACCATATACTGTGCACCGAGCGATAGCATAAAGAAATCTTATCATTCAAATTCCTTCTTACTCCAACCCATCACAAATACACCCATCATGATAATTATGTTTAATAAAAATAAAGTATATTAAAACAAGTTTCCATTCATATAAAATATTATCACAAGGTAAACCAAATATCTCATAAAACCTCATCGGACCAATGTCATTTCGAGATTCGGGACTAAACCGCCATTTCGAAATTTGAGACTAATCGTCATTTCGAATTTCAGGACTAAATTGTCATTTTTGAAATTCAAGGGTAAAACCATAATTTTTGTTGGGCACAAAACTGTAATTTTTGTGGGTATAAAACTGTAATATTCAGCTTTTATTACAATAATATTATAATACATATACACATAATTTAGTCTACAAAAAAATATAATATATAATCATACACAATTCACAAGTATATGGAAGAATATTCAGAGTTACCTGTTACTCTCCAATTCCCAAATAATCACCAAAAAGCAACTACAAGGCTCCTAAATAATTACTACCTTACTCTCCTTCTATCTCTTCTGTTTCTCTCACGCTCTCCTCCGCAAACAATGAAAATGTGTGTGTGTTTGTATATTGAAGTGAGGGTATTTATACAAAAATCCCCCTACTTTTTCATTGGGCGGGAATGGCGCGCTCCCATCTTTTTAATTGAGGAGGCGCTAATTGAGGCGCCGCTCCTCAATTGTTAGCACCTCCTTCCCAAATGTCAAAAGAAATAGGGCCACCCTTTTTGTTTTTGTTTATATATATTTATATATTTCTCTTCCTTTCTTCTTTCTCTTTTCCTCAAGGTTCAAAACCGGACCTGGCCACTAAACCTAGAGGTATCGGGTTAAGGGTCATGGGTCGGACTGGGGTCGACCGAGTCGACCAGTATTAATTAAAAATATAATTTAATTAAAATAGATAAATATAAAAATATTTTAGGATCAAAATGAGAAGATATGTTGGCATATACATGAGAACATATATAATATTATATAAAATATTATATTGATTTTTTTTTTTTTTTTTTTTTTTTTTTTTTTTTTTTGAAAAAAACCGAGATCACACAGAAAAGGTATAAATGTATAATAGTTGCGTGAACTTGCTTCAATTCTCACGTCGTGATGTGTGCATAGCGAGGGCGGTATAGGCCGAGGGTGAGGTATAGGCTTTTTGACTTTTGATTTTTGTTTAATAGTTTTTTTTTGAGTGAAAAAGGGATTGCTTTTTTTCCATCGTTAACAATACCTCTTTGGTTATTTTGTCACCGTCGCCATATTTGGTTGTTGAGTTCTCTTTCTCTCTTTCCTTCAAGGCTTCGACTCTTCGATCTCTTTCTCTCTCGTCCCCGCTCCTTCTTGTTTTGTGTCACGAGATATCTCTCTTTCTCCTTCAACTTTTCGATTCGATGTCTCTCTCTCGGTCTCTCCTCCATCTCGTTCGTCTCGAGATTAAGAAGCTTGGACTGGTTGTGAACGGTAAGAAATTCTACCGGTGAAGATCCGTTTCCATTATTTCCACCAAAGAAACTTCAACCTTCGACAAACGCAGATCGTGATCTCCGCTCCACCACCGCACTCTCCCTTCCTTCTCGTTCTCCTTCGAGTCAATTTTTTTTTTTTTTTTAAAAGAAAACCCAATTTTTTGACTCGGACTCGGCCAACTCCTACGGTTTAGGCCGAGTTGACCGAGTTGACTCCGAGTCAACTCGGAAATCCGGTTTTACACTAACTCGGACCGGTTTCCAGGCGGTTTGGCGGTTTCCGGTCCAAACCGCGGTCTGGTCCGGGTTCCAGAACCATGCTTTTCCTCCTTTCTTTTTTTCGACTCTTCCTTCCTTTAGTCACTTTCCTTTTTTTTTTTTTTTTTGCTCGATCTTTCCTCACTTTCTCACTTTCTTATTTTCTCTTTCTCCGTTTTATCCTATATATATATATATATAATATTTTATTACATAATATATTATTATATTATTAAAATATAATATTAAAAAAATATTAAATTCTATATTTAGAAATTTACTCCTATACTGAGTACTTGATATATTAATTATCATAGATTAATTAATCCTATAATATTATAGTTCCAAACTAAAAATTTAGGATGTTACACTAACCTAAACATGCCCATGGTTGAATAATTAAGGAGTTTTGAGCAAAAAAAAAAGAATAATTAAGGAGATTACAAAAATTATTTTGTTATAGCATGTGCTAGCTAATCTCTTTGAAATACTTATATGTATTATTATATTATATATCAGTTTATAAGTTAGATAAATTAAATTAATTTAGAAAAAATGATAAATATATACACCTTAAAGTAATTTATTTAGCTCATTTAATCTCCTCAAATTAATCAATTGCATATTATATTAACGACAGAAGGTATTATAAAAATTTACACCGCTTACATGTAAATTTTCCTTAAATTAGATGCCCGCGTCAAATATGTGGCTCTACCACTACCACTGTAAAAATAAGACTTCACAAGAATTTGAATCTGAACATCAAAATTTTGTTAGGAAAATTGGGATAAATCCCTATTTGAGAAATTAATTAGGGAATAAGATCATGACCTCAACAACTTCATCGCTTCACCTTTTCCTATGTCCTATTCCACAATTAATTTTTTTAATGTGGATTTATCCTCAATTTTCCCAAATTTTGTTTGGAATTATGAGGCTCTATTGTTCATTTGAAAAATCTTAAGGAATTGTATTAACTTTTTTTTTTTTTTTTAAAAAAAGGGTATGATTTTGCATTTGGTTTTAATTTTTAAAAAGAAAATGGCTATTGAAATGAATGTAAAAGCCTAACTTTCATGAGAAACATAAAATAACATAGAAAATGACATTTTAATGAAGGGAAAATTACACTCAGGTCCCAAGGAATGAGATATTGACAATTAGGTCCCTCGAATTCATGAAATTACGTAAGTCCCTAGGGACTTGTAATTATTTGTGGAAGCAAAATTACTTTTTTGCCCAAAGGAGAAATAGCCTCTGGACCTCAAAATTAAAAAATCCAGGTTTTCAAAAGTTCTTGTTAAAATAAGAATTTGTTGTTGTAAATATAGAATTTTTTTGTTGCAAATGGCCTCTGGACCTTAATTGAAAAAATCCAGGTTTTCAAAAGTTGTTGTTAAAATAGGAATTAGCTGTTGTAAATATAGAATTTCTTGTTGCAAATGGCCTCTGGACCTCATAATTAAAAAATCTAGGTTTTCAAAAGTTGTTGTTAAAATAGGAATTGGTTGTTTGTAAATATAGAACTTTTTTTGTTGCAAATGACCTCTGGACCTCGAATTGAAAAAATCCAGGTTTTCAAAAGTTGTTGTTAAAATAGGAATTAGTTGTTGTAAATATAGAATTTCTTGTTGCAAATGGCCTCTAGACCTTAGAATTGAAAAAATACACGTTTTCAAAAGTTGTTGTTAAAATAAGAATTGGTTGTTGTAAATATAGAATTTCTTGTTGCAAATGGCCTCCGAACCTCATAATTGAAAAAATCCACCTTTTCAAAAGTTGTTGTTAAAATAGGAATTGTTTGTTGTAAATATAGAATTTCTTGTTGCAAATGGCCTCGGACCTCGAGAATTGAAAAATCCAGGCTTTCAAAACTTGTTGTTAAAATAAGAATTTTCGTTGTAAATATAGAATTTCTTGTTGTAAACCTGGATTTTTTCAATTATGAGGTCCAGAGGCGCTTTTCTCCTTTGGGCAAAAAAGTAATTTTGCTTCCACAAATAATTACACGAAGTCCCTAGGGACTTCTGGTAATTTCATGAATTCAAGGGACCTAAATGTAAATATCTCTCGTGCCTTGGGACCCGAGTGTAATTCTCCCTTTAATAAATGAGACATTGAATTGAGATACGCACCATAAGAATTCATTCAATGTGCAGATTTTCTAACTAAGGAAGATGACCATCTTAATGAAAACATAACTATACTATAGAGATAAGTGAATGAAGACATTCTTTTCTGTATATTATACTCGTTTGAGAAACGTTTCTGAATCTTTTTGGGTGTTTCTTCTTATTTTCTTGTAGTGTAACTTTCAATTTCTTTGAACTAATCTTTGTAACTCAAAAAAAAAAAAAAAAAAAGGGGGATAATTACTTGATTATAAATATTTGAAATTTGATTTTAAAACTAAGAGGGTCGGAAAGAATGATGCTAGAAACAACACTCATCAGACCCTGTAAGAAATAACTTTAGGAGTATATATGTGTGTATCTTAAAGGCCCATTGTAATGTGTTTTAGATAGTTTGGGCTTCTATTATGGGTATAAGTAAAAGGCCCATTGGAGTCACAGTCATATTTATATATTTGAATTAGCTTTTGAAAAAAATAATAATAATTTACCAAAAAAAAAATAAAAAATAAAATAAAATAGCTTTTGAAAAATAACTTTTATTATTTATGGGATAGAGATGTGAAATAAGTTTTATAATGTTTCTGAAACTGTGTTTTGATGTCCCCAAACACTCACTAAATATAAATGACATTTGATAGGAAGTATAAACTGATTTTTTTTTTTTTTCCTTTTAAATTAATGGATTCAGTTAAGTATTTTGAGTAGTTGGATTCATCCATGGTCTAAGAATGAAGTTTTTGAGTTAACAAGTTTATTTGGTGCTTTTTATGTTTAATATATTAATTATCATTTTCCATGTATGTCCATACTTAATAAGGGTAGTGGGTGAGAGTAATAATTAATATAATATTAGAGTTTACTACAATTAGTAGGGGTAATATAGGAAGTTATTTAAATTATAGGACAACTTTATTGACTTTAACTGTTTTTATTGGTTTGTAAGAAAAATTAGTTGGTGCCTTATAATAAGGATTAGAGAGATACCATTGTTTGTTGGGTATTACTATTATCAAACGTTTACCTAATCATTTAGGAGTTAGGATGCCTCCTCAACGTCTTCATCAACTCCAAAATCAACCCCTCCCCCTCTCCCTTTCTTTTGGTTAAGGAACAATTTGATCAATAAACTATTACTTCGGGAATACCTATTACAAAATTTTTTAAGTGAACAAAAATACCAAATTTTTTAAAAAAATATGCATTTAGACATAAAACTTTTACTTTAGGAGTGTCCAACATAAAAATATTTTAATAAAGCACCAAACATAAAAAGTTTTACTATATTTTTGTGTTAATTGCAAATTTTTAAAAGGTTTTTGGCATTTTTGGTTTATTTAAAAATTATTTGTACTAGATAATAATTTGTTACCCAAATTATTCCTTAACCCTCAGAGTGTCGGACCGTTACCAGTTTAACCAAGTTCGAGGGTTTAGCCAAGGACGAGGGGTTGCATTTTGGGTTAAGTACGAAAAGTGTTGAAACTTATCATAGCGGATGCTTCAAGAGATTTCTTTGTATTCGGCGCACTTCTGCCGGAAAACCCTCAGATCGGATAACACAATCGCTCAAGCACCGCGCACGGTGGAAGACACGTTCATATCTCACTCCATTGTCGGAAATGACGACGCTGGCCTGTAACGACGTCTTGCTCGTCGATTGAAGTACAAAACGGCTAGCGGATAAACATCGGTATTTCAGGAAGTCGCCGGAAATGACGTCTTGACCGTCGGTTGAAGAAGCTCTGCTTCTGAAAGGCATCGCAGATCCCAATCAGACTGCTGTAGATCGAAGACAAGTAGCACCTGCTTAAGTTCTCCACTGAAATCCCTCCTTTCTTTCAAGAACAGACGATCCTCGCTTCTAGATAATTCTCTGGTGATCGAAGACAAGTAGCAAATGTGATTGGAGAATCTCTGAGAGTAACTCTCTAGCCTCGCTGTCCTCACTGCTAGGTAATTTTCCGGTGATCGAAGACTTCGAAATTACACTGTGAACAAGAATCGAATTTCCTGTGCTCGCTGCTAGGTAAACTCAGTTTTTCCATTTCAATTCTTGAATCTGATCCTGTGGAAGATTTACTGCTGCAAAACGAAACTCTGTCTTTCATTGAATCTGATCTTGTGGAGAATCTGATCTGCGAAACGAAACTCTGTCTTTCATTGAAACTGATCTTGGGCTGCCAAACTACCCAAGACGTCCCCCTCCTTTTTTTTGGCAAGTTCCTCTTATTCTCAAAATTTCACCAAACTTTGATACATAATTCCGATGGCAGGAGGAACACAAAAGGTAACCAATGAGGTGGTATCATTCAACCATCCCTTGTACTTGCATCCCTCGGATACTCAGGGGGAGCCAATCATCTCTCAAGTACTTGTTGGTGCCGAAAATTATGATGTATGGAGCAGGGTCATGACGATAGCACTAATAGGAAAGAACAAATTGGGCTTCGTCAATGGAACCTGTAAACGTGAATTGCAAGAGGAATCACTCCGAGAGCAATGGGACAGATGTGATGCTGTAGTCTTATCTTGGCTAATGCGTTCTCTGTCAAAGGAATTGGCCAATAGTATAATCTTTTTCTCTAACTCTCATTTGGTTTGGAGGGACCTACAACAGAGATTTGACAAAAAATCGGGCTCTCGTATTTTTTCTCTACATCGAGATATACACTCACTTAAACAAGGTTCTGCATCTGTGACCACATATTATTCAAAACTCAAGGAGCTCTGGGAAAAGCAATCCTCCATAATGCAAATTCCATCTTGTACATGTGCAACTTCGAAGGCCTACAGTGATGTTGTTCAGCAACAGAAATTATTAACATTCCTAATGGGTCTCAATGAAGTACACTCACACGCGAGGAGCCACATACTACTTCTCTTTCCTCTCCCATCGGTTGATGATGCATACAATATGATTGTTGAAGATGAAGCTCAACGACAACTAGCTAATTCTGATTTTGGGGGCTCTCCTAATGGTAATGCAACGACAATGAGGGGAAGAGGCCGAGGAAGAGGTAGAGGACGCGGAGAGAAAATTCCGGAATGCACTCATTGCAATAAGAAAGGACATTTGAGGGAATACTGCTATGAACTTGTGGGGCATCGACCTAAGTTCCGGGGGAACAAAGGAAAACAAGTGAAAGAGTCAATTCAGGGACCGATTAATTCTGCATTAGCTGTTGAGGAACGTCCTGGAAATGCGCCCCACGCATCTCAATCATTTACCAAGGAGCAATATCAGAAAATCTTGGATATTCTCCAGAAAGATGCAGAACCAACCATACATGCCGTGACCGACACAGGTTTGGCTATCCTTGATACGCTTAGATATTCATACTCTAAATGAATTCTAGATTCAGGTGCCACCATACATATGGTAGGAGATCTAAAACTTTTAAATAATTGTAGAGAATATAAAGGACCGATGAAAACCATTAAAATTCCAGATGGAAATTATATGACTGTTACACACGTATGAAACATTAAAGTCAAAAGAAACATAGCCTTGACTGATGTCTTATATGGTCCTGGTTTAAAATTTAACTTGATATCCATATCTAGGCTAACAGCAGAACATCATTTTATGGTCTCTCTCTTCTGATTGTTGCTATGTGCAGGACCTTCCGGATGGGAATAAGAGGACGGTTGGAGCAAGTAGCTGGTCTTTACTTATTGGATGAAGTGACACAACCAAGTTTAGAATGTTCTGTTTCCTGTAATAATGTTGGACATGAATCTGTTGATGTATGCCTATAGCGCTCAAGGCTAGGATATGCACCATCGTCTGTAATGAAGCACTTAAGTGCTATTGGAAACAAAGTTGATATGATTATTTGTGTTCAATCTAAGCAAACAAAATTTCCTTTCACTTCTAGTCACATTGAAACTGAGGGTTGTTTTGAATTGTTACATTTGGATGTTTGGGGGCCATGTAGTTGATTGAACACAAAAATATGAAAAGACCAACATTTTTTATGATTTTTAACCTACAAATCAAGGGTACCAATTCTTTCTAACCATAGTTGATGATTTCCCTAGAGCTATATGGATATTTTTTATGAGATACAAAAATGAAACTGATGCATATATTAAAAACTTTAATGCCTATGTCTTGACAAATTTTCTGTAAAGGTGAAAATGGTACGAAGTGATAATGGAAAGGAGTTCATTAACCGGGATTTGAGATCTTTAGCTCAAGATAAAGGGATTGCGCATGAGTCTTCTTGTCCATGTATCCCATAGCAGAACGGTGCAATTGTAAGAAACCATAGAACAATTATGCAAATTAGACAGAGCTTGATATTGCAATTAGGTATACCTACTAAATATTGGGGTAAGTGTGTTCGGATGGCTGTATTCTTACTAAAAAAACTCCCTCTAAAATATTGGAGTATAAAACACCATGTTAAAAAGTGTATGGTAGTGAGCCAAATTTAGAGAATCCAAGAGTATCTGGGTCATTGGCATATGCCACTGACCTCAAAGGGGATGATAAATTAAAGTCTAAAACTGTTCCTTGTGTATTCTTAGGTTTTCCTGACAATCGAAAGGGTTTTTTGTTACTTGATTTAAATTATAAGGACATATTTGTGAGTAGATATATTAGCTTCATGGAAGAAAAACTTCCCTTCAATGAGATAACTCACCAAAATGGAGTAGGATCAAACAAGGACTCTAGGAACATGTTCTAGTATGATTTACGTGATTCTAATTTGACAAATTCTGCTGATAAATGTGTTGACCTTGACAATTGTTATGAGAATGATGGTTTTTTTTTTTTTTTTGGGGGGGGGGGGGTGGGGGGGGGTGGAAATCCCCAATGACATGTGTGATGGTGGGACTAATCCTCATCATCATCCAAAATAATGAGCTTGTTTGGAGTGCAACGTTAGGAGCTGTAATTTTGAAAAAAAGTTGGTTAACGTTGTCAGCTGATTTTTGGTCCATTTGGGTTGAGCTTTAAATTTACTGGACTTAAAGCTCATAAAGCCCATTAAGGAAAAAGCTCCACTAGAGAGCTTTTTCCAAAAAGCTCTAAGCTTTTTGACATGGGCCCGCCTCTTTTACCACCATCAATCGAAACGCACATCATTATTTATAACCTGACTTTTTTCCTATCGAGCTTTTTTTTAAAGTCATATAGCTTTTAAGTCATCGCTCCTATCATCAACCCAAACAGGCCCAATAAGAGAAAGGCGAACCCCTAATTGGTCAAAGGATGACGCACGTAATTTGTTGCATGCATACTTTAGTAAATGTTTATATCTCATTCAAGATTACTTGTCTTATGAGAATATATCCGTTGAGCATATGTGCTTTTTATACTCAACTGACTCAATTATTGAACTAAATAGTTATGCTGAAGCAATTCAAAGTCCCGAATGGGTAGAGGCCATGAGGGTTGAAATGGAAGCCCTTAAGGCCAATAAAACATGGGATATGGTGCCATTACCCAAAGGTAAGAGAGTAATTGGGTGTAAGTGGGTATATAAAATCAATTGGTTTTGTAGGTAAGGAGTAACCCTTGGTGTGCAAGTTGAATAAATCCTTTTATGGCCTAAAACAGGCCTAAAGACAATGGAATCGTAAGTTGTCAAAGGCCAAAGTTAAAGGGGGTTTTGTTCAAAGTAAAAATGACTACTCATTGTTTGTTAAGAATCGTGATGCTGGAATTGTTTTGATTTTGGTAGGTGTAGATGAATTGCTAATGACAAGTAGCTTTGAAAAGGGCATTGATGAAGGGGCGAAAGAACTTTTGTATGATCATTTTAGAATTAAAGATATCAGAAGTATGAAATATTTCCTTGGAATTGAGGTTCTAAATGTGATAATGTCATAGTATTGTTTCAAAAGAAATATGTACTTGATTTGCTTGTTGAAACAAGGATGAGTGGTTGTACGCCACTAGGAATTCCTCTGGCACAAAGTCTCTGATTAGTATGATATGATGAAGAGAGGGATAACTCGGAAGACTTGCTGAAAGATCATGAACGATACAGGAAATTGATAGGTAAATTAATTTATTTAACCATGACGTGTCCTGATATTAGCTTTTCATTACAGGCACTCAGTCAATTTATGTATCTATTGACAAAGCATCACCTGGCAATGGATAGGAATGTGCTCTGCTACCTCAAAGGAACACTAGGCTTGGGTATCTTGGTTAGCTCTAAGGGAGACACATAGTTGGAGGAGTGTTATTGTGATGCAGATTAGGTTGCGTTTGGAATGACTAGAAGATTCATGACTGGTTATCTCTTGAAGCTGGAAGGCTCATTAGTGATGTGGAAAACAAAGAAGCAATCAACGGTTTTAAGTCCTCGATCGAGGCTGACTTTCGAGCACTATTGAAAAATTTGGGAATAGATCATGAGGAACTTGTGCGAGTTTATTGTGACAATAAAGCGACAATTCATATAGATGCAAACGCGGTTTTCAACGATAAAACCAAGCATATCAAAGTAAATTGTGTCACTCTGTTCGTGACAAGTGGGAAAGCTAAGGAAATTGAGTTGAGGCATGTTGCTTCAAGAAACTGATAGGCTGACCTCCTAACCAAGGCAGTGGGAGGATATGTGCAGGAAAATTTATTGTCCAAGTTAGAGACTTTTGATATGTTTCATCCCAACTTGAAGGGGGAGTGTAAGAAATAGCTTTAGGAATATATGTATGTAAGTCTAAGGGTGTGATTGGTTGGAGGTTTAGGAGGGAGGGCAGGTGCCCTTCCCCGGTGTAAAAAGTCAAATATGCCCCTGATATGACATGCTTTTAAAGTTAATGTACGAAAAATGATGCAAAAAAGTTATGTAATTTTTTAAACTTTTCAGGGGTAATTTGGTCAAAAATTCCCCTCCCCTCCCCTAACCTTCCCTCAAACCAATCACAGCCTAAGGGTTGGTAATGGGTTTTATATAGTTTGGGCTTCTATTATGTGTAATAAGTAAAAGGCTCTTTGGATTGGTAGTCTTAGAGTCGTATATAAATGATATTTTCTTCGGTCTTAATTATAAAAACACTTTTATAGTGCAATTTACACTACAAAAGTGTTCCTATAATTAGGACCGGAGGTAGTATTTAACAGTGTGTGTAGCCTGAATTTTTTTTTCCCCTCAATTAATGGAATATGCATGCATTTTGAGTTAAGTATTGAGGAAAACTGTTGGAACTTTAAAGACTCCACCATTAATTTTGCTTGAAGTTCCAAAATTCCGACACCATTTCACCTAAACTTTAATTGAACTCCAAAAAATCATCGACATATAGATGGGTCAAGAAAAAAGGGAAAGAGAGAGAAGCTTAAACATCATTCCAATATGAAATTTATTTGGATGGTGCAGATCTCCTTATACTATAGTAGTGATGAACATTGCGATGAGCATCGAAACTAGTTCCAGGTACATAATTAGGGGGACTAAAAATATGTGTGTGTACATGTAAGAAATCATTAGTGTTAGTCTTTTGGATCTGGAGAAGCATATACATATGGACATGGTAATCAAAGTGGAGGATATGAGCATGTGATCTCGTGTTTGACCAAATAATGACTTCAGGTACACTACATACATCCGTACTAATTGATTGCACCCTGCATTAACATGTATATATTTCCCTAGCTTTATATGTGTGACTTCTTCTATTCATAGAGTTGGATGTGTACAGATTAACTACAAACTCGAAATTTTATTTATTTATTTATTTCGAGGAATGAAATAAGAGCCTAATTAGTGACTAATCATTCAGGGTGAGATCAACCATAGGTAAAATTACCACGATACTAATTATAAAATATAGTTGACTTTTTTTGGAAAGATTAAGGAAGTTAATTAAATTACTTTAGAATATTTTTTTTTGGTTGCCCATCCGGTATCCAGAGCTTCACCCGACTAATCCGAATCCGACCCGGGTCACACACTTGGCTATGGTGGGTGAGTCTCCCAGCGGGGCTTTTTTGCATTCACAAGGCTCAAACTCGAAACCTTGCTCAACAATAGGCTTTTATTTTTGTTTTTTACTTCAAACTAATTAGTTTGACTACTAAACTAATATATAGTCTAAGGATACACAACATACGAAATGATTAAATAACTTATTTAGCTTCCTTAATCTTTCCAAAAAAAGTCAATTGTGTCTTATAATTAAGACCAGAGGTAGTATAAAAAATCAGAACATATTTATATGTGTGTATGATGTTATATCAAATAAATGGCTTTCAAGTTATATTTTTTTTAGGATGATCACTGGTCACTGCATGTTGCATGTTGATTTGCCTGTTGAGTTTTTGTATTTTAAAAGGCAGGTTATAAAGGAAATGAGGGGATCTTCATGCTCTCCATTGATCCAATAAACCATTTATTAATTTGATACTGCAGGTAAAAAACTTAATTAAATTGATTATTGATATGAAGCTAGTGACCGAAGCAATAATATTAGGGTAGTTAAATATCAATTTTTTTTTTTTTTGTTAAAAAGGAAAAAATTGCTGAAAAATCTTCCATTGTAAAATTTATTAACTAAAAGTACCTAAAATTTGTTTAAGGACGACTAGATGCCACTTATTGTCAATTATATGTGTAAAATGAAAGATTTTTTTTTTTAATATAAAATTTTAGGAAAGGGTTGGGCTCACCTTTTGGTCAAGGCGAGCGCTTGGAGCCCAATCCGCCGAGAATACTTGGAGCTCGTTACTCCGCCCTAACGTTACCACGGCTTCATAGACCCCTAGGATGCCTCTCCCAACGCCTTGACCAACGCAGGGATCGAACCCCCTCCCTTTAGATGAGGAAGATCGACCCCCACGCCAGTTGAACCCAAGGACGAGGGGTAAATGAAAGATAATTACATATGGTTGAAGATATGTTAAAAATTGTTTGAAGATGAGGTGCACTTGCACTAGGGTTTAGTGCCTGTTTGTTTTAAATTTTTAAAAGTGTTTTTCCGATTTGTTAGGTGAGAAGAATTTTGTTTTAATTTGTGAAAAAATGCTAAAAAGAAAAAACACTTTTTTATCTTTCCAAATGAGCACGTGCTTAGATATATATTTTTACACAATAAATTTTGTAATGAGATTTTTTATAACATTTTTTCAAAAAAATAAATGCTGTGACATTATCATTGTAAATTAAATTTGATGGTTTAGTTAATCTAAATATGTTTTATTTTTAACAAAAATATTTGAATCATACTCCCTTGATCTCTATGTATAAGAGAATTATTGGGCTCTTCTTTTGTCCTAAAATATAAGGAGAAGGTTAGTAATGTACTTAATGTTAATGCATTTTTTTTAATTTTATTTTGTTCTTCATTTAATCATCATGAATCAAGTTAAGTGTGTGACCCCAATTAATTTTACTAGGGACCATTGATGTCAAACGAGTCCACTTACCAACTTTAATTTATGATTCAAGTTCATTATCCAGCTCTACGATCTTGCACGCTTTTGTTCTAACTCTCAAGTTTGAAAATCTTGCTAGGGACATTTTTAGGGTAAAAAATAACATATGGCAAATTGTGCATTGATTGATATTAAATTAGTCAATGAATAAAAGAAATCCTAAATTTAAGCTCAACTAGCTTTTATAAATGGTAGAGTAATATCTATGTCTCAACCAAGGGAAATAATACATTAACAAGTCTCGTAAGTTGTTAATGATAACTGATTCACTTTTTAATCCTTTATTCACTTGTCAATGAAAAAGTTTCTAATATTATTTTCTTTAATTGGAATCAAAAAATCATTCTCCCTATATAAATCCAAGCACCCCACCAAACCACACCCACATGCATGAAGCAGCAATAATGAACTACTACTACAAAAAAAATGGTTTTTAGACCACCCTGGATTATAGAGGATTATATCTAAAAAGTATGACTGGTGGCAATTTTATAAATATAAAGAACCTTTTAGACCAGTTTCTTTAATATGAAGTTTAAAATATATGATTTAAACATGTTTCACAAACGGGGTCTAAAAAGTTTTTTTTTTTTTTTTTTTTTTTTTTTTTTTAAAAGGTAAAATGTCGATTGCTTTTTAGACCAGTTGTTATCAACAACATGTCTAAAATATGAAGCTTTTAATGAATAAATTGAATTACAAAGTGTATCTAGAAGGTAGATAGTATATAGTAATTGATAATTACTCACAAAGTTAGTCTGGAAAAATTGCAAAGTGGGTTTATTAATGGATAGGTCTCTTGTTTGAATCTTATAAAATGAAGGGGGAAAAAATCGTATTGAGAGGATTTCCATTTTTTACCCATTTGTTAATATAAAAAACCTTATAAATCATATAAGTAATTAATTAATTTTTTCCTTTCGCACTTAAAATCCACTATTATAATAGGTTAACGAAAGTATTGGTTTAGTTGGTAAGAATGTAGCTCATACAAATCACAAGATCATGAGTTCAAATTATGCTATTAATTAATATGAAAGTTTTGTTGATAGTCAATCTTCGGGTGCTATATATGTTAGCTGGCTAAGAAGAATATAGTTTCCTTACCACATGGTTACAAGTATGAACAACATTAAGAGAAAAGAGAGAGACTAAAGAGTTTTGTTGATAGGGATTTATAAGTACATTTGTAAATACTACTTAAACTTAGAGAAATGCTCAGTCTTCAGTAATAAAGATCCCACTTGCCTAATTTTTCTATGGTAGTTATTTAAAACATATTTTATCATCAAATTATCAATGAATATAAGAATAAATCTCTAATGATTATTAGAAAGTTTTTAATATAACTCAACGTATTGGAAACAAAATTAGAAAAAAAAAATACCATAATAAAACTACATAAATTCATAAAACCCAAGTACAAAAAATATAAATTATACATGAATAATCTAAAAAAAAAAAATCATAAATTATAACACGAGTAATTGTCGAATAAAAGTATAAAGTGGATGCTGATGGGACCTAATGATATGTAAGAGGAGTGGAAGATTATGAGTATCATCCTAATAATTAACTCATATTTTTAGTGTGCCCTTGACTCAAATAAGTCATAAAGAGGACAAAATTTCTTTGTATTCAGTTTTTTTTTTTTTTTTTTTTTTTTTTTTTTTTTGATACGAAAAAGTTTAGGTGGATTTGACACCGGTCCCCCACCAAAGTCGGGGCCGCCCCTGTGGCTCTTTGAGCACTTACGGGGTTTTTACGTGATTGCCTATCAAAGAAGCCCTTATAAAGCGGGAATCGAACTCTCGTCCTTTTGAGACTTGAGCGCATTCTTACTATATCGTCCAACTCTCATGGCTCTTCGTATTTAGTTGTTAACGGCACCTGCACGACCTCATCAGATTTTTTTTTTTTTTGTTTTTTGTTTTTTGGGATTGGATAACGTAAAGTCCATAAAGCCCAATGTAATTTTTTTATAAACAAATAAATTAGTGGGCTTCAAATTTTAGGACCCATTAAAGCAGATTCAATTGTTTTTTTTTTAATTAAACATAGGTATCTTCCAGAGTTGGTCGAATCTTTTTGGGGAGTGATCTTAAAGGTCTACATGAAGTAGTAGAAGCTTATTTGGGTGGAGGTAGAGACATGTGTACTCTCCATTTCAAGATACCCTTTGAATTTGGGCTCAAGCCGTCTTGGGACGTAGGTGGCTAACCCCTTTCCTAAAATTTTTGTATATATATAAAAAAACAAAAAGTATCTTCCTAGACACTAAATGTTGATACCTTTCCTAGTAGGGATTCTAACCTTAGTTTATTATGTTTTGAGGGACTAGCCTCTTCCACTGGACCTAATGCCGTGTATACATCTAATTATTTTTGTTACATGAAACAAAGAAGACAACTAGATTTAAACAGATAATGGATTAAAACAATAGAAAAAAGATCAGGAAATGGCACTGGAACTTTATTGCTAAATTAATATTGTTATAAGTATAGATATTGATTATACTACCTCTCATCCTAAAAATATGACATTATTTGTAGTGTAAATTGTATTACAAATTATATCTTATACCCCTCCAATCCTAATTATAAGAACTATTTATCAGAATTTGGAGGGATTAAAGAGAGAAGTTAAATTAGTTAATTATAATTATTTTTCAAAGATACCCCTACTTAAAAGTAAAAATTACATCAAGAAAAAATTAGCTGAATTGGTGACCCAACGCACTTGTTACTCTGACTCTCCATACCAATTACAGGGATACACTATAAAATCACCCCACGCAATAATCGTGGATAACCATTTTTGAAGTCTTATATAATCTCTGTAATTTTTCCATATAGGGTGGGGTATTATATATAAAAGAATTTTTGAAGTACATGATAAGTACTCTATAAATATTTTTAAAGGAATATTAAAATTATTTTATTTAAAAATAAAAATAAAGTAGAATATCGACTTGATAGAATATAAGCGTGTTATTAAATTAATTATTGTGGAAGAAGTATTAGTAGGGGCGATATGGGAAAAATATGACAAAAATTGCTCAAAATTATTTGATAAAGAAAAAGTATAATTGAGGTGTATATAACATTAATGAGTTGTAAACATTATTTATTTTATAAAATATATAGGTGTATTATTAAATTATTTTGTCTTTAATTATTATTGAGAAAGTATAAATAGGGGTATTATAGGAAAAATTGATAAAAGTTAAAACTTGCTCTTATAATTAGGACTAAAACCAACTTTAAAATGTATTCCTATAATTAGGATAGAAGGGAGTATTTAGGATTGAAGGGGTTCATTTTAAGAACAAATGTTGAGGTTTAAGACGGTGTTCTCGAGCCATCTTGGATAGGCCGAACCGGATCGAACCGACGAACCGGGGTCGATGGCGGGTCGAGGGTCAAAGCTGTTCACTTTTTTTTTTTTTTTAAGAAAAAAAACATTTTTTTAAAATTTCATATTAATAATTCTAAAATCTTTTATTTTTTAACAGTTTAGCTTCGTTTTGATTTTGATCAAAGTGACCCTCTTAACTCGGGTCCGGTTTCTCTACTTGGCGGAACTCTCCTCACCCCTCCTTATCTCTTATATTTTAGTACCAATCAAGTATTCTAAAATATATTTTTAGTATCGATTAATATCCTAAAATATTTTTTTAAGATCCTAACATAATTTTTTAAGATCATGAAGTATTTTTTTTAGTACCAGTCAGTATCTTGAAATATTTTTTTAGGATCAATATCTTAAGTATTTTTTAGTCGGTTAAGATCGGTGAAATAATTTTTCAAGATCCATCTTGAAAAAAATATTTCAAAATCTTGGCCCGATATTAAAAGATCTTTAGGAGGACAGTTAATATTAATTTAAATCAATGATATAGATTGATTGAGGAGAAAAATTAAGGGTTGAGATTTGATAGGGAGGAATAAGGAGAAGAGTGATATGGAGAGGTCTCCCTCTTAAATCAGGGACGGGTTTGAATTTCGGAACCTTTGTTCAAGGGATATTCTTTTTCCTGAAGAATTTTATATCCAACCTCTGGCCAGGAAAACAAAAAAAAAAAAAAAAAAAAATAAAAATTAATATCCAATCGGATAGATAGAGTGCGAAGTGAAACCGATAGCGGTTCTCTCAGTTCAACAGTTCCTACTCCGATAAGGGTTTAGCGAAGCAAGAGGCGAAAATGGAGGACGTGCCAGAATCCAAAAATGTTGCCTCATCATCGAAACCTAAAACGCTTTCAAAGAAGAAGCCGCCGACGCCACAAGAGCTGATAGCTCACTACGAATCACAAGGCCTCGATTCCAACGCCGCCGCTGTGAAGGTCATCGAAGATCTTCAGAAGGCGTTGTTCGGAGTCATATCTTCCGGCCGCGGCAAGAAGGACAGGCTGTTGGTTGATTCTTCCAGAAAGATCGATGCTCTTAGCTCCCGCCTCACCCTCCTCGACCTTAAGCTCGACTCCAAGCCTGGGTATCCCGAAACCTTCGCCATCGGAATCGCTTCCGGCGCCGCCGTTAGCGGAATCGGAGCTGTAATGCCTCAAATTGTTGGTGGCCTTGCTCAAATCTGGAAATCTGTTATCTCTGTTACTAATTCTGCTTCTTGATTCTCCATCCCTCCAGACATGTTTACTCTGTTCATCAATAATGGACTAAGGTAGCTCCCCCCTGCTGTCTCTGTTTTGGTTTAATTCCAGATTCCATTATTCCTAAGTAGAAACTAGTATGAAAATTGTACTTAATCCTCAAAACTCAATAGGTTAGGGGTAGAATTCAGAGATTAAAATATTGAGTTTATGGATTAATTTAGTATAATATAAATATGATTATGATTCAAACACAATTGGATGATATGAATTACGTGTGCTGGTTTGGATTCAGGGCTTTGAACCGAGTTGGATAAGTTTTGATTTCACTTGTCAAGTATGACTCGAACACAATCAGGGAAAAGTTTCAATTGAATTCCCCTTTTTTCTGTAGTCTATTTTTTAGTTGTCTTATAAAGGAGTATATAAATCGGTTCGGCGATTTAATCTCTGTTCTTTTCACCCCATTGCATTTCAAATTAAATCAAAACGCAAAAGCACCTAATTCAAAACGTTATTTTCCTAGGACTCACCGATTAGATTTCAAAATAATTGCTCATGTCGATAATACTAATTACTAATGTGTGATAGTAGTCTTATTGTGTTTGAGAGTATAGAATGGAATGAAGTAACAGAATTAGATGTTCCAATGTTTACGAGTTTTTGAGTGAATAGAAATGTTCTGGTTTGCTTAATATTATCTTGATGAGCTAATTTGGATGGATTACGAATGAGTTATTCTTCTTGTTGTAGTTCTTTCATGTTACATTGTAAAAATGTCTTTATAATGGGTGTGTGCCAAAATTTTATTGGTTGGATACTTTTTCAGTTAGTTGCATTTTTGAAATGTGTATCATTAGCTTATTAGTTTTCTAAGGATGTGAAAAGCTAATGGAGTATTCTTAAGTTGTTTGTGAGATTTTTATGCTCTTATGTTATGTTCTATTGTAACATTTCAAATTTCAATGAATGGAGAAGATAGCTTGAGTTTTTCGATGCATAGTAACCCAACTCCCACTTAGGAACAAAAAGTTGACATTTTTTGGGTTAACACAATTTTTTTGATCCATTAAGTTTGCCTCATTATGGTTTTAGTCTCTGAAATTTTTAAACTATGGGTTTTGGTTCCTTGAAGGACAAAATGGTTGAGGTCTTCTGTAAATTATAGGAACTAATATTTTAAACGAATTGAAACTTTTGATAGACTAAATATTGTGTTATCTCACATGTTTTAATACCCCTCCCCTGTTTGGTATGCTTCAAAATGAGGGCGTTAAAGGAGATGAAAATGGAATAAATAAACAAGTTGATTGTTTGGGTTTGGTTCAGCTAAATTAGGCTGAATTGGACTTGCATGGAAGACCTTTTCCACCAATCTTGGGACCATGATACACTTGCCTCTTGGTAATGGTGAAAACTATAAAGAGGGTGGCGAATGCGTGCACCGGTGGACCCAGGATTTGAAGTTTGTGGGTGCATAATTAGTAACGGGATTTGGGGGTGCTGCCCCCGAAAATTTTTTTTAAGAGGAAAAATATTTTTTATGGCAAAAAGAGAACATAAAAACATAAAAACCTTTTCAATGAGATCCAATACATCTTGATTATCTACAAATTCTAAGTAGCTCCAACCAATTCTTTCTCTTGTATATTCATTGCTTCATACAAGGACACTAAGCAACTAAAGTTATGATTTCCAACTCCCAAGCAATTTAAATAAAACTAATCAATGAAGCTAACGTAGAGCAATGAAATTTAAAAAAAGCTAATCAATGAAAGCTTTGTTACCTTCGAAGCTTTTGTCAAGACTACCAAAGTTGGTCAAAGTGTGGCTTGCAATAAAGAACTCCCTCAAAAGAATTATAGTTCCATTTTGCAAAATACATTGATCAGTTGGTAAAATTCAATCACGAACCTTCTCCAAACTGTTTAACTTTTAGAATTGAAATAATCATTTGAAATTATTACATTAGAATGAAGCTCATCACACAAAAATACCACCAACAAGATTATTACATTAGAATTTCTACAACTAGAGAAGGATTACATCAAAAGAAGTCATAATTAATAAGCTAATAGCCAATAGAATTTCTACAACTAGAGAAGGATTACCACCAACAAGATTATTACATTGATTTCTAATGCCTACCTGAAAGCAATAGCAATGTCGTTGCCGAATTTCTCCAGGGCTTTATCAATTATTTCAAGAGGGAAGCATTACTAAGTTCTCCTGCCAACTTCTCATAATCTTCCTCTTCTTTCTCGGAAATCTAAAGAAATCAGCATAATCACCCATAGAACATCACAACCTTTGTTTAAATTGGCTAAAATCAACAGGAAATCAAACGACAAACTGGAAACAAGGCTACATCAAGTTAATCTTCTTAACAAAGCCATTAAAATCACATTCAGCAGACCCACCATCAGTTATAGATAAGGAAAATGTAATACACTAATACTCGATTTTCCCATACTTGAAAAATTACTCGAGGATCAACTTTAGACACCGAGATGCAATCCTAGAAACTGGAACATAGAGACGGAAAATTACCTTTAAGAGTTGAGCGTAATCGATTGAGCCGATTCTATGCTATTCAACGGTTGAATGAGGCCGAGCGACGGACGAGGCGAGAGAAAGCGCTTGAGTGACTGGCGAAAGCGCAGAGCGGACGAGGCAGAGGGCGGACGAGGGACGGCGGCGAGACAGAGAAATTAGGGCAGAGAACGTTGGAAATTTGGGGACGATGGAATTTTGGGGGAGGGGGAAGTAGGTGACGAGAGAGAGAGCAGCCTGAGCGACAGCGGACGAGGCAGAATGAGAGCGCGAAAATTTGGGGGAAAAGGGTTTGGGGAACGTCGGGCGGCGAGGGGAACGATGGAAATTTTGGGGAAAAGGGGAATGGAAATGGAGGAAAAAAAGGGGGCAAAACATGCTTTGGGTGCTCGAACACGCGACGTGGGTAAGAGAAAGGAGTAGAAGCTTTACCATCTGTTCCACTGATACACTTTGTAAAAATTCCCCTCAAATTATATATATTTTGTGTGTTCACTTGCCCACATTGGCACCAGTGTGGGTCCACCACTGAGGCAAGGCAATGGTGAGGATGGTTGTGACATTTATGTTCCTCGGAGTTTTTTTCCCCCATAAAAAGATTAATATGTCTTCCAATAATTTTTTCCCCATTAAATTATTGTTTATCTTATAAATTGCATAGAAAGAAATTACTCCTTCAGTTCCTTATTATATTGTCCTAATTGTTGAATTGGTCCATATCCTTTTATAAGTTTACTTTGGCTTGGCTTGAAAATTGAATGCATTTTTACTCATTTTATCTTGGAAAAATCAATTTGCAGCTACTTATACTTTCCCTTAATTTTTAACTTGGTACCTATGTATTTTTATTTCTTAATTAAATCATTAACTTTGCTTTGTTAGCGCTATTAGCTCCTGTACAGGGGTGAACAATGATAAATAGCAAAGTTATATGGATTGACAGTTCTACCAAAGTGAAATGGAAGGATTTAGTTAAGAGTAAAAACACATAAGTACCAAATCAAAAAAATGGAAAGAAAATATAGGTACCTATAAAATGTTTTTTTTGTCTTATTGATGAATCATGACAATGGCCATGGGGGAGAGAGAGGGGAAAAAAAAAAAGAGTTATTGGACCGCGTATCACGAAGAACATCAACTAGTACTCCTGGGTCTTAAATATAAAACAAAAATAATTTTTTTGAAAAGATTAAGGAAACTAATTAAATTATTTCACCCGTTCTAAATATAAGATAAAATTGATTTTTTTTTTTTTTTTTTTTGAGAAGAGATGAAGGAAACTAAATAAGTTACTTAATCATATCTTATATAATGTATCTTTAGATTATATATCAGTTTATAAGTTAGACAAAATGGTTTGGAGAAAAAATGACAAATATGATTATTTTAAAGTGATTTAATTAGCTTTTTTAATTTCTTCAAAAGAGTCAATTTTGTTTTATATTTAGGACCGGAGGGAATACTTTACAATATTTCTGTTTTTCTCTCCAAACTAAATAATTTGACTAATAAATTGACATAATATATGATATTATTAAGTAATTTATTTAACTTTCTTAATCTTTTTTAAAAAGTTAACTCTATAGAGGGGTTGATGCATATCATCTTGGTTTGGTTCTGATTCCTTTATTTTTTTTAAGAATACCGAGTTGGAGTTAGGTTTTTCTCCTACCCGTATCGAATAGAATATGTTGAGTCAAATCTTCTTTATATAAAACCTGCTATTTTAATAAATTAAGATAAGGATATTAATATATAAATGATATTTTTCATTTTAATGAATTATTTTATTTCTTAATCATTAAGTTAACGACAAGATTTTTTCTTTCCATCCGATTCTTTAGTCTTAAGAATGCTGACCGGAGAGAGTATTAAATGTTTTATATCTTTTGTACTTTAATATATGATGATTCAATAACGTCCTGTAAAACTTACGTTGTAAGATTCTGCTCCCCCGGGAGACCAAAAATATAATCAATAGTAGCTTGCTAGACCCACCAACACTCACTTTCTCATCTTTTGTCTCATTCACAAGTTAGTTTCAATCAACTTGAACTGTTTTTCTCACGTCGGTAGAAGACAAAGGAGATAAGGCAAAGTTAATTAAAGAACTTAAATCCCAACTAGTTCCATGCGAAGTGATTACAACAAGAAGCTAGTTTGAGAAATCACCAGAATTACCTAATTACAAAACACCAAAAATTGCACAGATCAGGAGAAAAACTAATTAAACCAAAAAATAACAAGCGAGGTTAATTAGAGATAGCACAACATATTCATGTTCTTCTTTGTACGCATCCATGGATCACTTTAGATTTCTGTACGTACATGTTAATTTCCATGCAAAAGTCCAACTGAAGAAGAACACAGACTCTTTGAAGTTTAACAAGGTGAAGAAGATAAACGCAAATCATAGATCAATACTATAGTATTGATAATACTTTGCGTTCAGAGATTCTCTTATAACCTCAAGAAATCCGAAGAAGAACAGTCCGACGTTAATCGAATCGATTAATCATATAGCTTGAAAAGCATCCCGTTCGCTAGTGACAATCAAAGAAAAATCTCCATCATTCTCATCCTTCAACTCTTCGATTTGCTCAAGAGTTTCCTTTATATCAAATCTTCTCTCCACATTCTCCTCACAACAACTCAGTCCAATCTTCAAAAGCTTTAGCAACTCACTCTTACCATTCTCGACCCCTCCCATTTCATCATCAAACACTTCACTTGTTCGCTTATCTGTGATCATACCGTTCACCCAGCTCGCAATGTCCGAACCGATATCGTGCCTCAGAGTCAGATAGTTCTCTGGGAACTTCCCCGTTAGGATCTCCAGGATCACGATGCCTAAGCTCCACACATCGGTCTTTTTTGTGATCCGGCCGAGCTGTGCGTACTCCGGTGACTTGTACGGCATCATGCTCTGTTGAGCATGATCCAGATTGATGACATGAATGAAGGCGTAATCTGTGAGTAAAGGCTCATAATTTTCATCTAACAAAATGTTAGAAGATTTCAAATGACCATGAGGCACCACTAGGCTTGGTAATGCTGTGTAGAGATATGACAAACCCCTAGCTACGCCTTTCACAATTTTTAAACGAGTTGGCCAGTTTAAGCCAGGCCTCTCGTTGTTATGATTACCTGTACACAACATATCAACAATAATAATAATTACGTCAGCTGAAAAATGAACTTAACCTTCTAAAATTTATGTTATTTGCAAGTAAACATTTTGAAACATTATTGATTATTGAAATAATAGGGCAATTTAATGGAAAATACAATATCCGAACGGATGAAAAAGAAATTAAGAGCATTCATTGTCAAATTTTTAAGAAGAAATGAAAATTTTTGGGAAACTTGCTGGGAGAAAAAAAAAAAAAAAATCTCTCCTTGCAAAACTTATTACTCTAAAGTACCAAAATTTGTTTCAGCACCCATGTGAAAAACATCTTCTATGGGTACAACATTCTTCGGATGTGTGAAGTCCTATCTCCAATGATCATGTGTAAAACGACAAACATTTATGCATACATAAAGATATGCTGCACACAGATCAATAAGAGTTACACTCATTCAAGGACCCAGGTCCTTGGACAATTTTGGAAATAAATTTTGTAGTGAGAATGAGTTACCATCATGATAACTAATAAGCAACTCCAAAGTCAGTGAACACTTTAAAAATTAGTTAAGTTATTTATTTATTAAAAATGTGTTTTGGTTTTCATGCAATGTAACTATTCCCTTACAGAAACCCTCTTACTATATGCAATCAATGTAAATATTTTGAGAGGAAAAATTATAAATTTGAGAGATGGGAGGATTAAAGTCTTTGCTCTATATCCAGTACCGAATATTATATTTATTTTCCACTCTCATATACATTACATGTATTAGTTATTATGCTTGTAAGTGTTTGTTGTAAAAAGTTCCAAAGATTAGGAAGGTTATTTACATATGGCATAAAGCTAGGGAGGGTGTTTTCAAGTAAGCCTAAATAATTTAAAGATAAGGAAGGTAATTAATGCACAATAATTTAGCTTGAAAAATAATATACTAAAAGTATTAATAATAAGGGTCAAGTAGCAAACCCACCTTGAAAGTATAGGCTTATGAGTAATGTTGCCCTAAAAGTTTTTGTTTGTTTGTTTTAATGTTGTTTTGAAAGTTTCAAAACGTAGCAATGCTGTCCTATTCCGTTAAAAAATTAATGTTGACTTTCAAAAAATTGATGTTGACCGTTAATTTTTTAATGGAAATGGGTAATATTGGTACGTTTTAAAACTTTCAGGGCAACATTGAAACAAGAAAAACTTCTAGGGCAACATTGCTTCGTATTGAAAACTTCTGAGGCGGATTTGCTATTTAATCCTAATAACAATAATAATATATTACCATGAAGCTGACTGGCCAAGCAACCCCTGGGAACGAAGTCAGAGAGCAAGAGTTTCTCTTCTTTCTGATAATAATAAGCAACGAGAGGAAGCAGATTTGGATGTGACAAATCACCAATCCTTGCCATGTGTTCAAAGAATTCATCTCTTGACACATTGTTCATCTGCCTATACCTCTTCACCACCACCGCTTGATCACCCTTCAACGACGTCTTATACGACGATCCAAATGCCGCACTCCCTAAAACCTCCGCCGATGCCTTCATCAAATCCTGCAAATCAAACTTCTTTTCCCGATTCCTCAAAAATATCAACTTTCCAACCTCTTTCTTCGATATCGATGGCGTTTTCTGATAATTGTTCTTTTGTTCTGCAATAAATTTGGCATTCTCACGATCGCCTATTGTCTTCGGCTTTGAGTACGCCGCCGAAGGAGCGTACTTCACGGAATGTTGACTCCGGTATTCGTCGTCCGCGTTTCTCTGGCGATTTCTCAGGCGGGCTATCACGACCGCCGAAACGATCACCACTACGATAAGTATTGTGAGAACTAGAATGAGAAGAATCCTGAGAATCGATGTCTTTGATGGAGAATCTATGTTCGCGTAAGGGGTTGAACGGCATGAATTCTCCAGAGGACGTCCACATAAATGTGCGTTCCCTGCATTATACAAACACATGTTTGATTCAAACAATGATTAAAAAACAACTAACGTTAAAGTATAAATTTACTAGGTATCTGAATAACTCACTATTCCGGATCGAGGCGTTGTGATCATGATGCATATTCTAGAGGTCTTTTTAAAAAAGGTGAGATTTGAACTTAATTCACCTGTTTTATAAACTAGCCCGATGCAACATGATATCAAGCACCCTTAATCACTCATTCTCCCTTGTATCTTTTTTTTACTCATTCTTTCTCACGCTGACCATTTAATTTCCACAAATGAAGATGGCTTTTTATAAAAATAACAATTTGCTTATATGTGTGTGTTTGATTAAAAAAACCCTATGTTAAATTATAAATTTACTAGGTATTTAAACAAACAGACTAATTCTGATCGAGGCTTTGTGATTATAATGACTTTCCCCAGAAGTCCTTTTTAAATAAGGTAGGATTCAAACTCAATTTAACCATTTTGTAGTCTAGCTGATCCATCACTAGACCAAACACCTTTAGGTTTTTCCCACTCATTCTCTCGCTCAGCATTTAATTTCCATAAATAATGATGGTTTTTTTTTTTCAAACTAACAAGTTGCATATTATATATATATATGATTCAAAAATTTAAAAAAACACGTTAAATTATAAATTTACTTTGTTGATGCAAAGATGAAATGATTTTTGTGATGTACCTGAGAAAGCGAAGGCGCTGAAAGATGCTAGACTCTGAGGAATGGGGCCTTCCAAATCATTGTCAGACA
Organism: Acacia acuminata; assembly: GCA_019022655.1. NCBI lineage: Eukaryota > Viridiplantae > Streptophyta > Magnoliopsida > Fabales > Fabaceae > Acacia > Acacia acuminata. The sequence continues at coordinate 976,854 of JAFJYI010000036.1, forward strand.
TATCAATAAGCTTCAACGTTCTATTTTGAAACTTAGGGATTCGGCCGTGAAACTTGTTGCCATCGAGCCGGACGGCAAGGAGGCTAGGCAAGACGCCGAGGGAGGAAGGGATTTCTCCGTTGAATTGGTTATTAGCCAGATACACTTTCTTTAACATGTTCATATCCACAAATGCCTCGTTGGGGATGTTACCCGAGAAATGGTTGTATGATAAATAAAGGGACTTTAGATTCTTCATGCGCTGGATCTCCGGCAGAGGTCCGGCGAAGGAATTGTTCATCAAGCTAATAGACCTTAAACGGGGCATGGAAGCAAGAGCTTCAACGTCAATGTTTCCCATGAGGCCCATGTTCTCGAGACGGAAGCCCCAAACGCTGCCGTTGATGCAGAAAATGCCGACCCGGTTAGCGATATTGCCGGTGCACGGCGGCTTAGGGTTGATGGCAGGATCCCAGCTGCTAAGACTAACGACATTGCTGAGGGAGCTTCTGAATGTCAAGAGGGCTTCCGTGTCGGAGTAAGACAACGAAGGCGTGGACGACAAGAGAAGAAGAAGAAGCAAAAGAGGGACAAGACCAGATGTTGTTGCTGCCGGAACGCGCACAAGCGCGCCCATTAGCAAATCGGAGAAGATGAGAGAGCCAAGGCCCAGAAAATGATGGTGTTGAGAAGCATGTGGTGGTGCTTCTTCTTCTTTTTTGTTTTTGTTTATTTTGGTTTTGTTTTTTGTTTATTTGGGTTTTGTTGTTGTGTGAGTTGTGATTTGTGTGAATTTTAGGTTAGTCTTAATTAGAATTGTGTTATCTTGTGTCGTGCATGTGTAAGGGAGATATAAAAGGGCCACCTCTTATTTTCTAGACTACCGTGAAGTTGAACCTTGTCCTTTTAGGCTTGGATATTTATATTAACAATAATAATAATAATAATAGCATTAATTCCTTTTCCCATTATAGATTTTCAATTCTTAATGCTCATTCTCTTCCACAACACTCTTATATCGTACTATATAGCAAGCTTAAACAAGGAGACAACTACAAGTTCATCAAATTTATGTCAATTCATACTCTTCCGGTACTATGAGTTAAATAGTTAGTTCATAATTATTAAAAGAATAGTTATATTAATTATTTGTAACAAATATGTGTGAGTTTCCTTAACATACTAGAAAAAAAAATTAGAGATATATAATGGCTACAGCCAAAACCGCTTTATTCGGTAACAAATTGATTATTGATCCGAATGGCACAAGAAATAAAAAAAGGATTAATGATCAGTTTTTATGACGAAATTTGTTTATTATATTCCATCATAAAATATATTGGCAATAGTTAATTAGTGACGGAATTCCGTCTCTAAATTGGTTTATTGACGAAATTCCATCACTAATTCATTTATTTTATTTTATTTTATTTTAAATGTAGCGAATGCTTAAAAGCGGCATTTTATAGCAATTTAATTAGCATTTTAAAGATAATAAGGATTCTAAAAACTAGTGCAATTGTTTTAATGCCAATTGGCGCCAACATTAGTAGCGAAATTTTGTAGTGGCTGTGAAACAATCCTTTCTTGTAATTCAAAGCATTTAACCAAAACATTTTTCAAAATGCTGCTATGGTAGTGGAAAAGAGGAAAAGCCATTAAATATACTACCACAGTATAGCAAGAAGTAAACTTGAGTTTAACCATAATTTAAAAAGAGTTTATTATACATTCCAATTACAAATATGGTTAAAATAAATAACCATACTTTAAAAGAATCCTAAGCATGATAGAAGAGGATAAAACCAACACATGCAAAAACTATCATGGTTATAAAAGGGTCATTCTTAAAACACAATCTTCACAATGCAACCATTTTCAAATGGCACAGACATCACAAAAGATTTAGAGCGCAAGGTTACATTTCCAAACCCAACAACTAATTAAAAAGCACATAAGGATTCAGAGCATAAAACCTGCCCACAATCCCACTACAACGTCCCAAAACACTGGGCACAAGCAATTAATCTACAAAACCTTCACCACATTGAACCCCAACACAAAGATTCCACAACATCATTTCACATTTAATGATCAGTGGATCAACAAAAATATATATATTTGCATGCACAAGATTAAGGCCTCAAATCCGATAAAAGCGTTCATAATATCACGGCTATAAAAAAGATAAATTAAATTAGTTTATAAAATGTGGTGGCCCTAGATGGCAATATATAAAATAGTACAGCAGTACTAAAAAAAAAGGCCTACTAGACTACAGATGCCTTGGGCTAAAAGTTGATAATAACTATGAAATGTTGTGAATAACTATATAAAAGTTGATAATAAATGAAATATTTTGGTGTCATTGTCGCCTAGCTTCACTAGAAAAACAAAAAACTTTTAGCGACCACATTTGGTGGCGACAATGAAAATATTTACTTTCAGCAGTGACATATTTTGTCGTCGCTGAAAGTGTTACAATCGGTAACGGCATTAGTTGTCGCCACTGGAGGTATGGTTTTCAGCGGTGACAAGCAATTGTTGCCGCTGAATGTTAGCGTTTTCCATTGTGCTCAAAATTTTCAGTTCCTGCCTTCTTCTCTAAAGTGCTGAAACACATCAAATTCGATCTCTCCTAATTCAATTCCAGTATTAAATTCCGTCGATCCCACAAGTCATTCCCCATCTCTATTCTCTCATTTTCATCCACCTTTATTCTCTTCCACCTCCGACTCCATCAACCATCGCCTTCCACCATGTCTACAACTGGAGTGAAGCTCGATGGAGCTGAACCTTAGGATTAGTTTTAATTCAGAAAATGTTCTTCTTCCCCATGATGTGATTTATATGTTAATTTGTGGCTCATAGGATTAGTTAGGAATTTTAGTATCTCTTAGAGCTTGTTTGGTTTGAGGGGAGGGAGGGGGAGGGAAAGAAAAGAGAGAAATTTTTTCTCTCATTTTTATTAAATAGCCCATGAAAAAAATTTCAATATTCCAACAATACACTTTCAACAAAAATGAATATTCCCTTCATTAATGACAATTTAATCAATATCCTCCCTAAAGATTCATCCCCCCACACGCGCACACACACGCACGCACGCACTCACAAACCAAACACCCTTAGGCTCCTTAGTGAAGAATGACCTAGGCTAGATATCACCATACCATATTTTAGCTTAGTATTTTTTTTAAGACATAATGACATGCTTTATCAAAATGGAGCCGTTGCCGGGCGCCTTACTTGTTGTGGTTCCCTAGCAATCCATGAATCCAATTAAATGCCATAATCCCATAAAGATGTCTTTTTCAACTAACACGAAGTTGGTCTAACGGTATAAGGCCCTACTAAATCATTTAGGTTTCGAGTTTGAGTATGTGAACATATATAAACACACACACAGTGAACCAAATACTAGATAATAATATAATAAATGTATTTTTCAATTTATTTTATAGTTTATTTTTAGTGTTAGTAATTAACTACTAATATGACACATGATTATATTGGTCACTCAACAGAATTTAAATTTAAGTATTTTTCAATTTATTTTATAGTTTTTTTTTTTTTTTTTTTTTTTTTCGTTTTTGTTGTTGTTGTGATTAGACAAGGGCTTTGAGTAGTAGGCTATGGTGGTCGTTGCAGCAGTCAGTCAAGTTTATCTTATCCTCATATAAGGGTATATGTTCTTATACTACGCTCACGAGGTTGATGGAATTTCTACCTCGACTCTCTATCCCAGGCAGGTGGTCAACTAGTTTGCTTCTTATCCTGTGGCGATAACTCCAGCTTTTTATATGATTAAATTGAGTGGGAATTCCTTGGGAGATTATACAATTCTTGATGGTTATCGTTTGCTGTAGTCTACACGAGGTAATTCTTATCCTTTCATAAATATGATATGTGACCTCATTTGGACGGCTAAATTAAACTTCCCCAAGAATACAATTGTTTCTATGGAAGATTGTCAGAGGTATATTACTACCTACTTCTCATTTACTTAAAACTCGTCATCTCTCAACTCTTGAGGTATGCTCCTTCTGTACTTCTAGTGATGAATCTTGGAACGTTTATTTCTATATTGTCCTTTCTCTCATGCATGTTGGTTTGGTAGAACCTTAGGCATTATCATTGATTATAGTCCTCAAAGTAGGCATTATCATTGATTATAGTCCTCAAAGATCCTTGTTGTAATGGCTCCTTCTATGGTTAAAAGCTCTTCATGCTGATCATCATCTTAACAATTTTCATGTGTACTTACATTTTCATATGTTAGACACCATGTGGTTTGCACGCAACAATACTTGTCATGCAGGGCAAAAGTTTACTCCGCTACAGGTCATTTAGATGATACAAACAAAGGCGATAAGCTACATCATATACTTTCAACGGCAAAATGACGCCTTGCAGGAAACGAACCAGGAACATATATCATCATAGTCTGGATCTCAGTCCTCCATGTTATTCCTTCACTTCATCTGTACCTCACTGGTACCTAAATTTCCGATCCAGTAGGAGTAGAGATGGTCGACGTAAGTGCAGAATTGGACTTCTCCATTTACAACTGTTGGCGTTGAGACAAGCTATACTTTATATATGCAACAACATATGTCTCCTCCCCACACTATCCTCTCAAGTGAAGAAGAGCCATATCAAAATTATCACACAAAATATGACAGTGCCATGGACAATTGCCTATTTACTTCATGATGTAGGTACTATATTAGGTTATTTTGTAAACGTTTACTTTACTTCGTAATGCATAGTTCCTGTTTTATCCCCAAAAAAAAAAAAAAAAAAAAAAACAACAACAACAAATGAAGTAAACGTTAGTTACTGGTTAAAAAGAAGAAGTAGACGTTCATCAAGATCTAATTATCAAAATGAGTCTATATTAACTAGTTTTTTCAACTTTTGTGAATTGGATCCTGATTGGGCGAAGAAATTTAGTCAAGGACTTAGTGTTTGCTTGTTAATTTCATTTCTGTACTTCTGATTAGTTTAGGAATGTGCAAAGACCTGGTGGTTTGGTATGACCATCCAGTATAGTAAAAAGTGCCCCAGAGTAAGAAATGACCAACTAAACCAGATTGGTCTCATTGGGTTGGACTAGACAGGAGACTGAGTCCTTAGACCACTTGGTCTAGTCTGTTGTTCAACCCGAGATATTATTCTTTTTAAATTTTTTGCCAACATATTTTTTTAATCTAACACCTTGCCCAAACTTATTTTGTTGATATGCCAGATGGAACAATATTGTTCTTAATTGATTATTACATATTTCATTTTTACCAATTTCTTCTTTACACGTATAACTTTTTTTTGCCAAATGGAATAATATTCAAGATGGATTGACAAATGATAGTAAAAAATGGAAATTAGAGTTCAACCTTTTATTGTTCAATTGTGTGTAATGTAATATATAAACAAGTTGTTAGGCATAATGTTTTAACTGTTTATATTATCATGGATTGTATCATTGTAAGTTGAATGTTGTCGGACATTCTTATAAATTTATGATTGGCTTTAAATGTTATGTGATGAGTTTTATATTATTATAGGTATTTTATGGTGTTAATTGAGTTTAATAGGATTAAATTTTGCTTTCCGAAGAGGAAAAAATAATTCAAGTCCTAGACTATCTCGATAGACCGGATTTAATCCAGCTTGGCCTTAAGTTGGTGCTGGACCAGATTGAATCAAGGATTTCTTTGTACAAATCAAGGTCCTCTCTAGATCAGACTTTGGGTTGATGTCAAACCCAGTCTAATCTGATTCGTGCACATCATTAAAATACTACTTCTAGTCCTTGACTCTTTACAAAATTTCTTAGTGCTCTTGAATATAAGACCATGTGCAAAAAGTCAATAGCATTAAATTTTTGTTTTCCTCAAATACCCTTATTAAGTATTATGTAGAGATATTGTACTTCTTCTATCCCTATAATCATGTCATTTTAACTGAATTTTGTAGTTGAAGAAAAAACAATTAAAATTAGTTAAAAGTACTCTTTCCAATCCTTTATAAAAGACATAGTTGGGGAGTTAATGTTAGTCCTAAATATAATACACATTTATTATATTTGTCAATGTTTTTCTAATTTATCCTTATTGATGCTCCCTTAATAATAATCAAAGACAAATAAAAAGCAATAGGAAGATTAGTTTTGGAAACCTTTCCTTGGTCTGAAGACCCGGATAATGCTAAATATTGGAACTTCATTGTTAGATTGCTAGATCTCTATAATTATTGTGAAGAGACTTTCACTTTTACAATGATGCAGAGTTTGATTCTATTTATTCCATAAAGTATGCAAGAGACATATCATCATCTGATGAACTAGATGCATGATATCATTGTTAGTATTTAGGTGTCCTATAGACAATCTGTAAAGACAAATTAGCACCATTTCTACCTTGTAGCATTTCGTTATTAATAAATGAGCATATTTTATTTTTATCATATTTATGTCTCGCCTTCATTTTAAGGTAAATGTGTGTTTGAAGATAAAAGCCCTAGGAATAGAACATGTGTTATTCTTGAGGATCAATGATAGATATCATATTATGAGAACTCGAGAACATTGAATATCTATTGCCTAAAACTTGTTCCTAGTCTTGAATTACCAAGAAAGGACATTAATGGTCTCAATAAGACCAGTACGACATTATCTACTTGTATAGAGATACAAGGTAGGGACCTCATGGAAAACAGACATGGACATGTCTTAGCTGATGTCTTGGGTGAATTTGTTGGAGAACAGATAGCACCAAACTGACCCGCTGAGAGACTCCACAAAGATTTATTGTAGAGAGTATAATTGGATATGTAAAGTCTCTCATTGTTTGGCAGTACAAATTGTCTTGGACTTAAAGATGTCATCTAACACTATGTCCTAGGATTATACTTTGACCGTACAACTCTATCCACTTGAAAATTGGGAGAACAGTGTACTCTTGGGTGTAACTAGAATACATGAGTATAGATGGACATCCTGAGAGGACTCACAGTCCCCTACAAGGGATTAGTCACTCACAAGACTGGTAGAGTTTGGATAGTTTCTAACTAACTCGGGAGACTATGCGCATAGCAAGTGATTATAAAGAGTCATGATCCGTTATAAAGTTAATAGAAGAAGATTCTTAGTTTTGTGAAATAGCTACATTTAGTCAATTAAGAAAGATGATACTCTATCTTTGCTCTCAACTAAATGTGAATGACGATGTGAGGGATGATGCTTGCACGGTATCCAAATATGAAAGGTAGATCACTTAAGCAACCAAATTAGTTCTAGGGCGCATAGTATTGCTAGTGTCTTCTGAGGTCATTATAAATAAATCGGGCCCGTTAAAGGGGTTTTTAAATTGGTTCAAGTTTATTTATGTCAGTGATTAATTGGGCTTAATGGGTCATACACAAAGGTTATTCCCGATTGCTTAAAATTAGTAAACTTGGGCTAATAATTGTTATTGGGCTTTATCAAGAGTATAAGTGTAATTGGTTTGGAGTAGGACTCCAAGCTCAATTAGGAGGAAAATGGTGTCATATATATGGTCCCTAGTGGGAAATCAATTTCTCCACAAAAGGGGCTAAATGTGTTAGAAGACCCAACAAGACCTTAGGCCAAGTTGACTTTGGAATTCGAATTTTGAATTTAAGTTTAAAATTTAAATTTGAATTTTTTAATTCAAAAGGTTAGGTTATGAAAGATAATTCTAAATTATCTAATATATATATATATATATATATATTAAGATCCAATAATAATTGGATGAAGATAGGAGAAATAATAAATGAGGATTGATTTAAAATGATTTTGAATTTTAGTTTAAGAGATGAATGCGATTCATCATCTTAAATTATTATTCAATTAAGATATGAATTTAATTCATTATGATTTGGATTTTCCAAATTAAGTTTGATTGAGCCTTTCTTGTGAGCACTTAAATTAGAGTTAAACTCTTATAAAGTGCTGATTTTTTATGTGCCCTTTTTATGGACTTTTTTGAAGAAAAAAGGAAATAAATGTGATCCATCATCTTAAATGATTGATTCAATTAATCAATCAAGATATGAATTTAATTCATTGTGATTTGAATTTTCCAATTCAAGCTTGGATTGGACCTTTCTTGTGAGCACTTAAATTAGGGTTAGACTCTTATAAAGTGCTGACTTTTGGTGTGCCTTTCCTTTGCATGTTTTTCTAGGAGAAAAAAAATAGGCTTTTGTATTCTCTAAATTTCAGTCTTCACCAAGGTTTAGAGAGAAAATGGCGCATCCATAAGGGCAAGGTTCCAATGATCTTGCCCCTCCTATCTTTAATCTAATCCTAAGAAACCATCATCTTCTTGAAAAGAGAAAAACCCAAGGAAACCAGTCTTCGCCTAGCAAGCATCCAAGGAGCGGGAGGTTTCAAGAGAAGGAGTTCTCATTGCAATCGGGGATAGCCGTGTGGATCAACGTTAGAGAACATCAACAACATTGAGGTCTTCAAGTGATTTAAAGTAATCCTAATCTCTAATATTCGTGTTATTAAATTATCATAATCCCTAATAGTTGTTTTAACGAGTAATCCTGAAGCTTATGAATATTATAAATCATTATGAATTCTCATTAGCACCGTAAAGAGTTATGGATTAATAATTAATAACTAATTAACGTAATGAGTTGAGGTTAATAATTCATGAGGATCGTAAGGAGTTACGGGTTTCTGGAACGATTAAATAAAATTTTGTTTTCAACCCCATGAAACTTTGCATAAAAGTCATGTAATAGGCAAAATTAACCAACAATCATCTCTAGATATAAAGATTGAGAAAGGTATCTCTAAAACAATCCTTAAAATCTAGAAAAGATCGTAGGAATCTTAATATTAAGGCATCCATACTAGAAGCTTTTAGCTAACGGACAACCTATCAAGAGATGATGAAGAACTCTCCTCCTCATCACAACCAAACAAATAAAGGATTTGAGTTGGAAGTTAATGTCAAGTGTGTGTGTGTGTAAATAGATGACAGAGCATTATAAATTAGCTTTCAAATGAAAATGAGTTTTTATTAAGTAATAATCAAGAATGCCATTTTGTTGTACCACTGTCATTAATTTAGTTACTCCATCATTTATCATATAAGTAGATGATAATGGGCTACATTGCACATAAACTTTCATAATATAAAGACATAAAATATCATGCTCTCAAGATAAACTAGCAATATTTATAATTCAAACCTTAGGAGCGCTTTTATTTGCAATACATGTATGTCCTTTAGGTTCATGTTTATTACAAATGATATAATTTATTGAACTTTGAAAAGCAATGTAACACGCCTTCGATATTCAGATAGAGCCCAAAGGGGATAGATATTTCTATACATTGGATAATGTAGCATGCAATTCTTATTGAATACTCCAGTGATTTCCTGAAATCAGTGAAGTCACAAGCATATACATTCAATTATATATATCAATATATATATATATATATATATATTCCACCATTAATTTAATGGGAAAATCCCATATAAATACCAGTTGAATTTGCAAAACCCCCAGAAACCCACCGAATTTGTAAAAATACTAAGAAGTAACAAGGACCTATGAAAGATATGCAAATTTAGGTGAAAAGTCCACACTACCATTAAGTAACTTTATGAAGACACTAGAGAGAGTAAGGCCACTCCATTTTCATTCTCCATTTCTCATTCGACCGCCCTAGCGCGTTCTTCATCGTCTTCATCATGACGCTCGTTCTTCATCGTCTTGCTCACGACGCCATGAATCCCTTAAGAAAAATCAGGTTTGATTTTCTGAAATTTTAATCGTTTGGGATGTGGTGATTGTTGGGGTTAGACCCGATCCATTGTTGGAAGGTGAAGGAAGGAGAGATAAAAAAAAGGCGAACAGTAAAACGAGCTCAGAAGGCTGAAAAATCCAGTAATGAACAGTAAACGCGTTTGAGGAAGAAGGTGAACAGTAAAACTTTTAATGACTATTTTTTTTTTCAAAAAACAATCATTAAAAGTACTCTTTTTGACAACTGTTTTTGAAAAAATAGTCGTTAAAAGTTTTACTGTTCACCTTCTTCCTCAAACACGTTTACTGTTCATTACTGGATTTTTTAGCCTTCTGAGCTCGTTTTACTGTTTGCCTTTTTTTTTTTTTTTTTTTTTTTTTTTTCTCTCCTTCCTTCACCTTCCAACAATGGATCGAGTCCAGCCCCAACAACCACCACATCCCAAATGATTAAAATTTCAAAAACTCAACCTAATTTTTCTTAAGGGATTCATGGTGTCGCGAGGAAGACAATGAAGAACGAGTGTCGAGATAAAGACGATGAAGAACGCGCTAGGGCGGTCGAATGAGAAATGGTTTTCGAATGAGAATGGAGTGATGACCTTACTCCCTCTAGTGTCTTCGTAAAGTTACCTAAGGGCAATCCGAACTTTTCACTTGAATTTGCCTATCCTTTATAGGTCCTTGTCACTTCTCAGTCTTTTTCCAAATTTAGTGGGCTTCTGGGGGTTTTACAAATTCAACTGGTATTTATATAGAATTTTCCCTAATTTAATTGGCTAATTTAATAAGTTAAATAAAGTATTAAAAAAAGAATAATTAATCAAAAGATACTCACTTGTTGTGGCCAATCTCCATTCTCCAACTGAGCATTGATTAATAGCCTTACGCCAGCATGAAGAGGTGTTGGATCTCTCTCAGCCTTCCAACAAAATTTTATTTTATCTTTTTTGTTGTTGTAAATATACTTATAAATAATAATTAAACACAGATTGAAATTCACATCAAATATTCAAAAGTAAATCACCTGTCCAGCATGCATTAAACCCATCATAGCCCAAGCCGTATGTACCACGTTTGACCTATTACCTTCAAGTGGAATATATTTCTGCATATTTATTAAAAAAAAAAATCATAATATGAGGAAATTAAGTGGGAACATACAAAAATAGGGAGAAAGACACAAAAAATCCCCAAATATGAAAACCTATATTTAAGACATACCAAAATAGTTTAATCACTATAAAGTCTTTAGGAACTAGTTCGAGGTTAAATTTTTTTAGTAAAATTATTAAAATATCCTTAATTTCAAAAAGAAAATGAAATAGCTGTAACAGTTTAGCAAATAACAGTTTAAATTTAGGTAGTCCTCAATTATAGGTCTTTTTCACCATAAAAATATTACTAAACCAAACACTTCTCATTGTAATTACGTAAAATCTGAAAAAGAATCAGCCCATCAATTATTAATATACATAAAAATCAACAGAAACTATATATATATATATATATATATATATTGTGATTTACCTTTTGTGGACTTGAAAGATAGCTCTCTCCCCAACCACCATCATCTCGTTGTGCTGTGAGGAGAAAATTCACAGCTTTGCGAATGGCAAGACAGCTATCATAAGTCTTACCAGCAGCAGCAAGACCTCTTAATGCAAACCAAGTGCCATAAATGAAACAAACCCCCCAATTCCCATACCATCCACCATCTTCTGATTGTGTATCTTCAAGGTACCTCACAGCTTTCTCAATAAAGCTTTTAATCTCTTTCTTTCTATGTCCTGGATATAGCTTAGAGAACAAAGTTAAAGCTTGAATTGTTGATCCCGTACATTCTACATATTCAGATTCCACTACGATGCCTTCGAAAAATTCTGTTGGATTCAACACCTGATATGATCAAATCCAAACAATCTCTTCAATTTCTTTGCTCACTATGATTCAAATTCAAATGATATTTGTATATATATGACAGGGTTAACTTGCATCCAACGCTATGAAAATTTTCAGTGGCATTTAGTATCATAAACTAGTTTTTGGTGCATCTAGTTTCTAAAGTAATTTTTGATATAATTTTGCCATAAGGTATTTTTCTGCAGTAGCAACGAGCATCCTAAATTTAAGATGTTGAGTGCTATTAAAAAAAAAATACTTTAGGGCTTTGGTTGCACTAAAAATTACTTTAATAAACTAGGTACCACTGAAAAAATATTTTTGGGTGTTGAATAGACTAAAAATTAGTTTATGATATTGAGTGTTACTAGAAAAATAGTTTAGGGTGCAAAATGCTATTTAACCCTATATGATATGATTCTTACTTCCAACCATTCTTGAGCTTTGACTGGCTCCCATGCAGCTAAACCACCCCTTTTACTCTGCGAGTATGTGTTTGAAGACATTAAGATATTTTTGAGAAAGAATAGTTATTTTATTATACGAATGATAATTGGAATGTAAGATAATTACTCACTTGAAGTGACAACAAGATATTGACAGAATCATAAAGCCTTTCAGGTTCCATCTTTTCGCCCACTATCTCTGGTGGTAACATTGATAAAAGAAGACAACACTGAAAAAATAGACCAAAATATATATTAAATGGCATCAACATAATAATAAGGTAAAGAAAATGAACAATAAAATTTAAGTTGTTTAAGTAGTAACAGTTATTCACTTTCAAGCCTTCTGCAGTGCAATCTGAAACTTGCCATCCATGGTCTTGATCTGAGAAGGTCCATGACCCTTTGGAAATGTGACGATACATTCTTTCAAAGTCACCATAAGGATTGTCCTTAACCTGATAATTAGGATCATCAATTGTAGTTAGTATTATAAGAGGATTTATGCATTAACACACAAAAATATATTGCTCCCTTGTCCTAAACATAGGAGCTAATTGATGGGTTTGCTTTGATACTAAATATAAAATCTCAATCCACTTTGTTCCCCAAAATTTTTAACATTTTCTACACATTTTCCTTATTTATTATACTTATTAAAAGGGTTTTCGTTATGGGGTAGTTTAAGATGAAAATGACTGAAAAGGATATTTTAGGAAAACAAATACACATATTTTACAAATAACTAGCTTAATTAACGAATTCTTTTAATTTTTGCAAACTAGGACAGGAGGAAGTATCTCTCATGTAGTAGTTGGTAAAAAGTTGACCTGAGATTTCTTAATGAAGTCATGCCCTTTTGCAAGAGTAGGACCAATTTCGTCAATTAGATTTGCAGCAAGTAAAGCTTGAACAGTAAAGCCAGCATCCCATTCTTGGCTTCCAAAACTCTGCAAATAATTGATAGCATATATATATAATATATATATATATATATATATATATATATGTATATATGTATATTGAAACAATTAGTGTCAGAGTCAATTTGCTCACTTGTTGGAAAAAGTTCATGATTTTAATTTCTCATTACTTACTATGCTCTTAATTTGCTTACCTGCATGGTGATTCCATCTTCTGAAACCCATACGTAATCAGGAACCCTAGCAAGATGCTTCTTAAAAGCATCTCCATTTGGATCTTCAACCCAACAAGCTAGCATACACAAAACCTGTGGCAAATGATATGTAAAAGGGAAATTAAATATTTTATTTGAGTTTTAGAATCGTGCTCAAACAAAAATCAATAACTATCAAAGTAGCTTGACATTGAGTCATTTTAATAACTAGTGAGAAACCTCAATAGAAATAAATAGTACCTTTTCGACGCATCCAATAGTCATGTATCGACTAGCTTCATCTTCATAGTGAATATGCTTCATTGTTAGTTGAAGAGCTTTCTCTCTCACCAGCTTATTGAAGGGCCATCGCGTAAGAAGTGGCTCAGTGAATATATATAAACTATCCCATATCAAATCTTGTACCAAGTGATGTGGATAGTAAAGATCTTCCTGTAAATGATAAATATTCGACATTAATCTAAGATAGTTGTTATTATATGGAAGAAATCAATCACTGTACGTGTATGTCTCTCTCTCTCTCTCTCTCTCTCTATATATATATATATATAGCGATGAATCAGATAGAAAAAACTCACCTTCGCACAAAGGTGACGAACTTTTATCCATTTAATTTGATGGTAAGGTTCAAGGTAGAGTTCTTGTCTGAGTTGAAGAATGAGTGGTGTGATGGGACCCACAAATCTTTTACCGTACAAATAAGACATAGGCATGTAAACTAAGCGGCAATAACACCACATTTTAGCTGCATTACAATGTGGAGGATTATTAGATAGGCTACACAATAGATAGTGTTCAGAAAGTGATAATGCAATAATTAATATGATATGCATAGCAAGAGTTTTATCACTTTCTCTCCCCTTTAATTTTAATCATACTCAAGGCTTGTCACTTGTACTCAAATAACTTCAGTTTCCTTTGTTTGGACTCATCGGCCTCTTATATGGTTGTAATTAATCTTTTACTTAATCGATATGGGAGTTCATCATACATTTAATCTCAATTTTTCTCCTTGCACGTGCTTTGTACCTTTTCCGTCAAGTCTTAGGAGCCTCGTCATTTTTCTTCGTTTTGTCTTGCTATTTTTTATTTTTATTTTTTTATATTTTTTTTGAAGTCCCGAATAGTTTAGTTCTTACTATATTAGTTTTTCAACATTAATTATACCTACAACTCATCACTTGTACCAAAATAGTTTAAGCTACTTTGGATAGACTCACAAAAAACTCTAATAATTAGAAGGCGAAAATCCATAGCATGAGATAAAGTAACAAACTTAATTATAATTAAATAAAATGAAGATTTTTTTTTTAAAAGGTAAGGGACTAAATATAGCTATTCCTATGATTGTGTAGCTAGTCCCAAGTCTAGATAAAGGAAGGAGGTCGTGTAAGGCCCTCGATAGACAACATAAGATTTTGCTAAATTTACATAATATGGTTTAATGAGCTAATTGTGCGTAATGCTAGGTCGTTGCCTATAAGTAACATGCTCTATGGCTTGAGTACAATGAGAAGTGATTGTCAAGTCAGCTAAAAAAGTTAGTTCATAAGAGTAAGATCTGATTTGGCACTTGGAATATTGGAACCTTGTTTCAGAAAGCTATGGAGGTGGAGGGAGTTATGTGGGAGAGAAAGATAAACATCCTGTACCTCTAAGAAACTAAATGGATTGGATGAAATTCCAATGAAATCGCATATTTTTCTGTACACAAGGAAAGTAAGTGCAATGAGCGTTGTTGGTATCATCTTTGATGGACATTGGAATCAGAATGTGCTAGAAGTTAAAACGATCGAGGACAAAATCATATCTTTAAGAATGATTTGAAAGGGATACTATCAACACCATTAGTGCCCGTGCACCTCAAGTAGGGGTAGAAAGCACATTTTAAGTATAAATTATGGGAAAATATGGAAGGATTGGTTCAAAGCATACAACTTAAAGAAAAGATTTTTGTTGGTGAGGACCTTAATGGACATTTTGGTAAGAAGGTGAGAAAGTATGTAGCCGGTCATGGTGGTTTTGGTTTTTAGGAGAGCTTAATAATGGGGGGACAATCTATTCTTAACTTCTCCCGTACATACAATCTCAAGATTGTCAACATTTGCTTTAAGAAGTATGAGGAGGATTTAATCACACACAAGAGTGGAGCCTCAAGATTACAGATTGACTTTTTTTTGTTTTTGTAAGGAGCCCTAGTAGAATGCTTTGTATAAATTGCAAAGTTATTCTTGGTAATGGTGTTACAACCCAACATATGGTCCTAACTAGTCCTTAATGTGCACATTAAGCCCAAAAAAAAAAAAAAAAAAAATAGTCGACAAGTCGTAAGCTCAAGGGTTAAGTGGTGGCAATTAAAGGGTGAGAAGTTCGTGTTTTCAGAAGGACTCTCTAGAGCAATGGATTTGGGAATTACATGGAAATGCCGATGTCATGTAGAAGGAAATAGCTACAAGGGTTTGTATGGTAGTTAAAGTAATTTTGGGAGAATCTAAAGGTCGTGGTCCAAGAAATAAGGAGACTTGATGGTGGAATGAGAATGTACAGGAGAAAATAAAACATAAAAGAGATTGTTTTAAAGTCATCCACTAGTGCAATAATGTTGAAATTTGGGTATGCTTGGCTTAAGAGGAGATTAAAAAAAGCAGTGACTGAAGCACGTACCAAAACATGTGAGGAGTTTTACAAGGAATTAGGAAAAAAGGCTAGAGAAAAAAATATTTACAAGATTCCAAAGTATAGGAAGAGAGAAGAGAAAATTGAGAGATTTTGACGAAGTAAGATGTATAAAGCATGGAGATGGCTAAGTTTTAGTTACTGATGAATAAATTAAGGATAGATGGGAGGCTTACTTTCACAAGTTATTCAATAATAGAAATGTAGGTTGGACTTAGGAATTGAAGGACTTGTCAACTAACAAGGATGAGCAAAATTTGGCATTTTACCATATAGAATTTGCATAGGAGAGGTTATGACAGCTCCTAAGAAAATAGGCAACAGTGAAGCTACTGAACCTGGCGGTATCCCTATTATATTGAAGTATGAAAATGTTTAAAAGAGGAGAGTGTATTTTGGCTAACTAATCTATTTAATGAGATTCTACACTCCAAAAAAATATCTGATCGATGAATGGAGAAAAAACACTCAATTAGTCCCTATTTACAAGAATAAAGGAGATATTCAAACTTATGAGCCATACGAGTAAATTATGGAAAAATTTGATTGAACATATATAGGTTGAGGTGGGAGGCTTACACTTCTAAGAACCAATTTGGATTTATGCTAGGGAGATCCAAAAAAGAAGATACTTTATTTACTAATGGGGTTAATAGAAAGGTATTGGAGTAAGGGAAAAGACTTGCATCAGGGTTCATGTCTGAGCCATTACATGTCTAACATTGTTTTAGATGATTTCACTAAACTTATTCGAGAAGAAATCCCTAAATGCATGATTTTCGCTAATGAATATAGTTCCTATGGCTAAATCAAGAGAAAAGATTAACTCTAGACTTGAGTTATGGAGAAGGACCTAGGAGTCAAGAGGTTTCCATTTCAGTAGAAGTAAGACAAAATATAAGCATTGCAGTTTTGGTAGGAGGCAAGTCAGGAGTGATTCTGAGGTTAAGTACGTCGGAAGATCAAATCATTCCACAAGTATCAAAATTCAAGTATATGCAGGTATCAATTATACATAAGGATGGTGAAATTGATGGAGACAGTTCATGTAGAATGCATGTCGGGCAGCTCAAATGGAGAAAAGGCTACTAGAGTTACATGTGATAAGAAGGCACTTAATAAACTTAAAGAAAAGTTTTATCAAACTGGGACGACAAGGGCAAAAGGTTGAGGAGAATTTTGAGATAGCTAGATGTATGGTCATAGAAGAAAAGATAAGATTTGAAATGATAGAGTCATCTGAGGGTCACACAATTGTGTGCTTTAGGGCTTGTTACCTCTCACAGTTTTAAAACACATTGAGAGGAAGAGGTATTCAGATCTTTATAAAGTGTCATTTGTTTTCCCCCAACTGATGTGGGACATCACGAAATTAAACAAAAATAAAACAGAGAGAGAGAGAGATTGATATTAGAAATGTATCTTCTTTTGCCCTTCACCATTAATGCATTGAATTAATTACCTGGATGCATTGGAAGAAAAGATGGAAGTAGCCAGAACTCTGGTGGCATTGGATTTGATCCACACCACTCAAACAATCCAAGTATCTACGCAATAGCAACAATATTTACAAGTATAAGCAATAAGAGTGAGAAAAAGTTACAAGTATGACCTATAAATACGTACATGCCTATATAATATAGAGATAATTAATTTACATGTCATTATAGTTTCAATCAATTTTTAATTACGTCCTTGTATTGTTTTTGTTGTTTATTCAATAAATTCTAATAATGTTCTTATATAAACATAAAATATAATATTATTAAATAAATATGAATATTCTATAACTAATAAATTATTATGATAATTTTATTTTAACATTATTTTTTATTTTAATATTCTTCATGATATTTTAATAAAACATATATTTATGCTATTTATTTTTTAATTCTATTTTTTATTTATTTTTATAATTATAAACTTTGAATTATAGTAATAATTTTTCCTAAAAGATGAATAGAATTAATAAATTAAAATCCAAAAAACCTACAAGGACTTGATTAAATATTTGTTGAAACAATAAGGACCTAATAAAAAGAAGGAAAAAAACTAAAAGGACCTGACTAAAAACATGTGAAAGTATAAAGACATGATAAGAAAGAATAAAAAACTATAGGGATCTAATTAAAAATTGGTTAAACTATAAGGACATGCAGATTAATTATCCGTATAATATATATACTCATCAATCTCATTTATAAGTTATCTCCAATATATTTTACCAAAACTAAAAAAAACCTTAAATTGCATTAGCTCTTCCTTAAAATTTAGTAAATTTTTAACTTTATCTCTATTTAATATAGGCTATACCCCATGAGAACAAAGTCTACCCATAACAATAAATTAAAAATAAAATTATACATTCATATGAAAAATTTAATGACCACGTGACTTATAATAAATAGGACAAAAAAAGGGCAAGGGAGTATTTTATACTGGATATTTTATGCCCTACACACACAATTAAACAATTATATAGCCAGGGAATGAATAAAAGTATACGTACTGAAAGCCACGTTTTTCCCCAAGAGGGTATGTAGGAAACACCACCATGATCATGAATCCATTTTCGTGCTCTTGAACAAGCATTGTCTTGGCCTCCATCAGGTCCTTCTCCAAGCATTCTCATGCATATATAACTCAGCGCTGTACCGAACATGGTGCTGTGTCCCTCTATGTGTAGTCCCCACCCTCCATCTTCATTCTTAATTAAATAACATGCATATATACATATATAAGAAAAACATCAGTACATTCATTTAAACTTTAAAACTATAACATTTCAATAATATAATATATCAGGCTTTAACTTTAATGTATGTACCTGGTGATAGTATAAGTATCGAAGGATTTCTTTTCGGTACTCTCCTGGGAATACATTATCAAGATGACCCGTAATATACATGCAAAACACCTGCACCATTTAAATTTATTTAATAGTTAGTACTACTTCTGATCCTAAAAATAAGACTTGGTTATTTATTTATTTATTTTTTGTGAGATTTAAGAAGCTATTTAAATTAATTTAAAGTATATATATATTTTTTTCAAAATTAATTTGTCTAGTTTATAAATTGATATATATATTTAATCATACATAGCATTATGACATGATTAATATATAACTTATTTAGCTTCCTTGATCTCTCCAAGAAAAAGTCAACTAGGTCTTATATTTAGGATGAGAATATTAAATAACCACCAAAACAAAGTAGGGTTTATAACTTTCTTATTATATTCTTCTAAAATTTCTATCATTCCCACTGCTCCTAGCATTAATACAAGGACAGACAGAGAGGCATTTAATTTATGATTGGTGGGCCTCGCATAACATGTGGGTTTTTTTTTTTTTTTTTTTTTTTTTTTTTTTTTTTTTTTTTTTTTTTTTTTTTTTTTTTTATATAAATTTTTTTATCAATGCTTAACGTGTGGTTTACTTCTATGATTGACAGAAATAGACAAATTAAAGTGTCACTTTCAGTTTTAATTTGGACAGATCAATAAGGAGTTAATATATGTAATTAATTAATTAAAAGGTAGGTATATATAGGTAGTTGACATGTACCAGAGGTTGCATAAAAAAGAGAGGTCCAGCAATTTGAGCCGGCCAATGACCATCCTTAGATTGTATTGCTGATAAATAATGTGCTGCCCTCCTCACAGTGTTGCCAACTTTCTCATCACTTATTTCCTCTCCATTCTCTATCTTCACACTTGGTATTGTTTGCTTGAAATTCTTTTCCCTCATAAACTGCATCAAATCAATCACCATTTGACATATTAGTAAATGCACACACGCACACAGGGATAAATATCTTTTTGCCCCGAAAGTTTTGGTTGAGGAGCATTGGATAGACGAATTTATTTTTTTTGGAGTAAAATTATCACGAAAGTTAACAAAACGTAGCAATTTTGCCCCTCCATTAATTTTGACCGTTAAGTTTAATTGATGTGACATGTGGCCTGCCACCTCATCACACGTGGCATGTTATCTCATCAATCAAATAGAGTTACGTATCATTTTTGCCCTAGAAGTTTTCGCTGAGAAGCAATTTTGCCCTTCTGTCCCCCAAAATTAAATTTGACTATTAAATCAATCAAAAAACACGTCATCCCTTGAAAAAGTCGAACTTAGAGTCAGATAGGGAGATCCTTGAGAGGTTGTGCTCAAGGCGGTTGGAATTTGTGAAGCTGAATTGGTCAAAGGAATTGAAAGGTCTGTCGGGAAATCCAGAGGAAGCATCACTTATGATGTAAATAAATGAAATGCAAAATAAGAAATGAATTGTCCTAAAAAATGGTTCAGTAAGACAAATCAATAGTGATAGTATTTACCTTTGTATAGATTGATCTAGGTCACCCACCCAGTCTCACAAGGTAAATCTATACTGCTCTTAAAAATTCTAGCGATTTTAAGTGATGCTTACTGAACCAATTTTGAGACAATTCATTATTGATTTAATCAATAATGAATTATCCCAAAAATTGCTTTGATCTAGACAAATCAATAATGAATTGTCCCAAAAATTGCTTCAGTAAGCATCACTTAAAATCATTAGAATTTTTATGAGCAGTATAGATTTACCTTGTGAGACAGGGTGGGTGGCCTAGATCAATCTATACAAAGGTAAATATTATCACTATTGATTTGTCTTACTGAACCAATTTTTGGGACAATTCATTTCTTGTTTTGTGTTTCATTTACTTAGATCTAATACTTCTTCTGGGTTTTGTGACAGATCTTTTAGTCACTTTGACTAGTTCGGCTTCACAAATTTCGGCCGCTTTGAGCTCAACGTTTCAAGGATCTCCCTATCTGACTCCAAGTTTAATCTTTTCAAGGTATGGTGTGTGTTCTTTGACTGATTCAATAGTCAAATTTAATATTAGGGGACTAAAGGGTAAAATGAGATTGTGACAAAAAAGATATTTATCCCTATATATATATATATATATATTAACAAACTCCGCCTATTTTTATCACCAATTCCAAGCCTGGATAAAAGGGAAGCTAGGTTTTCGATAGTCAACTTAATATTCTATCCAATCTTATGACATGAAATATATCATTTTGGTCTTATTTATAAATCTAGTTTTAGGATAGTAAATGAGATTGTGACAATTTTACCCATATTAATTGTACCAATGAAAATAGGGAGAGAAGAAATAATTGAAAAATACTCATTCATAAATGAGGGCAAAGTTAAAAATTTACCTCATAATCATTTTTTTTTGATACAAACCTCATAATCATTAAACTAACTACTTCTCTTTAATATATATGATATAGTTAAAAGTGACTTATAAAGAGAGGTGTGTGCGCGCCTAAAGAGTAACAAACTACAAGACAGAAATGCAGGTTTAGTTAACTAAAATATACAAGTATGGGAATGTCCAAAGAGAAAGCCCATATCCATGTTGAGTGAAGAAGTCTCTTAACTTCTCTTCTAAGACTTCCTATGGACAGAGAATACGGACACATTAAAGGAAAAGAGATAGAGCAGTAGGAAAGTAATTATAGGTAGAAGACGAAGAAAGAAAAGTAAATATAAACGCCATAGAGAAAACGTATGGAGGACAATAGTTGTACGACTCTTTGCTGTTAATCAACATCCTTCTTGGACAACAATAATTTGTGAGCAATTTAGTTTTGAAGGAGAAGAAAAGAAAATTAAAAAAATGGGGGAAAAAGGAATAATAAATTAAATGAAGGAAAGAGACCCTGAAATGCCACGTACGTACACACATGGCAAGGGTTCAGCGATTATTACAAATAATGAAAATAAATCGACATAAAATTTTTCTCACATATTTACTTCAAATGCTGTAAAAACTACTTTTAAAAAATTAAAATAAATAGGTACTAGAATATTTTGCTACTTAGGATGTTTGATACAAGAGATTTGGGTGGGAGTGAAATTTTTATTAGTTAATTTAAAAAAAAATTGAGAAATAGATTTCTAAAATTTTAATGAAAATAATAATTAAGATAAAAGAGTAAGAAAATTTTTCAAAATTTTTAACCCTACTTCTCTGATCTTTTTTTTTTTAATTTTTAAAATTCAACTAAAAAAAAAAATCGTCTCACTTTTCCTTACTTCCCCTCTCCCCCTACCAAACATCAAACAGCCCATGAGAGAGAAGTTAAAGAGTAAGAAATAAAAGAAAAGGAAAGAGAGAACCCATAGAAAAAAACATGCAAGAATTGACTTGTATCTGATAAACGATGGATGACATATGTTGCACGCCATATAAATGCCATATGTTACACACTAAAGGAAAAGAGAAACGAATCTTTTTTTTTTTTTTCCTTTTGCGATTAATGTAAAGGCCATAGAGAAAACGTATAATGGATGACAATAGTTACACGCCTCTTTGCGATTAATCAACATCCTGCTTGGACAACAACTTGTGAGTAATTAAGTTTTGAAGGAAAAGAAAAGCAGAAAAAACAAATGGGAAAAAACAATGGTAAAGTAGCAATTTTGCCCCGGAAGTATACATCAAGAGCAATTTTGTCCTAGAAGTTTCTTTTGGAGCAATGTTACCTCAGAAGTTTTTTTCTTAGAGCAACGTTGCCCCTCCGTTAATAACCCTAACGGTCAACGTTAGGGTTGTTAACGGAGGGCCAAAATTGCTCTAAACAAAAACTTCCGGCACAACATTGCTCAAAAAAAAAAAAAAAAACTTTTGGGGCAAAATTGCTCCTGGAGGTATACTTCCACGGCAAAATTGCTACTTAACCCAAGTATATTTAATCTTTAATTTTGCAATAATGACTCATTAATGAAAATGCAACCCTTTTTATCTCACTGCCGATTTATGTAATTTGGCCTGTTTAAAGTAGGTCTATTTTTGGTCCGTTTGAAGTAAACCTGTTTCGCAGTGAGGCTGGGCTTTGTTAGCCTAATTATAAAATTTTTAAAAATATAGGCCTCCATAATAGGGCACGCCTGCCAGTTCAGTTGAAAAAAATGACCTCTAACAAGCCACAAAGCCAGGCTCGGAGTCACTTTGTTGCCGAACCGGCTCGGCACGTTAAGGGTGAAGCATGGGTTGGCCTGGCTGTTTCCACCCTTAAATATTATATAAATAAGAATTAAAAATATATGATATCATAAATAGCAGTTTTAACATTTTTTTGGATTAAGTAGCAATTTTGTCTCGGAAGTTTTTTTGAGAGCAATTTTGACCCTCTGTTTACAATCCTAACGGTCAACGGTTAGTTGACCGTTAGGGTAATAACGATTGACCGTTAGGGTTCTTAACGACGGGCGACATTGCTCTAAAGAAAAACTTACGGGCAACATTGCTTCAAAAAAACCTTCAAGGGCAAAATTGCTTACGGAAGTATACTTCCGGGGCAAAATCGCTACTTAACCAAAAAAAAAAAAAAAAAAAAAAAAAAAAAAGAACAAATAATAAACTAAATCAAGGAAAGAGACCCTGAAACACCACGTAAGCTCACTGGCTACCCACCCACCCACACAAATGGGGAGGGTTCTTCGATTATTGCAAATAATCAATGCGAGAAAGTGCTACTATAAGAGTCCTCGAAATAAAATTTTTCTCATATACTTATTTCGAATGTGGTAAAAACACTTTTAAAAGATTAAAACAAACAGACGCACTAGAATATTTTGCTCCTTAGGATGTTTGATACAAAAGATTTGGATGGGAGTGGGAACCTTTATTAGAAATTTTTTTTATAAAAAAAATTGGAGAAATAAATTTATAAAATTTTAATAAAAATAATAATTAAGATAAAAAAGTAAGAAAATTTATTAAAAATTTTTAACCCCACCTCTCCAATCTTTCTTTAAATCTAACTCAAAAAAATTTCTCTCGTCTCACTGTTCTTCACCTCCCCTCCCCACCCCTGGTACCAAAAAGCCCAAGAGAGAGAAGTTAAAGAGAACCCATAGGAAAAATGCCCGAATTAACTTGTTTCTTATAATCGATGGATGACATATACATTCATACACACATATATAAGGGTATGAATTGAACATGCTTGATATATAGAATATATGGAGGTTAAGAAACGAGAAGAAATGTAGGAAAATAGAAAAACCTGAAAACGCCATAGACGATCTCCACAGGGCTTGAGTTTAAATCGATTATTGTAAAAGTCTTGACGCGCAGCTTCAACCTCAGCAAGTTCTTCAGGAGTGCCTTCATCTTCATGAAACTCCCATACTTGCCTTCCTGCAAAGTTGTTTGTACTGAATAAGTATGGGTCCTTCTCTCCCTCTCCTACCTTCAGCCTCCACATTTTGATCTCTCTGGCTCTCTCTCTCTCTCTCTCTCTCTGTGATCTCTAGTATCTGTCAAATTTAATTTATAAACGCAATGCACGTATATTATAAAGGAGAGGGAAGTCATGTACGTTGTTAAATTTGTTAGGTGAATTTGTTAAATTTGTTGTCCTTGAGATGCTTCCTTTTTTTAATTATTTCTTCATATTAAATAAGAATAAAATTGAAGCATTAATAAATTTTATTATAGGATTGACAAGATTTAAGAATTTTTTTTTTCAGTTTCAGTAAAACATATAAAAAATATATTGTAAATGATTAAAAGGGTATATATTTATAATTTTAAATAATACTAAATATATTGATGTTTTTTACACGAACTAGAAACGTCCACCAACTATGAACTACCTGAATATGTCAAATCAAATTAAACGTCATGAAAGATACATTGTGAACTTATTTATATGTCATTTTATTAAATTTTTTTTATGTAAATGTATAATTTTACTTTTAATTTATAATTGTGTAGGATTTATTCTCTTGGGATATTTTCATTTATAATTGTGTAGGCTTTATTATCTGGGATACTGTGTATATTTTTTAGGCGATAAGGTATTTGCATATTATGTATGTGTAAAGTTGAATAATTGTTAAATTTTAAGGTAGAATGGATGAGGTTTAAGATTTTCTTTGGTGCGTATAAAACTTGTCAAAAATAACTTATAAAGAATATCATAAGAGTAACTATGACATAAGATTGATGACTCAACAAAATTCAAAAATTTAATAGAATAGTTTATAGTTTTTTATGTGATTATATAAGGGTTTTAATCATAATTTTGATACTCTAAAATTGTTAGTATAAATAAAGGGAAATAATCTGAAGTTTCAAAAAAAAGAAATGTTCTGGAAAAAAAAAGGCTTCAAAACAAAGAAATTGCAGGAATTTGTTTAGAAACGAGCATAAAGCGAGGCAGTGCAAATAATAATAAAAAGAAAAATTAAATGTGGATCATTAGATCTTGATTCAATAGTCATAAAGGGAGTAAAGAATGAGGGTGGACAAGAAAAGAAAAGGAAAGAACCCAGGTCCAAGTTCGAAAGAGTGTACGTGAGAGATAGTTAATGAAAATTTATTGTAAAGAGATAATATGTAACATATATTTAATGAGTTTAAAAATAGAAAGATAAGCTTAAAATTTCTAACAAATAGGATTTATTCCTTATATTAAGGGACCTGACTTCTCCCATTTTATTTTTCGTCATCTCCCATCTTTTATACCCTTTATAACCATTGTATCAAGAAATAATGAACCACATTTAATATTTTATAATTTTTATTAAAGATGGGAGCTGATGGAAAAGAAAAGAAGAGAAGTCAAGTCCTATATTATGTACCACTCATATGAAAGAGAATGTTGTTTATTAAAAGGACCAGCAGAGAGAGTAATACTATATATAACATTAAAGTTTCATAGGGGCATAAGCGTGATTTTTCCTAAATTATATTATCCAAAAACTTAGTTAAGACTGATTAAAGATAATAAATATATACAAATTAAATTTATTTTTAAATAATTACAATAATAACAACAAAGCCTTATGGCCTTATCCTACTAGTTGAGATTGGTAACATTATGTTTTTAAATAATTAATTGAGATAAAAATAGAAAATGATAGTCCATTCACTCCTAATTTTGGAGTTAATAATTTATTATTATTTAAGTTAGTAATTTATATATAAAAAATGTGTTGGTTTTTTTTAAAAAAAATAAAAAACAACCTCGTAAATAGGCCAGGTTTGTAAGCCTTCGGGCTTGACTGTCTACAAATTAAATAAATATAATTATATTTATATCATATAAATAACACAATATTTATTATTTTTCATTCTTATATTCTAATTTCAAGTTATATTTATATAGGTTTTGATAGGCTCAAAGTGTACAAAACCAAGACCTACAATATAATGCCTTTTTAAAGGCCTACATTATAAGTAGGCCTTTAATTTATATAAGTTTTGATAGGCTCAAAGTGTACAAAGCCAAGACTTACGATATGAGGCCTTTTTAAATGCCTACATTATAAGTAGGCCTTTAAAAAGGTTTTAGGCTCAATCAAGCCTTATGAAGACTCGGGCTGACGACTGTCTACAAATTAAATAAATATAATTATATTTATATCATATAAATAACACAATATTTATTATTTTTCATTCTTATATTCTAATTTCAAGTTATATTTATATAGGTTTTGATAGGCTCAAAGTGTACAAAACCAAGACCTACAATATCTTTGCCTTTTTAAAGGCCTACATTATAAGTAGGCCTTTAATTTATATAAGTTTTGATAGGCTCAAAGTGTACAAAGCCAAGACTTACAATATGAGGCCTTTTTAAAGGCCTACATTATAAGTAGGCCTTTAAAAAGGTTTTAGGCTCAATCAAGCCTTATGAAGACTCAGGCTTGAGCCTAAAAAAAGGCCTGAATAAGCTCAGGCCTTTTGTCCCCATTATAGACTAAGGTCTGTTTAGCCAAAGCCTAGCCTAACCTAACCTATTTTCATACCTAATGTTGACTTTAGAATAGAATGCATATCACCTTCACCGAGGGTAGAATATTAAATGGACAGCTGTGGCAATATTTTTATAGGATATTAAATTTCAACGGTTAAAATTGATTTAACAGTGTAAATAAAGAAGTGGAGAAGAGTGGACGATAAGGAAAATGGAGAGGCCTTCCTCCCATTTAATTGTTAGTTAATCAAGAAAAATAACAAACATAAATTCAACAAAATACAAATAAATATTATTACCATATTAAAAATTTATACACTTTGATTATTAGCTAATTAAAAATTTTCATATGAGTACCAGCCATATTAAAAAATTTTACCGATTAAATCTCTGAAATTAAAGATAAACTATAAGAGATCAAAAAATTTATTTTAACTAAATAATATATCTTTGATCATATATTGCTGGCAATAACACAGGTAAATAATTAAAAAATATTACATTTATTTCAATAATAATTTATTAAATATTGATTCTTTAATATATTATAATCTAAATATTATTATTTACAAATGGTTCTTACACTAGTTACATTTCTAAAGCTAGGCCGAGGAGGATATATAAATTTTGAAGAAAAACTTATAAATAACCACACTATAGTAATTTAATTATAACTCAGTCAATTAAAAAAAAAAACATATTTACTTATAAATCTTGAATACATCAATTTAGTTTTAAATTTATAAAGGAAAAATTATCAATTTTTGAGGAAACTTACAATTTATCACATTATTTAAATTTACACAGTGTGAAAAACAAGAATGCGTTTAGGTAACATCAAATCCTTAATTACACAACACGACCGCGGTTCTCTCTCTCTCTCTCTCTCTCTCTCTCTCTGAGATTATCGTTTGAAATCTGGTTCGTACTGTCTCTCCCAACAAAGTAGGTCTTACATTAAGTACACCCGCTTTGTTTGTTTTTATTAGTTTATTTTAAACAATTTGTTTTTTATAAAGTAAATATGTAAGAAGAGTTTATTTAGGTAAACTGTAACTAAAAGCACTTATTTTAAGTAATCCCAAACCCCATGTTGTTTTAAAGTTTCCGGCTTTCAACAAAATATGGCTTATGTAGTCATTCTTCACTAGTCTATATGTAATTATAATAAAAAGGATTAAATTTATCATAAAATTCAAATAATTTCTATTATTACTTTTATTATTTGTATTAAAGGTAATTCCCACATCATATTAATGTATACTTTCTGTCATTACCCTTATTATATATATAAACGATGCCTTACTCTTCTTTTTCCCGAACATATATTTTTTTTTAACCTTTAATTAACACTTTCACAAAAACTTTAATCGCTTAATGTCGGAAAACTCAATTAAATCCCTTCTCAAGTTTGTGGCTTATCACGACAAAGTATAATTTATAATTTCAATAAGAAAATAAAACTTATATTTATAGTTAATCCAATATATTGTGATCAGGATCGCCCATCATATTGTCTACATCTAGCTATATGTCATGTTCATTATTCAACCATATAAGCTCTGTAATATCTTTTCTCAGTTTCAACGACTATAACTTTTAATAATCTCTTGAGGAGTGCTCTCATATATGTTTCTGATCATATTTATTAGTCGCTTATAACATATTTTATGTAGACTAAGGAATGATGAATAAAAAAATTTAGATGAGCAATATGTAAAATGACTTGATTGCATATAATATATATAAACAAATTTAATATTTTTAACTTTTTTTAGCATTGAAAAATTAATTAAATATAACTTATATTTAGGATGATTGTGACTAAAAATGAAGGAAGAATAAATGCATATAAAATCAGACATTTGATTATCGAGCCTCATACATCATTATTGTCAAACTCGTAGTTGACCCTCCAAGATTACTTTTTTTTTTTTTAATTAATGATTCTACCTTATTAAATCGAGTCTAATCATTGATAGACTCGTGTTAGTACTGTAAACTCGGTTAAATTCATGAGTTTACATACTTAGTTTACCCTTTTACGTTTCTAACTTATAAAAACTGTGTTAACTCACTATTAAATTCTTGTTAACTTTTTCAATTTGGTTATTCTCAATGGCTTTATATATGAATTTTATATAAATTTCTTTGTTAAATATGATAAGTTATGAACGTTGATAGATTTAATTTCAATTATTTGGATTTAAAATATATTTAAATAAAATTGTTGTTATTTTTATATTTTAATTATTTAATTATACACTATTAATATCTATTTAATGATAAAAGTAAACTCTTATGAGTTTAGTTTAGGATTCGAGTTTACGATACAAGTTTACAGCATTATCATGAATTTACTTAAACCCATTAATTTGAATTTGACAACTTTACCATACATAGACACTTTGCCACCTACTGGACCCTCCACAATTATTAGTATATTCAGTTCATTTCATCTATAAAATAGAAAATACTAACCATTAATTTATAATAATAAGTACGAGTACTTCACTTCTCTGGTCTTTTACTGTAGGACATTTTCCAAAGGTATTTTTGCTAAAAAGACATTTAATAGTTTTAATAAAAAAAGTAATATTAAATTTCTTTCACATAACACTAAGTTTAATAATGGTATGAAAGAAAGTAGAAATTAATATGATATTAGAGTTTAATATGATTAATGCGGGTAATATTGAAAATCACTTCAACTTTATGACAAATTTAATATTTTTAACTATTTTTACTAATATATGTAATTTGGTTAGAAGTTAACTGTATTTGGGATTAGAGAGCCCCCCCCCCCCCCCCCCCCCCCCACCAAAAAAAAAAAAAAAAAAAAAGAAGAAGCAGGAAACATGAACGAGGAATACATGATTATGTAGCTTAAGTTCTAAGGAGCAAGTGAAGTAAACAAGACGAAAAATAATAACTAATATAGAAAAAAGCAAAGAACAAAAAGCAAAATTACTAACATGGGTTAATTATCGGCGCAAGTTTTCGGAAATTTCTTTAATACTTTTAACTATTTTTACTAATATATGTGAATTAGTTAGAAGTTAACTGTATTTGGGATGAGAGAGAGTACATCTTTACCCAAAAAAAATAAAATAAAAATCAAAAAGCAGGAAACATGAACGAGGAATACAGGATATGTAGCTTAAGTTCTAAGGAGCAAGTGAAGTAAACAAGACGAAAAAGAATAACTAATATAGAAAAAAGCAAAGAACAAAAAGGGAAATTACTAACATGGGTTAATTATCGGCGCAAGTTTTTGGAAATTTCATTGTCTGTTGGTCGAAGGAATCGAAGAGAAAACATTTTTTGGACCAAAGTGGAAAAACATTTTATTATTCCATAGAAAATAAGAGAACAAACAGGCAAAAAGGTAGAGATGATGTCTTGAGCATTAATGGGCTACCTAATCAGTCTTCCTTTTTGCGCTTTAAATATTTCGAATGTTGAAAAAAAATAAAAAGATGCTTGAATCTTGTTGATCGCCAAATCATACTTGTAAATGAAACTTAATTAAAGTGATTGATTTAGATGAGGTTATCAATGAGAGGTTGAATAAAAATTGAGTTGTTGAAGAAGTTAATACAAGTTTAAGGGTGAGTTAACATGATTTTGTAAGCTGAAAAGTAAAAACGATAACCTAGGTATATAAACTTGTGGGTTTAACTGGTTTATAATGATCATGAGTTTACTAATGGCTCGACTCGATTTTGTAAACTAATAAAAATGCTAAACTTTAAGAGTGATGAACTCGTGAGTTTGACAACAATATTTGGATCTCCCTATCTTGGTTCTAACCTACCTACCTTGTGCTATTTAATATTTATGAGGGGAAATTGTGGGTTGGTTTCATATAAGTAAATTAACGACTAATAGGCATATTTAAATTCGATTATTATGGACCCAAAAGAAAATTGACTAATTACAAAAATAATTACTAAATCTTTTTGCAAATTATTTTACGATATTTATGAGTAAAATTTAAAAATTTAAAATTTATCCATTGTGGTTTTTTTGCACAAGATCAACAAAGGAATTAGTAGTAATAAGCAAATCCAAAGGAATTATTTTACGACTATTGTGAGTTGGGTAAATAGTAAATATTGTCACTGTTCAAAATATTCTTAGATGGGATTTGGACGGTCGAGATTGAGTATTTTTTATATTTGGAAAAAATTATTTTAATGGATACATAATTAAAACAAAGATAATCTTTCAATAAACATATTTTTTTTTAAATGATTTTTTCATTTAAAAATCAGCGAGTTAAAAAAATAAATGCGGACCATCCGGATGAGAAGAGTTCCTCTTACTCATCCAAAAGATAATTAGGGAAATTGGTTCTGGGAAATTTGTTTGAGGTGTATATATAGGGATAGAAATATAAATATACAATTTTGCAAAAAAAAAAAAAAAAAAAAAAAAAAAAGAAAAATAGATATACTGATATACATAGAGCTAGGTGAGAGAGAAAAATGAGGTGGAAGCTAATTAATGAAGGAAAAGGGGAGGGATAATACAATTCCATTTTCTCCCAAATACTTCAAATTAATTAATTCCCACACACACAGACCTACTAATGAAAACCAACGTTAAAGGTATTAAATTTATTGAGCTTGATGTTTCAATGATTCTTTATATTATGCTTTTAAATGGGCCCCCTCCCCTACTATGTTGTAGGAAAAAAAAAAAAAAAAAAAGACCTACTAATGAAAAATAGTTAAAGGTATTAAATTTATGTCCTTAATGTTTCAATGATTCTTTATATTATGCTTATTAAATATACTAAATCCTAACGACATAAGTAATAATTTCTAATGTATCTTATTATCCTTATTAGATAATGAGCGCGTTATATAAAAAAATTTAATACTCCTTGAAATTAGCCTATCCTCTGCTAAATCATGAAATTAACCTACTAAACTCCCTACAGTTTCTCTAATCCCATTTCAACTATTTGATGGTTATTTATCAAGTGAGGTTCCCTGTATCAATTACGTCCTTAAATTGAATTGGATTTTATTAAGATATTGATATTCCTATGATATTGCTAATTTATTTAAGAATTTATAGTTTAAAATTTATAAATTTTGGTATTTTCATTTTTATAAAATTATTTTTAGGTGCTTCTGGTTTGTTTAGGCTTTTTTCCCAGTGAAAATTCACATATTTTTAAAACAAATACATTATAAGATTTTTTTTTAAAAAAAATAATCAAAATCTAGAAAGATACTGGAGAGAAGTTAATTTAACTTGGGTAACTTTTGAGATAATCTAATGTGTACGGGGAGAAAATCATAAAAAAAATATTGAGTTATATATGTATACATGTATATATATGTACATATATATATATATGAGAAAAACACTTCTCATATTGTAGGAGAAGTGTTTTCTCATGTCACACACACATGAAATGGGGAGACCCATATATATATATATATATATATAATGTTATATATATATGTGGGTCCCACCATTTCATGTGTGTGTAGGAATCTTCTTCTTCTTATGCAACATGAGAAGTTTAAACCCCTATATATATATATATATTCATCAAAAGATACTGGAAACTAATCCTCAAATAGTTAATTTCGTTATTAAAAATTCATATTTTAATTTTTTTTAATCTTTGAAAGTATTTAGTATTTTTAACTTTCTTTGTAACATCCCAATTTTTGAAAGCGTTTTCACGGTATCTTGATCGAGTTGAGCATCGGAAGTAAATAGTATTGAAAAGTAAGCGATAAATATCCCTTTGTAATGTATGTGCTTCTAACAACGTTACAATTTTTTTCAAATGTCGATATCGTAAAGTACATGTCAATAGGACTTTCTCCAGCCGGTTCCTACATCTGTTGCTTACCCTTGTCTTCGATCCTATTTACTCCGGATCTTGAAGCTATGGTAAGAGCTGAGGTTCAATACCCATTGAACCTCAGGTAACGGTTAACCTCATATTCATGTACAATTATGTATGACAGTTATCTCATGACATCACGGCTATGTTCACATATAAAAAGTAATAACAACACGGCCACCGCATATGAATGTTATTATAGTCCGCACTATTCACCGGTGCCACGGTGTACATCCGTGTCCTCGCGCTAGGAAAACTCAACGGCGTTATCATGACTATAACCCGTATAAAGCTGTATGTGTATGAACAATTCTTTTAAAAACAGAGTCACGGTCTATGAACATATCTATCACATATAGATATACAAGTAAACATCGAGTTAGTGTTAAGACGCGTCCGTACCTTCGTCGGTGTTGTCGGTACGTTGACGGTCGGGCGGTGATCACGCGTATCCTATAATGGTAATATCGTATTTATTAATTTACAAATAATATCCTACGAGATATCCTAGCCACTAATGACTATTTTGCCCTTGCAACATTTATTTTTCACCTTGTTTCCTCAAAATTCGTAGAACAACGCTGGTACAAATCTGGGCAGCATTTTGTCTAACTTTGAAAAATCATAATTAATTCTAAAAAAATCAAAATGAGGATCTGTAAAATTTCTTGGAATCTTTAGGATGTCTAGTTTCAATTAAAAATAATCACTATTGCCCAGATTATACAAATCACTCCCAGGTTTAAAGTTTTGAGCCTCTGCCCAGAAATTTTCCAGAAATTCGTAGCCCAACTTTGAGAAATTTTATCTCCTTATACAGAACTCATTTTGACATGTTCTTGATATATTTAAAAAGCCCTATATGTCTATTTTAACCATGAATTTTCTAAGAATATTTTGAACATATTTTCAATATGAAATTCTGGCGTTTTCATCACTGCCTCCAGAAATTCCCAAACCGATGAAATTTCGCGTAACTTCGTTACTTTGATGATTTTCTTCCAGAAATTTTTCTATATGAACTCCCCCATCATTTTTTTCGAAATAAATCCAATTTTGACCATAAAAACATGTAAATAAAATTATCCTAGCATATTTAGGATCTAAGCTACTTTTATCTAAGAATTTAAGAACTAAAACTCAAAGAACTTAAAGCTAGAGCTAGAGAACTTACCAAGAACTTTGCTCCTTCTTTCCTCAAGGCTCTCACTCTCACTTTCTCTCTATATTTCAGATGTTGCTTTGTGAATTGGTGAGGAATTATGAAGACCCCAACCCCTATTTATAGTAAAATTCCATGACACTATTCACACCTTTTCATCTTGGATATACACCCTTGGATTTAAGTTAATTGGAAGCACAAATCCTAGCCCTCCAAGCTCTCAAATCTGACCCCCTTCTCTCTCTCCTTAATCCTCTTCCATTTCCATTAATTGTTCTATCCCAAAGTACCATATCCTCTTCCAAACACTTTTGCAAAATATCCTACTACTTCTTGGCTTTCTCTAGAATTTCCTACCACTTCTATTGCTAGAATCACTAGATAAAAATTCATTTGGGGACCTTAATGAAGTTTGATTCCGATTCCCTTTTTGGTTTTGAACTCTTGAGATTTTTGGCTTTAATTAGAGACCATAATCTCTCATTTTCTCAATTGGACATAATCATCAAAAGTTGAGGAAATGACTTTGATTATAGTCAATCTCAAGCTTGAATTTTGCTTGTTAATAATCACTTCTTACATTTGATTTTTGATCAATGGATCTCAAGATACAATTTATTTTGTATAGATTTCCCTTTGATTAAGTCTTGATTTAATCCTATTGATTAATCTAATTATCTTATGTGCAATTTTCTCATTGGATATCAATTTGACTTTCTTTCTTGATTTTTCTCCCACCAATTTATCCTCTTCCATGGTCATTAAGTCTCTTAATTAAAAGTACATTATCCTCTTCCATTATTTATGACTTGCATGTGCTCAACTAGCTTGAGTAATTCTTTTAATTGATTACTTCAATTTCTTTATTCAGTTTTTTGTGTGTAAAAACTGTGCACCTCCCTCTTTTCTCTTCAAATTTTGTGTTTTAATTACTTTATACTCATCTAGAAAGAATTCTCTCATTGGTTAATTTTTACTTCACAAGGATTACACTTTATGATACTTAATTAGGGCCTTAGGATTTATCTTTATGCTAGTCTTGGGTTTTTATTAGCCTTTGATCACTAATTAATCTCATACATTTCTTAATTATGCCTTTTTAATTTAATTATTAATTAATTACGAAAATTAGCATAAATATTTTAATGTTTGCAAATAACTACCCAAATATTCTTCTAGTGTAATTTTAATTGCCCACTAATTATTGGTAATTGCCTCTTAATTGTCCAAGTGTTTTGATAATTCTTTATGGCCTTTTATGAATTAAATATGAACTAGGTATTAATCATAAGTTATTAGAGAACTTAGTCTCTTAACAAATTATGAAAATTGGTGCTTAAGCCCCTTTGATTAATTGTGAAGTCTTGCACAATTTATTTAATTTAGTGAAGATTTAGTTGGTCTTTAATTGCCATTGATTTCTCTAAATTTATTTAGGTGTTTTCACAACACTTTCTTGCTCCTTTAAATCCTACATGAACCATAGCTTAATATGGTATTTATTATATTTTATGGTATTTTATGATGCCTAACAAGATAAATTAAATCATTGGTTATCCTATTCTTAAGGAAAAATTACCTAGAAAAATAGAATAAACACATCTCAAAATTTGAGACCACATATTCACCTATTTTAAATAGGATCTATTTGTATTTAAGACAAATAAGAAATTTTGGGTATTACATTCTTGGTATTGAAGTTTTGAGAAGCAAGAAAGGCATCCTTTTAACTTAGAGGAAGTATGTTTGTGATCTGTTAAAGGAAACTGGAAAATTTGGTGCTCCACCAAGTAGCATTCCCATGATTTCAAATCCGTTTTTGGATCTTAATGATAGTATTTTGATAAACTTCCTAATGACTTGAAGAAGAAGATTGATCTAGAAAAACTAAAGCCATTTGCATCTCTTGTTGAGAGATATAGAAGACTCATTGTGTTGGTTATGATTAAGTTTTGATGATGTTTTATATAGATGCCATTATTGAAAGCAAAAAGATCGAGTAATATAGTTATCTCCTACATTGACTAACTACTATGTTTAATGTAGATTAGTTCAAGTTGAATCATAGATATTAATCAAGAAGAAGAGGAGATGAAGAAGGTATAACTTGAGAGAATGATGAGCTCAAGTTAAATGATGAAGAATGATCAAGTTGGGAGATGGAGGAAGGAAGAACTTGCTGAATGGAATGAAGATATCATTATTCAAGTTCTTATATTGATGCTAGAAGTCTCCAAGATCATATGGAAGTTGGAATGACTCAATTCTATGTTAAAACAAGCAAATATAAGGTTTAGGACGAGAAAACTCGAGGTTTGAGTTCAAACCTCGAGGTTTGATTGTCTTCAGCATCTCTGGTGTCTCTGGACTAGCAAACCTCGAGGTTTCAGTCAAAACCTCAAGGTTTCAGTCAAAACCTCGAGGTTTCAAGCAAAACCTCAAGGTTTAAGCACTAATAAGCAACTCTGGTATACTCTGTTTCACGTTCAGCTTGGGCGACGTCTGGTAATTTGATGATATCTCTTAAACCAGAAATCAGATTGAAGCGAAATCAGTGGTATATGAAACTATACTCCCAATGCGTCCTTTTGATATAAAATTCAAGTCCAAAGGAGTTCAGATCAAGGAGCTATGATTTTTACAAGTTGCCACAAGAATCAACGTCACAGTCCAGACCCACCTTTGGTATTTTGGGTGTATCTCACAAACGGAAAATCCGATTGAGCTGAAATCAGTGGCATATGAAATTAAACTCACATAGATTTCCATCAAGACTTGAATGGACCAAAATGGAGTTCAGACCAGGGACATATGGCCTTCAAAAGTTGACAGTCAATTCAGGACATCGCAAAAACGCTGGTCAAGAACAGCCTTCATTCATCGGATCATAACGGACATAATACAATGAGTTTGGAGCTGATTCTTCTTGCATTGGATTCTTACCTCGAGCTTGGACATGTAAACTTGAGTTTGAGATTGGCCAAGAATTTTTCAAGTTTTCTGAACAAAGCAAAACCTCCAGGTTTATGGGAAACCTCCAGGTTTGAGCACAAATGGTGTTTCCTCAAGTTTCTCAAAATTATGAGAAACCTCGAGGTTTCGGACAAACCTCGAGGTTTGTCAAGAGAGGATATGAGTTTTCCAAGTTTTCAAAACCTCCAGGTTTTCTCTCAAACCTCCAGGTTTCTGTTTTGGCGCAAAACTGAGAATTTTGAAATTTAAGTGAAACCTCGAGTATTGGTGAAAACCTCGAGGTTTCTGAATCCAGAGAGCAAACGACTTTTCACTGTCTTTGAAAACCTCCAGGTTTCCAGAGAAACCTCCAGGTTTGCTCTTGTCGCGATTTTGCAAGGTTTCACATTCAAAGTGAAACCTCGAGGTTTCTGAGAAAACCTTGAGGTTTTGACACACAGAGAGGGTGATGCTTTTTGCTATTTCGAAAACCTCCAGGTTTGAGAGCAAACCTCAAGGTTTCATCACAGATCCAGAATTTCAAATCTGACGAATTTGGAAAACCTTCTTATTTGATCTTGATACTTCATATCATTATTCTCTAATGATCCTAGCTATGTTTAATCAATTTGTTAGTGAGTTTCAGATGATCAAAGTGAAGGATTAGAAGCAAATCTTCAAAATATCAGATTTGTGTCAGAACATCAAAAGTTGTGCAAAAGTTCTAACGGCTAGTTTCTAACGGCTATATTTCTTTATCCAACAGTCATTGAATCTTCTCAACGGTCATATATTTATCTCTACCTATAAAAGAAGAAGCATTCAAGGTTGATAAGAGTGAGCTTGCACTATCAAGATGCCAACACTCGAATTCATCATCTTTCTCATACACACTGTTTTTCAATGCTTACATAGTTCATCATAGAAAGTGAAATTATTTGTAATGCACTTCGGTGTTTATCTTATTCGCTTCGAGAGAGAAGATTCATTATAAACATTCTATCCGTTTATTTGAGAGTTACTCAAGATTGGGTGATCTTGAGAGGGAAACGATTGTAACCTTACATTGTGTAAGGGGAGTATCTCGGTGAGAGATTTGGCTTCACAAGTGCCTGGGTGAACTTGTGGTTTGTAAAGGCTTCTCTTGTGCCTGGATTAAACAAGAGGATAGTGGATTGAAAATCTCAAGTGGAGCTTGAGGACTGGACGTAGGTCAAGGATTGGACCGAACCAGGATAAATCTCAGTTTGCATATTCTCTTCCCTTCTCTCTTATATTTCCAGCATATATGTTTGAATGACTGTCTATTGTTTTATGACTCTTTATTGTCATACAAACTCATTTTACTGAGTTGCAAAAAGATTTTGAAAGTTCCTAAGTTTTTATACTTCACCCAATTCACCCCCCTCTTGGGTTCAGCCGGTTCTTACATTTGGTTGGAAAGCTGAATTATCTGACAGTAACTCATCCTAATATAACCTTATCGGTTAGTGTACTCAAT
Organism: Acacia acuminata; assembly: GCA_019022655.1. NCBI lineage: Eukaryota > Viridiplantae > Streptophyta > Magnoliopsida > Fabales > Fabaceae > Acacia > Acacia acuminata. Next base: position 1,015,060 of record JAFJYI010000036.1, read on the forward strand.
CAATTCATGGCATCTACAACAGTGGCACAATGAGAAGCCTTGGGGCATATTTTACATTATTTGAAAAGTTCCCTATGTTGTGGCATTCTCTATATAGATTATGGGCATACTGAAGTCGAGTGCTTCTGTGATTCGAATCATGCAGGATCTAACGTCACAAGATGGTTCACCACGGGGTACTTTGTATTTTTTGGGGGTGTAATATCCTGAATTTTGGATCTTGAACCTATAGGATAAGCCTGTTATAGACAGACGACTAGATCCAGTTTAGAAAGTGTGATATTAAATTTTGGAAATATTATATGGAATTTTCATCAAGTCATTAGTAGATGATAATTATTCTCTAACATTAATAATTAATGTAAGAGAAGGATGAGGAATTGTTCATAAAATCTTAGTTAAATAAATTTGGTCATGGACAATTCAAGAGAGTGGATGACAATGGAAGTCAAAAACAAATATTCTTTCCCTTTCATTTATAATTATTTCGGCCAAGGGAAAATAAAAGGAAGAAGGAATGTTCTCAAATATGTAAAATAGACATTTGTTTGTGCTAAATGTCAAAGTAGTAATGCAAGAATATTGGTCATATTTGAAGACAAATTTTGAGGTTAAAAGAGGCCTAAGATGTTCGGCCAAAACAAGTTAAGTAGAGGACAAGAAGAATTTTTGTGATGGAAGACACATGGTAAGTTAATAAATTCATGAGATAAAGATATTTGACTTTAGGTAACCAAAAGATGAAATGCCTACATTATAGGATGATATTAAGTTGGCCTAATGTATATAAGTCCAAGAGCATAAAAAACCCATAATATTCTTCTTGAGTAAGCATCAATTTCGGACAAGCAAGGTCAAACAGAGACAGGAGGAATTTTCAAGAAACAATGCAACATGGCAAGGTGAGAACTTGCAAATAAAAGATATCTTTGACTTTGGAAATTTAATCAAGATAATATTGCATCATCAAATGGTTACATGATGGCATATTGTCTTATGGTATACATAAAAAAAAAAAAAAAAATTGCACAACAAGCTTCTTGAATAAGCTTGATCTCGGCCAACACCAAGGGAGAAGAAGACAAATATATTTATGACATATATGAAGCAAAAGTCAACATACCAAACTCTAGAATGACAAATGGCACCAAGGGGATGGACTTATATTGATTTTGAAGGGAATATTTGGAGACTTCATTCTATGATATTTTGAAGCATAAATTCCTTCCTCCATAAGCCTCAATTTCGGCCAATCAAGAGGGAGGAAGATGACAAATACTTATCTTGCATAAGTTGATTCAAAAATCAACTTAATTAATCTTAAAGTGCCAAGTGTCTTCAAGGGAATGTAAGTTAACATTATAAGGGATATTGGGACACCTTATTTAATGGAGTATGAAGATCAAGAATTCTTCCCCTACAAGCCAAAATTTTCGACTAGAATTGGAGCAAGGAAAGGAGAGCACAATTTTCACATGTTATGATCCAAAAGTCAAAGGAAAAACCTAGAACTAGCCACTTATCTTCATGGGGGTTTAAAGTCAACTTAATGAAGGATATTTTAAGACCTTATTTGATGACTTTTTGGCTGATTAAATCATCCTCCCATCAGCCCCAAAAAACGTGCAGAAATGAGAAAAAAAGATGAAGCAAAGTCTTGTATTAATGATAAGAAGCCAAAGTCAAAAACTTGGAGTTGAAGCCAACTAATTTGTACTAAAAGTTAAACCAAAGGACACATGAAATGAATTAGTTTTCTCCCAAAAAATGGATCAGATTTCGATGACCATAAATGAACCAAGGAAAAGCCAAAAACTTGGAGAAAAAGCAAGGGAAAGCAAGTCAAAACCCTAGGGACCATTGGACATTAGTTTGCTTGGATATTGCACATGGTTAATGAAGTTTATTAAAGGACCCATCAGCCCTTATTTGGCTGACACAAATCGTTCCAAAGAAAGAAAAGAGAGTATAAGAGTGAGTTCACATACAAGAGGAAGAAGAAGGCACACACATTGAAGATTAAGGCAAGTAGGTGTCGTTTTGGTTAAACAAGCTTTCTACCTTCTTCAATCGTTTATCTAATATTCTTATGAATTTTTTATGCTCAAGGATGACTCTGTTCAATGGCTCAAAGAAGAAGAAATCCAAGTGGAACCAAGACACAAAAGGAGTAAGTCACTAGCATAGCCTGTTGTGACTTGTGTTTTGGAATTTTGAGTAATTTCCATAAAAAGGGCTGATTAAAAGAATAATGTTTTGGTAAAAAGAGGCTCTGCCCTAGCTATGAAAAGAGGTTATTAAATGATTAAGGTCACATTTACGGTACTAAAACAAAGATTAAGCTAAGTAACAAAGGAATATGAGGCTTAAACGAAAGTTATGGTTATTGTTCAAAATTTAAGATTTTTTTCCAGCAGGGTATACATGAGTTTATGATGTGATTTTGATGGTCCCAAAATGTTTAAAACAAAATTTCATATGGGTCCAAGTGGTAAACATAATTTTAGAACTCAAAAACCCTAAATTGCAAGTAAAAGTGAATCTGCCAGGTTCAGCAAATTTTGGGCAGTCGTACTTGAAACATGGTTTTAAAATAGCAGATGAAGTCAAATGCCCATGAAAATTTATAGTCTTAAAGTAGACATATGGAGCTTCATTGTGGTATATAATTTTGTAATTTTTTGAGATGTTGACTGAGAAAAATGAATTTTTGAAAATAGCCCAAAAACTTGGATTTTGCGTTTGACCAGTGAGCAAAGTTTTTACACAAAAACATCCTGCAAATTTTTGTGACCTCTGTAAGTATTTTTAATAAAAACTACACACATCAATGGTTAAATAGAAACTGGAATAATGCCAAAAGGATTTTTATAAAATTAATTATGAATTTTTGAAGTTAAGATATATTTTCTGGAATTTTTGAAAAATGGGCGAATTTCATAGAATTAAGAGAAGAGTTTGCATAGGTGAATAAAACGATATTCATTTGCTTGATTTAGGGTCCACACGTGTTCGGATAATTTACAAGCACCAGGAACATTTTTATAAAATTTGGGACAAGTGCTAGGTAATAATTGTTTACTCGCATATTCTATGTTACTTTGTATGTTTGTAGTGCCATAATTGAGGAACATGTCTCGGATATGTGTTTGGACTGTAGGGCCTAGTAGACTGTGTGTCATTGGGTCGCTATTATAGGGCCTAGTGGATTGTGTGTCCTTGGGTCACTACCGAGCCTGTGCTGCATTCAGTGTAGTTAGGGTTTGAGTCCTTAGCTATAGTTTTTTTCCTAGCGTTGTGGAACTATGGTCTATGTTTATAGGCTGGCCAGAGTGATTGTATGTTCTGAATGCATGTGGTATGTTTACTATTGTTGTTGTGATTTTCCTAATTATAGATTGCATACATGCACTACATACATATTGTATATGAGTTTAACAGTTACTCTGAGATTCAATTTTGAACTCCAGACCGTGTTAAAGATACAGGTATTTCTAACTGAGTTGATTTGGAGATTAAAGGTAAGGGCATGGAGCTTGGGATTGAAGAAATAGGGGATGCCCTATCTACCTTTGTATTTATTTTTTTGGATAACTGCATATTTTACTTATAGCCTAACATTTACTTTGGATCATTGCACCCTAACCCTATGGGGACTATTTACTATTTAACATTCATGCTTTTACCAGTATTACATATTCGTCTAAACCGATCATATGCTTTGCTGCATAACACTATGATGTATGTGAAAATGGAATAATTAACTAAGGGAGAGGTAATAAATAAATGGGATCCCTCTAACCTGCCACTCGAGAGGGCGAGGCCGGTAGGGGTGTAACAGGTGGAAACTTGATATCTTGGAGAAGGAAGGTGTTTTGTCAAAATCAAGTGCAAAAGTAGAATACAAAGCCATGTCACAATCCGTACAAGAATTGAGTGGGTATTTCAACTCATAAAGGAAATTGGCATCACCATGGCGTTACCTACGAAACTATGGTGTGACAATAAAGAGCACTCTATATAGCATCGAACTCTGCATTTTGAAATCGACTGTCACTTTAATTGTGACAAGATCAAAGAGAATGTTGTATCTTAGGGCACGTGCATCAAACGACCAGCTGAAAGATCTTTTAACAAAAGCCTTAAATGGCACGCGGCTTGAGTATCTTTGTAACAAGTTGGGCATGATCAATATATATGCTTCAACTTGAGTTTAATACCTCAAAATTCACATTCATAATAAATCTTATGTTTTGATGAATAAGTAGTATATAATGAAGGTGAATATGTGTTTCAAGTCATTGTAATTTACTAATTGTAATTTTAGGCAAATTTCACTTGGAATTAATTAACAAAATGCAAAATGTAAGACTAAGAATAGGGATCATATAATATGATAAAACTAACACAAAAAATAATGGTTATTTTATGACCAAAGAAGACAAGAAAATGTTATAGAAATACTTAATTAAATTAAAGGAAGTTAGCTAAAACTAAGGGGCACCTAAACTTGCACTAATTAAGATTAATTGCATAATTCTTCAACATGATCAAAGGCAAATTAAGATCATCCTAGATGGGGCTGCTATTTCGAAAATATCAAGAGCCTAAAGGGATGAAATTAAGTTTGCTAATAATCTTGGTTAAGTAGCAAACCAATTAACCTATGACATTTGTGATAAAAGGACAATTAAGCACATGATTAAGGGGATAATTAGGCTTAATCAAATCAGCCCAAAAGTCAACAATTGTAGCGGGCCTTGTTGAAGCAATGAGAGCCAAGTATCTTAAGATAATATCTCAAGTAATTAAGCCTAAATCTCCATGTAATCTTTTTGAACAATCCTTCATGTAATTTAACTAACCAATGGCAAGAGTAATTAGAGGGCATCTAAGCACTTGATTAAGAAGGTAATTAAACTTTGTTAATTAGCTTTGAAAAGTCAACAATTGAAACTAAGATCAATCATTGAGATTGTTGCACATGTAATTCAATCCAATGGTCCTAATTAATCCTATAATTAACCTTAGTCTTCATGAAATTAAATTGGCCAATTAGAAGCTTGAACATAGGATCCTAGGCACATAGAAAACACATTTCAAGAGCCAAAAAAGGAGAGGGGTGGCAGCACAACAATGAAGGGCAAGGAGATGAAGGTCCATAAAGTGATAATGAGATCAATGGATGAAAGGAAAGATGGAGTTTTGATTTACCTTGCTAATTACCATTTTAACCCTTGAATTTTCCCTATAAATAGGAAGCACCTCCCTTCATAATTCTTCACACCAAAATCAGGATAACATATCTGATTGAAAGATTGAGAGAGTGGGGAAAATTCATAGGAAGCAGGAAGAAGAAGGAGCAAAGTTTTTGAGGTTAATTCTCTAGTTCTAACTTTGGTTTTTAGTAAAGTTGCAGTTTTAATCTAGTAAATTAGGAAATAAATTACTTTACATGTTTTTAGGCCTCCATTGCATTTAAAATGCTGAATGAGTTGGAATCAATAGGGTCGAGTGGTGAAAGTTGGAAAAAATCCCAGATTTCAGTCTTTTTGGAGTGAGTCACATTGTGGACGTCATTTTATATGGAAAATGATCTTTAAAGATCATGAAATTTTCCAGGCATGAAGTGGATATCCTAGGATTTCTATTGATATAAAATAGGTAATCTTTTAAGTTCTGTACAAGGAGATACAAATTTGTGAAGTTAAGCCATTTTTCGGGAAGTCGGTGGTAAAAGAAATGAAAAATGGGAATGATCTGGGTATTTCGAGTTTGAGGCATTATTTTTACAAGAAAAAAGACATGTCAACGGTCATTTGGTATTGGAAGCACATTGATTCGATTTTGTAAAATTAATTATGATTTTTCAAAGTTAGAAATACGGCGAAATGCCAAAATTTCGTTTTTAAGGAAATGTGAGGGTATCACTAGTACAAAAAAGCCTTTTAAGACCGGACAAAAAAAACCTCATAAGACCGGATCTCGGAACCGGTCTCGTTGCGGGAAGTCTTAAAAGTAGGTTATTTTAAGATTGGAATGAACGACCGGTCTTAAAAAAAATTGTTTGTAGATCGAACTTTTGAAATATCCGGTCTTAAAAGTGTTTCAAAATAAAAAAACTCAAATGAAACAATTGGTCTCAAATCACCAGATCTGGAAACATTTTGAATGTCCCTCCGTCATCAACAACAAAGAACCAAGAGAAGATTGGAAGCATCAACAACAAGTAAAACAAAAAAGATGATTACAAAGTCCAGAAATAAGAAAAAATAACAAGAAACAGAAATCATTCACCATGGAAATCGAATTTGAATCAATATAAAATCAGAGGTGAAATTGAAATCCAGATCTATAAAAAAAATTTGCAAGCTTAAAGCAACCAAATTTGAGCAGGATCCTCTTGTTGGTGTTAGCAAAGCTTCAAGCAACCAAAATCGAGGTCTAGATCTGAGTAGGAGCGGTCAAGGTAGGAGTAAATAGACTTAAGCAAGAAGAGATCTGGGTTTGATTTTAAGATGGATCTGTGCGAAGGCAGCGTGAGAGGAGCCATAGATCGAAGAGGAAGGAGTCGTCGTCGTCCAGAATCCTCAAAGTAGTATGCTTTTGCCATTGCTGAGGATTGGAGTCGATGCCATCGCAAAACCTTCGAAGCATCTCGCCAACATTGCTAAGGATTTATCGTGTGGCTCTTGGGATGACTTACGAAGATTGCAAGTAGGTTAGAGGAAGACGATGACATTCTTTGAGGATTTGACTCGTGAGGCTCTTGGGACATTCATTGAATCTATAACTAAGCAAATGTTATATCACCAAGAAGACAAAGCAGACTCACGGACTTAACAGGTTTAGCAAATTTAGCTTTTTTTATTTTTTATACACTTTTAAGATCGGTTTTTTGAAACAACCGGTCTTAAAAGTGTTCTATATATTTACGAAATTGCCACCGGTCATACTTTTTTTCCTACACTTCTAAGACCGGTTGTTTGAAACAGCCGGTCTTAAAAGTATACTTTTAAGATCGGGTCCTTTATAAACCAGTCTTAAAAGTGTTCTATATATTTACGAAATTGCCACCGGTCATACTTTTAAGACTGGATCCTTTATAATCCGGTCTTAAAAGTGTTCTATATATTTACGAAATTGCAACCGATCATACTTTTAAGACTGGATCCTTTATAATCCGATCTAAAAAGTTCTCTATATTTACGAAACTGCCATCGGTCATACTTTTTAGACCGGATCCTCTATAATCTGGTCTAAATGAGGCGGTCTTAAAGCTCTTTTTTGTACTAGTGTATAATTGGAATAACAAATCTACCAAGGGTTAAAAGGTCAATAGTGGCTAAGATATCTTTTAGGATATTATTTATAAAGAAAATAATGCGGTAATAATATTATAGGATATCCAAGAAGTCAGGAATCAGTACCGAAAGGAGAACGTACCGCCAGCTACACAGACTAAGGTATACACTACTACAAAAAGTGGATATTACTTCCCTAAAAGACGTCCTTATTTTAAAAAGGGAAGTAAAAAGTATAGGTAGTGACATTTTCGTAATTATTTAGCTGAATTTTGAGACTTTTAGGACGCCTAAATTAAATTTAGGCGTCCTAAAACATATTTAGGATGCCTAAAATTAGTTTTTTGGTGCCAGGAAATTATTTTGCATCCTAAAATTAAAATCAGGATGCCAAAATGAAATTTTAGGCGTCTTAAAATATATTTAGGACGCTTAAGCTCCTCCTAAAATAGGAGTTAGGGCACCAAAAGGGAAATTTTTAGCGTCTTGAATAAGAAAGAGTCAGAACGCCAAAAATGCTTTAATTATTTTAAAACTCGTGCCTATAAACCTATCTTCATACTCTCACTCTCACTCTCATTCGCGCATCTCTGTATGCCTTCACTCTCACTCTCGTCCTAAAACCCTCGCTTACTTACCGTCAGTCTTGCTCAGGCATCGTTGGTCTCACTCGTTCGCCGTCGGTTTCGCTTGCTCGCCGCCGGTCTCGTTCACTCACTCGCTGCCGCCCGGTCGCTCGCTGTCCAACCTCTCCACCATCGTTCCAAAACATGGAAGGCCCCAATGCGAACAGGCTTTGTAAAGCTTTGTTAATGATGGGTACTCTCGTCCTTTTCAATTTTGCCTACTCGTATTGTTTTGCATTCTCTGTTTCCTTTCTTGCTTGCTCGTCGAGACGTCAACAAATTCTACTACGAATTTTTGTGATTTTGTTCCACATCGATGGACGCGTTCAGTTCTTTTTTCAGCTCTCAATTTTATTCCAAAAATCACCAGAATTATGATACTCCCAAGAACTTCCGTAATATTTTTTCGGTCGTCCAGAACCATGTTAAACAAGTTTGTTTGTTTTTATTTTTGGGGGTCTTTTTTGCTTTCTAATATGCTATTAGGGTTCTCGTTTGTATTCATGCATCGTGATTTAGATTGACATGGGTTGGGATCATGAACATCTGAAATCATGAGTTAGGGTTTCTTTTGTATTCATGGAAGAATTTTTAAATTTTGGTTTCCGAGTCTTGTTTGTGTGTTTAGTTTATTTTTTCTTAATTAATTTCCTGATTCTTTTACATTTATGGGATTGTTAGGATTTTGCACTGAATCAAATGATTTAAGAACAGGGATGGTATTACATGGCAATGTGACAATGGCAATGTATGCAAAGTCTAATTTCATTGAAAAAGTGGAGAAGGCTTTTAGAGTGATCAAAGACAGAGATGTCATTTCCTGGAACACTATAATTTCTTCCTTTTCTCATTCATTGTAACACCCCAAATTTCATACTTCAAAATGTGTCGGTTGACACTTAGTTTTAGAAAACTTAATAGAGTTTGAGGTGCTACCACTCAGAGTAATGCGGAAACGGAGAGCATGTGCTAACGTTTGGACGATGAGTAACTGATACAAAATGCCCAGGCATATGCTTATGCCTTGACATATCTGATATATTAAAGATTTCGAAGGAATATTCATGTGATACAACAATACAGAGCTTTGTATAATTACAAATCTTTATACAATCTTCAACCAAGCCGTAGCTAGACTTGGGGCAATGAACCTAACTCAGTTAATCAAACAATTTGGCCAGGCCGGTGTCTAGTGGAAGTCTCCTCGAATTCACGGTGACTCATTGACTGAACCACATAGACGAACCCTTTCTAGACACCAAATGGTTTGAAGTAACCTTATTAGATTCATGCCAAAAGGTAGGCTCTGTTAAACTTCTTCCGGCATTTGCCTTGACCGGTGCCTCTTCACAGCTCCGTCCATCAGTGCCTCTTCACGGCTCTATCTACCAGTGCGTTCTTTGTTCCAGGTTCCTTTCTTGAACTTTAGTCAAATCTGAGGTCCAATACCCATTGGACCTCAGGTAACAGTTAACCTCATATGAAAAGTATAAACAGTATATATGACAGATATTCACAGTTTGGAAAACAATTAATCATGAATCAACCAATCATATCAAAGCCATACAAGACATATGAGAGTTAAAGTTACTGTACGCGAACGTACCTTTCACCGTATAATGGCCAAACGTCCGGCCTTTTGATCCGACTCCGGACTTCCTGGATATCCTATACATTATCGTCGGATTATTATATGATATTTGATAAATATCATATTGCTTAGAATAATATCCTAAGGGTTTAATTTACCTTTCTACCCTTGGTGGATTTGTTATTTACAATTTTTCCTTTACATTTTATTAAAAACGCTACTTCAGCATTTCTGGGCAGAATTTTCGGTAACTTTGAAAAATCATAATTAATTCTAGAAAAATTGAAACGAGGTTCCGTAAAATTCCTCGGAATCCTTAGCATGTCCATTTTTGAGGAAAAATACTGGTATTTACCCAAAATTAGTGAATCATTCCCAGTTTTAACGTTTCTAAACGCTGCCCAGATTTTCATCCAGAAAAATAGCTTAACTTCAAAAATTCATATCTCCTTGATCGGAGATCAAAATGGTACATATTATATATATTTGGAAATTCCTACATGTCTAATTTATTCATGTAAAATTTCATGATTTAATGATTTAATTTGCTACATAAAATGATAGCCTCAACATGGCTGACTCCAGAAAACTCCCAACCGTAAACTTTACCGGAATTTCGCTACTTTGATCTTCATCTTCCAAGAATTTTGCTCCACCATATTTTCCATCAAATTTTCAAAATAAAATCATTTTTAACCATAAAAATATGAAAACAAACCTACTTTTGAAGATTAAAGATCAAAGCATAATCTAACTATGAATTTAAAGACTAAAACTCAGGAACTTAAGAACTTACCTTTGAAGCTCTTACTCCTTCCTCCTTCTTGCTCCAAGACTTCACTCTACTCACTCTCTAACTCTAAAATCAGATGCTTTGAGCTGATTTGGTGTGAAGAAATGAAGAGGATTGCTTCTCTATTTATAGGGAAAATCCAAGCCCTTACTTACCTTGCAAGTTGTCTCTACTTCCTCAACAAGTTCTCTCCCTTCTTCAACAAGTTGTCTCCCTTCTTCAACAAGTTCTCTCCCTTCTTCAACAAGTTCTCTCCCTTCTTCAACAAGTTTATGATGTCATTGATGACTTTTAGGGCAGCCTTGATTAAGCTTAATTACCCCCTTAATCAAGTTGATTATATGCTTCTTGATTGCATTTGTCATTGGTTAATTGATTTTTTAACTAACCATGGAAATTAGTGATTTATTAGACAAGCTTAATTCTTTATTTTTTGGCCCTTATATATTTCAAAATAATCAGCCCCCTTTGATACATTTAATTTGTCTCTAATTAATTAGGAGAATTATGCAACTAATCTTAATTAGTGCAAGCTTAATTTTGTTAAGGATAATTGTTAATAGATAACAATTAACTAAGTGTTTCCCTATTCCCATTTCTTGTCTTATGATAATTTAAAATAGCTATTTATTTTATGTGATTTAATGTCACATTTTATAGCCCTTAATATGTAGTCTCATAATTAACTATTGGTTAATTAATTGCAAAGTGAAATTTACACAAAAATATAATCAATAGATTATAATTCTTTGAGACACATATTCACCTTTGTATTTTAGTAATTATTTGCCAAAATATAATATTTATAAGAATTATGAAAATTAGGGTATTACATTCATCAGATCAAACTAAATGTTTAAAGTTCTTCGGAGAGATGAGGAATGAATGTAGTGTTGGAAATTATGCCCTAGGGCAAGTCATTGTTCTCCATTAAGTTATCACTTCATTCGTATGTTTACAGTGATAACTGATCCCTGGATATATCTTATAGATGATATCCTAAATGTCCTTGGTCGGTCATCTACGCAGGAGCGAAGATAAGATAAGACCAGTATGACTTTGATGAGGTATAGAGATACGAATCAAAGTCATGGGCACTTGTAAGAGTACAAGGTCTTGGGCCAGGCCCACTATGAGAAAGCCGCATGGATCTAGTCATAAGCTTATCTCATGTATAACCGCGTCACGACGCCCTATGACTGAGATCATCATGGATTCCTACATGATGAGTTATCGGGTCTTTGACCTAGTCAAAAGTCACCTTTGACCAAAGGGTGATGATAAAGGTGGGATCGGGATCGGTGGTTTTCATGCGGAGGAATGTGAATGGTCAAGATGGAATTTGTCCCTCACATTTGTAGAGAGATAATATCTTTGGGCCCTCGATGAGTGAGTCTAAGAAATGTATGGCCATCTTTGTGATGGAAAGGAGTTTCCATTTCACTTGTTAGACTACTCGAGAATCAAGAAAGTAATGGTCAAGAAAAGGAAGTTGACATTATCCATGCCTCATCCTTGATCGAATTATCGCGTGACAAAAAGGACGTGACATGGTTGTACGATAGGTAGTATCGTGTCATCGATCCCCATGTGAATTGGGTAGTCGCAATGTCTTGCTAAAGGCCGCTTGCGACTTGTGGGCTGATACAATGTTGGCCCACTACCAATCTCATATGGGCCTGCAGGGTCGCACACAAGAATAACCCAATACGAGCAAAGTGTCCAGGTTCATTGAATCTTAGATCAATCTGAGATTTAATGAATACTTAATTTAATCTGGGGTGAATATATATATATATATATATAAATTCGAAATTGATATATATAGTAATATTATAAATGGAGATTATAATATTATTATATATCATTTGTTTTATATTTAGTTTATTTGATAAATTAAATATCTAAAAAAAATAGAGATATTGTATCTCATTTAATTTTCGAATAAAGATATCATATATCTATTTAATTTAAATTGAGATATAGTATCTCGATTTAATTAAATAGATAGATATCATTTCTCGGATTTAATTTATAGGGATAAATTAAATCTTAAGGCTCTTGATTTGGATTAAATAAATAAATAAGATTAGATCTATTAGATAGATTTAATTAATATATTTTAATTCAGATTCAAATTTTGAATTTCAGATCGGCCTTTTAATGCGGATTAAATGCGTTACATTAGATCTAACAGATTGATTTAATTAATGTATTTTAATCCATATTTGAAATTCAAAATTCAAAATTAATACGGATTAATTTTATATAATGCGCGATTTGGGTTTGAGAAAACCTACGGGAGTTTTATTCGAGCGTATTCGAAAGCCGCGAGAGTAAACCCTAGAGTGGAAAATTAAGAGAGATGCACGAGGCGCTAGCACGCTGCCGTAGCCGTGTTCGGGAGTTGTTCGTGTGGATATCGGTGGAAGAAGACGATCCTACGAGTCGTCTTCTACGATCGAGGAGGTAGCCCACCTTTTCAAGGAAGAACGAGACGCGAATGAATTCTCCAAAGGTAATTTCGGATTCCCTAGCCTAGGTTTAAACGCACCTGAGTGATCCTCGGGATGAGATTCGTAAGTTTTTAATCCGCTGTGTTGTACGGATCCCACCATGTAGCACAATGCCAGATGACTTCATGTTTGTAGTATATCCTTGCTGCATGTGCTTCGAATGCTTCTATTCTCCTAGGAAAGCAAATTCATGCTAATCTAATTAGAGCATGAGAAAATCAGTATATAGGAGTTAGTAATGCTCTAATGATAATGTATGCTAAAAGTGGTTCTATTGGATGTGCTTATACTTTATTCAATAAGATGTCCTATCATAACATCATCTCATGGAATACTATGATTGCTGCATTTGGAAATCACGCTCTTGGCGATAGAGCGATTGAAACTTTTGAGCGAGATGAAAGCGAGGTTTTGTAAAACCGCCTTCGATTACATTTGTTGCACTATTAATTGCTAGCAACCATGCAGGATTGGTAGACAAGGGAAAACTTCACTTCAATTCTATGAAAGAAAAGTACGGGATAACCGCCAACATCGAACATTTTCTGCTTGGATCCATGGAGAGGTGGCAAGTGACAAATTCACTCGATGATATCTTTATTCTTATTTTTATATTTTTTAAAATAAAAATTTTCAGTGTGGTTGAATTTCGAGGATACAAGTTGTTTCTTTTTTGCAGTTTTCTACAAAACATATATGAAAGTGTTGTTTCTCTTGTCATTTGAAGAAGGTAAAGAATTTGAAATTTCTTAATTTTTAAAAAGATGTTTGTATGGACAATATGACAAGACAAAGATGCAACATATTCTTGATCTTCTTTCTTAAGGCTTACTTTCATTTTTGTTCCTCTTTTATATAACATCTCTAATAAGGACTCAATTTGATCCATCTACAACTTGGGACGACCTTCCTCCTATTCTATGTAATCTTGGAAAGGTATAAAGCAACTTCTTGCTGAATTCTATAAGATACCTATTTTTAGATTTTTAGTGGATATGTTTCTTCTCCTTTCATTAAAGGAAGAAAATGAAATTTGAGCATTTTATATTTTGATGAATTTCTTCTAGTATTATTCCATAAAGAAGAGTCTGCCAGAGTGGAAGTCTTTTCATCCAAAGGTTTGTGGTTTGAATTAGTGAATATGCATTCTACAATTTGCAATCCCTTGTGCTTGAATTTCAGATTTATATATTTTCTACCAAGCTGGTTGCCTGTGAAATTATTGCTTGACATAGGTCTTGAACCCTCTTGTACATCTCCTGCTTTCTCTCTTCTTGCCATGACTTATTCGATTTCCCTAAAATTGTTATAAATTGTAGGCTGCATTGTCAAAAAAATTAAAGAAACTTGATGATTTGAAATACTTGAACAATGGAACAAATGAAATGGCTACAAAACATGCCTTTATAATTTTGTCATTGTGCATGCAAATTCTCACTACTATTTTCTTGTTTTAAGCATCAAGCACATAGATTTGAGCTCCATAATGTTTGCAGGTTTGAAGGTGTTTGATAATTCCGTGGAGAATTTAACATCAGGAGCATGGAATGCTTTAGGAAGTGCATGGAGAGAGGGCCTTTGGTTTAGTTCAAAGGTATTATTATTCCTTTGAAAAAAATTTAAGTTCGATGCGGTTGTACAAACTACAAACTTAGTGTAGTCATGGTCTTTATATTCTTTGCTGATTTGGATTCCCAAAAGCAAAGCAACATTCATGTCTTTGCTTTTATCTAGTGGTATTTATGATTTATGGAGTACAGTGTTTCAGTCCTTGTTGTATGATTAGCTTTTCTCTCAGTTTCTTTTGAAGCCATCTAACAAAATTAGAAATTTTAAAATGTGATCTAAATGTTGTTAGATCAATGTTTAATTAGTAGGTCCCGAACATATTATGGCACATTCTATTGACTGAGAAAAATGTTTTATTGTTCAGGAAATTGTTTGCCTTTGGTTGTAAGCCCAAGGAAAAATGGAGGTCTTGTTTTTTAAATTTCATGTTAATTCGTCTCTTTATATCTTTTTTTTTTTAAATTTTTTGCTATTGTAAATTTAATTTGAATGCCCAAGAAAAAAATATGTACTAGGTATGAAAAAAAAATCATAAACTTTGATTTTAAATGGCATCCCGATTTTAAATCGGTGTCTTGATTTTGAAATCAATCAAAAGAGATTTGTGGCGTCCTAATTTTAAAATTAGGACGCCACAAATCACACCAATTTACCCCTGATGCATGATTTTTGGCGTCCTTATTGGGTTTTAGGACGCCTTAAATAAGACGTCCTGAATATTATGTAGGACGCCAAAAGTGTGCACTTTTAACTTCCCCCGTCGAGACATCCCTCTGAAAAGGGACGTTAATTGAGTCTTATTTAGGACTTTTTAGGTTTTTTTTTTTTGTAGTAGTGTACGGACCGTCATCGTAACTCTAACTCTTATGTGTCTTGTATGCATATATGTGATTGTATGATTCATAGAGTCATGGACAAGACTAGGTCTTGGGTCATGCACCGTAGCTAAGACTCGGTCTTAAGGTCACCTGTTTATATACATTCATCTTTATGCATATTATAGTCATGATAATGCCATAAGGTTGTTTTTCTAGCGCTGAGGACACGAGGAGTCTTGGCGCTGGTTGGTGCAAACATTGTTAACATTACATGTGCTGTGTGCTATGTATTGTTGTGTTGTGAGCATTACATCTTTTGTGTGCTATGAATGGTTAATATTGAAATGTAATAAATATCTGTCATATATACAGTTATTACTTGAACATGAGGTTAACTATTATATGAGATTCAATGGGTATTTATGAGATTCAATGGGTATTGAATCTTAGAATTGACCCTAACTTCAGGATCTAGAGGATTGGGAGTCGGTGAAAAGGGTAAGAAGCATGCGTAAGGACTCAGCCGGAGTTTTGATATTTTGGGCGGTATTTATATTGTTGGATATTTTGTGTCTGTATATTTGGATAACTGTATTGATATTCCCTTGACCAGATAAGTGCAAACGGTTTAAGTTATAGCCACGTATCAGTTAGTCACCCCTCAACCCAACTTATACGCTCAATCGCTCCATTCTGATGATATTCTATATACCGCTTATTAATATACATAATGGGTAGTATTGAATTAGAGGTGTTACATTGAGGGGCAATGTTAGGAAATATGCTAGTATTAATGTCTATATCTGAAATCATGAGATTTTAATCAAATCCCAATTAGAAATAGGCTCCTCCCTCTGGTAAAAATACTCATATGTATAGGCTCCTCCCTCAATATAAATTTATAACATATCAAATTATGAACTTTGAATCATCCTAGCATATTAATAAAAATTAATATGATCTCGATATCAATTTAAAATGTATAACATATCAAATTATGAATAAACTCATGTGGATATCCCAAGATTATGAAAAATGAGTCATATTTATAATGGGATAGGTTATTCTGCCTATTCTTATTTTACCTACCTTTGTCTATCCCTCTTAATACCGTTAGATTATAATCTCAACCAATGGTAAAGATTTTAATGATAAAATAAATCCTTTTACTCATTCCCCTCTCCCATCGCCTCACACCATCTCTCTTGAATTTGGATGTCGGCGTCGGGATCGATGCTCCCCTAATTATAATCATGATTTAGTACGGGCACGCTTCCCCTTCTTCAAGGTCGGACTCGCCCATTTCAGTCCTCCCACCACTAGCACTACCAAAGCCAAAGCCTAATCCTAGCTACTTTCTCTCATCCCTACTTCCCACCGAAATCATCCACAAAAGATGCTAAAAAAACAAAAATCACACCCTCCAACTTAAACCTTCACATTCACAACCTGATATCCAAATCCAAGTTTCTTTTTTCAATTCAATTCCCAAAATTGAAATTCCCGAATGTTGAAAATCTACACGATCGTGGACTCGAGTAGGAATCACGAACTCGAATTGTATTTTCCAATCAACAAAATGCACAATCTTCCAAAAGGATTCTCTAGAATTGTAAGAAAACCTTTGAGGCTTCGAATCTTATTTGGTGTTAGTTCTATAGCTCGGATAGATCAACACGTGAAGTTTTTGGTGAACCAGTTTCTGGGTCTCTCGCTCTTTTTCT
This sequence comes from Acacia acuminata, assembly GCA_019022655.1. Lineage (NCBI taxonomy): Eukaryota > Viridiplantae > Streptophyta > Magnoliopsida > Fabales > Fabaceae > Acacia > Acacia acuminata. The sequence continues at coordinate 1,032,001 of JAFJYI010000036.1, forward strand.
TCTGGTTTTCAGTGAATACAGCAACCACATTTTTTGTTGTTATTTTTATTTTATCCCTTAAATCTTCATCGTTGGATGAGATTATAATCTAACGGTATTGAAAGAGGTAGGCAAAGATAGGTAAAATAAGAGTAGGCAGAATAACCTATCCCATTTATAATATATAGTTCTATAAATAAACGGGATGATTTGTTAGAGTTTTATATTATATACGTGTATTATAAGACTCACTCCTCAAAATAATTTAACAAAAACCTCTAATTTATATATGATATATCAATATAAATATAAGATTAAATTTATAACAAAAAATAAATCTAAGATTAAATACTAAAAGACTAAGAAAGATGAAAGAAATTATATATCACTCAAAATAATTAAATTATAATTCATGTTATGTTAATATATTGACCATATTAATTATTAAGTTGATGTTAGTGGAAAATAAAAGCTAGAAAAAAAGATCAGATTATTATGGCGGATTTAATTTTAATTTGGTAGAAAATATAATAAAAAATTCAAATTAGTTTTGAAATAGAACATGGGATTGGATAAGAGATTATAGGAACTTTAAGTAAGGGTAATTTAGTATTTTAAATTAATATTTTGAAATTTATCCTTTTAAATAATTATATTTTTTAAAATCCATAAATAATTTTTTTTATTGGTCCTTCTCTCTAATTTTCCCTTAAAAAATTCTTGTCAGGATGACTTTGGCAGTTTTAATCTTGGTGGGAAATAGAATTTAAATTTGTTTATAAATAGAATGTGGGAGAGATTTGAAGGAGAGGCTATAGAAAGTTTGATCAAGGTGGTTTAGTATTTTTAAAGTTATATTTTGGAATCTTGTTTTTCTAAATAATTATATTTTTAAAGATATTTTACAATAAATATTATTTTTTCTTGGTCCTTCTCCATAATTTTCCCTTTGAAAAATAGTGACATGCATGTGGGAGATCATTTCTCTTTCTTTATACTATTGCTCTCTTATTTAAGCATGACGTGGACTCTCTCTCTCTCTCTCTATATATATATAAGGTTTAATGTTTTTGTTTTTGTTGCAGAAATATTTTTTCTGCCACACTCACATAAAAGTAAGTAGGTCCCACTAATATTTTTTTCTTTCTTCTCTTTACAATAAGACCCACTCACTTTTATGTGAATGCTAGAAAAAATGTTTCAAAGCAAAAGCAAAAGCAAACATTTAATCCATATATATATATTATTAAATGTTGATAATCAAAATCTGAATTTTAGTATGGTTTCATGTGACCCTTAGGACCCGTTTGTTACAAAGAATTGGTGGGGAAGGAAAGGAAAGATCTCAATCTTCCTATGGATTTTGGGTGTTTGGTAGAGAGAAAGTCTAGTCAACATCTTCCAGTGAGTATTTATCTTCCCTTATTTGAGGGAAAATGCTTTCCATCAGAAAATGGAAGGAAAGCTGCAATCTTCCAGGAAAGTATTTTTTTGATAGATTTACCCCGAAATTCAAATTTGGCGGAAAGTTCAAATTTGGCGGGAAAGTTTGAATTTGACAATTTTTTTTTTTCATGAGTTCAAACTTAACAAGAATATATTTTTTAAAATATATTTTAGCAAAAAAAATATTTTTCTTTTTTATTTTGAATTAATTTCTTTTGAGGGTAAAATAGACATTTCCTAATTCTTTACCAACTACCACCTCTTCATTTTATTCTTACCAAACAACTCAAACCATCTTCTCTCATCTTTCAAATTAAATCTTCCTTTCCTTCCCCAAATCTTCTTTGTAACAAACAGGGACTTATTTCCTTTATGGACGTAATGTCACACCATAAAAAAGGGGGAAAAAAATTAATTGTGGGATCATCAACTTTATTTGGTGGTAAATTGTAACCTTTTGAGTTCGATGAATATTTACGAGTTGTTTTTTATAGCTCTAAGAACTATCTAAATTTATCATATCTAAAGCATTCTATCTTTGATTTGTCAAATTGTAAATTTTGTTCTTTGTGTTTGCTATGAAATTCATCTCTTTCCTCATTGACATCTCTATGGCTACAGTTTCCTCTTCCACTACCATGACTTCTGCCTTGGCCTCTACCTTTATCTCTTCCTTTAGAATTTGATGAACGAGTAACAGTGGAAGCTTTTAAAGCCTACACCTCTACCGTTGAACTGCAATTTCATTTTCTGCTTATGAACTAACAAAGAGCTATGTAATTCATCGAGAGTGCATCTATATGTTTTAACTTCTTACTTGGTCAAGCAATATAATCAAATCACTATTAGAAAACACCGATTAGTGACGGAATTTGCAGAATTTAAATTCCGTTGTAAAATAGTAATGTTTGCGACGGAATTGGATTTTTTCGCAAATTTAATAATTTAAAAGATTAAAAAAAATAATTTTGTGACGGAATTTCAATTCCATCGCAAATTTAATAATTTTTTTAAAAAAATATATATTTTTAAAATAATTTTGTGACGGAATTGGATTTTTGTCGCAAATTTAATAATTTTAAAAAATAATTTGAAATTTCAATTTCGTCGCAAAACCCAAACGACGGAAATTGGATTTTCGTCGCAAATTTAATAATTTTTTAAAAAAAATTCAATTCCAAATTTAATGAATTTTTAAATAAATTTAATAATTTTTTTTTTAAAAAAATAATTTTTTGATGGAATTTTGACTTCCGTTCGACAAAATTGGATTTCCGTCACAAAACCAAGGGGATTTGTGACATTTTTTTGCAAAATTCCCTCCATCGCAAACACTTAGGCCCGAAATTGGGCTTAAGTGCTCATCATCCCCCATTTTTTTGCATTTTACTCTCCCTCCATCCTTTTTTTCCATCCTCCTCTCCGTTTTCATCGTCATCCTCCTCCTCATCCCCTCCTTTTTCTCGGCCTCCTCTTTTCCTCTCACCTCATCCTCCTCTCCATTGGCATCATCTCGGTAAGTCTCTACCCGGTTTTTTTTTTTTTTTTTTTTTTAGTTTTTGCATTAGATGTAGTTTTTTGCCCCTATTAAGAAGTCCAATAAGCTTGATAGATGTTGTTATTAATATCTACAATAAGAACTCATTAAACAATATTAGTTAATATCTATTTTATAACCTCGCCATTATTAATATTAGTTTTTTTGCAAATCACATAGGAAACTTTGAAGCGCACTTGTATGAATTGTGTCCGAGTAGAAAAAAGCATGTATCTTGCATTTTCATATGGATACAAAATAAGCCTTTTCACAAACCCCAACGTGCAGATTTCGGATTTGGATGTTGCAAAAAATAAATTTTCTTCATTTAATTGCTCTAAATAATTTTTGGTATTAAAAAATAATTGATTGTATGTTTATAGATTTTGACATAGTTGGGAGTTGGGACCTTTGTACATTTTAATATTATATAGTTTGCCACCTACAAAATGAAATTCCTAGTGCATTTTTAATTTGTGGGAAGTGATTAATTTGGATATTTCTTGATTTTTCTTATAAAAAAATGTAACGCTTATTCTAATTCTTATAAACTCATTATCTTTAACCATTCTATGTAGGTTGATATGTTGATGTCGTAATAGGATTATATTGTTAAATATATACTATTAAATAATAATCTAAGTATTTTATTTTTATTGGTCGATTATGTTATTAAATAGATTAAAATGGGAAAAATAAATTGTTCTGTATTTAATTTTAATATTTATAGTGCTAATTTTTATTTTTTTAAAAAATATAATTTTTTATGTACTTTTTATATTTTTAATTCTGGATTCATCGCAAATCCCAAAATTTGCGACGAATTTTCAATCTGTCTCAAATTATGGGATTTGTGACGGAAATTTGGGAAAATCTTATTAAAAAATGGTTGAACTACCTAAATTCTAATTTGTGTCACTTAACTTATTAAATTATTAATCAGGTCATATAGATCATATGGGAGTTTAGAAATTGGATCAAATTACATCCATGCCACTTAATTAGTCCTTAATCTTTCCACATTTTTAATAATTTAATCATTTTCATAAATAAATTACGTTGAATCATCAATTAATTATTACCATATACGTATTCAATAAAAAATGAGGGGGGAATAATATCTTTGTGATATTAAGATCCAAACTTCTATATTCTTTAAAAAAGAAAATCAGTCTACAGAATATTATCTCTGAAGGAATCATGCTTAATTAAATATTTATAGTAACGTTATTTTTTTCATCAAAAAAAAAAAAAAAAAGTAACGTTATTTTTGGATTTTTTGTAAATAAAAAATTCCTTGAAAATGAATGTTGAAGAGTACACTAGGTTAAGTCTCATAAATAAAAGAATTGTTTCTGAAATAATGTAACACCCCAAATTCTATACTACTTATTATGTCCGATGACATGTAGTATCAGGAATATCAATGCCGTTGGTGGTGCTATAGGTCAGAGTAAAGTGGAATGGAGATCATACATTATCGTTTGGACGATGAGTAACTAATAATATATGACATATGCTAATACCCGACATATGCTGGTTATATTAAAAATTTCCTAGAGGAATATTTATGTGATACAATTTATATAGACTCAAATCCTGGTCTATCAAGAGCTATGGCTTGGAACCCAACACATTTAATCAATCCTATAGGCTAGGCCGGTGTTAATCTAGTGGGAATCTTCTTGTCTTTTATGGTGACTAATTATTGAAACCACATAGAACAACCCTTTCTTAGACATCAAGTGGTTTAAAACAACTCTATCATATTTATGCCAGAAACTAGTCCTTATTAACTTTTCTTCAGATTCTCGTGTCGACCAGTGCCTTTTCACAACTCCGTCCATATTGCCTTCCCGATTCAGATTTCTTCCTTGAACCTTTAGTTAAGTCTGGGATTCATTGAATCCCAGGTAATAGTTAACCTCATATGCAAGTATAAACAAGATATGATAGACAATCACAACAATATACATTCAACAACACATCGGTATCCGACTACAATGGCCTACAGCACATATATCGTTACCAATACTCACCAGTGCCTTGTGACCAGTGTTGTCAAAAACTAGTATAAAAATGTAAAACTTACGTTTTTTATGTTTTTACTAGAGTCATACGTGCTGAAACACAAGTAAAAACTGTAATGAGCGTAAACCGGTAGAAACTCCGCTAAAACATGTAAAAACGTAAAAACTTATGTTTTTTTTTTTTTACAGTTCTTACCGTTTTTACTTTAACAAAAGAAAAGCATGAAAAGTTCTTTTTTTTTTTTTTGCCCAAACAAGGATGAAAAGTTGAAGACCCTATTTCCATCATGCATCTTGGACTTGGGATACTAAAGAGTGGAGACTAGATAGTTATATATAGTTTTTAACGTATTTCCATAGTTATAAATATAAGTTTTTTTAACATAAGTTTTTTTTTTTATGTTTTATATAGTTATATGACTTATATCTTTTAAATATGAAGTTGTTCATCAAATTTTGAGTAGTGATTTATGATTTTTTTTTTCCATGTATATATATATATATATATATAACTTTGAGCTCTGACCTTGAGTAGTAGAAAGTAGAAACTTTACGTTTCGTGTCGTTTCTACGATTTACGTTTCTACCACCCCTTCCATGCCTACGTAGAAACTTGATTTTGACAACCGCGAGTTCTTCAACGCTAGCAAAACAAGCATACATTATTATATCATAATAATCCACAGCGAACTGAATGTAAACACACAAGACCCTAAGACCTAGTCTTGTTCATGAGTCCACAATTCTTGATTCAATCAATCATATCAAAGTCATACAAGACATAGGAGAGTTAAAGTTACAGTACGTGAGCGTACCATCGCCGCGTATTTAGTAATATGGCCGTCCTTTAGAATCCAACCCCAGACTTCTCGGATATCCCAAGTTATTAACATCACATCATCTCATTTTTCATATTTTATATTATTTAAAATAAATATCATGCCACTTAGAATAATATCCTAAAGGGTTATTTTCACCTCATTTGACCATTCTACCCTTGGTGGATTTATTATTCCATTTTTACCCTTACATTTCCTTAATTTTGAAATTTTGGATTTTCTTGGTGGATTTTTCAGCAACTTTGAAAAATCATAATTAATTCTAAACAACTCCAATTTGAGTGCTTAAAAAATCTACATGACCCTTGGAATGTCTATTTTCAAGGAAAATTGAAAAATAATCCCAGAAGCCAGAACATCATGGGTCATTCCCAGTTTTTATGTTTTCCAACACTGTTTAGATTTTATTTCTAGAAACAAGGCCTAATTTCAAAAATTCATAACTACTTGTCTAAAGCTCTAAACATTACATATTTTATATCAATAGAAATATCATAATGATCCACTTTACCACTGTAAAATTTCATGATTTTTAAAGATAATTTGATATATAAAATGACGCTCACAATATTCGCTGCCACCCAAAATTTAAAACTAACATTTTTCCAAACTTTTATTATAATGATCTTTGGTTTTCAAAAATTATTTTTCAGCATGTTTTTCATCAATTTTTGATTCTAAAACCCTTTTTGACCTTGAAAATATGAAAAGAAATTTTCTCCATAATTTTCTAAATTAAACTAAAATTCTACCAAAATCTAAAAGCTAGAGCTTAGGAACTTACCCTTGAAGCTCTACTCCTTCTTCCTCCTCCTCTTGCTTCACCATTTCGCCTCTCTCTCTTATTCACAATCAGATGTTTGATTGTGTTTTGGTGTGAAGAATGAAGAGGAGAAACATCTCTATTTATAGGAAAATAAACCAAGCTTATATGGTTCCTACCATGTGTAATCTATTTCCCCTTCTTTCTCCCTAACCATTGGATCAAACTTTCACTTTACAAAATTTAATCCCCTCCATCCATGCCTAGTTGAAATTGAGGGACTCTTTTAGGGCCCTTGGATTACTTTCCATGTGTCCTAATCTTATGGCTTCTATTCTCCCATTAGTTCCCTTAATTTCAAGAGGATTTAGGTTTTAATTATAAGAGATATTATCTCAAAAACTTGGCTAAGATTTATCCCACATGGCTGGACGAAATATGGGACTTTTGGGGCAGCTTTGATGATGACATAATCTTGTAACTTAAGCTCCTTAATTATGCCTTCTAATTAAGGAGGGCCAAATAAACTTAAAAGTACTAAATTACCCTTCAAATTCTCGGTTGCTTCTCGAATACGTAAAAACAAAGAACAAAGAATCTTCTTCCCTCCTTCCGTAAATATCAAGGTGAGGCTATTTGGGAATTGAGTATTAGAAGTTAAAAACGGCAATATTTGGTAAAAGCAAGATTTGGATGATTGAAGGAGAGAGGAGATACGTGAAGCAGCACTAAAAAAGTATGGCATTCTACGAGAGTAGGCATTTTGCTCTATGGGTGTTGTAATGTGTTGGTGAGCAAATATATTGGATCCAAAACCACGTCTTCATCAAAAGTATGGCATTCTACAAGAGGAGGCATTATGCTCTATGTTATCTTTGTAGAGATTCTATTCTGTTCCGTTGTTGCTGGCATTTTCCATCAGCTGGGCGTTTATTGGAAGCTTTGAATTTTATGTTGGTGTGATTTCATTTTCACTCAGAATGCTTCTATTGTGTATTCAATAGATTCGTGAGTCCCTCATGTATCGTACAGCAGAATTACACTGGATCTGAGTCCCTCACTAACAAATGGCGATATTTGTTAGTGTTGCTTCACGTATCTCCTCTCTCCTTTGATCATCTGGATCTTGCTTCTATATATGCATATACTTTTACCAAATATTGCCGTTTTTAACTTCCAATACTGGATTCCCAAATGGCCTCACCTTGATATTCACAGGAGGAGAGAAGAAGGTGCTTTGTTTTTTGTTTTCTATGTTTGTGAGCAATTGGGAATTTGAAGGGTAATTTAGTACTTTTAAACTTATTTGGTCCTGCTTAATAATTACAATTTTTAAGGTCCTTCTAATTAAATATTATTTTACCTAGGTTCTTTATTTTAATTTTCCCTAAAATCAAGTAGGTATTAATCCCTAAATTGACATGTATAATTGTGGCATAAATTGCCTTAATTATCATGCAATTTATCTCCTTTAATCTCTACTATTTTTATTGTCTTCTACCTTTTGTTTTTAGGCTAAATTATAGCCCTATTAGGTATAAGCATTTGCCACTAATCTCCATTGGTGCTAGCTTATTTGCCAAAGGATAATTGTTAATAGATAGCAATTAAACTAAGTGTTTCCCTATTCCCTTTTCTTGTCTCATGAGCATTTAAAATAGCGATTATTTCATGTGATTTTAAATCACATTAATAACTACTAAATATAGTCATATATTTAGCAATTATTAGTTATTTCTGAAATGAAATTCGGATAGAAAAATAATCAATAGATTATAATTATTTGAGACATATATTCACCTTCGTATTTTGATGATTTATTTACCAACATACAAGGTTTATGAGATTTGAGAAATTAGGGTATTACAAATAAGATAAAATGATATTCCAATAATTGACAATGAGTAAAATAGGTGTTTCTTAAGTATGAGTAATATATCAAGTAAAGTGATGCACGATGTGGCGAGGAATTTCTTTCTCGTTGGGATTAGTAAAAGTGAAACAATCATGTTTATAAAGTACAGTTAATAAGAATTGGTGAGAAAGGTGCATATTTTTTTTTAAAAGCAAAAACTAAAAAACACAGGAAGACTAAAGATGTATGGTCGAACATAAAATAAAGGGTTAAAGGAGATGCCTTTTTATAATGACATGATTAATGAAGACGAAGAAATCCTGGGCTGATGCTTCTTTTTTCACCATTATTTTTTCACTGAATACACGTACGATGATTGATTATTCAAAGTAATTTATGTATGAAAAAAATTAAAAAATGTGGTAAGATCACTAAGGGGCATGCAGGTAATTTGACCAAATTCTATATTCCTCCATGCTTCATATGACCTTATTAATGAGTTGTTACGTTTAATGACCCAAATTAGAAAAAAAAGATTTTTCCTTTTTTTCATGCTAATTCTATTTTTGTTTAATATAAGAATGTAGAGTATATAATTAGTTTTGTTAAAGTAAACGATTCCAACGCCGGTGGAAAATGACTTTTCCATATATTCATATTTTGGAAGAATTCTATGATAGTGTTTTTTTCCCGTAGAATTCATATTTTAGTTTGATATGAGAATGTTTTTATAAAGGAAATGTCCAGGAAAGCTTTCATCCCAATGCTTGCTAATTAGACTGCAAAATGACTTAATATTAATTAAATTTGAAGAAAACATCTTTATATATCTTTATCCTCCAATTATCTCTTACATAGGATTAAAAATAATAAGAGTTAAAATTATAAAGAAATTAATCAGCGCCAAAATACATATTAAAGATACAATTATTTTATTTTGTTAACACAAAATATAATTCTAAATTAATACTAATTTGAAAATAAAAATATTATTTTAATATTTATTTATTATAGTAAATGAAGTACTGTTTACTTCTTCAATCCCTATTATGCATATTTTATATTTCCGGAAGATGCACAGCACAAGAACACGTACGAAGAACGTTTCTAGCAATTAACATAATTTAACAATATCAATTTATGAATAGCATTCTTATCTAAATGAGGATTTTGAGGGGGAATTAAGATAATGGAGAATTACCAATGAAAAAATTTATTAATAAGGATCTTAAAAATTGTAATTATTTTTAAAGATAAAAAATTAAAAGATAAATTTTTAATAACGAAATTAACTATTCGACAGTTAGTTTCCAGTATCTTTTGATGAAAAAACATATATATACAACTTAATATTTTTATGATATTCTCTCCCGTACATACACATCAGATTATCTTAAAAGTTACCTAAGTTAAAATAGCTTCTAAAATTTATAAATAGTTTTTTCCCCAAAAAATTTGTAAATAGTTAGAAATATATCTATTTCTAAATTTTTATTATTTTTAAAAACTTCAAAAAATCACAAAAATATTATAATATATTTTTTTTGAAAATATGTGAATTTTCAATTGGGAAAAAAGTTTAAAGAAACTAGATGCACTTAAAAATAATTTTATAAAAATGAAAATACCAAAATTTAAAATTTTTAAACTATAAATTCTTAAATAAACTACCAATATCACGAGAATATCAATATCTAAATATAATCCAATTCAATTTAAGGATGTAATTGATAATTAACTGTCAAATAGTTGAATCCCAGTCTGAATCCCAGTCCTCCATGTTATTCCTTCACTTCATCTGTACCTCACTGGTACTCAATTTTCCAATCCAGTAGCCAGTAGGAGCAAAGATGGTCGACGTCAAATGCATATTGAACTCTATTTTCATAACTCATCTTTTGAGCATTGGCGCCTTTCTCCTAAGTGTAGCTAGAATTGGACTTCTCTAATTACAACCGCTGGCATTGAGACAAGCTATACTTTATATAATACAACAACATATGTCTCCTCCCCACAACACTATCCTCTCAAGTGTCAACTTGTCAAGAAGAGCCATGTCAAAATTATCACACAAAATATGACAGTGCCATGGACAATTGCCTATTTACTTCATGATGTATGTACTATATTAGAATATTTTGTAAACGTTTACTTTACTTTGTAATGCATAGTTCCTGTTTTATCAACCCAAAAAAAAAAACAAACAAACAAACAAACAACGACAAGAACAAATTAAGTATATGTTAGATACTGGTCAAAAAGAAGAAGTAAACGTTCATTAAGATCTAATAATCAAAATGACTCTATATCAACTGGTTTGTCAACTTTTGTGAAATTGGATCCTGATTGGGGGAAGAAATTTAGTCTAGGACTTAGTGTGCGCTTATTAATTACGTTTAAGTAATTCTGATTAGTTTAGGAATGTGCAAAAACCTAGCGGTTTGGTATGACCATCTGGTCCAGGAAAAAGTGCCCGAAAGTAAGAAATGATCAACAAGACCAGATTGGTCTCATCGGGCTGGACTAAATAGGGGACTGAGTCCTTAAACCACTTGGTTTGGTCTAGTTCAGCCCGAGTTTATTTTTGTTTCAAATTTTTTGCCAACATGTTTTTTTAATCTGAAACCTTGCCCAAACAGATTTTGTTGATACGCCAGATGGAACAATATTGTTCTTCATTGATGTTTACATATTTCATTTCACCAATTTCTTCTTTACACATATAACTTGTTTTTGCCAAATGGAATCAAGAATTATTCAAGGTGGGATGACAAATGATGGTAAAAAAAAAAATGGAAATTAGAGTTCAATAATTTATTGTTCAACTGTGTGTAATGTAATATATAGACTTGTTAGGCATAATGTGTTTAACTGTTTATATTATCATGGATTGTGTCATTGTAATCTGAATGTTGTTGCCTTTTTATTGTTGTTAAATGTTTTCGGACATTCTTATAAATTTATGATTGGGCTTTAATGTTATGTGATGAATTTTATATTATTCCAAGTATTTTATGGTGTTAATTGAGTTTAATAGGATTAAAGTTTGCTTTCCGAAGAGGAAAAAATAAATTCAAGTCCTGGATGGCTGGTGTAACACCCCAAATTTCATACTTCAAAATGTGTCTATTGACACTTAGTTTTTAAAAAAATCGACAGAGTTTGAGGTGCTACCATTCAGAGAAATGTAGAAACGGAGAGCATGCACTAACGTTTGGACGATGAGTAACTGATACAAAATGCCCAGGCATATCCGATGCCCCGACATATCCGATATATTAAAAATTTCCCGAAGGAATAGTCATGTGATACAACAATACGAGCTTTGTATAATTACAAATCTTTATACAATCTTGACCAAACCGTAGCTAGATTTGGGGCAATGAACCTAACTCGTTAATCAAACAATTTGGCAGGCCGGTGTCTAGTGGAAGTCTCCCGAATTCACGGTGACTGTTGATCGAACCATATAGACAAACCATTTCTAGACACCAAATGGTTTGAAGTAACTTTATTAGATTCATGCCAGAAGGTAGGCTCTGTTTAAACTTCTTCGGGCATTTGCTTTGACCGGTGTCTCTTCACGGCTCCTCCCTTCGATGCCTTTTTCACGGCTCCATCTACCGGTGCCTTCTCTTATCCTGGTCCCTTTCCCTGAACCTTTAGTCAATGCTGAGATTCAATCGAATTGAATCTTAGGTAACAATTAACCTCATATGAAAAATATAAACAGTATATATGACAGATATTCACAGTTTTGGAAAACAATCAATCATGAATCACCAATCATATCAAAGCCATACAAGACATATGAGAGTTAAAGTTACTGTACGCGAACGTACCTTCCTTCTACGTAGTTAGCAATACGCCCGACCTTTGAATCCGGCTCTGGACTTCCCGGATATCCTAACATATCACCATATCACTTAGAATAATATCTTAAGAGATATTTCCACCTCTATTTACCTCTCTACCCTTGGTGGATTTGCTATTTACAATTTTTCCCTTGCATTTTATTAAAAACGCAATACTGGATTTTCTAGGTAGATTTTTCGGTAACTTTGAAAAATCATAATTAATTCTATAAAAATCGAAATGAGGATCAGTAAAATTATTTGGAATCCTTAACATGTCTGTTTTCAAGTAAAAATACTTACATTCACCCAAAATTAGTGAATCATTCCCAGTTTAATATTCTTTAAACCTCTGCCCAGAATTTTCCAGAAAAACGTAGCTTAACTTTGGGAATTTTTATCTCTCTGCAAAAAATTCAAAATAGTATGTTCTTGGCATATGTAAAAATCCCTATATGTCTACTTTAACCATAAAAAAGTTCAGAATTAATTAACTTCATCTTCAACATAAAATTATGGCGTTTCTGCCACTGATTTCAGAAATTCCTAACCGATGAATTTTTGCCAGAGCTTCGCTACTTTGCTTTTCAACTCCCAAAAATTTTGCTATACCACATGGCTCATCTACTTTTTGAAATACCACTATTTTTAACTATAAAACATGATATTAAAATTACTCTAGCATATTTAAAATCAAAGCTACTTCTAACTATGAATTTAAGGACTAAAACTTAAAGAATTTACTTGCAAATGCTCAATCTTTCAAGCTACTTCCCATTCAACCTCACTTCTCTCTAATTTCAGATTGCTCTTGCTTGTTTGGTGTGAAGAATGAATGAATACAAGGTGCCTATTTATAGGAAAAATCTATGGCACTCTTGGCTCCAAGAATGGCATTGGTGGCTTCTCCCCTTCATGCATTCTCATACAAGCCTTGGTGGCCTCTCCACCCTCATGCATTCTCAAGCAAGCCTTGGTGGCCTCTTCCTCTCCCATGCACTCTTACTTTATTTTTTCCATGGTCCACAATCATCCACACACAAACCTTTGTTGCCTATTGAATTTTCACTTAGGTTTAGTCTTTATTTAGCTTAATCTTTGGTCATAAATCCTAAAATGGTGTTATTGAATTTATTTGATTGGCTACTATATTAATCATGATCATTAGTAATCATCTTTATGCTAATCTTGGCCCTTCATTAGCCATTGGTCTTTAATTAGGGTCACACATCCCAATTTATGACTTTAAAACATGTTATTAAATTAATTATGGAAGTTCTATGAAATTAATCTAATTAATGTAGATTTAATTATCTACTAATTGTTGGAAATTTTCTTTAATTGGTTTAATTATTTTTCACAACGTTTTGATTTACTTTGGTCATTTATGCATCATGCATTAATTTAATAATCATAGGGCAACTTAGGGTCCCTAATATAATATTGGATTTTTGCTCCTTTAATTTCCAAGGAAAATAATCAAATAAATTACTAAAATTAGAGACAACATACTTTCCTATTTTAAATAGGTATTGATTTGCCAAAATATAATGTTCAAGAGAAATATAAATTTTGGGTATTACTACTGACCCAAACCGGTTTGGTTCAATTTCGACCTTAGATTGGTGTTGGACCGGACTGAACCAAAGACTTTCTTGTATAGATCGATGTCCTCTCTAGACCAAACTTTGGGTTGATGTCAAACCCAGTCTAGTTTCGCGCACATCCTCTAGTCCTTGGCTCTTTCTAAAAGTTCTTTGTGGTCTTGAATATAAGGCCTTGTGCAAAAAGTCAATAGTATTAAATGTTTCTTTTCCTCAAATACCCTTATTATGTATTATGTAGAGATATTGTACTACCTCCATCCCTCTATATCACGTCATTTTAATGGAATTTTGTTGTTGAAAAAAACAGTTAAAATTAGTTAAAAGTACTATCTCCGAAACTTTATAAAAGACATTGTTGGGGAGTTGATGTTAGTCCTAAATATAAGATATATTTTTTTATATTTGTCAATTTTTTCTCTCTAATTTACCCTTATTTATGCTCTATCAACAATAATAAAAAACAAATAAGAAGCAATAGGAAGATTAGTTCTAGTAAACTTTCCTTGGTTTGAATATCCCGGACAATGCATTAGAAAATATTTGAAGTTTAGATTGCTTGAAACTCCGGATAATGCCAAATATTGTGAAAGGACTTTCTCATTTATCATGATGCAAAGCTTGATTTATTTCTTCCATAAAGTATGCAAGATACATATCATCATCTGATGAACTAGATACATGATATCATCACTAGATATGAAGATTGAGAAAGGTATCTCTAAAACAATCCTTACACACACACCACTAGATGACAAAGCATTCTAAAGTAGCTTTCAAACGAAAAGGAGTTGTTATTAAGTAAGCAGAGCGTCAACAGAATCTTCCAGAAATAATAATCAAGAATGCCATTTTGTTCAAAAAAGAATGCCATTTTGTTGTACCACTATCATTAATTGAGATACTCCATCTTTTATCATATAAATAGATGATAATGTACTACATTGCACATAAATTTTCATAAAGACATTAACATATCATGCTCTCAACAAGATAAACGTTATTAGGATAGAGCTTAATAATCCAAACCTTAGGAGCGCTTTAATTTGCAATACATATATGTACTTTACGTTCATGTTTATTACAAATGATATAATTTATTGAACTTTTTTCTTAAAACATAATTTATTGAACTTTGGAAAGCAATGTAACACGCCTGCGATATTCGGATAGAGCCCAAAGTGGATAGATATTTCTATACATTGGATAATGTAGCATGCAATTCTTACTGAATACTCCAGCGATTTCCTGAACACAATGAAGTCACAAGCATATATTCAATTATATATCTATTGCACCATTAATTAATTGGCTAATTTAATAAGTTAAATAAATTAAATAAACTATTCAAAAAGAATAGTAATCAAAATATACTCACTTGTTGTGGCCAATCTCCATTCTCCAACTGAGCATTAATTAATAGCCTTACGCCAGCATGAAGAGGTGTTGGATCTCTCTCGGCCTTGAAACAAAATTTTATTTTTATCTTTTTTTTTTTTTTTGGTAAATAAACTTATAAGTAATAATTAAGCACAGATTGAAATTCACATCAAATACTCAAAAGTAAATCACCTGTCCAGCATGCATTAAACCCATCATAGCCCAAGCTGTATGTACCACGTTTGATTTATTCCCTTCAAGTGGGATATATTTCTGCATATTTATTAAAAAATCATAATATGAGGAAAATTAAGTGGGAACCTAGAAAAATAGGGAGAAAGACACAAAAAATCCCAAATATGAAAACCTCTATTTAAGACATACCAAAATAGTTTAATCACTATAAAGTCTTTAGGAACTAGTTCGAGATTAAAGTTTTTAGTAAAATTATTAAAATATCCTTAATTTCAAAAAGAAAAATGAAATAGCTGTAACAGTTTAGCAAATAACAGTTTAACTTCATCAAATAATAACAAGGACAGTGGCACTAATTTCAATGAAATTTCATACTGGATATCGTCAACAATAGTTTTAACAAGTAACAACTTTAACTTACCACATAACAACAACAACAACAATTAAAACAGTGACAACTAATTTAACTGAGAGCAATTAGATTACGTAAAAACTTAATTTCAGAATAGTAGTCCCTAAAGGCTTCCAAAAAAAAAAAACTATTTCGAGTGACCATTTGGGATTCCCATATTTAGGTATAGTCCTCAATTATATGTCTTTTTCCCCACAAAAATATTACTAAACTAAACACTTCTCATTTAATTACGTAAAATCTGAAAAAGAATCAGCCCATCAATTATTAATATACATAAAAACCAACAGAAACTGCACTTTAACATAAATAAATAAATAAATGTGCGTGTGTGTGTGTGTCTACCTTCTGTGGACTTGAAAGATAGCTCTCTCCCCAACCACCATCCTCTCGTTGTGCTGTGAGGAGAAAATTCACAGCTTTGCGAATGGTAAGACAGTTATCATACGTCTTACCAGCAGCAGCAAGACCTCCTAATGCAAACCAAGTGCCATAAATGAAGCAAACCCCCCAATTCCCATACCATCCACCATCTTCTGATTGTGTGTCTTCAAGGTACCTCACAGCTTTCTCAATAAAGATTTTGATCTCTTTCTGTCTATGTCCTGGATATCGCTTAGAGAACAAAGTTAAAGCTTGAATTACTGATCCCGTACATTCTACATACTCATATTCCACTACGATGCCTTCGAAAAATTCTGTTGGATTCAACACCTGATATGATCATAATACAAACAATCTCTTCAATTTTATTTGTTCACTATGATTCAAATTCAAATAATATTGGTATATATATGATAGAGATAAGTTGCATCCAACGCTCTGAAGTTTTTTTCAGCGGCATTTAGTATCATAAACCAGTTTTTGGTGCATCTAGTTTCTAAAGTAATTTTTGGTACAATTTTGCTTTAGAGTATTTTTCACTGTAGTAATGAGCATCCTGAATTTAATATGCTAAGTGCTACTCAAAGAATAGTTTAGAGCCCTGGTTGCATTAAGAATGAGTTTAATAAACTAGGTGCCACTGAAAAATATTTTTAGGTGTTGAATACACTAAAAATTAGTTTATGATATTGAGTGCTACTAGAAAAATAGTTCAAGGTGCCAAATGCTATTTAACCCTATATGATACGATTCTTACTTCCAACCATTCCTGACCTTTGACTGGCTCCCATGCAGCTAAACCTCCCCTTTTACTCTGCGAGTATGAATTTTGAAGACTTTTAAGAAAGAATAGTTGTTTTATTATACGAATGACAATTGGAATGTAAGATAATTACTCACTTGAAGTGACAACAAGATATTGACAGAATCATAAAGCCTTTCAGGTTCCATCTTTTCGCCCACTATCTCTGGTGGTAACATTGATAAAAGAAGGCAGCACTGAAAAAATAGACCAAAATATATATTAAATGGCATCAACATAATAATAAGGTAAAGAAAATGAACAATAAAAGTTAAGTTGTTTAAGTAGTAAAAGTTATTCACTTTCAAGCCTTCTGCAGTGCAGTCTGAAACTTGCCATCCATGGTCTTGATCTGAGAAGGTCCATGACCCTTTGGAAATGTGACGATACATTCTTTCAAATTCACCATAAGGATTGTCCTTAACCTAATAATTAAGATCATCAGTTGTAGTTAGTTAGTATAACATGAGGTTGTATGCATTAATACCCACAAATGTATTGCTCCCATGGGTACTAAACAAAGGAGCTAGTTGATGGGTTTGCTTTGATCCTAAATATAAAATCTCAATCCACTTTGTTCCCCAAAATTTATAACATTTTCTCCACATTATCCATATTTGTTACACTTATTAAAAGGGTTTTCGTTAAGGGGTAGTTTACAATGAAAATGACTGAAAAAGGTATTTTAGGAAATATAATACACATATTGTACAAGTAACTAGCTTAATCAACTAATTTTCTTAATTTGTACAAACTGGGACAGGAGGAAGCATCTCTCATGCAGTTGGTAAAAAGTTGACCTGAGATTTCTTGATGAAGTCATGCCCTTTTGCAAGAGTAGGACCAATTTCGTCAATTAGATTGGCGGCAAGTAAAGCTTGAACAGTAAAGCCAGCATCCCATTCTTGACTTCCAAAACTCTGAAAATAATTGATAGCATATATATATATATATATATATGTATATACGTACCTACGTACGTATGTATGTATACACACATAGGAAAAAGTTCATGATTTAGTTTCTCATTAATTACTATGCTCTTAATTTGTTTACCTGCATGGTGATTCCATCTTCTGAAACCCATATGTAATCAGGAACCCTAGCAAGATGCTTCTTAAAAGCATCTCCATTTGGATCTTCAACCCAACAAGCTAGCATACACAAAGGCTGTGGCAAATGATATGTAAAAGGGAAATTAAATATTTTATTTGAGTTTTAGAACCATGCTCAAACCAAAATCAATAACTATCAAAGTAGCTTGGCATTGAGTCATTTTAATAACTAGTGAGAAATCTCAATAGAAATAGATATTACCTTTGGGACGCATCCAATAGTCATGTATCGACTAGCTTCATCTTCATAGTGAATATGCTTCATTGTTACTTGAAGAGCTTTCTCTCTCACCAGCTTATTGAAGGGCCATCGCGTAAGAAGTGGCTCAGTGAATATATATAAACTATCCCATATCAAATCCTGTACCAAGTGATGTGGATAATAAAGATCTTCCTGTAAATGACATATATTCGACATTAATCTAAGATAATTGTTATTATGTGGAAGAAATCAATGAGTGTACGTGTGTGTGTGTGTGTGTGTAGCGATGAATCAGAGAGAAAAAAACTGACCTTCGCACAAAGGTGACGAACTTTATTCCATTTGATTTGATGGTAAGGTTCAAGGTAGAGTTCTTGTCTGAGTTGAAGAATGAGGGGTGTGATGGGACCCACAAATCTTTTGCCATACAAATAAGACATAGGCATGTAAACTAAGCGGCAATAACACCACATTTTAGCTGCATTGCATTGTGGAGGATTATTAGATAGACTTCAGAAAGTGATAATGCAATATGCATAGCAAGAGTTTTATCACTTCTCTCCCCATTTAATTTTAATCATAGTCAAGGCGTGTCACTTATACTCAAACAACTTGAGTTTCCTTTGTTTGAACTCATCTCCCTCATATATGGTTGTAATTAATCTTTTACTTAATTAATATGGGAGTTCATCATACATTTAATCTCCATTTTGCTCCTTGCACGTGCTTGTACTTTTTCCCCCAAGTCTTAGGAGCCTCTTCATTTTTCTTCGTTTTGTCTTGCTATATTTTTTTGAAGTCTCGAATAGCTTGGTTCTTACTATTTTAGTTTTTTTTCAACATTAATTACACCTACAACTCATACTTGTACCAAAATAGGTTAACCTACTTTGGATAGATTCACAGAAACTCTAATAATTAGAAGTCAGAAAATCCATTGCATGAGATAAAGTTAACTAAATTATAATTAAATAAAATGAAGAAAACAATTTAAAAAAAGGCAAGGGACTAATTAAATATAGCTATTCCTATGTTGTGTAGCTAGTCCTAAGTCTGGATAAAGGAAGAAGGTTGTGTAAGGCCTTAGATAGACAACATAAAAATTTTGCTAAATTTACATGAATATGGATTAATGAGCTAATTGTGTTAATGTTAGGTCGTTGCCTATAAGTATAGCGCTGTGTGGCTTGAGTACAGTGAGAAGTGATCATCTGATTTGGCACTTCGAATATTGGAACTTTGTCTGACAAATCTATGGAGGTGGAGGGAGTTATGTGGGAGAGAGAGATAAACATCCTGTACCTCTAAGAAACTATATGGATTGGATGAAATTCCAATGAAATTGCAATATTTCAAACTTTTATACACTAGGAAAGTAAGTGCAATGAACGTTGTTGGTATCATCGTTGATGGAGATTGGAATAAAATGTGGTGGAAGTTAAAACGATTGAGGACAAAATCATATCTTTAAGAATGATTTGAAAGGGACACTATCAACACCATTAGTGCTCATGCACCTCAAGTAGGGGTAGAAAGCACATCTTAAGGATAAATTACGGGAAAATATGGAAGGGTTGGTTCAAAGCATACACTTGAAGAAAATATTTATGTTGGTGGGGACCTCAATGGACATTTTGGTAAGGAGGTGAGACAGTAAGTAGCGGCTCATGGTAGTTTTGGTTTTAGGGGAGCTTAATAATGGGGGACAATCTATTCTTAACTTCTCCCTTACATACAATCTCAAGATTGTCAACATTTGCATTAAGAAGTAGGAGGAGGATTTAATCACACACAAGAGTGGAGCCTCAAGATTACAAATTGACTTCTTTTTCTTTTTTCTTTTTTCTTTTTCCTTTTTTTGTAAGGAGCCTTGGTAGAAGGCTTTGTACAAATTGCAAAGCTATTCTTGGCAATGGTGTTACAACCCAACACATGGTCCTAGTCCTTAATGTGAACATTAAGCCAAACAAAAGCGTCGGCAAGTTGTAAGTTCAAGGGTCAAGTGGTGGCAATTAAAGGGTGAGAAGTGCGTGTTTTGCAGAAGGACTCTCTAGAACAATGGATTTAGGAGTTACATGGAAATGCCGATGTCATGTAGAAGGAAATGGCTACAAGGGTTTGTATGGTTATTAAAATAATTCTGGGAGAATCTAAAGGTGTGGTCCAAGAAATAAGGAGACTCGATGGTGGGATGAGAATGTACAAGAGAAAATCAAACATAAAAGAGATGATTTTAAAGTTATCCATCTAGTGCAATAATGTTGAAATTTGGGTATGCTTGGCTAAAAAGGAGATTAAAAAAGTAGTGATTAGTGAAGCATCACTTACCAAAACATGTGAGGAGTTTTACAAGGAATTAAGAAAACAGGCAAGATAAAATAATATTACAAGATTCCAAAGTATTGGAAGAGAAAATTGAGAGATTTTGACCAAGTAAGATGTATAAAGGATGAGGATGCATGGCTAAGTTCTAGTTACTGATGAAGAAATTAAGGATAGATGGGAGGTTTATTTTCACAAGTTATTCAATATTAGAAATGGATTTTCGACTTAGGACTTGAAGGACTTGTCAAAATAAGGATGAGCAAAATTTGGCATTTCACCAAATATAAATTTCATAGGAGAGGTTATTGTAGCTCTTAAGTAAATAGCTAATAGTCACTATTAGAAAATATCGAAAGTGCGATAGAATTTATGAAGAAAAAAATTAATCTCCATTTGCAATGGAATTTGCGAGAAGAAAAAAAAATCTGTCACAATTTGCGATAAAAAAAAAAAAAAAAAAAAAATCTGTCATGCATTTTTGCAACAGAAAAAACATCCGTAACAAATTACAACGGAAAACAAAATTCATCGTAAAAATTTGTGACGGAAGAAAAAATCCGTTGCAATTTATAACACAAAAAAATCCATCACAATTTACTATTGGAAAAAAAAAAATCTTTTACGATGGAAAATAATATTCCTCGTAAATTTACAACGAAAAATAATCAATATCTGTCACAAATTTTCGGCTCTTTAATTTAAAAATTTTCAATTTCAATTTTCATTTTCTAATTCTTTTTCTTCTCCTTCTATCTTGGCCTTCGCTCTCTCTCTCTCTCTCCAAATCCCGAACTTCGTTACTCTAGGCCAAGATGATCCAACGTAGTCCTGGCATGGCTCCCCCAAACATGGGCCAACAACCTCCTCAGCAGTACCTGCAGCAGCAACATCCCTACATAATGATGCCGCCGCAGGCTTAGGCGCCACCGATGTGGGCACCCTCTGTTCAACCACCGCCACAGTCGGTCGCTCCACCGTCCAGCCCACAAGCGCTGACGAGGTGATTTACAAATCTGGTCCTTACTCTGTGCAGATCGGTTTTTTTGTAGATCTGGATCGGTGGTTCGCCAATTGATTTGCTGATTGGTAAAATCCCTTTCTCGATCACTTTCATATTTCGCCTCCTCCGTTTCAATGCTTTCTACGCCGCGGTCAAATCTGGATTTTTCGGACCTTGTTATGGATTTTTTTTCGAATTCTGTATGTAGATCTGGGTTACAGAGGTCTGTATGTAGATCTGTTTTTGGAATGATTTTGAAGTTCTTTCTAAAGGGTAAAATGGTCATTTAACCCATTAAATCCATCATCCTCTCCTCCATTTCGCGATCAGAACTCAAAAGATTGAACCGAGAGGACGATCTTGAAGACCAGAAGAACCGAGCAAAACAGAGGAGAATGCGAGGGTGGATAAGAGGTTGAACGAGGTAGGACCGTCTCATTCAACCGATGATTTAGACTAAGGTAAGCCTCTTAATCCTTCTTCTACCTTCTATTTCCTCATTCGAGTGATTATTTTAGAGTAATGGGTGACTGGAATCTGACGCAAAGTGAAGGAAAATCAGCGATTAAGTTAAATAATAATAGATTATCGTAGAATATGGCTAAGTTTGATGTATTTCACCGTGATAGGTGCTAGTAAACTCTTGCATGTATTTGATTTTCTCTGGTTGTGATTGCTGAGGTTATTTGTTTCGGGTTGTCGGGCGTCGGTTTCATATTAATTAGAGAAGTGAAAAGAAACTTAAATTGGGTATATATGAAGATTAGATGATGCTGTATGACATTTGGGTGATGGCTTTCAGGAATGTAGAAATTTTTGAAGTGTTAAATTATGTTATATGCTTATATACGATGGTCTCATTGTTCTTTGGATGTTTGTGTATTGTATTTGCAGCATCGATGTGGTTTCTAGGAAGGCAATATTTAGATCATCACTTGATGGGTATTGGAAAAAGAAGCATCAGCAAAAGAGAAAGACTCAAGCTCCACTTAGCTCTTCATTGCATGAAGTCTTGCCATAATTTGGCATTTTCATTGGACTGAAGTTGACAAGTGATAGACAACATCTTTATTTTAAGTTATACTCAAAATAGTCAGTGCATCAGCTGTGCTTGGATATGGTTGCTTTAGGACACAGCTTTAGTTTCCACCGCTAATTATCAAGAAGGAAACCTCTCTCCCTTCCCATTCTTTGCAATGACCTTTGGGTGATGTCTGGGGAGGAAGATGACGACCTAAATAATCCCTTGGTCAAAACATGTGTTTTGACCAAGGGACTAAATGCAAGGAGTCAAAGTTCTGAGGAGGGACTAAACTGAAAAATTTGAAATATTTTTGGGGCGTTACTACACTTTCTAAGAAAATGTATTAAAAATCCTAATTTAATTATGAAAAATCACATTAAATTATGAACTTAATTACTTTCTTGAGTATTTGGACTTAAATTTGTGATGACTTTAATGTATTGATGTGTTTTGGTTTTATATATGTTGGATTTTATTTTTTTTGTAATGTAGTAAACTGTTTTTTAGATTTGCAAAGTTAATTGTCTTGGATGCAGAAATTTATAAAAAAATTATGTTTATTAGCTACTACTTACAAGCTTCATTTATATAATTTGTTTTTCACATTATTATTAAAAGCTCATTCTCTCTTCAAAATTGAAATAACCATCCATAAGCTGCAAAAGGTAAATTTCTACTTAAATATTGTCACATCATTTGTGACAGAATTTTAATCCGTTGCAATTTGTAACGGAATTTGAGACATAAAAAAATCTTGGAATCCATTGCAAATTTCATTTGCTATGAAAGTTTTTATGATAGATTTTTTTTCTTCGCAAAACCTGTTTGCAATGGAATTTCTCTTTCAAGTGACGAATTTTGTCTGTCGCTAGACAAGTTTTTTGTTTTGTTTTGTTTTGTTTTGGTAGTGAGTAAAGCTGCTAGACCTGCCTGTATCCATGTTATATTGAGGTATGGAAATGTTTAAAAGAGGAGAGTTTGTTTTGGCTAACTAATCTATTTAATGAGATTTTACACTCCAAGAAAATTCCTGATGGATGGAGGAAAAGCACTTAATTAGCCCCTATTTACAAGAGTAAAGGAGATATTGAAACTTATGAGCCATCCGAGTAAACTATGGAAAAAAGTATTGAACATGAGTTGAGGTCGGAGACTCACACTACTAAGAACCAATTTGGATTTATGCGAGGGAGATCCAAAAAAGAAGATATTCATTTACTAATGGGGTTAATAGAAAGGTATTGGAGTAAGGGAAAAGACTTACATATGTTTTTACTAATTTGGAAAAAGCTTACGATCATGTAACAAGAAAAGTACTTTGGTAAGTTTTAGAGGAAAAAAAAGTGTGTTGCATTTACTAAAGCCATACAAGATATACGAAAAGGGGTAACTACTGGTGAAAGAATGTTTGGAGGTGAGATAAAAGACTTATTATTATTATTATTATTAAGATTGGCTTGCATCAGTGTTCATCTTTGAGCCTTACATGTCTAACATTGTTTTAAAGGTTTTCACTAAACTCATTCAAGCGAAGAAACCCCTGAATGCATGCTTTTCACTAATGATATGGTTCTTATGGCTACATCAAGAGAAATGATTAACTCTAAACTTGAGTTATGGAGAAGCATTTAGGAGTCAAAAGGTTTCCGTTTGACTAGAAGTAAGACAAAACATAAGCATTACAGTTTTGGTAGGAGGCAAGTCAGTGGTGATCATGATTTTGAGGTTAAGTTGGGAGATCAAGTCATTCTACAAGCATCAAAGTTCAAGTATATGGAATCAATTATTCACAAGGATGGTGAAATTGATGGAGACAATTCATATAGAATGGATGTTGGGCGGCTCAAATGCATAAAGGATACCACTCTGGTCCTATTTATAAGTCTCATTTTGACCAAATGGATAAAGAGGTAGGTAGCCAATGATTATAAGGTAAAATTTCAACTTTACCCTCATTTATGATTTGGTACTTTTTAATTTTTCTTCTCTCTCTATTTTCATTGGTACAATAATATGGGCAAAACTTATAAATAGGTACCTAATAAGCTTAAAGAAAAGTTTTATCGAACTAGGTCAATAAGGAGAATGTTGAGATGGACTTGTGATGATAGATGAAAAGATAATATTTAAAATGATAGAGTCATCTAAAAGTTTCAAAATTGTTTGCTTTAGGACTTGTTACCTTTCACAATTTTAAAACGCATTAAAAGAAAGAGGCGTATTATTCCTTCTATCCGGCCGACCGACGTGGGACATCATGGAATTAAACAAAAAATAAAACATAGAGAGTGATAGAGATTGATATTATAAATGTATCTTCTTTGGTCCTTGACCATCAATGCATTGAATTAATTACCTGGATGCATCGGAAGAAACGATGGAAGTAGCCAAAACTCTGGTGGCATTGGATTGGATCCACACCACTCAAACAATCCAAGTATCTACGCAACAACATAGCAACAATATTTACAAGTATAAGCAATAAGAGTGAGAAAAAGTTACAAGTATGACCTATAAATACATACATGTATATATCGTATAGAGATAATTAATCTACAGCTCCTTATACTTTATATCAATTTTTAATTAGGCCACTGTACTGATTTTATTTTTTATTCAATAAATTTTAGTAATATTCTTATATAAATATAAAATATAATATTATTATGTATACTATTATTCTATAAATATGAATATTTTATAACAAATAAATTATTATGATAATTTTATTTTAACATTATTTTTTATTTTTTATTTTAATATTCTTCATAATATTTTAATCAAACATATATTTATATTATTTATTTTTTAATTCTAATTTTTATTTATTTTATAATTATAATAAGAAATTTTCTTAAATATTGAATCGAATTAATAAATTAAAATCCAAAAAACCTACAAGGACTTGATTAAGTATTTGGTGAAACAATAAGGACCTAATAAAACGGGGAAAAAAAAAAAACTACAAGGACCCGACTAAAAACATGTGAAAGTATAAAGACATGATAAAAAGAAAAAAAAAAAAAAAAAAAACTATAGTAGGGATCTAGTTAAAACTACAAGGACATGTAGATTAAGTATCCCTATAATATATATACTCATCAGTCTCATTTATAAGTCATTTCAAAAATAGTTTACCGAAATTAAGAAAAACTTTAAATCTTATTAGCTTTACCTTAAAATTTAATAAATTTTCAACATTACCACGTGAAAACAAAGTCTACTCATAACAATAAATTAAAAATATAATTATACATTTTATGTGAAAAATTTAATCACCACGTGACTTATAATAAATAAGACAAAAAAAAGGACCAGGGGAGTATTTTATACTATAAGCAATAAGAGTGAGAAAAAGTTACAAGTATGACCTATAAATACGTACATGTCTATATAATATAGAGATAATTAATTTACATGTCATTATAGTTTCAATCAATTTTTAATTACGTCCTTGTATTGTTTTTGTTGTTTATTCAATAAATTCTAATAATGTTCTTATATAAACATAAAATATAATATTATTCTATAAATATGAATATTCTATAACCAATAAATTATTATGATAATTTTATTTTAACATTTTTATTTTATTTTAATATTCTTCATGATATTTTAATCAAACATATATTTATACTATTTATTTTTTAATTCTAATTTTTATTTATTTTTATAATTATAAACTTTGAATTATAGTAATAATTTTTCCTAAAAAATGAATAGAATTAATAAATTAAAATCCAAAAAACCTACAAGGACTTGATTAAATATTTGTTGAAACAATAAGGACCTAATAAAAAGAAGAAAAAAAACTAAAAGGACCTGACTAAAAACATGTGAAAGTATAAAGACATGATAAAAAAGAATAAAAAACTATAGGGATCTAATTAAAAATTGGTTAAACTATAAGGACATGCAGATTAATTATCCATATAATATATATACTCATCAATCTCATTTATAAGTTATCTCCAATATATTTTACCGAAACTAAAAAAAGCTTAAATTGCATTAGCTCTTCCTTAAAATTTAGTAAATTTTTAACTTTACCTCTATTTAATATAGGCTATATCCCGTGAGAACAAAATCTACCTATAACAATAAATTTAAAATAAAATTGTACATTCATATGAAAAATTTAATGACCACGTGACTTATAATAAATAGGACAAAAAAGGGCAGGGGAGTATTTTATACTGGATGTTTTTTGCCCTACACACACAATTACACAAATAGATAGGCAGGGAATGAATAAAAGTATACGTACTGAAAGCCAAGTTTTTCCCCAAGAGGGTATATAGGAAACACCACCATGATCATGAATCCATTTTCGTGCTCTTGAACAAGCATTGTCTTGGCCTCCATCAGGTCCTTCTCCAAGCATTCTCATGCATATATAACTCAGCGCTGTACCGAACATGGTGCTGTGTCCCTCTATGTGTAGTCCCCACCCTCCATCTTCATTCTTAATTAATTAACACACACACACATACATTAGAAAAAAATTAGTTCATTTAAACTTTAAAAGTATAACATTTCAATAATATAATATATCAGGCTTTAACTTTAATGTATGTACCTGGTGATAGTATAAGTATCGAAGGATTTCTTTTCGGTACTCTCTTGGGAATACAGTATCAAGACGACCCGTAATATACAAGCAAAATACCTGCACCATTTAAATTTATTTAATAGTGAGTACTACCTCTTGTCTTAAATATTAGATCTGGTTGATTTTTTTGTTAGATTAAGAAAGTTAATTAAATTACTTCAAATTATTTATATTTCTCCATTTTTTGAATTTAATTTGTCTGGTTTATAAGTTGATATATCATTTACTCATACATATATAGCATATAAAATGATTAATAACTTATTTCACTTTCTTAATCTCTCTAAAAAAAAAAAAAAAAATCAACTAAATTTTATGTTTAAGATAAGGGAATATTAAATAGGTATGAAAACAAAGTAGGATTTATAAATTTCTTAATATATTCTTCTAAAATTTCTATCATTCCCACTCCTAGTATGAATATAAGGACAGAAAGAGAGGCATTTATGACTGGTGGGCCTCGCTTAACATGTCGTTTACTTCTATGATTGAGAGAAATAGACAAATTAAAGTGTCACTTTCAGTTTTAATTTGGACAGATCAATGAGGAGCTAATATGTAATTGGAAATTAATTAATTAATTAAAAGGAAGGCATAGCTAGTTAGTAGTTGCCACGTACCAGAGGCTGCATGAAAAAGAGAGGTCCAGCAATTTGAGCAGGCCAATGACCATCTTTAGACTGTATTGCTGATAAATAATGTGCTGCCCTCCTCACAGTGTCGGCAACTTTCTCATCACTAATTTCCTCTCCATTCTCTATCTTCACACTTGGTATTGTTTGTTTGAAATTCTTTTCCCTCATAAACTGCATCAAATCAATCACCATTTGACATATTAGTGTGTGTGTGTGTATATATATATATATCTCTATATATATATAAATAAAGAATAACAAACTCCGCCTATGTTTATCACCAATCTCAAGCCCAAATGAAAGAGAAAGCTAGGTTTTCAATAGCCAAAATAAAATTCTGTCAAATCTTATGACATGATATATATATATATATATATGTATATATATATATATTCAAACAAACTACAAGACAGAAATACAAGTTTTGTTAACTAAAATATACAGGTTTGGGATCCAAAGAGAAGGCTCATATCCATGTTGAGTGAAGGAATCTTTCAAACTTATAATAGTCATTTCTCTTTTTTGAGACTTCCTGTGGACAGAGAATACACATTAAATGAAAATAGATAGAGCAGTTGGACAGTAATTAGTTGTTCGACTCTTAGCTATTTAACAACATCCTTCTTATAATACAACAAATTTGTAAGCAATTAAGCGTGAGTTCACATTTGAAAAGTATATTTATATAAGTTGAGATAAAACACATCTCACATACACTTAATATTTTGCTACTTAGAATGTTTAATAAGCGAGATTTGGATGGGAGTGAGTGGAAATTTTTATTAGTTAAATTGAGAAAAAAATGGAGAAAAAATTTATAAAACCCCATTTCTTTGATTTTTTAAAAATCGAACTCAAAAAAATTTATCTCGTTTCTATTAATTGTACCAATGCAAATAGAGAGAGACGAAAAAATTGAAAAATACTCATTCATAAATGAGGACAAAGTTAAAAATTTACCATATAATTATTGAGCTAACTACCTCTTATTAGTATGTGTGATTTAGTTAAAAGACACTTATAAATAAGGTCAATGTGGTGTGTGTAAAGAGTAACAAACTACAAGACAGAAATACAAGTTTAGTTAACTAAGATATACAAGTAAAGTATGGGAATGTCCAAAGAGAAAGGTTGAGTGAAGAAGTCTCTTAATTTCTCTTAGGACCTTCTATGGGCAGAGAATACACATTAAATGAGAGGAAAATGATGTGGGCCCCACTACTCTAAAATTTAATCCCATTTTCTCCTCTTTTCATTTTTTTTTCCCTCTCCGCTCCCCTCAATCCAAACTAACCCTAGAAAAAAAGAGATAACGCAGGTGGAAAGTAATTAGGTAGAAGACAAAGAAAGAAAAGTAAATATAAACGCCATAGAGAAAACGTATGATGGTTGACAATAGTTGTACGACACTTAGCTATTAATCGACATCCTTCTTGGACAACGACAATTTGTGAGCAATTAAGGTTTGAATAAAAAGAAAAGCAGATAAAACAAAGGGGGAGAAAAGGGAGCCGGATTTAGTGCCTATCCTTTGGATAGGTACTAAGAGTTTGGCCTATTTGGGTTGTTTAGATATGATCTGGACGATCCAGATTTTATTTTTTTAAATTGTTGTTTTTTAAATAAAAAAAATCGTTTTTTAAAAAATGTTAGTTGAGAGATTATCTTTATTTTAAATTAAATGACTTCATTAAAATAAATTTTTTTAAAAATAGAAAGTAAAAAAAATAAAATATAGAACGTCCAGAGGGGACAAGCTCCCCTACCTATCCTTTGGATAAGTCGAGAATCCAGATCCAAAGAAAAGAATAATAAATTAAATGAAGGAAAGATACATTGAAACGCCCCGTAAGCTCGTAATAATTAATGCATTAAAGTGGCTACTTTAAGGAGCTTCAGGTGCTCGTTTGGCAACATAAAAAAGGAAAAATAGTTTTTTTAAGTATTTTTTAAATCGGAATAAAACTCATCTCATATACTTTTATTTTGAATGCCTCAAATTACTTTTAAAAAGTCTGCTACTTAGGATGTTGCTACTTAGGATGTTTGATACGAGTGATTTGGACAGCAGTGGGAATTTTTATTAGTTAAATTTAAAAAAAATTGGAGAAATGAATTTATAATTTTTTTTAAAATAATAATTAATATAAAAAAAGTAAGAAAATTTATTAAAATTTTTTATTCCCACCTCTTCAATATTTTTCTAAATCCAACTCAAAAAAATTTCTCCCGTTATACTGTTCCTCACCTCCCCAACCCTGGTACCAAACAGCCCAAGAGAGAGAAGTTTTTATTTTTTATTTTTTGATACAAGAGAGAGAAGTTAAAAAGGAAGAAACAAGGGAAAATCCTTTTTAAGGCCCATATTACCAAAAATACTTAAAAAAGGCCCAAGATTATGAAAATTCCTAAATAAACCCCAAGATTCTGAAAATACCCAAAAAGGCCCCAAGATTCGAAAATTCCTAAAAAGGCCCAACGTGAGTTGTTAATGGGGCGATATAGTTGTTAGTGGGAGTGCTTGATATAGTTGTTAAATGCAATTTTGATTTAGTTGTTAAAAAAAAATTAACAACTAAATCGGCCCCATTTAACTAACTTATATCGCTAACAACTATATCGGCTTTCATTAACAACTCGTAAATTCTGAAGGGTCTTTTCTAGAATTTTCAGAATTTTGAGGCCTTTTCTGAAATTTTCAAAATTTTAGGGTCTTTTCTAGAATTTTTTTGGTAAGATGGGCCTTGAAAAAGATTTTCCCAAACAATAGAAATGGAAACTGGGAACCCATAGAAAAAAATGCACGAATTAACTTGAATCTGATAAACGATGGATGACATATATTATACACACGCACATATAAGAGTATGGATTGAACCTGCTCGAGATATAGAATATATGGGGGTAAGAAAAGAGAAGAAATGTAAGAAACTAGAAAACCTGAAAACGCCATAAACGATCTCCGCAGGGCTTGAATTTAAATCGATTATTGTAAAAGTCTTGACGCGCAGCTTCAACCTCAGCAAGTTCTTCAGGAGTGCCTTTATCTTCATGAAACTCCCATACTTGCCTTCCTGCAAAGTTGTTTGTACTGAATAAGTATGGGTTCTTCTCTCCCTCTCCTACCTTCAGCCTCCACATTTTGATCTCTGTCTCTCTCTCTCTCTGATCTCTAGTATATTATATAGGAGTGGGAAGTCACGTTGTTAAATTTGTTATGTGAATTTGCAATCTTACCCCGTTTGTTGTCATGGGGAACCAATTTCCCTCCTCATCCAAAGCTCTTCTCATATGAATCATTTAAATCTCATTTATACAGCCTAGATTTAATTTTGCTTACTTTTTATTTTTCAAACAAAACCTACTTTAATGGGTAAAGAATATAAAATAAAGATAATTTTTCAACTAATATATATTTTTAAAAATATTTTTTCATTTAAAAATCGACAATTAAAAAAAATCTGGGATGGGAAGAACTCCCCTACTATTTTATTATAGGATTGACGAGATTTAAAATTAATTTCAGTTTCGGTAAAACATATAAAAAATATATTGTAAATGATTAAAAGAGTATATGTTTATAATTTTAAATATATTGTATGTTTTTTGCACGAACTAGAATTGTCCACCAACTTATGCATTAAGTGCATATGTCAAATCAAATTAAACGTCATGAAAGATACATTTTGAAATTATTTATTAAGACAAAACTATTGACGGATGTCGGTAGCTTAATTAGAAGGTTTATCCAAATAGACTCAATGGCCACAAAAGTTGCTAGGGGTCGGTTTACGAGAATATGTGTGGAGGTAGATTTGTCAAAGAGCTAGAAACAAACTACGTTCTGGAAGGTAAACAAAGGGATATCGTGTATGAAGTTTTAGAGGCTATTTGTGCGGAATGTAAGATATATGGCCACCATTTAGCTGGTTGTTCGACGCTGCAAGCTAATGTGGCTGAAAGTGGTGAGCAACTCAAAAAACATACTGTTGGGACTTGGCAAGCTATGGGCAACAAAAGCGGTATTGTTAAACAAATTAGTAGGAGTGCCGATGCTCTCAATGATACTCAGAACAGATTCTTGGTCTTGCAGCAAGTGTCTCCACAGGGGATGGAGGATGAAAGTGGGCCGAATGGTGATACTTGATGAGCACAATTTATGCCATGTTTTCCCTATATTTCATGACTGAATTGTATGGTAAATATAAGATTAACTGCAAACAATCCAAGCAAAAAGACATATATTCATGATATAGGGAACTGAAGGATAGAAACCATTTACATTCTAAACATGTGCTAAGAAAGGAGCAATTTATATGGTTTTTAAGAAAGAACGTATAACAAATATGATACTGTGCTATAGAATTCTGACAGCAACTCGAAGTGTAATAAAAGGCATCACGAAAGCTATAGCAAAGTAGAGGGCGCAATGCTATGCGGCATATTTTATGACCTTTTTATCTAGGTAATTTCAGGAATAAAAGAGAAGGGCGATAATGATAGGTAGATTGCTGACACAACGAAATAGAATATGTGGAGGATCAAAACTAAAAGATTTGAAGAATCCTGCAGGATCAGCAGAATCAATCTACTCAAATCGAGAGGTAC
The DNA here is from genome assembly GCA_019022655.1 of Acacia acuminata. Lineage (NCBI taxonomy): Eukaryota > Viridiplantae > Streptophyta > Magnoliopsida > Fabales > Fabaceae > Acacia > Acacia acuminata. Next base: position 1,064,602 of record JAFJYI010000036.1, read on the forward strand.
GATAGATCTCGACAGATTTGGAAAGCCCAGCTTGCTGGAACTTACGCCATAAGAAAGGCTGATTATAAAAAAGGGAACAAAAAGACAACCCTAGAGAGTCGCACTGAGCCAAAACGAGATTCCACATTCGGCAGACTCGAAAGAAGAAGTGAGAGATTTCACACGCATGAGAATCTCGGGATAACCCAAAGATCCTTCCTTTCGGTAAGACGGAGAGAAGAAGACGTGGAGTGGTGACGTGACGGGGCTTCTTCACGCCGTCGGAACTTCATCAAGCTTTCTGTTTTCTCCTTTATTTTAGTATTTAGATCATGGGTCATTCGTTACTATCTGATTTTTGTGTTTCCCTTGTCGGTCATGAATTGATTTCCTAAGACTAAATGAGGATGATCTCTTAAGTGTTAAATGAACTCAGTTGCAAGTTCTTGATTTAATAGATTCAGTTTGCTTATCAGTGCATTAATTACTAGTCGATTAGCGGAAGCTAGGGGCTAGATTTGGCCCATTATTGTAGGCTTCAGGAATGGGTCTACCTCTCATAACCATGACACCCTGTGTGTAAAGCAGATCTAACTAGAAAGTTACCATAGGAATATGGAAGGAGTATAGTTAGTATCATATGTATCGGACGTGGAATCTGTTGGAAATTATGCCCTAGGGCAAGTCATGGTTCTCCATTAAGTTATCACTTCATTCGCATGTTTACGGTGATAATCGATCCCCTGGATATATCTTATAGATGATATCCTAAATGTCCCTCGATCGGTCATCTACGCGGGAGCGAAGATGAGGTAAGACGAGTATGACTTTGATGACGTATGGAGATACGAATCAAAGTCATGGGCACTTGTAAGAGTACAAGGTCTTTGGATCGACCCACTATGAGAAAGCTACATGGATTTAGTCATAAGCTTATCTCATGTATAACCGCGTCACAACGCCCTATGACCTGAGACCATCATCGATTCCTACATGATGAGTCACTGACCTTTGACCTAGTCAAAAGTCACCTTTGACCGGGTGATGATAAAGGCTAGGATCGGGATTAGTGGTTTTCATGCGGAGGAATGTGAATGGTCAAGATGGAATTTGTCCCTCACATTTCTAAAGAGATAATACTGGGCCCCTCGATGAGTGAGTCTAAGAAATGTACGGCCATCTTGTGATGGAAAGGAGTTTCCATTTTCACTTATTAGACTACTCGAGAATCGAGAAAGTAGTGGTCAAGAAAAGGAAGTTGACATTATCCATGCCTCATCCTTGACCAAATTATCGCGTGACAAAAGGGACGTGACATGGTTGTACGATAGGTTGTATCGTGTCATCGATCCCCATGTGAATTGGGTAGTCGCAATGTCTTGCTAGAGGCCGCTTGCGACTTGTGGTCTGACAAAGTGTTGGCCCACTACCAATCTCATATGGGCCTGCAGGGTCGCACACAAGAATAACTCAACACGAGCAAATGTGTCCAGATTCATTGAATCTTAGATACGTCTAAGATTTAATGAATACTGAATTTAATCTAGGATATATATATATATATATATATGTATATATATATATATATATATTAAATTGAAATTAATATATGTTAATATTATTAATAGAGATTATAATATTAATATATATAATATTTGTTTTGTATTTAATTTATTTGATAAATTAAATATCTAAAACAAATTGAGATATTGTATCTCATTTAATTTTGAATAAAGATATCGTATATCTGTTTAATATTAAATTGAGATATGGTATCTCAAATTTAAATTAAATAGATAGATATTATTTCGGATTTAATTTATAGAGATAAATTAAATCGAAGGCTTTTAATTTGGATTGAATAAATGGATTTGATTAGATCTATTAGATGGATTTAATTAATACATTTATTTTAATCCAGATTCCAAATTCGAATTTCAAATCAACTTTTAATGCGGATTAAATACGTTACATCAGATTTGATTGATGTAATTAATGTATTTTAATCCATATTTGAAATTTGAATTTCAAAATTAATGAGGATTAATTTTATATAATGCGCTGAACGGGTTTGGAAAACTCACGGGACATTTTGTCGAGCGTATTCAGAAAGCCGCGAGAAAAACCCTAGAGTGGAAAATCAAGAGACACGCACAAGAGGCGATAGCAAGCTGCTGTAGCCGTGTTCGGGAGTTGTTCGTGTGGATACCGGTGGAGGAAGACGATCCTACGAGTTGTCTTCGCCGATCGAGGAGGTAGCCCACTTTGTTCAATGAAGAACAAGCCGCAAACAAATTCTCCTAAAGTAATTTCGGATTCCCTAGCCTTGTTTAAACGCACCTGAGTGATCCTCGGAACAGGATTCGTAAGTTTTTTTAATCCGCTGCGTTGTACGGATCCCATCAGTGGCATCAGAGCCAACTCAACGTGCATTTAAATCAGGCTTCTTTCGTTTGATTATTATATATGGCTCGATATATGAATGTCAAATCGAATCCCGATCTTTTGTTTCGAGTTCGCATTAAGGTTTGAATCGGTTCTCTAACATGGAGCCGCGGCGGTTTCTTTGTTCGAATCGTTCAGACGTAGTACGATCGTGTAAAAATCGTTCATCCACTCGAACCTAGGTCGCGTTTTGAAACGTTTGGAAACTCGATCGCTGGGACGTTTGGAAACTCGATCAGGGATCTTGGAATCGTTGGGGTCGGAATCATGGAAACACGTTTGATGGTGATCGAACGTTGGTGATTCTCGGATGGCGTCATTTGTTCGCGTATTGATTAGATTTTGAAACGTTCGAGACGACGATCATACGCGATGTGGGTTGAAGACATTCATGAGTCAAACAATGACGGATTCACGAGGATGTTAGGGTTCATCCTTCAACGTAGTTTTCTAGGCTATCCAGATTTGACGATAGTCATGTTAGACATGATCACGTTCGGACGTTCTAATCAATGGCGTTGGGGATCGGCCTTCTTCATAGGTCATGTTCGAAATCGGGATAAAAAATTAATTTTTCGAAACAAATTTTTAAAGGGGTTAAACATGGCTCTAGATTGTTTGTAGCGCGATTAATTAAATCATGGCATATTATATATGTATTATATAATATAAAATAAAATTAGAGAATTTTATCATGAATTAATATATATTAATTTACCTTTCAAAGTGTTGTTTGGGTATGGTGAACAACATGGCTCTAGAGATTTTACAAGTGTTGTAATTTAAATATGGCCTGCGTGCCATGCTCTCTCTCTAAATGATCTTGATGTACATTCTCTTCTCATCTCACTCCCCTCGAATGTTAAAAGAGGTTTCTCTATATGTATTTTCTTTTATTATTTAGAGAAGTCCCCTCATTGGCTTGAGTGGACTCTAGGTTAGATGAGTCATGTTGTGTCACGAGTTTTTCTTAATTATGTTTGATGTGATCATATCATAATTAAATTAGACATTATATGATATACAATGAGGATTGCATTCATATAGGTAAAATTAATAAGATTAATAAGTTAATATCAATAAATAACCTCTAAATACAATCTTAAGTCACAATGCCGTCAATAAATGAATACTTGTCAAAACCTAGATCACCCATTTGTATGTTCCACCAAAGTGGATGCATTTGAGTTATCTTGGTGAGGCAAGAGAGAGTAATGGTGATACTCTATATTCATTGTTGTCTTGACTTAATTGAGATTATCAAAACGGTTTTGGATCTCAAGGCATTGGATGGGATTAAACATGCTAGGTCATATGATGATCAAATCCCATAAAGATCTAAGAGTTACATGTGATGTAATTGGCAAAGTGGTTGCCTACCTAAATAACTTTTTTTTAAGCGTCCGCCAAAGCGGACTTAAGATCAAGCCAAATATGGATCTTAGCCCACTAATTAAAATGAGGGTTGTTAATTCAGTGGGAGAATATTAACTAACTTTGCATATCTTTTAAATTGTAGAATCATGTCAAATAGTAACACTGTAACACCATCAATGCGATCGGTCCTTGAGAAGGACGAACTCGATGAGACAAAGTTTCTTGACATGTTTGGGGATTTAAGCGTTGATCCTAAACATGGAAGAAAGGAGTATCTCATCGATCAACCCATTCCAAATGAGCCTGTAGCTAATGATCCAAGAGATCAAACTGATGCTTACATGAAGCATCAAAATGACTCTATGGATACGGGATGCTTGATGACGCCACCATGATTCTAGATCTCGATAAAGATCTGGAACATATGGAGGACTTCGAGATGATTGATCATCCTTTGGAAATGTTCCAAAGAATAGGCAACGAAAGAGAGGTATGAGGCCATAAAGGCCTTATTCTCTTGCAAGATGGCTGAAGGTGAATCAGTTAGTCCCCATTTGTTGAAAATGAAAGGCTACATTGATCACCTTGAGAGGCTTAGATTCCCCATCTCCAAGGAGTTAGCTACAGATGTGATCTTGAGCTCACTCCCAGGAAGTTATGAACACGTTGTCATGAATTACGTCATGAACAACATGAGGGAATCAATTTTTGAACCGCATGAGATGCTCAAAAGCGCCGAGCAAAGTCTTGAGAAGAGGCCCGTTCTATTTTTCTGTTCGAGAGGAAGGGGTATGAAATGGAAAGCCAAGAAGGCAAAACCTCCAAAGGATGGGGTCCGCTTCTTACGCAATGAAATCGGTCATTGGAAGAGGAACGCAAGCTCTATCAAGAAGATGCGGAAAATAACAAGAAGGATAGCGGGGCTATCGCTTCAAGTATCTATGTCATAGATATTCACTTTTCTACTTCCTCTACATGGGTATTGGATACTATATGTGGATCTCACATTTGTACAAATGTGCAGGGTCTCAAGGACAGTAGAAAATTGAAGAAGGGTAAAGTTGACCTACGAGCCTGGAAATCGAGCAACGATTCTTGATTTAGCCATAGGCACTTATGAAATAGTTCTGCCGGTGGGCTTTTGTTTAATTTTGAACAATCGCTTTTATGTTCCCGCTTTGAGCAAGTAACAATACTTTATTACGTTCTTATTTAGGAATCGTAAATGTTCAAGTTTTCCATAATGACAATTTTATGCTCATGGTGATTTGCATTCTGGTCATTGTGTGCTTAATTAAGAACATCCTAATAATGAACGAATCTATGACATAACTACTAAAAGGTTCAAGTCAAATGATTTGAATCCAACCTACCTATGGCATTGTCGTCTAGGCCATATAAATGAGAAACACATTTCGAAACTCCATCATAGATGGATTTCTGAATTCATTTGATTTTGAATCATTTGATACATGTGAGTCTTGTTTATTGGGAAAGATGACAAAGGCGCCTCTTACTGGACACAGTGAGAGGGTCACCGATTTATTGGGCCTCATACATACGGATGTGTGTGGACCAATGAATACATTTGCCAGAGGAAGTCATTTGCACTTTATTACTTTTATAGACGATTTTAGTAGATATGGGTATATATCTACCTAATCAAATATAAAATTGAATCTTTTGAAATGTTCAAAATATTCCAAATGAAATGCAAAACCAACTTGGCAAAATAATTAAAGCACTTCGATCCGGTCGAGGTGGCGAATATTTGAGCCAAGAGTTATTTGACCATCTTAGGAGTTGTGGGATCTTCTCACAACTTACTCCTCCATAACACCTCAATGGAAAGGTGTTTCGAACGGAGGAATCGAACTTTATTTGATATGGTTTGACCTATGATGAGTCAAACAGATCTTCCACCTTCCTTTTGGGGTCATGCCCTAGAAATAGCTGCGTTCACACTAAATCGTGTTCCGTCAAAGGTAGTTGAAAAGACACCATATGAGATATGGACTGGGAAGAAACCCAGTTTGTCATTTCTTAAGATTTGGGGATATGAGGTTTGTGTTAAACGACAAGCCTCTGATGAATAATCATCAAGATCCTCAAAATGCCCTTTGTGGGGTATCCTAAGGAAACTATAGGATACTATGTCTACAATCTCACCGATCACAAAGTGTTTGTTATTCGGAATGGTATCTTTTAGGAAAAAGAGTTTATCTCTAAAAGAATCGGTGGGAGTAAGGTGAACCTCGAAGAAGTTCGAGAGTCACAAGACAATGTAGAACCACGAGATGGAAACCGAGAAGACTCACAACAAGAAGTTGTTGAGCCCGCTCAAGTAACACAAGGCCCACGAAGGTTTGATAGATCATGGCTACGGCCTCGAGAGATATGGATTTCGACATCGGGAAGTTGTGATGTTTTGGTCATTGAATAGAATGAGCCAACCACCTATCGAGAGGCCGTGGTGGGGCTAGACTCGAAAAATGGCTTGATGCCATGAAGTCCGAAATGCAATCCATGTACGACAATAAGGTTTGGACCTTAGTCGATCCACTGAAGGTTTAAAAACCATTGGGTGCAAGTGGGTTTTCGAAGAGAAAACTGACATGGATGGCAAAGTAAATGTCTTCAAGGCACAACTGGTTGCAAAAGGATTCACTCATGGTGTGGACTATGATGAAACCTTTTCCCTAGTTGCAATGGCCAGATCAATCAGAATCCTTCTTGCCATTGCATCATAATATGACTATGAGATATGGCAGATGGACGTCAAAACAGTCTTCCTTAACGGAAAGCTTCTTGAGGATGTGTACATGACACAACCTAAGGATTTTGTGCGTCGCAGGACTCGGTAAAGTATGTAAGCTTCAAAGATCCTTTTATGGATTGAAGCACGCATATCGGAGTAGGAATCATTGTTTTGATGAAGTAGTCAAAGAGTTTGAATTCATTCAAAATATCGATGCATCTTGTGTTTACAAGAAGGTTAGTGGGAGCACAGTTGTATTTTTAGTGCTTTACATTGATAACATCCTATTCATTGGGAATCACATTCCTACCATCAGTGTCAAGTCTTGGTTAGGAAAGTCTTTCTCAATGAAAGATTTAGGCAAAGCCACTTATATCCTAGGGATAAGGATCTATAGAGATAGATCCAAGAGGCCGATAGGCCTAAGTCGAGCACATATATAGACAAGATATCGCATAGGTTCGTAATAGGGAATCTAAAAGGGGTAACATACCCATGTCTCATGGCATCCATCTCGTAAAGATCTGTGTCCTAGTACACAAGATCAAGGAGACCGCATGAGTAAGATTCCATATGCCTCCGCCATTGGATCTATCATGCATGCCATGTTATGTACTGACCGGATGTGTCATTTGCCTTGAATATGACCTAGAAGATATCAACAAGATCCGGTAAGGGTCACTGGATCGCTATCAAGAATATCCTTAAGTACTTGAGAAGGACTAAGGACTCATTCTTTGTATATGGTGGCTTGGAAGACGAGCTTTGTGTAACCGGTTACACATATGCGAAGTTTCCAACCGACCAAGATGATCTAAGATCGCAATCGGGATATGTGTTCGGTTGAATGGTGGTACGGTAAGCTAGAAGAGCTCTAAGTAGAGCACTTCGTATTTGATTTTACAATATAGAAGTTTGAGTATAGAGCAAAGATAGGATGCGGCTAAGGAGGTCTTTTGGATTAGAAAGTTCATTAATGAACTTGAGGTGGTTCCTACCATCTCATATCCAATACAATTGTTTTGTTACAATAGCGGCGCTATTGCACAGACCAAGAAGCCTAGGTCACATCAAAGGACCAGGCATGTACTCAGGCGATTTCATCTTATCAGAGAAATCAATGCAAAGTACCAGGAGAAGACAATTTAGTTGATCCTCTTACTAAGCCGCTTGCACAAGCAAAACATGAGCATCATGTTAGGGCAATGGGAATTAAAGTAATTAATGATTGCGCCTAGTGCAAGTGGGAGTCTGTTGGAAATTATGCCCTAGGGCAAGTCATTGTTCTCCATTAAGTTATCACTTCATTCGCATGTTTACAGTGATAACTGATCCCTAGATATATCTTATAGATGATATCCTAAATGTCCTTGATCGGTCATCTACGCGGGAGCGAAGATGAGGTAAGACCAGTATGACTTTGATGACGTATGGAGATACGAATCAAAGTCATGGGCACTTGTAAGAGTACAAGGTGCTGGACCGACCCACTATGAGAAAGCTATATGGATTTAGTCATAAGCGTATCTCATGTATAACCGCGTCACAACGCCCTATGACCTGAGACCATCATGGATTCCTACATGATGAGTCACTGACCTTTGACCTAGTCAAAAGTCACCTTTGATCGGGTGATGATAAAGGCTGGGATCGGGATCAGTGGTTTTCATGCGGAGGAATGTGAATGGTCAAGATGGAATTTGTCCCTCACATTTGTAGAGAGATAATACTGGGCCCCTCGATGAGTGAGTCTAAGAAATGTATGGCCATACTGTGATGGAAAGGAGTTTCCATTTTCACTTATTAGACTACTCGAGAATCGAGAAAGTAGTGGTCAAGAAAAGGAAGTTGACATTATCCATGCCTCATCCTTGACCAAATTATCGCGTGACAAAAGGGACGTGACATGGTTGTACGATAGGTTGTATCGTGTCATCGATCCCCATGTGAATTGGGTAGTCGCAATGTCTTGCTAGAGGCCGCTTGCGACTTGTGGGCTCGACAAAGTGTTGGCCCACCGCCAATCTCATATGGGCAAAGGTCGCATATAAGAATAACTCAACAAAGCAAATGTGTCCAGATTCATTGAATCTTAGATACGTCTAAGATTTAATGAATACCGAATTTAATCTAGGATATATATATATATATATATATATGTATATATGTATATATATATATTAAATTCGAAATTAATATATGTTAATATTATTAATAGAGATTATAATATTAATATATATAATATTTGTTTTGTATTTAATTTATTTGATAAATTAAATATCTAAAACAAATTGAGATATTGTATCTCATTTAATTTTGAATAAAGATATCGTATATCTGTTTAATATTAAATTGAGATATGGTATCTCAAATTTAAATTAAATAGATAGATATTATTTCTCGGATTTAATTTATAGAGATAAATTAAATCGAAGGCTTTTAATTTGGATTGAATAAATGGATTTGATTAGATCTATTAGATGGATTTAATTAATACATTTATTTTAATCAGATTCCAAATTCGAATTTCAAATCAGCTTTTAATGCGGATTAAATACGTTACATCGATTTGATTGATGTAATTAATGTATTTTAATCCATATTTGAAATTTGAATTTCAAAATTAATGAGGATTAATTTTATATAATGCTGAACGGGTTTGGAAAACTCACGGGACATTTTGTCGAGCGTATTCGGAAAGCCGCGAGAAAAACTCTAGAGTGGAAAATCAAGAGACACGCACAAAGGCGCTAGCATGCTGCCGTAGCCGTGTTCGGGAGTTGTTCGTGTGGATACCGGTGGAGGAAGACGATCCTACGAGTTGTCTTCTCGCTGATCGAGGAGGTAGCCCTTTGTTCAATAAAGAACAAGCCACAAACAAATTCTCCTAAGGTAATTTCGGATTCCCTAGCCTTGTTTAAATGCACCGAGTGATCCTCGGAACGGGATTCGTAAGTTTTTTTAATCCATTTGTGTTGTACGGATCCCATGGAAGCTTCATAGAAATATGGAAGGGTAGATTATAGTGGTGGGTTAACCAAATAGCATTGTAGTTAGTGGGTATGTCAAAGCATTGCGGAAGCTATGCAGTATAGATGCTATAGCAATGGGTAAAGCAATTGGGGATTGAAACGCTTAAGGATGATTCCGAGTTCGTCTAACTTCTTACTGATATCTTCTCAAAACTAAATTACTTGTTATTTCTTTTTACTAGCAAAAGTACAAAAACCTCTCAAACTAATCATATTTATTTTCTGTTTGCGTGACTATCATAGCAATCGAGCGTCACTTCTTGGTATCTCATTCTCTGTGGTACGATACTCTACTCACACTTTATTACTTGTTCGACTGGTTCACTTGCCATCAAGGAAATCGACCAACAAGTTTTTGGCGCCGTTGCCGGGGACTGTAGATACCTTTAGTGACGACGCCCTATTTGCTTAATAGTTGCAAATTACTTAATAAAAGCTCACTTCTTCTTTGTTCTTGATTTTTAGGTACATTTTGTAGTGCATGCGCAATTCACCCACCGCTAACCTAGAGCCTTACGATCCAGAAATCGAACGCACGTACAAGCAAAGGCACAGGAAGCAGAAGCGAAGAAGTCAACTTTTTGACTCAGCAAGCATGGCGGATATGCATGTCAACCATGCACGGGAGCAACGAGAGCAAATAGGATTAGACAGGGATAACCATCTCCCACCACCTCCAAATCCAGATACCAATAAAGTCATCATGGAATTCGGGATTCCAGATCTAAATAAGCTGAATTCGGCTATCACACCACCGACCTTCAATGCAGGACACTTCGAAATTAAGGGAGTCATGATTCAGATGTTGAATGCAGCTGGACAATTTGGAGGACTCCCATCCGAAGATCCTCATCTACATCTCAAGGCCTTTATGGAGGTATGTGATTCATTTGTCATCCCAGGAGTCACGCCCGACGCCGTCCGAATTAAATTATTCCCATTCTCACTAAGGGACAAAGCTCGGACGTGGCTTAAAAACCTACCTGCTAATTCCATCACCATATGGAATGATCTGGGAAGTAAGTTCTTGCTCAAATTTTTTCTACCTACTAAGAACGCTTAACTCAGAGGGGACATCACAACTTCCAACAAAAATCTGGTGAATCTACCCATGAAGCTTGGGACAAATTCAAAGATCTCCTCAGGAGATGCCCACAGCACGAACTGTGCGAATGGGTCCAGTTAGAAATATTTTACAGAGAACTCGATGGACAAACACGATCAATTGAAGATGCCTCTTCTGGAGGATCCATCCTAATGAAATCTTATGAAGAGGCTCACAACTTATTGGAGCGCATGGCCATAAACAGTCATCAATGGCAAGCAGACAGAGCTAATCCTCCCGATCTGTTGCAGGGATACATGAACTAGATGCTATGACTGCTCTCACAGCTCAAGTTTCATCTCTGACCAATATGGTGAAAGGACTGACCCTTCCATCAAGCAACACATCGCTACAACCATCTCAGGTAGCTTGTGTGTATTGTGGCGGAGAGCACTCTTACTCTCAGTGCTCCGCCAACCTTGAATCTGTAAACTTCGTCAACTTTAAAGGGGTAGTAACACCAACAATCCGTACTCAAATACATACAACCTTGGATGGAGGCAGCATCCCAATTTCTCATGGAATTCTCAAGGTTCACAAGCAGCAGGACAATCATCGGGCCCACAATACTCAAACCAAACATCAAACCCACTAGGGTTTACCCAGCAAGCACGGCAGCAGGGCGGTGAGTCAGACCCGTAGCACTCTATGTTGACCCTTCTGAAGGAATATATGGCAAAAAATGATGCAATCATTCAGAATCAGCAAGTAACCCTGAGAAATCTTGAAACTCAAGTGGGACAACTAGCTACTGCCCTTAACAACCAACCCTCAGGATCCCTGCCCAGTGACACTGAAGTCCCCAGGATCCAAGGAAGAGAGGAAGTCAAGCTGATAGAGCTCCGAAGCGGTAAAAGCTTAGAACCCATGAAAGCAACCAAGCAACCTATGGTTGTCACTGATCCAAAATATGAGAAATTTAAGGGAGGGCAAGGAAGTACTGAACAACTTCTTGAAGACGAGCAGAGGCAACCAAGACTATCACAACCGGAATAGGATCACAGAACCGCAACACTGCCTCCACGTATAGCACTGGATGATCACGTACAATACCCAACAATGAATGCTACCGCATCATCATCACAGCATAATCGTGATCTCGGGCCTTCAAAGATGCTAAAGCAACCCCCACCTTTCCCACAAAGGCTACAGAAGCAAGGTCAAGAGAAACAATTTAAGAAAATCCTAGACATGCTACGACAATTACACATTAATATTCCTTTGGTGGAAGCTTTGGAGCAAATGCCTAGTTATGTGAAATTTATGAAGGAAATTCTGTCTAAAAAGAGACGACTGGAAGAGTTCGAAATAGTAGCATTGACCCAGGACTTCAGTGCCTTGCTAACAAATCGGTTACCTCTGAAATTAAAAGATCCTGGTAGCTTCACAATCCCCTGTGCAATCGGATCTCAATATTTAGGGAAAGCTTTATGTGATCTGGGTGCTAGCATAAATCTCATGCCCATGTTTATTTTCAAATAATGGCAGTAGGGGAAGCCAGGCCCACAACAGTTACATTACAATTGGCCGATCGCTCCATAGTTCTACCTGAAGGAAAGATCGAAGACGTTCTGGTAAAGGTGGATAAGTTCATCTTTCCTATGGATTTCATTATCCTGGACTTTGAAGCCGATCGCGATGTTCCAATTCTTATGGGAAGACCTTTCATGGCAACTGGGCATACGCTGATTGATGTGGAAAAAGGAGAACTTACTATGCCTATGAATGATGATTAGGTCACCTTCCCAATCCTTAGGACCGCGAGATTCGAAGACCCAGCTAAGAAGTACCTAACCTCTGAAGATGACAGCAAAGGTACTAACGAAGAAGGAAGCCTTCCTGCATTACCACAGCATTAAATTGCTATAGCAAAGTCTGGCTGAAGAGTTTAAAACAAGCGCTATTGGAAAGCAGCCCAGAGTCATGCTTTAAATTATTGTTTTCAAGAATAGAGGATAGGCCACCTGAAAGCTGAAGTAATGAAGAACCAAGGAAGAAATGAAGAAAGGCTGTAGCAACCCATCTGAACTAGTCGCACACAAGGACGGAATTATTAGTGGGCCACACAAGAATGGGCCCAATAGATTTGAAAGTATATTCAACAACAGATTGGAAACCGCCACTGGCCACACCAAGCGTCTGCAACACGTCTCACCCCCGAGACTTCGGACGGATTGCATGCAACCCACCTGAATTGTGCACCCACGATCACTCTTCTCGATCCTTACTTAAATCAAACTGCACCTTTCAACGCAGACACTCGCGCTCACTCACTCTTTGCAAAGTGGACAATACTTCCCCTTTCATTACAACTCCAGAGTTTTCCAATGGCACGCACCAAGGGTTTCGGACAAAAAGCACCTACTGAAGCTCCAGAAGCCATGCCATTCGCCACCAGAGAAGCCGAATCCCGTTTCAACTCCCTAAAAGTAGATAAAACCCTAGAACCAAAAAGAGGATTCGATAGAGATGCATTTGAGCAGGGCGCTTACCCTGAATGTGTTACAAGGATCATACGCCAGCGCCGATGGGAAAAATTCTACCTTCACCCTGCCGAAGTGGTAACCCCTCTTGTTTTTGAATTTGGTGCAAATTATCCGAGAGGTTCCCTTCTTTCATAACCTTTCGAGGGAAGAATGTACAATGCAGCGCTAGTGCAATCCGTAAGGTATTTGACCTAGCCCCTACTGACGATGAATACAATGAGCTTCTCTAGCACGAGGAAAACCCTGAAATCCTCGCTAACGTGGTCACCCGGCTCTATGTGCCAAACACTGAATGGAAAATTTCCAAGGAAGGGTCCTACAATTTGAAATGCAGCCGTCTGAGACCTGAAGCACGTATTTGGTTTCACTTCCTCCGTTGCTGACTCATGCCTACACTGCACACCCAGACTATCTCACGAGAACGCGCATTCTTGCTCTATTGCCTCTTGGAGGGCAAACAAATTGATGTTGATGCACTCATCTACCGAGAGCTATTTGAGTCCCAAAAGCACACTACGAGAAATCTTTGGTTCCCTGCACTTATCACTGAACTTTTTCGAAATGCAAGGGTAATTTTTGATGCCAGCGAAGAAAGAGCGGTACTCCCGCAACCCTTTGTCGTGGCAGCTGTACAACACATTTTGCAAAAAATTCAGGCACGGGTCACCCAGACCAACTTAGCTTGTTCCTCTATTGAACCCCCAGCAGACACAACCCCGATTTCTACAGCAGCTTTTCATGCTTTGGTTGCCAAGGTTACCACCTTGCAACGTTCAGTAAGCACTGCTTGTTTCTTCAAGCGAGATGTGGTGGCAATATGTGGCCGAGAGGGATCGCAGCCTTGCTACAAATCTCAGGGCGAATGCCCCAAAATACACTCCATTGCCGGTTTTTCCTGAGGCTACTTTTGATATGCACAATTCGTTCGCCGGCCCACCACAACAGGAACCATCAAGCTCGCGAAAGCGTCACGAGAGCAAAAGCGCTCAAGAAGGTGAGCCCACCAGCACACACTCTGTTGACACTGATGATGAAGAGGTGTCGAATCCTCATGGACCTTCAGCCGGACATACAGCAGGGAAAGGTTAAGCTAAGTTGAGGCGTTTCTTTCTGTTTACTCTTGGTACTAGACTCTTTCTCTATTTACATAATATACTTTAAATATTTTTCTTCTTTCTTGTTTCCTAAAGGCATATATATATATATATATATAAAGATGCTGTTGCACTGTGTTGAGTAGTCTCATCTCTCTCTCCCGTTTCACTCAGCTGTTGTAATGGGGGCATTGCATCATTCAAGTTTGAGGGAGGATTAGTTATGCGATATAATATGCTATTGCTATTTTCTGTGTGTGTGATCTGAATTACCCTACATGTAGTTTTTTTTGCACAAACTAAAATTTTTTTCCAAATTGCATGATAAAACATGAACAGAATTTTGTAACAATGGAATGAATGTCTGTATAACGGAGCATAGCATGATTGCCTAAGGAAATTGAACCTTTAGGCTTTGGAAATTAACGGTGCTAGCTAATTTGATGCGGGGTAAAGTGGCAATGAGGAAGTTTAAAGGGAAGAACCCCCAATGGAAGGATTTAATTGAGCTTGACTGTTTTATTGTAGTGTGCATGTTTGCTAGCCTATGTTTGATCCTTGATTTGTCTTAGTTCTTTGATAAACTATATCGGCATCTCGAGTTTGAAGTTCGTAGGATAAAGGCATTCATGTCATACCCATCATTCCCATACACAACCCATTCACCATCATCTTCACTTTTGCTACCCCATTGAGCCACACAAGTGTGCTATAGCAGACCTAGTTAGATAGAAAAGCTAGAAGAAAAATTGTGCAAATATGCTAGGGCAGAGTGCTCACATGAAATGTTGCAAAAAGAGCTATTGTTTAGCTTAATTCAATAAAAAAAAAAGAAAAGGAAAAGAGGGAAAGACCTAGAATAAAAAGAATATAAAGTTCAAGAAGGAGCACGCGGATGAAGCCAAGAGACTTTTCTACCTAATCTGCTATAGCATCTACCATCATTTCCCATCTTAAAACACTTAGCCATCCTCATCATGGTAACCCAAGAAGTCCTTTGGATGAACAAATACTTAGATGCAAGAGAGCAATCTTAGAACTTTGACAAGGCTATGGAACTTCTAGGCCCGTATGGCAAGAGAGAAAACTAAAATCCCCTTGATAAGAGAGTGTAAACACTGAACTTGAGAGCCTCTTGAGACTTCTTCATCTAAGCAATACCACACATTTTGAGCTGTTGGTGCTGGGCAGTGGGATTGCCGAATGGGAGACGAGAACTGAAAGTAATTGCGCAAGCAAAATTATACCGACAAATAGTACTGCGGCTATGAATTTTTGTTCGCTTCATCTTATTTTGCCTAGGAGTGCAAAAAGCTAAGTGTGGGGGTATTTGATGAGCACAATTTATGTCATGTTTTCCCTATATTTCATGACTGAATTGTATGGTAAATATAAGATTAACTGCAAACAATCCAAGCAAAAAGGCATATATTCATGATATAGGGAATTGAAGGATAGAAATCATTTACATCCTAAACATGTGCTAAGAAAGGAGCAATTTACATGGTTTTTAAGAAAGAACATATAGCAAAGCTAATCTTTGTGCTATAGCATTTCGACAAAGAACTCGAAGTGCAATAAAAGACATCACAAAGCTATAGCAGAGTAGAGAACACAATGCTATGTGGCATATTTTATGACCTTTTTATCTAGGTAATTTCAGGAATAAAAGAGAAGGGCGATAATGACAGGTAGATTGCTGACATAACGGAATAGAAGATGCGGAGGATTGAAACTAAAAGATTTGAAGAATCCCGTAGGATCAGCAAAATCAATCTACTCAGATCGAAAGGTACGATAGATCTCGACAAATTTGGAATGCCCAGCTCGCTGGAACTTACGCCACAAGAAAGGCTTATTATAAAAGGGAACAGAAAGACAACCTAGAGGGAGTCGCACTGAGCCAAAACGAGATTCCACATTCGGCAGACTCAAAAGAAGAGTGAGAGATTTCACACGCACGAGAATTCTATTAGATATGATTAGTTTTGATGATGTCTTATATAGATGTCATTCTTAAGAGCAAAAAGGTTGCATACTACATTTATCTTCTAATTTGAGTAATTCTTATATTTAATGTAGATGCGAGTTTAATAATGGAGATTGATCAAGAAATGAGACTAAAGAAGGAAGAACTTGTTGAATGGAATGAAGATATCTTTATTCAAGTTCTTATATTGAAGCTAAAAGCCTCCACGATCAAATGGAAGTTTGAATTGTTCAATTTGGAGTTGAAACAAGCAAATATAAGGTTCAAGATGAGAAAACTCGAGTTAAGGACAATAAAACTCGAGTTAGTAGTGTCTTCAGCATTTCTGGCATCTTTGGATTAGGAAAACTCGAGTTTCCAGTGAAAACTCGAGTTTACAGCGCTGATCAGCAACTCTGGTCTACTCTGTTTCACGTTCAGCTTGGGCGACGTCTGGTAATTCGATGATATCTCCTAACCAGAGATTCGATTGAGGTGAAACCAGTGGCATATGAAACTAGACTCCTAATGCATCATTTTGATATAAAATTCAAGCTCAAAGGAGTTCATATCAAGGACCTATGAATTATTGAAGTTGATAATGAAATCAACGCCACACAGCAAACCAAGCTTTGATGTTTTGAGTGCAACTCACAAACTACAAATCGGATTGAGTTGAAATTAGTGGCATATGAAAGTAGACTCAAAGGATTTCCATTAAGATTTGAACAGACCAAAATGGAGTTCAGAATAGGGAGATATGGCCTTCGAAAGCTGACAGTTAGTTCAGGATGTTGCAAAAACGTTGGTCAAGAACAGCCTTCATTCATCAGATCATAACAGACATAATACAATGAGTTTGGAGCTGATTCTTCTTGCATTAGATTCTTACCTCGACCTTGGACATGTAAATTTGAGTTTAAGATTGGCCAAGAGTTTTCCAAGTTTTTCCACATTTACTAAAACTCCATTTTTCAGTGAAAACTCAAGTTTTTATCACACAGAGACCTCTCAATGTTTTCTGAAAATGCAAAACTTGAGTTTGTTTTGAAAACTCGATTTTTGACCATACAGAGAGTCTCCTAAGTTTTGAACTATTGAAATCCTCCAGTTTTGCCCAAAATCACCAGTTTTTAAAGATCAACGTGAATCTTCTAAGTTTTCCTCAGAATTAGGAAAACTCGAGGTTTGATTAAAAACCTCGAGTTTTGACTTGGCAGAGAGGATTCATGTTTTAACCAATTTTCAAAACCGCTAGTTTTAGAGAAAACTCCAGTTTTAGTTTTACACAGTTTTCTCTAAGTTTTCATGATAAAATGAAAACTCAAGTTTTGATTGCAAAACTCGAGGTTTGTCCAGGCAGAGAGCATTCATGTTTTCTTAGTTTTGAAAACTGCTAGTTTCATTTCAAAACCTCCAGTTTTTGACTTGGCGCAAAATCTTCAAGTTTTCACACTTAAGTGAAAACTCGAGGTTTGATATGAAACCTCGAGTTTTGGCCAACCCGAGAGCACACATGTTTTCCTCAGATTTTGAAAACCTCCAGTTTCCAGGAAAACCGCTAGTTTTGGTTTGGCGCAAAATCTTCAAGTTTTCACGTTTAAGTGAAAACTCGAGGTTTGCTATGAAACCTCGAGTTTTGGCCAACCCAAGAGCACTTGCAATTTTTAATGTGTTGAAAACCTCGGTTTTGGATGAAAACCTCTAGTTTCGATGTTTTGGACTTAAATCGATTTTACATGCTAAAGTTCAAAACTCGAGTTTTGTGGAACAAACCTCGAGGTTTCATCGCTGATTCTGAAATTCAAATTTGACGAATTTGTAAAACCTTCTTGTTTGATCTTAATACTTCCTATTATCATTCTTCTATATTCCTAGCTATGTTTAACCACTTTGTTAGTGAGTTTCAGATGATCAAAGGTTGTTAAAATGAAGATCAAAAGGAAAGTAAATGCTGATGTCATAGCTGGTTTAAAAACGAAGTTATAACGGCTAGTTCCATCTTAGTCAAACGATCATATATTGATCTCTACCTAAAAAAGAGGATAGATTCAAGCAGAAAAATGCAGAGACATAAGCTTACATCTTCAACATGCTAATACTCTGATATTCACATCATTTACTCTCTGTTTTTCATGTTTAGATATCTTATCATAGAGAGTGAAGTGATTTGTATTGTTCTTTAGTGTTTATTCATTCACTTCTGAGAGAGAAGATTTATTGTAATCATCTTATCATTCTATTTGAGAGTTACGCAAGATTGGGTGATCTTGAGTGGGAAACCCATTGTATTGATTACAGCTTGCAAGGGGAGTAAGTTCTAGTGAGAGAATTACTTCGAGTACAGAGTGTGTAATCAAGTGGGTGTATTGATTACAATTTGTAAGGGGGAGTGAATCTTAGTGAGAGGATTACTCCAAGTACAGAATGTATAATCAAGTTGAAAGAAGATAGTGGATTGAAAATATCAAGTGGAGCTTGGGGATTGGATGTAGGTCAAGGATTGGGCCGAACCAGTATAAATCTCAGTTTGCATATTCTCCTCCCTTATCTCTTAAATTCCCAGTGTATATGTTTGAATGAATGTTTATTGTTTTATAAATCATTACTGTCATCCAATTCACCCCCCTCTTGGGTGATAGCCTGATCTAACACATTCGTTTTGGGTGTTCTTTGGCTTGTTTTAATTAAGATGTCTAGTATTTGCTGCTAAAATTTAAAGGAAAAATTCAGACGTTTGCCTATGAAAAAAAAGCACGCAAGATTCTCTATTTTTCTAGTATGAAAACAGAACCTACTTATATTCTCTACATTTTTCCTTCTAACTAGACAGCTAGCAGCAGACCAAAACCGTGAAAATAAGAAGGAAAATTCTTAAGGAACTTCGCCTAGGTTGATTCCTCAAGCTTTCACGATCATCTCCTTCATTTCTCCATCTTTCATGTGTTCTTTGTTTCTTTGTCTCTGCTTCTAGTTGTTTCTTTCCCTTGCTTGTTCGATGGTTTTTAATAGAGGGAGTAGGGTACTGGGCTACAAAAGCATGGAGCTCTGTTGGGTGTGGTGTTGTGGTCGAAAGTCAGATTTGGTGGTATGGTGAAAAGCTGATCACGCCGTCTGCATCTCTGCGTTTCCGTGATCAAAGCTGCTGTTGACCAAGGCACAAGAGAGGGAATTATATTAGATATTAAAGTGTGTGATAGCATATGGGCCCAATGGTTAATTGCTGAATTGAGGAAATAGTGGACTACTTATGTGTCGTGTGTGTTAGCCAGCTAGGGAGGGAATGAAGTAGTTTGTGGTTATATGAGCAGAGAAAAATAATGGGCTGAATAGTTTTGGTTAGCTTTTGGGCTGAGTTAAAAATATATATATATATATATATAATGGGCTTTTTTTTTTTTTTTTTTTTCTTTGTTAAATGTGTGTGTAGGTTTTAGGGCTTGAATATGTGTATTGTTTGGGTTTGAGGGTATGTGTAGTGTTTGGGCTTTGTATTGGTCCAACTTAATTTTCTAAATTTGTGGTGACAACATTCCTACTTTGTCCCTAGCACTTGGTTGTCAAATAAATTCCCAAAATATATCCTTAATTTTTTTATGGGAAAATATGCCTTTAAATTCAAATTTTTTAATAATAAAATAATTAAGGCCAAAGTTTCCATAATTAATTCCATTATAATATTTCTCTATCCTCGAAATATTATTTAATAATTTTTCCCTTTTTGTCCCGGGTGAAGATATGGCCTTATTTGGGAATGTTACACCTCCTGAAACGGGCTTAGACGTCCGTCTAATTTAGGCTTATTCTCAAATTTCAATGCCCAAAATTCAAGATGTTACATTAATTCCCAAGAGCGCCTCCCCAAGGGCTCGAGGCCATGACCTAAGGCATGAGTACATGCCTTAAGAGCCCCTTGGTATCTACTGCACTAATAAAATGTTACATACCTACCGGCCTCGCCTTTTCAGGTGGCGGTAGTGTGATCCTTTACTTTTATTTAATTATATAATATCTAGGTTATAAATCATCAAGCATCAGAGTACTTAAGCAGCAAAGTATGCAAATGGTTTAGACAATAATATATTGGTAATGTAAATATACTAAAAGGATAAATTTCCCCGGAGGGTTAATTATAGAGTCATCCCAAAAATATAATACCAACATAACCAAAATATAATACCGTTATTCGGGAAATAGTATATAAATATCCAAAAAGTCACTAACAGCCTCCATCAAAAACACTTTAATTTAATCCCGAATTCTTACCTCTATCTCCCGATACAGCCCTAGAAGTATTGCCTGAAGACTTATAATAGCCTGGGATTCCTAATTGAATTCAAGAGTAACCGTTAATCTCATATAAAATGTATATGCAATGCGTGTAAGAATACCACAAATAAATATATACCACATAGCGTCCAGTAACTTGCCCTCGGCAAGGCACTCGGGGCACATAGTCATAATAGCACACAACACAAACTGCAAGGCACAGCACATAGCCAGCCCACCGTGTATCGACACAACAAGACACATGCACTTGACCCAACAAGGCATACAACCAAATCCGGAACTAGCAATCCTAATAACACACGGCCTGTTTGTAGTAGGGCTCCAAAATTTTCCCTTTCTCTTAGTCAATCGGTCTTAAGTTCTTAACTTATTTCATGTCATATTCATGGGCTTACTTTGGAAACAAGAATTCTTTCCTTCCCATTTTCTTCCCTTGATCGAAATTCTCATAACAAAAGGGAAAGAATACTATCTTTGAATTCCATTATCATCTATTTTCTTGGATTGTCCATGATCATATTTATTCAACCAAGCTTTTATGAAAAATTCCTCATCCTTCTCTTCACTTGGCCGAAATTCAACCCTTCTTTGATTTAAAATCCTTTATTAATTTCTAAAATTTAACATCACACTTCCTGAATTGGGTCTAGTCGTATGCTTAATATAGGTTTATCCTCAAGTCTCTAGGCCCAAAATTTATGATATTACAATTCTCCCCCTGTTCAATAAATTTCATCCTCGAAATTTGAACTTCAATACCTTGGAAATCATTCCAACCATTCAATTTATTCATTTTTCTATACATGCTAACTAGATATGTAACATAGTCGTCAGACAACAATTTTGTTCATTTTGGGGCTGTGCATGCTCATTAAGCACATATCACGATCATACACTACTCTCTTTTATCTTGTACCCAGGTGTAGTGGTTAATGACACAGGACCAATTCTCCATCATCACAACGCTTGGTTACGCAGATCTCACTACTTGATTCGTTTTTGCCACTTAGCTTATCATATTCTAGCCCTCTGGCTCATTCTATTTCCACCATGATGAATATTAAAGCCTTATGGCCTAGGGATTCCTTACCAATCTATAGGCATCTCCACTATTACTTGGTACAGATTGAATATTCTGCAAGTCTCACAACATTCTCTAGAAATACTAGTCCAAAATCATCATGCCAATCAACATTCCACATAGTGCTAAGCATCACAGGTCTTATAGCCCAGGGACACCGCCCCATGCAAACTTGCACACCGGGCTTTACCACCTCGAGCCTCTGCTCATCTATTTTGTCTGTGCTTCCTTAATTTTTAGCTCTCAAACCATTTTCCTATTGCTTAGCATGGTAACTGGCACATACTGTTTGATTTAACCAATTCAGATTTGTAGACCATTCTATCAGTTTCTGTTCCTGCATCAACAAATTATCAATTGCATTGCTTTTCATTTCAACACATTAGCAATGGCAATCACACGCTGCCTTTCATTACTCTATGTTGTCTCATATTCAACTTCCAATTTTCAAATATTTAAATTTGCCCTAGTCGCAGTACATTTTTATAATTGCACAAAACAGTATTTTCACATTTTCAATAAACCATAATCGCAGTTCAATTTCAAGAAAACACATTTACCAATGGCTCAAATTCAAGTAAACACATTTTCTAAAAGCTTAATTCACAAATGGAATAATTCATTCCACAAATTTAACATTCGAAGCTTTCACCACCACTTTAACCTTTCGTACAATGGCATATCTCAATCCTTTCATACACAACCTATAGAAGTGGCAATGTACTTGTCGGCCAATATGGGAGAGTTTTGTTCCCCTTAAGGGACCCGAGTGTCGCATTGGCACATATAATATGTAACATCCCAAATTTTAGGATTTGAAATTTTAAATATATGGAAATTAAATTATGAAATTTGGCTTAAAATAATTATGAGAATAATTATTGGAAATTTAGGCTTATTTTTCCCTTAATTAATTTATTTTAGGAAAAAGAATAAATTCAAGTAAGGAATAATTTAGGCCTAAAAAATATGGAATTAATATTTTATGGCCTAGGGGAATTAATTGGGAAAGGAAAACCCTTATATGGAATTAAGGAGTTATTTATAGAGTTAATCTAATATTTACAATTTAAATAAACAAGTAACCCACAAGCCTATTATACAACTAAAGCCCAAGTCATTTCATAGCCCAGAACGTAATAGTAGACCAGAATGCTAACATGAGACATACTTATTTCAGCCCAAACTCAATCCATTATCATTGGGATCCGTACACACGGCGGAAGGATTTTCATCCATTAAAACATATGAATCTCATCGGAGGATCCATCAACGACGTTTAAATCAGGTTCGTTAGAAACCGTACCTATGCGAACTCATGAGCGTCTCATTCAATTCGATCTCATTGGCTACCTACTTGAACAACAAGAGTCGACTCTCGAATCCAATCCCTCTACCGATATCTACATCGAACAGTCTCCAACATCGACGACAGCGTGCTAGCGCCTTCAGTATTCTCACGTCTCTTCTTTTTCTCTCTAGGGTTTCTCGCGGCTTTTCTAATACGTCTGACAAAATGTCTTGTAGGTTTGCCAAAAATCAATAGACGTATTATATATTTAAAATGAATCCTTATTAATCTTGAAATTTTAATTTGGATTAAAATAATATATTGATTAAATCTATCCAATAGATCTAATCTAATCTATTTATTTAATCGAATTAAAAGATGCCGATTTAATTTATCTTTATAAATTAAATCGAGATATAATATCTATCTATTTAATTAAATCGAGATACTATATCTCAATTTAAATTAAATCAGATCTATGATATCTTTATTCGAAAATTAAATCGAGATACAATATCTCTATTTGTTTTAGATATTTAATTTATCAAATAAATTAAACACAAAATAAATATTATATAATTATATTATAATCTCTATTAAATAATATTATTATATTATTTTTGAATTTAATAATATATATACATATCCATTCTAGATTAAATATAGTATTCATTAAATCTTAGATATATCTAAGATTCAATGAATCTGAACACTATTGCTTGTGTTGGGCTATTCTTGTGTACGACCTTGTAGGCCCACATAAGATTGGGAGTGGGCCAGTAATGTACTAACCCACAAGTTGCAAGTGGCCTCTAGCAAGACATTACGACTACCCAATTCATATGGGGATTAATGATACGATACTACCTATCATACAACCATGTCACGTCCCTTTTGTCACGTGATAATTTGGTCAAGGATGAGACATGAATAATGTCAACTTCTTGTTTTTGACCATTACTTTCTCGATTCTTGAGTAGTCTAATAATAATGGAAACTCATTTCCATCGTAGTATGGCCTTACGTTTCTCAGACTTACTCATCGAGGGGCCCAGTATTATCTCTCTACAAATGTGAGGGACAAATTTCATCTTGACCATTCACATTCCTCTGCATGAAAGCCACCGATCTCGATCCAAGCCTTTATTATCACCGGTCAAAGGTGACTTTTGACTAGGTCAAAGATCAGCGACTCATCATGTAGGAATCCATGATGGCCTCAGGTCAAAGGGCATTGTGACACGGTTATACATGAGATAAACTTATGACTAAATCCATGCAACTTTCTTATAGTGGGTCGGTCCAGCAGCTTGTACTCTTACAAGTGCCATGACTTTGATTCGTATCTCCATACCTCATCAAAGTCATTCTGGTCTTATTTCATCTTCACCCCCGTGTAGATGACCGACCAAGGACATTTAGGATAATCTATAAGATATATCTAAGGATACAATTATCACTATAAACATGCAAATGAAATGATAACGAATGAAGAATACTTTAAATGACATTAACATTTAAAGTACAATGACTTGCCCCTAGGGTATAATCTCCAACATTATCTTCATTTACTCAAACACCTTCAAGTCATTTATTCCACCCCACAACATAGCACACATCAGCCCATACCATTTGGCCCATATCCATTTTAATCAATTGGTTTTATTCACTCTCATATTCATTAGCCAAAACACGTTAACTGAGCAGAGAATGATCACGTTGTAAATCCAGATCTCGGTTTCGGTTAACAACTAGTCACACACAAGCACAGTTTACTTTCGGTCAATAACTGAAACACACAAGAACAGTGAAAACAGCCTCTTCATGCTTCTTAAGCCCAACACCCCTCTCCTTCCCATTATAACCATTGGGTTCTCCCTGCAAACTGAGGGCATAAAGCAACCGAGAGAGAGAGAGAGAGAGAGAGTCGAGAGCAAGGTGTGAATCCGAGAGAGAAGGGTGAGATCCATCTGTGAACCTCCTTATCATGCGTGCTCTGCAAATAGGCTAGTGAACATAGTGGAACCGAGGAAGGAAAGAAAAGAGCTTGAGCCATGATCGATCATACTCCCCTGCATTTAGTTCAAAAAACAAAGGTGGTGAAACGACGGTGGATCTCGCAAGCCAAGAATTTAAGGTAGGTCATCGGATATCTTCTTTCTTATTTTAAAGAATAACCAACGTAGGTTTTAGAGTACAAAGCTTGGGTTGCTGAGATGTATAAATTGTTACTGTCACAATATATATATATATATATGCACACACATACACATATATATATATATATATATATATACTAATGCCGTTGGGAAAACAAAAGGGAAGAACTTGGCTGTGGCCCATGTGTACTCTTATATATATATATATATATATATTAGCGAGGTAGCATATTTCATGTAGGAATGGTAATGAAGAAAAGAATAAATGTTGTACACATTATAAATGTAGGCTTGAGTTGTAGTTTACTGGTTGGAAGATAGGTTTGAGTGATAGAATGGAAAAAGCTTACTGTCATAAGAAATAAAAGTTGCTGTGAAATGTGTGTGCATATAAATGGTTTGGAAACAAAGAGGGAGGTTCACATCTGTTTATATATGTATAAAACTATACATATTAAAGGAGATGAGGTTGCTATTACGTACATATATATGTAGTTAAATAAGTTGCTATTATAATAGGAAAATGTTGTTAAAACTTTGCTTGGTTATCATGAAGTGTGTGTGTGTGTGTGTGTGTGTGTGTGTGTGTGTTGTTGCTGCCTTTGGAAAAGAGAGGAAAAAAATTCATTGTATCAGTTTATATAAATATACCACGTGAAGCCTTTGTATCTTTATTGCATTTTTTTTTTAAGAAAAAGATACTGTACATGCTTGCGTTGTCAATTCTTGAATGGCTGTCTCCATATTCAAAGCTATGATTATTGGGTTAATTACCTCTGCCCATTCAATATTTGTAAAAAATTATGTCTTCATCCATGGTTAGGTATATTCCTATTAAAATTAGATCTCTTCCTCACTTTTTTCAACCACTCCCTCCTCATAAATAAAGTGTAGAATTTAATTAATTAATTCATGAATATTAAGAAAAAACTGTTGAGTCAGCTATCTGTCATTGTTGTATAAAAATATGTACTAGTATAATGTTTCCTTCAATACTACTAAATAGATGGAGCATTGAATGTGTGGGAATATAACTCCCGATTTAAGGTGTTAGGATAGCCTCCGAGAGTTTAAAATAATTGTAGGAAAATAATAATAAATAGTAAAATAATAATAATAATAATAATAAAATAAATAAATTATTATTATTATTATTGTTATTATTAGGAAAAGGAATAAGTAATAAAATAGATAGTTAGTTACTAAAAATTATTATTTATAAAAAAGGGTATTATTAATAAGAGAATTTTAGGGATTAATAACCATTTTTAATCTACCAAAAATAATTCGCATAGTTAGTTACTTTGTGACGCAAGAAGTGCCTAATGACAATGATAAATGTTTATAGGCATACCCTGACACTTCTACTGATTCCAACACCTCCAGACAAAGTTAAGGATTCAATCTTGAGGTGGGTAACTATTATTTTATTAGCTTGTATGTATGTATTCATATATGACTAACCATTTTTGCTAGATAATTTTCATATGTGTATCCTAGTTATGGATTGGGGCTACGTGTCCTGTAGGGCTACGTGTCCTAAAATAAGGCTGGTGCCTTAAAGGGTTACAGTCCTTGATCGATAATTGCAGTTATGGTGTGACTTGTTTACTGTGAATTATTTTATGCTTAACATGTGATATGTTGTCATTTATATTTCATACTTGCATATAAGATTAACTGTTACCCCTAGGGTTCATTCATTTGAACTTCAGATCACATGAAATACACATGTAGTAGATCAGGATCAAAAGGAAAGATGCAGCTGTAAGGATTACAACAAAAGGGACTTTTGTGATAGTATAAGTAGTTGGATTGTACTAATTCATTTATTATTTGTCTATTTCTGAATTATTGTATTAAGATCCCCTTTTGGGATAGATATCGCTCACAAAAAATTTATCCTCATGTTTTCAAATTAAGTTATTTTAAGAAAGTTTTATTCCGCAATTAAGTCGTTCAAACTATATCAATGCCTATGCGCTTATCACTATGATAAATAAAGGCGTATTAACTCAGGGCGTCACACAATAATAGGCTACCCATTGGAATCCCATATCGAGACAAAGGGCCATCATCCACGGAGCCTTGCTCCAAACGTTTGCATGGGTGTCGGCCATATAAGACAAAACACACACCCCTACAAGGCGAAACTATTCAAATTGGGTGCATACGCTACTGGTGCGAGTATCAGCTTCTCAAAAACTAATCTACTCAAAAAGCTTTAAACCAATGGCCAACGATTTCAAAACATTTGGCAAGATCCAGCAAACTGTGTATGTCTACAACAGTTTCTAACCTCTTCCAGTTCTGTACTGCTTCAACTACAAACACGACTCATAATTCAATTTCAAATCTGGGTTCCACCAAGACCCTATCTATGAGACAACATAGTTAAAAAATGACCACTTCAAACTAATCTCAAATACTATTTAAAAACATTTCAATCAAAAATTTAGTTCAAAAAATTCTATTTCAAAAATTCACAATATAGCAGGTGCATTAGCAAATTAAAAATTCAATTTTCAAACATACTAGGAACCAGACAACTGATATAGAAGGTTGATGAGCACAAATAATACCATGTTTTCCCTATACTAATTGGCTGAATTGAATGTTAAATCCAAGCTCAACTATAGATAATCTAAGCAAAAAGGCATACATTCATGATATAGGGACTAAAGGGTAGAAATCATTTGCATGTCTTTGGGAATGGAACAAATTGCTTTGTTTTTAAGACAAATGGAATAGCGAGCGATACGATGCTATAGCATTCGACAATGATTCAAAGTGCAATACAAGGCATCCTGAATGCTATAGCAGAGTAGAGGAAGCAATGCTATGCGATATGTTTTCTGACCTCTTTACCCAGATGATTTCAGGAATAAAATAAAGAGGCGATATTTACAGATAGGTTCCTGACATAACAGAAGAGAAGATGCGGAGGATCAAAACTGAAAGATTTGAAGAATCCTGCAGAATCAATAACAGCAATCTATTCGGATCCAAAGATATGATAGATTCCGACAAATTAGGAAAGGCCCAACTCATTTGGAACTTGCCGCAAGAAATGACCGATTATAAAAGGAAATAGCAGAGCCAACCCTAACGAGTTGGAGAGCCCTAGAATGAGATTCTGACTTTCGACAGACTCAAGAGAAGAGTGAGAGATTTCACAAGAGCACGAGACTTTCAGGATCGGCCAGCATTCCTTCCTGCAGTGAGACGGAACGAAGAAGACGTGGAGTGGTGACATGACAGGACCTCAACCACGCCATCAAAAATTCCATCAAGCTTTCTGTTTTCTATTTTTCATCTTTGTTTTATTGATTATGGGTCATTACGTTAGTGTGTGCATTTTGTGTCCCTCGTCAGTCATGAACTAAACTTTAGATGGCTGGACGAGGATGATTCTTTACGTGTTGAATGAACCTAGTTGCAGTTCTTAATTAAATAAATTTGGTTTGCATATCGGTGTGCTTATTGCTAGTCGGTTAACGGAAGTTAAGGGCTAGATCTGTGGCCTCAGCTTACTGGCAAGGAGTTGAGGTTAGACCTCTAAGAAATAGTGTTTGCTAGGCCGCCCGTGCACGACGAGACCTATTATTGTAGGCTTCAGGAATGGGTCTACCTCTCATAACTATTACACCCTGAGCGTAACGCAGTTATGACTAGAAAGTTACCATAGGAATATGGAAGGAGTATAGTTAGTATCAAATGTATCGGATGCGGAAGCTTCGGTAGATTATAATGGTGGGTTAACCAAATAGCTTTGCAGTCGGTGTCTATGCTGTAGCAATTGCGGAAGCTGTACAGTGTAGATGCTATAGCATCGGGGTAGAGCAACTGGAGGAGTGAAGCCCTTAAGGACGATTCTGAGTCCAGCCTAACTTCTCACTGATATCTTCTCTCATTTATAGATCTTTGTTTACGTTTGCTAGTAGCATATTTACAAAACCTCTCAACCCAATTATATTTACTTTTTTCTTTCACAACTTGTCATAGCATTGGTGCGTCATTCCTCGGTATCTAGTCTCTCGTGGGGACGATACTCTACTTTCACTTTATTACTTGTTCGACCGGGTTCACTTGCCATCAAGGAAATCGACCAACAAGTTTTTGGCGCCGTTGCTTCGGGGATCGTTGATACCCTTTGTGACAACGCCCTTTTGCTTAATAGTTGTGATTATTCAATAAAAGAGCTCATTTTTTCTGCTCTTGATTTTCAGGTACATTCTGTAGTGTATGCACAACTCGCCTCCAGCTAATCTAGAGCCTTACGATCCTGAGATAGCACAGACCTACAAACAAAGGCACAAAAGGCAGAAGCGACGGAGTCAGTCTCTTGACCCAGTAAACATGGCGGATATACCTGGAGACCACGAGCGGGAGCAACGAGAGCGCCCATTAATAAACAGGGACAACCAGGTCCCTCCACCTCCAAACCTAGATGGGAATAAGGCCATCATGGAATTCGGGATTCCGAGACTCAACCAAGCTGAACTCGGCCATCACACAACCGACCCTCAATGTCGGACACGTTGAAATTAAAGGTGTCATGATTCAGATGCTGAATGCAACCGGGCAATTTTGAGGATTTCCTTCCGAAGATCCACACCTTCATCTCAAAACCTTCATGGAGGTGTGTGATTCCTTTGTAATCCCCGGTATACCCCGACGCCGTCCGGATTAAGTCAAGTTTCCCTTCTCCGCTGGACAAGGCATGGACATGGCTCAACAACCTACCTGCTAATTCCATCACCACGTGGAAAGATCTAGGAAGTAAGTTCTTGCTCAAATTCTTTCCACCTACCAAGAATGCTCAACTCCGAGGGGACATCACCAGCTTCCAGCAGAAACATGGAGAGTCTACTTACGAAGCCTGGGAAAGATTCAAGGACCTCTAGAGGCGATGCCCTCAGCACGGACTTTGTGAATGGGTTCAGATAGAGACATTCTACAGGGGTCTCGATGGACAGACACGATCAATTCTAGACGCCTCATCTGGAGGATCCATCCTAATGAAGTCTTATGAGGAGGCCCACAATTTACTGGAACGCATGTCCATGAACAGCCATCAGTGGCTAGCGGACAGAGCAACTTCCTCCCGAATTGTTGCAGGGATACATGAACTAGATGCCATGACTGCTCTCACTGTGCAAGTGTCATCCCTGACTAACATGGTGAAAAGACTGACCCTTCCATCAAGCCACACTTCGCTGCAACCATCTCAGGTAGCATGTCTATGCTGTGGCGGAGAGCATTCTTACTCTCAATGCTCCGCCAACCCTGAGTCAGTGAACTACATCAACAATTTCAACAGGGGAAGCAACACCAATAACCCGTACTCCACGAGTTCTCAAGGTTCGCAAACAGTAGGGCAATCATCAGGCCCACAATACCTAAACCGAACATCAAACCCTCAAGGGTTTACCCAGCAAGCAAGGCAGCAGGGCGGTGATTCAGACTCACAGAACTCCATGCTGTCCCTTCTGAAGGACTATATGATGAAAAATGATACAATCATTCGGACTCAAAGAAGTGACCTTGAGGAACCTTGAAACTCAAGTGGGACAACTCGCGACCGCTCTGAATAACAGACCCTCAGGATCCTTGTCTAGTGACACTGAAGTCCCTAGGATCCAAGGAAGAGAGGAAGTCAAGATGATTGAGCTCTGAAGTGGTAAAATCTTAGAACCCATGAGAGCAACCAAGCACCCTATGGTTGTCACTGATCCAAGACCTGAGAAACCCAAGGATGGGCAAGAAAGCACTGAAGAACCACTTGAATACGAGCAGAGGGAACCAAGATAGGCACAACCAGAACATGATCTAGGTACAACCATACTACCTCCACGCACAGCAATTGAGGATCACATACAATACCCACTGAAGAATGCTGTTGCGCCATCATTGAGGCAGAATCTTGACCTCAGACCTCCAACAATGCCAAGGCCACCCCCTCCTTTCCCACAATGATTGAAGAAACAAGGTCAGGAGAAACAATTCAAGCAGTTCCTTGATATGCTACGGCAATTGCACGTCAATATCCCACTCGTGGAAGCTCTGGAACAAATACCTAGTTACGTGAAGTTCATGAAGGAAATTCTTTCTAAGAAGAGGCGACTGGAAGAATTCGAGACAGTAGCATTGACTTAGGATTGCAGTGCCATGTTAACCTATCAGCTACCTCCAAAACTGAAAGATCCTGGCAGCTTTCCAATCCCTTGTGCAATCGGACCCAACTACTCTGGTAAGGCTCTGTGCGACCTTGGTGCTAGCATAAATCTTATGCCCATGTCAATTTTCAAGCAATTAGCAGTAGGAGAAGCCAGGCCCATGACAGTCACATTGCAGCTAGCTGATCGCTCCATAGTGCTACCTGAAGGCAAGATCGAAGACGTTCTGGTGAAAGTGGATAAATTCATCTTTCCTGTGGATTTCATCATCCTAGATTTCGAAGCAGACCACAATGTCCCAATTCTGCTGGGAAGACCTTTCATGGCCACTGGTTGTACACTGATTGATATGGAAAAAGGGGAACTCACTATGCGTGTAAATGATGATAAGGTCATCTTCTTAATACTTAAAGCCGCAAGATTTCAAGATCTAACTAAGAAGTACTTGACTTTTTCGGATGACGGTAAAGGCACTAAAAAAGCAGGGGACCTTCCTGTACCACCATAGCACGGTCGTGCTATAGCAAAGTTAGGCTGAAGACTTTAAAACAAGCGTTATTGGGAGCTAGCCCAAAGGTAGTAGTTGTTAGCATCAACACGGGAGCGAACGAGCCAAGTATGACATAGGCTACGTCATGAGGCACAGCATCGAACCCCCACGGAAGGCTACCCAGTAGCACCAGGTACGTACCTCAACTCCAGTATAATTAAAATGTGCATATTATTACTTGGGTGGGCCACCCCGTTAGGCCCATTGCACGCCAGCGAGGAGGCCACATTGGCTAAGAGCCGTGGCGATTCATATTCAAAGTTTCTCCATTCTATCTATTCCATCACCCTTATACCCGCGTCTTTTCACTACCCACCGACTCCTCTCTCCTTCCACACTCCTCCACCATAGACACCAATGGTCTGGACAAAATGCACCGCATGACGTGGCCGGCGCCCCACCGGCCCACGCTCGTCGGCCTCCCACCGTTGCACCGCGGACCGGAACCTCCGGCCCCCGCCCGGTCTCGCCACCCTCTTCTTCATCCACTGAACTCAAGTAGGTATCGAGCCGTACCGATTCTTCTGATCGGTCGTACATCATGACTCACGCCCATCTCTACTTCCGACCGGCCACTGATATGAAGAAGCTGCGCAAATTTCCGTGTCGGCTTCGTCGCCTGCGTCCAGAACTCAAAACCCTTCGGAAGGACGATTGGGCAGCCTGGTGCCCCATCGCCGCCCCCTGCCTGAGGATGTCTCCCTCTCCCGCACTCACCCTGTGATTCCCGTGGTCAACACCCTCGACACTTCATTGGACGAGGAAGACACCACATGCAGTGCCCCAGCCCCTCTAGCTCCTCCGGCCCGTAGTTCTTTCTTTTCTTTTGTTTATTTTGGTTTCTTTTTTTTTTTTTGTGACTTTTGGTAATCCCGACGATTCCCCGGCCCTGGGCGTCCTCCCCAGGGCCCCTTTTATGAATGCTTCTATAATTTTCTTCGGTTGATTTCCCTGTCTTTCTCGCCCCTTAATCTGGAATGCCCGTGTGCTCAATTATTACGTATTATTCTGTGCAATGGGGGCATTGCATCGTTCAAGTGTGGGGGGGATTGGGATCGCATTGTGACAAAATCTGCCACTAATACCTCTGTGATTGTGTGTTTGTGCTCTGATTCACCCGCATTTAGTTTTTGTGCACCGAAAGAAATGTTTTTTTTTTTGAAAAACTCCATGATAAAGCATGAATAGGGCATTGTAGCAATGGAAAATAATACCATATTTTCCCTATACTAATTGGCTGAATTGAATGTTAAATCCAAGCTCAACTATAGATAATCTAAGAAAAAAGGCATACATTCATGATATAGGGACTAAAGAGTAGAAATCATTTGCATGTGCTGGGAATGGAACAAATTGCTTTGTTTTTAAGAGAAATGGAATAGCAGAGCTGATACGATGCTATAGCATTCTGACAACGATTCGAAGTGCAATACAAGGCATCCGAATGCTATAGCGAGTAGAAGAAGCAATGCTATGCGATATGTTTTTCGACCTTTTACCCGAGATGATTTCGGGAATAAAATAAAGGGGAGATATTTACGATAGGTTCTTGACATAACGAAGAAGAGAAGATGCGGAGGATCAAAAAGCGAAAGATTTGAAGAATCTGAGAATCAATAGCGACAATCTATTCGGATCCAAAGATATGATAGATTCCGACAAATTAGGATAGAGCCAACTCGCTGGAACTTGCGCTACAAGAAAGGACTGATTATAAAAGGAAACAGCAGAGCCAACCCTAACAGAGTCGGAGAGCCGTAGAATGAGATTCTGACTTTCGGTAGACTCAAGAGAAGAGTGAGAGATTTCCCAAGAGCACGAGACTTTTAGGACCGCCAACATTCCTTCCTGCAGTGAGACGGAACGAAGAAGACGTGGAGTGGTAACGTGACAGGACCTCAACCACGCCGTTGAAAATTCCATCAAGCTTTCTGTTTTCTATTTTTCATCTTTGTTTTATTGATCATGGGTCATTCTGTTAGTGTACATTCGTGTGTGTCCTCGTCAATCATGAACTAAACTTTAGATGGCTGGACAAGGATGATTCTTTACGTGTTGAATGAACCCAGTTGTAGTTCTTACTTAAATAAATTTGGTTTGCGTATCGGTGTGCTTATTACTAGTCGGTTAACGGAAGTTAAGGGCTAGATCTGTGGCCTCAGCTTACTAGCAAGGAGTTGAGGTTAGACCTCTAAGAAACAGTGTTTGCTAGGCCGCCCGTGCACGACGAGACCTATTATTGTAGGCTTCAGGAATGGGTCTACCTCTCATAACTATTACACCACGAGCGTAACGCAGTCGACTAGAAAGTTACCATAGGAATATGGAAGGAGTATAGTTAGTATCAAATGTATCGGATGCGGAAGCTTCGGTAGATTATAGTGGTGGGTTAACCAAATAGCTTTCCAGTCGGTGTCTATGCTGTAGCAATTGCGGAAGCTGTATAGTGTAGATGCTATAGCATCGGGGTAGAGCAACTAGAGGAGTGAAGCACTTAAGGACGATTCTGAGTGCAGCCTAACTTCTCACTGATATCTTCTCTCGTTTATAGATCTTTGTTTACGTTTGCTAGTAGCATAGTTACAAAACCTCTCAACCCAATTATATTTACTTTTTGCTTTCACAACTATCATAGCATTGGTGTGTCATTCCTCAGTATCTCAGTCTCTGTGGGACGATACTCTACTTTCACTTTATTACTTGTTCGACTGGTTCACTTGCCATCAAGGAAATCGACCAACAAAGGTCATCCATTCCAATTATATTTCATGCTCTATCCTTGGTTACTCAAGTCATCCATAGGATACTCAATCTATTCCATTTCATTTGTTTGGCCATTCCAAAAATAATGTATGCAACTCAGGCTTTTAACCTTTTAGAATGTTGCCCGATATTCATGATCTAGTAATTGTAGGTTTCCCACCTATGGACATCCTAGTCTCGCAAGACTTAAGGCTTCTCATTGAACACTTATCAAAATTATTGACTAGGGATTTTTTTATCCGTTGCTAATTTGTGACGGATTTTTTTATCCGTCGCAAATTTGTTAATTTTCCATTGCAAAATCCCGTGAATTTGCGAAGGAAAATTTTCCGTCTTAAATTCCAGTCGCTGTTTAGTTTTTTTTTTCTAGTAGTGTCCAATAGGTCCTCCTACCCATCGTATATTCATGCAACAAATATACTCAATAATAAACTTTACAGTGCTTGAGCACCCCCATGGCAATACATTGCACCAAGTACACTTCATTTGGGGTCATTCTGTATATGGACTTCCGATAATAGTATAGCTCCAAGCATAGTCACTGATTCAACTTTCCTTATCAAATATTTAACCCACCTATTTTAGGGAAACTATTAGCCACTATCATATCTATAGCTATCGGTCTCAATCATGAGACCATAACCTGTGGCTACCGAGGTTCTAGCTACTCCTTTATTCCACCAAAGAACAAACTATTACTCATTCTTTCTAAGGGAAAAATCATGAGATTAAAATCATTCCCTATTGGTTAATAACCTCCAAATACCTCATACTCACGGGTACTATACTCTAGTGCCTCAATGCATTCAGATCAATCAAATGCCTAAAGAATCTCTCGTTATCAAATCAGATTATTAGGTTCATTAACCTGATACTGAAACCTCAATCATACCAAACAAACATGCTATGGTCATCATGATTCATAGCTTATAACATTTAGGCACTATCCTCAAATAACCCTAACAACAATAATTGTTAGATTCACATTCCAACTCCTAGAACCTCAAACATTAGTTGGGCTAAGAAATCATATTACCTCAACAATACCCAATATACAAATTAGGATCATAATTCACATTCCTAGTGTAAACCTCAAAACATTCAAGTAACATCAACATTAATCACGAGATTCTAATTCCCTCTTAGACCTCAATATCACAAGGGCATATTCTAACATTATTCTTTCACTTCAAGGTCAATCATTAATCCTCAATCATACCTAAACATGCTGGCAATTCATCATCAATCAATATTCACAGAATTCCTATTCTCATGTATTGGAACATTAGTGCAACCTCATTCACATTTTGACCTAGGCACTATTTCAACTCAGATCAGATTCAAACCTAGTCTCAATCATTTCCTTATTCAATCTAACATCCTCATAGCATTTCTATGGATCACCATATATTATACCTCAAACTACTAAAGCCTTAAATCAAGGAAATCTTAAATTCCTATAATACTTCCCAAAGGGTTACACATCCCGAGATTTCTCTCGCCTAAGCACACTTAACCTCAAAGTCCTAAGAGGACCTGCGGGATGTAAATCATATCTTGACTTAACAATAAATGCCCTAGGATTAGCAAGAGATTCTACATTTTGTGCCATCTCATATATCTTTAAAGCCCCTAACTTTGGAGTCTGAACCTTGTTCCTCGAGTATATATCTTTACTAATCCATTTTCGTTACAACAGTTGGTCCTCTTCTACTATAATGCATTCTTTCCATATTCCATCCAACTAAAATTGTATTAGTATTCTTACTAGTATTGTCCAAACCATGCTCTAATACCAAAATTGTTACACACCTACCGGCCTCGCCTTTTCAAGTGGCGGATAGTGTGATCTTTTACTATTATACAATCAAATAAAAGTAAAGGATCACACTACCCGCCACCTGAAAAGGCAAAGCCGGTAGGTGTGTGAAATCAAATGAACTTGAAATAGGAGAATCAAGTAACTGGGAATATAAAGAATATAGAAATATAGATGAAGGAACAATAGAAAAGAGAATGACTTTTAACAATAATCAATATGATAAAATAAAAGATACAACTTTAGATATGACATTAGGACAAATAAAAATGAAAATTTTATTCAAAAAGTAGGAAATATAATAAAACAAAAAAAATGAAAAATCTACATGTGTGATATTAGAGAAAAAAGCATCCCATTGAATCTACTTTAACATAAGGAGAATTAAAAATTCCTTTAATAAGTAAAGCATTAATAGAACATGAAATATCTAAATTACCTTTTAAGAATGAAGTTTCAGGAATTTATATAGCAAGAATACAATTATTAGTAAAAGCATATTTTCATAGTGGAATAGACTCACCTATAGAATTATTAATAATAGATGGAAGAATAATAAATAATGTACATTATAGCATATTAGGAAGGTTGAAAGGAAACTTAATATATTAAAAATTAAAATTTACCTTGAATACAAATGTTGCTATAAGTAGAGTAGAAGAACATATGGATAAATCAATTTTAATTTTTCATAAATTAAATAATCTTAAATTACTTCCAGGAGCTAGAAGTATAAGTATAACAACTATGATATGATTAATTTTTACAATCGAAGATAAAATAAATGAAAATAAAGAAAGAATAGCTATAGACAAACATTTTATGCCAATATTAAAAGAAGTTGAAATAGATCCCACAAATATAACAATATTAGAAATATTGCAAATAGAATTGGATAATACTAGAAATTATTATGAAAATATTCCAAGAAGAATAATGACAAATAATATATTAGGACACAGATCTTTAAGAATAAATACATTAGACCCAACAACTTTAAATATTAATATAAATCCAAGAAAAAGATTAGAATATAATAGACCATCATCAAGTAGTGGATTAACAAGATTGATAAGTTTAAGTAGTAGTATAAATAATGAAGATTATCAAAGGAATTTATTAGTAGAATTACCAAGAACATCAAATTTAACAGAAATAAGACCAAGAAGTAGACAATTAAATTTAACAGATTGGAATTATATAAAAATAGAAATAATGAAAGGAGATTTATGGGAAGAAATAATAGCTATAATAGATGAATATGAATAAAATAGCTTTATAGAAATCAATTATACATAAAATAATATTGAAATAGGAGAAAATGGAACTAGATATATATCTGTAATAAGATTTAACAAAAGAGATGTGATAAATATAAAATTAAAGGTTAAGGATGATACAGAAAACAAATTTAAAATAATATTAGGAAAATATTTTTTACAACAAGTAAGACCATATAGAATACAAAATGAAAGAATAATGAGAAATATCAACTATCAAACAATTATAATTCAAAAGTTCAAATGATACAAGATGATATTAATATAGAATAGGATGAAAATAGAAATAAAATAAGGGTAAAGGATCAATTTTACACATGAAGTTTGCCAGAGAGGCGTCCAAAGACCACAAACTTTTTTCTGGAGCAAAAGTATACATGAAGTTACGTTTTGGGAGCAAAAATACCACGGGCGTTAGTTGACTATTAACTTGGATGGAACGCTAACGTGACGTTGATTTGGGCGTGGATCTTGACTAGGAATAAAAAATTCAAAAAATTAGGAAAAAATTCAAATAATTAGAAAAAATTCAAATAATTGGAATAAAAAATTCAAAAAATTAGGAAAAAATTCAAAAAATTAGAAAAAAATTCAAAAAATAATTAAATAATTAGAAAAAAAATTCAAAAAATTTTAAAAAATAGAAAAATTTAAAAAAATTTCAGATAATTATTTTTTTTGAAAAAAATGTATAGTTAAATAGGTTTAAAGTTAAAAAAATTGTTAAATTTTGTGATAGAATTAATAAAGTTTAAAATTTTCCTTATCCAGTTCTTAGTTAGACTTCACACATCAGATTAGATTTATCTCTGTAGGGAGAATTGACAAGAAGATTATCTTAATTAATTAATTATTATTTTTGTTCAATGAACAGCTTACCCTAGTGCATCTTCAACAATCGCACCCGCATAGTATATATACAACTCCTCCTCTACCAGTTCGTTATCGATCGCCATCGCCGGCCGGCGGTGGCGGCCCGGCAATCGGCCGACGTAGGGTGGCGGTGGTGGGGCCTACTTGCATGGATATTTTATTTTTTTTAATTATTTTTGAATTTTTTTTTCCCAATTTTTTGAATTTTTTCCTAATTTTTCTATTTTTTGGAATTTTTTTCTTTTTTTAATCTTTTCCTAATTATTTGAATTTTTTTCTAATTATTTAATTTTTTTAATTTTTTTCCAAATTATTTGAATTTTTTTAATCATTTGAATTTTTTCCTAATTATTTGAATTTTTTCCTATTGTTTTGAATTTTTTTTAAATATTTGAAATTTTTTGCTAATTTTTTCTAATTATTTGAATTTGTTCCTAATTTTTGAATTTTTTTATTCCTATTCAGCGTCCACATCAACATGCTAGTCTAAATCTGCGTCACGTCAGCGTTCCATCCAAAGTGACAGTCAACTAACGGCCCATGGTATTTTTGCTCCCAAAACGTAACTTCATGTGTACTTTTCCTCCAGAAAAAAGTTTGTGGTGGACACTCCTGGGAAAACTTCATGTGTAAAATTGCTTCCTTTACCCTTATTTTATTTCTATTTTCATCCTATTCTACATTAATATCTTCTTGTATCATTTGAACTTTTGAATTATAATCGGCGCCACATCAACGTTCCATCCAAAGTTAAAAATAAAAATCAAATATTACAATTCAAGATTAACAACTAATAATTTCAAACATCCTTAATATTATTATAATCAAAATTTTAGGCGTAGAAATGCATGTGAAAGTATAAAACGACATTTGTAAGAAAAACTAGAATTATTATCAAGAATATGAATAGGACAATACTAAGAAATTACTAAATAAGAAATAGAAATAGGATATTAATACTAGAAGTAGATAAATTTTTTATGAGAAAAATATTAAAAAAATAGATATATTAACACAAAGACAACATATAATATTAAATAATGGAGAACCAATACATTATAATAGAAGATTTTTAAGAATGCATTTTAAGAGACAGTTGGAATTGTTATCCAGGATATGATGAATAATAGAAGACTTATGCAACGAGGAAGAATAGTTGGAACTTGGAAGACAAGGAACTGCTATGATGATATTGGAAACATATTATGGATATAGAAATAATTTAGTTAAAGTCTCAGATACAAATAAAAGTTTAATGAGGAATATAATCAATAGAATAGAAAAAATGAATCAACAAGAAAGAAGATGATTAAAAATATTAGGGTATCTAGAAATATACAATCGAAGTCCAGGAATATATAATCCAGATATAGAAAATATTAGAAGAAGAATAAATGATAGAGAAATTTGTAAAATGAATTTTAAAAAGAAATTAAGAATACTATCTAGGATATGAATAGGATAAGAATCACAAATTATTTGTTATATTATAAAAATAAAGTAATAGAAAAGGAAGTTATTACGAGATACATGGCAAGATATAACGAAAGTATGAGAATACCAGACGTAGATAAAGTTCCTATAAAAAGAATAATAAAAAATATAGATAGAGAAATAAGACAACAAGAAGAAAATATTAGAACACAAAATTTACACCCTGTAATGATATATCAAATAAAGGAACATATCAATAGAGGAAGAATATTGAAAAAGACATTTAAAAAGAAATTAGAAGTATTGCCACGAATATGACAAGATCATTATATTATATACTCATAAAATTTAATTATGAAAAATACAGAGCAAGAAAATATCATGCATTTGTAGATACAAGAGCAAATTTAATTGTAGCAAAATATAATGTTTTACTACCTGAAATGTGGGGGGAAAAAGAATGGAATCACAGGATGAGAAATACATATAAAATAGAATTAGAAAAAAAAAAAGTATAAATAGGAAATTATGAATTAAGAATCCAAGAATTAAATCAATATAATGAACCATCATGTGATATAATATTAGGACTAGATTTTCTAGAACAATATTATCCATTACATATGGTCAAAAAAGCTTTAATATTAATAACATCTTGTAAACATGAGGCTTGGGGAATTAGAATAACCCATCCTTATAAAAGAAAAGATGAAAAGTTTCAAAAGAAAAAACATAATGAAGAAGTACAATTTCCACAAAATAATGAACTAGTAAAAATAGAATATATGTTAATTGTGACGTCTTGACTTAATAGACTTTTATACAACAAAGTTATAGCACATAGGCACTGAAATAATTTGGATGACTTAATTGCGGAATAAAAACTTTCTTAAAATAACTTAGTCTTAAAAACATGAGGATAAATTTATCGGAATTCGAATCTATCCCATCGGGAAACTTAATACAATAATTCCAAAATAGACAAATGATAAACGATAATTACAGTCCAACTACTTATATTATCCCAAAATATTTCTTATGTTGTATCCATTACAATTGCATTTTTCCTCTTGACCCCGATCCACTGTCCGTCTCTTTCATGCGATTTGGAGTTCAAATGAATGAACCATAGGGGTAACAGTTAATCTCATATGCAAGTATGAAATATAAATCATAGCACAACACATATATAAGCATAGAATATTTCACAGTAAATAAGTCACACCGTAACCGCAATTATCGGCCAAGGACCGTAGCCCTTTAGGACACGCAGCCCTATGAGACACACAGCCTCAATTCATAGCTAGGATTCACACATGCAAATTATCTAGCAACCATAATTAGTCATACATGAATACATACATACAACCTAAAAATATAACAGTTACCCACCTCAAGCTTCAATCCTTAACTCGTCCAAAGGTGTTGGATCAGTAAAGGTGTCAAGGTATGCCTATAAATGTTTATTATTGTCATTAGTCACTTCTTGCATCGTAAAGTAACAAACTATGCGAATTATTTTTAGAAGATTAAAAGTGGTTATTGATCCCTAAAATTCCCTTAATAGTAATACCCTTTTTAATTTACTAATTATTTCATTCCTAATAATAATAATAATAATAATACTAATATTATTATTATTATTATTATTTTCTTTGCAATTGTTTCTCAATTATTTTCCTCGTTGAAGGGGTTCTGGGTTTAGGGGTTTCAGGATGGGGGTGCTGGGATGGGTTGCTGGGATGGGGTGCTTGTATGGGGTGCTGGGATGGGATGCTGAGATGCTGGGATGGGATGTTGGGATAGGGTGCCAGGATGGGATGCCGAGATTTATG
Source organism: Acacia acuminata (assembly GCA_019022655.1). Lineage (NCBI taxonomy): Eukaryota > Viridiplantae > Streptophyta > Magnoliopsida > Fabales > Fabaceae > Acacia > Acacia acuminata. The sequence goes on from JAFJYI010000036.1 coordinate 1,106,401, forward strand.
TTGGGATGCCAGGATGGGATGTTGGGATGGGGTGCCGGGATGGGATGCTAGGATGGGGTGCCGAGATCTTTGGGATGTTGTCTTAGGGATAGGTTTCGAAGGTGGAGGGATCCGGGTTCACACCAAGTTTTTTCCCTATAGTTATGCATATTCAACGACACGACACACACACACACACACATACTTAAACATATAGTCCAAAAAAATTTCCAGATTAATAGGTCAATTTCAAAAATTCGTATCTCTCTGGATACAACTTCAAATAAGGTGTGTGACCTATAAAATTAAACCTTGTTGTATCCACTTTATTTCTGGAAAATTTCATGACAATATTCAATCATTTACTATTTCAAAACTTAACACAAAAACCACTATTCATTTTTGGAAAATGACAGGTTTTCCAATTTTGATGTCAAATTTTTGAAAAATCATAACTCCCAATCTACACATCTGTTTTGGCTATTATTTTTCTCGTTTTAAACCTTATTGAGTCTACTATCTACTGCAAAACTTTCATGGAAAAACTCAAACATTTGACTATGAAACAAAAGCACGCAAGATTCTCTGTTTCCGACAGAAAAACAAAGCATGATCACGTTTTTCTTCTAATTAAACCACTTGTAGCACATTAAAGCCATGAAAATAGGAAGGATAATGCTTAAGGAACTCACCTTAGTTGATTCCTCAAGCTTCATGATTAGCTCCTTCATTTTCTCCGGCCGTGGCTTTCACTCTTTCTCACTCTCTCACGTTTCTGACTTAAGTTTTATGTCTCGCATTTCCTTTCTGTTTCTTGGGTGCTATTGATATAATGAGGAGGTGGGGGAGTGCACTGGGCTCAAGACGTATGGTTTACGGTTGCGTGACCCGTGAAAGTCGTTGTGCTCTCTATTACTCTTACGTGTTTGAGTTTAATAGATATTAAGATTATATATTTTGCCGCCTTCTCCACTGTCACGTGTTGGGCTAAAGAGAGGAGAATGAGTAATGTGATAATAATGAGTTGGGCTTTATATCATTCTTGGCCTGTGAGAATGAAGAAAGAAATACAATTGACTTGGGTATTATACACATATATGAGTCCAAAGAGTTTTGGATATTAAGGAGTTGTAGGTATTTAACCCCATGAACATTGGTCCTTAATTCCATATATATATTTTCTTTCTCGATTAAATTTCTTTTGGCATTATAATAGTATCTTTAAAATATTTATGCCAGAAATTATTACCTAATTATTTGTCCTTAATTTATAGGAAAATATGCCTTAAATTCAAATAATTAGCTTTATAATAATTGAAGCCAAATTTTCCATAAATAATTCCATTATAATAATTCTATATCCTTGAAATATTATTTCATAATTTTCCCCTTTTTGTTCATCGGCGAAGTTATGGCCCTATTTGGGAATGTCACCACTCCCGAACCAGGCTTAGACATCCACCTGATTTAGTCTTATTTTCAAGTTTCAGTGCCCAAAATTCAGAATGTTACATTAGAAACTCTAGCAATAATTGAAGAAAAACTATTGAACAAAGAATTTTAGAAAATTATGATGAAAATCCTTTAATTCATTGGGAAAAATCTAAAACAATGGCAAAAATAGAATTGGAAGATTATAGTAAAGAAATTAATTGTAAACCTTATCCGTGGACATCTAAGGATAAAGAAGAATTTATAATGCATAGAAATGAAAAGAAAATAAAAGATATAATTTAATAAGAGAAAGTATATCTAAATATTCATCACTTGTGATCAATGTTGTCAAACTCACAAGTTTAAGTAAACTTGTGATAATAATGTAAACTCGTATCGTGAACTTGAATCATAAACTCGTAAGAGTTTACTTTCACTATTAAATAGGTATTAATAGTGTATAATAAATAATTAAAATATAAAAATGACAACAATTTGATTTAAATATATTTTAAATACAAATAATTCAAATTAAATCCATCAATATTAAAAATTTACCATATTTAAAAAGAAATTTATATAAAACTCACATATAAGGCCGTGATCATGATCAAATAAAATAATTTAACACAAGTTTAAGGATGAGTTAACACGGTTTTGTAAGTTTGAAATGTAAAAACGGTAAACTCGGTGTATAAACTCGTGAGTTTAATCAAGTTTACAACGATCACGAGTTTACCAGTGACTTGACTCAATTTGATAAACTAGAAACGTAAAAAGCGTAAAACTCGGACAGTCAATTCGCGAGTTTGTCAACAATGCTTGTGATGATGGTAATGAAATTTAGTGAGCAAAAAAGAGGAAAATCTAGAATGGTAATTAATTATAAAAAATTAAATGGTGTAGCTATAAGAAACAGATATCCTATACCAAAAATGGAATTATTATTTAATCTTATAAGAGGAAAAAGATTTTTAGTATTTTTTATTGTAAATCATGATTTTTTTCAAATAAAATTAGAAGAAGAAAGTAAAAAATATAAAGCTTTTAGTACATCAAAAGGTTTGTATGAATGTAATGTGTTACTAATGGGTTTCCATAACAGCCCACTATATTTTAGGAATATGTATCCAAATTGTTATTACCTATAGGAGACTTTGCTGTAATATATATAGATGATATATTAATATTTTCTGAAAATGAAAAACAACATGAAAAACATTTAAATAAATTTGTAAAAAGTTATAGAAGATAAAGGTTTGAATATTTCACCTAAAAAAAATAAGTATTGAGAAAACTGAAATACCTTTTTTAGGGTAAATTATAACAGAAAAAAGAATAGAACTACAAGATCATATAAGTAAAAAAGTCTTAGAATTTAAAGAAATAACAAATAAAAAAGACCTTCAATCGTTTTTGGGATTAATAAATCAAGTTAGAAATTATGTACCAAATTTAGCTAAATTAACTTCAAAAATTTCTAAATTAGCAAGAGAAAAACTAATTGGATATGGAATAAAGAAACAAAAGATATTATAAACAAGTTAAAAAAAATTGTCAAAATTTACCAAAATTAACTATACTAATAAAAGATGATATAAAATGGATTATATATACAGATTTCTCAGATAATATTGGGGTGCAGCCTTGTATAATGAAAACGAAAAAAACGAATAAGAAATAATAACGAGATATGCAAGTGGAAAGTTTTTAGAAGCTCAGTGGAAATATCATTCAAATTGGAAAGAATTTTTAGCAATTTTAAAAGCATTAGAAAATTTTGAGTTATTTATGGTTGATACAACTTTTATTATAAAAACTGATAATACACAAGCAAAATCATGGTTAGATAGAGGTACAAAAACTGAGAAGTTAGCTAACAAAATATTGTTTAAATGGCAAGGAGATTTGGCTTATTATGATTATATAATTGAATATGTGCTTGGAAAGAATAACTTGATTGTTGATTATATGAGTAGATGGAATCAAGTCCAAGAACTTTAAGTCCAGGAATGACAAGTAATCAGTATAATAATCAGCCGTATAATAGAGCAATGACTCTAGAAGATCTTATAAAAACAGTTAACATGTTAGAGTTAAATATGAGTATGTTAACTAGTCAGATGAGTAATACTGTGCAACACCTTTTAAGTTCTACAATACATACAAACCTCCAAATGGATGATTCGGCCAAAAAGATAGAAGATATATTGAATAGGGTAGAAACACTTGAAGGAAGAAATATAATAGGACCTGTAAGTACTACTGATTCAGGAGTACAAATAGAAAGTAGTCATGAAAATGCAACTGGGCGAACAACCCAAGCATAACATATAATTGGGTCATCTTCCCAAGTTTGACAAACCCTTGTAATTGGGCCTTCAACCTAAAACCTTCAAACAATAACACCATTCAATGAAATTGTAAAAGCCCAAGGCATAGAAGCCCAACAAAAAGCCAAAGGAAAAGAAAAAGCCCAAGAAGCCTCACCATCTAGAAATATTGCTAATCCATAAGTTGCTAATATAACTCTAGATAAATTTTATCATCCTATAAACTTGATCAGATTTGAAACAACCAGGAAGTTGACAGAAGTTGAACAAGAGCTGAAGGAAAATATAAAAGTTTTAGCTCTCAATGTGTGTTTTGATGATAACTGACCATTGTAAACAAAACATGACTTATGATTCAAGCCAAAATATTTTTAACTTGACAAATCTTGGATCATCGCAGTCTGTAATTTTTGCTGTTAAATTGGCTCTAGCCAAGGTCATCTGACTTGAGCCAAGTCTTGAAAAACTAGAGCATGAACGACCGATTGACTCGAGCCACACAAAGACTGACTTGAGTTTGAGTGCAGACTCGAGCCAATGCCATGTGACTCAAGCCAAATCTTGTGAACTTAAAATTTGTCTTCAAAATGTAAGATTTATTGACTCGAGCTTAAGACCTCTAACTCAAGCCAGGAATTTGACTGTTATTTTTCAAACGAACATTTTAACTCGAGCCAAAGTTGGATGACTCGAGTTTAAGTCTAAATTGCCAGTTCCATTTGACTCAAGCCTATTGTGTTTTCTTCTAATTCCAAAAGCTTCTGTATAAGGTATTGACTTGAGCCAGAGCAGTGTGACTCGAACCAATTCTTCTTTGATTGTAAACCATCAACTCTAATCTTGTTAAATCTCTAAGTATGGTTTATTTACCTTATTTCTTCATTCATTATTATTCCTAACTATATTAAATAAGTTTGTGAATGAGTTTCATAAGATTATTATATGGATTAACACCAAATTTCAATAAAGCAATTAGGTGTCAGAGCATTAAATGCAAAGCAGAATGAAACACCATTTTGGCAAAAAGATCCTCTGAGCATCCATAAAGTGCTCCGGCCATTTCCATTAAACATTCTCACTGAGTCTCAACGGACAAATTGAAAGAAGAATGTCAACGGAGAATAACGGCGATCAACGGAAGAATTTGAAGAACCTGAGTAACGTTCACTTCAACAGATATATTTATTACTCTCAACGGTTATTATTGCCATCAACTATAAAAGCCAGAAGCATTCAATTCTTCGACCACCAAATCTCTGCGCATCCAATTAGCAATTTAAGCAATTATTGTTTCACATTCTTAAGCAATATCTTTGAATATTTAAATCTTTAGTATTATTCATTTGTTCTTTTAGGGAGTTTAATCTTATTCATTATTGTAAAAATCTCAAGGTTGTGGAACCTGTAAAATTGGGATATTTGATTACAACTTGTAAGGGGGAATAAGTTTTAGTGAGAGAATTACTTGAGAGTTACAGAGTGTGTAATCAAATTCTGAGATATTGAAAATCCTAGAGTATCTGGGATTGGACGTAGGTCAAGGATTTGGACCGAACCAGTATAAATTTCCGTGTCCAATCTTTCTATCTTCTTCTCTATTTAGCTCTATTCTTTGAGTGAGTTCCAGAGTATTGCGAGAAATTTTTTAATCACCCAATTCACCCCCTCTTAGGTGATATTCCTTCTTTCAAAAAGATGATAGAGAATTCCAACAGAAGATGTCTAATACTAGAGCTCAAGACTATCATATAATTTTCCAGGAAATTAATAGATTTACAGCGACAAGAGAAGAACCATGGGTTTATACTTCTGGGTTTACAACATGTATATTAACCCTTGGAAAAAAAGAAGATGAATAAGAACTTGATTATTACTTGGTATGATAGATTGAAGAATAATGCTATGGAAAACTCCGAGGAAACAAAATAAAAAATTCGTAATTTGTTATCTAAATATTCAAATTATAAATGTGGATATTGTGAAGAAAGAGAAAACGCTATGTAAGATTTTGAGGAACTTGATCTAGACCCTAGTATACTCTGAAGAAGAAGAAGACAAGGAAGCTTGTCGACACTGATATATTTCCAACAAGTTGAAGATAGTAAGTAAAGAAGTGTAAGAAAAGAAAGTAAAGAAGTTCAAGTAAAGGAGTGCAACAAGTATGGAAGGTATTTTGGTGACACAGCAAAAATAATAGTGTAAAAAAAAAAAAAAAAAAAAGTCAGCAAAAAGTACTATGAGGTGTCTTGCAAAGTACACTAGTAGGAAACTTTAGGTAGCCTTGTAGATTGCTTTGTAATAATAAATGTTGTCTCATGTAAATAGAAAAAGATAAGATGCCTACGTTATAAGCTAAGACACATGCTATAGTACTTTTTATAAAATAGGTCAGAATAGAATAGGAAAGAGTCGGTATGCCAACTCTATAACTAGCCATGTAAATATGCGAAGAGGGACATACCGCGCTTTTGAACTCTCGGCTCAACTTTCTTCTCTCTTGTACTCATACAACTTTCTTAGCAATAAAAGTTTGAATTTCAATATTATAACTCTCGAGAAATTTTTCGAAGCTCTAATTTAGCCATATAAGGTACAAGTTTCTAAACTCATGACGGATCAAATTAAGGGAGTAATATTATCATAACTGATTGTGTCCTGTAAATGACAATATTAATAGTTATATGTTCATTTAAGGTTAAGGTTTTGTTGTAATAATATGATGACTAAAGGATAGAATGTAGTTATGCCTCCTGTATAAAGTGAAGGAAGGCTGAGCTAGTATGGTCTGAAGGGGAAATGTTTAAGTCGATAAGAACAAGTGGTTCTGCCCATGTGTTGGCAAGACTCGTAAAAGTTCTCTTGTATGCAATAGGACAGGAATCCTTCCATGATCCGGATCATATTTGGTCAACCCTTGGGGCTCTATCTCTAGTAAATCATATTGTTATACCAAAATCTTCTCTGAATCTGAACATATAACCTGGCTATGCTCTTTATGATGTATGTATGTATGTATGTATGTATGTATGTATGTATGTATGTTCTTCTTGTTGATGATGTCTTATGTCTTGAAGTATTCATAGTTGCTTCTTCTTCCCTATTTTCATCCATTTCTTGTCTATTAGGTGATGTAAAATGACCTGTTGGTTCCTCATTTATTATAGTTGATATTCTCCTTGATCTATTATTGATCTTTGCATATTTATAGTTATTTTTTTATTCTATTTTATTCTAGTTCTTTTATAATTATAGCATCTTTAAATTCTTTTTGTATATTCTCAATTTCTTCTTCTTCTTTTTTCTTCTTCTTCTTTGCCCATAAAGTTTTCAATTTCATCTTCTGATTCTTCTGTTTCGATAGCATTCATCATATTTATAACACTCTTTTCTTTTTCTTTTGATTTCTTAAATATTTCTAATAAGACATTTGATTTATCTTTCATATAACAATTTATTTTTCATATTCTATTTCTTTCTTTTTGTATATCTACCTTATTATTATTTTCAAAAACTGGTTTGTGTTTCTCTTTATCAAATTTTTCTATTTCTGCATATATTGTCTATAAATTGCTATTTTTAACTTCTTGTATAATATCCTGAATTTTGAGACTAGAACCTCAAGGATAGGCTTGAATTAAATTGGCTGTCAAACCTAGTTGGGCTAGAGTCATGAAAAATTAGAATGATCTAAGGACTATGTTACATTTGGCCTTCTCCAATAAAGGATTAAAAGTTAGCCAAAATCTAAGTAAAATTGGAGACTCACCAAGGTAACATTATATATCTACCGGTCCGAGTTTGGGCACAAGCATAATTTATGAAAATCATGGACACAAAAGGGTAATTTTGGAAATTATGCTCGAAAGTTGAAGAAAATTTTCCAGAGATACAAGAAGGTAGAAAATAACTGCCCATATTATGTTTGGGGATTAATTGAGGTATAAATGAGTAAACTACCTCAAAAAGAAATTTTTTAGATTCATTAGAATTTTGGGTAATTAAAGGATAACTAGACAAATTTAATCATGAAAAATATCAGGAGACCTTAAATAATTTGGAAACAATTGGGGGGGGGGGGGATTCTTTTAAGGATAATTTGAGTTTATAAAAATGTTTTCATGCCTTGGAAATAAGAATAGTATCTTAAACAATATTTTTATGGGGATTTTATTTAAGAGTAAGGAAAAATTTTAGAATTTCTTTTTTTTTTTTTTTGTGGGGGGGGGGGGGGGGGATACATTCAGACCAAACTTGAGCTTGAGGAAAATTAGGGAATGACTACCTAATAAAAAATAATTATTGATGGTCTCAGATTGATTATATGATTAAATGATATTGAAAAAGTATTTATAGAACATTAATAACATATTAATCATAGATAAAAGGTTAATTAAGGTAATTTGGTGTTGGTGTTATATCCTCAATTTTCTCTGAAAAATTTCATGTATGAAGTATGCGTAAGTGGAGAAATGAAATAGTGAAATTTTGACAAAAGTCAAAATTTTACCCAAATTACCCGATTTTGTCAAAACCAAAAATTTTGGGACATATGTTGGCACAACATGAGATAAATAGAATTAACATTTATTTGTTCCATTTTAGTTTATTAAATTTAATCAAGGAGATGAGAAGAAGGTTGCATGAATTATGAGGAAAAATTAAAGAATAATTACTAAAGGGATGATATTGGCTTAGAAATTTTAGAGGCAATAACATGTGACACAGAAAAGCTAGTTGAGGAAGAGAAATCCTTATATGGAATTAAAGATTTATTTTTGACATTTATCTAATATTTGCAACTAAATTAGTAATGAAATAAGTTGTAAATAAAAGTCTTGTGGATAATCAAATGCGATCGTATTGGAAAGAATTCCGCAACACTTCACCAATTGTTAAATGAGTCAAGACATATATATGTTCATTTGATTTTACGCGCCCACTTCCATGAATTTTCAATCAACAAATAATAGGATTAAAATCCGATGGCAAGATTGTAATTAAGGGAAAGAGCAATGTCTTATGATTTCTCACCAAGCTTCCACCGACTTCAACTTTTAATATCCATTAACCCCATTGTATTCTCACGTGATCAGATCATTTTCATCACCAAAAAAGAGAGGAAGCGTAAGAGACGAAGGAAGAACAAAGAGAAAATAAGTGTAGCCAAAATCTCATATCAAATCACCTCCAATTTAAAAACTCTCTTCATAAACATTGTTCTACTCTCTGAGAGCTTCAATTCTACAGTTTCAGTTTTCTTATAGGAGGAGTTTCAAGTCATTGGGTTAGCTGAGTTACTACCGAAATTCCAAATCGACTGTAGAATCGTGATAAGGTAAGCGTAAGCTTTATTTTAGACCAATTGGTTTGAGGTTTGGATGAGTTTTTTAATACCTTGTAAAAACCTATATTTTCAGCCAACTAGGATTTTTGGAGTCTCATAATGATTTGTTCATGGATATGTGGTTATATGATGATTTGAGAGCATATGAACCTAGTTTGGTGGATAAATTGTGAATTGGTAAATTGTCACACTTAAGCTTTAATTTCGGCTGGCATGGTCAGAGAGTGGGATTTTGGTCATTTTGATGGTTCCATTAAGTTCAAAATGCAAACTTTTGTAGGGTAGAGGTTCGGTAGAAATTTTGGAAACTCCGGAATTAAATTATACCAAAACCTTGAAATCTGTCCGAAAAATCTTGTTTGAGCAGTAATATTGTGGTGCATTTTTCAGGAAATAGATAATTTCCAATTCCCATGAAATTTTACAAGATTAAAGTAGACATAATAAGCTTTAATTTGATAAGTAACTTGTAATTTTCTGAATTATGTAAAATTAATTATGAATATTTGAAGTTGACCTGTGAATTTTGACTTTATCTACAATCAACAGTGAGTATTTTTGGAATCTGGGAAAAACCTGCATGAGGCTGGTAATGACAAGTATTTTTAGTCAAAAGTAGACATATTAATGGTCACATGGCTTTTTGAACCACCTCAATTGGAATTTTCTAGAATTCATTATGAATTTCCAAAATTTGGTATTTATTCCTGAAAATTTCTGTATAGGGGCAAAAATAAAAGGAATTTAAGTCAATATTAAATTCCTTAATAAAAAAATAAATTTAATGAATATGGACACTTGGAATGGGCTTATTTTAAATCAGCAAAGGAAATATTTATTGAGGAGGAATTAATTATATTTATATTTTGTTATTTTAGGACTATTTGTGATATTGTGCATCGGGAAAATTCATTTATATTCGTGGTCGACTATCAGGTAGTAACCTTAATCCTCATATACTCTTTGACTTCTTTATGTATGTTCTACCATGTATATTGTATACATTTAATTATCATTTATTTCCAAGCGCTCTGGAACATGAACATGCTATGTGCAATAAGGGCCTTGATGTATGCCGTGCCCGACAGTCTGTGTTGTATGCTATTAGAACTACTAGTTCCGGATTTGGCTGTGTGCATGATACTGAATGCTATGTGGTTTGTGTTTTTAATCTTGGTTTTCTTACATGCATTGTTTATACATTTTATATGAGATTACGATTACTCTGAGATTCAATTATGAATCCCAGCCCCTTTTAAGTCCTCTGGCAGTTCATCTAGATCTGAATAGGGAGACAGAGGTAAGGCTCCGGAGCTAGATTAGTGTGGTGGAGGATGTTGGTGTTTTCTTTTGGATATTTATTTTGGTTTCCCGGATGACTATATTTTCATATAATTATTTTGGGAGCTGTGATGTGGATGACTGCATATTTAATCCCTCGGGGAAATATATCTTCTCGCATTTTATCTTATTTAATTGTCCAAACCGGTCCATGCTCTACTGCTAATACTCTGATGAATGACGTAAAATAACCTAGGAAAATAATTTAAAATTTGAGGTAAAGTAAAGAATCACACTACCCACCACTTGAAAAGGCGAGGCCGATAGGTGTGTTACAGTTGGAATGGATAATCCAATGCTCCTTTGAAGTATAGAGGTGATGTGTTGGATCATGATTCAAGGAGGAAGAAGATTTTTCAGCATATGATAAATAAGAGAGCATTAAAATATTAATTTTGAAGGAGGTGGACTTGAAGAATTATCCAATTGAGTTAATAATTGATTAAAAGGCCTCTTATCTCCTTCATTCCTCTTCATTTCTATGCATCTCCAGTAAAGTAGAGTGAGATGCCGACAAGGTGAGCTAAGCAGGAGGAGGTCAGGAGAGAAGGAGCAAGGGAAGAATTGGTACAAACTACTTGAAATAGGTAAGTTTCTACCCCAAAATCACCATTCCATTTGTTTTATCATTTGGACCTTAGTTATGACACTTATAATTCTCTCAAATAGTGGTTGGAAAAATAGAGAGAGAGAGAGAGAGAGAGAAGAGAGAGAGAAGTGCAATAAGAGTTGGGAAGGCTAAGGAATCAAGCATCCTGAGGCAAGAGTTAATTTTATGGTGATTGGTTATGATGTTGTAGGATGTTGTTTGGAATTTTAGAAGCTTGAAACCCTATGGGAAAATTCTGCCCAATTTTCTATAAATTATGCAATCAATAATTTAAGCTTGGATTAATACTCATGAGCCATGAAAATGTTGGAAATAAGAGATTGATGGAATAGAAACAAAATCCGTGATGATTTCCCTTTTCTTCCTTTGTGTTGGCCTTAACTAAATCAATATGTTAGAGTTATATTTTGATAATTTTTGATAATTGTAATGCTTCCAGTGTGTTTAAAATGGAAAATTGTCTAGAGTAGAGGTTAGATAGTGATCTTGGAAGTTTTGGGATTGAATTGCCTTAAAACTCCAAAACTGCCTTTGTTGGTTCTTGCCTAGTAGTAAAATTGCAACAATTGTTTGTAATAGTAAATGATGTCCAATGACTATGAAATTTTTCAAAATTAAAGTAGGCAAAATGAGATTTGATTGAATATATCATTTGTCTAATTTGGACTTGTATACAAGGAGATATGAATTTTTGAAGATAACCTATAATTCTAGAATGTAATCTAGACAATAGGTATTGTTTGATTGAGTCTGGGATGATATGCATGTATGTGGTTGTAGAAAGTATTTTTCCATGAAAATAGACTCAATAATGATTACATAGCCTTTGGAACCACCCAAATTGGACACTAGTACAATGAGTTATGAATTTTCAAAAATAATTGAAAACTTTAGCAACTTCTAGCCACCATGTGAATTTAAGGGCCAAAAGTTATGAGGTTAAAGTAGCTCCATTAGGTATTCACTTTTCCATGGCTCTAATAATGTGATTATGTATTTAGGACCATGAGAAGTTCAAAAAGAAGAAGAATGAAAGATACTTCAAGCAATCTCGATAGTTAGTAGAAGGGGAAACCGAGGAAGGACATTAGTCCACAAGGAAGTGAACTTACCCTACTTGCATTTATTGATATGTTTGCTTGTATTTATGTGTGTGATTGCTTTGCTTTTTTGTCTATGTATAACATATTTGAATGATTGAAGCTCTATTTCTAACTATACTATGGCCATTAGTATTTTGTATGAAGCATCGAGCATACAAAAATGTTATTATGTTAAAATGAGCCGATGCAAGATAAGCAAATCATGCACTAGCATTTATCTTGCATGCATTGTTTGCCACTACAATTACCCCGAATCTCACCCTCCCCAACTAACCATTAGGCATGTGAGCAGGAAAGAAATGTAGCACAAGAGCCGAAAGGGAAGGATGCTTGAAGATGAACCAAAAGGAAGAATAACAAAGAATTGAAGAATGACAGTGTAATAACTTTATTGTCTATAATGTGTGTAAACCTTGAGAATACTCTTGTTATGTAATCAAGATTATTGTATTAGTATATTTATGCTATTTATATTCGCCCAATATGCTATGCATTGTTGCTCTGATAATTATCGTGAGATCAGTGAGGTATTATGTCATAACCTTTCTTAATTTCTTCTATTGCTATTCTAGTTTGTTTTTAGTAAATTTGATTGTAAATCAGGATTTTAAAAAAAAATATACAACTTTTAGCACATCAGAAGGATTATATGAATGAAATGTACTACCAATGAAATTTCACAATAGCCCAAGTATTCAGGAATATGTATCCAAATTGTTATTATATATAAGAGATTTTGCTGTAATATAATAGATGATATATTAATATTTTTTGAAAATGATGAAAAACAACATGAAGAACATCTAAATTAGTTTGTAAGAATTATAGAAGATAAAGGTTTGAATATTTCACCTAAAAAATTAGTATTAAGTGTAATATCCCGAATTTTGGACCCTGAGAAGTGAGAATAAGCCTGAAATAGGCGGACGACCAGGCCCAACTCGGGAAGAGTCCTAAGAATGTCGAGAGTTAGGAAGACTCCCTGGGACTAAGCAACTCGCCATACGGGTCAGTGGACCTAGTATGTACAAGTCATGGGATTATGGTGCTAGTGTAAAATGGGCATAGGAGACGTATACAGTGGAATCCCGATTGGAAAGGATGTCTCCTAACTATGTCCTGAGGTATAGGACAATTAGTTGAGTGGAAATATGCCGATATAAGTAAGCATAGGGCATTTTCAGGGCAATCATAGGAGCCCTGCTTTTTTGAAGAAAACAAGAAGGGAAGAGAGAGAGAACATGTGTCTGGACCCAGTATAGAAGGAAAAGTCAATGGTAGTAGTGCTACGTCGGACACGTGGCATTTCGGGGCCAGAAGTTGGATTATCGGGTAGCATGATTACGAGGTGGCTATGAGATAATGGAATAAGGGTTTCTTGCTCCCTAAGGCACTATATTTCATCCACCTATGGTCAAGGAGAAAAGAGTGATGATCTAGGCCCACACAAGTCCAGTTAAAGGGCACGAGTTACGAGGTAAGGTATAACCGGCAAAAAGGAGCTAAGCAGGACCGGTTAGGATTTCCCGGAGTCTGGCCCAGGCCTAGGACACTAATAGGGATGAAATTCTAGTGGGCCTAGAGGAGAGAGAAAAGGTCTTGTCATGTAATTATGAAGAGAGAGAATGTCACATCAAGTTATTATGATGAGTGAAAAAGAGTAAAATAATCAGAATTAATCTGGACCACACAAATGGAATCGACATGACAATGAAATGACAAGTAATTATGACTCATTATGACATATCTAGGGCAGATCTTGTGGGTCCCACGGCTTTTGAAGAAGAGCGGTGCGAAATGACCGTTTTACCCCTAGACCTAAAACCTACCCAAAGTCACCATCAGGGGCAATCTTGGAATTTAGATTTGGAGGGTTCAGATGGTGCCACATGTCCTGGACCAGAAGACTCTAGAATACCCTGGAAAAGAGTATTCTAGAGCATCTTTGGGAAAAATCCATCGAGAAAAGACTATTTTACCCCTGAGGTGTTACTCTAATTATGGGACAAGCCCTAACCTTTGGAGCCTATAAATAGGACACCTCCTACCCATTTTTGGCTGCCCTATTTCGTGCTCAAGGTGAGGGAGAGGAAGGTCCAAGGAAGGCACCAAGGGAGGAGGAAGGCACCGACATCCTAAGGTAAGCCTCTAACCGACAACTTGGAATTCTTGCTTCTGCCCTATGATGTTTTTCATGGATTTAAAGTGGGATTTTAGTATTTTTGATGTCTCCATTGAGTCCAGAGGGTGTTTTTGTGTGGGGACATGTTGGATCACCTTTTTCCAAACCCTAAAAGCTTAAGTCTTTGTTATACGAAAATCTGTCGGTTCTTGCGGTTTCTGGGCAGCGAATGAACATCAGTGGTTTTGAAGGGGTAAATGGAGTCTTATTGCTTTGAAATATTTTATGGTGAAACTAGACATCCTGATGATGATTTTTATATAATATTTTGTGACATTTGGAGTTTCCAATCGAGAGATATTTTAAGTTGAAAATGATCTAAAAACCTGGACTCTGTCTCGGACCAGTGAATACGTTTTGAGAATCTGAGAAGGACTTGAACCCAGATGGCTTTGGTAAATATTTTTCATATAAAATAGACATCCTAAGGGTTCTAAGCCCACTGATCTCATGTCAAAATTAGTTGTTTAGAATTTATGAAAAATCAGAGAAGCTGGGTCAGAGGTTCTGGAAAATTCTGGTGCTATGCGAATTTTATGGATCTTGAAGTAAAAGTTTGGATATGTGATTGAAAGTGTGATATTTTGTTGTAACTAGGGTGTTAGCACGTGTGGACCCTATTTTCAACACCAGGGGAAGAGGTTACTATTTTCAAGGCGTGCCAGGTAGTAACTGTCGACTTGTATACTCTATGTTGCTCTTGCATGTGTGTTTTATCATGATGTAGGAGATCGGGCTGTAATGCCTATTGGACTGCATGTCCTTAGGTTTTTGATGTAGTACTGAGATCGGGCTATAGTGCCTCTGCTGCAATACTGATATCGGGCTGTAGTACCTACTGGACTACATGTCCTTAAGGTTTTAGCTACAGTACCGAGGGCATGTAGGATCGGGCTGCAGTACCTATTGGGTTGTGTGTCCTTAGGGTATTGCTGCAGTACCGAGATATGTGGGGTAGGTGGAGCCTATATGACTGTGTGTTTATAGGTGTCCACTGAGGCCCTAGGCTAGGTGGTTGGGGTCGCACCTTGACTACTGAGGCCCATTTGCGCGCTTTTTGTGACAGAGGAAGGTTTATTTGTACTTCCTGATTGTGATTGGCATTGCATGCACTGTATACATATTGTATATGAGTCTAACAGTTACTCTGGGGTTCAACTTTGAACTCCAGTCTGGTTCCAAAAGATACAGGTGTAAGGCAGTAGCGGTTGAAGGACTTGAAGAAGGTATGGCTTGATGCGGAAAGACGAAGAAAAAGAGGATGACCTGTGGTTTTTGTACTTCTATATTTGGGATAACTATATGGTTTACTCTCACTATTTTAGTATTTATTTTGGACAATTGTACCCTTAAACCTATCGGGATTAATGTATGTATTAAATGAACCTATACCAGTATAATGTAAGTTGTCCAAACCGATCCAATGCTCTGCCGCACATACTCTAATGCATGGTTCAAGTGACTATTTATCAAAGGAAAGTTAATAAGCAAAAAGGATCCCTCTAACCCGCCACCCGTAAGGGCGAGGCGGTAGGGGTGTAACATTAAGAAAAGCTGAAATAACATATTTTTGAATAATAAAAGTTTTAGTATTATAACTCTCGAGGAATTTTTTGAAGCTTTAATTCAACCATATAAGGTATGAGTTGCTAAACTCATAAGGGGTCAAATTAGGGAGTAATATTATCATAATTGATTGTGATGATCATGTAAAAGAGAATATTCATGGTTATATGTCCATTTAAGGTTAAGATTTTGTTGTAATCATATGATGACTAAAGGAGAAGGTATATTCTCATTTACAGGATATATAGTTGGCATCCCAACCTAAGTTACATAACTTCGATTATTTTTCGACTCTGGTTACCGACTTAACAAAAAGTATTAAAGCATGTCTTACAACTTTATCGTAAAATTTTCAAGACACCTTATCATTTTGTACCTTCTCTTACTTTTACATTTTTTTATGTAAGACAAAACTTATGACAAGACTATCTACTTTTGATAAAGCTATCTTCTAAGACTACATGAAGCATATTCTTTCCAAGACTTTACTAATGTACCATGCAAGACAACTCAGCATACTTTTGTACTATTCATGCTTTTCAAGACTTTATTTTGAAGACACGTTTTCTACTCTTTCTTCAAATTAATCAACTTGTCGGCAAGCTTATCCTTTTCTTCTTGTCTCCTTCTTCTTTGTCTTCTTCTTCTTCTTCTTAGAGTATAGTGGGATCTAAGACAGGGTCCTTGAAATCTTGCATGGTCTTTTCTCTTTCTTCACAATATTTGCATTTATGATTGGTATATTAGATAATAAAATATAGATTTTTTCTTTTGTTTCCTTAGTATTTTCCATGGAATTATTTTTTTAGACGATCATACCAAGTGTCAAGTAATTTGTATTTTTTTTTAGATTTTCCAAGGGATAAAATGCATGTAGTAAACCCACAAGAATAAAACCATTGATCTTATCTTGTAGATGTAAATCAATTTATTTCCTGAAAAATTATATGGTAGTCTTGAGCTCTGATGTTAAACATTTTTTGTTGAAATTCTTTGTCATCTTCTATATTTTCCTTGAGCTCCTGTGTTTTACTTCAGTTGGCTTTCTGGTTGTTCCAAATCCAATTAAATTTATAGGGTGATAAAACTTATCTGGAGTTATCTCATCAATTGTTGAGTAACATATTATAAAACTGGTATATTTATTTACAATTTCTACATAGATTTTTATGGCCTCTCTTAAAGTAGTAAGTAAGACGGTCAACAATCACCCAGATCACATCATAATTCCTAATCTTGGGCAACCCCACCACTAGATCCATGGTAACGCTTTCCCATTTCTATCATGATGGGATCTCCAATCCCTGTAGAAGTCTAACAAGTTGTTGATGTTCAATCTTCACTTTTTGGAAAGTCAAACATCTAGCCACATATTGGGTAGCCTCTTTCTTCATTTCTGGCCACCATAATTCAGATTTTAGTTTCTAATACATTTTGATCAATCTTGGATGCAGAGTATATTTGCTTTTATGTGCCTTATCTAGAATCTTCCGCCTTAGCTCAGCTCTTAGCAGCACATATATTCGTTTCTTGTACCTGACCAACCCGCTGGGTGACAAGTCATAGTCCTGAGTCTTGCCCTGAGAAATGATCTCTCGTATTGTATCTACTCGTTCATCTTGCTTTTGATCTTCTTCTATTTCAGCTCTTAGATCATGGTCTCCTTGACTAACAAGAAAACTTGTAAGATAAGTTCCTTTGGGTGCATAAAGACTTGAATAGAATTGATTTGACCAATTAAGATATCTAAAATCTTTGAAGAGCTTATGCTCTTGTATTATCATCAATGACACCTGCATGGCTTTTCTTCTAAGAGCATCTATAACAATATTGGCCTTTCCAAGATGATATTTGATCTCCAGGTTAGTCTTTCAGCAACTCCATCCATTGTCGGTATCTTATATTAAGTTCTTTCTGATCGAAAAGATTATTGAGACTCTTGTGGTTGTAGTACAATTCAACAATGATACCATACAGATAATGCCACAATATCTTCAAAGCTAACACAATATCCACAAGCTCTAAATCATATGTAGGATAGTTTAACTCATGAGGCTTCAACTGTCGAGAGGCGTAAACCACTACTCTGCTCTGCTGTATCAGGACACATCCCAATCCTTATGTATTAGCATCACTGTAGACCACGTAGGTCTCACTAAGATCTGGGATAATCAATATTGGTACTGTCGTCATCCTCTCCTTCAACTCTCAGAAGCTCTTCTCGTAACACTCATCCCACCCGAATGATTGATTCTTTTTGGTAAGCTTTGTCAATGGCAAGGCAATCTGAGAAAATTCTGTATGAATCTATGGTAATATCCCGCAAGACCCTAAAAACTATGTATCACTACTACAGTTTCTTGTCTTTTCCAATTTAGTACTGCTTCCACCTTGTTGGGATCTACATAAACCCTATCTCGTGAGATAACATAGCCCATAAATTTCACTCTCAAAGCCAATACTCACACTCACTAAGTTTGACATAAAGCTACTTTTCTTTCAACACATTCAACACTAAAAGCAGATAACTCTCATGTTCTTCTTTACTCCTCGAGTAGATTAAAATATCATCAATGAAAACTACTATGAACCGATCTAGATACTCCCAAAAGATTTTGTTCATATAGTCCATGAACATTGTAGGTGCATTTGTCAAACCAAACTGCATCACCAAAAACTTCTAATGCCCATATTGTGACGCATATTCTAAATGCGCCTTTATTTATCAGAGTTATAGCGCACAAGCATCGAAATGATTTAGACGACTTAATTGCGGAATAAAACTTTCTTAAAATAACTTAGTTTAAAAACATGAGGATAAATTTTTCTCAATTTGAATCTATCTCATAGGGGAATCTTAATACAATAATCGAAAATAGACAAATGATAAACGATAAAATATAGTCCATCTACTCATGTTTTTTCCAAAAGTTCTACTTGTTGTAACCCTTACAGCTGCATCTTTCCTCTTGATCCCGATCCACTACCTATCTTTTTCATGCAATCTGGAGTTCAAATGAATGAACCCTAGGGGTAACAATTAATCTCATATGCAGGTATGAAATGTAAATGACAGTATAACACATGTATAAGCATAGAATAATTCACAGTAAACAAGCCGCATCATAACCGCAGTTATCGAACAAGGACTGCAGCCCTATTTTTGGACACGCAACCCTATGAGACACGTAGCCTCATAGTTAGGATACACACATGCAAATTATCAAGCAACCATGATCAGTCATACATAAAATACATGCATATAAGCTAATAAGATAATAATTACGTACCTGCCTCAAGCTTGAATCCTTACTTCATCCAAAGGTGTTGGGATCAATAGAGGTGCCAAAGTATGCCTATAAACATTTATCATTGTCATTAGTTACTCTTGACGTCGCAAAGTAACTAACTACCGAATTAATTTTAGAGGATATTAAATGATTATTAACTAAAAACTTAATAATAATACTCTTCTTAATTATTAATATTATTTATTTATCTATTTTATTAAGAGTCATGTCCTTTAAAAATGTTAAGAAGGGTTATCCTTGTCACTTTAGAGTCTTTATAAACCTTAATAAACAAGTTATACAAAAGAAAAACTTTTACTTTAAAAGTTATGCATAGATTAACAACTTGCGTAACTATTTTAAGACTTATCAAAAACTCAGTCTTTAACTTTTTTGAGAATTTAGAAAATTCATAACTTGACCGATACAACTCCTAATGGGGTGATTCCAATTTCTAATTAAACCTTGATAAGTATATTTTCATAAATTAAAGTCACCAAGTTTATTTATGGCTGAGAAAAATTCCAACTTTCAAAAAATACTAGCAATGTCCAGAATTTTCCACATTTCTTGACCAATCTTTGAAAAATCACAACTCCTTCAATACTTATCAGAATTTGACGAATTACCTATCAAATTAAACCTCTATGTGTCTAATATTTATCTGGTAAATTTCATGGAAAAAATAAATCATTTACTATTTCAAATTTGAACACGAAAATCACTGTTCACTGTTGGAAAATGATAATTTTTCAGTTTTGCTGTCAACTTTGGAAATTCATAATTCTGATTATACACATCGGATTTGGGTGTTCTTTGGCTCATTTTAAAGAGTATGATGTTTACTAAATGCCTACAAAATTTCAGGGTCAAAGAGGGTCATTTGACCAAGTTTTACCTTGCTCAAAGATTGGTGTTCTAGCTGCAAATTCAGTTTTTTTTTTCCAAAAAATGACAGCAACTTATCCTTTCACGTTTAGCTATTCGTTTGCAGAAATAGCAAGCCATGGTTCCGCAGGGACCATTCAGATCACATAGCACATGCATGCTACGTTAAACTTTCAAACATTTTTTGTTTTTACTCTCAAAACAAAATGATCCACGTTCAATAAAAAAAAATACCATGATGCTACAGTATGTGAACAGTGGCGTTAATTGCTATAGTGACACAAGTACTGTTCATTTATGATTTTACTGTAGCATACGCCCTTTGACTCTGTTTTAACTTCATAAAAATAGAGTTTCAACATGCAGAAGCTCCACGCTGGAAACCAACGTTAGGAAAATCTTAGAATCCTTTCCTTGTTTGAAACTCAAACTTGCGACGTTCAGACTCCTTCTTCTTTCCAACTGTGCCTCTCGTTCATTGTTCTCGGACTCACTTCCACTCTCAACATTTCTTCGTTTCAGCTTCCATTCTTACTCTCACTCTCTTCGGTGGCGGAAGTAGGAAAATTTTTTTAGCCCGGGCAAAAAAATAAACATATTGAACTACTCTTTTTAATTCTTATTATAAGGCACAACAACAAGTATATTTATTTTTTTTTTTTTTATAAAACACTTGCTTGTTTCCAAATAGCATTAAATATTTTTTTCTATATATACCCATAATTAAAAAAGTAATGAGTGAGAGTAATAATTAATAAAAATTAATTATTACTTTTTTTAAGAAAAAAAAGAGAGAGTAATAATTAATATGATATTAGAGTTTAGTGTAATTAATAAGGATAATATTGAAAATTACTTAAATTTTAGGACAAATTTAATGACTTTACCTGTTTTTATTGACTTTGAAAATTGTTAGTTGATTCCTTAAATAAGGACCTGAGGGAGTATTTACTAAATAATATCAAATAACCTAGAAAATACAAACAAATAATAACAGATAATTATAAATCAAAACAATATATAAAATTATACTAATCTTTTCGGTATCTCAAACAAGAATTTTACTTTCCTCTCACAGCCTAATGAGTAATGAAACAAACATTATCCTTATAGAGAAGATAAAAAATTAGTTGGGGCCAAATTTGTGGCCAAATAAAATATCATATAATAAATACATATATAAACTAACAAATTTTATAAGATCAGCCGGGACCAGCTGGGGCTTGGCTAGCACCACGTTCCGCCACTGACTCTCTTGCTCACGATTTCATTCCTCCTCTCATGTTCTAATACTTTCAGTTCACAACTCCATCTCATCGCTCACTCTCATTCTCGTCTTCCTCTCAGACTTACCCTCTTTGTCTCATGTTCTCAGCATTTTTCCCTGCTCACTCTCTGCATTTTGGAGTTTTGACCGAAGAGGATAAATATGGAAATGGGGGAGTGGGGTGTAGTTGTTACTGAACTCAAGAAAGATGGAGATGTATGGTGCTGGTCTGAACTCGTGTGTACAGTGGAAATTAAGTCGAGATGTTATGACGATGCGTGTTCAGTTTATCGCCAAAAGTGAGATAACACATTGGGGAAGTATTTCTAATGGATTTTCTATTAGTTCTCTCTCTCTCTCATTGCCTTTCGTGTTTTACGTTGGGTAGGCATCAGAGATATATATATATATATATATATTGCCATCCTATTGAATGGTCACGTGTTGGCTGGAGGTGGAAGAATGAAACAAATGATATGGGTTTTATGTTTGTTGGGCTGTGGTGTTTCGGTGAAAGCAAGAGAAGATCAAAATGATTATATATATATATATATATATGTATGTATGTATGTATGTGGGCTGATTGAGGATTATTGAAGCAGATGGGAGGTGAAATGTTTTTTTAGTATATAATTAATTAGTTTGCATGAAGATGGCACGTGATTTCCTTATATTAAATGGTTTATTGAGGTGTTGTAAGTTTAACCAAAAGACAATATGGAAGGTAAGTGTTGTGTTGTTGCGGTTCCTATTCCACCATTTATCTTTTGCAAATACTTTCCATAATTTTATTATTACATATTATAAGGAAATAAATTCCCAAAATTAATTAAGGGAAAATAAGCCTAAATTTTCAATAATTATTCTCATAATTATTTTAAACCAAAATTTCATAATTAATTTCCATACATTATTCAAACTTTAAAATTCCAAATATTAATTTTAACATTTATTAAGGCTAAATTTCTCATAATTAATTCCACCATAATATTTCTATATCCTTGAAATATTATTGCATAATCTTCCCAAATTTTCAAGGTCCAAAATAATTTTAATAATTATCTTAAGTTTTCCTCATAATAAGCTTAAGACTTTTGGACTCTAGTGGTTAGAAGCCTTCTTATCTCAGTTATATTTCCAAAAATTTGGGATGTTACACATATCTGGCCTTGAAGGCTGCCTTCAAAATATCCTTAGCCTTTACACACAACTGGTGGTATCCCAATCTCAGATCAATCTTTGAGAATATGCAAGAACTAGAAAATTGGTCAAGTAGATCATCAATTTAGGGGAGAGGATATTTGTTCTTGATAGTTACCTTGTTCAACTCCTTAATCGATACAGAGTTGAAGACTTCCGTCTTTCTTCTACGAGGCCAAGAAGATAATTAACATATTAGGCTTGAACTACGAAAAAAATTGATGCATGCCCCAACAACTGTATGTTTTGTTGGGGAGATTACGCTCACAGGGAGACTTGGAAGAAGTGTCACACTTCAAAGTTCAAGATAGTTCGGAAGGGGAAAAAGGAGAAGAAGAAACCATCAAAGATTCTCAGGTACTTTCCTTTAAAACCTCGCTTACAAAAATTGTTTATGTCGTCTAAGATAACTGAGCATATGAGGTGACATGAAGTTAACAAGAATGAAGATGGTAAACTAAGACATCCACTGGATGCTGAAGCGTGGAAAGCATTCAACTTAGACTTTCCAACTTTCGCGGCGAACCTTAGAAATGTTCGGCTTGCTTTGGCGGTCGATGATTTTAATCCATTTGGGAATCTTAGAACAAGCCATAGTATTTGGCTAGTTGTCTTAATACCCTACAACTTGCCCCTAGATGTGTATGAAACAAAGCTCCTTCATTTTATCTATGATCATTCTAGGAAAAAAGGCACGGGGAAATGACATTGATGTGTATCTCCAACTACTTATTGCGGAGTTAGTTGACTTGTGGAATGCAGGCATCGAAATGTATGACGCGCACGAGAAGACACTATTCAACTTGCATGCCACCTTGATGTGGACGATAAGTGACTTTCTTAGCCTGGGAATATTATCCGGGTGGAATGTGCATACCAGCCTTACGTGTCCAGCTTGAGATTTTGACTTTGACTCAGTTCGTCTTCCCCACAATCGTAAGTAGTGCTTCATGAGTCATCGAAGGTTTCTCAATGGTATGCACAAGTTTAGGTTACAACGTAATCTTTTCAATGGGCTACAGAAAAAAGAGTACCTCCTCAGAATTTATCCGGTGCAGAAATCATAGAGTAACTTCATGATGTTGAATTTGAGTTTGGAAAAAATGACGATACAACAAAAGCTGGGAGGAAGACTGCTAGGACTTCTGTTTTTGCGCCTCAGCAATGGCAGAATATAAGCATCTTCACTTTTCCATATTGGAAAGATAATTTGCTCCAACACAGTCTTGATGTCATGCGCATTGAAAACAATGTGTGCGACAATGTCTATACACGATCCTTAACAAATCAGGCAAGTCAAAAGATCATCTTCAAGTGAGGAAAGATTTATGGGACATAGGAGTTTGTGGAGATACGTGGCCGGATGGGCATGACAGATTTCAATCTACAAAATTCACCTTTACAAAACTGAATAAGGAAATCTTCCTCGCGACGTTGAATAAAATAGAAGTTCCTGACAGTATTCTAGCAACATTTTATGATGCATTGACATGCAGGCTCAAAAGGTTGTTGGGCTAAAGAGTCATGACTCACATGTACTTATGCAACAGTTACTTCCGCTTGCCATCGAAAATATGCTGCCTTTCGATGTATCCATCGTTTTGTTCTTTCATTCAAAAGTTATGTTCCAAGGTTTTGATCGTGGAGGAGCTCGAGCAGCTACAATGGTAAAATCATTCTTATGCTGTGTCATTTAGAGATAAACTTTCCTCCGTCCTTTTTCACAATGATAGTTCACCAGACAGAACACTTATTCACAAAACAAAGTTTGCTGGTCCAATTCACTACCGATGGATGTATCTTATTGAGAAGTACTCATTTAAAATAAATTACATTAGCATTATTTGCTAGTCGCATATTTCAGCATTGATATATCAATATTTTTCCTTCTTTACTTTATAGGTTTCTTGGGAAATTGAAATCTTATGTAAAGAATAAGGCATGGCCTGAAGGTTCAATAGCAGAAAGCTATATAGGGGATGAGGTCCTGTATTTTTGTTCAATGTATTTTGATGACATTGAGACGTCTTTTAACCGACCGCCTTGTGTAGATGATTGTCTTGAGCCTAAGCTTGAGCCTGAGCCATCATCAACAGAATTGTTAATCGCTCGTGTTGGTAAATCAATTGGTGGATGTGAGAACTTTAAACTGACGACAATTGAGAAGTTTCAAGCTCATAGACATGTCTTGATTAATTGCACTAAGGTTGAATCCTTCCTTTAGTAAGGATTGTACACAAATATATGTTATCTTATATATTTCCTTACATTTTATACTTACATTTCATGATCATCATCACATGCTTAATTGCAGAGAATTTAGAAGTCATATGAAGCGTCAACTGAGGATCCATTCATAGA
Organism: Acacia acuminata; assembly: GCA_019022655.1. NCBI lineage: Eukaryota > Viridiplantae > Streptophyta > Magnoliopsida > Fabales > Fabaceae > Acacia > Acacia acuminata. Next base: position 1,131,299 of record JAFJYI010000036.1, read on the forward strand.
CATCCTACGAAATTGATAAAAAGGTCCACAGAGAATTCCCGGGTTGGTTTACGCATAAAATACTAAATGACCACAACCCACACTTACTAGAATTCAGAGCTCTCGCACTCGTCCCACATGACCACGCCTAAAGATTTATGCCATACAATGTCAATGGTTTAAAGGTTTGCATGGTTTCACGAGATCAAAGATTATTGGGCCTAAAACTGGGGTGTTTATGGAACTTTTGGGACAAGGAGTTATGCGAGCAGTAGTGACAGAAACATGCAATTCGATGACGTCCCGTATCATGGAAAGCTGCTTGATATGGTTAAAATAGAGGGTAAAGGTGCAAAAATGCACATGTGCTTTACCCTTAGAGGCGCCCAACACTAAATGCTTTTTTTGGGTGCAAAAATGCACACGAACTTTCTCAAATGGAGCAAAAATGCACATCTCTGTTAAAATGGCTTAACTCTATTATTTTTTCAGTAGGTCCCACATTATTAAAACAAATAAAAATGCCTAACCTTTTAAATTTACTTTACTGCCCTCTTCCCTATCAGTTAGTCGCTCACCTTTGGGTCCTGAGGCAATACCGGCGGCAACAACCTTTGGGTCCCTACGACAGTACCGGTGGTGGAAACCTTTGGGTCCTTGAGGCGGTACCGGCGACGGCATATAGTATTGTTAACTCTTAGAAATTGACAATATTCCAACACATTTTCTCTCTCCTTTTACCTATTTTTGGTTCAAAATGTGCATTGAAATGAAGTTATAGAGGAAAATGTGCATATCAAAGTATAAGACAAAAATCAAAGAAATTCTTGCTATTATAGAGTTTATGGTTCAATTGAGGATTGATAATTGTTTCCTCTTTTGTAGGAAGAGGGAGACAAGTTTTGAAGCTCTATAAGAATCAAGAAACAAGGAAAGAAATAAAGGAGGTGAAGCAGTGCAAAGCTAGAAGAGCCTGTGCAACTGGCCATGGAAAGTCACAACTGGCTGCAGCAAGTACTTTCCGCTGAAAGTGACAACTGGCCGTGGAAAGTCGGAAAAAAATGCAGAAAGTACAGCTGTGCGTTTTACACTTCAGAAACAGAAAAACCCTACTTAACCACAAGGGAAGGCCCGAAAAACACACTCTGGACCTAAGGAAACAAGTGGGCACACAAGGGAAGAGCTTGGGAGAGAGATTTGGACAATCTTGGAGGCTTGGGTGCTCAACCTACGAGAGATTTTGGGGTTTTCGGCTTGGTTCTTCCTCTTTTCTTCTCTTTTCTTCCTAGTTTCTTCATGTATTCAGTTCCTTTACTTAGAATCTCTTTGTATTTGAATATGAGTAGCTAAACCTTTCATTCTAGGGTTCTTCTTACCCTTTGTATGGATTAAAACTTGAATATTCCTCTCTTTTGGTAGATAAATATACACATGTGTTGATTTCAACCTTGGCTTAATGCTTCTAAGTGATTGGCCTCCATTTAGATGATTTATTCACATAGGTTTTGACTCGAGAGAGCTAATCTAGGTGTAGAACTTGATTGAAATCATGCTTGTCTTGAAGTTTACTTGATAAATGGATGGTTTCTTTGGTAAAATAGAGATATATTTACTAGCCTTGCATTGTCACATTAGGGTTGTTGCTTAAAGATTGATTCTCATTAATTGTAGCAAGAGATTGTGCATTTTAATGAGAAGAGAAACTTGATTTTGACTTGAGAGTGCGGGTCAAGTATTTGTGAACCTTAGACTAACACATGTATGTATTGAAATGCTACTAGAGAGGTATTTGACCAAGTTTTATGAAGTGAAAAAGGGGAAGAAGAATCCTAAGCTCTTTTATCCTTGAAGTCAAAAGTCATTTGCCTTTATCAATTTTTAAGTTTTAGAAATAGTCTTTAAAAATTCTCTTTCCAAATCAAAACTTTGTTCTAGCTCAACTTGATGAAATTCACTAAGCCTCTTGCTTGACCAATTGGTTAAACAAATCCTCGTGGGAACGATACTTTATTTATCACTTTATTACTTGCGAAACTCGTATACTTGCGAGGTGAACAAGTTTTTGGCGCCGTTGCCGGGGATTTGTGCAAACAAATCCTTTGGTCAACCTTTGGCTTGTGTTAGTAAATTTCGCTTGAGCTTTTAGTTAGGTTTACTATTTTTCTTTCTCTCTTTCCTTTATTTATCTTTTGTTTTAGTTTGATACTCGCTCTTGCTTGTTTCTCTTGTAGGTGCCATCTTTGTATATGCAAAACTTGCATCCGGACGGATTGGTAGTGGTACTTGACGAAGTGCCTCACATTGACGAAGTGCCTCTCATTGAAGAAGAGACTGAATCTGCATCTGAAACCACGGCAGACGATGAATATGATAGAGCTACTATCAATGACTTTGCTAGTCGGAATATGCAAGGCCCTCAATCTTGCATTCGGATGCCGGACATGCAAGCACGTACCTTTGAGATCAAGTCGGTTATGATAACAATGCTTCAAATGCATGGGATGTTCCATGGTCTTTACAATGAAGATGCCAACAAGCACTTGATGTACTTCTTGGAAGTGTGTGATTCTTTCAAGCAAAATGGAGTTCCCCAAGATGTTTTGAAGCTACGGTTATTTCCTCTTTCTCTACAAGGAAAGGCTAGAGACTGGTTCAACAATCTCCCAGAAGGATCTATCCATTCTTGGGCCGATCTTGAAGCTAAGTTTAGAGCTCGTTTCTTTTCGATGATAAACTGTGGAAGCTAGGGATGAATTTCTAAGCTTTAAACAATATCCAGATGAGCATCTTTACGCTGCTTGGGAGAGATACGAGATGTTAATGAAGCAATGCCCTAATCATGGGGTGGACAAATGGGTTGTAGTCCAAATTTTTTGTACTCGACTTAATCCTCAATCTAAAGCAATGGTTGATTCTATGACCAATGGAGGATACCGAAATGTTCCTGTGAATGAGGTGATTCGATTGTTAGATCAGTTGTCTGCAAACAATACCCAAGGCAATGATAAGAGGACTAACCAAGCTATGCCTAATGCAAAAGAAGACTCTTCCTCACAAATTGCAACTCTCTTATCCGCTTTGAATAAGCGTTTTGATGTGCTAGAGTCTCAAATGCAAAAGAGAACTTCTCAAGGTGTGCATTCTGTTCATGCCACACCAATTGTATGTGATCAATGCCATGATGTCCATATGCCTGACTATTGTCCTCTTTACATGGCCACTGAATCTGTCAACTACATGGGCAAGTTTCAAAATCCTCAAGGCAACCCTTATTCACAAACCTACAATAGTGCTTGGAGAACTCATCCCAATTTTTCTTGGAGTCAAGGTAACAGTTTGAATCAAGCACATGGTTCTACATCTGGTACTAAGCCGATTCCACCCGATTTTCAAATGCAATCAAGGCAACTTCCTATTAAGGAAGAGGAGTCTAAAACGGACAAGATGCTAGCTCGAATCTCATTTGAAGTAGAATCTTTTAAAGCTACTTTTTCTCTCCATGAAACGGCTATTAAAAATCTTGAAGTGCAAATGGGGCAATTAGCAACACAAATGAATGTTATGTCCGAAGCGAGTCTTCCTAGTGACACCATTCCTAATCCAAAACGAGTTGGAAAAGAGGAATGCAATGCCATTAACTTGAGAAGTGGCAAATTACTACCGGATGTGCCTAGCTCAAGTACTCCTCAACCAAAGCAAGATGATCAAGTGATTGTTGATGTTGATGAAGAAAGTGCAATGGAAGAAGATGTCACTAAGAAGAGAAAGCAAATTGAAGAAAGTTTGCAAGATGTTGGCAAACAAAAGAAGGTGGAGCAAGAGATGAATGATGAGAAAAAAGAGAAAGCCAACCATTCCTACTTTTATGCTACCACTATCTTTTCCTCAAAGATTCAAGAAGAAGGAGGAAGATGCTCAATTCAAAAAGTTTGTGAACATGTTCAAACAACTCCATGTGAATATTCCTTTTGCTGAAGCTTTGGAGAGTATGCCTAAATATGCTAAGTTCCTTAAAGATGTTTTGTCCAAGAAGCGGCGATTCAATGAATTTGAGACTGTGGCATTATCCGAAGAGTGTAGTGGGGTCATTCAAAGGAAATTACTGGCTAAGCTTAAAGATCCAGGGAGCTTCTACATCCCTTGCAACATTGGTACCAACTTTAATGGTAAAGTTCTTTGTGATTTGGGTGCAAGTATTAACTTGATGCCTCTAGCTGTTTTCAACCAATTGGGCTTGGGAGAGCCAAGACCTACTACGGTAACTCTTCTCTTGGCCGATCGTAGCATTTCTAAACCTAGAGGAATCATTGAGGATGTCTAGTGAAAGTTGACAAGTTTATCTTCCCACAGATTTTGTAGTGCTTGATTGTGAAGTTGATTGGAAAATTCCTCTAATCCTTGGGCGTCCATTCTTAGCCACTGCAAGGACTCTCATTGATGTAGAGAAGGGTGAGGTCACTTTGAGGGTTGATGATGAGCAAGTGATATTCAACATGCAAAAGGGCTTGAAATTTCATGATGATTCAGCTCAATGTTCTTTTGTAGATACATTAGATGAAGTTATTCCTCGGGAATCGAGATGCTTCTATGATCAAAGACCCTTTAGAGACATTCTTGATTGGTGAGAAGAGCTTTGAGAAGTTTGATGAAGATCTTGTTGAAGAAATCTTTCATTTTGACCCAGTTTCTCATTCTAAACCAAGGACTTTTGAACCACTTGAGGTGTCTGATGCCTTAAATACCCCATTGAAGCCCTCTATTGAAGTTCCTTCGATTCTAGAGTTGAAGCCATGACCTTCTCATCTCAAGCATGCTTATTTTGGAAAAGCACGCCACTTACCGATGGAATTGGAGCATGGAGCTTATTGGGCTATCAAAAGCTAAATTTTGATCCTAAAGTCGTAAGGAAGAAGAGGCGACTTCAACTCAATGAGTTAGACAATTTTGCCTAAATGCTAATGAGAATGCAAGGGTATACAAGGAGAAGATCAAGCGGGATCATGACGGCAAAATTATAACCAAGAGTTTTGAACCTGGTCGGGTGCTCCTTTATAAGGCCAAGTTGAGTCTATTTCCGGGAAAGATAAAATCTCGATGGTCCGGTCCATTCACTGTGGTTCAAGCATCTAAATTTGGTGATGTGGAGCTGGAAAATGAGAAGGGTGAAAAATTCAAGGCTAATGGTCAACGATTGTAGCATTATTGGGGCGGAGATGTGGATAGGCTGGTGTCCACTATCTATTAGTTAATGAGGAGTGACCACCATGAAGAGTCAAGCTAAAGACTATAAACTAAGCGCTTCTTGGGAGGCAACCCAAGTTCTAAACTAAACCTTTTCAATTTGTGTATGTGTCTTTTTAGTAGGTTTATGTTTGATCTTTTTGTTTTGTAGGAAGAAAAGGTACCCAACATAGAATTGGACCTGTTGCATTTGGGAGGAGTATTTTTGAAGGAGGAAGAATTCATGAGCTCTAAAGGAAATGCTTTTGAGGGAAGTTTATTTGACTCTAAGCTCATATATATATGATTCTAGGGTGAAATTGTGATGACCGGGTCAATTTTGAGTAATATTGTGGCTATTATGATCATTTGGTTGAGTCTCTATGTGAAATCCACTTGTGACTATGACTTGAGTGCTCAAAATTTGATGTGATGTGGTATTCCCTATGAATATGTGTGTATGTGTGCCTTATGGTTTTAGATGGTTTAAAATGCTTGATCTTGAGTAATTTGGTTGATAATGATTGGTATAAAGCTTATTGGGTGATTCTTGTGGTATTTGGGGATGTTTAGTGTGTTACGTAAGTCTCGCCGTGTGGTTTTGTTTTTGAGATCACTTTCCACGGAAAGCTCCAAGCATTTGTGGAAAGTGCTCTCTCGTGTCACTTTCCGCGGAAAGTCCCAACTGGCCGTGGAAAGTGCTCTCTGTGTCACTTTCCGCGGAAAGTCCCAACTGGCCGTGGAAAGTGCTCTCTGTGTCACTTTCCACGGAAAGTCCCAACTGGCCGTGGAAAGTGCTCTCGTGTTCACTTTCCGCGGAAAGTTCCAACTAGCTGTGGAAAGTGGCTCTCTTAAAAAAAAATTAAATTTTTTTAATATTTTCGTTTAAAAATATATATATATATATATATTAAAAAAATTCAAAAAAAAGTAATTAATTTTTTTTAAAAAAAAAAAAGAAAACCAATTTTTCCCCTTCTCTTCCTACTTCACCCTTTGTTGTTTAATTTAATTCCCATTTTACCCAATGAATCGGCCCACCATTGGGACCACATTCATTCTCAATTTCAAAACCTTAATCCTAAATGTAATTTCCCTCCATCTCCATCAAGCCCTAATCTCTTCATGGCAACGCTTCACTTCCATCCTTCTACTATTTGACACTCTTGTTAGCTTTGTGAATCGACTTTCCTAGCTACGATGGCTAGTTTGAGTGGTTTAGATAATTTTCTCTTTCAATGAATTGCACTGTTATGTGTGTTAATATCCTAGCTACTGATAGCTAGTAATGGAAGCAATTTTGAAAATGTTGTGGCTGGTCTACTGAGGGCCCAATTGTTAGTTTGTAAATGCTGTGGATATGAACTGAATCAGGTACAGGTGCTACTTCGTTACTTTCCCATTCTTTTAGTTGACAATGAGGACATTGTCCGTTTTAAGTTTGGGGGTGAAAGTTTTTGCAATTCTGAAAATTTTTGAAACTTTGATGAGGCACAATGAAAATTTTGAATAGTTTTTGAAAGAAAATTGTTGGAATGTTTGAAATTTCTCATGCTTAAATTTTTGTTTGTGAAGAATTTTAAAAATGAATTGAAATTCTAGGTATTTGTCAAAGTTGCTTGAATGATCCGATGATAGAAATTACTTGCTCAATCTTTTATGTTTGATAGGAAATTTTGTTTAATGTGTATTGATGGATAGATTGTAGTGATAAATCATGCTATTCAGGAATTTTCAAATTAAGAAAGCACTATTGGAGTGAACTTTATTGGATGTTTTTGTTGAAGGGCTTTATGGCAAATTAGGTTATATACATTTGTTTCAAACTGTTGATTTCAAAATAATCTTTGGACTTCTTCAAAGCTTTTGATTTATTTCATAAGATTTAAAGAAAGGATTAGGGCACTTTATAAAATGCGATTGAGCCTTTCAAGCCTACCTAATTGATTATATTCCCTCTTGAACCCTTATTTTGAGCCTTAATGAAAAACCAATTATAGATTCTTTTTGAAAGACCTAACATCTACCTACCTTAGCTAATGTGAAAAACCATTATTCCTTTGCTTTGAGATAGATGATAATTTATTGGGGTTGTGGAATATAGTTATGAGTAGAGTGTCAAATGATTGGAAAAGGATGTAGAAAGTAAAAGGGTTCACAATGTATAGAAATCAAGCCACATAAGAAAAAAAAATGTGTATATGAAAAAAAAAATTGATAAAAAAAAAAATCCAAGAAGGCTTGATATGGAAAAGATCAATTTGGTTCAAGTTTGGGGGAGTGTGGTTAATGAGAAAAGGAAGTAACCCCTTAAGTGGTTATCATCTATCTTGAGGTATTTGTTGATTATCCTTTACCTTTTCTTTTGAGAACCTTAACCTCTAACCCCATTACAAGCTAAAAAGTCCCTTTGATTTTTAAGTCAAGTGAAGTGAATTAAAAGAAAAGAAGAAGAAATTAGAGAATGTTGGAATTGATTGTTTGAATATAGTTATATGACTTGAATTGTTGCTTTTAACTTTAGCAGGTGCAAAAGAGTACATGTCAACTCCATTCACACACTCACAATTGGAAATTCTTGAAAAGCATGTTTTAAAACTATGAAGTGTCCATTTGTGCATATTCAGTTGATTCCTATTTTATATAACTCTTTGAGCAGTAGATGAGGATAAATTTATTCATGTATCAATGACAAAAAACTGAAGAAATTTAGTGAAGATACATGTTTTTGCTTGAGGACAAGCAAATATTTAAGTTTGGGGGTGTGTTAACTCTTAGAAATTGACAATATTCCAACACATTTTCTCTCTCCTTTTACCTATTTTTGGTTCAAAATGTGCATTGAAATGAAGTTATAGAGTAAAATGTGCATATCAAAGTATAAGACAAAAATCAAAGAAATTCTTGCTATTATAGAGTTTATGGTTCAATTGAGGATTGATAATTGTTTCCTCTTTTGTAGGAAGATGGAGACAAGTTTTGAAGCTCTATAAGAATCAAGAAACGAGGAAAGAAATAAAGGAGGTGAAGCAGTGCAAAGCTAGAAGAGCTCTGTGCAACTCGGCCATGGAAAGTCTGGTTTATGACGGCAAGTACTTTCCGCTGAAAGTGACAACTCGCGCGGAAAGTCGGAAAAAAATGCAGAAAGTACAGTATGCGTTTACACTTCGAAACAGAAAAACCCTACTTAACCACAAGGGAAGGCCCGAAAAACACACTCGGACCTAAGGAAACAAGTGGGCACACAAGGGAAGAGCTTGGGAGAGAGATTTGGACAATCTTGGAGGCTTGGGTGCTCAACCTACGAGAGATTTTGGGGTTTTCAGCTTGGTTCTTCCTCTTTTCTTCTCTTTTCTTCCTAGTTTCTTCATGTATTCAGTTCCTTTACTTAGAATCTCTTTGTATTTGAATATGAGTAGCTAAACCTTTCATTCTAGGGTTCTTCTTACCCTTTGTATGGATTAAAACTTGAATATTCCTCTCTTTTGGTAGATAAATATACACATGTGTTGATTTCAACCTTGGCTTAATGCTTCTAAGTGATTGGCCTCCATTTAGATGATTTATCCACATAGGTTTTGACTCGAGAGAGCTAATCTAGGTGTAGAACTTGATTGAAATCATACTTGTCTTGAAGTTTACTTGATAAATGGATGGTTTCTTTGGTAAAATAGAGATATATTTACTAGCCTTGCATTGTCACATTAGGGTTGTTGCTTAAAGATTGATTCTCATTAATTGTAGCAAGAGATTGTGCATTTTAATGAGAAGAGAAACTTGATTTTGACTTGAGAGAGCGGGTCCAAGTATTTGTGAACCTTAGACTAACACATGTATGTATTGAAATGCTACTAGAGAGGTATTTGACCAAGTTTTATGAAGTGCAAAAGGGGAAGAAGAATCCTAGGCTCTTTTATCCTTGAAGTCAAAAGTCATTTGCCTTTATCAATTTTTAAGTTTTAGAAATAGTCTTTAAAAATTCTCTTTCCAAATCAAAACTTTGTTCTAGCTCAACTTGATGAAATTCACTAAGCCTCTTGTTTGACCAATTTGTTAAACAAATCCTCGTGGGAACGATACTTTATTTATCACTTTATTACTTGCGAAACTCGTATACTTGCGAGGCGAACAAGTATTCCCCTATATCATTTTTCTATGGTTCTCCTATGTAGGCAATGGCCATTGATACTTCATGCACAATGAATGATCCTTAGATTGTTATTGTTGACTTTAATCAAATTTTCTCTACTTCTAATAAGCTAAATTGTAAAGGATAGAATAGTGGCATGACTTCATTTAGAAAATGTATTGATAATTGTAATCTTTTGATGTGGGCACAAAAAGCTCTAGAATTTATGTGGACAAACAATAGGAAAAGCTCTAATGTGATCCTTGAAAGAATTGATCAAGCTTTTGTGAATCATCAATGGATATCATTATTTCCTCTGTTGATTGTTGACACATTGAGTATTGCATCTTCTGATCATAGTCCTATTATTGTCTTCATTGAACTCTCAACTCTTAGTCAACAAAGTTGTCTTGTAAAAGTTTGAAGATTTTTTGTTCAATTTTGCAAATTGTGATAATATTGTTACTACCTGCTAGTTGCAGAATGATCATGGAATGCCTTCTTTTAGAGTTCATCGAAAGTTGTCCAGGGTTCTGTCTTCTTTGTTAAATTGGAGCAAAGCTAGCATTGGAAATATTTCAATGAGAATTAAACAAGCAAAGGAAGAATTGCAAAAGATCTTCAGTAATATTTCTCTGTCATCCAGTCTTAGTGAAGAAACTAACAATGCCTTTTGAGTTGCAAAAGAAAGGCTTGAGTTCCTGGCCATATTTACAACAGAAAATGTCATATTTACAACAATATTTAAACACCTAGATTTTGAACATAGAAAGGTCATTTACAATAGAAGAATGCTAGATTTACAATAGGAAGTGTTGTATTTACAACAAAATTTAAAATCTGGTCATTTACAACAGAAAAAGTCATATTTACAACAGGCTAGATTTTAATGGTGGTGTAACTTTTGCTCCTAAAATGTAACCACATGTGTATTTTTGCTCCAAAAAAAAACATATAGTGCTGGACGATCCCGAGGATAAAGTACATGTGTATTTTTTCTCCTAAACCCGAGTTTTTTATATTCTTTCTTGGGATTTTATTTATGCAGTCATGCAAAGGATGAACTTTCTAGATAAGTGGATTGCTTTGATTATGCAGTGAATTACCATTATTCAATACCAAGTAGTCTTAAATGAACAGGTCTCATGTTATTCTTCGAAACCATGGGATTGGACAAGGGGATCCTTTATCCCCTTATCTATATATACTATCAGCCAATGTTTTATCTTGTGTCCTTTTATTCTTTGAAGTGGCTGGTTTTTTTAAAAGGAATTAAAGTATGCAAATCTACTCATCCAATATCTCACTTGCTTTATGCTGATGACTCTATTTTCTTCTTTGAATGTAAAGATCAAAGTGCTAACTCTGTTAAGGCTTCGTTTGATTTGTATAAAGCTTGGTTTGGTTAGACAATTAATTTTTGCAAGTCTTTGTTCATTTTCAGCCCCAGTGTTGCTCAATCTATGAAAACCCATTTTTCTCAATTCTTTGGAGTTCATTATACAGATAGACTATGAGAATATATAGGGACATGGGTTGACCTAGGAAGGAATAAGTCTCTGGTGTATTCACAAGTTGTTGAAGCTATCAAAAGAAGAACTATAGCTTAGAAAGCTAGACTTCTCTCCCAGGCTTCCAGGCTTATGCTTATTAAATATGTTCTTTCAAAGGCTAATATTCATGTTCTCTCATGTATAAAGTTGCCTCAATATGTATGTGACAAAATTGACTCTATATGCATTAATTTCTTTGAGGGATCAAATGGTGATAAAAGGAAAATGCATCTTCTGGGCAAATATACTATTCTCAAACATGTGGAAGAAGGTTGTCTAGGATTATGAAGTACTTGCATGGTTAATGATGCTCTGCTAGCAAAACAAATATGGAGAATATTATATGCTTTTGAGGATTCTTTCCTTTTTAACACCCTGAGAATGAAGTATTTTGATCTAAACAGTGTGGAAATTGTTAAAACTCTATATAATTTGTCCTGGATGTGTAAAAGCATTGTGAAAAGCCCTAATTTTATTACTAAACACTTGCAATGGAAAAAAGGATCTGGAGATTCTATCCCCTTCAACAACCTAGTGGCCTATGCAAATGGCATCTACTAAGGCAAGTTCATTGCAAAAAGTATCTGATCTTTTATTGCATCTTCCATCTAGCTACACTGTAAGATGGAATTAAAATCTAGTTTGTAGTATTTAACCTCATGATATTGCTAACAGAATCCTTGATCTTCATATTTTCTTTTGTGAGGCTGAGGACAAACTCGTTTGGAGGAAAAATGGATCAAGGTTGTATTTTTCAAAAACTAGTTTCCACTTGCTGAGATCAACTTCTTTCCAAAACTTCTTAGACCCATTCTGGAAATTTCTCTGGTCTATCTCGTTACCAATGAAAGATTTGCTTTTCTTTTGGAAACTACTTAATTATGTTAGTCCATCTATAACTGTGTTAATGTCTCATCATTTGGATAAATCGAGCTCATGTCTTTTTGGCTGTGATACTGTAGAAACTTCGGATCACTTGTTTGTTCTTGCCTGTTCGCTACTGCAGTTTGGTTTGAATGTTTGTCTATTAGGTTCCCATTTAATTCATTGAATGAATTAACCTCTTGGGTGAAAAGGAACCTAGCTAAGAGGCTTCATAATGATGGACACTCTCATTTGGTAATTGAGATAATCAACACTATTGCTGTTATCTGGCTAAAAACGAATCTCATTGTTCATAACTCATCTCCTTGCTGATTCTTTGTCATATATTAAAGAGATTAAGCATGCAATAGCCTTTGCAAAGTCTTACATTTGAGTCAAATTCTTTGACCTCTGATTCTTCTTCCATCGTTGTCCATCAGAATGTGGATAGCATTTCGCCAGTAGGATAGATTATTGTTATGAAAAAATATAAGCATCATGCAAGGAAAATTTGTCAGGCTTGAATTGGATTCCAAGGTCAACCTCTAATTTCGCTCAAATGAAGGAAGGTTTCATGACTTACATTATTTGCTCCTTTTTGTCTTTAGAGCATACATTCTTTGGATGACAAGTTCCTTACTTTTTCAAGAATCTCAGAGGCAACTCTTGCAGATTATCTGTCTTAATCAAGCTTTCTTCCCTCTTAATGGGTTTAACATAATGTCATCCAATGTGATCTATCAGGATATCGAGGAGCTCCTTTATAATTTTACTTTTAAGCAAGTTAGCTTTTCTCGTAATCTTTGTGCCATGAATATTAATTGTTTTAACATGTTAATGCCTGATGTAATTTTTTTATTATTATGTATTTGACTTTACTTTCAAAACAAAAAACAAAAAACCCCCCATTTTGTCTCCGGCATTAAATACATTTTCCACCCAAATAATGCTTTTGCCAGGTATGTTTTCTATTTTCCTAAATTTTTGTTTGTTTATTAAGTATTCTGAATGATTCATTCGTATCAATTAGATATTAATCAAGGGTAAGGTCAAAAAGTTACTCCATCCTTGTCTTTTTCAATTATAACATACTTTTAATGGAATTACGCGCATTCGATAAAAATTACCTTATCCATACCTTTTTCATAAGATATATTTAATCAAATCACATTAATGAAAAAATTGGTTAGAGACCGTAAAATATATAATTTTTTTTTTCCAAAAATGGCCTCATTTAGGTGGAAGGGAGAATGGGTGGGGATTAGCATATGAAATGTGTCGATTTTTGTATGGGTTGTTCCCTCCTTTTTTCTCCAATTCTCTCTATTGTCTTGCTCTTCTTTGTCTCTTATCCTAGATCTATTATATTTATAACAATAAAGATATATTTTTCAAATTATTTTATAATTTATTTAGAGTGTCAGTAATTAACTATTAATATGGCGCATGATTATGTTCGTCACTCAACAGAATTTAAAGTTAAGTCTTTTATGATTATCAAGGTTTTAATTATAATTGTGATACCGTAAAATTAATTAAATTATAAATTAAGGGGAATAATCTGAAGTGTGAACTCTACTTTATTTGCAGCAATAATTGTTTTGGCAACGAGCATAGCGTGTGAAGCTACTCGGTGCAAATAAAAATAAAAATAAAATAAAATAAAATAAAATAAAAAAAAAGTAATAACTGCATGTATGTATGGGTCCTTCCCTACCTTTCCTATCGCTCCGGCCTCCAAATTTTGATTAAAGCTAGGAATGTGGCCCTTCACGTGTTCGAGCCTAGACGGGCTAGGTCTTGCCCTACCTCTCCTATTTTCAGCCTCCACATTTTGATTAAAGTTGAGAATAAGAGCTGGCACTTTGCCGGCCTGTTTAGGATTGACTTCCCTAAATGGGCCGGCCCATTTAGTCTTATTTAGTCCCATGGGCTTCAGACCCATTTAATTAAAAAAATACTTTTTTTTTAATTTTTTAAAGAAATAAAGTTAAAGTAATAACTTCCTAATTTTAAACCTAAATATTATAAAAATTAAATTACAAAAAAATAATGTTAGAATAACAAGTTATCGTGATGAAGATTTCAACACTTTACATATACATGGTCACACTATCACACATGAAAATTGTTCTTGATAGCCACATGTCGGTAGATTTATCTTTTTTTACAAAAGAAATAATCTTTATAGGTGATGTAATTTTTTTAAATTGCAATCTTAAGTTTAATTCAAATAAAGTTTACTTTTAAGTTTTACAATCTAGTTACTCCTTTGACCCTAAATATAAGATAAAATTGACTTCTTATGAGAGATTAAGGAAGCTAATTAAATTACTTTAGAGTATTTGAATTTTTTTCCTCTAAACTAATTAGTTTGATTATAAACCAAGATATAATCTAACGATTGACAACATATGATATGATTAAGTATATTATTTAGTTTCCTTGATCACTCCAAAAAAAAAGGTTAATTATGTCTTATATTTAGGACCAATGAGAGTATTATTTTGCTTAAACTAAGATACATCACTATTAAAACTCAAAAATTTCTAGTTAAAACATTAGTTAATGTCCAAATTAGTCTATTTTTTAAAAGTTTAAATGAATAAACCATTGTGGGAAACCAAATAAGTCAAACCATTTTATAAAATTAAATTAAAGAAAAAGATAATAACAATTACAAAATATTGAATAAAACAATAATTGACAATAAATTCAATTGAGCGTAAGTGTTTTGGTAGTTGTGATTCGTACTGAATGCTTCTCCTTATATTTTTTGGTTGTAATTAATGACCGTTGAGAAACTTCAATGAATCCGTTTTGAGTATTGAATATAGCCGTCAGATTGTTGAAGGTTCGTTACTCATAACTTCGACTCCGAGAATAATCACCATCATTCTACTGCTTTGACATTCCTTTTGTTTTGTTCATTGATCAGAGTTGTACCAATTAATATGGAAAGAAAGCATAAATGTCTTTTGGTTTGCTCAGAGAATGGTTGTCGTGTTGGTGTCTTATTTTCTACAACTGCATTTAATACTTCTAACATAATTAATTCTTTCTGAGATTTTAAAGTTAATCACCCACATAATCATCTAAAACTCATTAATACACTGATTAAATATAGTTAAGAACAATAATGAGTAATGATAAGAAGTAATGAAATCATAATCAATGATTTTTTTTTATACACATAGTAGGAGAGGGGGGACAGGGTTCGAACCCTGGACATGGGGAGGGGACCCAAGCTCTCATGCCACTACGATACTAAGGCGCTGGCTCATAATCAATGATTTTAACTTTACGAACATGGTGATTTACACAGGCACATATGGAACACTAGAG
The DNA here is from genome assembly GCA_019022655.1 of Acacia acuminata. Classification (NCBI taxonomy): domain Eukaryota; kingdom Viridiplantae; phylum Streptophyta; class Magnoliopsida; order Fabales; family Fabaceae; genus Acacia; species Acacia acuminata. The sequence goes on from JAFJYI010000036.1 coordinate 1,146,389, forward strand.
TTATCTTTAGCTGACTCAAGTTAATGACTCGAGTCTGTTCTTTCAACACTCGAGTGAAAAATGATTTTCTTCTAAAAACAGAACTTGTTTGAAACAGAAGTTTAAAGTGAGAGAATCATTTTCAAAGCATAACTTGAGTCTAAAAATACTGACTTGAGTTGATGACTTGAGTCAAGTTTTTTCACTCGAATTGTGAAGATTTGTTCACAAATTGAAGACTTTGAGTTATATTGAAAAATGAGTTTAAGCAAAGGACACTTGAGTCTTGAATTGTTAACTCTAACGTATGATTCGAGTGCACAAAATCATAACTCAAGTTTTTAAGATTTGTTCACAGATAAGATTGAGAAATACATTGAAAGTTATTTTGAACAAACAACACTCGAGTGTTGAAATGCTAACTCTAATGAGTGACTCAAGTGCATAAATATTGGCTCGAGTTTTTAAGATTTTAACTCTTGATATCTATCTCTCTCTCTCTCAATTTCTGTATCTGTCAAATTTAATTAATTTTATAAAAGCCATGCACCTATGTTATACAGGAGAGAGGTTTTTTATATATGTCTCTCGGAATATGGATTGCGATCATACCTTTGTTTGCTCATCAATTATTCATTTTTTCCCCTTCTAGTCAATAATTCTTAATCATTCCTTCGTATCGATTAGCCATTAATTAGGGGTAGGGTAAAAAAGTTCCTTCCTCATCATGTCTGTTGTTGTAAGATCCTTTTAACCTACGTGGTTTAACAAATAGATTAAAATTAGTTAAAAGTACTAAATATATAAGAAATACACTTCTTTTAAGTATACCCTTACTTATAAAGAGCAAGAAACTTACTTATAAAGGGCAAAAAAGGGAGAGAAATAGTGGTAAAAAGGACAAAGAGTAGGCGTGAGAACTGAAAAATCAAATAGAGATAATTTTTAACACTGAACAAACCAAAATATTTTGGTTTGGTTTAGCTTGTTAATATCCAAATTATTTTTCTAATAACCAAACTGAATACCAAAAACTGACTTTTTTAAAAAAAATAAAAATAAAAACCAAATTAACCAAACTGGAAATAAAAACTGAATTCAGTTCGATTTGTTTCAATTGTAATTTGCTCACCCCTATGAAAGAGAATCACTACAAAAATATTGACTTTCGGCGGCGACAAAAGTCGCCGCTGAAAGTGTTTTGGGTCGCTGTTGAAAGCTCTATCGGGAATACTTTCGGCGATGACATTTCAATGTCGCCGCCGAAAGTAGAGTATCAGTGGCGACAATCGGTCGCCACTGGAAGTTCATCGAAGCCACCAAAGCCGGTGTCACTCGCCAAAAATAGGGTTTTGGCGGCGACAATTGTCTCCAAGGATACTATTTTGTGGCAACAATATTGTCGCCGCGAATACTAGTTTCAACGGCGACAAGAAGTCACCGCTAATACACGTTTTCGCTATTCGCTATACGTCCGCGACGCATCGCCCGATATTCTTTTTCGGCGGCAACTTATAGTCGCCACCGATACACTTTTCCGCTACAATCATGAATCGCCATCGATACATTTTTTTTAGTGGTGACACAAATGTCGCCGCTAATAGTCTTTTCAGCGGTGACATTTGTCACCGCCAAAAGTAACATTTTTTTTAAAAAAATTAAATGTAAATTGATAAAATTAAAAATTGTACCACAATTAAAACCTGTACCACATTGATTAAGATCATAAGAAACTTGAAACAAACAATATATTAACGTTAAATAATACTAACATAAATATTCAAAATTAACAACATGAAATATTACTTGCCCCTGTTGCATTAAGACATCTAGAATCGTCTGCTCCATTTGTTTCATCTTCTCATCAAATTGTGCATGTTCTTCTGCGCGCTCTGCTTCCATCCTAGCACGTTCCTTAGCACGATCTGCTTCTATCTTTTCACGCTCCTCCTAAATTTTTTTATCAAACTCCTTAAGCAATTGGGTACGAACGGCCTCCACAGCTGAATTATCATTGGATTGAGAGCGATTTCTCTTCCTCAATGGCTCTGCTCCATACCCTTTTCCTCTTACATATCCTGATCTTTCACCAAGAACAGCTGTCAATATTTCATCAGAGGTCATTCGAGCATCAACCTCTACCTCTTCTTGTTGTTGGCGAAGTTCTTGCAAGTCAGCCTACAATTAAAGCATGAAACAAATGAGATAAAAAATTATTGAAGTTAGTATAACATAAAAAACACAACGCATACGTATATTTGCTCAAATTGTGGATCTGCCCACTCTAACTGTCCATCTGCTTTCTTCCTAGTGTGTTCGATCTAGTACAATTGGTCAAGGGTGCAGACTGTCCAGTAGTGGGGTCCCTCTACAAAGCATAATATACAAAGATGACACATGGTACAATTTAAAATAAAAAATGATTCAAAACATAAACTAAAGTGAAGAGAGATTGAACTTACTGTAGTGAACTTAATCTCCTCAAATAATAGACAACCACAAGTATACTTTGTTACTTGTTTTTCTCAGTTGCTCTTGTTTCTTTTACTTTTTTTCTACAAAAAAATTAGTAAGAAAGAATTAATGACTAAAATAAATATATGATCCATTTAAAAGGATAGAAAGCTACCGTGAACACGTCAGTCTGAAAATATGCTAGTACCAACTCCCAATCTTCAGAACTAATATTTTGAGGAGGATTAGCTCGCCTCTCCTCATCGAAGCATATTTGTTAAAGTGTGAATGCAAGTTGGTATTCCAATTTCTAAAGGCATTTTGAAAGTTCATTGTTATAGTTTCTTTGAACTTTTCTTCTTTGGTTGCATCATAAGGTTCAAATTTGTCCTAAAATACATATAAACGAAAAAAAATGTTATGAAAACATAAATAAACAAAGATATATATAATTATCTGGAAAGAGTATACCTTTACTTTCAAAATCATCTCACCTTTATATTGTTCATAAATGTTCTTCCATTCAGCACCATGACGGAAAGATATTGTGGTCCTAACAACATAACCACAATAATTGACAAGTTTTCTTGCTTCCCCACCTATTGCTCTTGTCATGTCATCTGATAATTTCACTCGTATCTTGGATCTAAATTTGGTCCTCAAGTCCACTTTATAATATTTGTACACACCTCTGCCTTTTTTGATAAGATGAGAGGAGCCTATTATTCATGTGACAGAATTAAAACAATTAAAATTGAGCAACATCCTAAAGACACAAGGATCCATTAAGAGCAGTATATATATATCCACAATACAATATTTTGCATTGACACTGCTTGCCAATAGCTTAAATAATAGATTATGATTCAGTTTAATATCAACCGTTTCTGTAAAGAGGATCATACAATGAATTATTTTTGTAAAAGAATAGTTATATGCATACACTTTATATATTTTCCTAGTATTAATTTATCTCTTACTTATACCTAAACCACTGTGACGTAGAGTAGTTATTTGTATTATATAAAATTAAAACAAATGTACCGCACTACTAGCTTGAGAGTAAGGCGAGTTTGCAGGCATTTCCTCGAATGATTTGTGGTGTAGAGGAAGTACCCCCACTATTTATGTCACCACGTAGTCTAAAGGAATGATATTTTCTACCCCGACCTCTCTTTAATCGACATATCCGCAAAAATGTACAACATTCAAAATAAATTTTAAGCAAGCATAAAAAGTGTGAAAGCAAATTTAAATTATAAAGACTTAATGTACAAATTAGTAAAAGCTACCATAAAGAAACAATAATTTCATTCAATTGATTCTTCTGAGGCACTATCACTTATATCAATATCTTCTGATTCATACTCTTGTACTTCATTTTCTGTGTCACTTTCTATTTTGGTATCACTCTTATAGTCATCAAGCACATCCTCTTCGTTACTATCTTCATGACCCAATGAATGAGTTTCATTGTCATCGATAAATCCAATGTCCATGACATCACGATTATTTCTTTGTGATGGTTCTCCTGCGTGAACAAAAGTCTGGTGTTGTACATCTTCTCCGTACAAGTTAATGATAAAATCAGGTTCTACACGAGTTGGATTGTCAATATTTAAGGCAACCACCAATCGTTGATAAGACACTTCATCAACCATAATAGCATTTACCCCAACAAGTCACGTGGATTTGTTTTGACAACAACAAGCCAATTAGGTTGAACAAGATCATCCACATAAAAAATTTGCTCTGCTTGAGATGCTAGAATGAACTGTTCATTAGTTTGTAATGAACATTGAGTGTTAATACTTGTGAACCCATACTTATCAACCTTATACCCTTTGTTATAATGAGTCACGTCCCACCAATGACACTTAAACAAGTATATTCTTCTATTCCCAACGTAAGACAATTCATAAATATGGTCTAACACACCATAATATTCTTTATCAGCATTGATGTCATCACCCTTGACCATGACTCCATTGTTTTGAGTCTTTTTTCCTATTGCCTGATCTTTCGTGTGGAAACGAAATCCATTTCCTATGAACATGGAGTAACGATTGACTACCTTCAATGAACCAATTGATAAACTTATGAGGTCAGGGCTTCCATGGCCTTGTTTGGACAACACTCCCACCTATGCAAACAAGAATCATTTCTTCAATATGCAATACTATCATAATTTAAATAAATATCAACATTTGAATTATTATAACCTACTCGTGAACGAAACCAATTAGGAAACCCCTTGCATTGGCTTTGTGATCCTTGTGCTTCAAGTTCACTCATGTGTTCCCTAAATGTTTTTCACAAAGTTAGAAAAAATATAAATTACAACAAATACAATCTCTCTTAAGGTAAGGTTGGCGTACTTGTATAAATGGCCAAACTTCTTCATAGTTTTGGAGCACATACATCGTTGCTTGACAATACTCTTCATGAGAAAGATTGATTGACTCATAATGTCCCCTAGGTTCACCACTTTTCTTCAATATGGAAAACTCAAAGTTGACATCAAGACCGGTTTCATCATTCCTATGCGAAACATTAAACTTCGTAGGAAAGTCTTTTAAATAGCGTGAGCAAAAACTAAGACTTTCATCTACCAAATATCACTCTGCAATTGATCCTTCAGGTCGAGCCTTTTTGCGAACATAAGATTTGAGTGATCGTAAATACCTTCATCAAAAGCATTGTTTAGATTTGAATGTCGACAGTTTATGTCGCCGCCGAAAGTATGACTTTCAGCGACGACTATTTGTCGACAAAACTATGATTTCGCGCGACAATTTTTTGTCCGCCAAAAGTGATACTTTCAACGGCGACAAAAATTGTCGCCGCTGAAAGTCATACTTTTGGCGGCGACATTGATAGTCGCCACTGAAACTCCTTTTTTTTTTTTAGTGAATGATGCATAAGAAGAATATGATGGGAGAGAGTATGGTTCATTATTGTTAAAATTGGTAAAAATACACTTGGTATTCAAACAACCTCAAACTAGATCTTTTAAAAAAGACAAAATCAATTAGAAAATTCAAATCTTATAAAAAGGATAGGAGGTAGTATCAAATTTACTAATGTGAGTTGTGTCTAGTAGAAAGAACTAGTCTCTCACAACATGACGAACTAGATTCAAATCCTGGCTTTGAGAGGTGTCAATATAATAGTATCCTACAGTTCTTCAAACAAGATTACCTTCCATATGAGGATCTTTGTAATACCCTAAAATTCATATTTATCATAAATATTATATTTTGATAAATAACACCCATTAAAAGTAGGTGAATATGTGTCTCAAAAATTTGTAATTTGCTATTATAATTTTTGCGAAATTTTTCCCTTGAAATTTAAAAAAAAAATCAAGGGCCTAAAGAGATGAAATTAAGTTTGCTAATAATGCTCTAATAGCCTTGATTAAATAGCAAATCAATTAACCTATGACATTTGCAATAAAAGGACAATTAAGCACATAATTAAGGGAATGATTAGGATTAACTAAATCAGCCCCTAAAGTCATGAGAGAGATTAACAAATAGAAGGCCAAGATTAAGTTTAATAAATTGGATTTCATCCAATGGTCTTAATTAATCCTATAAATAAGCTAATCCTCTTGTAATTGTGTTAGCCAATAAGAAATAAAAAAAAAAAAAAAAAAAAAAAAAAAAAAAGATCTAAATCCTCATAAAATTAAATGGACCAATAGGATAATTAAGCCATGGATTAATGGTAAGGATTTATCTTCAACAAACAAAAATAAATCCAATGGTTATGGATCAAGGTGAGAGGATAATATAAAAATTTAAGATAATATTTAAGATATTATAATTACACTAGCACATGCAAGAGGATAGGATAATTAATGGGATAAGATAAGAGGAGAGAGGGCACGGTTGAGAAGGAAGAGATGATGAGTTTGTGAATTAGCTTTGAAAAGTCAAAGTTACCAACTAACCAATAGGAAGCTAGAGTCTTTATTTGATAGACTTTAAGAAACACATAGTTTTGAGCCAAAGAGAGGAGGGAGCACGGTTTGCATTGCTTGGAAAAGAAGGAGAGATTGTGATATTATATTTAATCACTAAATGCAACTTGGAAGAGGATAACTTCTAGTACAAATGCACATGGGCTCATTAAAGGTAATTAGAAGAGGATAATGAGAGAGAGAGATTTTAGGCTTAATTTGATAATAATTTAAAATCCACTAAAGAGATGAAAAATCTAGTGTACACGAGTAAAAACTCAAAACAACAAATAAAGTAAGAATTTATACAAATTTAAATAGTTGTGAAAAAGTAGGAACCCTTGGAGAAAATATAAGGACTTATCTTGAACCCACATAATTTAACCTCGAAAGTAAGCCTAGTAAAGGCTATTTTTGCAAACGTTGAAGAATAAGCTTAGCACAACCAGGGAAATCTAATTAGACCATAAATCTTGATATCCAACTACTAATCAAGATACATACACAGAATTCAAAGGTATTGGTAATTGATCAAGCAACCAAAAATAGATTTCATTAAAGTAAATTAATTCTCAAAAAGCAAAACTTAGAGATTGAGTTAGGGTTTTCTAATCACATGGATGGATGGGATTAAAACTTCCTTACTAAGTTTAGATCCAAGGGTTCATACACAAGAAGAGTAAAGTTGCAAATATTTACCCAATTGCCATACCATTTTCCTATAAATAGCAAGCCATATGCTTCATATTTTCTCACCAATTTACAAGCATAGGAACTGAAACATAGAGGAAAGTGAGAGTGAGAGTCTTGGAGAAGAAGGAGCAAAGTTCTTGGTAAGTTCTCTAGCTCTAGCTTTAAGTTCTTTAAGTTTTAGTTCTTAAATTCATAGTTAGAAGTAGCTTTGATTTTGAATATGCTAGAGTAATTTTAATATCATGTTTTTATAGTAAAAAATGGTGATATTTATAAAATTAGATGAGCTACTTGGTATAGCAAAATTTCTGGAAAATTATGATCGAAGTAGCGAAGCTCGCGAAATTTCATCGGTTTTGGAATTTCTGGAGTCAGTCATGGAAACGCCAGAATTTCATTTTGAAAATGTTGTCACAAAATTCTGGGAACATTCATGGTTAAAGTAGACATATAGAGATTTTTAAATATGTCAAGAACATGTCAAAATGAGTTCTGTACAGTGAGATAAAAATCCTCAAAGTTAGGCTACGAATTTCTGTAAAAATTCTGGGCAGAGGTTCAAAACTTAAAACCTGGGAGTGATTCGTGTAATCTGGGAAAAGTTGATTATTTTTACTTGAAAATAGACATCCTAAGGATTCCAAGGAATTTTACGGATCCTCGTTTCGATTTTTCTAAAATTAATTATGATTTTTTAAAATTAGATGAAATGCTGTCCAGATTTGTACCAGCATTGTTCTACGAATTTTGGGGAATAAAGTGAAAAATAAATGTTCCAAGGGCAAAATAGTCATTAGTGGCCAAAATATCTCTTAGGATATTATTTGCGAAGTAATAAATGCGATATTACCATTATAGGATAAACGTGGTCACCATCCGACCAACCACGTACCGAAATCGCCAACGAAGGTACGTTCGCGTACTGTAACACTAACTCTGATGCTTATTGTATACTTATATGTGATAGATACTTTCATAAAAACATGGACGGGACTCTGTCTCGGGTCATGCACCGTGGCTAAGTTATGGGGCTTAGTTCACATGTTTATACATTCAGCTATACACGGGTTATGGTTTTGATAATGCCGTTGAGTTTTCCTAGTCTTGAGGACACGATAGGCCATCGTGGCACCGTAACACCGGTGAATAGTGCAGACCATAATAACGTTCATATGCAGGGGTGTTAATATCCTTCATATCCTGCAATGTCATGAATTCTTCATAAACAAGAGGTTAACCTTTCGAGGTTTACCTTCCAGGATATGAGGATAGCGAGCAGCATAGGAATTTTTGGAGAAAGTTCTTTTGATATGTACGAAATTTTTGTATTATGGAAGCAAACAATGGATGTTTATCGATTACTCTTCAATTTAAAAATTTTAGATCAAATATTTCAAAAAAAAAATCAGAAAATTGGGAACTACTACCCATACTTAGAAAAAATTATTAAATTTTAGATTAAAAAACATTAACTACTCCTCTATTTTACTTAGATTACAAAAAACTTCTATTTTGAAAACCTATATAAACCTCCCTCATAATTAAAATTCATGTTACATAAACCTCCCTTACGTTTTTTAAATTTCATTTCCATTAATTCAACCGCTAGTTGACCATTAAGTTTGACTCTTATAAATTTGGATTTTGACCAAAATACCCCATTTAAAATAATAATTATTTAAACATTTATATTTGTTAAAACAATCATTATTAATTATACAACCAAAAAAACTATAATAGATATAAATTCAAATTTTATATTATCTTGGAAAATTCATTAATTTTTATTGACTCATAAAATTTATAAGATTTTATTTTTCATCATGACTTATTAGAAATTCTTTATTTATATATCTTTTAAATACTTAAAATATATTTTATTTCACCATAGAGCATAAAAAAAATAAGTTTAAATAAAATATTATGTAAATTATTTTAATTTATTTTTTAAAAAAAATTTTAACAATTCAGATGGTATATATTCATTAAAAGGATTGATCAAGTTTTCAATTAACTTTTTATATCTACATTAATTAAATTAATTAAACTTTGGGGATATACCAGCAATCGACCTGGCAGCATTTTTGAGTCTCAAACCAAGACGGCAAGAATTACGGATAAATTAATTAAATTTTTTTCCTAACATAATTAAAAATATTAAATAAATATATTTGAAAAAGAAAAAAAAAAATTATGGAAAATGAAAAAGGAAAACTCTTTAGTTATGCATAACCATTTAAATATATATATAGATTTAGTGTTATAAAGGGTAAAATAGTAAATAAATTTATTTTAATAAAAAAATTAATTAAATTTTTTTTTAAAAAAATATTCTTAACGGTGTTAAGATTTTGGACTTAAGTGTATTTTGTTAAAAATAGAGGGAATATTAATGCAATTAAGATAATATATAAAGGAGATTAGAGTATTTTACTCTAAATTTTATGAGAGAGTTGTAAATGATACAAAAGGACTATATATTTACGGTTAGTAAATAATAATAATTATGCATGTTGACCCGAAGTGGAAGCCTTCACCTCATGCGTAATTATTGGATATGTCAAATCCAATTAAATTCCATAAAGATGTATTTTTCAACTAATACAAAGTTGGTTAACGGTGTAAGGTCCTACTAAATCCTTTAGGTTTTGAGTTTGACGAACCGGATATAGATGATAATATAAGAAATGTATTTTTTATTTTGAGTGTTAGTAATTAACTACTAATATGACGGGAGTGGCTATGGTCCACTACAATGGACCGTCCACTTCCCTCCTTTACCTAAAAACAATTAAATTGTTACCGCATATATGCGGTAGTTTGTACCGCATGTGGTAAATTCTAAAAAAATCTACACCGTTTAAATTTCAATTCAACGGTTGAGATCCAAGTAGTGGATGGAAGAGGATATTAAGGGCAGTGGACTGAAGCCGAACCCCTGATATAACACATGATTATATTGGTCACTCATGATCAACAGAATTTAGATTTAAGTTTTTTTATGTGATTATATAAGGGTTTAAATTGTAGGCTATGGTGGCCGTTGCAGCCGTTGGGTTTAGCTTATCTTCATATAAGGGTATCTGACCTTATTTTGTACTCACAAGTACATGGAATTTCTTCCTCTTGTCATCTCTCTATCCCAGGGAGGTGGTCAACCAATTTGCTTCTTATCCTATGGCGATAACTCCAGCTTTTGATATGATTAAATGGACTGGGAATTCCTGGGGATATTATACAGTTCGTGATGGTTATCGTCTAGTGCAGTCTACACGAGGTCATTCTGATCCTTTCTTAAATATGATGTGTGACCTCGAAACTTTCCCCAATAATACAATTGTTTCAAAAGAAGATTGGCAGAGGTATACTACCTACTTCTCATTTACTTAAAACTCGTCATCTTTCAGCTCTTGAGGTATGCTCCTTCTGTACTTCCAATGATGAATCTTTGGAACATTTCTTTCTATATTGTCCTTTTTCTTGTGCATGTTGGTTTCGTAGTACCTTAGGCATTATCATTGATTATAGTCCTCAAAGATCCTCGTTTCAATGGCTCCTTAGTTTCTATGGTTAAAAGCGCTTCATGCTGATCCCTTTTCACATGTTAGACACCCTGTGGTTTGCACGCAACAATACTTGTCATGCAGGGCAAAAGCTTACTCCGCTGCAGGTCATTCAGATGGCACAAACAAAGGCGATAAGCTACATCATGTACTTTCAACGGGAAAATGACGCCTTGCAGGAAATGAACCAGGAATATCATCATAGTCTGGATCGCAGTCCTCCATGTTATTCCTTCACTTCATCTGTACCTCACTGGTACTTAATTTCCCGATCCAGTAGGAGCAGAGATGGGCGACGCCAGATGCATATTAAATTCTATTTTCATAACTCATCTTTTGAGCATTGGCGCCTTCCTCCTAAGCGTAGAATTGGACTTCTCCAATTACAACTGTTGGCGTTGAGACAAGCTATACTTTATATAATACAACAACATATATGTCTCCTCCCCACAACACTATCCTCTCAAGTGTCAACTTGTCAAGAAGAGCCATGTCAAAATTATCACACAAAATATGACAGTGCCATGGACAATTGCCTATTTACTTCATGATATATGTAATATATTAGGATATTTTGTAAAAGTTTACTTTACCTCGTAATGCATAGTTCCCGTTTTATCAAAACAAAAACAAAGGGAAAAAAAAAAAAAACAACAACAACAACAAATGAAGTATATGTTAGATACTGGTCAAAAAGAAAAAGTAAACGTTCATCAAGATCTAATAATCAAAGTGAGTCTATATCAACTAGTTTTTCAACTTTTGTGAATTGGATACTGATTGGGCGAAGAAATTTAGTCTAGGACTTAGTGTGCGCTTATTAATTACGTTTAAGTAATTCTGATTAGTTTAGGAATGTGCAAAAACCTAGTGGTTTGGTATGACCATCCGGTCCAAGAAAAAGTGCCCTGAAGTAAGAAATGACCAACTAGACCAGATTGGTCTCATCAGGCTGGAGACAAGGGATTGAATCCTTAGACCACTTGGTCTGGTCTAGTGCAGCTCGAGTTTATTATTATCTTAAACTTTTTGCCAACATATTTTTTTTAATCTGAAACCTTGCCCAAACATATTTTGTTGATATGCCAAATGGAACAATATGTGTTCTTCATTGATTATTCCATATTTCGTTTTTACCAATTTCTTCTTTACACACATAACTTGTTTTTGCCAAATGGAATCAAGAATTATTCAAGGTGGAATGACAAATGATAGTAAAAAATGGAAATTAGAGTTCAATAATTTATTGTTCAACTGTGTGTAATGCAATTGTTATGGACTCATATATGAGGCCCATTGGCTATGCGGCCCAACAAGGATGAGTTGTACCACAATCCCTCCATAATCAGGTAACATACTAATCGACCTATAATTAAGGCTATACTCACGAAATGTGCAGGTAGTGCGTCTGAAACATGGGCCTGGAGGCACAAAAGCCCAAGGACCGAAACCCTAAAGGTAATCTCTATAAATAAGAGGTTAACCTAAAAGGTACACATTCTCTATTCACCTTATTTACTATTCAATCTCATTGTGCACACATCTCACCTCTTTTTTGGCTAAACAACATACTCATGTTGCACAATGATCCGTCGCTCTCTTTGGTATCTTCTATATAGATATCTAGGATAGTCACCTGATATTCCTTTCGGTGTCTTCCATATAGATATCTTGGGGAATCCATTGATCTTATATAAACCAACTACTAGTTGATTGAAACTAGACATCTGTGTTCTTATACACAACAGTAATACATAGACTTGTTTGGCTTAATGTGTTTAACTATTTATATTATCATGGATTGTATCATTGTAACTTGAATGTTTTTGCCTTTTATTGTTGTTGAATGTTTTTAGGCATTCTTATAAATTTATGATTGGATTTTAATGTTATGTAATGAATTTTATATTATTACAGGTATTTTATGGTGCTAATTAACTGTAATAGGATTACATTTTGCTTTCTGAAGAGGAAAAAAAATCAAGTCCTGGATTGTCTCCACAAACCCGATCTAGTCTAACTTGACCTCAGGTTGGTGTTGGACCGACTTAACCAAAGACTTCCTTGTACAGATGGAGGTCCTCTCTAGACCAGACTTTGGGTTAATGTCAAACTCAGTCTGGTCTAGTTCATGCACATCCTTAAATATACTATCTCTAGTCCTTGACTCTTTGTAAATGTTCTTCGTGGTCTTGAATATAAGACCTTGTGCAAAAAGTCAATAGTATTAAATTTTTCTTTTCCTCAAGTACCCTTATTAAGTATTATGTAGAGAGATATTGTACTACCTCCATCCCTATATATCATGTCATTTTAATCGAATTTTGTTATTGAAGAAAATAGTTAAAATTAGTTAAAAGTACTAACTATCTCCGGTCCTTTATAAAAAACATAGTTTGAGAGTTGATGTTAGTCCTAAAAATAAGACATATTTTGTATATTTGTCAATCTTTTTCTAATTTACTTATGTTAATGTTCCTTTAACAATAATCAAAGACAAATAAGAAGCATTAGAAAGATTAATTCTGGTAAACTTTCCTTGGTCTAAACACCCGGATAATGCCAAATATTGGAAGTTGATAGATTGCTTGATCTCTATGATTATTGTGAAGGGACTTTCTCATTTATCATGATGCAGGGCTTGAGTCTATTTCTTCAATAAAGTGTGCAAGAGACTTATCATCATCTGATGAACTAGATGCATGATATCATCACTAGATATGCAGATTGAGAAAGGTATCTCTAAAACAATCCTTACACACACACCGCTAGGTGACAAAGCATTCTAAAGTAGCTTTCATGAAAAGGAGTTGTTATTAAGTAAGCAGAGCCTCAACAAAATCTTCCAGAAATAATAATCAAGATTGCCATTTTGTTGTACCACTATCATTAATTGAGATACTCCATCTTTTATCATATAAATAGATGATAATTCACTACATTGCACATAAATTTTCATAAAGACATTAAAATATCATGCTCTCGAGATAAACTAGCAATATTTATAATCCAAACCTTAGGAGCGCTTTAATTTGCAATACATGTATGTACCTTACGTTCATGTTTATTACAAATGATATAATTTATTGAACTTTGGAAAGCAATGTAACACGCCTGCGATATTCGGATAGAGCCCAAAGTGGATAGATATTTCTATACATTGGATAATGTAGCATGCAATTCTTCATGAATACGCCAGTGATTTCCTGAAAACAGTGAAGTCACATGCATATATTCAATATATATATATATATATTCCACCATTTAATTTTAATTTAATAAGTTAAATAAATTAAATAAAGTATTCAAAAAGAATAAGTAATCAAAAGATACTCACTTGTTGTGGCCAATCTCCATTCTCCAACTGAGCATTGATTAACAGCCTTGCACCAGCATGAAGAGGGGTTGGATCTCTCTCAGCCTTCCAACAAAATTTTATTTTAGCTTTTTTTTTTTTTTTTTTTTTGTAAATATACTTATAAATAATAATTAAGAACAGATTGAAATTCACATCAAATATTCAAAAGTAAATCACCTGTCCAGCATGCATTAAACCCATCATAGCCCAAGCTGTATGTACCACGTTTGACTTATTCCCTTCAAGTGGGATATATTTCTGCATATTTATTAAAAAAATCATAATATGAGGAAATTAAGTGGGAACCTACAAAAATCGGGAGAAATACACAAAAAATCCCAAATATGAAATAGCTATACAATTTTAACTTATCAAATAATAACAAGGACAGTGGCACTAGTTTTAGTGAATTTTCTTACTGGATATCATTAATCATAGTTTTAACAAGTAACATCGTTAACTTATCAAATAACAACAACAACTAAAACAGTATGACAACTAATTTCACTGAGAGCAATTATATTATTTCACGTAAATACTTAATTTCAGAATAGTAGTCCCTAAAAGGCTTCCAAAAAAAAAAAAAAAAACTATTTCGAGTAACCATTTGGAATTCCCATATTTAATTAGGTAGTACTCAATTAGTTATATGTCTCTTTCCCCATAAAAATATTACTAAACTACTAAACACTTCTCATTGTAATTACGTAAAATCTGAAAAGGAATCAACCCATCAATTATTAATATACATAAAAACCAACAAAACTGCACTTTAATATAAATATATATATTGTGATTTACCTTTTGTGGACTTGAAAGATAGCTCTCTCCCCAACCACCATCATCTCGTTGTGCTGTGAGGAGAAAATTCACAGCTTTGCGAATGGCAAGACAGTTATCATAATTCTTACCAGCAGCAGCAAGACCTCCTAATGCAAACCAAGTGCCATAAATGAAACAAACCCCCCAATTCCCATACCATCCACCATCTTCTGATTGTGTGTCTTCAAGGTACCTCACAGCTTTCTCAATAAAGCTTTTAATCTCTTTCTTTCTGTGTCCTGGATATAGCTTAGAGAACAAAGTTAAAGCTTGAATTGCTGATCCCGTACATTCTACATATTCATATTCCACTACGATGCCTTCGAAAAATTCTGTTGGATTCAACACCTGATATGATCATAATCCAAACAATCTCTTCAATTTATTTGTTCACTATGATTCAAATTCAAATGATATTTGTATATATGATAGGGTTAAATTGCATGCAACGCTATGAAATTTTTTAGTGGCATTTAGTATCATAAATTAAACTAGTTTTTGTTGCATCTAATTTCTAAAGAAATTTTTGGTACAATTTTGCCTTTAAGGTATTTTTCGCAGTAGTAAAGAGCATCCTAAATTTAAGATGTTGAGTGCTACTCAAAGGATACTTTAGAGCTCTGGTTGCACTAAAAATTACTTTAATAAACTAGGTACAATTGAAAAAATATCTTTCAGTGTTGAATACACTAAAAATTAGTTTGTGATATTGATCGAGTGCTACTAGAAAAGTAGTTTAGGGTGCAAAATGCCATTTAACCCTATATGATATGATTCTTACTTCCAACCATTCTTGAGCTTTGACGGGCTCCCATGCAGATAAACCACCCCTTTTACTCTGCGAGTATGTGAATTTTGAAGACATTAAGATATTTTTAAGAAAGAATAGTTATTTTATCATACGAATGATAATTGGAATGTAAGATAATTACTCACTTGAAGTGACAACAAGATATTAACAGAATCATAAAGCCTTTCAGGTTCCATCTTTTCGCCCACAATCTCTGGTGGTAGCATTGATAAAAGAAGACAACACTGAAAAAATAGACCAAAATATATATTAAATGGCACCAGCATAATAATAAGGAAGAGAA
This sequence comes from Acacia acuminata, assembly GCA_019022655.1. NCBI lineage: Eukaryota > Viridiplantae > Streptophyta > Magnoliopsida > Fabales > Fabaceae > Acacia > Acacia acuminata. The sequence continues at coordinate 1,162,319 of JAFJYI010000036.1, forward strand.
AATGAACAATAAAAGTTAAGTTGTTTAAGTAGTAAAAGTTATTCACTTTCAAGCCTTCTGCAGTGCAATCTGAAACTTGCCATCCATGGTCTTGATCTGAGAAGGTCCATGACCCTTTGGAAATGTGACGATACATTGTTTCAAAGTCACCATAAGGATTGTCCTTAACCTGTCAATTAAGATCATCAGTTGTAGTTAGTTAGTATTATAAGAGGATTTATGCATTAATACACACAAATATATTGCTCCCTTGGGCATAGGCGGATCTACCTATGTGACCAGGGGGCACGTGCCCCTTGATTTTTTTTTTTTTTTTTTTTTTTGTAATTATTTTTTCCCTCTCTTCTATGTCTTCCTCAACAAGCCCGGCTCACTCTACTCCTTGCTCTTCTTTCCCTTGTAAAAATACTTGCGGACATATTTTAGCATTGTGACCTCAACTGGGAAAGATCTGCTTCCTTTTTTTAGATACTTTCTTAGCATTTTGTTGCATTTTCTCTATATTTTAGGTGGATATTCCCAGCACAAAAAATTTCTTGGAGCATGTAGGTTGCTAATTTTCTGCCATGGGCATTTTATAGCTAACACTTGCTCTTTTTCTTATTGATGATGATCAAATTTGCAACTGATGACAAGTGAAAACCTTTCGAATCCCGTATTATTTTTTGTGTTTTTTATCACAAGTGGGGAAAAAAAATTCGGGGACGCGCCCCGAACCCCCGCACCCCCCCGGCCAATAGTGCCCCCTTCCATAAATTTCCGGATCCATCCCTGCCCTTGGGTCATAAACATATAAGAGCTAATTGATGGGTTTGCTTTGATCCTATTTCCCCAAAAATTTTATCATTTTCTCCACATTATCCCTATTTATTATACTTATTAAAAGGTTTTTCGTTAAGGGTAGTTTTAAGATGAAAATGACTAAAAAAGGTATTTTAGGAAAACCACTACACATATTTTACAAATAACTAGCTTAATTAACTAATTTTCTTAATTTTTGCATACTAGGACAAAAGTATCTCTCATGTAGTAGTTGGTAAAAAGTTGACCTGAGATTTCTTGATGAAGTCATGCCCTTTTGCAAGAGTAGGACCAATTTCGTCAATTAGATTTGCAGCAAGTAAAGCTTGAACAGTAAAGCCAGCATCCCATTCTTGGCTTCCAAAACTCTGCAAATAATTGATAGCATATATATATATGTATATATGTAGATTGAAACAATTAGTGTCAGAGTCAATTTTCTCACTTGTTGGAAAAAGTTCATGATTTTAATTTCTCATTATTTACTATGCTCTTAACTTGTTTACCTGCATGGTGATTCCATCTTCTGAAACCCATACGTAATCAGGAACTCTAGCAAGATGCTTCTTAAAAGCATCTCCATTTGGATCTTCAACCCAACAAGCTAGCATACACAAAACCTGTGGCAAATGATATGTAAAAGGGAAATTAAATATTTTATTTGAGTTTTAGAACCATGCTCAAACCAAAATCAATAACTATCAAAGTAGCTTGGCATTGAGTCATTTTAATAACTAGTGAGAAACCTCAATAGAAATAAATATTACCTTTTCGACGCATCCAATAGTCATGTATCGACTAGCTTCATCTTCATAGTGAATATGCTTCATTGTTACTTGAAGAGCTTTCTCTCTCACCAGCTTATTGAAGGGCCATCGCGTAAGAAGTGGCTCAGTGAATATATATAAACTATCCCATAACAAATCTTGTACCAAGTGATGTGGATAATAAAGATCTTCCTGTAAATGATATATATTCGACATTAATCTAAGATAATTGTTATTATTTGGAAGAAATCAATCACTGTACGTGTGTGTCTATATATATATATATATGTATATAGCGATGAATCAGATAGAAAAAACTCACCTTCGCACAAAGGTGACGAACTTTATTCCATTTGATTTGATGGTAAGGTTCAAGGTAGAGTTCTTGTCTGAGTTGAAGAATGAGTGGTGTGATGGGACCCACAAATCTTTTGCCATACAAATATGACATAGGCATGTAAACTAAGCGGCAATAACACCACATTTTAGCTGCATTACAATGTGGAGGATTATTAGATAGACTTCACAATAGATAGTGTTCAGAAAGCGATAATGCGATAATTAATATGATATGCAGAGCAAGAGTTTTATCACTTTCTCTCCCCTTTTAATTTTAATCATACTTAAGGCTTGTCACTTATACTCAAACAACTTGAGTTTCCTTTGTTTGGACTCATCGCCCTCTAATATGGTTGTAATTAATCTTTTACTTAATTGATATGGGAGTTCATCACTTGTACCAAAATAGCTTGGTTCTTACTATATTTTTTTGAAGTCCCGAATAGCTTGGTTCTTACTATATTAGTTTTTTCAACATTAATTACACCTAACTCATCACTTGTACCAAAATAGTTTAAGCTACTTTGGATAGACTCACAAAAAACTCTAATAATTAGAAGGCGAAAATCCATAGCCTGAGATAAAGTTAACAAACTTAATTATAATTAAATAAAATGAAGAATTTTTTTTTTAAAAAAGGTGTGGGAATAAATTTAGCTATTCCTATGTTGTGTTGCTAGTCCCAAGGCTGGATAAAGGAAGAAGGTTGTGTAAAAGGCCCTCGATCGACAACATAAAATTTTGCTAAATTTACATGAATATGGATCAATGAGCTAATTGTGCTAATGCTAGGTCGTTGCCTATAAGTAATGCGCTCTATGGCTTGAGTATAGTGAAAAGTGATCGTTAAGTGTAGTGTTAAATGAGTAAGGGCTATTGTACTCTTCTAGACCAAAGCAACCATACGAGTAAATTATGGAAAAAGTGTGAACATAGGTTGAGGTTGGAGGCTTACATTCTAAGAACCAATTTGGATTTATGACACAGAGATCCAAAAAAGAAGATATTTATTTTCTATTGGGATTAATGGAAAGGTATTGGAGTAAGGGAAAATACTTACATATGTTTTTACTATTTTGGAAAAAGCTTACATATACCAAGAGAAGTACTTTGGTAAGCTTTGGAGGAAAAAAAGTGTTTGTGTTGCATTTATCAAAGTCATATATACAAGATACAAAAGGGGGTAACTGTGAAAGAATGTTTGGAGGTGAGATAAAAGACTTTCTTAATAAGATTGGCCTACATCAGGGTTCATGTCTGAGCCCTTACACGTCTAAACTTGTTTTAGATTATTTCACTAAACTTATTCAAGAAGAAATCCCTAAATGCATGATTTTTGCTAATGATATACTCCTTCTAGTCCTTATTATAAGGCACCAACTAACAATTCTCACAAACTAATAAAAATAGTTAAAGTCAATAAAGTTATTTTACAACTTAAGTAACTTCCAATATTACCCCTACTAATTACACTAAACTCTAATATTATATTAATTATTACTCTCACCAACTATCCTTAGTAATTAGGGGCATACATGGAAAAAAAATTAATGCTCTTTGAGAACAAGTATGTGCCCTATAAAAAGGACTAAATACTCTTCCTAGATGGTGTCTTATAATAAGGACTAGAGGGAGTAATTCTTATGGCTAAATCAAGAGAAAAGATCAACTCTAGATTTGAGTTATGGAGAAGGACCTAGGACTCAAAAGGTTTCTGTTTGAGTAGAAGTAGGACAGAATATAAGCATTGTAGTTTTGGCAGGAAGCAAGTCAGTAGTGATTCTCACATGAAGTTAGGAGATCAAGTTATTCCACAAGCATCAAAGTTCAAGTATATGGGATCAATTATACATAAGGATGGTGAAATTGATGGAGACAGTTCACGTAGAATACATGTTGGGGGCTCAATTAAATGGAGAATGTCTATCTACTAGAGTTATATGTGATAAGAAGGTAGCTAATAAGCTTAAAGAAAAGTTTTATAGAATTAGGACAACAAGAGCTAAAGGTTGCTTAAAGGAGAACTAGGACAACAAGAGCTAAAGGTTGAGGAGATGATGGTATGTGGTACCGGTCATACAAAAAAATATAAAATTTGAAATGATAGAGTCATCTGAAGGTCTCAAAATTGTCTGCTTTGGGGCTTGTTATTCTCACAATTTTAAAACGCATTGAGAGGAAGAGTTATCTAGATCCGATCCTCACAAAGTGTCCATCATTCTTCGTGAGACATCACGCAATTAAACAAAAATAAAACATAGAGAGTGATAGAGATTGATATTAAAAATGTATCTTCTTTTGCCCTTCACCATTAATGCATTGAATTAATTACCTGGATGCATTGGAAGAAACGATGGAAGCAGCCAGAACTCTGGTGGCATTGGATTTGATCCACACCACTCAAACAATCCAAGTATCTACGCAACAACATAGAAACATAGAAACATAGAAACAATATTTACAACCTATAAATACATACATGTACATCTAATATAGGGATAATTAATTCAGATCCGATCCTTGTACTTTCAATCAATTTTTAATTATTTCCTGTGTTGTTTTTATTGTTTATTCACTAAATTCTAATAATGTTCTTATATGAACATAAAATATAATATTATTAAATGTTATTCTATAAATATGAATATTCTATAACTAATAAATTATTATGATAATTTTATTTTAAGATTATTTATTATTTATTATTTTAATATTCTTCATAATATTTTAATCAAACATATATTTATACTATTTATTTTTTATTCTAATTTTTATTTATTTTTATAATTATAAAATTTGAATTAGAATAATAAATTTTCCTAAAAATTGAATAGAATTAATAAAATTAAAGTCCAAAAAAAACTACGTGGACTTGATTAAATATTTAGTACGTGAAACAATAATGACCTAATAAAGATGGGGACTACAAGGACCTAACAAAAAACACGTGAAAGTATAAAGACATGATAAAGAGAATAAAACACTATAGGGATCTAATCAAAAATTGATTAAAACTATAAGGACTTGCAGATTAATTACCCCTATAATATATGTGCTCATCAATCTCATTTATAAGTTATTTCCAACATATTTTACTGAAACTAAGAAAAACCCTGATCTCATTTTCTCTTCCTTAAAATTTAATAAATTTTTAATTTTACCTCTATTTAATATAGGTTATACCCGTATGAACAAAGTCAACAATGAATTAAAGAATAAAATTATACATTCATATAAAAAATTTAATGACCACGTGACTTATAATAAATAGGACAAAAAAAGGACCAAGGAAGTATTTTATACTATCTCATATGCCCTACACACACAGTTACACAAATAGATAGCCAGGAATGAATAAAAGTATACGTACTGAAAGCCAAGTTTTTCCCCAAGAGGGTATGCAGGAAACACCACCATGATCATGAATCCATTTTCGTGCTCTTGAACAAGCATTGTCTTGGCCTCCCTCAGGTCCTTCTCCAAGCATTCTCATGCATATATAACTCAGCGCTGTACCGAACATGGTGCTGTGTCCCTCTATGTGTAGTCCCCACCCTCCATCTTCATTCTTAATTAATTACACACACACACACATATATAAGAAAAACATTAATTCATTTAAACTTTAAAAGTATAACATTTCAATAATATAATATATCAGGCTTTAATTTAATGTATGGACCTGGTGATAGTATAAGTATCGAAGGATTTCTTTTCGGTACTCCCCTGGGAATACAGTATCAAGATGACCCGTAATATACGTGCAAAATACCTGCACCATTTAAATTTATTTAATAGTTAGTACTACGAAATATAAGGTGGTCAATTTTTTTACGAGACTTAGGAAACTAATTAAATTAATTTAAAATATTTATATTTATCATTTTTAAAAAAAAATTTATCGGCTTATAAATTGATATATAATTTAATCATACATAGCATATGACATGATTAATATATACTCTCTTCTCGTCCTAATTATAGAAACACTTTTGTAGTGTAAATTGCACTACAAAAGTGTTCCTATAATTAGGACCGAAGGTAGTAACTTGTTTAACTTATTTAGGACTGAAGGGAATATTAAATAAACACCAAAACAAAGTAGGATTTATAACTTTCTTATTATATTCTTCTAAAATTTCTATCATTCCCACTCCTAGCATTAATATAAGGACAGAAAGAGAGGCATTTAATTTATGATTGGTGGGCCTCGCTTAACATGTGGTTTACTTCTATGATTGCGAGAAATAGACAAATTAAAGTGTCACTTTCAGTTTTAATCTGAACAGATCAATAAGGAGCTAATATATGTAATTGGAAAGAAGTTAATTAATTAATTAATTAAAAGGTAGGCATAGCTAGTTGACATGTACCAGAGGTTGCATAAAAAAGAGAGGTCCAGCAATTTGAGCAGGCCAGTGACCATCTTTAGACTGTATAGCTGATAAATAATGTGCTGCCCTCCTCACAGTGTTGCCAACTTTCTCATCACTTATTTCCTCTCCATTCTCTATCTTCACACTTGGTATTGTTTGTTTGAAATTATTTTCCCTCATAAACTGCATCAAATCAATCACCATTTGACATATTAGTAAATATATATACATAGAATAACAAATTTCGCCTATGTTTATCACCAATCCCGAACCCAGATAAAACAGGAAGCTAGGTTTTCGATCATCAACAAAAAATAAAACAGGAAGCTAGATTTTCGATCATCAACAAAAAATTTTGTCGAATCTTATGATATGAACATATATCACTATGGTCCTATTTTTAAGTCCCTTTTGATCCCCAAAAAAAAATTGGTTTTATTTATAAGTCCAATTTTAGGGTAGTAAACGAGATTATGACAATTTTGTCCATATTAATTGTACTAATAAAAATAGAGAGAGAAAAAAAAGTTAAAAAATACTAATTTACAATGAAGGTAAAGTTGAAAATTTACCCTATAATCATTGAGCTAATTACATTTCATTGGTATGTGTGATTTAGTTAAAAATGACTATAAATAGAATCAGAATTGGGTTTGTGTATATAAATATAAAGAGTAACAAACTACAAGACAGAAATACAAGGTTAGGTAACTAAAAGAAACAAGTAAAGTACGGGAATGTCCAAAGAGAAAGCCCATATCCATGTTGAGTGAAGAAGTCTCTTAACTTCTCTTTCGAGACTTCCTATGGACAGAGAATACAGATTAAAGGAAAAGAGATAGAGCAGCTAGAAAGTAATTAGGTAGAAGACGAAGAAAGAAAAGTAAATATAAACGCCATAGAGAAAACGTATGATGGTTGACAACAGCTGCACGACTCTTAGCGATTAATCAACATGCTGCTTGGACAACAACTTGTGAGGAATTAAGTTTTGAAGGAAAAGAGAAGCAGGAAAAAAAAACATAATAAATTAAATGAAGGAAAGAGACCCTGAAACGCCACGTAAGCTCCCTAGCTCCCTACCTACCTACACACATGGCGAAGGTTCAGCGATTGTTGCAAATAACTAAACTAATGCCTGCAAGTGGCTACTATAAGGAGCCTAGGTGCTCGTTTGGGGAAAGAAATAATAATAATTAAGTACTTTTTCGCGACATAAAACTTTGCTCATATAGGATGTTTGATACGAGAGATTTGGATGGAAGTGGAAATTTTTATTAGTTAAATTTACAAAAATTGGAGAAATGGATTTATAAAATTTTAATAAAAATAATAACTAAGATAAAAAAGAGTAAGAATTTTTTTTCCAAAAAAAAATTTTAACACCACTTCTTCACTTTTTTTTTTTAAATCCAACCCATGAGAAAGAAAAAAAAATATATATATTTCGTCTCACTTGCCCTCTCCTCCTACCAAACACCAAACAGCCCATGAGAGAGAAGTTAAAGAGTAAGAAACAAAAGAACAGGAAAGAGATAACCCATACAAAAAATGGACGAATTATAACTTGTATCTGATAAACGATGGATGACATATATAATCATATACATGCTTGAGATATAGAATATATGGAATGGAGGTAAGAAACGAGAAGAAATGTAAGAAACTTGAAAAACCTGAAAACGCCATAGACGATCTCCACAGGGCTTGAGTTTAAATCGATTATTGTAAAAGTCTTGACGCGCAGCTTCAACCTCAGCAAGTTCTTCAGGAGTGCCTTCATCTTCATGAAATTCCCATACTTGTCTTCCTGCAAAGTTGTTTGTACTGAATAAGTATGGATCATTCTCTCCCTCGCCTACCTTCAGCCTCCACATTTTGATCTCTCTCTCTCTCTCTCTCTGTGATCTCTAGTGTCTGTCAAATTTAATTCATAAACGCCATGCACGTATATTATATATATATATATATATATAGGAGAGGGAAGTCATGTTGTTAAATTTGTTATGTGATCTTACCCCCAGTTTGTTCTCCTTGCTTTGTTTTTTAATTATTGCTTCATATTAAATAAGAATAAAATTTTTAAATTTTATTATTGGATTGACGAGATTTAAGAATTTTTTTTCAGTTTCAGTAAAACATATAAACAAATATATATTGTAAATGATTAAAAGAGTATATGTTTATAATTTTAAATAATATTTATTGTATGTTGTTTTACCGGAACTAGAAACTTTCACCAACTTATGTATTAATCGAATATGTTTAATTAAATTAAATGTCATGAAAGATACATTCTGAACTTATTTATATGTCATTTTATTAAATTTAATGTGAATGTATAATTTGACTCTACATTTATAATTGTGTCGGTTTTATTCTCTTGGGGTACTTTGTATATTTAATTTTTAGGCGATAAGGTATTTGAATATCATGCATGTGTAAAGTTGAATAATTATTAAATTTTAAGGTAGAACGAATGAGGTTTAAGTTTTTCATTAGTATATATGAAACATGTTAAAATTTAACTTATAAAGAAGATCAAAAGAGTAACTACTACTATGACATAAGATTGATGACGACTCAACAAAATTTAAAGTATTTTTCTAATAGAATAACTTATAAATAAGGGTTTTAATCATAATTGTGATACTCTAAAATTGTTAGCTTTAAAATTAAATTATAGATTAAGGGAAATAATCTGAACTTTCAAAACAAAGAATTTTTTTGGGAAAAAAAAGCTTCAAAATAAAGAAATGAAATAAACGTTTGTGCTATATTTGCAGCAATTATTTTACTAAACGAGCATAGCGTGTGAAGCGAGGCGGTGCAAATAAAAAAATAATAGGCGTAATAAATAAATAAATGTAAAACAGAAAAACCGCGAGCCTAGCGAGCAACAGGGGGAAATAGCATAATGCCGTGATGCCGCTTAATTCCTTAATTTCTGTGCGGAGGATAGCCACTCGTCCACTCCACAAACAAGAATACTACCTCCGATGAAAAGATCAATTATTAAAATCACGCATTTCAAAAATATTAATTGATAATATTTTTATAAAATATTAAATCTGAACCATTAGATCTTGATCAATACTCATAAAAAGAGTAAATAATAAGGGTGGACAGGAAAAGAAAAGTTGGTCTAAGCTAGAAATTAAAGAGCGTACATGAGAGATTGTTGGTGAAAGTTTATCGTAGAGAGATAATAAGTAACACACATATATTTAATTAGGGTAAAAATAGAAAGAAAAGTTTAAAATTTATTTAAAAAAATAGGCTTTGTTTTTATGTTCGCGAGTTATTTTTGGAGGGAAAGGAAAGGGAAGGAGGGTTTTGATAGTCCTTCCCTTGTTTTACGAAGTTTTAAAAATAGGAGAGGAGGGAATCGGGGAGTTTTAAAAATCCTCCAAAACCCTCCTCCTTTAATAAAATAAAGTTCCTCCAATATGGGGGTTTTAGGAGGAACAATAAGTTAATTACTTCTTTACCCCTGTTCACTACCACCACCACCACCGCCCTCACCGTCGCCGGTCTCCACCACCGTCGGTTGGCCACCACCACCACCGCCACCACCACCAACCACCGCCACCACCGCCGCCACCACCAACCGCCGGCCACCGCGCCACCACCACCACCGGCCGGCAAACACCACCGCACCCACCGCGCGCCACCGTCGTCGCCTCCACCACACCGCCGCCGCGCCACCACCCGCCGCCACCACCACCGTCGTGGCCTCCACCACCGGCCGACCTCCACCACCACGCCCACCACCACCACCGCCGGCAAACACCACCACCGCGGCCACGGCCACCACCACGTCGTCGGCCTCCACCACCTCCCGGCCACCGCCACCACCACCACCGGCCGGCGGTGGTAGTGGCCGACCGGCGGTGGTGGTGGTGGTGGCCGGCGGTGGTGTTTGCCGGCCGGTGGTGGTGGTGGCCGACCGGCGGTGGTGGAGGTCGGCGGGGTGGTGGGGGTTTTGCATATTCAAAAGATATTTATTTGGAATTTTCTCATAATTATATTAATTTTTAAAGAAAAGGACAAAATGGTAAAAGTAATTCATTAATCCTCCATCTTCCTCCCTTGCTATTTTTTTAACTCCCAAACAAGGGAGAAGATATCCTCCATTTCCCTTCCTTCCCTTCCCTTCCTTTCTCCTTGTATCCCCTTCCTTCCCTTCCCCACCAAACTCGCGAACATAGCCTAAAGGATCTGACTTCTCTCCTTTTTTCCCCTTCATCCACTCCCATCTTTAATCCTCTACATAATCATTAGATGATCTAAATTTTATCATTCACATTTAATATTTTATAAAAATATTAGTATTAAATATGGGAGCAGATGGAAAAAAAAAGAAAAAAAAAAAAAAAGGAGAGAACCCTAATCATATATTAAGACCATTCATATGAGAGAGAATATTTTTATAAAAATGACCAGAGGGAGTAATATTATATATGAAATTAAAGTCTCATAATTTATCAATGATATCACTTTCACTTGTTAAAGATGTCATTTTCATTTGTTATTGATAATTTATGAGACTTTTAAAAAAAAAAAAAAAAATCCTTTGATTGGGACCTAAGTGTGATTTGTTTTAAATTATATTATTCAAAAAATTAGTTAAAATTGATTAAAGAAAATAAATATATATAAATATTAAATTTATTTTAAAATAACTACAATAACAACAACAAAGCTTTATGCCTTTATCTCATCACTAGATGGGATTGGAAATATGATATTTTTAAATAATTAATAAGATAAAAATAGAAAATGATACTCCATTCTAACTCCTAACTTAGGAATTAATAATCTATTATTATTTAAGTTTGTAATTTTTTTTTAAGTTTGTAAAAAAAAGGAGTTTATTTTCTTAAAATAACCTCTATAATTGATATTTCCATCGGAACTATCTTTTGATAAAATATCTTCAATATATTCCAATCACTTAGGATAGTTTAGAGAAAGGGTTTAATATTTCTACATTTATTACAGAAATTTTTTTATGCGCAATACTTCATAAAAGTGAGTAGGTCCCATTGTAAAAAGATGAGAAAGAAAATATTAGTGGGACCCACTTACTTTTATGTAAGAGCTACAGGAAAAAAAAAAAAAAGTTTTACTACAAAGAAATGCAAAAACATTAAACTCTTAAGCAAGAATCAAATTTCTTGTGGGAAAATTCCAACAAGCATGGGCGAGCTTAAACAATTAAGCAGTTTAAGTTTACAAAGCAACAAGTTATTTGGTTCAATCCCAGATTCTCTGGGTTCATGTGTATCCCTCAGTGACATCAACCTATCCCTTCTTCTCTGGGCTTTTTACCACTACTCAATTCTCTGAACCTGTCAAGAAATGAACTTTCTGGTCAAATTCCGGCTAGTTTTTCTCGTCTCCGATGGAGCCTCTTTGATTTATCAAACAACAAATTGGCAGGCCCAATTCCACTGAGTCTGTCTTTTCAAGCTTATAACGGAAGCCTTGAGGGAAACTCTGATCTCTACACCATGGACGTTGACGTCACCTCCTTCAAGCATAGCTCTGTACATTCCGGCAATTAACGGTCAACGTCGAGAAGGTTTTGTACGACTTTTGCTCCTAAAATATAACCACATATGTATTTTTGTTTCAAAAAAAGTATATGATATTAGGCCTCCCAAAAATAAAATACATGTATATTTTTACTTATTTACCCTTAATTTACTTATGTGATTAGGTATACCATTTTTGTGAAACAGGTTTTTAGACGGGAATGCCCCACTTGTTCACCTTCATTTACTCTCTTTGTAAATTAGGGATATATTTGAAAAATGAATTACTATTTTATTTATTATTTTTAAATAGTCTTAAATTTCTGTTTGATTTTTAATGTTTATTTTGTTGTTGATTATAAAAATGCTGGGAGTATTTTGGGTAACTTTTGGTCTTTTGCATATTTATTATAATTAATTAATTTTTTATTATTTTGACAGTACATGACGGGGCGGGCTTTTTGGAGATGTACTACTTTTTACAGATGTCTACATCGGCACCAAATTGATCATGGAATTAATTATGTTATTAATTAACTAAATAATAATAATAATGAGTTGGCATGATTTCTTGGGGACCAAGAAGGTCTTAATGTGGCGGAGTTAGGTCATGCATTTTCTTTTGACGCAAAAGGATATTTTCTCTCTCTAAACAAATATTTTAAATTAAATAAAATATTTTTATTTTTATAAAAAAAAAATAGTAAGAGAGGAAGATTGAGAATTAATGAGTGTTTTATTTGAAGGTCATGCATGGGCAAAAAGATAATTAATCTATTTTTCCTCTTAAAATCCTCTAAAAAAATAGTAAAGAGAAAGATTGAGGATTTTATTAGAGTAATTAATCTATTTTTCTTCTTAAAACTATTTACTTTTTTTTGGAAGAAGGGCGGTTTTGGGGGATTTGTAAAAATCTCTCGATTTCCCCTCTTTATTTTTAAAACTTGAAAATAATTAGGGAAGAGACTATTAAAACCCTTCATTCTCTTTCCTTTCCCTTTAAAATAAAACTCTCAAACAAAACATATAAATAAATATGAGTGATAAGAATGAATGGATTACTATATTTAAAGTCAAAGTAAACTCCATAATTAGCGCATATATATATTATGACTATCTAAAGCATTAACAAAAGTTCTGACGTTGAAAAGTGTATTAAAAATTATTTCAGAAATGCTATATTTAGCATTTATTTTTCAGATCAAAAAACAAGTCATTCTTTCCCCAAAAAAAAGGAACAAGTCATTGTATTCTAAAAGATTTATTTATATAGGAGTTTTTTTATTTAGAATATATCGGAATATATAATATAATATTAGCATACATCATTAAAAAAATATATAAACCACAAACAAAGGAATTAGAGAACACACCTAAGAAATAGACCGCTGCGATAATGTTGACTTTCGAATAGAATGCATATCACCGTCACCAGTCCCCGCAATAAAAATGGTGACAATTTTATTACTTCATCTTTAACGGGTGAAAGGTCTCCATTTGTCATTCCATCCACTCTCTTCTATTTTTTTATTTACACCTTTAGATAACGGTTGAAATTTATTATCCTAAAAAAAGAACATATAGAATAATTTAGTAAATATATAAAGATATGAATAAGTGAGATTAAATTTTTAAATTAAATTTATTGAGAGAAGTTGATGATAAGAGAAGTGGAGAGGTCTCTCTCCCCTTTAATTGTTAGTTAATCAAGAAAAATTATAAACATAAATTCAAAGTGATTTATACTCTTTTTCAAAAAAAAAAAAAAAAAAAAAAAACTTAGTTTAGGGTTTACACTTCCAAAACTGTGTACTCTTGGAGTAAAGGATGTGAAATGGTGGGACCCACATCTTTTTTATTAAAAAAACTCAAGCACGGAAATAGTGGGACCCACATTTTTTTGTATCTATAACATGAGAATATACAAAAAAAAAAACTTCAAAACTCGTAGTCTTAGAGTAAAGGATGAGCACACAGGACAAAAAAAAAAAAAGGAAGGAAGAAAAAAAAACACATTCATCTATGAGTTTCGAATACATTAGTTGAACTGTAAATTGTTAAAGGAGGATTTACAAATTTTGGTATAAGATGTATAAATTATAAAATAGCAACTTATAAATACAACTATAATCACTATTTAAATTGAAAATTTCTAGAGAATTCTCAATTCACAAGAGTTAACTTGTTATGTGTTTGAAAATTTGTAAATAAAATATTTAAATTATCAAAATTAAAGTATCATTATGAATACAAATATAATATTTTATTAATTACTTATCAGTGTTATTGCCCACAATAGTAGTACAATCGATAATCACCCCTTAAACATTTCAAATTTGTGGTTAAAATTAAATTTTGATCTTTTACATGGATAAGAAATAACATTACTCACTTAAAGAATTTATTTGTAATTTTGGGGATTTAATGATTATTAATTTTCTTACAGGTTTTTTTGTAACAAGTATTGGTGACTGTGTATTTTGCACGAGGAAGTTCATATGTATATGATATCTCAATTAGATTATAAGAAGTTAGCTATAGGTATGAGCACTTGTATATATGGTTGTCAAACTCGCGAGTTGACTCTCCGAGTTTACTGCGTTTTTACGATTCTAGCTTACAAAAACGAGTCGAGTCAGTGGTAAACTCGTGCTAGTTGTAAACTTAGTTAAATTCACGAGTTTATACACCAATTTTACCGTTTTTACGTTTCTAGATTACAAAACCATGTTAACTTACTCTTAAACTCATGTTAAATTTTTTGATTTGATCATGCTCAATAGCTTTATATAGAACTTTTATAGAAATTTCTTTCTTAAATATGATAAATGATGAATGTTGATGGATTTAATTTCAATTATTTGGATTTAAAATATATTAAAATCAAATTATTGTCATTTTTATATTTTAATTATTTAACTATACGCTAGTAATATCTATTTAATAACAAAAGTAAACTCTTACAAGTTTACGATTCGAGTTCACGATACGAGTTTACTTTTTTTGTTGTATATGTCTTTTTTTATTTTACTCACTCATATTTTTTTTAAAGCATACAACGTTAAAAGAGAAAGAGAATTTCATAAATACTTTGAAATTATTGTACCCAAACTGAATCCCCTTGTATTTATTATATTTGTTGGCAAAAAAATTAGAAAATAGTCATTAATAAATCATTTTTATTGATTAATATTGAGATAAAAAAATTCAATTATAAGGGAATATAAAAAAAATATAATATAATATTCAATAAATTATATTTATTGATTAATGGATCCAAACTAAGCCTCCTAGTATCTATTATACTTTTTGCACACAAAAAAAAAAAAGAATTTTAAATTACGATAACTCTTTAATTTATAGAGATAAAAAAAATTCAATTATGAAGAAATATAAAAACAAAATGGCCTGATTTAACGGAACTAACAATGTTACTTAAAAACAAAACAAAATTTAACAGTGTTACTATGAGTATTAATATGTATGTATGTATGTATGTATATATATATGTGTATATATGTATATATGGGCTAAAGTATACATTTAGAACAAGACAAAATTTAGTAGTGTTACTATAAGTATAACGGAAAATATATCAACAATTTTAGGATGACTTTACAATTAAATGCTAGCCATGAATCCTCATATGTTAGTATTTTAATAAATTAATATTTTGAATCATATTAATTGAAAATGTTTAATTTTCAGAACTAATAAATGGAAGATTAAATAATTTTTTTTTCCTAAAAGATTAAATATTTTTTAATTAATAGGATTTAAAATATTAATTTATTGAAATAATAACATATAAACATGTTTTGAGTCAACATTTAATTATCTCATCGATTAAAATTGTTAACAACGTATTTTCCGTTAAATTAGACTAACGGTGTTAACATTAACATGATTAAATGACTTTATAAACTTAAGGGACTAAAATATATATATAGGCAAATATGAGGGACTAAATATAAACTTTATATATACATAGGGAGAGGGGGGGGGGATTTTTTCAAACCTTTTCTGTAGTTTTCCCAATCAAGTAATGAATGAGCAATATTATTTCATTTTTAACACAGAGTTGTGAGCAATGACTTTGCGTTAACTTTAACTTTATGGTGCCTAATGCTCTTTAAAAAAAAATTGGAGTAAAATTACACTTTAATCCTCAAAAGTAAAAGTAGTTTGAAAAGGCTAATAATATCTCTTTTTGACCATGTAACATACATAAGTAGACAAGCAGCGGGGAGCTTAATTAGAGTGGCCATTGCCCTCCTCTCCTCTTTATAGCAGTCATGACGATCATATATAAATAAATAGCCTGAAAAGTTTGATTTCCAAACACACAACCCATCTCTTACATTATTTTGGTCAATATCGACATGTTTATAAACACACAATAAGTATATAAATTTGGAAAACCCACTTTTAAGTTGTGATAACTCAGTTAGGAGAAAAAAATATTAAAGGTAAACTTAAATTATAATAAGAAAAAAATATGTATTTTTTTATAAAAAATATGTATTTTTTAAAGTATATAAAAAATATAATTATCTTATGAAATCATTAAGATATATATCAATATGTATATCCTATAGGTTTAATGTTTTTTAGGATTTTTCTAGTATTCCAACGATCTCTTAAGAGTAATATGGTTTAATGTTTTTAGGAAATTAAAAAGTACAATAACAAAAATATTATTATTTTTAGATTTAATAAACTTAATAATAGAAAGCCTAGATTTTTATAACATCCGATTCCTCTATGATACCATTAGGAATTATAAATTTATGAAAACAATACATTTCCTTATTAAATATAATTTACCCTGATAGATACTTTATTTAGGATATCTTTTGGTTCATTACTTAGTTAATTGTTTGATAAAGATAATCCACACAACATTTTGAAATCTAAATATTGAAATAAATTAGTGTGTATTAGCAGATGTTTGGTAAATATTAACAAATCCTATCACATTATAAATTATCTTTTGGAGTTATCTCAAACACTCACGTATTCGAGTAGCATTTTTCAACAACAACAACAGCAAGATCTTTTGACTTAAATTTCTACAAATAAATCCTTAATAGTGTAAGCAATCATATCTGAGGAAGTAAAAGGAGACATCTCTTTTAAAAATGATTCAAACTTTGGTTCATCACGTTGTGAAGGATTAATCTTTGGGATAAGGGTCTTAAATGCCATGAAAGTTTTCACTCGAGATCTTGGTAAGATGGAAGTTTTTTTTGGACCAAAAACGTCACGGAAGTTTTCACTGAGGAGCAATTTTGCCCCGGAAGTTTTCGCTGAGGAGCAATTTTGCTCCGGAAGTTTTCACTAAGGAGCAATTTTGCCCTTCTGTCCCCAAATATTAAATTTGACTATTAAATCAGTCAAAGACCACACATGTTATGCCTTGAAAAGATCAAACTTGGAGCCAGAGAATGAGATCCTTGAGATGTTGAGCTCAAAGTGGCCAAAATTTGTGAAGCCGAAGCTGGTCAAAGGATTTGAAAGGATTGTTACAAAACCCAAAAGAAGCATCACTTATTATCTAAGCAAATGATCGTCTATACAAACGTAAATATTATCACTATTGATTTGTTTTACATCAACCAATTTTTGGAACAATTCATTTCTCGTTTTGCGTTTCATTTGCGTTTTGTAACAGACCTTTCGGTCCCTTTGACAGTTCGGTTTCACAAATTCCGCGCCTTGATTTCAACATCGAAGGATCTCATTCTCCGACTCCAAGTTCGACCTTTTCAAGGCATGACATGTGTGGTTTTTGACTGATTTAATAGTCAAATTTAATATTTGGGGACATAAGGGAAAAATTGCTAGGTTTTGTAAACTTCCGAGGCAAAATTGCTCCTCAGGGAAAACTTCCGGGGCAAAATTCCTCCTCAGCGAAAACTTCCGTGGCAAAAATGATACTTCCGAGGCAAAATTGCTACGCCTTGTGAACTTCTGTGGCATTTTTTGTCCCAAAAAAACTTCTGTCTTACCAGTGCTCCTAAACGAAAACTTCTATGGCATTTAAGGCCCTTATCCCTTAATCTTTTTGTAAGACTCAATTAATCCTTAACTTCTAAACATATTATTCATTACTCACCCATTGCCTAATCCTCATGTTGTAACACCCCACCGGCATACCGTCACTCATCAGAGTATTTATAGGCAGTTCAACAGGAAAAACAGAAATAACACAATATACTGATATAGACCTCTTGATTACATTACAAAAATTCCCACAAGATCTATACATAATGTTTACTAATTACAAAATTCTACAATTGATAACCCATTACCAATATGAAATAAAGTGATAAGAAAAATATTGTTCTCATGAGGACTTAGTATCACAACTTCGGTTAAGCATTAATTGTACACTTTCGTTTAAGTTGAGCAAACCAAATTGAATTTAATTAATAGAAAAGAAATCAAATCTAAAATTAAAATAAACAAACTACCACACTAATCGAACGAGCAACCTAGAGTCACTAATCTCTTATTTGTTTCTTAGATTTTATCCCCACTAAATTAATTTTGACTTAACCTAATCAGCTAATATAGAGTATTAATGTCTATAAATGTCTTCCGGTCCATTTATATACCTATCTTAATTAATTATGTAATGCCCCACACAACTAAATAAGATGCGTTTTAGATCAGGCTCACTCTAATTTGATAATACGGAGCTTCTAGGTATATGCCTATCCTAGACGCAAATTAGATTAAAATCTAATTCCACATTATTTAATCCCAAGTTCAATTTAAGATTCCCTCCTCCAAGTTCAACCCTAATCCCCAAAACATGCCTAATGATGGCCAATCAATAAGCAATAACAAATAAGATAAGATTAAATAAACTGAAATAAAATTAAGCAAAACTAATCCGTGGGAATAATCTCTAGAACCCAAACAAGTTCATCGATTCTCTAGGATGAAAAGAAAAGTTAGCTATACATTGCTATACTAAAATCCATAACAAAAAGATAAGAATTCAGGTTTAAAGAATAAAAGAGAGAGGAAAGAAAGTTTCTCTGTCACCTCCATGATCCTCTCGTCCTTCCGTAGAGATGATGAAGATAACGAAACGCGCTGCTCTCCTCGCCGCAATGTGTGTCTCTCTGCGTCTTATGTGCGTAGTGTCCCTGGTATGTTCGTGCTGTTTAATATATATTCCTTAGGATGCCTTTTTGCTACAGCCCCTGTCTTAATCTCTTATAATCCAAGATAAGATCTTTATCCTTGGTCAATTCGTTAGTATATTATATTATATAATATAATAATATATTATATTATATCTTTTTCCATTGAATTTCTTGCATGCTTATTTCCTTTTTTATATTTTCTCCTCTCTTAGGTCTCAAAATATCTCCTACAAAATAAAATAGGATATGAGTAGATTATATATATAAATAACCTTTTATCCTATAATTAATTAAAGGATAGAAAAGTATATAAATGATAATTAAATAAGTATAAAATATTAATAAATTCAATCCAATATATCACGAATCTATACTTATTTAATTATAAAATATATACTTATCAAACTCCCTCATACTTAAACATTTGCTTGTCCTCAAGCAAAAGAAAGAGAATTAATTATTTGAAAGGAACATTGCTTATGAAATTCGTAAACAGATAGCAATATACCACTACACTTAGATCATGTTATCAAGTTTTATTTAAGTTAATGTCTTATAAGAATGAGTCACTAAATCAATAGCCTTAAATAATTGTAACAATCTCTTAACATCTCATGATCAAAGGATCGGTGAGTAATAAGTGCAACAATAAGATTAGTAGAAAAATATTATGCTACTCAACTTCTCTAGAAAAATTCAAATGCCCCATAAACCAAGCTTTTCATTTAATTTAATGAGGATCCTCAGGTAGGGAATAACTCTTTTTTTTCCTTTTTTTATTTATTTTTTGAGCCGTTGTAGGTCCCCTTTTGACGCGACCTTGCACATGGGTGAGGCAGCACCGGTTACTCAGTTACTCCAACAGGGATCTCAAGAGAATTTCAGCCCAACTCATAACCCTCTTTGACTTTACCGTTTGACACAAGTGCCAACATTGGTGATGAAGTGCCCCCAATCAATAAGTAAGGTCTAGAGAAGTCATTGGAGTTGTGTGTTTTTTTTTTTTTTTACCTGGGTCATTTCCCTAAACAAAAGTTTTACTTAGCTAGCAAAGGTCATCATCTAATTTTCTAAACAAATCATGTAGCAAAATATTCATAAACTAATAATCTGTTGATCATATTATAAACTAATCTCTATTGTCATAGTCAATCTCAAGATTGATACAAAAATTCAAGGCTTAGAGACTTAGTTGACACATTCTTTTCTATTTTAATTTTTAACTTGATAATATTTTCTAAGATGAGGAAAGCTCAAAGTTAAGGTCAATTCTAAACAACGCAGAAATTTCAAAATAAAAAATAAAAAATCTTTTCAATTGAATAAAGACAAGCAAAACCAAAGAAATTATGTCCTTCCCCCACACTTAAATCAAACATAGTCCTCAATGTTGCAAAAATCAATAAAGAGGGAAAGGAACTAGTACCCTCTTGGTTTAGGTTTCTAACTCTGATGTGGAGATTTTTCTCTAATTCCATCCATGATGTTTCAAATTTTGAGGAAGGAAAGACTGCCCAAACAAGACTTTGCAACCACAAAAGGAATGATCATCTTTAAACCTGAATAAAATGAAAGAAAGAACGGACAAAAAATAATAATAATAAAAGGTGCACCCAAAACATTGGGTTGCCTCCCAAGAAGCGCTAAATTTATAGTCTTGGCTAGAATTCTCAAAATAAACCACTAATCATAAATATCAAACACCTCAATTACCTTGTCTTCATTCCTTTTCAAGCAACAAGATGTCACACACAAAAATTGATCATTCCAGTTAATTACTTATATTTCCTCAATTATAGACAATCGTGGATTACAAGCATTCACTGAATTTAAATAAAGCACAACATGCACATCCTTGTAAATAGATTTATTAGCCTCCAAAAATTTAGAGCATCACACAAAATCCATTTGACTCTCATTAGTAAGAGTCAACATCTCAATAGGAGAGTTATGAATAACAACTATTGGGATATCTACATCAAATTGATCATCAAAATTACAAACCTTAGGCTCCACAACCGAAACCTCTTCTAGACATCCACTATTCTCATCTAAATCAATTTCAAGCTCACAATTACTTTCTACATTATCCATAATCTCATACAACTCCACACCTTCAACTTTCTCACAACAATCAATTATCAACATAATAGTGGTTATCAAGCTTAAGGAATTAACTTGCCTCATAGTTTCAATGGTTGAAACAATTTGACTTGCATATACCTCAATATTTTGGACCCTTGACTCAACTCTAGTGGCAAATTCCTTTTGCTCTCTACTAAATCTCTCTGATGTTTCCACATACTCCTCAAATAAATTCCAACCAAAATAGTTGTGACACACAAGTCCCTGGCAACGGCGACAAAAACTTGATAGGGAAAAACTTTATAGCTTATAAACTCCACAAGTATACGGCCATATCAAGTAATAAAGTGATAAGAAAAGTATCGTTCTCACGAGGACTTAGTACCACAACTTCAGTTAAGTATTAATTGTACACTTTCGTTTAAGTTAAGCAAACCAAATTTAATTTAATTAATAGAAAAGAAATCAAATCTAAAATTAAAATAAACAAACTACCACATTAATCGAACGAGCAACCTAGAGTCACTAATCTCTTTTTTTTTTTCTTAGATTTTATCCCCATTAAATTAATTTTGACTTAACCTAATCAGCTAATCTAGAGTATTAATGTCTATAAATGCCTTCCGGTCCATTTATATACCTATCTTAATTAATTATGTATTGGCCCACACAACTAAATAAGATGCATTTTAGATCAGGTTCACTCTAATTTGATTATGCAAAGCTTCTAGGTATATGCCTATCCTAGACGCAAATTAGATTAAAATCTAATTCCACATTATTTAATCCCAAGTTCAATTTAAGATTCCCTCCTCCAAGTTCAACCCTAATCCCCAAAACATGCCTAATGATGGCCAATCAATAAGCAATAACAAATAAGATAAGATTAGATAAACTGAAATAAAATTAAGCAAAACTAATCCGTGGGAATAATCTCTAGAACCCAAACAAGTTCATAGGTTTTCTAGGTTGAAAAGAAAATTTAGCCACATATGGCTATACTAAAATCCATAACAAAAAGATAAGAATTCAGGTTTAAAGAATAAAAGAGAGAGGAAAGAAAGCTTCTCCGTCGCCTCCATGATCCTCTAGTCCTTCGTGGAGATGATGAAGATAACTAAAACGCTGCTGCTCCTCTCACTGCAATGTCTTCCTTCAACCGTCGTCCGTGCTATTCTCCGCTCTATTGTGGTATTTTTGCTGATCTTCTTTTAATATATATTACTTAGCTATGTGTGTTGGGCATCGTGCGTGATCTGCTTCTTTTCTTTTACAAAGGATATATCATATCCTTTTCATTAGATCCATATCCTATCACCATAATATCCATTGCAATCCGTGTGGGGTTCACGTCTTTTATTCCAATTGCTTAAAAGATCATCTTTTTCTTCCAACAACGTCTCATTTGGTCAACATAATATATTATATTATATTCTTTTTAATTTAATTGGTAGCCTTATTATTGCCTTTCCTATATTTTCTCCTTTCTTAGATCACAAAATATCTCCTACAAAATAAAGTAGAATATCAATAGATTTTCTGTTATAATATTCTTTTATCTTATATTTAATTAAAAGATAAATAAATATATAAAAGATAATTAAATAGGTATAAAATATCAATAAATCTCACTCACTATACCATAAAATATATACCTATTTAATTATAAAATATCTACTTTATCAAACTCCCCCACACTTAAACATTTGTTTGTCCTCAAGCAAAAGAAAATGAATTCATTATCCGAAAAGAACATTGCTCATGATATTCCTAAACAAAAAGCAATAAACCACCACACTTAGATCATATCATCAAATCTTATTTAAGTTAATATCTTATAAAAATAGATCACTAAGCCAATAGCCTTGAGCAATTGTAATAATCTCTTAACATCCTATGATTAAAGGATCAGTAAGTAATAAGTGCAACAATAATATTAGTAGAAGAATATTACGCTACTCAACTTCTCTAGAAAAATTCAAATGCCCCTACTAAACTAAGCTTTTCATTTAATTGAAGAGGGATCCTTAGGTAAGACATAGTTTTTTTTTTCTTTTTCATTTTTTTTTTTTGTTTTTGGTTTTTTTTTTTTTTTTCCTTGAGCCGTTGTAGTTCCCATTTTTACGCGACCCCGTACATGAGTGATGCAACATCGGTTACTCGTTACTTCAACAGGCACCTCAAGAGGCTTTTAGCCTAACTCATAACCCTCTTTAACTTTACCATTTGACGCGAGTGCCAACATTGGTGATGAAGTGCCCCCGGTTACTAAGTAAGGTCTAGAGAAGTCATTGGAGTTGTGTGTGTGTGTGGTTTTTTTAAAAAATAAATAAATAAATTGAGTCATTTCCCTAAACAAAAGTTTTACTTAACTAGCAAAGGTCATCATCTAATATTCTAAAGAAATTATGTAGCAAAATATTCATAAACTAAAAATTTGTTGATCATACTACAAACTAATCTCTATTCTCATAGTCAATCTCAAGATTGATACAAAAATTCAAGGCTTAGAGGCTTAGTTGAAACATTCTTTTCTATTTTAATTTTTGACTTGATAATATTTTCTAAGATGAGGAAATCTCAAAATTAAGGTCAATCTTAAACAATGCAAAAATCTCAAATTAATAAAAAAAAAAATCTTTTCAATTATATAAGGACAAGCAAAACCGAAGAAATCATATCCCCTCTCCCACACTTAAATCAAACATTGTCCTCAATGTTGTAAAAATCAATAAAGAGGGGAAGGAACTAGTACTCCCCTGGTTTAAGTCTCTAATTCTGATGTGGAGCTGGAGTTTTTCCTTCAGGACCATCCACAATGTTTCCAATTTCAAGGGAGGAGTGATCATTTTCAAACCTGAATAAAACTAAAAGAAAAACAAAAACAAAAGAAAATAATAATAATAATAATAATAATGATGATGATGATGATGATGATGATGATGATGATGATGATGATGCAAGCAAAACCCTTGGGTTGCCTCCCAAGAAGCACTTGGTTTATAGTCTTCAGCCAGACTATGTCAGAATGTCAAGGAGGTTGAGACAAGCACTGCCAATGTTTTCCAAAAAAGGATGCAGAGGTCTTCGTAATTTGTTCACTATTCCTGTAATTATTCTCCACACTATTTTGCTCAATGAAGATCATTTTAAGGGGCTCTTTATTGGCAAATGAATCCAATTTAGCTTGATTGAGATCATTTATCACAAGAACCCTTGCACATTGTTTGAATTCCTTTTGAGACTCCATTACTTTGTCCCTCTTAAACTTGACTTGCTCATCACCAAGTCATAGAATTATCTCTCCTTGTTCAACATCTACTAATGCTCTCACAGTAGCCAGGAATGGTCTCCCAACAATTAGAGGAATCTCTTGATCTTCATCCATGTCAAGAACAATGAAGTCAGCAGGATAGATAAAAGAGCCCACTTTCACTAATACATCCTTAATGATACCATATGGATAAGAGAGACTTTGATCAGCTCACTTGAGTGTAACAGTTGTAGGACTAGCCCTAGCCTCCCCTAATTGTAGCTTCTTAAAGAGAGATAGAGGCATAGGATTTATAGCAGACCCCAAATCACACAGTACACCACCTTCAAATTTGTCACCAATCACACATGGAATAGTGAAGGAACCAGGATCTTTACACTTTAAAGGAACATTAGGTTTAATGACACTAGTGATCTCCTTGGTCAATGCTACAGTTGCAAACTCAGTAAAATGCTTCTTCTTACTCAGCATCTCTTTCACGTACTTAGCATACTTAGGCATTTGCTCCAAAGCTTCTATTAATGTGATGTTAATGTGTAATTGTTTGAAAATATCCAAGAATTTCTTGTATTGTTCATCAAATGCCTTCTTTTGGAATCTTTGAGGAAATGGTAGAGGCGATCTCCATTTAGGAATCTCAGTACTTGCTTCCCTTTTCTTTACCTCCTTCTTTTGGGATTCACTATCCTCATCTACTCCCTTAGCCTTTTGTGTAGACTCTTTACCATTTTCTACAAGACCCTCAAGAGTTTCTTCGTTATTAGGATTTGAAGGCTTCATTGTTGGCTGCTATACCTCGGGTAATTCTTCACCACTTCTAAGGGCAATGGCTTTACATTCCGTTCTTTCATCTTTATGAGGATTAGGCACAGTATTACTTGACAATTCTCTTTGTTGTAGAACATTCACAGCATTTGCAATTTGTCCCATTAGTACCTGAAGATGTCCCATTTGTACCTGAAGATTCTTGATAGATGAGTTTACTTCTGCATTAGTAGCAGCTTAATCCTGAGTACTTTTTAATTGAAAATTCACGAGCTGAGTTATCATTGCCTCTAGATAAAGTTTAGGCTCTTGGGTAGGAATGACTTCCTTTTCCACTTGATAAAACCTAGGAGGTGTGACTTGTTTTGTATTAGAGGTTGTTGCTTCATTAAGAGTGCTCTACATTTCCAAGAGAAGTTGGGATTGTTACACCACCCAGAATTGTAGGTGTTTGAGTATGGATTGTTCTGGTTATTTCCACGATAGTTTGCTGTATAGTTCACTGGCTCTATCTGTTGAGATATGAGGCATTGTCCATGTTTATGACAATTTCCACAATAATCACAATGGGCATGAATAGCATTGACTCCCATGTGTCTACCATTAGATCGATTTACTTGAGCTTCTAAGTGATTGAACCTCTTGTTGATTGTATTTAGCATTGCCATCAACTGTGAAGAAGGGTCTTCAATAATTTTATCAACTGATTTTACTGGCCTTCTATTTGTTGTTCTGTAGAAAGTTAGCGGATAAGTCATCTAGGCATTTCCAGACATGATTCACTGGTTGTTTTGTAATCCCCCCCATTAGTAACAGTATTTAATTCGGATTTAGATTCAAGAGTCAACCGAGTACTGAATATTTGAAGCAAGACTCACTTCTCTAGATTGTGACCAAGGCTCTGCCTGACAAGCAACTTGAACCTCTCCTAGGCCTCATACAGATGTTCACCAAATTGTTGATAGAAATTAGTGAGAGCGGCTCGGGCGTTCACAATCTTATTATGTGGAAAAAAAAACCTTGATCTAAACTTTTCTTCCAATGTCTCCCAAGAGGTTATGCTGCCCTCTTCTAAATTGTTGATCCATTCTTTGGCTTTTCCTTGTAAAGAGTAAGGAAAAAGCCAAAGCGAATTACACTATCAGGAACTCCATTAATCTTGAATGAGTTGCAAACGTCAAGAAATTGTATAAGATGCTGATTTGGATCTTCTAAATTGTTTCGTGCATACTAACCCTGTAGTTTAAGCATCTTAAGCATAGTCTGCTTGATTTGAAATTGTTGGCTTGAAACTCAAGCACCCTGATTCCTGGCTGATATCCTCGTGATTGTCTTCCCAGAAAATCATTGATACACAAACGATCATTTTCATCCGTAGCCATCTCGTCAGTTTTAGTCTGTATTACTTCCTCCTCTTTGTTCGGAGGTGTTGTAGCTTCCAAAAGCTCTTGGATATTCCTTGTTTTCTGTGGTGTTTTAGTAGATTTGGTTCTACGAGACATGTACCGAGGTACCCGCAAAACCAAATAAATGTCAAAGTACCAACTAACACCAAAAATTAAAAAGAAAATAAAAAATAAATAAAAAATAATTTTTTTTAAAAAAAAAAATACTCAAACTAAAACTACTAAAAGATTTCTAGTACTAGTCACCAATTGCCTTAAGTCCCCCTCGGCAATGGCGCCAAAAACTTGATAGGGCAAAACGTTAAAGCCTAAAAAACTCCGCAAGTGTACGGGCCGTATCAAGTAATAGAGAGTAAGTAAGATATCATTCCCATGAAGACTTAGTACCCACAACTTCAGTTAATCATTAATTTTACACTTTTGTTTAAGTTGAACAAACCAAATTAAATTTAATTAAGCGAAAACTAAAATCAAATAAACTAGCTACCAGAAATATTAAATGAGCAACCCAGAGTCACTAATTCCTTATTAGCTTCATAAACCTTGATTTCACTTTTTAATTAGCCTTAATATCAATTCTGTTAATCTCGAGTACAAATAACTATAAGTGTCTCGGTAAATTCACTTACAACTCTCTCTTGAATATAACTTGTTATGTCTAAATATAGTTACTTAAGAGGCAATAAAGATCGAGCACACTCTTCAACAATTATATGGGATCATTAGGTATATGTCTATCCTAATTGCAAATTAAATCGTAATCTAATCCCATATTACTTAATCTCAGAGCCTAATTAAAATTTCCTTTATCAAGGTAAATCCTAATGTTCAAATTCATATTCAATGATGGCCAACCATTAAATAGATAAATCTAAACAAGATTAAATAGCCAAAATTAATATTAATTATAACTAAACAATGAAAATAAAATCTAATCTAATCATAAGTTCATAGCTCCTCGGAGGTTGTAAAGAAAATTAGCCACACATGGCTAAAACTAAATCCATAACAAAAAGATAACTAAAAGCTTCTCCATCACCTCCACAGTTTTCTCTTGTCCTTCCGGAGATGATAAAGATAAGTGAAATCCGCTGCTCCTCTCACCGCAATGTCTTCCTACGCCATCGTTCATGCTATTCTCCGCTCCGCTCTGTGGTATTTTTGCTGATCTTCTTTTAATATATATTACTTAGATATGTGTGTTGGGCCTCGTGCGTGATCTGCTTCTTTTCTTTTACAAAGGATATATCATATCCTTTTCATTAGATCCATATCCTATCACCATAATATCCATTGCAATCCGTGTGGGGTCCACGTCTTTTATTCCAATTGCTTAAAAGATCATCTTTTTCTTCCAACAACAACGTCTCATCTAGTCAACATAATATAATTATATTATATTATATTTTTTAATTTAATTTGTTGCCTTATTATTGCCTTTCCTATATTTTCTCCTTTTTTAGATCACAAAATATCTCCTACAAAATAAAATAGGATATTAATAGATTTTCTGTTATAATATTCTTTTATCCTATATTTAATTAAAAGATAGATAAATATATAAAAGATAATTAAATAGGTATAAAATATTAATAAATCTCACTCACTATACTATAAAATATATACATATTTAATTATAAAATATCTACTTATCAGCTGCGTCCTGTGTACGTTGTGTCCTTGATATGTGCATGTTGTTTAATATATATTCCTTAGGTTCCCTTTTTGGTGTGGGTCCCACGTCTTAATCTCTTATAATCCAAGATAAGATCTTCATCCTTGGTCAATTCGTTAGTATATTATATTATATAATATAATAATATATTATATTATATTTTTTTCAATTGAATTTCTTGCATGCTTATTTCCTTTTCTATATTTTCTCCTCTCTTAGATCTCAAAATATCTCTTACAAAATAAAATAGGATATGAGTAGATTATATATATAAATATCCTTTTATCCTATAATTAATTAAAGGATAGAAAAGTATATAAATGATAATTAAATAAGTATAAAATATTAATAAATTCAATCAAATATATCTCAGAATCTATACTTATTTAACTATAAAATATATACTCAACCATTTGGATGCATAGCATTCCAGAATTACATCTTATTTGACTTTGAGCATTGAATTAAACCTATATGACCCATCCAATTAATCTTCCAAATTCCATGGCTAACTTCAAAAATTCATAACTCATGATACATAGGTCCAATTGACCTATATGACCCATCCAATTAAATCTTATCATGTCTATTTTGATTCTGAAAATTTTCATAGCCATTGGATATCATCTGCTTAGTTAAAGGTATGTCACAAACTAATTGCCTCCCAAAAAGACCCTATTCTGTTAGCATCAGGGAAATTCCATGGGTGCATATCCTTCATATCTTGATTAAGTCGAATGTGATGGAGTTTATTGTTAATGTTTTTTTTTAATCGTTTGTTGGAATATTCAAGTGGTGGGTTGTCATGACTCATGACCATGTTAATTAATTGGATTAGATCTAATTAGAACGATTTAATTCATGTCTGGATAAATCAATCATTGGACAACTCGAATTCTAATAATGATATCTTTTTTAAATAATTGGATCAACTCATTCGAAGTGATTAGACAATTGAATTGGTGAATGAAGCAACATGTGGGATATCTAAACGCAATTAGATTCTTTTAATTTATACAGAACAAGTGTTATATAGAAATTCGATATTGATTTCTTTTATGATTTTATTAAATGAAGTATATGTTATTTAATTTTCTTGGCCGGTGAGTATATTTTATTCAATTAATTAATAAGATGTAATAATATGATGTGTGACAAAGTAAGACTTGGTACACTTTTAATATTATGTGATGTGCGGTGTTATATGTTGGTACTCCGGTTCTAATTATAAATTAAAGTTAACAAAGATGAAATATTTTCCTATAATAACGTACGTTATTATAATCACATAAAATAATGTTATTATCATGTTTAAAAAAAGTATATATTTTTTGGAATGCTCAGTGTAACACTATATGTGTACCAAGTCTTACTTTATCACACATCATATTATTATTATATCTTATTAATTAATTGAATAACATATACACAATAGTCAATCCATCATTTTTCCAATAGACTACTCATCACATTGTAATATACTAATAAGTCAGGTCTCTTCAATAGGGAACAATACGGTAAAAATAAAATAATTATCAATATAGGTATAAGTTTTTATTTCAATTGATGATGAGTCTCTTATTATCTTTGTTAATGTAAGTTGCACAGCATTGAAGGTGACATTCCACTTTTAAATTATACGTCAACTATTCCATAATCAACATTTGATATACATTGATCCAGGAAACGTTCTAAATTCCATGGTTAACTTCAAAAATTCATAACCTATGGTACATAGATCCAATTGACCTATATGACCCATCCAATTATTAAACTAATTGCCTCCCAAAAAACCCTATTCTGCCAGCATCAAGGGAAATTCCATGGGAGCATATCCTTCATATCTTGATTAAGTCAAATGTGATGGAGTTTAGTGTTAATGTTTTTTTTTTCCCCGTTTGTTGGATATTAATATTCAAGTGGTGGGTTGTCATTACTCATGACCATGGTAACTGGATTAGATCTAATTAGAACGATTATATTCATGTCTGGATAAATCAATCATTGAACAACTCGAATTCTAATAATGATATCATTTTTAAATATTGGATTGGATTAACTTATTCGAAGTGATTAGACAATAATTGAATTGGTGAATGAAGCAACGAGCGGGATAACTAAACAAAATTAGATTCTTTTCATTTATACAGAACAAGTGTTTTATATAAATTCGATATTGATTTCTTTTTATGATTTTATTAAAATGAAGTATATGTTATGGGGATATCATTTCTGCAGTTGCTGCAGAAAATTTTTTCTGCAGCACCTGCAAAACGACGCCGTTTCATTAAAACTCCATATGCATACATAACTCCTCAATTGTCTTGCTCGCAAAGTCCACATGCACAGCTACTGAAAAGTCCAGCCACCCAGCTTCATCAGACAACCCGTAATGGTCTTCATCCGTTCCTTCACATAAGACAACCCGTAATGGTCTTCATCAAGAAACTTATAAATAACAGCAATGCTTTGGGTTCATGTGCTGTTTCGGTCGTTTTGCCAACGTAAAAAGAAAATGCAAAACTCCCTCTGTTCTAGCTCCTAAACACAGAGAACTAACATATGGAATCATAGCTAAGTTCCCAAGGCTGAAAAACTCAGAAACTTATGTTAGGAAATCACGGAAACTAGAAGGAAGAGAGACCCAAGAATAATTACCTATGCGTTTAGTTTATGGTTAAACTATCATATTAATTCTGGGGCTTCTCAGCCTATCATGCAGCTTGAAGAAGTATTACTTCCGCAACAATTAATTGATGCTGAAATTTGAGTTTTTTTTGGGGGGAATTACACCTAGTTTTTTTTGGCCTTCTTTCTTTAACAGATCAAGGCTTCTGTTTGGGCGCTCGGCATCACTCGTGGCTTGAACTGGCCACTTTCGTTCGAGCAAAAGAGGCAGAAAGCTGGAGATTTAGATCTTCTTGATTGGCTTAGAGCCATGTTTGGGTTTCAGGCATGTCTTTTGCACTCGACCCAACAGGGGCGTGTAGTGGAGATTTTATGTATATTTGAATTCAATCCCATGTTTCTGTACAACTTGAAGAAATCATATTAATGCATTGTGGTTTATTTGAAAACAGAGGGACAATGTCGGGAATCAGAGGGAGCACTTAATTCTGCTTCTTGCTAACACTCATATACGGCTTCATCCAAAACCTGAACCACTCAATAAGGCACGTAGAGGCCTCTCAGTTATCAGAGAAGCCTGCCTTGTTTTTTGATTTTTTTTGGGGCTAATTTTTACTGGTCCCAGCTTCATGTTTTTGGTTTTCTTGTATTGGTATTGCAGCTTGATGATCGTGCTGTTGATGCAGTTATGAAAAGTCTCTTTAAGAATTATAAACAGTGGTGCAAATTTATGGGACGAAGAGATAGTTTACGGTGAGTAGTAGTAGTACTTCCCTGCATTATCGCCAATAACTTCTTTATTGATTAACTTTTGTTGTCAAGAACAAAAATCCAAAGTTTCTAACGACGAGAATGCACATTGATTTTTCAGACTCCCTCAAGGTTATCAGCAGGAGATACAACAAAGGAAGGCTGAAAAGCCCCAGAATTAATATGATAGTTTAATCATAAACTAAACGCATAGGTAATTATTCTTGGGTCTTTCTTCCTGAGTAACGCATAGGTAATTATTCTTGGGTCTTTCTTCCTGAGTTTTTGAGCCTTGGGAACTTAGCTATGATTCCATATGTGAGTTCTCTGTGTTTAGGAGCTAGAACTGAGAGAGTTTTGCATTTTCTTTTTACGTTGGAAAACGACCGAAACAGCACATGAACCCAAAGCATTGCTGTTATTTATAAGTTTCTTGATGAAGACCATTACGGGTTGTCTTATGTGAAGAAACGGATGAAGACCATTACGGGTTGTCTGATGAATCTGGGTGGCTGGAGTTTTCAGTAGCTATGCATGTGGACTTTGCAAGCAAGACATTTGAGGAGTTATGTATGCATATGGAGTTTTAATGAAACGGCGTCGTTTTGCAGTTGCTGCGGAAAAAATTTTCTGCAGCTACTGCAGATATGATATCCCCATATGTTATTTAATTTTCTTGGCCGGTGAGTATATGTCATTCAATTAATTAATAAGATATAATAATATGATGTGTGATAAAGTAAGACTTGGTACACTTTTAATATTATTTGATGTGCGGGGTTATATGTTGGTACCCCGGTTCTAATTATAAATTAAAGTTAACAAAGATAAAATACGGGAATATTCCTTAAAAATATAATTGAATTATCTAAATTTTAAATTGGGTCATTAAATTTAACAAATTATAAATCAGGTGGAAAGTCCTAAAATAGGGTTTTAGAATTCAATGGTTTTACCTGACTGCCCCTCATGTATTCTGCGTATCATCACTACCTTCCTCCCATCCTCCCCTGTCCGCCGATCACTTCACGCTCACCCTCTTCCTCCTTCGCCAGCCGTATTTGCTGCTCGTCCATTCTATCACCGTCTCCCTCTGCTCTCTCCCTCGGCTAATTATTCTCTCACACAGCTCTCATCTCCACTAATCCTTGAGCGTCTACTCCTCTTCTCTGTTACTTTGCTAGTGGCTCACCCCTGATTAGTATCCTTCTCTCTCTCCATTTTAGTGGACATTTTTCTTACTTGGATTTGTTGTTCCTGAACGTAAATTCTAGATATAATGATTTTTAGAACTGAATTGTTGGTTTCTGAATTCACATTTTGTGAATATAAATTCATGAATTATTGTTTCTCCTAGTGGATGGGCCGTAGTGGTAGATGAAGAATATTCATACAATGATTAATTTGGCAATCACATAGTTTGTTTTGGTCGCAATAGAGAGTAATAAGAAGTAAATTACTGGCATTTATACTGGATTCTCTAGTTCTAGACGCCTTTTTCTTGATATCTCTTGGTTTTTTCCCCTCATGATACTGGGTGCAGTTGTTTGTATTCTTTGATTCCTTGAGTTTCTTAGTTACATCTTCATATTTTTTCTGTTTTCCTGCTTAAGATGTCAGATTGGATGATATTGCCATAATGCTTTAGAATTGAGAACGAACTTTTGGCTGTCAAATTTGATGTTTCAAGACTCAAATAATTGTTGGGATTTAAAGCAATATTAGTTGCAATGCTTCTTAAAGATTCTCGTGCCTGTAATATTGAGGATGAGATGCCTCGTTGATGTTGCAGGGCGATTTGTATCCCGTGAATGATAGTGATTTACTGCACTGTTAGGTTTGAACGTATTCGATAATTTAAATTAATTTAAAGCACTCAATTTACAAGACAACATTAATATTATGGGGCAAGTTGGTCAAATACACCACATTTACAAATTCTAACTTGGGTCAATGACCCAATTAAAGATTTGTTAAATTTACCAACCTGATTTAGGATTTTCCTATTTTAGGTGGCTTTAATTGGGATTTTCCCATAAAATATTTTCCTATAATAAAGTACCTTATTATAATCACATAAAATAATGCTATTATCATATTTTTTTTTAAAAAGTAAATATTTTTTCGAATGCTCAGTGGAACAATATATGTGTACCAAGTCTTACTTTATCACACATCATATTATTATTATATCTTATTAATTAATTGAATAACATATACACAACAGTCATCAATCCATCATTTTTCCAATGGACTACTCATCACATGGTAATATACTAATATGTCAGGTCTCTTCAATAGGAAACAATACGGTAAAAATAAAATAATTATCAATATATGTATAAATTTTTATTTCAATTGATGAGTCTGTCATTATCTTTGTTTAATGTAAGTTGCACATTTGAACATTTAAGAATACATTTAAGGGAACAAGGGGACATTTGAACATCAATCTTATCACAAAAGCTAGGGAACAGGGAACATTTGAACATTTAAGAATGCACATGCGGATCAATTATTAAAAAAGTGTCCCAAATGTTTTTTTTAAAAAAAAAAAAAAAAAGGGTACTCATTCCGATCCTAAATATAAAACAAAGTTTGTAGAATCATTTATAGATACTAGTATAACCAATACATCACATGCTATCACCGCAAGCACTCCGTACTTGGTTGAATTAACCTTCCACCATGTCAATATATCAAAATCATCATATCAATAGGAATGTCTTCAGCAGCATTAGCTAAAAGGTATCTATCCAAACATTTTTAGTGATCACACCCACTTTGTTCTCCAAGACGATGCGTCGCAACACTATAGGAATCACTCACAAGTCACAACTCTATCTGCTTGTTGGAAAATCTGAAAAATCAAATTATTCCTTCTAGTTTTCAAAAGGATGTTTTTAGCTTTACCCATGATTGACTCGATAATACTATTTCTTTTCTTGGATCATAATCAAAATAGCAGTGTTGAGAAAATCATATCAATATATGCTAGTATTTTGAAATGTTTATTTTCGGGCAATTGTTACATGTCTCAACCAAGGCCTAAACTCAAGAACAATAAAAACAGAGTATCTTGTGATATCGAATGTTTGTGCTAGTGGAATTTAGGATAAAATCCCATGGGTTATGAATAATAAGAAGGTTGGAAAAGAAGAGGAAGAAGGAAGAAGGAAGAATGAATGTGTGTGGAGATAGAAGTCCCACATTGATTAGTTAGAGAGAGAAGTTGGAGGGTATATAAGCCTCAACTTTGCTCCTTCTAAATGGGCCCTTGGGCCAACCCATTTTTGTGGAAGGGTGAGGACTTAGGTGACCCTTGGTCCACCACACACCCGCACGCCGCCGTGGTTCGCGCGTGTATGAAATAAAAAATAATTTTTTATTAAATAATTTTTTGAATTTCCAATTTGACCCCCAACTTTTAATAATTATGTTTTTGCACCTCCAAGATTTTTTCCAACCATCGTCTACGTATTGCGATCTGTTCGGACTATTCGCTCCATTCTAGTGCGTTTGTTCATGCAACGCACCCGGTTTTGCCGCCAAGGGATGCCATGTCGCTTATGTTAATTCCGTTCTAGTGTGTAACTGTTCGCAGGATGCACCCGTTCACTGCAATAGTCGAACGTACATTGGGCCTGGATTTCTTCATAGTTTATTACCATATTCGGCAATTTTGTGAGTTCGTTTATAGCTTTTTCATATTATACTGACCTATTGTATGCTCTCTGTATGTACTATTTCAATAATACATATTCTTGTTATGCTATTTTGGTAGTATTTTTTGTTTATAGTATATTCAATTTCTACCTATGTAGTACATTTTCAATGACATGTGCTGGTTTGTTGCCTTCTAATTTCTTCGTGCTTTGAGAAAAAAGTCTTGCAAAAAAAAAAAAAGCATAATTCATAATTTCAAATCCCGTTTTATAAATTCAGACGATGTGTTAGATTTCTAATAGCTCAATTCAAAGTAACTACAAAACAATACTTACTTTTGTTAGTGATCTTTTCAAATAACTTTGTTTAATCACTAATGTCCATTAGCATCAGAATGCACTAAAAATGTTTGATTTAATGTCTTAATCTGATCAAGTAGCCTCTGTCTTAATAGAAATTTACAGACAAATAGACCTCTCTCAAGTGCGTGCTTGGTCCGACTTAAAACTTGCAGGGCATGCCCAACGTAACATGTTCGCAGAGCACACACATGTTCATAATAGTTTACCCTCTCAATACTCTATTCACTCATTGGTCCTAGAAACTGAATAGCTACATTTCACTCAGAGTCAATTCAAAGTCCAAATTTCACTAAAGAAATCGATCGATTACGCAAAGCAACCAAAAAAGAAATAAAAAAAGAAATAAAAAACAGACACAAGGATGAGAGGGAAATGGTACCAATGAGGAGAGGAGGAGAGGCACCTGGATCTGGCAGAGCCAAAGAGGATGGAGGACTGAGGTCGACTGTCGAGACTACTGTGAGTGTGAGTATGAGTGGGTAAGTATAGAGACGGAGATAGCGGAGTAGATGAGTAGCTAACCCAAGTGGAGTGGGTATATAACCACTTATAGGTTAGATGCCATAGTTATACACTATACATGATATTTAAAACAAAAAAAAAAAAAAAAAAAAAAAAAAACAAAAACATTATCGGGCTAGACTGTATCAGACCAAGGGGTTTGAGCTCTTGGCCTGATGTTCAGTCTGGAATGGTCTGCTTAAAGTGTCTCGAACCTTTTTTTTACTGTCTGACTGGGTTGGGTTGAGCTCCCCAAACCACTAGGTTTTTTGCTCATCCCTAGACCTCAGGTTGAGGCCAAACCGGTCCAGTCGGTCAATGATAAACCTTAATAGATTCTCCTCTTTTTCCTTGCTCTTATTCCTGGAAATGCTCTATATCACAATCAGACAGATTATTAGCATCATTAGAATCAAAGAAAAGCATTTGTCGAAGGTCTCTAGAGACTCTCCCTTGGACAAGTGGCGTGCTGTCTTTAAAGGGGAATTTATCCTCTTGAAAGACAACATGTCTAACCAATATGTCTTTGGTTTTCAGATTTAATAACAGGAAACCTTCCTACTGTGCTGGATATCCCAAAAATATGCAGGGAACAGATATGGACTGAAATTTATCTCTAACAGTTGTTAAGCTAGTAGGTCTGTAGCATGTGCAAAACATCCAAAAACAGGTAAATGAGAATAATCAGCAGAAGCACCAAAACCTTTCCATAAGGGGTTTTAAAATCCAAAATGTCTGAAGGTCCAACAAGTAAGATACCATTTCGATACACTCTCCCCAATATTTAATAGTAAGCCCAGATTGAAGTTGTGTTTTCTCTCAACCACCCCTTTTTTCCAGGGGTAAGTGCACAGCTGGTTTGATGAACAATTCCTTCAGACATAAGGAAAATTTTTAACCTCCTAATTAAGAAATTCTCTACCATTATTACTACGAATTTTCTTGACAGTGCTAGAAAATTGATTCATGATGTGAGCAATAAAAGATTTAAGATGCAGAAAAGTTTCACAAGTATGAACCCTTTTTTTTTTGCAATTGGAACAATCAGGTAGAGGACCACCTCTTCCCCTACCTAATCCGCAACCTGTTCCTCTGGCTGCCATCGCCACACCCTCACTGAGGTTGTCCTTCACATCATTGGTAATTGATTTCTGCACTTTGTCTTCAACAATCATGGCGAAGGCTTGATTTATTGTAGGTAATCGACTCATAAGGAGTATTTAGATTCGGGCTGCAATGTAATTCTCATTCAAGCCCATGAGAAACTATAGGAGTTTCTGTTGTTGTGTGCGCTCAGCATACACCTTTGTTATTTCGCATTTGCAAGAGGGAAGTGGGAGCAAAACTGACTACTCCTTCCACAACTCTTTCATTTTCCTGTAAATTCTTGTAGGGAGTGAACCATGAGCGCAATCTGTCATGATTTTGACGCCATGATTGATTGTGCCTCTTCTTTGATCGTCTTCTATATTGTTTGGAGAAGTTTGCCATTTCGTAAGAGCTAGGGTTAATCTCCTTCAAGACTCTGCTTTCATCGTTGAACCGGGTGACTTTCTTTGCCCGTTTTCTTCTTCGTATCAAGCCCACTGTGATAGACTTCTTCAATCAGTCCGCTGTGATGCCATGTTGGACGCAGCGGATAAAGGAAATCACTCAATATTATTGATTGAACTGAATGAATATCTACAACATTCCAATACCCAAAACCCAGTATATATATTATACATTCCTACCTCTGAAACGAATTGAGCTTCACAACAATCCAAAGATCCTAGGCCAAATACACAACATTAAACCTAATAAGTTCAACTAACTAATTCTTACAGATACTATTAAAATTGCAATCTTTCTCCAAAAGTTCTTGCATATGATTTGAAGGTATTCACGTCCAATCATGAGGACAATACCCCTTTACTGAAGCTTTAGAACAGTCTCAACTAACGCTTCTCTATAAGAGGCCTCCCTTCCAATTCCTTCGTACCAATTTGTATGCATATATAATGAGGTTTCGGAATTTAGGTGAGGAGAAATAAATACCCCTCAGCCTCTATCAGACATAAAGTAGGTTGTGGAGGGGTCATCTTGGCCTTTTTCTGTGAGAGCAATCTATTTGATAGTGTCTCATTCTGTTTCATTTCCCCCCCATGAAATACAAAGACATGACCAATAGTTATGTCTACGAAAATAAAAACCATTTTGACAAGCAAAATATCTACTTTGAATAAATCTTATAACCTCAATAATACGTTTTGTTTCAACAAAAATTTAACCCTTCAAGTATACATAGTAGTTTTGCAATAAGGGGTGTTCCGTGACAGGACAGGATCAGGACAGGATTGTCCCTTTTTTTTTTTTTTTTGGAGAGGAGATGTTTAACAATTACCTACTTGAGCGTCGCCTTTAGTGGGATAGGTTTGTTAGAGTGGACCTGAGCTTTGGTGGATTCATGATGCTTGAAAGGGAAAAGCATGGCCAAGCTTCTACTATCCTGCAACGGAGGTGCTCTGTCTCGGCACCCTAAAAGTGATGTTGCTGACGAAGAAGGAGGAAGACAGTGAGTAAGAGCAGCAAGTAGGACCGTACATTTGAGAAGGTTATGTAAAATATAAGATTAGTGTTTAATCAAACTTACTCTTTTGCTTTGAAACCACTGAGATCGATGAGGAGGGAGGCCACCGTAGATTGACGAGGAGGGTAGCGCCGAGACAGAACTGAAGCTAAGATCAACGACTCAGGGTAACTGTTAGAATATAAGGGAATTAATTGAATAGTTGGTTAAGACCCTCTATTTATAGACTAGGCCCTAACCAATTATTCAATTAATTCCCTTATATTCTAACAGTAACTTTTTGCATTATTTTTCGCCCAAGCATTTTACATCATAGTCATATCGACTTTTCATACCAAGGAGAAGGAAACCCCCACTAGTGCAAAAAAAGGCTTTAAGACCGCCTCATTTAAAGCGGACAATGGACACCGGTCTTAAAGGAATGACCGTGGCGATTCCGTAAATATAAAGAACTTCTTGCACCTTAGGACCAATTTTTCACCGCTCTTAAAATCATTATTGAGACCGACTAAAATACCACGGTCTTAAAAATTGAACCTGAAATTTCAATTACTTTCTAAATATATCTCATATAGCCGTACTTATATTTTCGCGGTAAAACATAATAAGGAAAAATTTAAATATAAAAAGACTAAAGTTTTAAGACCGAACTTATCAAGAAGACGGTCTTAAAAGTTTTCTTTCAAGACCGGACATATGATACTTGCGGTACGAAAAAGTTCATTAATATTAAGACCGGCGTTTTAAAAGGAACGGTCTTAAAGGTTAAACTTTTTAGATCGGACGTTTAATATGGCCAGGGATTAATGTAAATATTAAGACCGTCTCTTTTTCATCCGGTCTTAAAAATCCAAGCAAGTTATACATTTCTTCGCGAAAGCTTTTGTTACTCTGTGGAGAACCTCTGTTCACGTTAAAACCCTTCCTATTGCATTACCTCTCTTCCTCGCCCACGTACCATCAGCCCCTGTTACTCTCTCATTTGCTCGGCAATTCCTCTCTTCTGTCTCGAAAATGGACGGTGAAAACGAATCTATTCGTGTTCCGGCAACGCCGAGTTCACAGTGTGGCGGGTGTGAGTGAGAACGAACCCTCTTCATCTCACAATGAGGCTCGTAATCGCCCTGCACGCCGTGGTAGAAGAGGCACACGAATGATGGATGTGACCCTAAGTCGGACTTACGGGTCAAAGCTCGAGATTGAGTTTAATGCAAGGTTGGAACACCGTCGGTCCTAATAAAAGCAAATATAATAGTTTTGTCTACTGTCTAGCACGCAGCAAGGTTAGCATCTTGACGGATGAGTGGAAAAGTGTGGACTATAAGAATGTAAAGGATCCTATTTGGGAGACTATCGGGTTACATACATTTGTCCCGATCGTCGAAGTTGAAAGATAAGACATTGTCTTATTGTGCTGATCGGTGGAGGAAGTTTAAGACCTTTCTCGCTAACACGTATATTTTCTCCGATGTTCCGCCTGCCAAACATCCTTGGGAAGTTTACACATTTATTGATGAACGAATTTGGCGACAATTTGTTCTTCTGCGGACCACTCCTGAAGCTCTGTGAGTTTATATTTAGTTTTGTTTTCCCTTTTGTTTGCTTATTAACTTTGTGCGGATATGTGAATGTTATTGTGTTCATCTAATCCTGTTAGTTATATAATAGTTCGATGTGTGAATAGAAGTATACATTTCTGCCTTTGTCTATGCAAGTCGATATGTCACCCCCTGAAAAGGTAAATTACGATGAGAAGGTATTAATTGTGTAATGGTTTGTCTTGCAAAGGAGGAAATGAATAGTCTTAAAAGGGGGAAACTTTATATACTCAATTGTTACTATCTAATGGGACTGGCGATCCATTTGGATGCCTTAAAAAGGATCAAGTTTGTATTATTACGTAAGCCTTTGTCTATGCAAGTCGATATGTCAACCCCGAAAAGGTAAATTCGATGAGAAGGTATTAATTGTGTAATGGTTTGTCTTGCAAATGAGGAAATGAATAGTCTTAAAAGGGGGAAACTTTATATACCCAATTGTTACTATCTAATGGGATTTCGATCCCATTTGGATGCCTTAAAAAGGATCAAGTTTGTATATTACGTAAGCATAATTCTCTTTTGTTTCTTAACCTATCTATCTAGCTAGCACTACAAAACATAGCTCCAATTTCTTCTACAATTCTACATCTTCCTTAAATAAAATGTTGAAACTTGATGAAGTGAAGAATTTGACTATTTGTTTGATTGACGTTCATATGAAGCGAAGTTCTCTAATTTCGTTAGTGACGTGCATGGCTGGAATTCATAATTAATAGATGTTTTCAATCTGATTCACGAAAAGAAGGGAACAAGCACGGGAGATAGGTAGAAAGAATGATTGCCCTCATAGGGCTTCTCGTGCGGATATCAAAAGGCCGAAAAAGATTTGATGGCTGCCAAGCGGAAGAGATTGGATGATGAAGCGTAATCCAATCCTTACGTGATACATGCTCCTCCATCTCCAATACGTCGCGAGGAGTTGTGGTTGCATATTCGGCAAAAGCCAAGCGGCGCCTACACGAGTGAACAAACTCATCTAGTTCTTTGAAAGAATTGTAAGTATCGTTATTGTTATTTTTTAGTTACTAAACATGTTTCATTACTAAGCTTCTCGTTATACGTATCTTACGGGAAGATCTTAAAAAGAAAGAAGCGAGAGGGATCTTTTGTGTCGGACGGGAGGAATGATGTTCGACCGTTGCAACCGAAAACCGGATCACCGGGCGTGTAAGGGGGATTGGAGGACGGGTAGGCATAAAGCAAGTCTTTGGTACATCCAAACGCCATAGACAAAGTATGGTTACCGGGAGGAGATGGACCAGACGGCGGGCTGCTAATAAAGCTTCAATGACTGCAATGTTTCAATCCGAGATGAGCCGGATGAAGGAGGCGAGTCGGTGAGGCTGCTTTTGAGCAATCATCCGGAGACCAGTGTTCCCTTCACACACTCACTGCCGTAACCGTGCGGCCGAGCACTAGAGGAGCTGCATTGTTGGACGATCGAGCAACCTTGTGACCTTTATGTGGAGGATCCGATCATCATGATGGACGATTATTGGTTGCAAAAGGGACTATTCACAACTTGGGATCAGCTGTACACCACCAACAAATGCCGATGATGAAGTCGAGTGTCGGTTGAAAAGGTGATCATTGATGCACGGCTCCTCTCCAAGCGATGAGTGAAGCTTGTGAGTGATGTTAAGGGAACCTTCATCCCTTGGCCAGTGAAGCTTGTACATGTCTCTACTACTCCTGAAGCTTCAACCCCTCCTCCTCCAGTTCCATCCCCTCGTCAGGCTCCATCCCCTCCTCAAGCTCTATCCCCTCCTCAAGCTCTATCCCCTACTGCTAAGTTGGCTGCTGCCAGGGAAAAAATATCCGATCTTATAAAAGTGGATATTTTAAGGATAAATCGTGGCTTTGTCGATGAAGTAGTAGGTGTCCCTCATCCTATGCCCGTTCAAGTTGACACCGTTGATGTTGAGTCCCTTGCTTCCTCGACGG
This sequence comes from Acacia acuminata, assembly GCA_019022655.1. Lineage (NCBI taxonomy): Eukaryota > Viridiplantae > Streptophyta > Magnoliopsida > Fabales > Fabaceae > Acacia > Acacia acuminata. The sequence continues at coordinate 1,204,528 of JAFJYI010000036.1, forward strand.
GAGCTTCGATGCGGTTGTTAGAATTTTTATGAAGTAAGTATCTTCGTCTATGAGTATATCATTTAAATGCATCGTTTAGACATACATACATATATACTAATTCCCCGATCGATGTCATTATGGTAGGTTCTTGCATCATGAATTGGTTCAAAGGTGCGGGATCAACGATTTTGGATTCTTGTGCCTGTCTATTCAAGTCAAACATCCATGGAGGAGAGCAGGAGTACATATCAAAGAGGTTGTGTCAAGTGATCAGAAAGTTGTACTTTTTGCCATTCTTCCACGGTACATATCAAAAATCTTGTCCAATTCACTTAATTCTGCTACATATATATATCGAGTATAGTTTGCGATGTGAATTTTTAGCCGCCCTTTGGCGGTTGGTCGTCATGTGCATGGACGACCATAAAGTTATCTTCTTATGCTCCACTCACACTTTGAGCCATTGCCTTCGTTGGTGCGGACCATCAATGAGTAAGCATGTCATTTTGATTCTCTTGTCGACATCTCTTTGTGAATTTTAAGTGAATCATTAATAAATTTGTGATTTTGATGACGGTGCCATGAGGACCTTCCAAAGACTAGAAAAGAAAAGGCGTGCTACTCGGGACAAAGACCCCACATGGTACGGACCAGAGGTTGGTACAATATTTAATTTGTAGCACCTTTGCCTTGTGAACTTGGTCATTGAGCTATATATATGCTCTTATATATATTTCTTGTTCATTTTAGACCCGTCGGCAACCACGAGAGTCCAACTTATGTGGTCAGTACGTCATGAAACACATGTATGATATTACAAGGCGAGTGGATACTAAATTAACTGCAAAGGTAAATGTATTTGATGTTACATATTATGCAAGTTAATTCAGTTTACGGCTTACTTGTTACAAATGAAATATGCACGCAAGTTAATTCGGTTGCTATCTTTGATGTTACGAGATGTTTCAATGCAAAACTCCCTTTCGATGATGAAGCTGGAGCACATACGCAATGTGTTTTGTGAATATCTGTATGGTCTGATCTTAGAGTCAAAAAATGACAATAATTAATGTCCTAAATTCATTTGTAAGTATATTACGTAGCAACAATAATCGATCTTACGTAAATTTGTTTATTTTTTGAAAAATTCATTTGTAAATATACATAGGCAATGTAAAATTCAATAAATAAATTTAGTTAATTTTTTGAGCAAATTTCTTGTGTCCATTTTGGGTTTCTGAATGTATTATTGGATGGTGGATATAGCTATTTAATTTAGTGTTTGAAATCTGAGACTTTTAGGACCGTTCATTAACAGCATGTCCGGTCTTAAAGGTCCGCAAAAATCTATGTATGAGACTTTTAGGACAGTATATTGCTTTAGTGTCCGCTCCTAAAAGCTTAAAAAACCACATGTACTTTTAGGTCCGGACGTATTATAAAAGGTCGGTCTTAAAAGTCCCCCGCTTAACTTTTAGGACCGTATTTTTATATACAATCGGTCTTAAAAGTCCTTTGGTTAAAAGTCTGCTTAACTTTTAGGACCGTATGTTGTTATTTGTGCGATCTTAAAAGTCATTCACCTATAAATACCCCTTTTCGAGACAAATTAAATGGTTAGGGTTGAAGACAATAAGGGTTCGCGTTACGCTGCTCAAGCTAGGTCCTTCTTTATCATCGTTTTTACCTTTCCATGTGTAGAGGCAGCATTATCGGTGTCCCTTTTATTTTGTCTTTTGTCTTTTTGTCGGAAAAAGAAGGAAGATAATGAAAAGGACACTTTGTTTCTCACATGGGGAGGTAAAACCGACGTCAACGAAGGTCCAACCTTGAGAAGAATAGTCACTTTGTTTGTTCTTGTCCGAATAAGGTAAAAGCTCCTTTTTTTTTTATGTTCTTAACTGTATTCTGCGAATTTCTGTTGTTGGATTTACACGAGGACAATGTTTTGTTTGTTTCCTTTTTGTCGGAAAAAGAAAGACGATAATGAAAAGGACAAGAGGCAATCGGATATGGAAACCAAAGATGACAAAAATGGCAGTGTTTTTAGGACCGTCGATTTACTAACTAAAGTCTTCGTTCTTTTATTTTAGGTTTTTTAGTCTCGCCATTATCCGTCCTTCATAGTTGCCTTGTTTATTGCTTTCCAGGTTGAGATAAAGTACTAAACTCGCACGAGAACAAAATTTAAAAATATTTTTATTTACTAATTTTTACGCTGCCCTATAGGGGCGACGATCACAAAAAAAAAAAAAGCAAAATAAAAAAAAACTAATCCCTCTCGTAGTCGAAAAGGGAGGGGGCGTCGGAGTCGTCGGAGTCGTCGGAGTTGTCGGAGTCGTCGGAGTCGTCTTCAGCGGGATCGTAGTTCACGTCATTGGCGTGGAGTACCATGTTCAGCTTGTTGTTCATGGTATGAGCAAGCTGAACCAATTGGCCCAAACGTCGATCGATTTGATCGACGCGGGCCACTGATGGATCGCACCAACCGCTTCACGTCGGATTTGGAGGAGGCGGTGGCGGAGGGGGCTGAGGTTGAAGAGGAGGAGGAGGAAACGGAGGACTGGGGGAGCAGCCATTACGGTGGGGGCTGAGGTTGAAGAGGAGGAGGATGAAACGGAGGACCCGGGGGAGAAGAATGTGAAGAAAGTACGGTAACAACGGGTTTAAATAGAGAACCCATCTGAACAATGTGAAACGCAGAAAGCTTTAACGAGGAGACGCATTGTTCATCGAATACGAGGAGACGCCTAGTTGGGAAGTTTATCCGGAAGCCGAAGAGACTCTGCATCATTCATTTGAACAGTGTGTAAGTACCGGGTAAATGATAAAAGGTCGGTCTTAAAGGTAAGACTTTTAGGACCGGACTTATTATAAAAGATCGGTCTTAAAAAATTAAATAATAGAATTTTATACCGCATACCTATAAGTACCGGGTTAATGATAAAAGGTCGGTCTTAAAATAAAATGAATTGGAAAAATATTAAATAATGGAATTTTATACCGCGTACCTATAACTCCTTATTAATTCCTCACTACCTCGTAACTCCAAACTACGTACGTGGCTATCGAGAACAGCTCTCTGCCTCTATTAATTAACTCCTCATACCTCTCCGCCCCTATTTGCTCAAACCATGGTTAGATTCAAGAGAACCGCTCGTAGGGGTGCTCTTAGTCGTGATGCTCGTGCCTTCCGTCGATCGTTATACGGTGCGCCTCCTCCATCGAGAGTCCGTCCTATTGTGACAGAAGAGTCTCGGGTCGTTGGACCCATTGTTATTTCTTCGGATGATGAAGAGGTTCCCGCTCCCCCTCTCCAACCTCTTGGCCCCACCGCGACTACTACGACCCCTCTCCTCTTTCCTCTAATGAAGCATTGTGGCCGATTCGAGTAAGACGAAACTTGCCGATCTTCGGCGGGAAATTAATGTTGTTCACGCCGAAATCGCCAAGGCTTTGGAGAATAATAAGCTTTAGGAGATGTTTAGTCGATTCTTGTTTTTGATAATTTTCTGCTTGCTTTTTTTTTTGTATTTTTTTCTTGTGTACGTGCATATGCAAGTAATATATGTAATTAAAGAAACTCCAGTTTTCCTTTAATTTTTATTCATTCAGTTGCTGCGCTCGCCAAATCCTTTATTAGAAATCCCAAAAAGAATTTTAGGACCGGAGTATTATAAAACGGCGGTCTTAAAAAGTATATATATAGAACCGTTTCCTTTTAATAACCGGTTTAATTGTCTCAATTTAGGTCCAGAGGATTATAAAACTCCGGTCTTAATAAAATCCCAAATATAAAACATGTCTCGCTCTCCGTCGCCGGAATATTAAATTTCCCTCTGCGAACTTCTCTTGTCGCGCCTAAAGTGTTACTCGGGTTACGTCGCCACTTCGTCATTTGGTTCACGTTGCTCTCTCGACAATCACTTTCGGTTCCTTAGCTAAACGTCTATAGACCAAGCTGTAAGAGGTGTTTCGGTTATATAACTTTATGATTTTCCTGCTCATCGTTCGGGTTTTTCTGGGTTGAGCGAAATCGATCAAATGTTCTTGTGGGTTTCGTGTTGTTAATGGATATTGTATTTTGAAGATTATAATTGCATTTTAGACCTACCCAAGTGACCAATAAATGTTTTTAGGGTACTCTTTCTGTACGCAACATCAACGTTCGTGGCGGGAGAAGAAAGACTAAGCAAACGCATTTGAATTTATATGATACGGTGAGTCCACAAGACCTTCACGCGATGCATTTAATTTCCTCGTCATGCATTTATTTTGGTTCTTGGATTGTCTGCGATACATTTATGACCAAAAGTGATTCTTAGTTCTGCATTTAATGAGCAAGTTTATCCGAAAAAAAAAGGAAAAAAAAGACATAACCGACATTTGAGCATATATATGTATGTTAAATCTTTCCGTCTATATATATAGGAATTCTACTATGGATCACAGTTGGATAAATGCTAAACGGACGAGTGTTGAATATCAGAATGGGGTGAGAGACTTTATAAAATTTGCTAAACAAAATGCCCATGCGAGGGTGGGAAGTTTTATTGCCCTTGTGTAAAATGTTTGAATGAGAGGCGACTAAGTCCGAAGTTATACACACACATTTAATTTGTGAAGGAATTTGTAAGACTTATACGGTATGGGTATGGCATGGTGAAAAAATACCAAGTGGGTCTCAACATAGGGAAGTGGCCTTTGATGATAATGACACGGATATGGATGATCACATAGAGGACATTATCCGTGATGTAGGAGAAGAGGCTTTTCATCAATCACATGCATATGGTAATATGTGCGGTGATGCGAGAGACCCTCTATACCGTGGGTGTAAAAAATACCAATTGTTGAATGCTTTGTATTGAAATTGGTAAGCTTGAAGGCACGTCATAGATGGAGCGACAAGAGTTTTTCGAAATGCTTGAGGCTTTTAAGGACATGCTTCCGGATGATAATGTGTTGCCGCATCGATACTATGATGCTAAGAAAATACTTTGTCCACGGGGATGGAGTACAAAAAGATCCATGCATGCCCGAATGATTGCGTGTTGTATAGAAAAGAGTTTGAAGAGGAGCGAGTTGTCCGAAATGTGAAACCCCAAGGTACAAGTCAAATAAGGGGCCTCGCAAAAGTGTTGTGGTATCTTCCAATCATACCAAGGTTCAAGCGGTTGTTTGCGAATGAAAATGATGCAAAAAATTTGAGGTGGCATGCGAGATGAGAGGATTTCGATGGAAAGCTTCGACATCCGGCCGATTCTTCTCAATGGAAGAAAATCGATCAATTATTTCCGAACTTCGGCGAAGAACCTAGGAACCTTAGACTTGCCCTTAGCACGGATGGCATGAATCCATATGGAAGCCTTAGCAAGCATACATAGTTCATGGCTGTACTGCGATTATTTACAACTTATCTCCAATGTTATGCATGAAACGAAAGTACATCATCTTTGTCTATGTTGATTTCGGGACCGAAACAACCGGAAATGACATTGATGTTTACCTTTAGCCCTTGATCGAAGACTTGAAGGAGTTGTGGGCGAGAAGGTGTTGATGTTTTTGACTCTTTCAAGAAGGAGGTGTTTAAAATGCGAGCCATGATATTTTGTACTATAAACGACTTTGACATATGGGAACTTGTCGAGGTATAGTGTAAAAGGCCATAAAGCATGTCCGGTTTGTGAAGAAGGCACACGCTACCATCAACTTTAACATGGAAGAAAGACGGTTTACCTTGGACATAGGAGATTTCTTAGACGGGGCCACCCATATCGTCGATTGAAGAAAGCCTTTTTGGTGGCCAAGAGTATGAAGATGCTCCGGTGGCATTGACGGGGAGCAAGTTTATGAAAAGGTGAAAAATATCAATGTCGTATTCGGTAAGACTGCAAAGTGTAGAAAAGAAACAAATATATGGAAAAAGAGATCTGTATTCTTCGATCTTCCATATTGGCGCAATCTTGATGTGAGACACGAGTATTGATGTCATGCATGTGGAGAAAAACGTATGTGATAGTATTGTCGGCACGCTTCTCAACATACAAGGTAGTTCCAAGGATGGTGTGAAGGCAAGATTGGATCGATAGCAATGGGAATACGCGAAGAGTTACATCCAAGGCCAGATGGGAAGAGAACTTATTGTCCCCGGCTTCTCATACTTTGTCTAAGGATGAGAAACGAAGTTTTTGTGAGTGTTTACATGGCACAAAAGTTCCCACGGGGTATTCTTCAAATTTGAAGAGGCTTGTATCGATGAAGGACTTGAAATTAGTAGGCCAAAAGTCTCATGATTGTCATGTCTTAATGCAACATGACTACTCCCAATAGCTATTCGAGGCATCGCCGAATATGATCTTCGGGTCGTTTTGACTAGACTTTGTGTTTTCTTCAATGCGCTTTGTGGTAAAGTTTTTGAGATTGAAAAGTTGGATGAATTGGAGAATGAAGGATATCTTATCTTGTGACACCTTGAGAAGCTTTTTGTTCCTACATTTTTTGACATCATGGTTCATCTAATTGTTCATCTAGTGAGGAGATAAAGATGTGCGGCCCTATCCATTTACGGTGGATGTACCCAATTGAAAGATCTATGAAATTCCTAAAAGGGTACGTGAAGAACGCATACCGCCGGAAGCATCGATTGTTCGAAATATGTTTCGAAGAAGCCATGGAATTTTGTCAAGATTATTTGGCCAAAGTAAGACATATTGGGCTTCCAAAACGTCGCATGCATCGATGGGGGTAGACGAGGGCTTCCGTAAAGAGTGTGGATCGATGAATTGTCACTAGTCCACTTGTACATCTTGAATAACGTCGATGAAGTTCAAGCAAAGCATAGCTGCACATAAAGCAGTTGTAAGGAAAGAAAATCATCGAATGGTGAACAAAGGTTGATTAGGGAGCATAAAGAACTTTTGCAAACCGGTTCAAACAAAAGGTCGAGGGAGAGGAATGTGTTTCGATACAATCAAATGGTTAGCGAGGTGGTCCCGAGGTTGATGTCATAAGTTGGAATTCGTATGTGATCAATGGTTATACATTTTACACGAAGTCCCTAGATGATACGAGCACATTCCGAACGGTGGTGTTATGTTAGAGGCTGAATCTATGCACTTCTCCGGTTCGAAAGACAAGAGCCCTTTATTGGCAAGTCATGCCATATTATGGGGTTATTGAAGAGATTTGGGAGGTGGACTATGTGAAAATTAGATTTCCCATTTTCAAATGCAAGTGGGTTAATGTCAATAATGGTGTTCGGATCGATCGGCTAGGATTTACATTAGTCGATGTCAATGGTAGAAGTTTTGGAGATGAACCTTTTATTATGGCAGACCAGGCAAAACAAGTGTTCTATATCACCGATCAAGAAAATAAAATGTGGTGTAGCTCTCCAAGGAAAGAGGGTCATTGATATTGATGAGGAAATGAATTCAAATTATGGTATTCCCGAGAGTACTCCTTTTTCAAGGGGTCTCTAGGACATGAACGAAGAAGATGAAGCGGATAATGAACTCGGCATAAGAAGTGATCATCAAGAAGGGATATGGGAAGATATCACTTTATAAAAGAGTCAATTCATAAGGTAATATTCATATGCAGATTTCTTTGAAGACTTTAAGGCTTTAACTATATATATTATATTCCTTCTATCTATGTTCATAGTTAATGTCACCGACTATGAATTTTGTTCTTGTTTTATTTTTTGTGGCGGGATCCGATCCAAAGGGGCATGTTATATAAGAGGATGTTACGTTGTTGGGTGGGGGAATCGAGATGAAGGCATGGTGAATATTATTTTGGGCGCATGTATGTTGTACTTGTAATTTATTGTATTTGTAAGTAAGTTATCTTATTGTATGAATTATATTAATTTAGGTGTTGTAGTCATAGTAATCATTAATTAAGAGGCCAAATAGCTCATGGTGAATAATATTTGTATTCTTTTTCCAATTCAATTTATTCAAATAATTGTTCATAGCTTGTAGCTTAAAGTATCGAATTTTATGTCTTTGGATTGGGTGGTGGATTTGTGTATATATATAATCGGGGAAGAACAGCAGGGAAAAATTCGGGAAAATTTAGACCGAAAATAATAAGACGATCTTAAATGTTCACTTGTTAAGACCGGATGTAATTATATGACCGGTCTTAAAGGTCGGACGACTTTTGATTTTTGATATTTTAAGATGGTCTTTTAAGACCGGTATATTTAGACGTCCGGTCTTAAATCAAAATATTTAAGACCGGATGTTTTTATCATCCACTCTTGAAAGTCAGTCCTTTAAGACCGTGTGTAATTAGTCGTGTGGTCTTAGAAGCCGCTATTTTTCAAACCGTATGTGTCTTGTCCGGTCTTATAATTACGATCTTTTAAGAGCGACCTATTTTTTGGCCGGTCTTAAAAGTTGAGCATTAGGATCGAACAAAAAATATTTCGGCTTCATTTAGTACAACTTTTTAAGACCCAAGTTTTTAAATGTTCGGTCTTAAAAGAGTTTCTTTAAGACCGGTTCGAGTCCGGTCTTAAATGGTAGACTTTTAATACCGGCTGGAACAAGACCGGTCGCATATCCGGTCTTACGACCCCTCTTTTGTCCGGTCTTAAAAGCCTTTTTTGCACTAGTGCCCCCTCCCCTCAAACCAAACCGGAGAGGATTCTCTCATTATCAGCTCCCTCATCATCTCTTACGTCAGATCCCGACCATCAAAATCTGGATCTAAGGGCCGGAACATTTTTTCTATAAACCGGCGCAGTTTTTTTAAAAAAAGTTACCGCGCGCGGTTTTTAAAAAAAATGTTCTGGGTCCTTAGATCCAGATTTCGACGGTCAGGATGGAGAGATGATGAGGGTTGGGTAGAGAGGTGATAAGGAGAGAAGCCGGATCCCAAACCAAACACACCCTTAGAGTTAGGGGCTTAGGGGAGAGAGAATTTACCCTGCGTAATTATTATATCGTAAAAAAATATATATATAATAATGAATACAAATTAAATAAGTTGCATTTGTAAATGTTCTACTCTTCATGAACAAGTGGAATCTTCGTATAAACAACACATTGATTTTTGGCGATCGGAGCTCAAGCTAGAGCCGAGAAATTGAGCCAAGCTCGTCGAATTAGTGGGCCCGTTTAAGCCTTAGCCCTTCAATGACTGGGTTTGTAAATTGGAGATTCTAAATAAAGTTGTCCCTAGGCTCTATGGGTCGACTCTATAAGGTCGAAGGCTTAAAATGCTAGGCCCTTTAATTTTTTTTCATTACACTAAGAGTATTTAAGGTAAAGGAAGTGGAAACCTAAAAATTAAATTACCATTTTCCTTTTCCTCTTTGACTCTCTTATCAAGCTATTGCTCTCTTATCATCGGTGTCTCAACTCTCAACCTCTATCTCTCACTCACTCGTACTCACTCATGATTCACAAATCACTAGTATCACGACTCATGCTTCAAAGGTGAGGCCGGTGACCGTGAAGGCATGGCCAACAAACTATTCCAATTAGCTTTCATAGATGACAATGATGGTCATTATACTCATTTGCTTAGTGCCTTAGTGGTAAGCTTCTTATATTTTATGTGAGTTATTTGTGGACAATAGTTTGTTTTTGATTATGAATTAGTGACTATGTGTTTATTCATTGCATGATGTGTGTCATTTGGATATTAAAGTTGTTAATATTTATTTGATAAATTAAAACTTTAATTGTTGTAATTTACTAATTATATTTTTTTTAGAGAAAAATGGAGGAAAAATAGTTAAAATTGTGAATAATAACTTCTAGCCTTGGCCCTTTAAGGGACTTTTTTGACCCTAGTAGGGTCGGGTTGGCCCTAATTCTCAGCTCTAGCTCCAACCAGTTTGCGCCATAGTTTCAATGGCCAATCGGCAAAGGCCGCTTTGACCTTCCAGCAGCTGGTCTCTAGAGCTTTGACGACAATCAAACCTTTTTAAAAAAAACATAAAATAATGGACATTATTGTCTTTTTACCTACAAAACCTTTTTTCATTTTGGTTATTGGTCTAGTAATAAAATTTCAAAAATGTTTTAATATTTGATTGAAAAAAAATTGATGATGTTTGTTAGTAAGTATAATTAACGCGGCAATTGATCAATTACAACATTTATTGCGAGTTATGACAGATGTTGGTAATTGATCATGACATCTGTTCCTTCATGATAAACACGAAAATTACTGCTTTTTGTTATTGACACTACTACACCCACACGTGGTGCTTATAATTAGATGCTTAGTTATATGCTTATACCTCTAATTAGAGGTATAAGTAATTTTTTAAATTTTTTTAAAATTTTTTATATATTGTATTTAGTTAGATTTAAATCATATGCTTTTTTACGAGATGTTTTTTGCCGTATCTCAAATTAATTAATTTTCATAATACTGGTGTTATAGACAAATACAGAACTGGAAATTAATTAATTTGAGATATTGGGTGCAAAAAACATCTCAAAAAGCAGCATATGATTTAAATCTAACTAAATACAATATATAAAAAAATTAAAAAAAATTAAAAAAATTACTTATACCTCTAATTAGAGGTATAAGCACATAACTAAGCACCTAATTATAAACACCACATGTGGACCCATATGCAGACGCAAAAAATGCAAATTTATCTTTTATGCCCATTTTAACCCAACCCAATTACGTCACCTATATGAGATATTTTATTTATTATAATATATTAATTAGATGGATAATTAAAGTATCCAGAATATAGCCCGTAAGTCAGATCAGATCCACCAACTTGAGGATTAGGGTAACTTATTGACTGGCTATTAATGTGATATTTCTGATGATGATGGAATAACAAAGTTTGAGTTTACGACCCATTAATACACAAGCAATAGGAACACCTAGACTACTCTTTGATCCTTGATTGGCAACAACTCTTAATTTAGTTATCATCGTTGTGTCTCACAGCCAGTCAAAAACAGACTTGACAATTGTCTTTTGTCTTTACTTTCTTTTGTAGCTCTCTTTCATCAGGCTTTGTGAGTTCTCTCATGATCAAAGCTTAACAATAACGAGAGATAATTCTTATAAGTCTTCTGCTATTGATCTAGAAATATAATTTATGATTTATTTTGTATTCCACAAATTTTTTCTATAATCTATATATAGAGTGCAAATCTCTTTGTCTCTTCCTTGAGATATTAATCATTCTTTAAAATCAAAGGAGTAGCCCTAACAGCTTTAGGTAATAAGTAGAAATTTGACCCATAACTTCCTATTGACAAAGAAACTAACATGCCACTAGGCAATAAGGTCATTTACTGAGGCTTTAATCATTAATTGCCTCTAGACAAAGATTAGCATGAAGTCTATCTTTGGATGCACATGAAGGGAAGGTAAGGCCCTTGGGGTTTTTCTTCTGAGTACAACTTATTGCTTGCAATATCAACAATTTTGTTGAAAAGATTTTTGAAAATTGGTTGAGGAGGCTAATATCTCTTTGGTCATCTTTATAACATAGCTAAATATTACTCCCTCCGGTCTTAATTATAGGAGCAAATTTTAGAGTTGGTTTTGGTCCTAATTATAAGAGCAAGTTTTAACTTTTGTCAATTTTTTCCTATAATACCCCTATTTATACTTTCTCAATAATAATTAAAAATAATAATAATTTAATAATACACCTACATATTTTATAAAGTAAATAATGTTTGCAACTCATTAATGTCATATACACCTAAATTATACTTTTTTATATAAAATAATTTTGAAAAATTTTTGTCATATCACCCGTACTAATACTTCTTCCACAATAATTAATTTAACAACACGCTTTATATTCTATCAAGTGAAAGATGGTGAGCCTAGAAGCAAAATGTACAACGAAGGTCGAAATTAAAAAGTATTTTAAAGATTAAATAAATGTCATTCTAATTAAAAAGAATTTCAGGTTTAATATTAAAATCATCACGGTAAGACCAACACGTGAGGCATATAACTCCACTCATTTGGCGGAGGCACACTTGTTTTTATGGGGTCAAGTGAACCCATAAAAAATTTAAAATATATATAAAAAGTATAGGACTTTTAGTTCAACTTATGTGATTAGAGTAGTTGGTTAGGATTTTTTATAACCATTTCAAGGTCCTCGATTCGAACCTTCCATCTTCATTTTATCCTTTTTTTTTTCCCCAATTTCATCGTCTCGCTCTCGTCATTTTGTCCTTTCTTCCCCCCAATTTCATCGTCTCGCTCTCGTCTCCGTTCTCTCTCGCCTCGCTCTCCATCGATCTCTCCATTCTCTCACTCTCCGTTCTCGTCTCGCAAATCGTCCACCGTCGGTCTCGTCGCTCTCGTCCCCCTCTCAACGGTAATTTTCCAGATCCCCTTTCTCAATCGATTCGAATTTAGGTCCGTTCTCTCGCCTCGCTCTCCATCGATCTCTCCATTCTCTCACTCTCCGTTCTCGTCTGCAAATCGTCCACCGTCGGTCTCCGTCGCTCTCGTCCCCCCTCTCAACGGTAATTTTCCAGATCCCCCTTCTCAATCGATTCTGAATTTAGGTCTTAGGATGAATTTGTTGCTGATTTGGGAATGAAATTATTTTTGCATTTATGGCTTCTTGATTCTGTTTTTCTGAGTTCAATTGCTGATTTGTGGTTGAGTTGCTTTGGATTTGGGCTCAATCGATTCTGTTTGCTCTTTAATAACTAAATCTGGGTATCTGGGTATCGTTTTGTTGTCGAGGCGATGAATGCGGCGTGAATGCTAAAGTAGTTGAGATTATTTAGTACTAAGAAGTACATGAATGATGGATTTCCGAGGTTGAAGAAAATCTGTTTCTTTGCCAAGTGACGCGGGGGTATGAATATATATGATGATGCATTCTTCGTTTTGTTCTGGTCTTCTGAGCCATGTTTCTCAAGCTGTTGCTAGTTTCTTTGCTTCACATGTCTAATAAATAATAATGTAGTCTAAACAATATGAACTTGGTTTCTCACATAATTACATGGAGAAATTTGCAAGGCTCTTTCTACAATGTATTGCAAAGTATCATCAATTTTTCCATCCTTAGAAGCGACTAGACCTAGACAAAGCCGGCATTGAGGCTTTATGTTCATTGCATGTAGCCCTAGAGAAGGCCAAGAATGTTCTTCAAGACCTTTGCTCGAGTGTAGCAAACTTTACTTGGTATGAGTTCATTGCCTTATTTCTTACCCTGTCTCTGAGAATAGAAAGTGGATTTCAATCTTAATCCACAGCATAGGTTCTCAATTGTTGGTTGATGAAGTCACTTTTTCTGAAATGCATTACTTTATTTATGCAGGCTATAACTGCGGATGTTGTTCTTCTAAAATTCGAGAAGGCTAAATCTGCTATTAAAGATGGCCTTAGGCAGTTGGAAGATATTGTCCCGCAATCTGTTGCATGTCAATGTCAGGTACCTGAACAATATGTCTTTATAGTGTGCTTTTGTTATTTGAAAGTGGCATACTGATGTGAGAAAAAGTTGAGGTAGATCATCCTTTCTTATTTGCAATTTATCGGATTTGTGTTTACTTGATGCTGACAGTGTAGATGTTGCCTATTATATCTTTGGATTTGAAAGTGGCATACTGATGTTACTCAATTGACTATTGATTATTATTTTTCTATGTTAAATTGAAGTTTTCTTTTCTTTTCTTGTCTATATTCAATTTGATTTTTAATACATTTAAAACTTTCCTTGAAAAATTTTTTTCGGGGCAGCACCCCAAATCCCTCACTAATTGTGCACCCACAAATATAAAATCCTGGCTCCGCCACTGACTCCACTCACAATGAATTGAAGTCGGTGCACGCGATATATGGCCTTGCGCGCCTTTTGGAATATCATTATCAAAATATTAAAGGTATTTTAGGAAAATACACATAATTAACTAATTTAACTTCTTTCCTTAATCCATCCAAATTTGGTAAATAGCTCCTATAATTAGGATCGGAGGGAGTATATAGATTACCGAGAGGAGAGTTGGGAGAAGACATTGGTCCTTCTAGCCTTTGTAATAGTCGAGCCGTTATAAATACTAGCAATATGTATTGTGGGGAGACCAAATTTTCTAGATCATTAATTAATGAAAAATTGGACATCCATTGAAAGTTTTATTGGTGAGAATGATTTATTTTTTTTTTTTTACCCACATGAGAATGACCTAAATGACTACATTAGAGTACTCAACTCTGACTGTGTACCAAAATTTATTAGGCCTTTCTAACGAATAAAAATTTTAATGGGGACTTTTCCCCTAAAATTCTTTTTATTTTATTCTATTGTTTATTGAGACAATGATATAAAAAAAATTTTGAAATTGAAAAATTCTAAATTAAATGTTTCTCATAAAATGAGTAGTGAATTACTTATCAAATCTCATTATTACCATATTAATTCTTGGTAACAAATTTGATTTGGAATTTTGTAATTTCAAAATCCTTTTTCTGCTATGATCCCTTGTTTATTCATTATAATATATAAATATATATTCGTTAGTGTTAGAAAATGAGCTAAATTAAACAGGATGAAACCTGCCACCTCCTCTGTTCTTTGTATTCTGTGCAAGTGTGCATCAAACAAACCCACAAAGATTGAGATTTTCTGATTCCAAAATTCATCTTTTCAATTCATGTTTTACAATCTAAACTGGTTGTTACCTCTATTCATATTAGAAAACGTTTTTGCTTTTGCAAAAATCATTATAAAAAACAAGATTAGAAGGAAACAAATCAACATTTTTTTTCTTTTGAATTAAACTTTGAACAAGAAAAAAAAAAGATGCATGAATTACTTTGTACATTCTATGTAATTTGAAATTAGTAATCTAAGCCTAGGAAGTGGAAAGTTAAAATTCATATTTACAACTACAAAGAGGGTGTTTTAATGCTTCTCTGAAACTATACATCTAATTTTCACCTAAAATATCAATCATCATTATCATCCATCCCATGATCCATATCCTCTCCCATGTTCATATTTGAATGCTCAATTAGTCTTACCAGTGAGAGAACCACTTCCGACATTTGTGGTCGAAATTTCGGCTCAGGCTATTAGAAACAAGAAGAAAACATATGTATGTGTTAGCATTATTAGACCTTAATGCAATCATAATCATGTCCTAACAATGTTATTGTGCCAATATGAAACTACTATTAAAGGATAAAAACGGATTAGATGCAGGTCCTGTAAGACTAATTCTAAATTAAAGCCTAATAAGCATATAGAATATCCTACAACATGGGAAACTGAAAAAGCAATTTCTGACTGGGTGGTCGTAACAATGATGCTAACGGAGGAAAAGTGTCACCAGTCAGGGAACCTCAGAGCAGTTTTCTTGTATGGATCCATCCAAGTTAGTCTATCTTCTAATTGATAACCACCAATGAAAGTTACAAATGACTAAATAGACTGAGCATAAACTCTAAGTTGAACTGGACCTAAACTGACTAACAGGCTACACTCATAATATTTTAATTAAAACAATATAATATAATATAAAGTTTGACTCACCCGAACACAAAAAGCAATGATGTCAGCAAGCATTGAGAGTGATTTAGGAGGGTAAAGTCCTCGCAAGGAAGGGTCCACCATGTTTGACAATGAAACAATGTCATGAAGCTGAGGGGTGGCCCAAAGAACGAGAAATTGTTCTGATATTGGCTTTGACCTGAAGATTCATGAAAAAGAAGGAAGCAACAAAGCATTTTCACATGTGACATGGAGGTATTGCATGGACTGTAACAGCCCAAAAAAAAGGAATCATATGTAAGTAGGTACCTGTCCAAAGGCTTTCGACCTGTTAACAGCTCCAGCATGACTACCCCAAAGCTGTACACATCACTCTTCAGGGTATAAGCTTCAGGCATTGAACACTCGGGTGCTTTATATCCTGCCCCAAGATTTTGGCTAGTGCGCTGGGAAGAAACAAAGATTTATAATGAATAGGAAAGTTTTAATCAGGACATAGAAGTACAATGCTTTCCAGATATGAACGACAGACTGTCACAAGATAAAAGGGCGATCCAAGAAAGTGGTGTACACCAGCCCAGTGTCGCCTGACCAAATCAAGTAATGAAATGGACGTTCAATTGCTTTTGCAAGTAAATCCATGTGCCCCTCCAAAAGGAATTAAAAACGATTTAAATCTTTTCTTTTTCTTTTGTTTTTTTGTTGTTGTTGTGGTGAAATAATGAAAGCATTATAAATATGAGCAGCACTTCATTACCAAAACAGATAACCTATAGCCTTGAAGTACCTATTAAAGCAGGTGATATTTCCAGAATAGTAAAAATGATGGATCCATAAAATTGTGGGTTTTGGACTAAGAAATCATGTATGGAAGGGAGAAAGAGAGGTGGTAGAAGCCTTACCAAGAAGGGAACGCTAGTTTGTTTTTCCTAGTCAACTATCAAAAAAGCAGCCTTATCAAGAGTTGACACATGACATAAAATACAACCGCTTCAGTATTTCCACAGAGCTCAAATAAAGAGCATCAATTATAACCAGCACTTGCAAAAAACTCATCACTATTTCACTTTAAGGGTAGTTTATCTGTTATAACCAATTCCAGTCACTATCCGGAATGAGTTCTATTGATGGAATTCAATTCCAAATTCAGAATTTGAACATGAAAAATAATCTAGAGTGCAAGTCTAATTTTCAGCTACATGCAGCAGATAAGATGAAAGCGAACATACGCATAGCTAATCAAGAGGCCAGACTCTCCCAACCATTGCTCCTAATTACTTGCCCTTCTTTTAGCCCTACCACGACCCACAATATCTCATGATGCCTCTCTCTCTCTCTCTCTCACCCTCATATCTGACAGCCATGATTTAGTGACAAGCCTGGCCCATTGGTTAGGGATTCATCGCCTATGGATTTCATTGTAAGGATAACCAAATCAGACGAGTCATCCTAGTGGTAGTAGACCTTTTGAGCAAAGCAGTCCATTTCAAGGCCTTACAACACCACTTCATAGCTGTGGAAGTGGCACAAGCCTTCATGAACAATGAGGTCTAGCTCCACGAATTCCCCAAACCAAAGTGACAGAAGTCTTGGAAGGAGCTCATCAAGTTGCATGAGAAAATATTACTCTACTCAGCTTACCATCTCCAAACTGCTGATCAAATTAAATGGTGCTCAATAGATGAATGGAGTTCAACCTAAAGTGTTTGACAGGAGAACATCCAAGTCAACGGCTCAAGTTGATTCCGCTTGCTAAATGTTGGTACAATACACCCACCATTCTGTAATTGGTAAGATTCCTTCGTAAGTCGTATATGGAAATGCACCACCGGTGTATTTGCCTATCTAGAAGTAGATTCAGCCAATGACCTAGTGGACAGGAGTCTAAAAGAGAGGCAACAATTGACTAGCTTAAGCATCACCTACAAAAAACACAAACCACATGGCCCAAAATGCTAACAGAAGGAGAACGTAGAGAGAACTCATGGAGTCATGGCAGAGGAATCTAGTTTATGAACTTCATCCCCTTAAGAAGAAACACCCTCAACAATTTTTCATTTGAGAAACTAGTTACAAGATAAAAGTGACCCTATAAGATGACTCAAAGGATGAGGAAGGTAGCCTACAAGATACAATGACTAGAACTAGTGTCTATCCAGTGTCTAGTAGTTAGATATTATGTTAGTCATATTTAGTGCCTAACTAACTTTCACAATCCCTCTATTAGCCCTACCATCATAAATACTAGGTAGCTAGTCTCATTCCTTGATCTGAGCCTATTTTTAAAAACCCGTTGGATACTGCATTTTGCATTTCTAAAGACACTCATATTAATTGTCAGAATATTGTTTCAACCAACACCAATGGGTTTCCAGACATACACTACAGGAGATTAATCAGAGCATTTCCTACCAAATCACTGAGTAAAAGCACCAAGTAACTGAATCACCAAAAAGCCAAAGTATCACCGTGTACCACTTTAAAATGTAATTCAATAGATAGGATTTCCAAGAAAGTTGATAGGAATCATATAAAGGAATACGACTGATGAAACAAACATTAAGACCAAACTGGGATCAATCCTAAGTAGACTCAAAAAATAACAATAAACATGTTAAGGCAGCAGCAAAAGCAGGGAAAAACTATGCAACTTTAATCTTTCCCATTTTAGGAATATGTAAAATCTTGAAGGGGAAAAAAAAACCCTTCAACTTTGACACTCACGAAGAGTAAATAAGTTTACAATACTTGAGGGACAAGAAAAGGGAAAACCTGATGGAAGGATGCCAAGCCACAGTCTGAGAGATGAGGATTGAATTCATTGTCAAGCACAATATTAGAAGACTTGATGTTCTTGTGAACTATAGGTGGAGAACAACTTTCATGCAGGTACCTGAGTATTTAAATTGTATCTCATAAATGAATAGAGCCAGTTGCACTAATATTCACTCAATGCTTAAAATATGCAGTCAACTTTTAATAAAGAAGAAATTTCCATGCAAAATAACTTTGAAACAATAAGAGAGTGAGCCTTGTCGTAACGGTAAGATTACTACCATGTGACTTGGAGGTCATGGGTTCAAATCCTAAAAACAACCTCTCCAATTTTGTGGGGGAAGGTTGTGTACATCTATCCCTCCCCAGACCCCACCTAATAGAAGCTTTGTGTATTAAGCCGCCCTTTCTATAACTTAGAAACGATAACTTTTCACATTTTAATATGTTGATGGATGTATAGTCCAAACTTAAATAAAGAAGATCACCAGAAACAAGTTATGAAGTATTCCTATATCACAAGAATGAGCAAAACACTGCATAAACTCTACAAGTATATAAATGAAAGCCTTGTTCATACTGGAACAAAAAAGCAAAAAAATAAATATATAAAACAGTTGAACAGAGATAAAGGAAAAGAGAGAATCTAGCAGCTGTGTCAAAAGAATATGTCCACTTACGCAATTGCTTGGGCAGTGCCTAGTGCGATTTTGACTCTAGTGTTCCATGTTAGTGGCTTGCTGAAGTCGTCTGACACATGTAAAAATTTATGAAGAGAGCCATTTCGGAAGTACTCATATACTAACATGTTCTCTCCT
Organism: Acacia acuminata; assembly: GCA_019022655.1. Classification (NCBI taxonomy): domain Eukaryota; kingdom Viridiplantae; phylum Streptophyta; class Magnoliopsida; order Fabales; family Fabaceae; genus Acacia; species Acacia acuminata. The sequence continues at coordinate 1,223,578 of JAFJYI010000036.1, forward strand.
TGTTCTGAAGAATAACCAACAAGCTTAGCAATATTTGGGTGGTGAACATGGGAAATTTTTGATATAATCTGAGTGAATTCCTCTGGAGAGCTGCCAAGGAATTTGGTAGAGTCAAGTTTTTTCACAGCTAAAACCTGAAAAACAAACAGTATAAACTTCTGAGTGAAAAATAATTGTTATCATTTTTCTATTTACATCCAAGATTATTCCAAACCCACAGTAAAACCTCATTCATGCTTATTTAGAGGAAGGAATGGCTTGAACTTACAATTTTGTTTCAACAGCCAGAAAAAAAAATACAAAGTATGAAAATCAACCAAGTAAAATCTCAAGCCAAACACTTGCAATAATCTTTTCTATGGTCCACTTGGTTTTAGATTGATAACTACTCCCTTTGGTCCTATTTATAAGAGCTCAATAACTAAATTCACGGTTTAAGAAAGTGGTTAAAATTAGTTAAACATAATAAATATGTTTGAAATAAACTTCTATTTCCAAATATGCCCTTATTTATAAGAGAACAAGTAAGAGAGAGATAGAAATAGAGTAATAGTGATAGAAAGTAGGAAAGAGAATGTAGTATGGGAAGAAGATGAGGGACAAAAATGAGGGGAAAAAAATTATTAAATGTTTAGACAACTCTTATCGAGCCCTTATAAAAAGGATTAAGGCAATTCAATTTTTGGGCTCTTATGAAAAGCCCAGGAGAAGTATCTTATTATGGTGAACAAAAGAAGGAAAGGAAGCTCAATTTGTAATTTATATCATGAATTTACCTAATAAATTTTAAAGTTAGTCGATAATTATGAAATGAAACAACTTATAGAATTTTGCCATGGCAACGCATTAAAGAGCCCATGACTAGTTTATACATGATTTGGTCAAGCAGAATGTACCTGTCCATCAGCATATTTTGCCCGGTAAACACATCCAATGGATCCTTTCCCAATAAGGCGGCTTGATGCAAAATTACCAGTAGCAGCCCGCAAATCAGCAAATGGAAAATCATGAACAACACGAATCGAGATGCTTCTTGCAGCATTTAGGCGATTTGCAATCTCGTTATCATCCAAGGTTTGTACACAATCAGAAGCTGATGACCTCGCACTAGATGATGGAACTTCTGGTAACGCCTTAATGTCAATCAAAGCAGAATCCGAAGGCTTAAATTCTGTCACCAATATATGGTTGAGTCAATTAAAGCAAAAGTGAATTTCCAGTCAACCATGTGAGTGACAACACGACTCATGCATATACAGAGGTCTTTTCAAACAAGGAAAGTTTAAACTGGTCCTCAACCGATAAAATGGAATAGGAAAATGTTACGTTTATTGTTATTGAATTGAAGAATGGAGATAGAAGAGAGGCACAAGAAATAGGATAGAAGAAGAAGATGGAGAAGAGAGCTCCTAAGACTCTCACACAAATCTGATTAATGCACAAAACCAATATGCTGTTACAGAAATGATATGGAACATTAATAAACTATATTTAGGGACCTTGTAAGATAGAACTAGGGACCTAATTATAAACTGGATAGTTAGTAGGATAATTAGTCAATAATTGTAAACTAACCATTAGTTAGTGATTGACGGAGGCTATATATTTTTATTGTTGTAGAATTAAGAAATAGAAATAGAAGACACAAGAAATAGGATAGAAGAAGAAGATGAAGAGAGCTCTTAAGACTCTCCCACAAATCTGATTAATGCACAAAACCAATCTGATGTTACAGAAATGAGGAGTGGATATTTGTAATACTATAGCCTCCCTCAATCACTAACTAACGGTTAGTTTACAATTATTGACTAATTATCCTACTAACTATCTAGTTTACAATTAGGTCCCTAGGTCTATCTTACAATTAGGTCCCTAAATACAGTTTCTTAATGTTCCATATCAGAAAAATGGAATAATGGGAAAGAAGATTAGAATTATAAGGAGTAATGATTAAAAGATCATTTTCATTTGGTTCTTATTAGGAATATGGAACTATTAAAATATTTTAGATAGTATTTAATTACCTATTCGTCAAGTTGGATTTGCCTGTGTTAAGAATTACTATCCATTTTGTCAGAGACATGAATTGGAATTAAATTTCTTTCAACTTCGAAATAGGCCAAAAAATATGAGGTACAAATGAAGAGGAATGAAACGTAATTCTTCCTCAAGATTTTCCCACCCTTCCTCTATCTCGCTTCCATCCTTTCTTACTTATAAAAAAAAAAAACCATTCAAGTTTTCATCATTTAGTGTGAAGATAATATCAACTGTTTAAGACCACAAAATGGAAAAGCTTCTTGATTGTGACTTCTATCTTACACTGAGGATTATTTTTAATTTCTTTCCAAAATAATCCGCTTCATTTTTCAGTCTTCGATTCCTTAATCATAATCATATGTGATTGGGTCTGTTATTTGATGTAATTCACTTACTTTCTTTCATTTTTTTTCCTCTTTATTTTCGGAATTCTTTTGGACTCCTTGTGACCATGGTAATGCACGTTTATTTGAATATATCAGAGTAATTCATAATTTTCAGCATATTTTCATCATGATGTGAGACTCATCGGGCTGCTTTTCCTTGATGCTCAAATACAGGTATCGAACCTACATTTGACCATTCACATGAGCCTAGAGGTCCATTACCCTCATTGGTGACAATATGTCAAACGCTTATAAGTGGTTTATAAATCGGGAACAAGGAGATGACATAGCAGCAGAAAAACCTCATTGTCTCCACCAGGAAGAAGATGGCTCAAGAGACAGAGCCTAGCCCATCTATGCAGCACAACTCATCTCCAGGTCCAGGTATGGGTTCTAAAATAGCATACGGTGATTCAGAAATTCCTATTGCTTTGAGGAAAGGCTTCAAAACCTGCACTAAGCACCCTAAAGGCTAGTTTGTTGACTATAATAAATTATCTCCAGCTTATCAAGCTTTTATTGCTTAGATATCCAGTGACAGGGTACCCAAAAAAGTCATAAAGCTTTCAAGCAAGAAGAATGAAAAAAGGCCGGGTACGTGGCAGATGGAGTATTGATGCTTTACCTAAAGGAGAAAGACCAGTAGTGTGCAAATGTCTCTTCAACATTAAGTATAATTCTTATGGTAGGATCAATTGTAACAAAGCTCTCAGAAAAAAGGTTCATTAAACGTATGGGATAAATTGTCAAGAAACCAAATGAGAAGATAGCAGAAGATAGCAGTATTGATTGTTTATATTGACAATCAATACCTTGAGATATTAAAATCCTAGTGGGACTACAGCTGAAAATATTGAGATGAAATACCTTGAGATATTGAAATACTTATTGGGCTTGGAAGTAGCAAGATCATCCGAAGACCTTGTGATATTTCAGAGGAAGTTCGCCCTCGATCTTCTCAAGGGAATAGAATGTTGGGATGTAAACCATTAAATACTCACATGGAAGCTGACTACAAGACAAAGTTCTCTAAGGAAAGTCCACCTATTGTAATAGAAGGATATCAAAGCCCAGTGCGAAAACTCATCTAACTTATTCAAGGACAACATTAACTTCCTGATTGGTGTCATTAGCCAATAATGAGGAAGCTAATTGAAGCACATATTGAGGTTGCCTACAAGATCATGAGATACCTTAAAACAACATATGATGATGGAATCTTTTTCCAGAAGAGTAGCAACTGAGAAGTTGAAGTCTATGCGATGCTATTATATTTGTTCTATCAAACATAATAGAACAGTTTAAAATTGACTGCATTTCATCCAGGAGAAAGGGAATGTCGGTCTCATTCAAATGCCAACAGGACTACAAGTTGCTTTATCCTTACTAGGACTTTGACTCATGTCATATTTGAAGAACTTGCAGTCAAGTTGGGGATGATTAAATCCACTCTCCAACTGACAGGGGAATGTTAGTTATTGCTATCATAATTGCTTGAGATCCCATAGCCATTCCCAAGCTGTTAGGTTTATTTAGTTTCTTTCGTCAATTATTCTAATTTGATTTTTTCTGTCTTTAATTACTGATCCAGTGGGATTGGTGATCTCTTTAATGTAATTCATTTATGTGAATTTTCTTTCCCTTTTGTTCCTTATTTTTGGGATTGTAGTGGTTTCCTTTTGACCTTGGTCCCCTTAAATAGCTGCATGTGTATCAGAATAAATCACAGAAGAATTCAGAGTTTCTCCCACCTGTTTCATTAAATCAATCATCACCATCCTTTCCAGAGGAGATGAACAAGTAATCTAATTAGTTGATTCAGTATATAGTTAATCACTGACTGTCAACAGAAGATACTGTCAAAAGACATAAAATGAAGTATGTCTTCCTAATGTATCAAAAAGAATGTCTGCCTATCTGCTGCCTATTTGTTTCACACTCAACAGTCATAATCTACAACATATAAGTAACACAATGTCATCTAAAGATCATTCACGCATTATCAAAAAGAGAAATATATTGGCTGGAGTAAGAAACTCAGAATCAGAAGATATCAAGGAAAACGGAAATATTAGAAAAGAGAGCAACAGTACCAGAAAAATCTTTGGATAATTCCTGAGATGCAGGAGGTGAAGGAGATCTATGATGGTTAAGCTCTTCATCAAGAAATCTTGAAGGAGGTGGAGATGATCTTTTTTTAACAACAGCAACAACACCACTAACTACGAGCAAAACAAAAGCTATGCTTCCTATAACAATTCCAATAACAGCAGGTTTCCCAATTCCCTTTTCAGGAGGACGAGGAGCTGGCGCTGTTGACCAAGAGTTTCCTCCAGTTCTTCGAAATCAACATATAAAATTAAATGAACAACTATGCACTGCATCTTTCAACAAATATGGGTGCAATTAAATACTCACCGCGAGCTACTTATATTCTTTAGCTCTGCTGGGATCGAACCAGAAAATTTGTTATTTTCAACATTCCTGCCATGATAGTAATGTTAGATATGCCCATTTTCAATCCAACATTACGTGTGCCGGACATTTTTACAACAGATTGGCGTAACAACAATGAAAATTCAAGTCGTTCCCTTTCATTGCATCTAATAATGTGGAGCGCAATTTTTCCTCGTGAAAAAGAATGCTTTTTACCTATAAACATGCATTTAGATGATTCTACATATAATATTTAGGTTCCCATATCACTAAGTAATCATACATTTTAAGAGGATTCAAAATTAATCTGAAAATTTTAGTACAATGCAGGTAGACACGAACTTACAACTCTTCAAGTGGAAGGTTCGCAAGCACTTTTACTGAACCTGAGAATTGATTATTTTGAAGATCCCTGAACAAGGACAAATAAAAAGTCAAATATGAAGATGTTAACAAGGTAACCAAAAAATATTTTTTCTCTCATAAGAGTTAAGTTCTTACAACTTTTTGAGGCCCGAGAGTGATTTAAAACTCTGCGGCAAATTTCCTGACAGTGAATTGAATGATAAATCCCTATACATTATTGAATAAGAAATTGTTAATCAAACTCTCTTGTCTCAAGGAACCTGATAGTTATGTACCGTAAGATAGTGGAGGGAAAATGCTTATACTTCAATTTCAAAAATCTCATCAGTTATCATCCCAATCCTGATTGTATTATATTGAATCTCTTAAATAATTTTCATTCATGGCGAACAGAAAACAATGGTCTCTGGCTTTCTTCCATAAATCTTCAGTAACAACGGCTTTTCTAAATGGAACCTATTGAATTAGCTAAAATTTTTAATATATGCTACATAAGAGGAAAACAAACATTAAAGATGAGCACCAGAGGGTTCTAGTGAAACTATTTAGGTATTTTCATATCAGATTAATTTTTTAACAAAAATTTCAAACAAAAATGCAGGAGCTGATTCACATGCAACATATCTACAGTATCTGATAGACCACTGAAAGTAGGCTTATTATGGATTCTAGCTCAACTCAAACTAAATGCAAAAGGTGACAAAAATGTAAAAGCTTATATCGTGATGGTAGTATCCTTCCAGCAGTTATCATCAAACTTACATTAGTTTGAGTTTAGTGAGTTTCCCAAACATATCACCCAGCTGATTATTGAGTTGATTGTGCGCAAGATTACTGCATACACCCATAAAATGTTGGGAAACAAAATTAATTATGGCCAAATTAAAAAATTCAAATAATAAAGAAAAATACATTTCAAAAACATAATTTGCTCACAGGGTGTTAAGGTTGGTCATCTCAGAAATAGAAAAAGGAACCACTCCAGTGAAGCTATTCTTGGAAAGATCACTGTTTGTCAAGATAGGAGGATTAAAGACAATAAACATATGAAGCTAATCGAGTGAAAAATGATTATGGAAATGTCACTGAAGCTACAAATTTCCTGTAAAAGTAAATGAGCCAAAAAGATAACTTATTTGTATTTCCATTAAAATGAAGGCAAATGAATCCAAATATATTGCATGAAGAACATTAAGAATCTATTTAAGACATGAAATTGTAAATTGTAGGACAATCAGAGTTGAATCTCCTCTGACTCTGCTTTGTCTTGTTATCGTGGCAACACAGGCATATAATCGGAATATCCTAAACTGATCAGCATAATCCCATGAATTTAGGCTTTTCAACCAAGAAAAACATAAAAATACTATCTCATTTAAAGAATAAAGCAAACATGAGAGAGAGGGAGGGAGGGAGGGAGAGGAGAGGGAAGACAAAGCAAGTAATGCCCAAAGGCACAGTCCAAGAAGCATTGAGAAAATCATGGCATGTGATCACCCAAGGGAGCTTGTGACTGCTATAAGTCTCCCTCAAACTAATTGAGATTAATCATTCCCAGCTTGTAACTATGACCTTTAAGCTTCATTATTGACACTTCCCTTGTTAATCAATCAGCTACTTTGCCACCCAAAAAAATCAGCTACTTGAAATTGAATGTGAATATGATTTAAGATCTGACACTACTAAGTTTCACTTAAATAATATGTCTATCAAGCACCGCATGCTTTGTTCTATCATGATGCATAGAGTTATTGACAATGCATACAATTATGTACAAAGAAGGCTGTTAAAAGAGTTGGTGAGGAGGATAGATCAGATAGTATGAAGTCCTATGAAAAGGGGGCGGAGGAAGACTGAAAAGAACACTCAATGAAGTCATTGAACGGGACCTTTTGATTAACAACCTATCTAAGGATTAGGTTGTTCAAAGAGCACAATGGCATTGTGCGATCCATGTATTTGACTTCACCTAGTGGGATGAGGCTTGTTGTTGCTGTTGTATAGTTTTCAACTTGTCCCTCAACATTTGTAGGGTGCTCCATATGAATTCTTAATTTTTTTTAAAGTCTTATTAACCTCAATCCCTTGCATATAGATTGTGATAATGTTTAGTACTAGACTTTTATACTACTTTTAGTAACAATATAGAAATATTTCTTTTTGCTTCTCTATGTTACCAAATCCTCACAAAAGCACAATGCCTGAAGTGGATCCACATCTGCGTATGCCTCAAGACTTGTACTTGACTCAACAATGGAGCCTACCAAATTAATATATATATACCTCAACACTTCTCTCAACTCGCTTTTTCTTAGAATAAATTCCTTGGTCTAGAGTCATCTTCAACTACCTTAAGATCTGATAAGTAGCTTGCACATGCTCGTCCATAGGCTTTTTTATACGCTGATCCATAACGTTCACTGAGAAATTGATGTCTAACTTACTACGAAACAGTTAGATAAGTTTTTCAACTAACCTTAGATATATATCACTGTCTATTGGGAGACTTTATTTGTTAAATCCCAGCTTATAACTGGTTTCCATATGATTTTTAGCTGGTTTGCTAAGTATTGCTACCTCCTCCAATAGGTCATGGAGCTATTTTCTATGGAAATATAATACCTTTCCCTGAGAGAGACATTTCCATGTCTAAGAAGTATCTAGGCCACCAAAAACCTTGATCTCAAAGTCTCTAGCAAGAGCAACTTTCAAAGTCCTGTTTTACGTTATATAACCAGCCAAAATTATAATATCATCAACATAACATGAAAACTCCACAAAAACGGCATGATCAGCCTTTCCCTGACTGTAGCTATAACTTATTACAGCCTTGTTATACTTCTCAAACTAGACACTAGGAGAATGTTTGAGACCATTAGGTAACTTTTGAAGTTTACGGGATTAATCATATTGAAGTGGTATGTCACAAGGGTAGAAACTAATGCAGACGATTATTCCTATAAAAAATGAAAACCATAATTCAAATTAACTATTGCAGAAAGGGGAAGAAAACCACATTTAAGTCCATAAATGGACAGTAAAATCAGGAATATATATATAGATAATGAAAGGAAAATCAGACTTGTTAAACATTTCTTTTTAACAAAGATAGCCTAAGGATATCTGAGGCATCATGAGATAGTCATATTTTGCATCACCTTTTTAATATTGAGGTGAGTTCTTATAAAGCTGACTTACATGTACCGAGAATTTGGGGGAAGTTGATACGGTAGATCACCATTAAGGTTGTTTTTGCTCAAGTTACTGTACTACGACAAATCAATACATGGCATTTAGTGATGTCTACTCACACTAATTATTAATTTGAGAAGAGGGGGGGGGGGGGGCTTACAAGTGTATAACTGATGCCATGTTTGCCAGCTGGTAGCCCATCGATCCAGTAAGTCCCAGACCAGACAGATTTCTGCCAATAGTAAATGCAGTCAAAAGGGCCAAATTATAGTAGATGTAGAATTTGCGGCAAACATCATGTCCAGATAGATAAGCATCATCTCTCAGTTGATTTCCATAGATACATAGATATTTGTAATATGTAAGCATCGGTATTCTCAAGTCTATTACATTTTTGTGACCGATGAGCCTGAGCATTTGATTCCTCTCCACGAGTCGCCACAAGGATCACCCCCACTTGATTTCCAGCCTTCCAATTGAGAATGAGATGTTAAACTGGAATACATCCCATTGAGGGCTGAAACTGCACAATTACACCAATAAAAATAAGTACTTAAATTCTACAAATAAATCAATAATGGAAATTTCCAATTGATTCATCAAAAAAAAAAATTGTTTCAAACCAGTATGAAGCGACATCTGAAAATAAAGGAAAAGAAAAGGTGCATATGAATATTGCAAGATAAACTAGTGAGATGAAAATATGTAACCAATACCAGTTAGTCCAGTAAGATAGTAAATAAAGCTTAGAGAAAATAGTAAGCCGAGTAAGCTTTGCAGCTCTGCGTAACAGAACACGCAAACAAATCATAATAATAACCAACAACACATGCCTATAATCTCCTATAATCTGAGTTTGCAGTAATATTGAAATTCCGTTGTTTTAAAGCAAACCAGTAAAACTATTCTTTGACCTATCACTGCTAGATGAAACATGAATTATCGGACAGGTAAAGCAGAATATTTTTCTATTCATAATCACTCTCTGAAATCCAAAAGGTATAAAACAATTACAGCAAGTGTGTCTTGCTTAATTAGAGTTTTGAGAACGCATTAGGACCAAAAGGGCATAAATCGAATAATGCAAGATACATGCAAGGAAATGGGGAACCCGATTATACAAATTAGAAATAGATTTATGTTAAACATGGAGCTCCATCACAATTCCTAATTCTGATTACCGGGATATATTATAAAGAAAGAGGGAAAAGGACTAGCACGTATTGACTATCTTGCGAAGTATTCATACCATCCTGGGAGTCAGTCCTGCAATGAACTGCGGTGGTGAAGATCGCGAGCAGAGAGATCCACAGCCCTGCAAGGTTGTGGCGCATCTTCGCACGCGGAGGAAAGAAGAAAGAATTGCGAACGTGTATCTCAAATGCAGAAAACCATGGAGAAAACAAGATTGAATGAATCTTGATTTTGTCTTTGTTATTCCAGATTTTTGGAACGATTGAGAGCTGGAGGAGGATTCTTGACTTGTTGGGAATATTTTGGTTCGGTGCAAGAAGTGGCTAAGTTTAGGAAGAAGGAAGATATAAATTTGATAGCTAAAAATGGAAAACAGAGATTGCGCCATACCTAATCAGAGCGAAAGGAGAGGAAAAAATGGCTGATGACAACCTCGAGCACTTTGCGCGGAGGCGGAGCATGGACATGCTAATCTGCCTCTTCTACATGAACAGCCTTTCCCGCCAGTTTCTGGTGTTTTTTTAATCTCAAATCAAATGATAATATTCCGTTGGCGGAAAAAAAAAAAAAAAAAAAAAAAAAAAAAAAAGCGAGAGAATGTGGGATTTGGCGCCTTTGATATATTAAGGGAGAATGACATATAAATACTATATGAAATTTTAAAACTCCTAAAAGTCTATTAATATTTGTAAATAATATAAAGGTGACAATGACTAAATTGAGATTTTAAAATATTGATAAATTTGTCATTAGGCTCTCTCTTCCTCTTTCTCTCTCATCTCCCTCTCTTCCTCCTCCTCTTCCTGCTGTCATGGTAACACCAGGAGGCTCGCTAGCGACTATGAACAAGTATTGTTCTTCTTCAGGAGCAATCCTCACCAAGGGAAGAGACTAGACACAAGACGTTGTTTAAAACCATATTGAGAGAAGGAAAGGACACTGTTCTTAGCTTCAGAGACATGATACAGCTGGTCAGTTGGTGACATTTTCTTTAATTCTTTTATAATAGACGAAACAAGTTTGGACAAAAAACACGATGGAGGGAGTAGCTATTGTTGATTGAACCATAGGATTTCTTTCATTTTGTGTTATATGCGTTAGTTCTTCTTTCTTGTTCCCTTGATTTTCATATCGGTTCTAAATCTAAATTTTGTAGGTGCTGAACTTGATTTTGATATGTAGTTAAATTTTATTTTCATACAAAAACACATCTTGCTAATAGCGGAGTGGTAGTTGTCATTGTCAAGGAAGATAGATGACAGTAAAGGAGAGATAAAGAAGATAATGAACAGTAACCTTACATATGAACAAAAGGCATAATGAGATTAACAAATTTATTAATTGGAATAACAAGTGTATTCGTCAAGTGCAAAACACATGTCAATCTTCTGAAATCAAACTCTGAGCACAATTAAAAATATTGTAATGGTAATAACAAGTTCGTTAAAGGTAATAACAAGTTCGGTAATGAGAATAATAATTGTATTCATTAGGTGCAAAACATGTCAAATATTAACTATGAAGGGACAACATTTCTTCCATCATCATCAACATTCTTTCCATAGTCAAATATCATCTTGTAGACAACATAATTTTTTTGCTTAGAAGTGAACAAGTTCTTATAACATTCTCAATATACCTATAATATTTATACTTATCTAACTTAAGTTAATCATTTTTTTAAATATTAACTATTATCATTTAATTTGTCACTTAAATAATAATATATTCAATATGATATTGTAACAATGGACTCAAATTATGGTTTTTTTTTCAATTTTGCAATAAAAACCGCTAAAAATTTTAATTCAAATTCGGCTTAAATATTTAGCGCAATTTATGAAATTTTATCTAATATTTTGTAGTGGTTTTACCACTTGCTACAAAATTTTGGTACTAATTTTTTTGAAATTCGTCATGTTAATTGCATCTTGTAGTGATAACTCAAAACCACTACCGATATAGAAGCGGTTTTAAAAAGCCTCTATAAAACATCTTACAATAGTACATTTTGTAAGAACTACTATTACTGTCATTTATAAAGGTTAAAACTGCTACAACTACGTAATTTTAGCCTCTACATATCGTCAATTTTTTTTTTTTTTTTATAGTGTGACGACTGAAATACAAATTCTATCCTGCACATAAATTTCAATTTTTGGGAAACGCTTCGCATTACCAATCTCACCTAATAAAACCAAATCAAAAACTTACACCCAATGAAAAAATGGATACTATATATTGTTAGAGCACAACAATCTTCATTTCATTTCATAAATAATCTCAAGAAAATGCATACTCAACCAAATCAAAAAGGGGAATGGCTTCTCTCCTTTGCCAGTTATATCCGCTGCCCTCCTTTTCCCTGCAGCTACGCCGTTTAACACGTATAGTAGCTTTGGAAATTGCCTCAGGTCCCCACAACGCAGCCTGACCAAAATCAACCAATGTTATCATAGTTTCTTTTCCTTCGTACGCTGCTGAAGATATCATTTTAATATTTTAATAGTTAATAGCAAAAATTTAATATTTTGAATTTGTGTTTTTATTTTTCAATTTACTGATAGGGTAAAACAGTTCATCTTTTTCTAACATTTTCAATTTTTATATTTCTTTAATAAATTCACAGACTTATTTACTTAAACAAATAAAATCATATATAATACTCCCTAGTCTTTAATATAAGATAAATTTAGGAATTTGATGCAAGTCCTAAATATAAAACATATTTTCATATTGGTCAACCATTTCTTATATGTCCCTATTGATGCTCCATCTCCAATAATTAAGGAGTAGATGAAGGAAATTAAGAAAGATGAATAAGGTATTTTAGAAAATATATGTTATACTAAATAACCTAACTAACTTCCTCAATATAATCAAATTGGGTATATATATCTTATATTAAGACCCAAGGGAGTATTTTTCAGAAATATCTCCGGAAAACCAAAATATTTATTTATTTAATAACTTAACTAACTTCTAGAGATATTTCTGAAAAATACTCCCTTGGGTCTTAATATAAGACATATATACCCAATTTGATTATATTGAGGAAGTTAGTTAGGTTATTTAGTATGACATGTATTTTCTAAAATATCTTATTCATCTTTCTTAATTTCCTCCATCTACTCCTTAATTATTGGAGATTGAGCATCAATAGGGACATATAAGAAATGGTTGACCAATATGAAAATATGTTTTATATTTAGGACCTGCATCAAATTCCTAAATTTATTTTATATTAAAGACTAGGGAGTATTATATATGATTTTATTTGTTTAAGTAAATAAGTCTGTGAATTTATTAAAGAAGTATAAAAATTGAAAATGTTAGAAAAAGATGAACTGTTTTACCTATCATTAAATTGAAAAAAAGACACAAATTCAAAATATTAAATTTTTGCTATTAACTATTAAAATATTAAAATGATATCTTCAGCGTACAAAGGAAAAGAAACTGTGATAACATTGGTTGATTTTGGTCAGGCTGCGTTGTGGGTACTCGAGGCAATTTCCAAAGCTACTATACGTGTTAAACGGTGTCGCTGCAGGGAAAAGGAGGGCAGCGGATATAACTCGTAAAGGAGAGAAGCCATTCCCATCAAAAAGTGCAATTGCAACAACAAAAGCAGACATGAATTATCATATAAACAGTGTGCAAATTTAATGCACGTGACAGGTAAGGAAAAGTTTTACACGCACATTGATGAGAAATTCTCTCTAGCGGATAGAAAAAGAACTCAGGCCTCAAAGTGTTTTATATCATCGAGAAGTAAAATAAGTATAGTAATCAATTAAATAATCCCATTACACCTTCAAATGGTACAACACTTACCAAGTCCCACAATTTAAAATCTGGAGAAATCAAAAAACTTGAAAATCTTGATCAAATGGCTTCAAGAAAACCAAAGTCAAAAAGCAATTTTAGCTGCTATATAGACCCACTAGCTGACAGAGGCTGTGCTCACCCATTTTATACCAGGGATGAGCACCACCAAATCAATTAACTGTTGTGCATATATAAGGCAAATAACTGCACTATATATATTTACAAGCTCTATATTTAATATACTTAAATCACCTTTTTAATGTTCCAAACATATTTTAGCTATCCAAAGTCGGTTATCCAAACTGACTAAAAATTCATTAAGAAACACAACTTAACAACTATCATATTTTAGTCTCATATGCTTAATAATTAAATAGCACAACATCTATTACTTATATAATATAGGCGACATTGGTAGGATTGGCTATAATAGGAGAGCCACTTGTTACACAACAAAAAGGACATTGATAGTAGGTGGTCGTATAACAAGTTGAATGTCTACTTGAACGCCACTTAGCAGTTTCTCATGCTGAATAAATTAAACTGCCACTAGCCTACTACTACTATTATTGTTATTATTACTGCATATGGCCCCTCTTTACATTATTATAAATTTCTTATTCATTTTTAAAATCTAAAACTAATTAAAAAATTGGATGCGGATGGGACAAATTAAAATATTTAATCTATTACAAAAAACATTTCAATCTATTAAAATAAATTAAAATGAATTTTTATAATAGATTAAATATTTCAATTTATATGGGTTTAGATATATTATAATAGATGATATATATATCAATATACAGGGGTTCAGATTTTTAGGTTTAGATTTTAAAAATGAATAAGGATGTTAGGATTTCATGGGTGGAATTAGGTGTAGGTGTGGCCCCCTAAAATTATAGAATAGAACCCAAATTAGAAAATTATATTTTAGCCTCATAAAATTTTAATATTTTTACTTTAGTCCTCACTAAAATTTTCATGAAGGACTAAAATGAAAATCTTAAAATTTTTATGGGGCTAAAATGTAATTTCATAAACATATAGGTTCTATTCTATTATGTAATTGTCGTCCCCCTAATTTCACTTCCAGGCTCCGCCCTTAGGATGATATAATTGTGGGTGACCATATATCTCAAGAAATTATGAATAATAATAATAATAAATAAAATAATTTAATTTATCCACTACAGGATATTACTATATGGTAGGCAGGTTGACCTCAAACGTATCATACTGCCAAACTAGCAACGTGCGAATGATAGATTAACTTTCTAGCTTTTACCATTGGAAATCAAGTTTTTCAAAAATAATTAGACTTCCAACTAATAGAGGCCAAAACTTTGGTTCATGATAGGTGTTTTAAACATATTTAACTATTATTTTCAAAATCCAAGGTCTTTCTTTGTCAATATGTTTCTGACAAGGTTCTCGTATGCCATTCTCTCTATTAAGTAATTATTTAATTAATAGTAGTAATATATAAACTTATGATGTTTTCTTAATTAAATCATTCTACTATTGTTTGGGAAACTATAATTGTTTGGGTAACAAACTGCAGGACCTCCTGCCTCACTTACTGTTCCATCTTCTAGAGAAAAATAAGAACATTACATATAAAAATGATCTTGACCGTTAACTTTTTAACGGAAAAAGGGTAATATTGTTATATATTTTTGATTTTGGAGCTAAATTAAGCCCCCCCCCCCCCCAAAAAAAACCTTACCGGGCAAAATTGTTCCTAAACATTTACTTTCGGGACAAATTTACTACTTAACCCTATTTTTTATTATATTTCACGTATATTATTTCTTTTAATAAATGTTCCATTAACTTCCTGATTTTAAATTTTTTTCGTTAATTTCTTTGTTACATGGCGAATAACTAACTGAAATTTTCTCTTAAATAACAAAAAAAATCACTCCGTTTATTTAGTTTTTTTATTGTTATTATAATTTACTTAACTAATATTTTCTCTTAATTCCCTTTGTTAGTGATTTTTTTCCTTTATAATAAATATTTATTCTGCTAAAGAATATGTATACTAAATCTTTAAAAAATCTAAGGTGTGCATAGCAACTAGATAATCCATTGATTTTTCTCTTTATATATATCTTTTCGAGATGAAATTTTTTTTCTTTTTTCGATTCTCGTGCTTTGGAAGAGTTCGAGAATCGAATTACATTTGTTAACCCATTTTATTTTTACTCCGAGAATCAAAATTATGTTTGGTAACACATTTTTTTCATTCCTCAAAAAAAAAAATCCTAAAAAAATTATTTATGTAATTTTTATATTCAAAAAATTATTTATGTTGCTTCATCTTCTGGTGGCGGATCCTTCGGCGGTGGGGTGGTGGGGCGGTGGTGGTGGTGGTAGCGGTGGTGGTAGTGGCTGGCGAGAGCAGCAGTGGTGGGGTGGTGGTGGTGGTCTTCAATGTCGGGGGTGGCGGTCCTGCGGTGATGGTGGTGGTGGTAAGAATTTCGGTGGTGGTGAACGAGGATAAATTTAATTCGTCATTTTTGAAGTGGAATGAGTCCTATGATACTTGGAGTTTACGGGTTTTTTTTTTTTTTTTTAGAAAAATGATTCTCATTTTGTGCTTATTCGTGAACAAAGAAGCAGTTAAAATTTTTATCTTTTTTTTTTATTCCCAAAGACAAAAAATAAAGTTTGTTTTCATTAGGAGAAAACTTAAAAAAACGGATTTACCAAACACATTTCCCATCCATTTTTGTTATTGGACAGAAATTAAGAAAAAACTCATGTGCTCGGGAGCATTACCATGCACACCCAATAATCACCAAAATGAGTGACCACTATATCCGATACACCAGATAAATCATTGATTTTTCTCTTTATATATATTTTTTCATAACACCCTTTTTTTCTCTTTATCTCTATTATCTATTACTTTCTCAGAGGTTCTAATTATAAAATCTAGTTAACTTTTTTAGGGATTAAGGAAGCTAATTAAATTACTTTAGAATATTTTTATTTTATTTTTTCTTTAAACTAATTAGTTTGACTAATAAACTAATATATAATACAATGATACATATGAAATGATTAAATATCTTATTTAGCTTCCTTAATCTCTTCAAAATAAAGTCAACTAGGACTTATAATTAGGACAGAAGATAGTATCTTATTTGAAACCTTTACCGACTGAAATAGAGAATGCAAAAAAGTAAACGTCTTCTTGCCTATTCTTTGAACTTCCGTTAACTTGAAGGTCAAAGTTAACTTAAAGCTTATAGTATTCCTTCTCTTTGAAAAAATGGCTCATTTCCTGATATGAAACAAGCTCCATATTCATTACACGTAAATCACCTTTTTGATGTTCCAAACATATTTTAGCTATTCAAAGTCGGTTATCCAAACTGATTAAAGATTCATTAAGAAATACACCTTAACAACTATCATATTTTAGTCTCATATGCTTAATAATTAAATAGCATATTCTATTACTTATATAATATAAGCGACCGGGTTGGCTATAATAGGAGGGCCACTTGTTACGCAACAAAAAGTACATTAGTAGTAGGTGGCTGTATAACAAGTTGAATGCCTACTTAAATGCCACTTGGCAGTGTCCCATGAAATTAAACTATTATTATTATATATGGTCACTCTGTTACATTATTATAAATTTTTTATTCATTTTTAAAATCTTAAAATAATTAAAAAATTGAATGCGGATGGGATAAATTAAAATATTGAATCATCGATAGCTTAATACATTTTCTCATAATCATGATAACTTTTTTAACTTGCCTAAATTTTTTGAACAATCCAAATAATCTAATTTTAGAGGGATAATTATATAATATTAATGTAAAGAGAAAAATTAGGGATTTATCACACACAAAAAAGAGAAAAATTAGGGATTAATAAAATTTGTTTATTTGGAATGTTAAAAAAATTAAGACTGGTCTTTTCTCCCCTACTCCTACCATGGAAATTATATAATACATTTAAAGTTTTTCAGTTATTTTTAAGTTTATCGTATTTTAAGAATCACGACATATACATAAATTTTTTAGCAAATTTTTATAATAGATTAAATATTTCAATTTATATGGGTTTAGATGTATTATACTAATAGATTAAATATATCAATTTATAGGGGTTCAGATTTTTTCAGGTTCAGATTTTAAAAATGAATAAGGATGTTAGGATGATATAATTGCGGGTGACCATATATCTCACGAAGTTATCAACATCAACAACAACAACAATAATTAAATTAAATAGTTTAATTTATCTAATAAAGGATATTGCCATGTGGTTCTTCTAGAGAGAAAATAACAACATTACCTATAAAAATTTACAACACAAAATAGAAAAATAATTCACTACTTACGAAAATTTACAACATAAAACAGAAAAACAATAATGCTACATATGAAAATATAAGTTGGGATGTATTCATATACATATGGGGAAAACATTTCTCATGTTGTAGGAGAAGTGTATTCTCATGTCACACACACATGAAATGGTGGGACCCACATATATATACATATAACATCATATACATATGGCTCTGATACCAATCTACGGGAGTGACCCCGAAAGGATCGGAAAGGGGAGAGGGAGAATCGCGAACTGAGAAGTAGAGAGAATAACTGGAATTTTAAAACATAAAGTAAAGACTGGAATTAAACGTGCGAAGTAATAAAAAAGAAGATGAGATAAGAATGGGTGTAGGCACGCGACTAGACTTATCTCATCGGAGAGGAAGAAGAGAAATGTAGATGCACAACATAATAAAGAAACACAAGTTTATTGAAGCTTAAAGAACTTACAAAAATTTGGAAAATAAAGAGAAAACGCAATGAAAGATAAAGAGAAAGAGAAGAGATAAGGTAGAGAGAAGGCGGAGAAAAGCGGAGGAGGGAACTAGAGAGAGGGGGTGGTTCGGAACTTGTCCCTTAGCGAGCTAAATGTCCATTTATATAGACGGTTCGAAGCACCGTTTTGAACAGTTCCGGTTTGGTGACCAAGACCGGTTTGCTACGGTTCCGTGAGGTGACCTAAGATCTTGTTTATTTATACCTAATTAGCTACAGTATATACCGTAACTAACTACAGTGCTCTTGATAGCGACTTCGGCAAGTGCACCGGTCGTTATAAGTAATAAAGTAGTGAGAAAAAGATTGTCCCACGAGGAATAGTACTCCAATCACTAATTTGCTATTTTCGCTTTAGTTGGATGAATGAGTAATATGGAGTGAGTTGTAACCAAACAGAATTTAAAGAATTAAATAAAGAATCGAGAATCCAAAATTATGAATCTCAATAACAATTGAGAGAAAAGATTAGTAATCCAAAATTAAGACCTTCAAGAACAACGAGAGAAAATATGAGTAATTAAGAAAACTGCAGCTAGGGATGAGAATCCCCTATGTTCCTCTAATAATTTGAATTGAATCCCTACTTGATTATTATTCTCATGATTGACGATCAATTCTCTAAAGTTAGACTAAGTCCCAATGTCTTGATGCTACCTTAGTCCGTTATTTTTGAAAACAACCTAATGTCTTAGTATTGTTTGGAAAGATCATATTTTTACCAGAATTCTGAGATCGCATAAACTCGTAAGCCTATGTCTAGGTCATACAACTCTACGATGAATTAACGGGTCTAGTTAAATGAACCAACATCTCTATTGTCATACATTAACCTATGAACAATCTAAAAGGTGATCAATCTTCAAGAAAGCTTTAAGCAAAGATAATTCATTCAATCAAGAAAATAAAGATCAATAAAGAATTCAACCAAATATTTTAAATTCGCATAGGGTTCATCCTCGCCCTAACTACAAAAGAAAACTAGCCAAGCATGGCTATACTAAAATCCATGAAAAGATGAAAATCAGATTCGGATAAAACAGAAAAGAAAAGAGAAATAAAGACCCTTAAAGAATCCCTCAGTCTCAATGCTCCTCGCTCATGTGCGTCGTCTCCCTGATGGTTCTTTTCCTCCTTCTTGAATTGCCGCTTGCGTTCTTGCTCCTGTGCGTCCGAATTGCTCCGCCAACTCTCAAATTGTTATTTCGTGTGCGTCCGAATTGTCCTCTGATGCCTCTCCTTCAATTGATTCAAGTCTCCTCCTTTTAATGACTAATTCCTCGGCCCACGTATGTTGGGTTTTTTTATTATTATTTCTTTTTCATTCAAATCCCAACTGATTTCTCCATCCGATGTCTTTAACCATTAAAATCTCATGGTGATTGCTTTCTTGTGGGGTCCACGGTCTTCTTTCATCAATTGATATATTATAATATATCATGCAATATTAACGTGTTGCTATCTTATGCCCGACGTTTCTTCTCCTTTAATCAATTAATATATATATATATATATATATATATATTAATTGATTCCTTTCTATCTTTTTCTTCCAATAATATCTCTCGCACAATAAAATAGGATATCAATAGATTTTCTATTATAATATTCTTTTATCCTATATTTAGTTAAAAGATAGATAAGTATATAAAAGATAATTAAATAAGCATAAGATATTGGTAAAATCAATCAATATATTCTAAAATCCCTACTTATTTAATTATAAAATATTTACTTATCACTCTACATATTAAGTGATTGTGTGCTCTAGTGAAAATACCTAGCACTACCGCAATACAAAGAGATTTTACAAAGAGTTTTACAACTTTATACATGGAAACCATTTTGTTTAGTGTTTTAGTCAAAAAGTCGTAAAATTTTAGTCTTCTCCGAGGTTGACAATGAAATCTTCCTCTTCATCATCATCACTTGGGTCGTGCAGATTTGATGTCTCGTGCTCATCTTGCTAGAGTTGTTGAAGCGGGATCGAGTTGTTTAATACGGTCTTGTTTATACATAAAACAATTGCCGAATTTCTTTTTTGATCGTAGAATAATTCTGCTGAGCAGGATTCCAGTGTTTAGACGTATGAGAAATGATTTGTTCTTTTCCGTCATAACGTTGTTTAAGGATTCCTCCATATCCTAGCTCAGAGGCATCTGTTTCGACGATTTTGAAGGCAGATGGGATCGGAAGATTGAGGCACGGAAGTTCCTTCACCTGTTGTTTGATTTGTTTGACAACTTCAGTATGAATATCAGTCCACGGAGAAGGATTTTTGTTAAGACGTTGATGAAGAGGTTTAACAAAGTTGCTAAGTTGAGGGATAAACTCAGCAACATAGTTTAAACATCCCAAAAATCTTTGAAGTTGGGTTTTATCAAGAATCTGATCAGGAAATTTATCTGCAAACTGAATTGCTCTTCAATAGGAGTGATGGTTCCTTGACAAATCCAATGCCCAAGAAAGCAGACTTTGGTTTGGAATAAACTAATTTTTGGTTTTGAAACCACTAAACCATTTGTTTTCAGTTCGAATAAATTTTGAAACATGTCTAAAATGATCTTCTAGGGAATTTGAAAAGATTAAGATGTCATCTATATAAACAATGATATATTGACCTTGATCATTAAAGATCTCGTTCATAATCCTTTGAAATTCAGAAGGAGCATTTTTTAAACCAAAAGGCATAACATTCCACTCATACTGACCAAATGGAACAATAAAAGCGGTTTTATACCTATCTTTTTCAGAAATTTGAATTTGCCAAAATCCATTTCATGTCAAACTTTGAAAAGATTTTTGCAGAATGCAAATGTTTTAGTAGATCAACCTTGTTTGGAATTGGATATCGAATCCATTATAAAGCTTCATTCAATGGTTTATAGTTGATAACGAGTCTTGAGGTTCCTCGTTCAATTTCGCATTCTTGTTGACGTAGAAAGCGGCACAAGACCAAGGACTACTTGCTCGGATGGATGAGTTTTTTGTCAAGAAGATCTTGAATTTCCTTTTTACGGGTTTCAAGGAGTTCTTGGGACATTTGAATAGCCGGGCTTTCGTTGGGATTTGTTTTTCGAGAGAAATTTGGTTCGTAAGGAAGATCTACCAAATGTTGTTTTCGTTCCAAAAGGCATTTGGTAAATCAAAGCACAAACCGTTTTATGAATTTTATCAAGACAGGATTGGATTTTTGTTGAACCATTGGTTGTTGGAGCCGTTGCTCAATACGTTTGAAAGAGACTTCTTCTTTGAGAAAATTGATCGATTTTGTTTAAAGAAAAGAGGATTTAACTCCTTAAATAGAGGTTTTTTCAAGAAAAGGGAAGAAAATGGTTTTGCCCAAATGGTCTTTTGAAAGGCCATCAAATTCAATCCCAAAAGGGATTAAAAGTTGTGCAAATGGTGCTCCCAAAATGATTTGTGTTCCCATGTCTTTCACGAGAATAAATGGAGTTTTAATTCGTAAACTTTTATTTTCAACAACAACATTGGAGATTTTGTATTGGATGATAACGAGATTTATTAACCGAACTAAATCTCTCGGTTGTTTTTTCAAAATACTTTGTGGGAACCAAACCTTCTAAGATACGGTTAGCTTGAGCTCCGGTATCAAATAATACAGATTGTTCTATAACAAGATCATTATTGATAATGATTTTTGCTTGTATATAAAACTTCGTATAAAAATTCTTGAAATGAAATTTAAAAAAGGTGTTTCTTGGTCGGGGTTGTCATCCAAATTTTCATTTTCCAAAACTCGATCAATATTCTCATCGAAGGATTTTGAGTTGTGGAAAGAAGTTCTGGATTTGTAGTAAGACAGATTCATGAGTATCTCGACTTGCTTTAAGGGTTTGGATTTCCACTTTAAGCTTATTTATCTCAGATTGAAGATCTTGGATGGTGACGGGTTTAGAGTGTTTGAATCTTTCCAAGGTTTTGGTCGAGATCATATTTGTTATGAAAAACCAAAAATTTGAAGAAGAAGGAACAGATGAAGACGAAGGTTGGGTAATAATATCTTTGAATTTTGAAAGATACATATACCTCTCGTCGGAACGGAAGTTTACTTATGACATCTAGGAGTAAGTTATGTTCCTTAGTGATGACATTTATTTGAGGAGAAGAATCATCAGATGTTGAAGAAAGATCATCATCTTGGATTTGATTTATGTCTTCAGAAGTGATTTGATCTTCTTCGGACTTAGAAGAGGTTTCAATCAGAAGATTGTTTATTTGCGCAAGGAGAGGTTCCTCAATTTGGATATTCGATTTTTCTAGAAAGATGGCGTATTTAGCATAATGACCAATCTTACCACATCTAAAACAAGTTACTTTGTCATGTTTTGGAAAATCTTTGGAAAAATCATTTTTTGGTTTAGAACGAAAATTCCTTCTGTATTTTGGTGGCGAAATTTGTTTATCATCCCTTTGATGAAAACGTTTGTTAGTGTAAAAACGTTTATTCTTTGAAAATGAGGGATTAAAACGGGAAGTTTTGTAAGACTTGGATTTGGGCTTTTTGCAAGAAGGAAGACCAAATTGTTCACAAAATGATCCCAATTCTTTTTTTTTATACTCTTTTCTTTGGCAAGTTGATGTTTTATTCCATCATCTTGACAGATTTTTTAAATGATTTTTTGAACATGGGAGATTAATTCTCCATATGTCAAGTTCTCATAAGGTATGTTGCCATCATAATGATGTCTGAGTTTATCTCTAACTTTATCACCAAAAGATTTTGGTAATCCAACTAGAAATTTTTCTTTCCAAAATCCTTGATTAGCATCATCACTTTAGAGTACCGAGATAAAAAAGTATCTTTATACCATCCGAAGTCGGACAAAGTCCGACACCGGATGTTAGAAAGAAGTTCGGAAGAGCGATATTTCCAAATGTTTGGATCGCCAACAAAATGTTTAATAATTGAAAAAGTAAGGTATTAACAGAATCTGGAATGGGCTCACCATTGTGAAGAATAGGAGTTCCATCAGGTTCAGTTTTAACAGAAGAAATAATGTTTGATTTCTCTTCAGAAGACAGATAATAATCCCACCAACCTTTAAGTTGTCCAGAAAAACCGGAAACTAAAAGATTAGTTATTTCTATATCTGAATAATCACTTGTTGTTTGATAAGCAGTGCTTACCATAGTCATCTGTTGAAGGATTTGAAGAATATTTGATTCACTCTGTCCATCTATATTCCATTCATAGATGTTGTTAGAGTTGAAAGACTTGAAAGTTTGATCTTGGCGTTCTTCAGTTAAAATATCTAAAGGACTAGCCCTTGGATAGTATAACTTTGAAGATTTTTGAAAAACAGGTGAAGAAGATTTTTTCCAATCCTGATGGTTAATTTTAAAATCAGATTTTGAAGATTCAGCATCGAAATTTTGTCAAAATTCATAATTGGTCTATCGAAGGAGAGGCGAAGGAGTGTCGGAACAATTTTTTGTTTTAACTGAGTAAGAGGAGTTTGAAGATTAGCGGTAACTTGGTTTTGATGTTGTAAACTTTGACCAATTTGCTTCATAAGATTAGCATTATTCTTTCTCTCGCAAACTTGCCTTAATTCTTGGATCAAGTTGGAAAGGTTTGAACAGAGGTTGAGTCGTAGGGATAGTAGATTTTGAAGACGATGGAGAGGGAGGAGTTTTGATGACATGATCTCCAATGATTTGAAGATACTAATTGGTGTAATTATTTTGTTCCTCAATTTGATATCTTTTGGAGAAACAGGATCTTCGGGTTTCTAGTTTTGAAAGGAGAGGCTATAAGAAAGTTTTGTCTATTGTCAAAAACACCGGGGAATTTGATATGACATTTTTGGAGGAACTTCTGAAGAAATAGTTTGGCCTTCAGATGTTTTCCATTCTCTTTTGGTCATATTTATTGTTTGAATAAATGGACATTCTATTTTTTGTTGTAAAGCATAAGCTTCAAACCAAGAAAAAAATGGAATATTCACCTCATACTTTTCAAGGAAACTGTAGAACTTTTCTTGGATCTGCTCTCGTAATGATCCTTTAAAATGTTCTAGAAACCAGTTTCTTTGCAAAGTATTTAATTCTGAATAAAATTCCTTTTGCAAACTCTGTTTATCAATTTGGAATTGATGTTCGAGAAAACCAATAATTGGAGGTTCACCTAAATCGGTATAAGACAAAGAGTCCACCAAATTTTGATCATCCTCTCTTTGATAGTTTGCATGAGGAATTGTTCCAAAATCATTAATTCCTTGAATTGAGACATTAGAAGGTGGTTGTTCATCCGCCGGTTGTGGTGGAGGAGCATATGGCGGTGGTGGAGGGACAAGTGGGAGTGATGGAGAAATATTTGTTCGAGGTGGTGGAGGCAAATGGATAACTGGTAGAAGGGAAACTGGTGGAAGGGACCGATCAGAAAAACTGGAGGACCTAGGTAGTTCCGAGTTTGCAGATCTAAAATCCTCATATCTTGAAGACATAGATGAGGTAGAACTCCTAGGCCTGTCAAAAGCTACTCGAACAGTTCTTGATTGGGTTTGTGAAATTCTACTGATTTGGGCTACAGATCTTGGAACAGCTTGGACAGCTTTATCCATAACCTAGTCTTCTGGAAGGGTAACATCTTTCGACATGATAGTTTGAGGGATCGTAATGTTTGTGTTTGTCTGGTCAGTTAGGAAGACAACAGTCTGGCCATTCTCAAGAAGATTTCTAACATTTGAAGCAGAAGAGTTCGAGACCTTATACTGTACTCTATATATTAGAGCAACAGGTATAGATCCAGATTTCATGTTAAAACCATGAAGTTTAAGATTGAGTTTGAGGACATCAAGGATGTTCTTATCTTTTAAATTAACCATTTGGTTTGGATAACAGTTGAAATAAACAGGTCCATTGTGAAGTCCAAACTCAGCAGCAGCAAGGAGGGAATCTGCAAAACTATAATGTCTTGCATCCCTGAGACATACCAAGCCAGAGGCATTAAGGCCT
Source organism: Acacia acuminata (assembly GCA_019022655.1). NCBI lineage: Eukaryota > Viridiplantae > Streptophyta > Magnoliopsida > Fabales > Fabaceae > Acacia > Acacia acuminata. The sequence goes on from JAFJYI010000036.1 coordinate 1,248,863, forward strand.
CGACGGACAAGGGGTTTGAAAGCAACTTGTACACAACCAATGTGTAAAAAGTTGTAATCTGCTTTATATATATATATATATATACATATATATGTGGGTTCCACCATTTCATGTGTTTGTAGGAATCTTCTTCTTCTCATGCAACATGAGAAGTTTAAACCCCCATACATATTTTATTCAGCCAGAATTATTTCTGTAAACATTCACACAAATTTGTATTCATAGGAGATGGATGTTGGATTGGTTTTCATCTAAGGATCATGATTGTATATTTTATAAATTGCTTTTATTTATGTGCACATCATACACTTAGTTTGTGAAGTGCCCTAACAAATTTTTTTGTGAAAAACAATTAAATTATTATCTCTCTTTCAAATAATGCACAAAAAAATATATTCAATGTGACTCATGTTTGCATCACATCAATTAAGAATGCTGAACGTACATAAAGCTTATGTGACATTTTAGCGTTAGGTTACACATACTTGTTTCTATCTGCCTCTTTTGTAGTATTTCCTGGGTAAGGTTTGACAGAACATAATCCCTGTAGTCTATGTTTATAGGTTCTGGTTATTCTCCTCCTTACTTCATCACGTGATCCGGGCATTATTCCACCAGAGGAAGAGTTCCGTTATGATTCTTCAGTAAGACAAACACCAAGCCTTCAGGTGAAATATTGTGAAACTATTGTATGCTATATTGTCAATGAAAATATGTATGTTTTCTGTTTCTTGTTGATCCTTGTAGTACATTTATTATTTGTAGTTGCTGCTTAGTTGTTCTTACTGTGATAGCATTACACGACTTATGTTTGTAAATGTCCTTTTGTGCAAGAGGACATCCTGGTCTATGTCGCCCCAGACTTCAGCCTCCCAAGTCAAGTCTCTAGAGACTCGATTGTTAAGAACGTTTTTGGGGAAAAACCAGGAAGCCCAACAGCTACCCCCAAAAGACACATAAGAACACTGCTGTTCAACTCAACACAGGGATTCTGTTATGAGTTGATCCCCTAGAACGCGTAGCCTAATAAATATGAGTGTGGATTGAACTATTCTGATACCTAAATAACATGGAAATTAAAGTGCGTGAGAATGCAGAGTAGGAGGAAAATTGGCAAGGTAGTACACAAGGATGGTTTTGGAAGATTTTCTCTCTGATGATTCCCCGTCTTTTTCTCTCTAATATTTCTTCCACCTTTGCATTTTAGTTTTCTCTGAATTCTGTTATACTACTTTGATAGTACTGGTTATTTTAGTATTTTCATATTGACATTTGTAATTAAGGATTCTCTGTAACCCTTGATTTCATCTTTTGAATATAATACAGAGATAGATTTCTTTCTCCATAGTTGTGTTTATATACTTGGCATTTATCACATTTGGTGCTTTCATTCTTCGTTAACGGCTGAGAACACTCGTTTTCAAACTATGAATGCTAAAATTAGGCGTTTGGTGAGTTTCTAGTAGAATCAGAGCACACGACTTCCACTCGTATGACTAATGTTGAATCGTCCATGACGGAGGCGACCAAACGTTTTAAGAGTGTGGAACATTCCATAGCTTCTTTATCTCGTTATGTGGATGCCTTAACTAGGGACTTTGAGAATTGGAAATAGGCCCATTCCACTGGTTTGGTCCTACTAGCTACTTTCCAAAGTTATGGTCGTCAAATTAAATTGGACTTCCACTGATCTAGATGATTATTTAACAATATAAAAAAAAAAGTTCGTTTTGAAATTTAGAAGTTTTTTCCATCGTAGCTTATATTTGATATGGTTTCATTTATGTTTGTGATTCAGGTAACCTTGGTTGGTATGGTGTTTGAGAAAGTTGACCAAAACGCTGACTTTAGTTTTGTTCTCTATGAAGGAACAGGACCGATCAAATGTCAAAGATGGTATTATATGAATCTTTCATGCCATAGCAATTTGTGACAACCGTGTGCTTTTGTGCATGTGTGTATTTAAATTACTCATAACTTATTTTATATATTTTTAGCTACTGGCTACTATGGGGTGAAAATGCATTAGGAATGCCTTTCTTATTGTTTGACTTTAACTGGGGTGAATGAGTCTTTTGCTACAAAGGAAATGGAAGAAATACGGTGAGATTTTAACGGTATACTTTCTATGTGAATATATGAGTCAGCTGCACCTTTGAATGTTTGTATACATGGGCATTTGAAAAGCTTTTTGAAAAACATAGACAAATGACATGCAAGTTGGTGGGGACGGAATGCTGTTTTTTATTTTTTATTTTTTACTTTATGTAAAATCCACCTAAGCAATTTTTAACATTATTTTAACTTTTTTTTTTTTTTTATGCTAAATAGGATGACTCAAAAACATTAAGGACTGAGTTGTAAGTGTGTCAAAAGTTTAGAGACTAAGTTATAGGTGAGTCAAAATTTTATGGGCCAAAAGATTAATTTTTCTCATTATAATAAATGGAAGTTAGTTGTGTGTAATAGTTTTGCCCCAATTTTTAAAGTTTTTAGTTATTTTTATTCAAAAAATAATTTATGGTTACTATTGCACTTTTGATAAAATTTAAAGGTTATTTTAGCACCTTAACCTTAAAATATACAAGGATATAAGTTTTATTAATACATTCGGTCTAAACCTAGCATGATTGGGATAAGTTGAAGCTTAACGTTGACTTGAAAACAAATCGGTGCTTGACTTGAAAACAAATCGGTGCTAACCCAAAAAAAAATCAGGACAAAATAAATATATCAAACATAAAAATTAAATGTTATAATTTCATGATGACTTTCTAATGATCAAATAAAATAAAAAAATATAGCATTCATTAAAAAAAAAAAAAAAAAAAAAAGTAAAATTCTTAGTCTGAATTTAAAGTAATTAAACGTGATCTACAACATTTTATAAGAGAAAAGATTTGACATTAGCTTCACAAGAAAAAAGAGTATTGGAATAATAAAAAAATTCCAATCTACCCTTCAAATTATGTTCACTAATTCTTTCAGCTTTAATTCCTCTTTCACCAATCAAATCAGAGTTATACTCATCATTCTTTGTAGCGAACACCAAAAAATATCCATTTATTAAACCCACATATAGAAATCCACGTATAGAAATTCTTCCAACCCAATATCTTAAAAACTCAATTAATGTCAAAAACATTGACCAAGAAGATGATTGATAATCTTTGAATTAAACCTACGAATCCCTCTTGTTATGAAAAGGTTAATGAATAAATTATATAATGTTATGTGAAAAAGTTCTCACTTTGTTGGAATGTTAAATTAGTCAAGATAAGTAAAGTTAAGCACGATGTTAAGTGTGTGTGGTTGGTCTCCCAATGATCAATTAATATGATTACTTCTTCATTCTTTTACTCTTCTCATTCCTCTCAAATCAGTATAAATAATATATATGGTTAAGGTATTAAAATAAACTTCAACTTTTATCAAAAGTGTAATAGTAACCGTAAACTATTTTTTTGGAGTAAAAATAATGATAAAATTTTAAAATTTGGGCAAAACCGTTAAATCTAATTAATTTATATCTATTAAAATGAGAAAAATTAATCTTTTAACTCTTAAAGTTTTGACTCACTTATAACTCAGTTCTTTGAGTTTAACCTGTTATAACCTACTTCCTAAACTTTTAACTCACTTGCAACTCAGTCCCCAATGTTTCTAATCATCCTATGTGGAAATTTTTTAAAAAATATAATTAAAAATATTTAGGTGGATTTTACATAAATTAAAAAAATAACCAACATCCTCGCATGAAAGTGGATTTATATACCCAAGAGGGGGGTGAATTGGGTATTTTAAAACTTTTCAAAGCTACTGTTTTTAGATAACAAAAATAGAGATGGGAGTAAAGAGAAGAATAGCGAACACGAGAGATTTATCTTTGGTTCGGTCTTAACAACTTGACCTACATCCGGTCCCGGACTTGCGGGATTTTCACTATCACAAAGATTACACATTCGTACTTAAAGAGTAGTTCTCTCTAGAACTCACTCCCCCTTACAAGTTGTAATCAATGAACTCCCAAATCACCAAGTCCCCTTGACTTGTGATTCTTTTCAATAAATGAATTACGAGATAAAAACTCTCTTGAAGCTTATAATGTCAAAAGACAAAATACAAGTGAAAACGAAAGGTAGTTGAAGAACTTGAATGCTTGCTCGTTTTGAGATGTAGTAGTTGTTGAAAGGAATTGAATGCAACTCTATTTATAGCCGATAGCATTAATAGACCGTTGCATTTGATAATAAGACCGTTGAAGATGTTCTTGAAGATGTGAGTAGCTTAGGTCTTCTTCTCTCTCTAAAGCTCACTTAATAACTGGATGGTCGAGTTGACTCTCTGCAAATTAATCCGTTGGAGAAGATGTTGCTAGATGTAGAAATCATTCTTTAATGCTTTGCAACCGTGTGCGAAGGATTAACCAAAAGAATGCAAGTTTGGGGTTGAACATTTAATGTTTCGACATCACTTTTGCTTTTGCTTTAAACCTTCCTTAATGTCGAAACTCACCAAAAAGATGGTTAAACATATCTAGTACCAATAGAGATTAATCATGGAAAGCATTGAGATCAAACACGAAGGCATAGCGGAATCGTTAAATTCGAATTTCGAGGCAACGTCTAGAAACCGGAGGTTTGTTCACAAACCTCGAGGTTTGGTCATTTAAGGTTGAAAACGATTTAAGACCAAAACCTCAAACCTGGAGGTTTATCATTAAACACGGAGGTTTCTCATGATGCAATCATGAAGGTTTCTCGGAGTTTACTCCAAACCTCGAGGTTTTCTTAGAAACCTCGAGGTTTCACATCGTGTGTGAAACCCAGCAAAGACATGATGAAAGCAAACCTGGAGGTTTCTCAAGGAACCTCGAGGTTTTAGAATGAGTGAAAATACATTTGCTCTCTGGAACTCACAATACTCGAGGTTTGTAACGATACTCGAGGTTTTGCCCAAATGACAAGGTTCTTTGTTTTGACCCAAAACACAAACCCGGAGGTTTCTATGGAAACCTCGAGGTTTTCAAACTTATAGAAAACCATTAGCTCTCTGGGAAGCCGAAACCACGGAGGTTTACGCCAATACTCGAGGTTTTACATTTTAGTTCAAATTTTCAGTTTGGCGCCAAGGCATAACCTCAAGGTTTTGATGTAAACCTCGAGGTTTCACAACTTGGTGTGAAACCATGTTTTCTCGGGAAGCCCAAAACCTCGAGGTTTCTTAATAAACCTCGAGGTTTCACATATTTTTGTGAAACCCAAGTTTTGCAAGTTTAAACATAGAACCTCGATGCTTCCTTTGTAAGGCCAAACCTCGAGGTTTCGGGAAAACCTCGAGGTTTGCTCTCACTCGGGGTTTTCCAACTTCGAGACCAAATCCTCATTCTTTGTTCACAATTGTTGGCAATCATCAAAATCTTTTAGAGAACCAACATTCTCCCCCTTTTTGATGATGACAACACTTGTAAGCAAACATCTTTGGAAAGTTCAAGAAATTTTTCATGTTGTAAGTAGACTTTGAAATTAGCATAGGTTTCAAGAACTTAGCTATTTGCATAATGTAAATGCAAGGCATCAAGTAGTTATGAAGCATGAACACAAAAGTTGTATTTCAGTTCAAAAGCAATACGGGATAAAGAGCAATACAGGATAATGTAATACAAGGCAAAATACAAAATGCACATGATCCTCAAGGTGTAAAACAGTTTGTTTCTTTCTCAATCAGGAATTTGTACTAATCCTGTTTATTTAAATCATCTCAGTTGAATCATGCTTGTTTGATCTCTTACTATTCACTGTAGTATAGATTGGTTGCCTGCCAATTGCAATTTTCTTTTTTGAATTATTGGTAAGTTACATAAATTCATATAGTAGATCCTGGGTACATTCTACACTTCTGTGTCTGTCACATTCACTGGCCTATGTTTTATAGCTGGAAAAGTGTTCTGATATATATGCGTGTTCAATGCCACACAGATCATCAGGTTTGTTCCTGCTGAACAACCAATAAAGCTTTAATATTTGGTGCAGCAGTATCTAACTTTTTTTGGGGTGGGGGGTGACACAATGTTATTGAATGTGGGTATGAAATTGTTTTTTCCTGATTCCTTGGGCTTTAGGTTTACCACAGTACATTCAATCTATAACACGTTGAGGATCATGGGACATGGGTTAAGGTGCCTTTTTGGAGGCACTGTGCTCGTAGTATTTCTTCAGGAGTCGTACGCAAAAAGGATTCATTTAATAATATCTAGAAATGAGGGTAGGGGAATTAAGCAAGCAAAGATCAGCATGCTGTTTAGAAAGGAACCATCGATCGACCAACGGGTTGGCATAAGTGGTAAGCAACTTGTGTCGCTTAAGTAAGGTCTCAAGTTCAAGCCTTGTTAGTGTAGAAAAAGCTCTACTAGGAGACTCACCCACCATAGCTAAGTGTGCGACCTCGGTCGGATTCGGATTAGTCAGGGCAAAACTCTAGATACCGGATGGGAAACTAAAAAAAAGGAAAGGAACGATCGAAGTTATTATAAAGAAGGTTCAATCAATGAATGCAAATAATGATTGGAAAGCCTTCTAAAAATTTGATAGATTTGCATTTTTTTGCTATCATAAATTTCCCATTTTTTTTTTAAATAAAAAAGACTTGATTGTGTCCTACTAGACAATAAGTCCAAGTTGGTACTAGGTGGTGATCCAAAGTTATGGATTTTCTTTCTTGTATGACTTTGCATTGCGTTATTTAGCAGGCTTAGTCACTTTGAATGCTTTGCTCTTACATTAAAATGTATGGTTCCTTAAAATGACCTTAGTTTGGTTTGGGATGTAAATAAACCCAATTCTTAAACTTCAACCATGTTTTTATTTATACTTGGTTAAAATATACTTTTAATCCTTTAAGTTTACATGAGGTATACTTTTGGTCCCTTAACTTTATAAAGTATACTTTTAGTCCTATATTTCTAACATTGTTAATTTTACTAACGGAAAATGCAAACTCAAGTGATAATGGTGTATAATTAAGTGATGACTATGTAATTAAATGCTATCAAACTTAAATTTAAAATATGGATAAATTGAAGAATATATAAAATTTGTGTAATTAAATGTTATTAGTCATCACTTAAGTCCGCAACACCAGCGTTTTCCGTTAGCAACATTAACGGTGTTAGAATTTTAGGACTAAAAGTATACTTTATAAAGTTAAGGGACCAAAAGTATGCCTTATGTAAAATTTAAAAGATTAAAAGTATACTTTAAGCCTTTATACTTTTATAGCACTAGCACATTGGGGTGTCGTAAACATAAGTTAGGAGGTGGTTGCATGTGGAATGATTCTGTGATCTGTCCCCTCCCCTCTTTTCCTTGCTTGGATTTTTCACATGATTAATTCAGTTTCAATTTAATTTCAGTAACATTTGCTATTTAGTCGTCCTACCTGATGGGTGGAGTGTGCTATCCTTGGTAGCTAGCATTTCGATTTTCAACTTTTGTACTCAATAATATTCACTCGTTGCAAAGATTGGTTACTTGATGGATTTACATTTGAACCACTTCAATATTGCTTGGAAACGAAAAGTCATTTCCTAAATTAATCTTTAACCTAATTATTCTCAGGGAGGTTGTATATTTGGCAGGATTGGTTGGATTGTCATTCTTATTTTATACTTATGCAGTTTTCCCCAGGCCAGTGGAGAGTTTTGATGAGATTTTTTTCACTTCGTTGATTGCATACATAATCATCTACATCCCAAAGCAAAGCTGCATATGAGATGCATTTCTTTTTCCTAGGTTCTCATCTGAAGTATCAAATGGAAGTCAAGCACCATCATCTAATCCAATATGAGATTGATCTGTCAAAATGTTTGGTTAAAATTCTTGTTTTGTATGATTGGGTTGATTAAATAATTTTCTTTCCCTCAATTGTATGCGCAAGATTATAGCATGGATGGGCTTAATGATTGTGATAAATTGGTCCTTGATTATCTCAATCAGCATTCAAACATGTGAAGCTTAATGTTGACTTGAAAACAAATTGGTGCTAGCCCAAAAAAATCCAGGACAAAATAAATATATCAAACATATAAATTAAATATTATAAATTCATAACTTTCTAATGATCAAAATGAAAAATTATAGCATTCATTAACAGGAAAAAAAAATTAAAATTCTTAGTCTAAATTTAGAGTAAAGGTGATATAAAACCTTTTACAAGAGAAAAGATTTGGCATTAGCTCCACAAGAAGAAAGAGTATTAGAATAAGGGAAAAGTTCCAATGTACCCCCAAAATTAAAATTATGTTCACCGATTCTTTCAACTTTTATTCCTCTTTCACCAATCAAATCATACATATAGACATCCTTCTCGGTAGCAAACACCAAAGAATATCCATTTATTACTGTAAATCCACGGATAGAAACTTCTTCCAACCCAATATCTTGAAAACTCAATGTCAAAAACATTGACCAAGAAGACGATTGATAATCTTTCAAAACCCAAAAAGTAAAAATACAACCACCCTTGTCCAAAATTCCTAAATAAATGTCATTGCCTGATGTTTCAACTTTATCCCACTTGAAAGTACAAAAGTCATTATAGTCTAATTCGGCAACAATTTTTGTAACTTCTTTAGGAAAAAGAACCTTGCTTGTCTCACCATTTTCAAAATTATATGATAACATGTAATGATACCCTCCCTAAAAGGACATAGTATCATCCAACAATAACTCATATGCAAGCCATTTTCTCTTTCTTTCCACAACATTCTTTTGGTAGGCAAGTTTTACATTCAACATTCTCCCATCCTTGGTGTCTAGAAAATTCAAAAAGAAGTAATTCATATTGATTTTGGTTATCAAAGGCCATTGATAGGAATGCTTGAGGTTTATTTCGTAGCAAACTATCTGTTGCAATAATAGAGGTGAATGACTTTGTTGTAGGGTTACAGATAATGATTCGTTATGCTCTAATAATCCTCTAATAATCCTCTTTGTTGAACAAATTGACAGAGAAGAAGTCCATTGCTAGATAAGAGGATTCTTCCAAACCTTCTATTAAGAAATCGAAGAAAGCTTCTGGGAATAATAGCTAAAGAAGAAGATGGTGATGCCATGTTTCTATGTAATGGATATATTTTAATTTCATAACCTTGAATGAAAAGGGAAGTATCACCACCTTGTAGGGTCAAATTTTAAATGTGCTTTATAATAAAGTCATTGTCCTTCGTGAGTCTATTTATAGTTTTAGAGCATGACTTAAACCTCATGATGGATGGATGAATATATCATTTATTATCTCTTGAGGTATCAGTCTCATAGCCTTTACCTATATAAATATAAGGATATATGTCATGTTTTGTCATAGATAATTAAGCTACAAAAAAGAATTGGAAAAAATGAAAATCTTTTAAGCACAGTGCTGGGCAATAATTTTTATAGAGTATTAACTAAAATATACTCCATCATGCATATGGTTCAAAAATTAAGGAAGGATTATACGGATTGGTCAAAGCGATACTTGTATGAATCCTACTAGATTCTATATATCTAGGTTAAATCATTCACAAACCTTGAATGACATCATCATTTCTAACTCCACAATTCATGAGCCCTGTTAATATTCATACCTAGTTATATTCAATATATTTTCATTTAATTTTTTAAAACAACTGAATATGTTTCCATCCAAAGGCAAATAAAAAGACAAAAAAATGAAAGAAATAAAAAAAAAACTGATGGGGAATGGAGATGAATCATTCGAATCTCTTTAAGATTTAGCTCTTATCTGTGAGAGAGCCCAAGGGAGGGAAATGAAGGATAGAACGTTCTGGATGAGGCAAATAGATGAATAAGAAATAGATTTTTTAATAAGTGAAATTTGGAATTGAGAGGTTGTGATTACCTTTACCTGTTAATTATTGTTATATAAGAGAACACTCTCTCACTCTTAAAATCCAAACTCACTCCTACGCTAAAAAATATGATCGTAACTGCGAATGGGGATGTCCTAATATAGTGTCCCATCTACTAAGTTTTTCCCGCTAAAGATACCGTATCTATCTAAATTATTTTCTTATTATCTCAAAGTATATTTCAAAACTTTTGATATTATCCATTTGTATTAATTAGTATTCTTTATTAAAAATAATATCTATTTTCATTTATATTCACGTTTTAAAGATTTTATTTTAAATTCATAATAAAAAAATATTTAATGGATAACCTTCAAGAAAAGATGTTTTTTTTTTCCATATTTTTTATGGCTTACAACGTAATCATTGCATTAGAAAAAGAAAACTAAATGAAGAAATCTGATTGATGCATTTCAAATTTAAGATTGAGGCTATATACAATTTTATCTTTTACGAGCTTTATTGTTTCTCAAAAGTATGTTTAATGAAGATGAATTACATTAAATAAATTTTAAACTATAAGGATGTTAAATGATTTACATATAAAAAAAATTTATATACATACCCACACAAGTCCGTTCCATATGATCCCATAAACATATATCTAATTTTTTTTTTTCGCAACATATATCAAACTTTTACTTTGCCTAGGGTTTGACTTTTAACTTATTATTAGAATTAACTTCATCCAAAAAAAACTAGTGGGAGACCAAATTGGGTTTGGTCTCCAGACTGGATACCAGACCATAATTTTTTTTATATTTTTTAAAAAAAAAAAAAAAAAAAAAAAAAAAAAAAAAAAACTGAATAGGTTTCCATACACAAATAGAGAGATGAATCAAAGTATTTGTAGAAAAATGCATAGCAAAAAAAAGACAGAAAAATGAAAGAAACAAAAAAAACTGACGGAGGGGATTGAAGATGAATAGTTCAAACCTCTTTCAGATTTAGCTTTTGTTTGTGAGAGAGTCCTATGAAGGAAAATGAAAAGAGTCCAAGAAATAGAAACAAAAATGAAAAATAGAACTTTCTAGATGTCAGTTATTGCTATTAAGAGAACACTCTCTTGCTCTCAAAATCCAAACTCACTCCTGTAGAAAAAATATGATCGTCCCATCTTCTAAGTTTTTTCTGCTAAAGATACCATATCTATCTAAATTATTTTATTATTATCTCAAAGTATATTTAAGAACTTTTGATACTATCCATTCGTATAGTTTGATTAATTAGTATTTTTTTAATTTTTTAAAAATAATACCTATTTTCATTTATATTCACGCTTTAAAGTTTTTATTTTAAATTCATAATAAAAAATATTTAATGGATAACCTTCAAGAACCGATATTTTTTTTTTTACTTTTTTTTTTTTTTTTGCATTCCATTTCCATTTATATTCACGTTTTGAAGTTTTTATTTTAAATTCAAAATAAAAAATATTTAATGGATAACCTTCAAGAACTGATATTCTTTTCTTTTTTTGCATATCATTTAATGAAGAAATCTGATTGATAAATTTCAAATTTTAAGATATATTTAAATTTAATCTAAGATTAAGGCTATATACAGTTGTATCTTTAAGAGCTTTATATTTCTCAAAAGTATGTTTGATGAGGATGGATTACATCCAAAAAAAGAAAAAAATAAAATAAAATGTAGCGCTTTATGTCGCCTTTTTTTCAGCTAAAGATACAGTATATATCTAAATTATTTTATTATTATCTCAAAGTAACCAAAATTATAATTTGGGTATTTCAACCGTCTTTATATGAGATTTTTTCTAAAAATTTTAAGGGCCAAAATATTAATTTTTCGCATTATAATAAATGGAAGTTATTTGTGTCTAACAATTTTGCCCTAATTTTAAGAGTTTATGGTTATTTTTACTCCAAAAAATAGTTTATGGTTAATGTTGCACTTTTAATAAAATTTGAAGGTTATTTTAACACATTAACCCTAATATATATATAAGTTTTATTAATACATTCGGTCTAAACCTAGCATGATTGGGATAAGTAGAAGCTTAACGTTGACTTGAAAATAAATTGGTAAGAAAAGGACAAAATAAATATATCAAACATATAAATTAAATATTATAATTTCACAACTTTCTAATGATCGAAATAAGAAATTAGTGCATTCATAACAAAAAAAATAAAAAGTAAAATCCTTAGTCTAAATTTAAAGTAAATGTGATATAGAACCTTTTACAAGAGAAAAGATTTGGCATTAGCTCCACAGGAATAAAGAGTATTAGAATAAGAAAAAAGTTCCATTGTACCCCCAAAATTATGTTCACCGATTCTTTCAGCTTTGATTCCTCTTTCACCAATCAAATCATACTTATACACAAAGTAGCGAACACCAAAGAATGTCCATTTATTACTGTAAATCCATGGATAGAAACTTCTTCCAACCCAATATCTTGAAAACTCAATGTCAAAAACATTGACCAAGAAGACAACTGATAATCTTTCAAAACCCAGAAACTAAAAATACGACCACCTCTGTCCAAAATTCCTAAATAAATGTCATTACCTAATGTTCCAACTCTATCCCACCTGAAAGTACAAAAGTCATGATAGTCTAATTCGGCAACAGTTTTTGTAACTTCTTTAGGAAAAAGAACCCTCCTTGTCTCCCCATCTTCAAAATTATATGATAACATGTAATGATACCCTCCCTTAAAATAAGGACATAGTATCATCCAACTGTAACCCATATGCAAGCCATTCTCTCTTTCTTTCCACACACCTTCTCCTGGTAGGTAAGTTTTACATTCAACGGTCTCCAATCCTTGGTGTCTAGAATGTTCAAAAAGAATTAATTCATATTCATTTTGGTTCCGATCGAAGGCCATTGATAGGAATGCTTGAGGTTTATTCCATAGCAAACTATTTGTTGCAACAATAGAGGTGAATGACTTTGTTGTAGGGTTACAGATAATGAATTCATCATTATCTAATAACCCTCTTTTTTGAACAAATCGACAGAGAAGAAGTCCATTGCTAGATAAGAGGATTCTTCCATTGATATATTTTAATTTCATAACCTTGAATGAAAAGGGAAGAAAGCACTAGGAATAATAGGGTCAAGAAGAAGATGGCGTGTTTCCATGTAATGGATATATTTTAATTTCATAACCTTGAATGAAAAGGGAAGTATCACCACCTTGTAGGGTCAAATTTTGAGCGTGCGCATGCTTTATAATAAAGTTGTTGTCCTTTACGAGTCTATTTATGGTTTTAGAGCATGACTTGAACCTCATGATGGATTTTGCGGGCAACTATGAGAATATATCATTTATTATCTCTTGAGGTATCTCCTCAGTCTCCATAGTCTTTACCTATATAAATATAAGTATACATATCATGTTTTGTCATAGATAATTAAGCTACAACAAAAGAGGTGGGAAAATTGGAAAAAATGAAAATCTCTAGGCAATAATTTTTATGGGAGGCTTTTCCCAATTTTTCAAAACAAAGAAATCAAAGTGGTGAAATAATATAGAATAATAATGCTATAAACTTTCTTCGATGGCTATCTATTAGTCACATGCAAATGTTTCTTCAACATTAGCTTCGTCAAACAAATACTATCTTCAGGAAACCAGTAGGAGACCTGATTGGGTTGGTCTCCCAGGCTGGATACTAGACCATAAATTTGTTTAAAAAAAAAAAAACTGAACATGTTTCCATCCAAAGGTAAATAGAGAGATGAATATCAAAGTATTTGCAGAAGAGAACAAAAGAGAAAAAAGACATAAAAATTAAAGAAACAAAAAACCTGACGGAGGGGAATGGAGATGAATCGTTTGAACCTCTTTCAGATTTAGCTATTGTCCGTGAGAGAGCCTAGAAAGGGATAGGAAAGATAGAAGTTCTGGATGAAGCAAATAGAGGAATGAGAAATAGATTTTTTTTTAATAAGTGAAATTTGGAACATATAAATATATGGAGAGGTTAGAATTACCTTTACCCGTGCTATATAAGAGAACACGCTCTCGCTCTCAAAATCCAGACTGACTCCTACAGAAAGAAACAGAAATATGATCTTAACTATGAATGGGATGTCCTTATATAGTGTCTCGTCTACTAAGTTTTTTCCCCTAAAGATACCGTATCTATCTAAATTATTTTATTATTATATCAAAGTATATTTCAAAACTTTTGATATTATCCATTTGTATTAATTAGTATTCTTTATTTTTAAAAATAATATCTATTTTCATTTATATTCACGTTTTAAAGTTTTTATTTTAAATTCATAATAAAAAATATTTAATGGATAACCTTCAAGTGTTTAGGATACGGGGATTACGGGAGGAGTTATTTTATAGGGAACCGTGATTTTTTTAGGGATATTTTACTCTTTTTTTTTTCACGTTTTAAATTTTTTATTTTAAATTCATAATTGGATTCGAGAACCGATATTCTTTTTTTCTTTTTTTTTTTTTTTTATAATTTTTTAAGGCTTATAACATAATCATCACATTAAAAAGAGAAAACTAAATGAAGAAATCTGATTGATAAATTTTAAATTTAAGATGTATTTCTCTTTTTCTCTTTTTTAATCTGTCAATGTCATTAAAACATGTGATCATGTGAGAGGACTCTATTTCATTCGACCAACATAACACTTAATTATTGCCTTCAATGAAGTCCAAAATTCAGTAGAGTGGAACTAAAGAGGTAAAATTCAATCAATTAAATTAATCTCAATAAACTGGAAATTGTAAGTTAAGAAAGAAAAATTTATGAAGAACAAGACTCGGTCACTGCAAGACTCAATTAACTATAAGAAAGTCCTCTCATGTGATTGTTAACCAAGGACCTACTCTACTGTGGCCTTTTTTTTTTTTTTTTTTTTTTTTTTTTTTTTTTTTGAGAATGGCTTTAAGGTCCCAGCAAAAAAGAAAGAATTGATAAGTCCTATAAGTTGTTAATAATAATTGATTCACTTGTTAATCCTCTATGTTCACTTGTCAATATTGAGACCTAAAAATCATTCTCTTTTCTAAAAAAAAAAAAAAATTATGGGCACACACACAGGAGGATAATAATCAATGATATACATATCAGCATATTTCAATTATAATCCAATTCATCCATATAAAAGTAGAGGTAGGGATCAAGAAGAACGTGCCACGTGCCCTCTTTATTATGGACCCAGCTTTGGTCCTTTTTTGCTCCTGTCCGCACCGTTTTGGCACAAAGGAGGATAGCTGTGCCTTCTTTTATATATATATATATATATATATATATATATGCAAAAAAAAATACTTTATGATCTTGAAAAATTAATTTATGATCCTAAAAAAATTTTGAAGTATATTTTAAGTATCAATCAATACCCTAAAATATTTTTTTAAGATTTAAAATAATTTTTCAAGATCATAAAGCATTTTTCCAAATATCAATCACTATCTTGTAATATTTTTTTTAAGATCATAAAGTATTTTTTAAGATTATAAAGTCATTTTATCTTGAAGTATCCTTTTAGTATTCTCAAGTATCTTTTTAGTACTAGTCAGTACCCTGAAATATTTTTCAAGATCCTAAAATAATTTTTTAAGATCATGAAGTATTTTTCTAGTACCGTTCAATATCTTAAAATATCTTTTTAATACCATTCAATACCCTAAAATATATATATATAGATATATAATATATATATATATATGTATGTATATGTATATGTAAAAAAGGACACAGCTACCCTCCTTTAAACCAAAAGGAGGCCGTTTTGGCATAAAAGAGGGCAGTTGACAGGAACAAGAAAAGGATCCGTTGATCACCTTAAAGGACAATGTAACTCCTTTTATCTATTTAATTTTATTTTTTATTATAATTCACGAGTATAATTTCTTTTAATAAATTTTCCATTAACTTCAGGATTTTAAATTTTGTACTTAATTTCTTTGTTACATGGCGAATAACCAACTGAAATTTTCTCTTAAATAATAAACTAATTATTTAAGAGAAAATTTCAAGAGATTAAGGAAGTTAAATAAATTACTTAATCATATCATATGTTGTGTCTCCTTATATTATATATTATTTTATTGTCAAACTAATTAGTTTTGAGGAAAAAAAAACAAAAATATAAATACTCTGAAGTAATTTAATTGACTTCCTTAATTTCTCCAAAAAAATCAACTTGATCTTAATTAGGACCGGACTATAATTTAAGATTCATACAATTACAAAATTTTTTTTTTTTCAGCATGTAATTGTAACATGCACGGCAATTATCATGCCTAAATGGGAAAGCAAAATTGCAATATGAGAATGTGAACCACTCAATCAATTAATGTCTTCTTGATCTTTAGCATTTGAACCACACTTCAACATGAGATTTAAGACTTGCTCGCTTTTTAAAATTTGAAAAAGGTTTATTAACTTAGTGTATTTATTTTGCAGTTAGAGTATGATTTATTTTACTGACATTTTTCATAGGTTAATCTTAGTAAAAAAAAAAAATTAACACGGGTTGTATATTGAAATCTTAAAAAGGTGCAAATTGCACTTTGTCCTAAACAAAAAAATAATAATATGAAATTAAACATCTCTTAAAAAGGACTTTTTTGCAATATTTTCTAAATTTGAAAAGTTGCAAATTTAGAATAACTATTCAAGAGACCATTTGTTACAAGAAGCACCTCCAATTAAGACTTGTCAACATAGGTACATGGTTTGTGTCTTTTCATCTCCCCAACATACCCTCGACAGGCAACTTTAAAAAATAAAAATACCTGAAAATCAAGCATAAAAAATATTTTTCACACCGTGCGTATGTATTAGTTGATGATAATAGAATAAAGAATAACTATTCAAGAGACCATTTGTTACAAGAAGCACCTCCAATTAAGCTCTCTCTTCATCTCCCCAACATACCCTCAACAGGACAAAAAGAAAATAAGACACAAATTATCCAAGGCCCCACTCGCCTCGGCCCCACTATTGATCTTCTGTGAGGGCATCATAGTCTACCATATCACTAATACTGGCTGCAATACTCATCATAGTCATGGCATCAGCACAGACCATATTTACTCTCATAAAACACAAACACAAAGTAATATTTACACCAAGTATGTTCATGGCATTATAATTTTTAAAATCAAGTTGTAATGATATGTTGGACTTATCAACTTATAGCTGTCAGCCACAAAAGCTAAGTAATTCTCAGATAAAAATATTCACACATATGATTAAGCCCTTAAAAATTATTTTCACAGTGCATATCACTTTTTGAGTGTTGGTGCATGAAGTCAGATATCTACCTTGATTTTTGCTCATTGGGGTTTGATGTAGCACCGTTCTTGCCAAGGTCTACTTTTGCGCCAAGGCTAGAGTGACCTCGTGACAGGCAGATTGCATTATATATGGCTTTCGACAATACATTGCATGAACAACAAAATAAAAAGATGGTCCTGAACAACAAAATAAAGTTCGGAGGGTGTGTGTTTTTTTGTTTTTTTTGCTATAAATTAGCACATTTTAACGGAAGTTGAAACTGATAATTTGGTCTATGAGAGATGCATTCATTGAGAGTTTCATACTTCACACATATAAAAATCACTTTAGATAGCAGATGCTTTCTTTTAAACACACAGAATTTGTTAACCCACCCCTGTTGACCCAAGGAGGCTGGTGATGCATACTGCCCTGGTGGAGGAGCTCATTGGCCATGATGACACGTGCTCTATTTGCTTGGAATCTTTGCGGAGTTCCAAGCCGACAACAATTATTGCCAACTACGGTCATATTTTCCACGACCGCTGCCTCGAGGAGGCTGCCTAGCGTTCGGTGTCCTATATGCCGCAGAGAGTATTATATGTAGTTAGACTCCTATGTGTAGGTGAGGACTAGTTTTAGATAAAAATTCAAGCATTAGTCTTTGTCCTTATTTCCCATGCTCTCAGGAGTGCTCTCATTACGCTTCTGAGAAAAATGGTATAGGTGGTATTTTTTTACCTGTGACTGTAGTAAGAATCAGTCAAGTGAAGAAAAATAACAAAACAAGGAGATCAAAATCCTCCAATCTAAATATCTAAACCATAATATTCTAACACTCCCCTTCAAGCAGGAGAGCATATGTCGATTATTTCCTGTTTGCCTCGAAACTCTTCAAACTTCGTTCGGCCTAATGGTTTAGTTAAGATATCTGCAATTTGGTTCTGCAGATCTTATGTGAGACGGAATCATAATACCTGCTTCAATCTTTTCCTTGATAAAGTGTTTATCTATCTCAACATGTTTTGTTCTATCATGATATACTAGGTTCTTGACCATTTCAATTCTGGCTTGGTCCCCCATGTTGAATCCCCAACTCCTTCAGTAATCTTATAACCCAGATTCCTTCACAAGTTCCCTTGTTGAGAGCTCTCAGTTCTGTTACTGCACTATTTATTGACCCCACTAATAAAATGGCTTCAAGAAAACCAAAGTCAAAAAGCAATTTGAGCCGCTAGCTGACGTGCTCACCCATTTTATATCAGGGATTAGCACCACGGAATCAATTAACTGTTGCGCATATACGAGGCAGATAACTGCACTATATATATTTACAAGCTCCATATTTAATATACTTAATCAACTTTTTAATATTCCGAACATATTTTAGCTATCCAAAGTGGGTTATTCAAACTGAATAAAAATTCATTAAGAAACCCAGCCTAACAACTATCACATTTTTCATAAACTCTATTACTTATATAATATAAGCGATATTGGTAGGGTTGGCTATAATAGGAAGGCCACTTGTTACACAACAAAAAGGACATTGGTAGTAGCTGGCCATATAACAAGTTGAATGCCTACTTGAACACCACTTGGCAATGTCCCATGCTGAATAAATTAAACTATTACTATTATTACATGTAGCCACTCTTTTACATTATTATAAATTTCTTACTCATTTTTAATATCTTGAACTAATTAGAAAATTGAATGCGGATGGGATAAATTAAACATTTAATATATTACAAAAATTTAAATATTGAATCATCATATACACCTGTGATTGCTTAATAAATTTTCTCATAACCATGATAACTTTTTTAACAATCCAAATAATCTAATTTTATAGAGATAATTATATAATATTAATGTAAAGAGGAAAATTAGGGATTATTACACAAAAAAAGAGAAAAATTAGGGATTATATATAATTATCTATATTAAATTTGTTTATTCAGATTGTTAAAAAAAAAAATTAAGACTTGGCTTTGCTCCCTTACTCCTACCGTGGAAATTATATAATACATTTAAAGTTTTTCAGTTATTTTTAAGTTTATCATATATTTAGAATCACAAATATACATAAATTTGTTAGCAAATTTTTATAATAGATTAAATATTTCAATTTATATGGGTTTAGATATATTATACTAATAGATTAGATATATCAATTTATAGGGGTTCATATTTTTTAGGTTCAGATTTTAAAAATGAATAAGGATGTTAGGATAATATAATTGCGGGTGACCATATATCTAAAGAAGTTATCATCAACAACAACAAGAATAATAATAATAATAATAAAATTAAATAGTTTAATTTATCTAATACAGGATATTGTAGGCAGGTTGACCTAAAACGTATCACACAGCTAACCTAACAACGATCCTCTTTGATAGATACATTAACTTTCTAGCTTTTAGCATTGGAATTCAAGTTTTTCAAAAATTATTAGGGACTTCCAACTAGTAGAGGCCAAAACTTTGGTTCATGATGGGTGTTTTAAACATATTTAACTATTATTTTCAAAATCCAAGGTCTTTCTTGTATGACATTCTCTCTATTAAGTAATTATTTAATTAATAGTAGTAATATATAAATTTATGATGTTTTCTTAATTAAATCATTCTATTATTGTCTGGTAACAAACTGCAGAACCTCCTGGCTCACTTATTGTTCCATCTTCTAGAGAAAAATAACAACATTACCTATAAAAAATTTGCAACACAAAATAGAAATTAATTCACTACTTGTGAAAATTTACAACATGAAACAGAAAAACAATAACGCTACATATGAAAATATATTTCTGTAAACATTCACACAAATTTGTATTCATAGGAGATGGTTGGATTGGTTTTCATGAAGTATCATGATTGTACATTTTATAAATTGCTACTACCTCTAATCCTAATTATAAGATCAGTTAACATTTTTAAGAGAAATTAAAGAAGCTAAATAAGTTATTTAATCATATCATATATTGTATATCCTTAGATTATATATTAATTTATTAGTTAAACTAATTAGTTTCGAGAAAAAAAAATACTCTAAAGTAATTTAATTAGCTTCCTTAATTTCTCCCAAAAAAAGTCAACTTAGTCTTATAATTAGAAACGAAGTAAATATTATTTTTCTGAACATCATGCACTTAGTTTGTGAAGTGCCCTAAAAAAAAAAAAAAAAAAAAAAAAATTATTTTCTCTCAAAAAAAAAATATTCAATGTGACTTATATTTGTATACATTACGGTATAGAACGTGAAGCATCGATCGGGACTGGTACTTTGATGTTGGGATCAAAGGTCTCTCTCCGAGATATCTAATGTGGAGATATCGAGGAGGAGGTTGGGATCACTTGTACACAATATTGGGGGTGAGGTGTGTGCACGGTGAAGCGAAGATAATCGGTCGAGTTAGAACGTGTACACCTTAATGGTAAACCTGTATGTATAGAGGCGGTGATGGCGGATATCAGTGCCTCGATATGCGGGGCGAGCATCTCGGGATTATATCACGTGGGGGGGTCGGATCTTCCTATAATCTTGGTAGATACGGATATATCGGATTAGTTACGATATCGACCCCATCCGGATCGCTCGGCACGTGTCATTCCCGGCTATGCCCGTACTTGGGCCATCACTCGGACTTGGGCTTTGGGCCGGCCTTATTAGCGGTCCGTAACAGTTGCCCCCCAGCTCGGTAGGTCGGTAATTCCGGGCTGCCGAGATGTCTCATATCCGTCTTGGCTTCATTTTGGCCGAGCTACGCCAAGCTTTCGTCCTTCCGAGGTGAAACTTTGGGGCCGAGGTTGACTATTTGGGTGGTTTATCCGAGGCTTTGCTCGATGAATACTTCCGAACCGGGGACGTATGAGTCTTCTGAGTTGCTCTCATGTTGTGCGGTTGGTAACTACGAATTCATGCTATTCGATGGGGGGACTTTCCATATTCGCCATCATTGCCCCCTGACACCTGGCGATTCAGCGTTGGCGGGCGTCTGCAACCGCCACCGCACTCCAGGCGTTGATCTTCGTGCGCATTTAATGTTTTCCGCACACACGACACGCCATCTTCTTTCTCGGGGTGAAAAGACGCTTCGCCCCGTCACTTCAACTTCCCCCGAGCCTATACGAATCATCTTTCCCTCCATTTTCTCCACTTCATTATTTTCGTCGTCTTTGCAGGTTTCCTCGCTCTCTACCATTTTTTGCGATTACTGCTCCCACGATCTTTCACTTTTACTCGCGACTCGCTTCTTCTCCATTACTTGGGTATATTGCTTCTCCTACTTTTTGGTGGTATTACTTGTTAATCCCTGTTTATTTTGTTCAGTTATTTATCCGTCGTGGTGGGGATTTTCTGGGTAAACCTCCTCTATAGCTTCTTTCTCAGTTTCATGAGTCGAAATCCCTCTTCAACCTACCTTGTAGCCATAACATTTCTTTTATCGATCCTTCGCCTTGTTTCACCATCTTCACATACCCTTTTCTGCCTTTATAGGTTCTGTTCTTTTGCAAAATGGTTGGGAGTGATCGCTTTCCCCCTTCTAACCCATCATTAACTCGAGGAAGAAGAAGCCTTACGTCTTCGTTATCCTCGAACCTCCTTTTGGCTTCTCGGTTGAACTTTCCGAAGCGAGAAACCGGCGTCCATGCTAAGAGGAGGATCGGGTCAACGGAGTGCATCGTGGTCCCGATCCGTCCGTGCTTCGGCCGGTAACGACGACGTCTCGTGCCCATGACGAGGCCGCTCCAAGTATCCCGCCGGAAATTCTTTGGACCGAGTAGTATGGCTCGTCTTGAGGATGATCGTTGTCCGCTCGGCCCCTTAACTTCTATCGTTCGTCCCCGGCTCCCGGTGCGAATTCCCATCCGAGGGTATTTCGGCCCCTGCCGGGATTGTCTTGCCGAGAGCTCCTTCCTCATCGCCCGGGGCCAAGATTGCCAAGCTTCATCTATTTTAGGTTCTTGCCGCCATCCGGCTTTTTCGAATCCTTCTTTCGCAATCTCCGTCCCCGAGTCCGCTTGTTTTACCGCGACAATATAACTCATTCGGGTATTTTTCTCTTCTTTGATCCTAGCATTTTTATTTTGCTTATAGGTGAATGGCTTCACGGTCTTTCTCCACACAAAGACTCAATCCGACGTCGGGGAGTCGAACTCTTCGAGTCCTCCCGAGGCGCTATGTAGTCAGTATCCCTGGGTATCCCACGATATCCTGAGGACTCGGTCGTTGATGTCCAAGGCCGACATTGCACGGCTTAAGCTTCCTGTAATGGAAGGTGTGTAAGGTCGATCCTCCCGGATGAGGGTGAACCAAGTATGCGCTACTCGGTCAATTGGGCGTACCAACTTCTTCTTCTTCTACCGAGATTACGACCCGAGTGAAAGTTCAATTTCCATTTAGCCGGTTTCAAATGTCGGCGATGGCTCTAAGGTGGCACCCTCTCAACTTCATCCCAACGGATGGGCCTATTTGGTGGCCTTTGAGCGCCTTTGCTCCTCCTTCCGGTCCCCTATTCCTTGCACTACCTCGTTATTTTTTCATTACTTCGGCCCTTTCACATCCGGACGTCTAAGGAGGACGAGAAATTGAAGGGACTGGTTTCCTTACGTGTGGATCCGGACGGGAAGATAATGAGTGCCTTCTCCGACTCCTTTAAGCACTTTAAGACGGCGTTCTTTAAAGTCGAGGCCGAACTGGACAGACGTGCCCTGGTTTTTGAAAGGTCCCGAGGGGAGGACGTGGAGTGGGAGTTTCCTCTTTCTTTGGAACGACACCCATTATGAGCTCAATCCCTCTTCGTATCGATACAAACCGATGACCTTTCCCCGAAGAGGCCGCTGTATACCTCGGTTTACCGCCTATGTTGAGAGATACGGGATTCGAGTGCCGCTTTCTTTATTAACTGGCCGGGCCGAGCCCCGATCTTTTGATTGTATGGTTCCACGGCCGCGTAATTACTATGCTTTTGATTTTCTTTCAACGCACGTATACTTATCGCCTTTTCCTTTGTTTTGCAGCTCAAGACATGTCGGAACTTCCCCGATACCTGTCGCTTGTGAACCCGACAGTGGCCGCACCAACTCGTAAGCGGCCTTCCTCAGGTTCCGAAAAGGGAAAGTCTAAGGCGGCCTCTGGATCGTCAAAGGCCAAGAAGACCAAGGCCTCGGATACTCCTTGCTCTAGGCGTTCCGCACTCCCTCCGGATATGCCCCGCCCTTCAGCAACCGCGCCTGAAGCCTCTGCCCCCAAAGCAATCGATACTTCCCCGGTTGCTAGAGCTATAGAAGGTTCCCGATCCGGCTCGACCGCCCTCATGAATCATGTTCGGCTCCGGATTTGACAGTACGCAAGAGATAAAGGAACCGTCTTGTCGGACTCCCTCGGCCGCCCCTCCTCTCCGACAAACCGCCACCGCACGTCCGTGCCCGTTATTCCCCGGGGACTTTCATGGGAAAGAGGTGACCGAGGAAGGCGAGTGTCGCCTTTCTTCCGCCGACAAAATTTATGAATGGAGTTCCTTTGTCGGCCATGGATACGTCGATCATAAATGAGGCTCAAAGGTTCCCGTGCAAATCCATCGGTCTTCATCAAGCCCTACTTATCTTTGAAGGAGAAGCACGTTGCCTCCGAGGTAGAAAATCGGCGTCGAGACGTGCCGAGGAAGAGGCCTGTCGAGCCAAGGCTGCGGAAGAGGAAGCGGCTCGGGCCAAGGTTCCGCCGGACAAGTAAAGGCTTTGGAAAAGGAGATAGCGGTCGCCAAAGCCGGGTCGATAAAGTAAGCTGCGTTGGAGGACGAGCTTTTTGTTGCCAAAGCGTCTTGTGGTAAAGCGACCGAGGAGCTTCGATGACGAAAGAGTCATTGGACAAGAAGACATCGGACTATGATCGTCTTCGAAGGCCCTGGATGACGACTGGATGTCGTGAAGACGGTCCCGGCAACGAACGAGGCGATCCGCCGTCGAGCTTGGGTCGGTAAAAGAAAAACTTGCCGCCGAGCGCCAAGCCAATGTGGAATCTCCGGAGACTCTCCATGAGGCAAAGAGAATGCTTTAAAATGGCCTTGGATCAAATTCAGATCTTGAATCCGAAGGCGACCTTGAACGTCGACGGTTATCATTACCGAGCCTATGTTAGGGACGGCGTGTTTTACCCGGCTCCTCCTTCTCCGAATCCCTTCGGAAGATGAATCAATATCTCTCGGAGATGAGGACGATGCGAGCGGGTAGGCGAGGAACGAGTAGAAGGCGCGTCATTGGAACCCGAGGCCGACTCGGGACATGCCGAGGCGACTACATCCGTCGGGCCGGGGCCCTCGAACAATCTTTCGCCTCCTAGCTTCTTTCACTCCGCTGTAAAAGCTTATTTCGTTTCCCAATTGTAAATATGAATTTCTCCGCGTACGTGCTTAGGTTTATAAATACTTTTATGATAAAGTAAGTTTTATACATTTGGTATTGAATGAATTCTACACATAGTTAGAGATTCGTCGGCGCAAGGGGTGCCGAGCTATGCATTCTACCAGACGTGAAGTCTGGGAATGAATGGTAGGGTTGTCGATTTTAACCGTATGTGGTATTAACCTAACCGCGCTACGTGTTCGGAGCCGTTGGTCGGGATAATAACCGAGGTAAGGACGAATTGTCACTTGTTTAAACGCGGTGTCCGTAACGCACAACTTAAACATTTTGACCGATCGGGTCGGAATGACAACTCGAATGCTTAAATCGGGGCGAGCGTTGACATGTCAATTTCGCGAAGGCCAATAAAAGGCAATTTCGCCGAGCTCTTGACCTGGGCTAGTGTGCCCCGGTGTTAAATCATCTAGATGTGTCGTATTTGTGACCGGGTTTATATACCTCGGTGTAATGCTTAAGCGATCAATTGTGCACGTTGGCGAAAATCCATCGAGGAATCCTTCATTAAAATGCAAATGCTCCCAAGAGCTAACACATAAGTCATTGAACTTTTAAAACGAAAGATAAAATACGCAAACAAATAATAACCGATCTCGAAAGCTAGATGTGCTCGGTGTCTCCATCATCCGAGGCCGGGGTTCAACCTTGTGGTAGATCTTCAACTTGTCTCCGTTCCAAGTTCTTTTGATGGGTTTCGGCCAAGGTTTCAAGTATATAGGCTCCATTGCCCAATTTCTCCTTGACCGGTAGGGACCTTCCCAATTTGCCGCCAACTTGCCATCTCTGGCGTTCTTGTTCCCTATGTCGGCTCGTCGAAGTACAAGGTTGCCTCGGTTGAAGGACCGTGGTCGAACCTTCCGATTATACTTGGCGGCCAGGAGTTGCTTAGCAGCGAGCTCCCGGCAGTGCGCCACCACTCTGACCTCGTCGATCAGCTCCAAGTCCGTCATCGCCGCGTCGTCATTTGACGCCTCCTTCCTTACGGGCTATCATCCTCCTCCACGATGGTTGTCCTATCTCGACGGAGTATCATGGCTTCACATCCGTAGGTCAACCGAAAAGGGGTCTCTTGGGTGGAGGATGTACACTTGTCTGTATCCCCATAAAACGCCGTATAGTATTGCTCCACCCAATTAGATTCCGCATCTTGCATCCGTTTTTCGAGTCCCTCAAGGATTATTTTGTTGGCGGACTCGGCTGTCCGTTAGGACCGTGGATGCTCCACCGAGGCAAAGTGCAATCCGACGTCGAGATCGACATCGCGTCTTGAATCTCGGGTCAGAACCGGGTGCCGTTGTCGGTGATCACTTCGGCCGCACACCAAAGCGTGAGACGATGTTGTGTCGAAGAATTTCGTATGCGTGCCGAGGTGATTGTCGTCAATGGCTCGGCCTCGACCCACTTGGTAAAATAATCAACCGCCACGATGAGCCACCCGAACCGTCCGGCCGCCCGAACGGTCCGAGGATGTCCATGCCCCATTTAAAGAAAGGCGGCGGGCGAGATACTTTTAAGTTCTCGCAGGGGTGGCGGATGAGTTTGGCGTGCTTCGACAACTATCGCATCTTCTAACGGCCTCTTTTGCATCTTTGTCATGGTCGGCCGTAATATCCCGCGCGAAGTGCCTTCCGGGCAAGTGCCTTGCCTCCCATGTGGTGGCCGTTGATGCCTTCATGTATTTACGCTAACACATATTTCGATTCCGCTCGGTCTAGGCATCTCAACATCGGAGAATGTAAGCCTTTGCGATATAGTTGGTCGTCGACCATTGTATATATGGCGGCCTCCCGCATTAGCTTCTTCGCGTCGGGCGATTCGGTTGGAATAATACCTCTCTCTAGGTAATCTTCTAGGGGTTTCCTCCAATCGGTGGGTCGCCGATATGGTCATAATACTGCTCGGCTCGGCCAAGTTTTTTGTATCACGGTTCTATGATTACCGGCTTCTTTCGTGCTTGCCAGTTTCGACAGGATATCCGCCCTGGAGTTTTCTTCTCGTGGGATATGGGTGACGATCACTTCTTGAAATTCTGAGATCATCTCTTTGGCTTTATTGAGGTACTTGGCCAAGAGTGGACCTTTCGTCGGGTAGGTTCCTTCGATTTGCGCGGCTACGAGCCGTGAGTCGGTGAAAACCTTGACCTCTCGCGCTCCATTTTCTTTGGCCGAAGCAATCCGGCAAGGAGAGCCTCATACTCGGCTTGGTTGTTTGAGGTCGGGAATTTTAATTGGAGGGACTTGTTCCACCGCAACGCCCTCGGGGCTCTCGACTATGATACTGCTCCGCTCCCCTTTGCGTTGGATGATCCGTCAACGTACACCTTCCATATCCTGCGTGATCTCCCTCGGCCGTCTCCGCCGGGGTGAGTTCCATGATGAAGTCCGCCGCCGCTTGCGACTTAATCGCGCGCCGAGCTTCGTACGAGATGTCAAACTCGGACAACTCGATCGCCCACCGGATCATTCTTCCGGCGAGGTCCGGCTTGTGTAATACTTGGCGGATCGGTTGACTAGTTCGGACCACTATCTGGTGTCCTTGAAAATACGGCCTCAATCTTCTTGCCGTTGTTAATAAGGCGAAAGCCATTTTCTCCAGCTTCTGATATCGGAGTTCCGAGCTCGGGCAGGCTTTACTCACAAAGTAGATCGGTGCTGTCCGGACTCGGCGTCCTTTACTAAAGCGGCGCTTACCGCCTCTTCTCCCACCGATGCATGGGAATAGGGTCTCCCGGCTCGGGTTTTGTCGGGGACCGGAGGCGTTGCCAGGCATTGCTTGATTTTCTCGAACGCTATTTCGCACTCGTGCTCCAACCCCCCCGGGTTTTCTTTTTAAGAGCCCGAAGAAAGGAAGGGCTTTCTCTCGCCGACCTCGGTAGGAATCGTCGTCGCGCGGCAAGCCGGCCGGTCACCGTTGAACTTCCTTCTTCGTCTTCGGGGCTTGCATGTCCAACATGACCTTGCATTTGTCATGATTCGCCTCTATTCCACGGTTGGTTAGCATAAATCCTAAAAATTTCCCCGCTAGGGACCCCGAACGCACACTTGGCGGATTCAACCTAATCCGATGTCTTCTTAACTTCTCGAATGTTTGTTCCGGGTCTCGGATGTGATCGTCTGGGCGCTTCGACTTTACGATCATGTCGTCAATGTATACCTCTATGTTTTGCCCGATCGATCTTCAAGACTCGTTCATCATTCTCTGGTAAGTAGCTCCTGCGTTCTTCAATCCGAAGGGCATGACCTTATAGCGTAATTGGCCCTATCGGTCATGAAGGCCGCCCTCTCCCGATCGTCGGGATGCATGGCTATCCGATTATACCCGAGTAGGCGTCCATGAATGATAGTAGCGAAAACCCGCCGAGCCGTCAACCAATTTATCAATGTTTGGCATGGGGTAGGAGTCCTTCGGGCAAGCCTTATTCAAGTTGGTGTAGTCGTACACACCCTCCACTTGCCATTTGGCTTTAACACCATCACTACATTGGAAAGCCAAGTGGTGTCTTGTATCTCTCCGATGAATCCGGCCTCCGCAGTTCCGTCACGTGCACTGTCCGTGGCCTTTTGTCTTTCCGCCCGATGTTTCTCTTCTTTTGGGATACGGGGTAGACCCGGCCGCACGGCTAGTACGTGCAGGGCAAGTAACCTTGGGTCGATCCCGGTACCTCGGACGAGGTCCAAGCGAAGACGTCCCGGTTGTCTCTTAGGAACCAATCGGTAGGGCTCTTAGGTCGTTGTCCGGCGCCCCTCCAATCTTGGTAGTTTTTGACGGATCCGCCCAAGCAAGCACGGCTCCTCCAACTCTCCTTCCGGTTCGGGCCGTGGTATCTCGGGCTTGTCCCGAGGTCAAGCTCGACCATGTTCACCGAGCGTCGGCCCGTTGCCGTCTTTCGGGTTCGGGTGAATTTTCCCTTTTCCCGAGCCGGGGTGGAGAGGAGGGCCCTCCTTCCCGATTCGGAGTGTTTCGAAGTAGCATTGCCGGGATTCCTTCTGATCTCCTGTGACGACGACCACCTGTTCTTTCTTGTTAAGCATCTTAAGTTTTTGATGCTTCGTGGATATCATCATATCCCAGTCGTGAATGGTCGGCTTACCGCCTAATATGATATTGTACGATGACGGGAAGTCGGCCACTATAAACCCGACACGCTCCGACTTGAATGCCTCCCGGTTCCAAGCGTCGCCTGAGGTCTATGTAACCCTTGGGAAGCGAGCGCTCCGTTGAACCCTATAAGGGTCGTTTTGCACGCTTTAAGTCTTCGGCGTCCATCCGCATCCTTTTATATGCATCCCGGTGATAATATCTGAGCTACCCGCATCCACGAATATCCTTTTGACCCGGCAGTTAGCCAGGGTTCAGGTGATTACTAGTCCGTCTTGATGCCCTGGTACAACATCCTTCAATTCGTCAATGGTAAAGGTTAAAGGCGGCGGTGCCGGCCTTCTTCGTTCGTCATTGACCTTTGGGAGGTCTCGACCGTCCGGACTTCTCTCAAGTATTTCCGCGCTCATTGTGTCTCCGCCACCTCCGAATCCTCCGCTTATCCCATTACAACGGAAATCGGCTTCGGGTAGGCGTCACGGGAGTTCGACCTTCTTCTTTTTCCTCCTTCTTCGGTTCCGCCGTAGGGCTCCTACTCCGCCCTCCCGATTGCGTGTGCGCTTCTCTTGCCCCGAGTTTTAATCACGTATTGGCGCAATTTGCCTTCCCCGATAAACTTCTCAATTGCATCTCGGAGCTCATAGCATTGCTCCGTCGTGTGTCCCGTCCGTCGTGAAACGAACAATACCTTGACGGGTCCGTAGTGGGCCGGTTTCTTAGCGGCCGGCTTCCCGACTCTTCTCATCTCGTTCGAGCCACCTCCTTCCGAGCCGCGCCCGAGGGACGTTCGGGTGAAGGGTGTAATTGTCGTATTTTGATTTTCCTTCCCTTTCCCCCTTGTCCATTGTCTCGGTTGCGTTTTCGGACTCCTCTCCTCGTTTACTTCCGGGTCGGGAGATGTCTTTCTTATCCTTTCGGCTCCACGGTGTTGGCGGCTCCATTTGCTCGACGTCCGGATATTCTTTGCGCGCCGGGTATAAAACTTCGGTGAGAGTGTACACCCGGTTCTTGCATATGTTCTTGGCGAGTCGCGATGTTGGATCCGAGGCCATCCACGAGGCAATGGACGTGTGCCGTCCGGAAGCGAGCGCACTTGCATAGCCACCTCCTTGAAACGGTTAAGGTATTTTTGCAATGTCTCTCCCTTCTTTTGCTTTATTCGGCTCGTGTGTCTTGTGACGTCGGCTTTTTCTTCGGTTGCGAAATTAGCTCGAATTTCCGCGCAGATCTTCGAAGTCGCGTACGTAATTGTTTGGCAAAGAATGGAGCCACTTCTTGAGGACCGGTTAAAGTCGCCATGAACAAGCGTAGGATGACTTCCCCTTTGATCAAACGGACCCACATGAGTAACTCGAATGTTTCGAGGTGACTTCGCGGATCCCGTGTTCCGTCATATTTCGAGATGGGTAAGATCGAAGTGCTTTGGATAGGGTGCCGTAGCGGCCTCTCGAGAGAATGGGCTCGCATCGGACGGTCCGTTAGGTACTTCATCCTATATACCGGGGAGATCGTCGAGACCGTGCTATCCTGGCTAGTTCTTTGTCTCCCTTCAGGCGCCCGAGACCGGGATCTTCTCTCCGCCTCGGCTTTCGTCTTTCTTTTTTGTTCCGGGCGCACCTCGTCTTCCGCTTTCGCCCCGGCTTCTTGTTGGCGACACCGAGTCCGAGCCTGCTGGATGAGCGCTACCATCCCGTCGCGGTCTCCTTTTTCCCGGATCGTCCTCGGTCTCCTTGGTGCATCCAGTCCGGAATCTTTCGAGCGATTGTCCATCATCTCGTTGGATTACTTTAAAATCCTCTTCGCGTTGGAGCTCGTCCCGCCTTTCCTTAGTCTCAAACTTTCTAAGGATGGATTCTCGAGCTTTTTGTAGCATTCGGACATCGGGTTTGGAACCGGAGTCCGTGGCCGTCTCGTCTTGCGCTTTGTTGGCCTCGTGGGGAGAGGAGGCCGTATCGACATGTGATCCTCGGGAGCTCCCCGGGTGGGAGATACTTTGGTCATTTGGGTTGCTTGCCTCACTGTTGTTGATTAGGCTGAATGTTCCGACCGTTGCTTCGGTGTGAACCATCGGTAGTCACGGAATCGTAATTTATGGATCCCACGGTCGGCGCCAATGTTTGGTATAGAACGTGAATCGTCCGATCGGGGTCGGTACTTTGATGTTGGGATCAAAGGTCTCTCTCCGAGATATCTAATGTGGAGATATCCAGAGGAGGTTGGGATCACTGTACACAATATTGGGGGTGAGGTGTGTGCACAGTGTAACTGAAGATAATCGGTCTGAGTTAGAACGTGTACACCTTAATGGTAAACCTCTGTATGTATAGAGGCGGTGATGGCGGATATCCCACCGCTCCCGATATCCGGGCGAGCATCTCGGGATTATATCACGTAAATTTGGGTCCGGATCTTCCTATAATCTTGGTAGATACGGATATATCGGATTAGTTACGATATCGACCCCATCCGGATCGCTCAAGCACGTGTCATTCCCGGCTATGCCCGTACTTGGGCCATCACTCGGACTTGGGCTTTGGGCCGGCCTTATTAGCGGTCCGTAACAGTATCGCATCAATTATTTAAGAAAACTGAACTTACATAAAGTTTATTCGACTTTTTAACGTTAGGTCTCTTTTTCTCTACCTTAATATCTCAATTTCATCAAAACATGTGATCATGTGAGAGCACTATATTCCATTTAACCAACGTAACACTTGAATATTGACATAGATCGATAAAGTCCAAAAAATTCAAGTGCATCAACAATTGCTTCTTGAAGTTTCAAAATTCAGTAGAGTAGAACTAAGGAGTTAAGACTCAATTAACTAGAAGAAAGCCCTGTGATGTCATTGTTAACTAACGACCTATGATACCGTGACCATGTTTTTTTTGGAAAAAAAAAATGACTTGTGAGTTTCGGCTAAGAAAAATAATACATTAACAAGTCCTATAAGTTGTTTATGATAATTGATTCACTTGTTAATCTCCATATTTACTTGTCAATAGGGACTTTTCTAATATTATTTTCTTTAGTTGGGACTAAAAGTCATTCTCCCTTTTTTCTTAGGTTGAGCAAACAAACACACACAAGAGGACACATGGTGCGTTCTACATATCGAGGTCGGGATTAAGCAGAACGCATCATCATGTGTCCTCTTTATTATCTTAACTGAAAAAGTAACTCCCCTTTATATTTTATTTTTTATTTTTCATTATAATTCACGTATATAATTTCTTTTAATAAATTTTCTATTAAATTCAGGATTTTAAATTTTCTTTTTTTTGGTTAATTTCTTTGTTACATGGCGAATAACCAACTGAAATTTTCTCTTAAATAACAAAAAAATCACTTCGCTTGTTTAGTTTTTTTTTTTATTGTTATTCATATTGTTATTATAATTTACTTAACTAATATTTCCTCTTAATTCCATTTGTTTGTGATGTTTTTTCCCTTCATAATAAATATTTATTCTGCTAAAGTATATGTATAAAAATTTATTTTATCTTTTTTTTTTTTTTTCATGAACATTTTTTTCTCTTTATGTCTGTTGTTGTCTGTTGTCTTCTTATCTTCTATATAGAAGTTGGGGCTAGTAACCGCGGGTCAAGCAGCAAAGCAGGCGACGCAGGATAAATTATTTTCCTATACATTTATTCACTTTTCCTATTTAAAATTTTATTAATATCCTGTATATTTAGCCTCTATTTATTTTGTAAACTCCTACATCATTTATTCTATTTATTTTCTACGTCTTTTTTTTTTTTTTTTTTTTTTTGGTGAACAACTCCTACATCTATTTTAAAAATGTTTTTTTATTTTTTTTATTCTTTTTAATTACTATATTTGGCTGACATGTTAATATACAACTTTTTTTCTTTCTCCTTGTTTGTGGGTTTTTAAGCACACGTGTTTTCATTTGTGTTGTTTGGATATAGGGAATATTTGATGAAGTATAGTTCTAGGATATGGGATTAATTAATTTTTTCTTTGATGAGTTTGAGCAAGACCCTCTTACTAAATGAGATGGATTATGTTACGTTTGATTAATGAGAATATTAATTCAAGTTACTTCTCCACAAAGAAAAGATATTATTACCTTCCGGTTTAATTATAAGAATAAGTTAATTTTTTTTTTTTTTTTTTTTTTTTTTTTTTTTTTTTTTTTTTTTGAAGAGATTAAGGAAGTTGAATAAGTTACTTAATCACATCATATATTGTGTGTTCTTAAATTATATAATAGTTTATTAGTCAAACTAATTAACTTTGAGGAAAAAACAAAAATATAAATATTCTGAAATAATTGAATTAGCTTCCTTAATTACTCAAAAAAAAAAATCAACTTAATCTTAGAATTAGAACAGGAGGGAGTACTATAATTTAAGGTTCATACAACTACAAAATTGGTTTTCTTTTTCAACATGTAATTGTAATAAGCACGGGAATTATCATGCCTAAATGGGAAAGCAAAATTACAATATGAGAATGTGAACCATTCAATTAATTTAAATCTTTAGCATTAGATATTTTGAACCACACTTCACCATGAGATTTATTAAACTTAGTATATTTATTTTTCATAGGTTAATCTTAATAATTATAAAAAATTATCACACGGGTTGTACGTATGAAATTAAACCTTTTAAAAAGGGAAAAATTGCACTTAGATCCCGAGTAAAGAAAAATACCACAAAATTTCCCTTGAAATCTCAATTTCGGTGAAGTATCGTGGGACTCTTTTGCAATATTTTTTACATGTGAAAAGACACAAATGCTCTCATGGAGACTCATGGACTTGTCAACATATGTACATCGACATGTCAAAACATACTCATAAACTTGTTAAAACATGCTCATTTGTCAACACATGCATATGAACTTATCAACACAAACACACAAACTTGTTAAAACATGTACATAGACTTGTCAAAACAAGCCCATGGACTTATCGATATAGGCACATGGGGCATTTATGTCTTTTCACATATAGAAAATATTGCAAAAAAAGTCTTACGGGACTCCACCTCAATTTTGAGATTTCAAGAGACCGTTTTGTCGTAAATTCGCTTGCTTGGGACTTAGGTGCAATTTTCCCTTTAAAAAATAAAATATCTCATACCTTAATAACCATTCCTGATCGTGCATCGCACGGGGTACGTATTAGTTGATAATAATAGAATAAAGAATAACTAAGCACCTCCAATTAAGCTCTCTCTTCATCTCGCCAACATTCCCTCAACAGGACACTAAGAAAATAAGACACAAATTTATCCAAGTTGCAAAAAAATATTCTAGCCACTCACCCCGGCCCCACTATTGATCTTCTGTGAGGGCATCATAGTCTACCATATCACTAATACTGGCTGCAATACTCATCATAGTCATGGCATCAGCACAGACCATATTTACTCCCATAAAACACAAAACACAAAGTAATATTTACACCAAGTATGTTCATGGCATTATAATTTTTAAAATCAAGTTGTAATGATATGTTGGACTTATCAACTTATAGCTGTCAGCCACAAAAGCTAAGTAATTCTCAGGTAAAAATATTCACAGATATGATTAAGCCCTCTAAAATTATTTTCACATTTGAGTGTTGGTGCATGAAGTCAGATATCTACCTTGATTTTTGCTCATTGGGGTTTGATGTAGCACCGTTCTTGCCGAGTTTTGTTAGCAAGTAAGCCAAGGCTACTTTTGCGCCGAGGCTAGAGTGACCTCGAGACAGGCAGATTGCACCCCCTACAAGCAGCAAACTATTGGCTAGGAACTTTCTTGATGGCCTTTTAAATAATGTCTTCTTAGGAGACTCGTTTGTGACATGTTCATGGAGTATGGTAGGATGTGGCCCATTACTATTAATTGTGTCTAAGCGAGTTGGTACCTATTGAAAGAAGATTGTTAGGCTACTCAGAATTTTCTTGCCATCGATCACATGCTTTGCATTCTACTCAGTAATGGCTAGTTCAACATCTCAGTCAATCAGTCACCATATGAGATAAAATCAAGCTTTTTCGAAAATAAATAATAGCAATATAATATATGGCTTTCGACAATACATTACATGAACAACAAAATAAAAAGATGGTCCTGAACAACAAAATAGAGTTGGGAGGGTGGGGGGCTATAAATTAGCACATTTTAACGTTAGTTGAAACTGATAATTTGGTCCATGAGAGATGCATTCAATGTCAGTTTCATACTTCAGAGATATAAGAAACTGATAATTTGGTCCATGAGAGATGCATCCATTGTCAGTTTCATACTTCAGAGATATAAAAATCACTTTAGATAGCAGATGTTTTCTTTTAAACACACAGAATTTGTTTCCAGAGATTGTGCAACTATCGTTTTGGAACCTCGAAAGGGTGACGTCAAAAAAATAAAATACCTCATGAGCACTGAAAGGATGTAGAAATAAATTGACAATACAATCTTTCAAGGACAGAAATATGATTTTCTTTATTAGGACTTTTGCATAGTAATTACCACCTCCAGTCCTTTATATAAGTTTCACTACGCATTGGAACTTATATTAAAGATCGGAGGTAGTAATATTTACTATGCTGGCAACAGAACAAAAATGAATAAATTAACGATCCTGTAAAGATTAAGCTTCTCAATCAAATCCCTGAAGGATTAATCAAGTCTCAAATTGTTTTTGCAACTTTAGGATTCCATTTTGACCAAAATGGGACCATTGTTCATGGACAAACAAGGAAAGTAAAACAAAACAAACAACTAGCCAACCCCTGAAACAAAGTAAAAAACATTAGGAAGACTAAAATTGAGAGGCTTTATACCAACCAGAAAGGGAAGTGATATTCTAGGGAATTAAGAGGTTTCATCAAGAGTTAATTAAATTGATAAAGATTGTTCTTTCAAGGACTAGATAACTAGTCGGGGGCATTACTAATACAACACTGAATATGAGTAGGAAGAAAATCTAAAGCTCATCACAGCATTTGGATTGTGAGAAATCGGCATCTCTTACTGAAGAAAAAAATATAGGCAGTCCAATGCATCAAGCATTCTAAAATGTAAAAGTAAAATGTTGTTAAGGATTCAGAATCAACGTCAGTGTTATTTTTTATTGAGAAGATTTGATGAGAAATCGAGGTTAGGATTTGTCAGGGTTACTAAGACATAAGAATCTTTTGTTGAAGAAAAACATAGGTCGTCCAATGCATCAGGCTTTGTAAAACGTAAAAGTAAAGTGGTGTTAAGGATTTAGAATCAATGTCGGGGTTTTTTTTTTCCCGATGAAATGTCAGGGTTATTTTTAATTGAGAAGATTTTGTCAATCAGGGATGCAACTCAATCTTTATGTCTTTGGTGCCCAAAGTTAAATCAAGACACTAAAATTGAACTCGTACACTCATACTAAGAAAACAAGGAATCAAATCCAGAATTATTAGCCTTTCTAGAGTTGGATTTCTGGCCCAAAAAAAAATTAAGAATTATTAGCGTAACTCTTTCTAGAGTTTAATTGCAACCGAAATGTAATTCAAAACTGCCAAAAAAAATGTACAAAAAGATGTATAATGGCCTCTTGAGAGAGAGAAGTAACCATAGCGAGCCTTGAGGACCAACATTTCTTACTCATGATAAGAAACCAAAGATATTAAAATGCCAAAAGGGCTGAATCAAAAGAAAAGAAAATCCAAATTAACCCAAAATGATTGGACCTCAATAGTAGAGACCAAGACATCATCATCAACCACAACAACAACAAAGCCTTATCCCACTAGGTGAGGTCGGCTACATAGGTCGCATAACTTCATTGTGCTCTATCGAAAACAAAATCTTTATACAGATTATTACCAATAGATCCCGCTCTATAACCTCATTGAGGATTCACTTCGGTCTTCCTCTACCTCTACCTCTTTTTAGAGGGCTCCATACTACTTGATCGACCCTCCTCACCGGCGCACCCAATGGCTGTCTTTAGACGTGTTCAAACCACCTCAGACGATTTTCTACCATTTTCTCCTTAATAGATGCCACTCCAACTTGTTCACATGTATGATCATTACGAATTTTATCTTTTCTTATATGACCATACATCCATCTCAATATCCTTATCTGGGCTACCTCCACTTTATGTTCATGTTGTCCCTTTAAAGCCCAACATTCACTACTATATAGCACTGCTGGTCTTATAGCAGCACGATAAAATTTCCCTTTCACCTTAATAGGAACTTTCCAATCACAAATAAACCAGGTAGCTTTCCTCCATTTATACCACCCAAACATCAAGCTTGCCAAAATTAATTGCTAACACGAACCTATCAACAGAAAAGCTATAGTGTCATCCGGAGTAATATCATGCAGACAAGAACCTAAGGTGATGTTTGGTTGGCAGAATTTTGATGGAAAGGAACGGAATCCTACAAGATTCCTGCACTGAGTCATTTGGTTGAAAGAATATATTCTCTAAAGAAACCATAATCAACACGTTTTTAGAATCATCATTCCTCCCAAAAATGAGAGGAATGATCATTCCTGAACCTCTATCCCAAAGTACCTCACCCCTCTCATCCTCCCTATTTTAACATTGAGTCTTCCACTATAAGAAGCCCCAACCCTCCCATCCACACCCTCCTGCACTCCTCCAGCATCATCTACAAAGCTCCTCCAGCGCAGATTCAAACGCCAAACACCCAGTCCAGATTTTTTTTTACACAGTTTCTGGGTTGCCAAATCTAAGATCTACCAGGCTTTACTGGTTTCTCCTTTAATTTTTTGCGGTTTTACCAGACTTACTTTTACCGATTCTGGCTATGGAGAGATGAGGGATTTATGACTTTTGGCCACAAAGAGGAGAGTCATTGAGGGCAAAGGACTAAGGAATAGAAGGATGGTCGCAGTGACACCGGTGGTAGAGATGGCAGTGGTCAGCCTTCAATGCAGGGTATTTGCTACAACAGGAAGAGGAAGAAATGGGGAAAAAAATTTGTGGGAGGCCAATCCAGTCTTTAAATTTTATTTTTATTTGACTAAAAAAGGGGTGGGCCAGTGCAAAAGACTCCCATCGGGTGACTAATTATAAAAAATAAATTTCTTTCCAGCATTCCTACTATCAAACCAAACAAATTCATGGCAATCAACATTCCACTCTATTCTATTCTATGATCATCATTTCCAAAAAACCAAACAGGCCACAAGGCTAGCATAACACCTCAAGCAAATAACCCATAAATACAATACAAGGCATCAACTTGGAAACACAAGAACTTCTACTTCAGTATATTACTCGTAATCACATGAATATATGTGCACTAACAGCACTGACCTTCTGCATTAGGTTGGCTGAAGTGGTAACTGAACTTGATCGACCAGAATACCTACGAAGTGCATTATCCATCTTGCACACATAACTCCATATGCCCCTGTTAAAAGCCAGCTTTGCCAACTCCGTATTCAAACCAGCATCTTCTTGATGAAACATTGTGATTTCACAAGCATTTCTACCAGGTACTGTACTCAAATAGATGCTAGTCATATAACAATATCTTTATATGTAAACATCATTCACTCAGTTACCTGTATTACACTGTTGAGAAACAATCAAATTTAAGTAAAAATGGAGTTCAAGTACCAATAAATGAGAGCAAGCTTTTCAATGTGAACATGTAAATAGGTTATCATGATATCCATTTCAATTTAGTAGAATTTTCAAAAAAAAAAAAAAAAAAAAAAAAAAAAAAAAAAAAAAAAAAAGAAGCCACGCTAATTAGGAATATTTTCACCTTTTTCTTTCCTAAGGATCAAATAATAACTTTTAAATGTAAATGCATCAGCCAGATCTGAAAATAAAAAGTAAACAAACAAGCCAGTAGCCTACCTTTTCTAATTCGCCAGCCAGATCTGAAAAATTTAACGCGTACATATTTTCTGTGATATGGTGCCAAAGGATGTTGACATTCCTAAAAAGAATCATAACCAGAAACAGGGCAAAAAGAAGTTATTTGAAAAATGAGCCAGAACAAATCAAGCAAAATCAATAACATAAAAAACAGAAAAATATAGTTTTTTGTGCAAGCCTCATAATTACAATTACAATGTCCTTCAACAATATTTATTATTGACTTTCAACATAATCTGTGACTGTGTTGTCCATGTAGTTCTTACTAACAAATGGAGCAACTCAAAGATAGAAACCTGTCACCATCAGAAGAAAGTACCTATTTTCTCCAAACCAACCAAGATTTTATTTTTTTGGGGCTGGGGGGTAGTTTACTATTTAATTTATTGCTACCTACTCTTATGTAAGTTCCTGGTCATATGATATAACATCAGAAGGCATTTTTTTTATTGGGGGGATTGTAGCTGCAACAATTTCCATATAATATGCCATATATGAATTAATCACAAACATCTGAAGCATAATGTACACAAGGCAGATCAGTCACCGAACACAATTAATTGCAAGGAAAGACCGAGATTAGGTGCATTACTTTTATAAAACAGTAGAATGTTTTATCCCTTCCCTCCCACAATTTCCAAGCCAGCACATATTCTCTAGGGCTCAAAAGAGGAAACTTTTTTATCGTACGACCAACTTCAACACCACTAGATTTATCCACCTGCAGCTGCTCATGCTCGACCACAGTCTTATCCCACTGTTTTCTGTAATCATTGTCCAGGTAGAAGTCTCTTAGCACCTCTGAGGAAACCTCATTAAACATAGTCATGCTCAAGTACTTCAGAGGACCATCCTGCAACATTAATGCAATAATAACTATACTATAACATAGAATCTACAAGGCATTGTGATAAGGAGTGTGTAGAGAATTTAGAGAATTGGGAGGAGAAGGAAAAAGGGAGAGAGAAGAGAAGACAGAAACAGAGAGAGACGAGAGACAGAGAATAACAGAAAGGAGAATCAGAATCTCTTATTCATCAATTATCAATCAATTAACAACAACAATAGCTTAGGACTTCCCTATATATAGGATTAGTCCTCAGGCCCAATTCACCCAACAGGATCCCCACACGTTACTAACCGCTAACGGCAAGAATAACTAACTATAACTAGCCTCTAACTATTCCCCTAAGTGGGCCTCATGGGATTAATGTGTGCCGTCACTTTTCCCCCAATTATTTATCCTAATTAAGTAATTACTAACCCTAATTACTAATATATTTACAGACTACATATCACAGTGTTCTACAACCAGAAGGAATATAGCATCTACATAGAATCTGCAAGACAGTGTTCTACAACCAGAAGGAATATAACATCTATGTAGATAATACTCAATTACACGTTATAAAATGTAAGGATTACACTTGCAAAAGACAAAAATGAATACGATGAAATTTCCTAACACCTTGACCACTAATTATGAACTAATTTTGGCAACAAGAATAAAATATAGTCACAAACTGACTTTGTTCCATGGTGCGTAAAGGAAAGGATCAGCTAAAAAGTTTTTTGCTTTTTTTCCTTAATTACCCTGCCTCCCCTGAACATAACAAGCTACTAGTGAAATATGTTGGAAGATCCGAGGATGAGAGGTAGAGCACATACAAATGTGTCAAGCAGTGGTTAGCATATACCAATTATGACATTCTAAACTTCAGACCAACAGACATAGAGAATTCATAGAACCAACATGACATTATCATTACCTTTGGCTTGCAGCATTTTGCATAGTAGGACAGGTTCTGGTTACTTTTATCTGCAACAGTTTGCCATTTAGCACTTTCATGGAACTTCTCATCCAAGTTTTCCATCAAAAACTTCAAATCTTCATCTGTCACAAATTCTGATATTCTGCGAGAGAAAACAAAACTCCAAGAATGATTAATCACTCATGAAGCACCTAATTCAATGCTCATAAATAACAGCAAAGACAAAAACTATGATAAAAAGTAAAATAAAATGCTAATAACTCAGGAAGTTGAGGAAAAAATTTAAAATGAAAAATTCCCATCCAATGGTCCTCAAAGAACTAAATAAGCAGTTCTAGATAAAGAGGAAGCATGTAAGTTTAATAAGAATATTGTTATTCTCCTGGTTGACCATGTGAAATTTCTCAACTTTACATCTACCTGACAAAGTTTCACATAATAACCCTAGCTATGTTTTCTGTTCTCCTCAATTCTCTTACCTGATCAGACCTGTTACTTTAGCAGAAATTAGTGAATAAAAAACCTCTTCTTTGAAAACCACCACCCCTACTCCCCTGGATTGCCCTCGAAAGCTAGAATCCAAAAACTAGCAACCCACCAATTTTCTACTCTCGATCAATCCAAGAAAATCAAAAGTTAGTTTGTCCACTCTTAAATCTTCTTGGTGCTTACACTAATAAAATGCAATTTCATATAAGAAAATTAAAATTGGAAGAGTTTATAACAAATGGCAGTTATATAAAATTTATGTAAAATTCAGGTGTAAGTTCACCTGATAATACGTATTGTTTATATATACTTTTTTTAACTGATTAACTGAATGAAGCAAAGTTAAGCTATTCTTTCAGGTAAAAAATGTTAAATAATGATTGATATTGGCCGATGATAAGCATATTCTAGCTTCTGAATATCCAAATGAAAAATGTTACTAAGCAGTAAAACAATATAGGATTCACATCAATCAGCAGACATCACTAAAGCGTTAACCTTCTCTTGTTGTTCGTCCATGTAAGTTTAACCTGATAGAAAAGAAACTCCCCAGGGCATAAAAACACCAATTCAATACAGACACCAGCACATAGTTTCACGAAACTCGACTGCCAAACAACACTATTTTCTGATGGTGCACAAGAAAAATCAGGAAACTTGAACAATGAACAAACAAGAGTAGTCACGTGAACGACTCTACCTGAACTTGGAATTCAATCGTTGGAAAGAATCTGAAACCAAAACGGATTTGGATGGAGAAGAATAGGCCAGAAAAAACCTTCTAAACTGCCAAAGCATCAATAAAATAAATAGCACAATAAGCGTTGCCCAACCACCATAGAGGTTTTCCCGGGAAAGTTCTTCCGATGTTGCCTGCAACACTCTCTTCACCATCGTTGCCATGATCTTAACGACAATCATAATTCTAAATGGTCTACTGTTCGCAATCTTCTTTATCCCCCAGACTGGCTAGGATGATATATCCGATGTGTGCTTGTAATCTTGTACAGAACTCCTTCAATCGATTTATTTTGGAGAAATTATCGCCTGATTTTTATTTTTATTTTTTTGGAAAATAGCACCTAGATCCCAAACAAGAAAAAATATCATAAAATTGGTAATTTAAAATCTCAAAATTGTAATGAAGTCCCTTGATTTTTTTGCAACATTTTCCATATATAAAAAGACACAAATGCCCCTATGTGTTTGTGTTAACAAGTTTATTTTGATAAATCTATGTGTATATGTTAACAAGTTCATAAAGTTTTTTTAACAAATTGATATGCATGTGTTGAAAAGTTTTTTTTGAGGTGTATGGAAAATGTTGCAAAATAGTCCTACAGGACTTTACTATAATTTTAAGTTTTTAAGAGATTATTTGGTTGTATTTTTCTTTACTTGGGACCTAAATGCAATTTTTCTTTTTTCTCCCTTCCGGATAACATTTTTTTGAACGTCAATCCATACAAGAATTTGTCGCTCAAGTTTTTCCCTATTTTTGTGGTCAAAAAAATTCTACTAAAATTGAGAATAATATACTCCATATAATATGACAATGCCAGGTTGAATTTTATAAAGCCTGATTAAATTAAATGTTATTGACACTAAAAGAATAAAAAGGTAGAGGGCTGTTGGCAGAAAAAATAAAAAATAAAAAGGTTCAGGGCTAGACCAAAATTCATAAAATAAATTATAAAATAGTTAAAACTAAATCTTAATAAAAATTTAGAGATTAAATTATAAAATATTGATGTCGATCATTATCTGGAAATCATTGAGAAGGAATATCAAGAGGTATAGCTTCTTGAAAAGAAAGCTTTATTGTAGGACCGAATTACAATGAATTAAAATTCGAAAATTGAGTTACAATAAATTAAAATTATAAGAATTGAATTGTATCTGATCTAAATTTAGCGAAAACTCCATAAAGAGGAAGATTAATTTTTTCCAAGTAAAACTCAAAGTTGCCACCTATCTTTTTGGTGCATTTTCTTTTGTAATCTTTAAAGAAAACATTCTCCTAATATTAATGATTTAGAATACTCAATACTCTTATTGTAATTTAAGAATAAAAGAGCCATTTAACCCATTTCAATTCATACTTGCTTTTCAAAATAAAATATTAGTGTTCATAAAATCACAAATTTACATAAAATAATAATAATTTAAGCTAGGAAGACTAAATTTTATTCTTATGACATTTTTATTAATTAAATTATTCTTAAAATCGCTAGATGTCAGTCTTTCAACCTGAAATCAATTGCCAGGGATCACCTCCCGAATAAGGCAAGAATATCAATTGCCACGAGATCACCTCCAGAATAAGGCAAAGTATAAAGGTACGTACTTTCAGCTTTCCTCATTTTCTCTTATCCTGCGCTCCCATGCAAACGGCACCATTTTGGTGCAAAATGCCCATTGTTCCTTAAAAAAAAAAAAAAAAATAGCATTCACTATCTTAAATATCTTTTTAATACTAGTAAATATTCTGAAAAAAAAAAATTTCAAGATGATTATGTATTTTTTAGTAACAATTAGTATCCTTAGATATTATTCTATTACTAGTCCGAACCTGAAATATTTTTTCAAGATCATTCAATATCTGAAATAATTTTTTCAAAATCCTAAAATAATTTATCAAGATCATAAAGTAATTATTTATTATCAGTCAAGATCGTAAAATATCTTTAAAGTACCCTTAAAATGTTTTTTCAAGATCATTCAATACCCTAAAATATTTTTTTAAGATCCTAAAATAATTTTTCAAAATCATAAAATAATTTTTCAAAATCAGTTATTATCCTGAAGTATTTTTTTAATATAATTCAATACCTTAAAATATCTTTTAATACTAATCACTATCCTGAAATATATATATTTTTTAGGGAAAAAAGGGGGGGGGGGGGGGGGGGGGAATAGTGTGCATTTTGCACCAAAATGATGCTGTTTGAAAGAAAAGGAGGGCATCAAAGGATAGGAGAAAAAGAGGAAAGCCACATCCTCCATCTTATAGAGTTCTTCATTCCAAGGTGCTTGCTTGCTTTATTGAAATGCCCACAAAAAGCCAAGGGAACTTTACAAATATTTAAATATAACACAACTAATAAAATACCCTGACCCAAAATTATTACTAAAATGAAAAAAGGGGGAAAAAGAAAAAGATAAGAGGGGGAAGGGGGGTCATTGAAATTTAGTCTTCTCAAATAAGCAAGTGTGGTGCAGGGAGAGAACAAACGAAAGCTACAAAAGCGACACACTCAAGAAACATACATGAGAAAAGCCACCCTTTTATGTTGCCA
This sequence comes from Acacia acuminata, assembly GCA_019022655.1. Taxonomy (NCBI): domain Eukaryota; kingdom Viridiplantae; phylum Streptophyta; class Magnoliopsida; order Fabales; family Fabaceae; genus Acacia; species Acacia acuminata. The sequence goes on from JAFJYI010000036.1 coordinate 1,292,965, forward strand.
TGTATTCTTCAGAAAAACCTATTTTTTCCCACTTAGAACACCATAAACTCCAATCACTTTAATGACACCAGTAGCAATTTCCTGCAAAGGTAATAAGGCAAAGCAAGCATGATTCCAGTTAGTAACCACCAAATACTTCAGAGTGCTTCAGACTTTCCAGCACGATATGGTGTGTCGCCTTCCCAACTGGTTTATAGTGAAGAGCTTGTCACAGGAATACCATCTTCCAGCTTAACAGCAGCACCATTAGACGCATCAGTGGCTAAACTACCTCTATCGGTTGCCGTCGCTTCAGTACTACTGTCTTCTAAGCGAACAACTTGCACAAAGCTCTTTGACATCTGTTTCACAAAATCACCATTTATGTTAGCAGAAGCAGAACTCTTGCGTTCACCTTCTCCAACCGGCATAGGCATCAGGCCGGCTTGCAGCCTTGCCTTCCGTTCTTGCATTATCTTTTGCCGGTCTTCATAGTAATCGAAGTCGTCTAGGATAGACATTTCAGCTTCATAATTCTTGAAAATGGTCAACATTTCAATCCCCTGCTGCAATTTTACCTGGGGTGTTCCAAATTCATAGGCGCCAGAAACAACAAATGTGAGTGGAGGGTTACTGTCAAAGGGAGCATTTAATGACAATGAAATTTTAACTGCTGATAATAAAACGAAATTTGAAGCCCATTTGCAAGTTTGAGACGAAACTGATGGCAACAAATTAATTAAACTTAAGTCACCAAGGAATATGAGACAAACTACAAGAAGAAGGCATCACATGATGGACCCAAAAAAAAGAATTATATCTAGAAGCATTAGATGATTTCTCAAGATAACAAATAGCTAAACTTAAAATTTTTTTGAAAAATTAATGTCTTAACTTTTATGGTTAGATACATCACAGGCCCGCCACGTCTATTTCAACTTCTATTCTCCCCAAATCGAAACATTTTTAAATTAAGAAAATAAGAACAATAAAAGAATTATACATAATTTCAGGAAAATAATGACCCTATGATTCCTACCTCCTGAGTATCTCGACTGTTGGTCACAGGCTTGTTGTCATTATTTTCAAGAACAATGTGTCGAAACTGACTGTTAGGAACATCTTTAATTATGTGCCACTTGACTGGAAATTGTCCGCTCCACTTATCTTGTTGCCAATAATCCACGCTCTTGTCAAAATCAACAGGCCCAACCATTTCAGCCACCCCACAAAACTGAGCACTAGCATTCACCTAAATGTAGTTGCAAACATGATTCATTTTCACAGTACTCATATGTAAAAATAAAAGGAAAAACAAGCCAAAAAAATGAATAATTTTCAGAAACCAGATTGGGGTCCTCCGATATAAAACTAAGTGTCAACATCAAGCACGAAGTGCCCTATCAAATATAATATAGCAAGAGCAATATATTGTACAGCACTAATCCTCATCATACATACACATATAAGTATGTATGATAAACACAAATCCAATTAGAATCAAAACTTGTTCAACGTATGATAACTATCCACAGGAGAAAATGAGAGAAATTTAGAGTTCCTTAAAGCTTATATCATGGGACTAAATTCCATTTCATAGGCATTCATCTTCTCCTATTACTTCCATGCCTACATTAACTTTGCATCAGAGTCAGCTATCCTTCATTTGAAAGCTTCCATACTTGTATGATATGCTACATTTCACACAATATTTTCAACAGATAAAAACAAATTCTATGAAACATTGTAAACTAGATTTGTTGCAATGGCAAAGGGATAAGTTATAGCTGCATGCCTGTGTCTGTGTACAGGTCTCAAACCCGCAACATCATGGAATGCTCAAGAAGAACATAACCACAAAGCCACGGGAGAGAACTGTAAGTTATAGCTATTATAGCGAGAAAATAGTAATTCAATATTTGCAGTCACAAGAGTCAGAAATCAGATTATTACCGAAAATAAGAGAAATACAGGGCAGGCATCTTGCTTCTCCTTTGCTTGGCGGTACGCAGCATCTAACTTTCTATTTCCATTTGGTGTACTGGCCCAGACACCATATTTGATGCTCTTGTGGACATTATCTTCACTATAAGATTTGATGACAAAAAATTTGGCGTCTTCATAATCTGTTATAAATTCTTGCTGGTTAATTGATTCATTATGGAACTTGGTATTAGAAGCACTCTTTTTACTATTATCAACAGAAACATTTTCAGCTAACAAGTGGTTCTTATGTTTTGAGGCCCTAGGACCTCGATTCTGCTCACTGAGTAGTACATCATGAGTACCATCACAACTGCAAAACGAAGCCATTCCCCTGTCACGCCGTCTGCTATTTTCAAGAGAAAGAAAGTTCCTGCCATTTACCCCAACACTGGAAATGGCAGTGCCACCAAATCTAGAGCCCTGGTTAGGCACATAGTCTCTACCATAGGAGTTTAAACCAGATCCAGATCCAAACCCATACAGTGGTGGTTGTTGATGAGAAGCCTGCAAATTAAAAAGAAGTAAAGAACATCAGTGCATATATATTAAAAATAAAAAAAAACAAGAACAAGAACATCAGCAGCATGAGTTTTGTTAGAAAATATATTATATTAGGAAAGATATTATAGCATACAATTAGGGATTATAGAGATTAGGGAATCAATCTACTTAATGAGTCATTAACTCTCATTAACTCTCTTATTCCCTCTCTTGTGTATAAATACCTTCTTATTCCCTCTCTTGTGTATAAATACCTCATTATGTACATGAATAGATAAGCTTTTCAGAATATATTCCCTTCTCTCTCTCTAATTCTACATGGTATCAGAGCTTTTAGGTTAGATTCAGTATATTTCTTTTTTCTCCGTCCTGTTTCTTGTATTTCCGTCGGGTATACTGTTCAAACAGGGCGTGACGCTGAGTTGAGCTTCGGTCAAGGTTCTCAGTTCGCACCACGCGCCCCCCAGCAAGGACCACTACCCCCCGATCGGCCCATCCCCAGCGGTCCGATCACATTCCGACGGCGCGTGGAAGGCGCGTGGCTCTCACGCGCAACGCTGACAGAGCTCTCTCCCCGCGCGTGACAACGCGTTTTCTGGTCGCGTTCCCTCCTCTGACGTCGAGCCTTCATTCCCGGTGGTTTCCGGCCGATCTTGCTTTGAAGGCTACGTTGTTTGCCTGGGTTCAGTGGTTTCTTGTATTTCTCTCCACGTTTTTTGACGTTCGAGAGAGTGTTCTGTGCGTGTGGCCTTCTTTTGCTGTTTGATAGTTGCTGTGGCTGCTGGGATTTGTGTTTTTGGTGGTTTCCCTCTCTGGTCTGTTGGTTTTGCGCGCCTGTGTGCTCATTTTTGGAGGACCCCGGTCGTTTTTTGGTCCTTGTTTCGTGTGTAGTATTGTTGTTGGTCCTTATGTGGCCTCTTGTTTCTGTTTGGCAGTTGGGTGGCTGTTGTTTGCTGTTTCTTGTGGGCTCTTCCACCATTGGTTGGCTGTTTACTATCACTTTTGATATTAATATTGTTTTGGTTCTCTATTATGGCTGAGACTAAACCAAGTGCAACGACTGAGATGGTTCCTGTTTCCAACAAAATCACTGATTATAAGTTGAATTGGACCAATTATTCGGACTGGATCAAAACCATCCGTATGCATGTACTCAGTATTGAGAAAGAGGGCCATTTAACTGACGTGCCTCCTAAGGATGATCCTAAGATGGCATGGGCTCGGGCTGATGCCAGGCTCTTCTTACAAATTCAAAATTCCATTGAGGGCGATCTTCTTCCTTCGGTTAGTCATTGCAACACTGTTAAAGAACTTATTGCTTATCTGGAGTTCTTGTATTCTGGGAAAGGGAACATTACTCGCATTCATGAGGTTTGTAAAGGGTTCTATCGGGGCGGCCGAGCGGGAGGTCGTCCCCGAAGAATTTCTTCATGGAGTTCAACAAGATGTATGAGGAAATGCGGCGGTTAATGCCACCAACGACTGACCTCCAGGCACAGATCGATAATATGGAGAAATAGGCGATTCTCAGTTTTCTTACAGCTCTTGACCCAGCTTATGAGATTGTTCGATCTCAGATATTATCTAGCTCCGAGCTTCCTTCGCTTCAAGATGTGTATTCTCGTGTGTTGCGTGCCGACATTTTAGCCCACCCGGCTTCCAATCCTAATGCTAGTGCTCTAGCTGGTCGAGGTCCAACTGACACTCAAAACCAGGTTTCCTCGCGCCAAGGACATGGTACACCGCATCCTGTTTTTGCTGCTCCGGCTCGTAGAAACCCCGGCCCCCAAATGCCAGGTGTCCTAGGAACCGGCCCCCAGAAGCCCGGTAACAATCCTCCCAATTTTGGTGCTAGTGGGATTGTCTGCTATTATTGTAAGGAACCCGGTCATACGAAACGCTACTGTCGTAAGTTGCAACAGTTGCACCAGAAGCAACGCGGATCTGCTCATATGGCTTCATCCTCTGATATCTCTAATCCTGCCCTCTCTGCACCAACTGCACTTGCTACAGGTAACTTTGATTCGTGCCTTGCTACTTCTTCTTCGAAATGGATCATCGATTCCGGGGTTACTGACCATATGACAGGTAACCATCATTTATTCTCTTCTTATGCACCTTATACCAACCCCTCTTCAATCACACTTGCCAATGGTTCGTACACCCGTGTTCTTGGATCTGGCACCGTTACACCTACTCCGTCTGTTTCCTTATCATCCCTTCTTAATGTTCCCGATCTTGCTTTTAACCTTTTATCTCCTAGTAAGCTTACTCGTCAGTTGAACTGTTTCATCTCACTTTTTCCTCACCATTGCTTGATTCAGGATCTTATGACGAAGCGGATTATTGGTAGGGGGTATGAATCTGGCGGCCATTACTTGCTTGACAATCGGGTGCCGCGTTCCATTGCTTGCTTTGGTGGTCATTCTCTTTTTGACATTCATTGTCGATTAGGTCATGTGTCTTTGTCATCTTTAAAGAGGTTGTATCCTCAGTTTCATCATGTGTCTTCTTTAGAGTGAGTCGTGTCAGTTTGCTAAACATCACCGTGTTCATCTGGCACCTCGCGTCAATAAGCGGGCTCGTCCCCTTTCGATTTGGTTCATTCAGATATTTGGGGTCCGTGTTCTGTTGAGTACAAGTCTAGTTTTCGGTACCTTGCTACTTTTGTTGATGATTTCTCTCGAACCACTTGGCTTTATCTAATGAAAAATCGTTCTGAGGTGTTTTCTCATTTTTGTCATTTCTGTGCTGAAATCAACACCCAATTTGGTGTTTCTGTGAAAACTTTACAAGTGATAACGCTAAAGAATACTTGTATGCCCAATTTCAAAACTATATGCTCCAAAATGGCATGATTCATCAATCCTCGTGTGCAGATACACCAGCTCAAAATGGTGTTGCCGAAAGAAAGAACCGGCACTTATTAGAAGTGGCCCGCGCTCTCATGTTTCAAATGAAGTTCCCAAACCTTTCTAGGCTGATGTTGTGTCCACTGCTTGTTTTCTCATTAATCGTATGCCCTCTCCTATTCTTAGTGGAGCCACTCCCTACACCACCTTGTTTCCTTCTAATCCTGTGTTCCCTATTGACCCCGAGATCTTTGGGTGTGTTTGCTTTGTTCGTGATGTTCCCACTACTACCAAACTTGATCCCAAGTCCCTTAAATGTGTTTTCCTGGTGTATTCTAGGGTTCAAAAGGGTTATAGGTGTTATTCCCCTACACTTCGGCGTTATCTTGTGTCCACAGATGTTACCTTCCATGAGTCGACCCCGTTCTTTCCTGTCTCTGCTCCTTCTCCATCCCCTGACATCACAAATAGTCTTGATGATATATTGCTCTATACGATTCAGTTACCACCAGTGCAAGCGTCAGACCCGGAACCCGCTAAACCACCTGTCTATCACGTTTATCGGAAGCGTCCCAAGGCAAGTAATGGCATTGAACAGGTTCCAGCCCCACCAGTACCTGCTTCGGAGTCTGATCTAGTGATAGTTGCCCCTTCTCCTGTCTCTACACCAGACCTAGTGCCTGTGCCTGACTCTCCCTCACCGGAAAGCCTCGTGCCTGACTCTCTTACTCCTATTGACTTGCCCATTGCCCTCTGTAAAGGTCAGCGATCTTGCACCTACCCTATTTCTTCTTTTGCTTCCCACAATCATCTTTCCCCTACATCTTGTTCTTTCATAGCCTCCTTAGATTCTATTACTGTCCCCACTAATCTCCACCAAGCCTTAGCCCATCCCGGTTGGTGTCGCTATGAAAGAAGAAATGATGGCCCTTGATAAGGCCGGTACCTGGACTCTCGTTGATTTACCTCTTGGAAAGAAGGCTATTGGATGTAAGTGGGTCTTCACGGTCAAAACAAAAGCTGATGGCACCCTGGAACGTTTGAAAGCTCGATTGGTTGCCAAGGGTTATGCTCAGACCTATGGTGTTGATTACTCGGAAACCTTCTCTCCTGTGGCAAAATTGTCCTCTGTTCGCCTCTTCATCTCTATGGCTGCCAATTATGGTTGGGAACTTCATCAGCTGGATGTTAAGAATGCCTTCTTAAATAGTGATGTTCTTGAGGAAGTATACATGGAGCAACCACCTGGTTTTGTTGCTCAAGGGGAGCGTGGGAAGGTTTGCCACCTTCAACGGTCTTTATATGGCTTGAAGCAGAGCCCTCGTGCTTGGTTTGACAGGTTTAGCTCTATGATTAAGAAATTTGGTCTGAGTCAGAGTAAGTGCGACCATTTGGTGTTCTATCAGCAGACAGATGCTGGGATGATTTTGTTGGTGGTATATGTTGATGATATTGTTGTTACGGGTAGCAATGCTTTGGGAATTTCATCCCTTAAAACCTTTCTCAATTCTCATTTCCAAACAAAGGATTTGGGTCCTTTGAAGTACTTTCTTGGGATAGAAGTTATGAGAAGTAAGAAAGGCATCCTTTTGACACAGAGGAAGTATGTTCTTGATGTGCTAAAAGAAACTGGGAAACTCGGAGCAGCACCGAGTAGCGTTCCCATGATTCTTAATCCCTTCTTGGACATTGATGACCGCATACCGTTTGATGAGCTACCTGAGGATGTACGAAAGAAAGTTGATCCAGAAAAGATCAAGCCATTTTCCTATCCTGAGAGATACCGTCGGTTAATTGGGAAATTGAACTATCTTACGATAACCCGCCCCGATGTGACCTTTCCCATTAGTGTGCTTAGTCAATTCATGACTGCACCAACCGTTGCTCAGTGGGAAGCTTTGGAACATGTCTTACATTATTTGAAGGGTTCACCAGGTCGTGGTATTCTCTATACGAATCATGGCCACAACAGGATTGAATGTTTTTGTGATGCAGATCATGCAGGGTCAAAGGCTACTAGAAGATCCACCACAGGATATTGTGTGTTTGTTGGTGGAAATTTAGTATCGTGGAGGAGTAAGAAGCAAGATGTGGTTTCTAAGTCGAGTGCAGAAGCTGAGTATAGAGTCATGTCTCAATCTACACAAGAAATTGTGTGGATTCACCAGTTAATGAAGGAGGTTGGTCTTGCCACGTCATTACCCGCGAAGTTGTGGTGTGATAATAAAGTTGCTCTACACATAGCCTCCAACTCCGTGTTTCATGAACGTTTAAACACATTGAGATTGATTGTCACTTTGTACGCGATAAGATCAAGGAGAACTTTGTTTCCACCGGGCATGTGCGATCTAGTGACCAATTGGGTGACCTTCTAACGAAGGCTTTAAATGGGACTCGGGTTGAATATCTTTGTAACAAGTTGGGCTTGATTAATATCTATGCTCCAACTTGAGGGGGAGTGTTAGGAAATATTGCGGAATGTAGAAGAGAAGATGTAGAGAAAACACTCTATGTTTCAGTATATTATTCAAGGTAGAAAGGTTACAATATATAGGCTCATAGGGAAAGAGCCGTTACAATGAAATAGGCAATACAATAAAATATAATAAATTATCATAACTCATAATAAATTATCATAAAAGGAAAATATTTCCTAAACTAGATGCAACTAGAATCAAGGAATATGATGGAGCTAGGATCAAGGGATATGATACGCGTGAAATAAATAACAATAAAATAGACGCGTAAAGTAGACGCGTAGATCCCTATGAATCGTGTAATAATTATGGTGATTAATGAGAAGGATTCTAACACTCCCCCTCAAGCCGGAGCATATATGTCAACCATTCCCAGCCTTGTCTCGAAATCCTTCAAATTTTGTTCTCGCCAAGGGGTTTAGTCAAAATATCTGCGATTTGGTCTGCAGATCCTATGTGAGACAGAATTATTATCCCCACTTCAATCTTTTCTTTAATGAAGTGTCGATCTATTTCCACATGTTTAGTTCTATCGTGATATACTGGGTTCTTGACCATTTCAATACTGGCCTTGTTATCACACCAGATTTGCATTGGGCCCTCATGTTGAATCCCCAACTCTTTTAGTAATCTGATGACCCAGAGTCCTTCACACACGCCTTTTTGGACAGCTCTAAGTTCTGCCTCTGCACTGCTTGGTGACACCACTGTTTGTTTCTTGCTTCTCCATGTAACCAGATTTCCCCACACGTATGTACAAGACGCCGAGATTGACCTCCCGGTCTCTTTATCCCTTGCATGGTCTCGCATCGTTGTAGATCTCTATGTTTCGGTGCTTCCTTTCTTAAAGAATATTCCTCTTCCGTGGTTTTGCTTCGTGTAACTCGGAATTTGGTATGCCGCGCCATGTGTTCTTCTTGTGGCTGATGCATAACCGGCTCACTATGCCAACAAAGATAACTAATATCGACGAGTGTGAGTTAAGTATATCAACTTTCCCACCAATCTTTCGTATCTTCTCGAGTCACCGGAACACCTTTAGGTTTGATCTCTAAGTGGCATCCCTCCTCCATTGGTGTCCCTTCGGTTGAGTTCCCAACATTCCCCGTCTCGTGTAACAGTCAAGTGTATACTTGCGTTGAGATACCCGGATACCCTTCTTAGTTCTTGCCACTTCCATTCCTAGGAAGTACCTCATTTGACCAAGGTCTTTTACCCGGAATTCAGTTGACAAATCCCGCTTTAAATGAGAAATGGACTCTTCGTCATCTCCCGTAATAATTATGTCATCAACATACACAATTAGTATGGTGACTTTGTCATTGACACGTTTGGTGAATAATGTGTCATCTCGCTTGTCCTTGTGTATATCCAAGCCCTTTTCGCTTTGGCGAACCCGCTAAACCACGCTCTTGGAGATTGCTTCAGACCATACAATGACCTGTTGAGTTTACACACGTAGTTTTTAGGAGCTATTACTCCATCTGGAACTTCCATGTATACCTCTTCCTCCAAGTTTCCATTGAGAAATGCATTCTTTACATCCAAGTTGGTGTAGCGACCAATCCAAGTTTGCTGCAATTGACAATAGTACTTGAATGGTGTTGAACTTGACTACAGGAGCAAACGTCTCTTGATAGTCAATTCCATACGTCTGAGTATATCCTTTTGCAACAAGTCTTGCCTTGTATTTGTTGATCGTACCATCTGGATTGAATTTCGGAACAAAGAGCCACTCGCATCCCACCGGGTTTCTTCCCGTTGGGAAGAGTTGTAATCCTCCACGCCTCATTTTCTTTGAGAGCATTCAGTTCTTCTTTCGCGGCTTGTTTCCAATTTGGATCTCGCCATAGCTTGTTGGAATGTTTTTGGAATTTGTATCTCGTGCACTTTTTACAACAAAACTTTGCATCTTTGCGCATGCACTATCATACGAGACAAACCTTTGAATAGGATCGAGTACAAGATCTTACCCCTTTTCTTAATGCAATGGGCCATCCTTGTTCCTCAGATTTAATTCCCGAGTTGGAGTCATGGTCGCTCCTTTGAATGGGAGAGATTGTTCTACCAAAGGTCCCGTTCGTGTTGACCTTGTGAGCTGGTTGCTATTTCCGTTGTGGATCGGTCATATCGTCATCACCCTTGAATTGATTTCAACATGTGTTTCCAGTTCATTAGGGCTAGGTCAAGAATTGGTGGGTCATCATCTCGAGTCAAGTAAGTCGCTGACTATGAGATTTGGTGGGTCGGGCTGGTATGATTAATCAAGCTTCCAGCATTTAGCCATTCAATATCTGAATTCTCCCCCCGAATGGGTAATTTAGGATAATAAGCCTCGGCTTCGGAGAACACAAAGATCTCGAGAGATAATAAGTTTCTTGGAAGTGGGGCAAGAGCATTTGTACCCTTTTTGGGTTGGTGAGTAGCCTAGAAAGATACATTTTTCAGCTCTCGCACCAAATTTGTTGCCATCCGTTTTATGAACGTAGACAAGACACCCAAATATTTTTGGAGGTAAGGAGTTAATGAGATGGCAATTAGGAAAATGGTCAAGAAGTGTTTGAACAGAGTGGCATATTTGAGAACTTTGGAAGGCATCCCGTTAATGAGATAAGCAGCGGTAAGGAGGGCATCTCCCGTAAAATGGTAGGAACATTGCGTTCCATTAGTAAGGCACGAGTGACTTCCAATAGGTGTCGGTTTTTCCGCCGGCCACTCCATTCTGTTGTGGGGTGTAAGGACGGGAAGTTTGGTGATGGATTCCTTTTTGATCAAGAAAGGTTTTGAAGACAAGACTCATATATTCTTTTGCATTATCACTACGGAGTACTTTAATGGATGTGTGAAATTGAGTATGCACAAAGTTATAGAAGTTTTGAAATACTTTGGCAATATCCGACTTATCTTTCATCAAGTACACCCATGTGGTACGAGTATGGTCATCAATAAAAGTGACAAACCACCTGGTATGAGTGAGGTTTGTTATGCGGGCAGACCCCAAATATCGCCGTGAATCAGCGTAAATGGAGAAGAGGAAGTATATGGTTGTTTAGGATAGTTGGTTCGTGTTTGCTTTGCAAATTGGCATGTTTCACAATGAAAAGGAACAGAATTTTTATTGAACAAACGGGAAATACATGTTTCATATAATTAAAGCTAGGGTGACCGATCGACAGATTGCCACAACAACAAATCATTATTCTCGTGAATTCGAGCTAACAGAGCTCGTCGTGCCATCCACGGTTCTTTGTTCTTTGAGGTTGTACCTTCGAAGTAGAACAATCCATCCCATTCTCTAGAAGTCCCAATCGTCTTCCTCGTTCTTAAATCCCGAAAAACACACAAATCATCATTAAATATCACTCTACATATATGTCCTTTAGTCAGTTCATCGACGAGATCATATTACAAGTGAGTTTCGGTACAAACAGAACATTATGCACAATCAATTGATCGATAATGTAACGGTACCAATCCCCTCAACTCTTGTGAATACACCATTAGCTACTTTAACTTTGAGGTGCTTATGACAAAATTTAAGGTTGTGAAGTAAATTTTGGTTACCGGTCATATGATCCGTGGCGCCCGAATCAACAATCCAAGTATCACCACCGGTTGTCATAGCATTAAGGGCAACAATAGAATTACCCGATCGAACCAGATTCACCGCAGGGAATGTAAGATGACTTATTCTCGTTTGGCAAGGAGTATGCGAAGCATCTGTGCTTCTTCCTAGTTCAGGTGGGTATCTGGTTCATCTCTGGGTGCAGTCGATGTTAAGTGGCTTTGAGAGCCTGTTCTTCCACCGGAGGGTTTCCCATGAAGTTTCCAAAGATTCGTCTTTGTTGTGGCCCTTCTTTTTGCAATAATTGCAAAATTTGTTGTTTTTCCGTTCTCCAGGTGGTCCCTCGGATGATTAGGGCGGAGCCTTCATTTGGACTTGGGCCTCTTTGATTCAACAATTTTCGGCTCTCCTCAAATTGCACGAGTTGACTATATCAAACGGATGAGGGAGAGGTTTGAGTCCCATGATTCCCGCCTCGTACCTCTTCGAATGTGTCATTGAGCCCGAGGAGAAAGTCATGTACCCTTCCATCTTCCATAATCTTTTTGTATATTTGGGAATCATCCATGCAATGCCAAGAATGAGCCTCAAACAAGTCCCGTTGTTGCCACAACCCGATCAATGCATTATAATACTCGGGTCACCGACATGTTACCTTGTTTTAACTCTCGAAGTTGTCGCCTGGTGAATCAAGGCAGCAAGATTCTCCAGGGAGGAGTAGGTTCTCCGAGCAGCATCCCGCATCTCTTTGGTCGTGTTGGCAAGCATATAACCTTCACAGATTTCCATAGTCATTGAGCCGCATAACCAAGTCATAACTTGATTATTTTCAGCAAACCACGTATCAAAGTTGGGGTCTGTTGCGGCTGGTTGAGGTGCAGCACCATTGATATACTTCTCTTTCCTCTTACCACGAACATACCGTAGCACGCCTTGTGACCACCGAAGGTAGTTGTGCCCATTGAACTTATGGGTAATCACCATTGCGGATTCTTTAGCTATAGGCATTGTGGTAGAGGAGGATGAAGATGAGGAGTTGTGAGTTTGAGAATTGGAACCTGACATAAGAGCGGATGGAATATTTTCGATTTCGGGTATTGATCCGAACTGAGGTGGAAGTTGAGAAGGATCCATGATTCTCGATGGAAATGGTCGCCGGAATCTGGAAAACTCCACCGGAGATGTCGCCGAACTGGAAAACTCACCGGAAAAATGTGAAAATGATCGGGTTTGGCCGAAATCGAGGGGAAGAGCAAAACAGAAAGTCGCTGTTCAAGAATCGCCGTCACGCTACCGAACCTGGTTTGCCTCTCCGTCATCAAGCTTTTTCTCTCTTTTCTTTTTTTTTTTTTTTATTTTTTTCGTTTCTCTAGCTTTTTCTAGCTTCGGGCCTCGGACGGATGTCCTTAGCTCGATACCATATTGCGGAATGTAGAAGAGAAGATGTAGAGAAAACACTCTATGTTTCAAAGATATTATTCAAGGTAGAAAGGTTACAATATATAGGCTCATAGGGAAAGAGCCGTTACAATGAAATAGGCAATACAATAAAATATAATAAATTATCATAACTCATAATAAATTATCATAAAAGGAAAATATTTCCTAAACTAGATGCAACTAGAATCAAGGAATATGATGGGGCTAGGATCAAGGGATATGATACGCGTGAAATAAATAACAATAAAATAGACGCGTAAAGTAGACGCGTAGATCCCTATGAATCAGGTAATAATTATGGTGATTAATGAGAAGGATTCTAACAGAAATATATTATATTAGGAAAGATATTATAGCATACAATCAGGGATTATAGAGATTAGGGAATCAATCTACTTAATGAGTCATTAACTCTCATTAACTCTCTTATTCCCTCTCTTGTGTATAAATACCTCATATTATGTACATGAATAGATAAGCTTTTCAGAATATATTTCCCTTCTCTCTCTCTAATTCTACAAGTTTCAAGCATAATTCTATGTTATTATCCATCAAGTTCCACAGGTAGACAGGAGTAGATTTATAATGCAAAGATGCCAGGCAAGATCACCTCAATTAACCACAATATAGGTCCTTCACTAGAAGAATAATATAGTTCTTTCGGTTATTGAACTTAGGATGTCATATGAAAGTCAAGGCAAAGAAAACACCTAGGCCAATTGATTAATTCAGAAGCCAGAATTATTTTCCCATAAATAATGCCATTCTAAGCACTTTACAACAGACAGAAGATTCAGATGGGTGGCAATGGGAAAGAACTTGTTTATGTTCTACATTTCAAAATTTTAAAATTAGATATCACAACAATTTGCATATAAAGCACAAGTAATAGTACAAACCATTCCAGCATTCTGCCCAAATGATCCAAAAGGCTGTGGAGATACTGCTGGTGATAAGGGCATCATGGACAACTGCCTGTCTGAGGGTTTTGAGCTATCTGACCAGATTCCATTTCCCGCAGATCTTGATCCATCATATCCTTGTTGGGAATCATGAAAACCAAAAGAACCCAGTGCTCCAGGAAAACTACCTCTACCAAAGGATCCCACCGAAGGATAGCCAGGTCTTGGTCCCAAAACCATGCTATCACCTGGTCGATCAACACCTACCATGTTAGTGAGCTCTGGCTGGGAAGCTGGAGTTGGTGAAGAAATATATGGTAAGCTAGGGGAAACTAGCTGATGGTAATAAGGTGGTCCAGAGTATGGAAATTGCTGGGGGGAGTATAACTGTGGATCTCCACCTACAGAAGGCAATGGTGTAGTCACAGGGGAATATGGGCCATAAGGCATTTGTGGGTTGAAGCCATATCCAGAATGGAAAAGAAGAGATGAATTATCATTGTAGAGACCCTAGTATAAATTGAAGAAAAATAATATTATGTAGAGAATCACACAGTGAATATATATATATATGTATAGAGAGAGAGAGAGAGAAGGAAGAGAAGCCAAACTCACCGGTGATCCAAGTTCCAATCCTTCAGAATTGATATATGACGGATAATCATCCCATTCTCCGTTGGCATTTTCAAAACCTGAGATCAAACTCACATTGAAAAAAAAAAATTGGAGAAAAAAATCAGAAAATTGTTATTCCCTGCAACCCCCAGTATACACAACACAACATGAAATTAAAAGGGAAGACGACTTAGTCACAAAGACTTTTATCACCAATGTAAGTTATTTCTTTTGTAATGATTTGTTGCTGACATTTATAGCTGATAATTGAACCAATATGTACAGATCATAGACATGTCGCTAATTATGTTTACAGCTTATTAGTATAAGAACAAATATCTTTCATTCATGCAAAGGCATTATAGACTAGTTCTAAAAACCCTCACACATTGGTAAACTCAATCTAACTGTACAATAATTTTAAAAATATGAACTTATATAAGCAACCTCTATGTATAAGATATGGTGGAATCAAAACCAAATTTCTTATCTGCTGTTCATAAGTTAAATATCAAAAATGATCACAGAATTACAAAACAAAATCTCAATCTCTGGGGTTTTCTATTATGCCTTTATGTCAATGCGTGTATGGTATGCATCACTAAAATCCTAGTTTTCCAACTAATAATAAAATGTCAAGGCCTCATTTTTTATTCTAAAAACACATTTACTGTTTCAAATTGGTCCTAGAAGTAATTTAGTTCCAAATAAATCCACAATTTTTTAAAAAAATATGTTCCATGTAAATCCCAAAAGCTGATTCCAAGATGGAGAATAGAAGAAAAATACTAGGAGTAGGAAAATCTAGGATTTAATTTAATTAATTTATGTTTGATAATATCATTATTTTTAAAAGTTAGTGTAGAGTTTTAGAATCAGATACACTTGAACTCCGATACTCTTCTCATTGCTTTACGTGAAATATATAAGATACATGGAGGGCAATCTGTTGTAACAGATTCAGGGCTTCTAGGGAATTCAAAAAATAAAATAAATCTGATCTAACTAATCTAATCTAACTGATTGCTAGATTCTAGGATCTGATCTTGACTTAACCTAATAATACTTATTTTACACAATAATATAATTACCACACTCCCCCTCAAGTTGGATCATAGATACTCATCATGTCCAACTTGCATACAAAACCTTCAAATATGTCCTCGGGTAGACCTTTTGTGAGTATATCAGCAAGCTGTAATTTTGTAGGTATGTAGGAGAGACAAATAATTCCATCTTCAACCTTTTCCCCGATAAAGTAGCGATCAACATCAACATGCTTAGTTCTCTTGTGTTGTCTTTTGGATTCAATGCCATGCTTAAGGCTGCCTTATTGTCACAGTAAAGTTTTAATGGAGATTCTATCTTGGTCTAGGTCTCGTCAGCAACCCTTTTTATCCATATTCCTTCCTTGAGTCCTTCAGAAAGTGATCTTAATTCTGATTCTGCACTACTTGTGGATACCACTCGTTGCTTGTGGCTCTGCCATGTTACTAGATTTCCCCATACAAACGTGCAATAGCCAGAAGTAGACCTGCTGTTCTCTTGGTCTCCTGCCCAATCTGCATCGGTGTATATCTCAATAGTCCTCAGATTAGTTTTTCTGAAGAAGAGACCTCGGCCAGGAGTTCCTTTGAGATATTTCAGGATTTTATATGCTGCATTCAAGTGTTTCTGCTTTGGCGAGTGCATGTGTTGACTTGCGTATTTACGCAAAGGCGATGTCGAGTCGTGTGTGAGAAAGGTAGATAAGCTTCCCAACCAATCTACGGTAGCGCCCTATGTCCGCGGTTTTTCTTCCTCTTCTTGTTTCTCTTTCTCGCCACCTCTTGTTCGGTTGTCGGCTGTTCTACTTTTTTTCTTCTTTTTGACACTAATGGGAGTCTTGCTCGGCTTACACCCAAGCATGCCAGTTTCCTTTAGTAGATCAATGACATATTTCCTTTGTGAAATGTGAATTCCTTCTTTTGACCTAGCCACTTCCATTCCTAGGAAGTATTTCAAGCTACCCGGGTCTTTGACTTCAAACTCCTTGTTTAGCGCCAGTTTGATTCTGATCATTTCTTGAGGATTGTTCCCTGTAAGTATTATGTCATCCACATATACTATTAAGATAGTAATCATACCTTCATGGTTCATAGTGAACATAGTGTGATCAGAGAGGCATTGGTTATATCCTTGACCTTTAGAACTTGTGAGAATGTCAAACCAAGCTCTAGGAGACCGCTTCAACCCGTAGATGGACTTGTTCAGCTTGCATACTGTTTTGCCGTGACCATTCTCAAAACCGGTGGAAGTGTCATATAAACTTCTTCTTTTAGATCCCCATTTAGGAAAGCGTTCTTTATGTCGATTTGTTGTAAAGGCCGGTCGAGATTAACAAAGAACGGAAATAAGGATTCGATGTGTTGAGCTTTGCTACGGGGGGCAAAGGTTTCATTGTAGTCCAAGCCATAAGTTTGTGTAAAACCCTTGGCAACTAGTCTGGCTTTGTACTTGTTCAAAGTACCATCAGCATTGTACTTGGGGGTAAATACCCACTTACACCCTACTGCCTTTTTACCTTGGGGTAAGTCAGTGACATTCCAAGTTTGATTTTTCTCAAGAGCATTCATCTCATCTAATACAAAGATCTTTCCATTCAGGAATTTCAAGTGCCTCATGTACATTTGTGGGAATCTGAACCCGATCAAGGTTAGTGACAAACCGACAATATTTCGTGAGAGATTACCATATGACATGTAGTCTTGAATAGGATGTTGAGTACGAAACGTGTCTTCTTTCTCAATGCAATAGGCATGTTTAAGTCCTTGTTGGTGTCGAGTCTCTCTCGGTTGGGAGAGTGGTTGAGCCTCAGGCATAATGGACTCTACTACCTTTTTGTTCCTCCTAGAGTAAACCTTGTCATAATATTTGTCTCCCCCTGTTTGTGATGGCATGGTGAGTGAGTCAGGTGTGGAGGGTATGATCATAGGATAGGAAGGTGGTATAGGTTCAGGTATAGTAGGCTGAGAGTCACTCCAATTCTCCCCCTGACTCGAAGGGTATGGATAGAAAGGTATGGCTTCAGCAAATGTGACATCTCGGCTGACAAAGATTCGTTGGGATTTGGGGTCATAACAACGATAGCCTTTTTGGCAATTGGAATAGCCAAGGAAGATGCAAGGAAGGGACCTAGGATCAAATTTGGAAGGAGGATGATGAATATGGACATATACGGTACATCCAAAGACACGGAGAGGAAGAGAGTGATCAAGGTGGGAAATCACATGAGTTTCACGGAGTTTATCAAGAGGGGACATATGAGTAAGGACACGAGTAGGTAGTCGATTGATAAGGTGAGTGGCGAAGGATTGCATCTCCCAAAAATACTTGGGAACATTGCGGGTGTACATAAGAGCACGGGCAATGTCAAGAAGATGGCGATTTTTACGTTCGGCAATGCCGTTCGCCGAGGTGTGTTAGGACAACTACTCTTATGAATGATTCCGTGAGACTTTAGAAAGTGGTGAAGGTATGATTGAAATATTCGGTGCCATTGTCAGAGTGTAAGACTTGAATGGTAGAATTAAATTGTATTTGGACGTAGTGGAAGAATTCAACAAAGATATTGAACACATCAGATTTTTCTTTTAGGAGGTACACCCAACACATGCGAGAGTGATCGTCTATGAAAGTGACAAAGTATTTCGAACATGTCCGGTTAGATACTCTAGAGGGACCCCATACATCACTATGGATGATGGAGAAGGGACGAGTAGAGTAATAGACAGTGGGAGGAAAGGTAGTGCGATGATGTTTTGCTAGTTCACACGTTTCACAATGGAAATTGACATCTTTATTGAATGAAAATTGAGGAAACAATTTTTGTAAATATGCGAAAACTAGGATGACCCATCCTTCTATGCCATAACATCAAATTATTGTCTGCGGAGTAGGGAGACAGAGGTCTTTATTTGTGATGACAAGGCACTTGCGGAGGAATCATCAAGGTAGTAAAGGCCGTCATGCTCCTTAGCCGTGCCAATCGTCTTCCCCGAGGAGAGATCCGAAATATACAATGAGTGGCAAAAAAGTGAGCGAGCACGTTTGTATGTTTTGTCAACTTGCTGATTGAAAGGAGATTGTATGCCAAATGAGGAACATGAAGAACAGAATCAAGTTTTAAGTTTTTTGTAAGAGGTACGGTACCGGTACCAGCAATGGGCGCACTAGAGTTATACGCGGTACGAATTTGATTATTACCAGCCAACGGAGAATAGGAAGTAAAGTTTCTTGATTCTGAGGTCATATGATCAGAGGCGCCGGTGTCTACTATCCATTTCGGCGAGAGAGGATGATGATATAAGAGTAAGATGATCATTACCTTGTTTGGCGATAGTGGCAACCGGTCCTTGAGAGGATTGTAAATTTTTCGATAAGTTGAGAAGTTGACTCATCTCGTTTCAGTATTGAGAGAAGGAGGCACGGATCCCGAAGGAGTATCGCCTCCATGACTATTTGATGAGCGAGACGGTGATCGTGGTTTACGAGGTGTCCAATCAGATGGCTTACCGTGGAGTTTCTAGCATTTGTCTTTGGTATGACCAATTTTCTTGCAATGATCACACGTTGGACGAGATTTGTTAGAACCAGAACCAGAAGAGGGAATGTGCTTACCGATTGCCGGACGCTCGGGTCCCGAAGAGATAGCCTTGAGAAGCATAGTTTGTCTTCGGGACTCTTCACGGCGAATCTCGAATATACTTCCAAGAGAGGAGGAAGAGTCGAATTACTCAATATCCTTGCTCGAGCATCATCAAATTCTGAATTTAAGCCGCCGAGAAAAATCAGAATTCGATCCGTGTCGACATTCCGAAGGTGGCGAGTGGCATCGTGGCGAATCCCATTCATTTTTGACCATTTGATCTTCTTCTTGCCAAAGAGCGACAAGTTCAAACCAGAATTCAGCAATGCACCGAGAGCCCTGAGATGACTTCCAGATGCGACGACGAAGATTAAATAGTTGGGATAAATCCTTGGCATCGACATAAGAATCACGAACAGCATCCCAAATATCCTTTGCAGTAGGAAGATACATGAAGCTTCGTTTAATCTGAGGAGACATGGCATTGATAAGCCAAGAACAGACTAGAGAGTTATCAGTATCCCATTGAACCCACGCTGGTGAGTTTTGATCGGACGGTGGTTTGATCTCTCCAGTTAAAAATTTTCGTTTTCCACGTCCACCGATAGACGGCAAAAACCCGTGCCCGTCATGATAATTGTGAAGATTCAGTTTTTCCGACACCAACGGGTTATCGGAAGAGTGGAGAAGATTATCATCGGGCTTGGGAGGTGGTGGTGTATCATTTGGTGATGCCATTTGTTGTTGGTATTAATCCAATGAATGCACAGTGCAAGACAAAAAAAATGTTGAATGTACAGTACGCTCAAACCAGAACCAGCGACTAGGCCCAAATGAGGCCCAACAATAAGAGATGGAGTCTGGCTGAATGCAGCCCGAGATATGAGACCCAGTGACTAGATGAATGGAAACGGAAGTGCTGTGCGAGTCGAAGACGAGACTGGGTGTTTGACCGATGAATGAAGGTCCAGTTGAAGATCAAGAACCAGTGAGCCTGACTGAGATTGTCGGACGAGGCGAGACCTGGCACTGGTTGACAGAGAGGCTCGAGTCGTTGACAGATGGACTCTGAAGGACGAAGTCGGCGTTCGATGAGCTCTGGAGATACAATGACCACCTCGTCTGTGGGTGTTGGACGAGTCTGGGTGGTTGACAGAGAACCACGACAGATCGACTCTGGAGGACGACGATGAACCGTTTCACAGTGGGAAGCCGGAGATGGTAGACGCCGGTCTGAACTGAGATCGTTGGGTGACGGAGTTGCAGAGTCGACCGACCTGATGTTGTCGGACAATTGGAGGCGGGCGTTCGTTGCACGGAGACGACGCCAGAGAAGAGTGGCCCGAGACCGAGTGGGCGTTCGTTGCACAAAGGCGACGCCAAAGAAGAATGGCCCGAGACTGAGTTCTTCGGGTGAGTGATTTAGAATCGGGGAGTGAATGAGTTTGAGAACGTCACAGTGGGTGACTTCTCGGATCGGACTTGATGCGGAAGCTGTGGAGGATGCTACAGTGTTGCTCTGATACCATGTAGAGTTTTAGAATCAGATACATTTGAAGTCCGATACTCTTCTCATTGCTTTACGTGAAATATATAAGATACATGGAGGGCAATCTGTTGTAACAGATTCAGGGCTTCTAGGGAATTCAAAAAATAAAATAAATCTGATCTAACTAATCTAATCTAACCGATTGCTAGATTCTAGGATCTGATCTTGACTTAACCTAATAATACTTATTTTACACAATAATATAATTACCACAGTTAGGGTTTTATTTTATTTTGATAATATCATTCTCATTTCTAATAAATGTAGTTAGGGCTCTACTAATCACCCTAGCTCATAGGGTTTTCTCATTTGGAAATCTTTGTGTATCGGATAAACTATTGGGTATTTCACACATCTACTTCACCTCAGTTTTCTGCTATTTTCCCTCCTTTTCCTTCTTCCTCTCCCTCCCCCTCGTTTGTCCTACATGACTCCATAAGTTAAATTTTGTTGAAATGACATGGCAAGCTGCTAGGCAATTATTTATTAATTGGCACCCAATACTATATCTTTATGTTTTCCCTCTTTTTATCTACTCAACTTTAATTCCTCTTTTTTTTCATTGAAAACCCATTCATAAGAAATTGCTGGACTAAGAAATCCTTATGAACTATATAATGAATTAGATAATACACTAAACTCAGGATTTTGACAACATTTGTCATGGTATAGTGGCATAAATCTCAGAATCAGCCCTGAAAATGCATTCACTTTCAACCAAAGTTGAAACACCCTTAAGTTAGACAATCTATCTCCATTATGGTCCATTCCTATGCTAATTCAGATTCGTACTTCATAAAATGGTTAAAACTCATCTTTTTCTCTTTCTATGGACTTGATCCAGATCTTAGATCATTTTTTCTCCTATGTCCTATGTTAGATCCGCAATATGGCAAAAGTAAAATGAAAAAAATCATTTGAAACTTTTCATTTGGATATAGGAAATAACTGGTGAAGAAAAATATTTCATTTTCTGCAAAAACTGTATTTGGGTATAGGAAATAACTAAAAGGCCTGCATTTGTGTCAGCGGAATCACTTTGAAGGTTGTATTTGGGCATTAGGTATTGGAAATATTGAAAAGAATACTAGAAAAATTGGAATTAACGGATCAAATCTGTGGAGAAAAGGTCCAATTTTCAGCCCATGGCTATCCTGGCACCAAAACACAAAATGTTCAAAGGAATCTCTCAGCCTTGTCAATTAATTCATCAAACACTTCCTATCTCGTCTAGATATGCTCTCTCTCTCTTTATTTATGTCACTACACTTCATATCCATTCTACAAACAGAGAAGAGAAAGAAAGGACTGAGCAGAGGATAGCATAGAGTCCAATTTATGGTTGCAGGAATGTTGAAGCACAGAAGTTTATGATCGTAGGAGTGTTGAAGCACAGAAGTTTATGTTTATAGGAGAGTTGAAGCACAGAAGTTCCAGCGCTTAAGCAAGCTATCACCGCAGCAAGGAGAGAAAGAATAGAGAGAGGGTTAAAGGGAGAAAGAGTGAGAGAGGAGTTAAAATGTGATGCTAAGGTGGCAAATTAAGTGCCACATATACATATAAAAAATTGCACATCATATGCTGCATGAGATGCCACACCATCTTTAAGGAAGTTAATCAATAACATAAGCCCCTAGAATTTATTCAGAACACTGCAAGAAAAGGGGCTTGAGTTCTGCATCAGAAGTATGGGATTCTGAGGAGCAGCTTATAAAGAGTCAGCTTTTGGGATATAGCTCTCCCAAAAGTTCCTAATAGCAACATTTTTCATTCTTGCAGATTAAATTGGAGCAAATTAGCAAAGCAATACCTTTAGGACCAAAAAAGGGTTTTGACCAACATTACAAAATGAGAGTTCTTTTTAAAGAACAATAAAGATTTGTGGAAATAAATTTAACCTGGGTAGAAGAAAGCCTGGGCCTGTGGGGCATAGACATTAGGAGAGTAGAGAGGAGAGCCACCACCTGAAACAAATGATCCTGACTGACTTGTCTCCCTCAAATGACCCGTGGTAGCATCCTGAGAGGGATTAGAAGCGATTGACCTACCCGGTATTGAGGAATGAAGCTGACAAAGCACAGAAGAGGTCATTTCTAAAGATATTAAATGCCATCAACATAAAAAGAACCATAAGCAGAATTGAAAGACCAGAGAGTCACCACTACCTGATCCTTCATTTGGTCAGGTTCAGCTACTACCTCTTCTGCATCATTTAGAATACTCAGTGACATAGTACAATTTAAAAACATAGGCAGTGCGCAAAAATATGACCAATGAAACCTGAATTTGGGGATAACAAAACTTGAAGCTATACCTATATGACACAAATCTACATCTACAAGCCTATGCACACAAGATAAATAAAAGAAAGTAAACATGTATTCACTTTTCAGGTATCAAGCAGGCATTTTATCCCAACCCATTCAAGAAGAGAAAAGAGAGACTATCAGGAGCAAACCATAGCGAGACCATGAACATTATCCTATCCCACAAAGTCTCCAGACATGGAAAATCCATGAAAAATTCAAGCATTCCTCTCCAAATATCTATAGTTTCACTTAAGACTTTGCCACATAGATTTAATCTCTTTTTGGCTACCAAACTCTTTTAAATCTTATCAGTTGGAAAATCCTCCAATAATTGAGGAACCTCCTATCCTCCAAAAACTCCAGATGGCATACTCTACAAAAATCAAGCAACTCAAAAATTAAATATTTTATGTGCAACAGATTGTGAATTATTCATACAAATGACAGATACAGGAGAAAATGACAACAGGGCCTAGGAACCTGCAACAAAACATCAGCATTATGAGCCTATGATGGGCTATTTCTTTTAAGAAAAAATAATTTATATTAGACAATGTGTTTGAATGGGCTTCTTTGTTCTTACAAAAAAAGAAAAACTAAGAGTCAAAATTAGGCTTACTATAAAAGCCAGGTTCTAGCTTCCTTAGGAAGCGCATGTAAAAGCTATTATATGGAAAACCAGAGTCCATAAAATATCTTGTGACAGGTTTATAGATAAAGTATCCTTTCTGAGTTTAAAACTTTTTTATTATGACTAAAATTTACTCTTCTGCGAGAGACACCAACATCAGCTGTCCTCTTTTTCTGCTTCTGCCATTTTTGTAAGATTACTCCTCCTCACACTGTAAGCAAAGCCACTCAACTAGGCATTGTGTAGCTGCTAAGATTGTTAAATGATTGAGACTTTAACCAAACCTCTATCATGAATTTATGATTAACCCTTTTCTTTCTTGTTTGCTTCCTCTTCTCTTTTATTCCACAGTACTAATTTTGACTCTGCTTCTTGTTATATCTGATGTGTTAACTCTGGTCCTAGACTTTCTGGTGACTTTGTCTGTAGAGTGCAGCTGTTCTCTATGTTACTGTTAGTCCATCATCTGTTCTATAGTCAAAACAGCTTCATGCATGACTACAACATAGTTGTTTGTAGTCTGTACAGGATTCATGCTACAAGCATGAGTGGGACGTCAAAGGTCTGGGTGTCGTGGAGGTGGGAGGCGTGCAAAGGAGGAGAAGGGGAGAGCAGATTTTTTTTTTTTGACAGGGAAGTTTTGGTAAATAGATAATATAATAAATACATCAGATAAAAAATATCATGGTTCCACCTGTATACCAAACATACTCTCAGAACCCACTTCCACTTTCAGTTCCCTCAAAAACACTTCCACGTGCCAAACTCATAAATGTGATTATCCTTAAAGCCCAAATCACATAAAATTTTGCATTCCAACAAAAAAAAAGTACTTTTACATTTACTACATCCAAACAAATTTCATAATTTGAAAAGAGGTTTATTATTGTATCCAAAAGCAAATAGGCTTTTATTAAAAAAAGAAAACATGGTTTTATCGCAAAAGAGACTTCTTCAAAAGCCGATCCAAACAGGTCCTAATCATATTTAGTAACGAGCACAAAAAAGACAACTTAACCTTAGAGAGGAGAATAGATTTCCGACAGTTTTTACCTGGAAGGAACTTTTCTATGGAGAGTGCATTAAAAATTCAGACGAATGATTTGCACAAATAGGTGCAAAAGGAAGCAGGACCCTGAATTATCACCTAGTTTGGATGAAAAAATGATGATATCTAAAAGAAGGAGCAGAAATCCCGTCATTTAGAATTCTTGAGAAAAGTGCAAGTTGCTAGACATTGAAGAACCATGAAGAAATCTGCCCAAAATAAAAGAACTGAGCAGACCACGGAAGAGGCAAACACTTTATGCAATGAGACGATACTGTAAAGGCATAGAAAAGCCTCCCTAAAGCTAAAACATATAACTCTCAACCAAATATCTTCCAAAACTTTGATTGGAGATACATGACCAAAACTTATAGAAACCCAAAGGGTCGAAGGAATCATAACACTGAGAAATAAATTTCCATGGACTCCTGTGAGTAGCAAGGAGCACAATGTTGGCACCCCACCCATTATTCAAAACATACCACAAATCATCTGATGCCAGCAAAGAAATCTTGAGTGAAATGCCATAGCCATACCCACTGAAGGAGGTCCTTACCCACCAAATTTCCTAGATACAACCCTCTTGATCTACACACACACACACACACACACAAAAATCTTCCCATTCCACAAGGTGATCTTTATTCAAACCTCTCTAACAGGAGACCAAAGAAAATCCTTAACACTTCTCCTTAATCTTTATACCATGCCCATAAAGATAGGGAAAAGGGAATGATGATGCAAGCAAACAAGAGTGAACTAAGGGTAATTTGGCCATGTCACCACCCAAAGAAAAGCACGCTTCCAGTTATAATTATACTTTATACTATTGATTGGCATTCACTATAGTTAATGTAATTTTTGACACAACACAATGATATTGGAAAGATATAAATTTTACTAATTGATGAACTAAATAGGAACATTGGAATCAGCACCCAAAGAAAAGCACCCTTCAATTATAATTATACTTTATACTATTGATTGGCAATCACCATAGTTGATCTAAATTGTGACACAATGATATTGGAAAGATATAAATTTCACAAATTGATGAACTAAACAGGAGCATTGGAAACAGGATGATGATTTACTGAAACAAAGATGGTTTCATTATAGATTCAATTATACATTTGTACGCATACCTTCTTCCTTATCAACGCAGAAGATAAAGTATTTAATCAATGTTGAGCAGAAAACACCTAAAACAAACGTTATACAACTTGTATAGTAACACTGTATTCTAATTGCACAGAATTGAACCAACATTTTCCTGCCGTTCCCAGATTTTTCAAGAACTACTCAAAGGATGCCAAAATATATAGTGTTTTGTGACACATGGAACAAATGAGTGTACTCAGACAGCTCAACACTAGTATCCTACATAAGTGAATCAAAACACACACAGTGATATATAAGAATTTATAGACCGGATGAAAACAGTTTCTAATCCAGCAAATCACCCCGAGTCCAGATCTGAAAACCGGACATCGACAACGCAGCCTAAACGAAGGTCCAGCTAACAAGTCTACGCCCAAAAACAAATCCCACAAATCTTCAACTTCTTAGATGCTCATCAGAAGGCTTTGCGTATATCCTTCCAAAGTACAAGTAATCAGTAAAAAGCACTAGAACAAGAAAATCTGCATTCAATTATTCAACAATCATACAGCCTTCCTTCCTTCCGTAATCTCGAGCAAGGAATTCAGTTTAAGCAGATTCATTGACTTCATGCAGAATCACGTAAACAAAATAAAAATAAATGAGCTTGACGAAGGTCAAGATCAGGATTTGATGAAAATTGTACAACATAAATAAACAAAACAGCTTCATCTACGTACCGGTTGTACGATCCGGACCTTGTGGTGGGGCTGCCGCCATGAATCTGCAGAGTAAGGATCTTCAACCCGCGCGAGGATCTCCGCGAAAAACCAGAAGCATAGACTCATAAGTATATACCTATCTATTCATCAAGTTCCCCAATTTGTTGTTTCGATTTTAGCTTTTGTTATTGGATTTGGTTATCCAGTTGAAAAATTGTACTAATAGCCGTCTTGATAAAATCAAATCTAATGATGCTATTATTAATTTTAATTTTTTAAATAAAAAAAAAACAAATTTAAGGCCCTAAACTTAATATCTAAAATTAAAAAAATTACTTTTACTACTAAAATGGTGGCGTATAAGGATGATGGTATTCATTAAAATATAAATCATAATCCCATTAACATATTTAAATATGGGGAAAAGAGTATTCTCATGTCACATACACATGAAATGATGGGACCCATTATATATATATGTGGGTTCCACTATTTTATGTGTGTGTAATCTTCTTTTCACGTAATATTGAAAATTTTAAACCCCTTAAATATAAGTACTAGATCGAATAAAATACTCCTAAAATAGAGATTTTATTGAAGGAACCGGAGATATAAGAAATTGAGAAGTATTACCTCCGGTCCTAATTATAAGAGCTAGTTGACTTTCTTTGGAGAGATTAAGGAAGCTAAATAAATTACTTAATCATTTCATATATTAAATATTCTTAGATTATATATTAGTTTATTAGTCAAACTAATAAGTTTGAAGAAAAAAATAAAAATAAAAATACTTTAAAGTAATTTAACTGTCTTCCTTAATCTCTCTAAAAAAAGTCAACTAATTATTATAATTAATACCGGAGTAATTTCTAGTCCTATTACACTAGCACTTTCATTTTGGTGCCGTACCTCATTTACAAAAGTAGTCCGTAAAATATGTTGACTTTCTCTCTGTAGACTTCTATTTTATTTTAAAAATATATATGTTCCTCTTTTAAAATCGAAATGTCTACATAAGCCTATCATCTAATTTTGAATGTTAATTTCATACACTCTAGCTATTAGTTGAGGGTTAAATATCAGTACTTTAGACTCCAAAAATAAGAAGTTTGTGGAGGAGAACGAAGAGAACTTTGCTAGGCCTCATGGATTCCGGCCTTGGGTTGCATTTTTGAGATTCCAAACTCTTTGTGTGAGTTTTTCTAACCAAAATTTTTTAGCTTCCAAACTCTTGTGTAAGTGTTTCTAACTCATTTAAACCCAAAATGTTCTGTGGAAACATAATGGGCTTGATTGTTGTGAGTGTTTGGAGAGCTTTTGATGAAAGAATGCTTAGTGAAAACATCCTACAGAGGTGTTTGGGGTAGTTTTTAGTCCACTGGGCTTTTAAAAAAAGCTCCATCAAAACCGAAACTACTTTTAACTACTTCTGGAAAAAATCTCTAATACGATAGGTGAGTGGCTGACTTTTAGCTTTTTGTTTTTTTTTTTTTTTTTGCCAATTTCCCTCTTCTAAAAAAAAAAAAAGAAAGCTCTAGTATTTCTCTTTTTTTCTTTTACTTTAATTTTATTTATTTTCCTTTTGTTTTCTTTTTAATAATTTCTATATTTCTATATATATTTATCTTCTAAACACATAATTTGAGATTATGCCTCCAAAATTTATATCCTTCCATGTAAATTCTTTGTTTTTCCATTTTTTCAATGTTAAATATAAATTTAAATTTGTATCTTTAGTTATCTCAATATATATAACTAATATTAATATATATATTATTCAATAAGATTCATGCCCTTTAAATTAGAACTTTAGTTGTTATAATTTGCTAATTATATTTCTTTTTGGAAAAACATAAAAAAAAATAGTTAAAATCTAAAAAAATAACTTTTGGCCCTAACAAGTATATTCATGGGCCCGGCTTTAAAAAACATATATTTTTTTTACCCCAGACCTAAAAAGGTCGGCCCTATTTCCCATCTCTAATCGTTCGTAATGTAATATATTTCATTCACTCCACACATTTGGCACGTGCACACACATAAATATACTCAGAATCAGAGCAAGTATTTGGGATGTTTCAAGATGAAGGGCTAAAAACCTCGAGATACAATATAAGAAACCACTATGTATTAGGGATTCATCAATATCTTTGCCCGAAATTTCCTTTTATTTACACTTTTGCCCCAAACTTTTTATAATTACATATTGTGGCTCAACTAGTTTTTCCTCCTTGCATTGCTTTACTTGGTGTATGAACTCGTTGCCCAACTCTTAATTGGCCCATGTGTGTCTGTTTGGATTATTGGTACATGCTGCTTTTTTAATTTGATTTACGGTATATGAGGTAAATTTGTGAGAGGAGTTTTGTCTCGTTTTGCGTGAACGTACTTTTTCAACACCAATTCAAACATATTCTCTTTATTCTCCTTGTTTAATCAGTATGTTAGATGTCACTAGCAAGGGTGGACCCACTCATTAGAGAAGGGGGCAAGTGCCCCCCTTGAATTTGAGTTTTTTTATTATAATAATTAATACATGTTAGAATGATTGTCCACCTTTAATACATCAAAACTGCATTTCGTAATGGGATGGAGAATGAATGGTTGAATGATTGTTAATTAGTGCCTTATATTGAAAAAAGATATATTTGATAACATTGATAATAAGGAAATTATGATGGAATTCTAAAAAATAAGGCCTAGAAGAATGACATTATAATTATTTTTATTATAATATATTTTTTTATTAAAATATATGTACTTAAACTTATTGAGGGCCCACCCTTTATTGTAAATTATGTAGCTGCATTTATTTCTAACAATACTTAGTCTTACTTTTCTAAATGACAGGTTTGTAAAACAATTGCCTCTCTTATTACATCATCAGTATTAACTTGATTTCATAAATATTTGTTTGATATATTTTTTTCTTGTTTATATTCTTTTGTTTTTTAATGCATTTAAAACTTTCCTTAAAAAAAAAAAAAAAAAAAATTCGGGGGCCGCCCTCAAATATCCCCGCCAATTGTGTCCCCCCTTATGTAATTTTCTCGAGTCTGCCCTGGTCACTGGTATTGCAAAGTGAAATGGAAGCAAGAAATTCAATTTTTACCATGAACATCTTGGAGGGAGAGGAATCAGAGAAGCTGTTTAACAAGGTAGTTGGAATAACTAATGAGTAATGAAGATTATCAGTTGAAGTTATTGTCAACCAAAATTGTTCAGAAATGTGCAAATTTGCCATTAGCAATAGTATTAGTTGGAAAAGCTTTGAAGACTACGAACAAAGTTGCTTGGGAAAATTCACTAAAGCAATTGGAAAAGTGAGAAATGGCTAAAGTATTAGAATCTGTGGAGTTTTTTGTGATGTTAAGTTATGATCGCTTACAAAGTGAAGAGCTTAATTCTATTTTCTTGCTTTGCGCTCGTTTGGGTAAGGATCTACCAATCATGCATTTGGTGAAATACAGTATTGGCTTATAACAAATTTCCAGGATTCGATACAATAAGAGAAGTTCGAGATAGAACAAATGAATCTGTCAAGAAGTTGAAAAACCCAATCTTGTTGCTGGATTCTAATTTTCCTGACTGTGTTACTATGCATGATATGATCCGTGATGTTGCTTTATCAATAGATATAAGCAGGAAAATATTTTTACCCAGAGACATGTTAAACTTGATTAATGGCCTAATAAGGATGCATTTGAAAATTGTATTGTTATCTCTTTGCACAATTGCGACATCATTGATGGAATTCCAGAAGATATAAATTTCCCTAAGCTCAAAGTCTTCCACCTTGATAGTAAAGATCCTTCTTTGGAAATACCAGACAAACTTTTTGAAGGAATGAAAGAACTACGAGTATTAATATTGTCTGGTATTGACATGTCAAGCTTCCCTTCATCACTTAAATGCCTAATGAAGCTTAGAATGCTTTGTTTGGCGTTGCATCTGAAGAAGGGCAATCGTATTCATTCACAACTAGGGATTAAAATGTTGTTTAAATTCAAGGAAGATGGCTTGGTTTTTAAAGTTTTACTCTCCTACACAACTTGATTCATGAAAATCATAATGAGTTACTTTAGAGGTTGGAATTTCTTGTGTTCTCTTTCCCAACCTAGAGAGCTTGGAGTTGTTATCAATCAACATTAAATACCCATTTGGGATAGCAGTGGCAGAAATGACTTTTTTTCATATGGACTTTTACAAACAGAAGATAGGATAAAAGTCAGATTATAGATGTTTCACTGTTTGATGGGCTTTTGAGATGTTTCACAGCTATCCCAAACAGAGTGACCAACGGTTGGCAAGTCCCTCCCTTCAAAATTTGACCATGCATATTGAATGTGAATGATTGTGGCAGCTTAAATTATTTGTTTTCATTATCAATGGTTGGGAATTTGATGAAATTGCAAACCCTTCGTGTAAGTGGATGCAACATGGGATTTGATTAGACACAAAAGTTAAGTATTTTTCTTTTGTTATTTTGGTTACATGCTGACTACTTCAATTTGGTTCATACATAGGAGGTTGACGTCTTTCCTCATTTCAAGCAAATTAAAATCACCTACATGGAGGAATTGCAAACCTTACGGCATGTCTGAACTAGCAGAAGCTCCCTTTGCAGTTTGGAATCTGTGATCATTCAACACTGCCATGAACTTGTCACCATTTTCTCTCCTTACATGGTAGGAAAATATCCCAATCTTGACATTTTGGAGCTTGATGATTTTAAGTTAGTGAAAGAAATATTGGACTTCCAATCTACACCACAAATACGTTGAAAGGTTTCAATATGTTGAACTCTCTTTTTCCCTAAGCCTAGAATATGCGTTTCCCTTTACCATTATTTCCAATAATCATGTGAAACTGGACAGAGTTGGAATCTGGCATTGTGATGAGATGAAGGAAATGATGAATATCAGCTATCGATGATATAATATTGCAATTACCAAGCCTTGTAAGTGAACTTTTATTGGAATTCCACTTTAGAATTCTCATTACAGTTGACCCCAATCATAAATAAATGTCCCAAGTTGAAATGCATCTCTCTAAAGGAGTTGTTAGATCCCCATATTTATTTTAGCTGCGAGTGGAATTTTTCGTGGTTTATGTGCATCAAAATATCATTCTATGTATACATATGGCTGAAATGATATTTTTAATTTATAGTTTGAAATTGATTGTTAATTACTTTTTAATTAAGTTGTTATAATAATTTCAAGGAAGAACATTTTTGAATTAAAAATGATAAATAAGTATTTCGACTTAAATTACTGTTTTCTTGTAATTGGCAAATCTATGTGTTGACTTTGCTTGATTATATTGTTATATATTTTTTGTGTTCACTGTATCTGGCTAATCAATTATGAGTTTCTTACTTGGCTTTCTTGTATTATCAGCTATGAAGCACTGATTCCAACACAGCATTTCCAATACGTTCTCAATATGGGACGTCAATATGTTGGAAAAAAAAATATTATGCTTGATTCCGACACAACGTTTCCGATACGTTTTGATACTTGTGTCAAATATGTTGCAAAAAATTTTTTTGACGTATCGGTGCTTCATAGATTATGAGTATAATAATGAAGATAGAAGTTAGTATAAAGATCAACTCACCAAAAGTTTGTGTTACATTTTCTGCCTAGTCAGATACTCCATTCCATTAGGTTCCTTAAAATGCAGAACAAAGCAGTTTAGAAACGAACATACTAAGTGAGGCCTTCCAAAGAAAATTCATAATTTTTTCTTTTTTGGGGTTAATCCTTCAGAAATTATGATGCTAACTACCAAGAGCAATTCATTGCAGGAACACTAAAATGGAGACATAACTAAATTGATTGGTACCTATCAAAACTGGTAAGCCTCACTTGTGGGGAAAAATTTGCAGGCAGACTAGGTTTATGGAAAATAATCAGACTAAGCAAGACATGAACAGACACCAAAAAAAAAACATGTCAGAAAGTTATTCCAATCGAAAAATGTACATTAGCATATTATTATGTCTAGGTTACCATCTTAGATTAATCTGTTATACATATAAAATCTATGTGGGAAATCAAGGCAAGCAACAAATCGAAAACTGAAAATGGATTTTTTGTTTGCTTATATGACAAGTAGTTGTATCTTTCTTGAATCATATATAGGTCTTATAAAACGTGTGTTTCCCTCGAAATAGCAGCTATATGGAGAGCAGAGTCTAAAATCAGAAAAGCCAATGTCTAAACAAATGGATATAGCAAGTTTCATTGGTAACAAAGAAGTCACTGATAATTACGTTTCTATGCTCTCAGGTGTGAAGCCATGTCCACCTACCCAAGAACTTATGACTTCATATATACATGGTGATTCAGTTTTCAGCCTCTATCAGAACAGTTAATGTCAAAGTAAACTCTCAAACTCATCAATTATAATAGTGAAAATAGAAACACAGATTGTGAAACCTTGTGGGTATTCTATTCTAATTATATCTAACCACAATTGAAACAGAGAGGAAATTATGGTTGTTCACAGATATTATTATGAGTTGATGACAATTCTGACCGAAGGAATCCATTCTGACCTGAAGGTATTGGGTGATTAAGAACAAAGTTCTTATAAACATAGTCAAATTTTAGAAATATACAGTTTCTCAACGATCAACCATTGAGGACGATTGCCCTTAATTTACGCTCCAATCAGAAAAGAAAGCTTGGAACCATGGAGTTTCTTTTTTTTTTTTTAGATCCCCTTTCAATTTTCATTGTACATGTCAGCATCTTTGGTCAACTTTCGCCAACTCATGATAAGCATCAGCATAAACAGTCAACGTCCCCCCACTTAACGAAAATGGTATTATTGGGTTATTTTTCATTGTTCATGGTACTTTTGCGTTCACAGAATGTTTACTGTGCCGGTAGCTCTTTCATAAAATGTTTATGGGTAGGTAGAATTACACATTTACACTAAATTAAATATAAAAAATTAAGTAATTTAAACTATTAACTAATAAAATTATATTTGTAAGCTCAAAAATTAAAAAACTTATAGTGTATACGAAATTTAATTAGAGTGAGCTGAAACTTCAAACACAATACTTGGGAAAAAAAAGGTTAATAAAGGAAAAATAAAAATAAAAAGCTGCATACAGCTTTTAAAAAAAAAAAAAAAAAAAAAGGAAAAGGAAAAGTGAGTGCATTGAGGTCTATAAATGGAGAAGGAGAGGGGAGTGGGGACGAGGATAAAGAAAGGAAGAGGCCAATGGGAGTGGGGACTATGGATAAGTAAAGGAAGTGGTCAATAGGAGTGGAGACAAGAGAATAAGAAAAAGGAAGGAGGAAATTAGCAAGAGAGCTGCTAGAAAATAGGGAACTCGCTACTGTTAAAGTAGGAGTTGATGAAGAAAGGTTTTAGAAACATATTAAAAGATACTTTGAGTGGCGCTTTCTAATGCAAGCGCCATATAAGGCCATTAACAGATGTGGCACTTGATTGAGAAAGCGCCACAGAAAACCAATTTTTTTAAAATAGAGAAAGCCTAAAAAAAGTTGTGGCACTTCTTTTCCAAAACATGCACCACTATTCCTTCTATTTGTAGTAATGCATGGTCCTTTTTCTGCAAAACTTCGTTGGCCACTTGTGGATAGAAGAAATAACTATGGTGGTTGTTCTTCCTAACTTAACGGACATAACAGGACCAAAAAGTTCTTGATTAGCAAGTGATTGATGAGGTGAATGCGTTGTATTAGCTATATATATATATATATATATATATATGATTTATCAGCGGAATTCGGTCACTAATCAACTAGTGACAGTATATTATTTTAGGACAGAATGATCAAATTCCATCACTAAATTCCGTTGTTAATCAACTATTTTTCTTATATTTTTGATATAAATGAAAGGCTAAAAAGCCTGGAGAACAAATAAAATTACATAGACGGGGACATTAGTCCCAAGCTCTCATGATAGACAGGCATCCAAAATTAATGATTTAGAAAGAGCTAGTTTAGCCAACACATCAGCCACTCGGTTAAACTCGTGAGGAATGAAACAGAGTTACTTCCCAATCCCTTCTTAGCATCTCCTGGATTTTATCCACCAAGAGACTTCCAGCTATAAGGATCAGCTGTTGACATGTGCTGATAACATCCGCAGCATCTGATTCCAGCACCAGTTTTTTTGACCCCTAAGTCCCATGCCAAAGATAAACCTTCCAATATAGCCCACAATTCCGCATACCAGACGTCACAAACACCAAGTTGTTTGGTGAAACCAGCAAACCACATTCCTTGATCATCCCTTAAGACACCACCACAACCTGCTCGTGAAGATTGTACACTTACTGCCGCATCCACGTTAATTTTCCACCAACCCGGGATTGGTTTTTGCCACTGCAAAGGTCTCGATGTGACTGAGTTCGATGACGAAGAGTGAGCGTATTGCTCCCAGAGTAAAGTCTCCACAATTGTAAAACCTTCATAAAAGGATTGCAAGGTTTCGAAAAATTAGGTTCAAAAATAGATTGGTTCCTCCAGCCCCACAAAAGCCAGGTCGTTGTGCCAAATAGAGCAGGTTCCAATTCAGATCTGCAAACCTTCCTAACTTTTCAGTTAAATTGAATAACATCCACTCCTTCAGGCCGAGTTGGAAGAACTTAGCGGCATGCCTCGGGTGTAAATGTGCAGCCATAAATTTTTTGCATAATGGCAATCCCTAAGGACGTGAAGGACATCCTCAACAGCCATGTTACAAGACCCACAGAGGGCCGACGCCCGAGACCAGGAGCAGCTCCACTGGTTTGTCGACAGCTTATTGAGTGCCACTCTCCAAAGGAAAACTCTGATTCTCTCTACGCCTCCCCATTTCCAGATGTGCTTAAAAACCTTATATCTTGAGTTCATTGGGCTTTGTTCAATAAGGACGTAAGCACTCTTGATCGAAAAAATACCAGGGTTAGCAGCTCCCCATATCATTAAATCTTCCAGCCTCTGCTCTCGGTGGGAGGTAAGCTGTGAGACGTTGGAAAATGGCAGGTTCAATGATTCCCGTCAGTTTGTCAAAATCCCATACACCTTCACTAACCCAATCAGCCACACAGGATTGAGCTTCCTCCATTGGCAGATGTCTTCTACAATATTCTTTGATCTGTTTCCCACATATCAGCCCCTGATCATTGAAGTTAAAGAAGTTAACTGACCTTCCATTCCTCACTTGCCATTTGATTCTCAAAGAAATTATGTCACTTTAGAGCAAATGAATTTCCAAATCTTAGAGTCTCCCGGCCTTGAACACAGAAGGGAGTCACTGTCTCTCCTCATATACCTATGTTCCATAATCTCAGTCCAAAAACTTGATTCACCCAAGCTTCCAAGCAAGCTTAGCTCCACACGCACGATTCATTGAACCTAACCTTCTGAAGCCTAAACCGCCATACTCTTTAGGTAGAGTAAGCTGGTCCCATCAGATAGGGTGGAATTTCCTAGTTGAATCATTTTGTCCCCATATAAAATTTCTTTTGAGCCTTTCCACCTCATTACAAACAGAACTAGGGAACCTTGCAACTTGCATGTGATACATGGGGATGGAGCTCAAAACTGATTTTGCTAGAGTTATTCTCTCAGCCGTTGATAAACAGCTGGCTTTCCTGCCTTACTGTCACTTTTAATCTTGGATATTCAGGAGACTGGTTTGTCATGATTCGATGATTCTCTTTCTGGCCTTGTAATGTCTTTATTATTTCTAGCTTTGTTAGTATTTATGTTTTATTGGCATTGTATTGCGCCGTGTAGTGTAGCTGCGGTATCTGGTTATGACTTTGTATTTGCCTTGGTGCCCTTTTTAAGTAATACAATATTCCTTGAGCAAAAAAAAAAAAAAAAAAAAAAAAAAAAAAAAAAAAAGAAAAAAAAAACATTGGACTTCCAATCTACACCACAAATACGTTGAAAGGTTACGATATGTTGAACTCTATTTTTGCCTAAGCCTAGAATATGCGTTTCCCTTTACCATTATTTCCAATATAATCTTGTGAAACTGGACAGAGTTGGAATCTGGCACTGTGATGAGATGAAGGAAATGATGAATATCAGCTATCGATGATATAATATTTCAATTACCAAGCCTTGTATGTGAACTTTTATTTTGGGAATTCCACTTTAAAATTCTCATTATAGTTGACCCCAATCATAAATAAATGTCCAAGTTGAAATGTATCTCTCTAAAGGAGTTGTTAGATCCCAAGATTTGTTTTAGCTATGAGTGGAATTTTTCGTGGATTTATGTGCATCAAAATATCATTATGTGTATACATATGACCGAAATGATTTTTGTAATTTATAGTTTGTAATTGATTGTTAATTACTTTTTAATTAAGTTGTTATAATAATTTCATGGAAGAACATTTTTGAATTAAAAATGGTAAATAGGTATTTCGACTTGAAATACTGTTTTATTGTAATTGGTAAATCTATGTGTTGACTTTGCTTGATTATATTGTTATGTATTTTGTGTGTTCACTAAATCTGGCTAGTCATTTACAAGTTTCTTACTTGGCCTTCTTGTATTATGAGCTATGAAGCACCGATTCCAACATACCATTTCTAATATGGGACGTCAATATGTTGAAAAAAAAAATTATACTTGATTCCGACACAGCGTTTCCGATACGTTTCCAATACACATATGCGATATATTAGAAATGTTTTTTCCGATATATCGGTGTATCGGTACTTCATAGATTATGAGTATGATAAAAAGATAGAAGTTAGTATAAAGATCAACTCACCAACAGTTTATGTTACAATTTCTGCCTTGTCAGATACTCCATTCCATTAGGTTCCTTAAAATGCAGAACAAAGCAGTTTAGAAACGAACATAGTAAGCGGGGCCTTCCAATGAAAATTCATTTATTTTTTTCTGTTTTGGGGTGAATCCTTCTGACTACCAAGAGCAATTCATTGCAGGAACACTAAAATGGAGACATAACTAAATCGATTGGTACCTATCAAAACTGGTAAGCCACACTTGTGGAGAAAAATTTGCAGGCAGACTAAGTTTATGGAAAATAATCAGACTAAGCGAGTCATGAACAGACATAAAAAAACATGTCAGAAAGTTATTCCAATCGAAAAATGTACATTAGCATATTAATATGTCTAGGTTACCATCTTAGATTAATCTGTTATACATATAAAATCTATGTGGGAAATCAAGGCAAGCAACAAATCTTGTTGGGTGTGAAAACTGAAAAGGGATTTTTTGTTTGCTTATATGACAAGTAGTTGATTGTATCCTTCTTGAATCAAATATAGGTCTTATAAAACATTGGTTTCCCTCGAAATAGCAGCTATATGGAGAGCAGAGTCTAAAATCAGAAAAACCGAAGTTTAAACAAATGGATATAGCAAGTTTCATTGGTAACAGAGAAGTCACTCATAATTACGTTTCTATGCTCTCAAGTGTGAAGCCATGTCCACCTACCCAAGAACTTATGACTTCATATATACATGGTGATTCAGTTTTCAGCCTCTATCAGAACAGGTAATGTCAAAAGTAAACTCTGAAAACTCGTCAATTATAATAGTGAAAATAGCAACACAGATTGTGAAACCTTGTGGGTATTCTATTCTAATTACATCTAACCACAATTGAAACAGAGAGGAAATTATGGTTGTTCACAGATATTATTATGAATTGATGACAATTCTGACCGAAGGAATCCATTCTAACCTGAAGGTATTGGGTATGATTAAGAACAAAGTTCTTATAAACATAGTCAAATTTTAGAAATATACAGTTCCTCAACGATCAACCATTGAGGACGATTGCCCTTAATTTATGCTCCAATCAGAAAAGAAAGCTTGGAACCATGGAGTTTCTGTTTTTTTTTTTTTTTTTTTTTTCAGATCCCCTTTCAATTTTCATTATACATGTCAGCGTCTTTGGTCAACTTTCTCAAACAACTTTCGCCAACTCATGATAAGCATCAGCATAAACAGTCAACGTCCCTCCACTTAACGAAAATGGTATTATTGGGTTATTTTTCATTGTTCATGGTACTTTTGCATTCACAGAATGTTTACTATGCCGGTAGCTCTTTCATAAAATGTTTATGGGTAGAATTACACATTACACTAAATTAAATATAAAACATTAAGTAATTTAAACTATTAACTAATAAAATTATATTTGTAAGCTCAAAAATAAAAAACTTATAGTGTATATGAAACTTAATTAGAGTAAGGTGAAACTTCAAACACAATACCTGAAAAAAAAAAAAAAGTTAATAAAGGAAAAATAAAAATAAAAAGCTGCATACAGCTTTTAAAAAAAAAAAAAAAAAGGAAAAAAAAGGAAAAGTGAGTGCATTGAGGTCTATAAATGGAGAAGGAGAGGGGAGTGGGGACAAGGATAAAGAAAGGAAGAGGCCAATGAGAGTGGGGACTATGGATAAGTAAAGGAAGTGGTCAATAGGAGTGGAGACAAGAGAATAAGAAAAAGGAAGGAGGAAATCAACAAGAGAGCTGCTAGAAAATAGGGAACACGCTACTGTTAAAGTAGGAGCTGATGAAGAAAGGTTTTGGAAACATATTAAAAGATACTTTGAGTGGCGCTGTCTAATGCAAGCCATATAAGGCCCATAAACAGATGTGGCGCTTGCTTAAGAAAGCGCCACAGAAAACCAATTTTTTTTTTTTTCCTAAAATATAGAAGAGCTAGAAAAAGCTATTCCCTCTATTTGTAGTAGTGCATGGTCCTTTTTCTGCAAAACTTCGTTGGCCACTTGTGGAGAGAAGAAATAACTATGGTGGTTGTTCTTCCTAACTTAACAGACATAACAGGACCAAAAAGTTCTTGATTAGCAAGTGATTGATGAGGTTAATGCCTTGTATTAGCTATACACACACATATATATATATGATTTATCAGTGGAATTCAGTCACTAATCAACTGGTGACAGTATATTATTTTAGGACAGAATGATCAAATTCCATCACTAAATTCCGTTGTTAATCAACTATTTTTCTTATATATATAAGTGAATACATATTAATTTAAATATGAACCAATCTTGCTCAGTTTAATAATTGGGCCAAGAACATTGGGTATAATTAATTAAAAAAATTAAAATAGTGGTGACAAAATATATTTCATCATATATAATAGAACACACACTCTCTCTTCTCTCTCTCTCTCTCTCTCTCTCTCTGTTTTTGTTGTTGTTGTTGTTGATATAAACACACTCTCTCTCTTATAAGTTCCATAATCTAGAAGGAAGGCTTATTCTTCCCCCAGGCCCAAATTCACGACCATATGTAACTCACCCATTAGAAATATTAGACATATTGTAAACAAACATTACTACTTCACCAAAATATGAAATGAGTATCTAAGTTTGGATGGTAGTTTGGATGGTAGGGTAAAGTAATGGGTTAGGTAGTCCATGTCTAAATCCATAGTCCGTCTATTTAACTTTAAACGGGTATGAGTTAGCTTATACACATATCTCAACCCATGTTAAATGGGTTAGTATATAAATGGACGGGCTAACCGGGTTTTTGGTAACCTATTTACATTTGACAAGTTTATTTTTATTTTTATTTTTTTTGAGAAAAACATATATAAGTATTAAATATCCACCCAAATTTATCATTCTAAATTCTGAAATATGAATATTCAAAGTTCAATAATAATAATTAACACAAAAAAACCTAAATTTAGACAAGTGTCATTATAATATAATTTTGATGTTTAAACTTCAAGTGGAGAAATGGTCAAATGGGGAAATGGAGAATGAGTATTTTCGTGGCGTATTATGTCCAAGTGTCCATATAATTAATAAATATATATATATATATATATACAACTAAATGGGTGGGTATGAGCATCCCGAAGGTGTGTCCATAGCCCGTCCATTTAAGTCTTAAATAGGTGGATTTTAACCCGATCCTTTATGAGTTTTTTGGGTGGGCTCAAAGACTCACCGAATTGCCGGTTCTATACTCAGCCCTGGATGGGAATAGCCTTGAGAGGCATGGCCTTGTGTAAGCTAATACCACACATCTCACTCATATCCATGTCTTCGACCTTAAGCCCATCAGCGAGCTTCCAATCAAAATGGTACAAAAGAGAAGCCAACACAATGTGGACAGTCCTATCAGCCAAAGGCAATCCAGGGCAAATTCTTCTACCAGCTCCAAAAGGAATGAGCTCAAAATCATGTCCTTTAAAATCAATTTCATCATTATTGTCCAAAAACCTTTCAGGCTTGAATTGCTCTGGATCATCCCATACACTTGGATCTCTTCCAATAGCCCATGCATTTATAAGAACTTGTGCATTTTTGGGAACCACAAAGCATCCATCACATAACTCTGCTTCAGCTTCTGATTTATGGGGTACTAGAAGTGGAAGTGATGGGTGTAAACGCATTGTTTCTTTCACTACTGCTCTCAAATAAGGAAGCTTTGATATGTGAGACTCCTCAAACTGCTCATCACCTTCATTGATAATTACCTGTTTCAGTTCTTCTTTGACTTTTTTCAATTTTTCTGGGTTGCGTATTAACTCTGCCATTGCCCATGTAATTGTGCTGGACGTTGTATCAATCCCAGCGACAAATAAATCCTAAAAAAAATTGTCTTTAATTAGCCAAACAACAAATAAATTAGAAAATGATATAAGAATTAATCAATTATCAATTAGATTTAAATAGGTAGAAACATTTTATTTTGATCAAGCACCGTAATCTCTTTTAGTGGAATTACAAACATTGGTTAACATCCTGGGTTGTCTAAAAAATCCGGTGATCTAGTTGATCCGGTCCGATCCGACCAATCCGGGCAAAAAAAATTTGGTCCAAAACAATTTCACCAAACCAGGATCTTTCGAGTTGAAGCGGACTTTGGTCCAGGGGCTTAGACCCCTTGGACTGGTCCGGTCTAACCCGATTTTATTTTTTATTTTTTGTAAATCACCATTACACTCAGCCATTCACTGAAGTATGGATATCCTAATGTGCTTTTTAACTTATAGGAATCACTTTTAACTCACTCACTTTTTCTTACATTTGGAAGTCGTAAAATCGAGCTAAAATATTGTCTTCCAAGAAAAAAAAAAAAAAAAAAAAAGGAAAAAATAACTGAAAAAAATGGACCGGTATAGGCGGTCCGTTGATCGGTCTCGGTCCCACCCGACCTCAGTCGGGTAATCGGATCGAACCGGACCTCGGCCGACTAGCCCAAGGTCATATTGGACCAGACCTTAGGTTGATATCCAACCCAGTTTGGCCCGCTCATTTGACATCCCTACATAGAATGTTTAAAATAGGGAAAACTGCCTCTAACTTCATTCTGGTTTTGTTTGGTGCCTCAATTTTGTAAGGTACATTTTCTTTCCAACAATCGTAAGGAATCTTTTTAGTCAAAACGTTGTTAATCTTAAATAATTGTTTCTTGAGCCAATCAATATTTAAAAAAATTAAAATTATAAGTTTAACACATAAATTAATATGTCAGAATTTTTTAATGTTTTTTTACTATTTAAAATTTTAAAGGAATTTTTTTTTTTATTGGATTAAAGATCTAGAAAGAAATTTCAAATAGTAAGGCTCAAAATAGAACCTAACGAAAAGTTAAAAGGCTAAATTTACACTTAAAATCTGTATCATGCAAAGCTGGAAATTTTATATATGAACACATATGCGTAAATTATACTAATAAATTACATCTTATTAATTAAATATAATAGGGGACTAAAATATCCATTTAATATTAATGAAGCCCTCAATAAAGTAGGGCGGCTGCAAAGATAAGTATAAGATTCCAATGACGCCACAAGATGTCAAATCTAAGTTTTACTCGGTAGGTTCCTTTTTTTTTTTTTTTAAATACTCGGTAGGTTCATTCCCCTTCTAGAGATATCTCAATTTTGAAGT
The DNA here is from genome assembly GCA_019022655.1 of Acacia acuminata. NCBI lineage: Eukaryota > Viridiplantae > Streptophyta > Magnoliopsida > Fabales > Fabaceae > Acacia > Acacia acuminata. The sequence continues at coordinate 1,335,191 of JAFJYI010000036.1, forward strand.
CACGAAAATTGAATCTCCCAAAAAAGAGAATTTTAAAAATATCAAAAGATGAAAGGTGTTCTTGATATTTATAATATTAAAAAGGGATTAGGGCCTAATTCTTCATTTTTAAAATTAAAAAAAAAGACATAAGTATTCCTCTAAATTTAAAATTAAGAACAAAGAGAAATGTACAATTTCACAAGATAAAAGTTTGATATCTCATAAGAATTTTAAAAGTTATAAATCAAAATTCACAAAATCTTGTAAAAGTTTCATAAGTTCGGATAAGGTTTTCACAATCATAAGAATTTTATAAATTACAAATTTGAATTCACAAGATTTGATAAGGGTTTCACAAGTTCGGATAATTAAGGTTTTCACAAGTTCTTAAAATAATTTACAATTTCCTTAAAGAATTTCATAAATTGTCAATTTTGAATCACAATATGTGATAAGAGTTTCACAAATTTAGGTAAGATTTTAAAAAGTTCTAAATAGAATTTCACAAATTAAAAATTTTAGAAGTTGCAAATTTTGATTTATAAATTTAATAAAGGTTTAACATGTTCAAAAAATATTTTCACTAAATTCTCAAAAGCATTTTACAAGTTTTTTTAAAAATTGCACAAGTTGTAAATGACTGTTATAAAAGATCGTAGAATACTTACAAAAAAATTGCGGAAAGAAAGAAAGAAAGGACACTCACCAAAAATAAGTGTAACAATTGAGATCGGCTAACTTGTGGATTCTCTTCCATCATAAGCTGCAATAAAGAGTCCAAAACATCATTGAATCTCCTGGATTCCGTTTGTGATCCTCTAAATTGCAACCTCTCATCAATAAGACCATTAAAAAATGCAAACAGCTTTTCAAAATAACAGATCATCCTTGCACGTGCACGCTGTGGATCAAGCACACGAAGAACTGGGAAAAAGTCGACTACATTGGGTTTTCCAGCTTCCTCCATGATACCCCATATAACATCCTTAAACTCTTGAGATTTATCAGAAGTATAATGAGCCAAATCCATTGTGAAAAAAGTGTTTGAAATGGAATTAAGAACTGTGGTAAAAACAGCATCTCCAATATCCAAAGCTTCACCTTTTTTGCAGAATTCACTTACATGATTTTCCAACTCTTTGAGCTTTCTTTGACGAATACCTTGTGTTGAGTCTAGCCTCTGAGAGGAGAACACTTCAGTTGCACAGATCCTTTTGAGGACCCTCCATTGAGACAAAGGAGGCATCCATACAACTGAAATTTGATCATGGTCAAGTGCCCTAAGGGTATCTGGAATTGTTCTAAAAGAGAAGGCATGGTCTTTTTTCTGCAAAACTTCTTTGGCCACTTGTGGAGAAGAAATAACTATGGTGTTTGTTCTTCCTAACTTAACAGCCATAACAGGTCCATAAGTTCTTGAGAGATTTGCGAGTGATTGATGAGGCAGAGTGCCAAGTTCTAAGATGTTTCCTATGATAGGAAGAGGACGTGGCCCTGGTGGGTTCTTAGCAGATTGGGAGCTTCTGGTGTTAAAGATGAAGCAAAAGATTAAAAAGATGAAGGATATTAGCAGCGAAAGTATGAGCTGATCCATTTCTGTATGGCTACCTTTCTGTTTTTCCTGCCTCTACGGCTCATCCTATTTTATAGCCAGCGAAGGATGATTTTTATTTAATAGCGTCTTTTTTATGATGTCATCATGCCGGTCGGTTGAAGTGCAAGCAAGAATGGAAATGGGATGCTTTTGTTTTCTTTAGGGCATACATAGATCCGGTGGGAAAGGAAAGGAAAATTAGCAAGTTCTTTTGTTTGGTACGTATTTTAGATAAATCTTTTTGGGAACTCAAGTTCTCGTGCCTATCAATCTTCCTTCATATGTGGGAAGATCAGATCCCACCAAAATTGATGGGATTTAAAGTTTTAACGTTCATTGTTCACATTTTTTGGACAAATTTACCACTCAAATTTGAACTTAGTGGGAAAATTCAAATTTGGTGAGAGAGTTCGAACTTGACTTTAAAAAATATATTTTAGCAAAAAAAGTTATTTTTTTTTTAGTTTGAATTAATTACTTTTGAAGGTAAAATAAACATTTCTTGATTCTTTATCAACTACTACATTTTTATTTTCTTTTTATCAAACAATTCATCTTTTAAAATCTTAAAATCTTTATTTCCTTTCTCTAAATTACTTTCCTCCTCAAATTTTCTCCTACCAAACGGCCTTAGTAGTACACAAATATTGAAAGTGAAATAGGGGCCTTATGTAGGGCACAAATATTGAAAGTGAAATATATAGTATCATCTTAGAGTTTTTAATTTTTTTCCTCCAAATAAAATAAGTTTACTTCTGAGAAGTTCTTTTACATGATACTATCTAGTTTTTCATATAAGATCCATTTTATATTTTAATTTCTTCATAAAAGTGGATTTTATACTAACAATAGGAGGGAGTTTCAAGTTAAAACGTAATTGTATTCATTCTAATCATAAATGTAGGAGCTAGTTGAAGTGTTTGTTTTACTTTTAAATAAGTAAATGTTATACTTCAATCACTTAACCTCTCAAATTTATAATTTTTTTTTAATTCATTTGATTGCATCTAACAAAAAGATTTTCTTTGAATGAGCACTATTTGCGAGTTGTCGACAGGGGCGGAGCCACACTAGAGCCTATGGAGGCAAAGGAACCCATAAAAAATTTTATAATAAATATTTTGTGAAGGAATATCATTTCACTTGATCTGGTTGGATTTATTGGTTAGGGCTTTGGCTATTTGTCTCACTGGTCAGGGGTTCGAACCGGGCTTGTCCCTTTTTTTTTTCCACTTTCATTTTCTCAACCCTCCAAGGCTCCAACTCGATCGACCACCCTCCACGAGACCACACTTTTGACCTTTCATTTTCTCAGAACTCCTATCTCCAACTCGATCGATCGCCCTCCACAGCTGAACTCTCGCCGCCTTCTTTCATTTTCTCAGTCGTGGCTTCAAATCGATCGATCCCCCTCGGCCCTCAACTCACGCCTTCTCAACGACGGCTCCTCCTCAATTCGCCGTCAATCTTCAAATCGATCGATCCGCCTCGGCCCTCAACTCTCACGCCTTCTCAACGCCGGCTCCTCCTCGATCCGCCCTCAACTTTCATTTTCCCCCAAATAATCGATCCCCAATTTCATTTTCCCCCAAATCCATCCGCCAATTTCATTTCCCCCAAATCGATCCACCGCTCGGCCCTCAATCGATCGCCCCCAATCCGGTGAGTATCTTTGTGACTTTTGTTTCTGTGCTGAGTCTTCTGGCCCTAATGTCTTCTCTTGTGTTTTGAATCCAGAACCGGCGATGATTTTGACAGAAAAAGGGAAGAGCAGGCCGGTTTCTTTGGCTTGTAGGGTTTAGAATCAGCATCTGCGTCCCCTCGAATCTCCTATATCGATTGTGGGTATAGCTATTGCGGGTATAGCTATTGAATTTGCATCCTCGACACTTCACCTAGCTCGGGTAAGGTGATAATCCCGGCTTGAATAGTTTCCAATTCCGCCTGGTTTCATCCTTCCGGAGTCTTGTTGCTTTCTTTTCGATTTTTCGGCTTGGGAAAAATTTGTATTGCTCGAGTAGTTACAAATTTCCAATTTGCATCGGCTTGAGTAGTTACACACTGTTTCCAATTGCAACAGTGCTATTTTTCTGAATGATGAGGTGTTTTTGGTCATAAATGCCTTTTTCTCTGTATATTATATGGTTAAAATCTTGCAATTGGAAAAAAAAAAAAAAAAAGGCAGATGCAAATGTATGGAAAGCCTGCAGTAAATTGAAATTGAAAGACAAGAAAGAGAGTGCAAAGTTTTTGTTTCTTCGGTAACCTTGGACATGTATTTCCTCGGTAAGCTTGGACATGTATTTCCTTTTGTCGTTGTTTTCCTTTTTTCGTAGTGACGTTGTTGTTTTCCTTTTGTCGTTTTTTCTTTTTTTCAGTAGTGACTCATTACTAGAGTGCAAAGTTTAGCTTCGTAGCTTGGACATGTATTTCCTTTTGTCGTTAAGCTTGGACATGTATTTCCTTTTGTCGTTGTTTTCCTTTTTGCGCAGCGGTGCCTCATTACTAGACACGCTAGGTTTTTGTTCCTTCGTTGGATTTCTTTCTCTGTTTATTGATTTTGGGAAATAGGGCTCCGATATCGTTGTAAATGATAGCTATGTCTACAATAAAAGATAAGTGTGTTAGCATTTTTTATTTCTGTGGTTTTTGTAGGTTTTGGGTAAAGCTTGTCATGTTTTGAGCACTTAGAAAAGAAGTCATAGGGTGTAACTTTATTTGATGCTTTGATTTTGACTTAAAACAAATAGAAGATGATGCGTTGATTAACGCTTTTATGAAGTTGTCCATAAAATAGGAGATGATACTTTGATCACTTTTACTTTAGAAAAGAAGTCATGATGTGTAACTTTATCTCATGCTTTTATTTTCACTTAAAAAAGTAGGACATGATGCTTTGATCAACGCTTTTATGAAGTTGTCCACAAAATAGGAAAGGATGCTTTGATCAACACTTTTATGAAGTTGTCCACAAAAGTTAAATGGAATCGATTGGTTTTTAAAATTTAGAAGATGAATAGTAGTGATGTAGCTAAAACTTGTTTTGGCATTAGGAAAGAGAAGTAATGTATCTTTCTTCATCTTAGGCTATGAGCAATCTAGCAATCTACCATCTCGCATGAATGTTAGTTTGATTGACATTTCTTTGAAAGTGCACAATTGTTGTTTGCAAATGCATATTGGCAAACTTTAAATGTAATTATTGAATTCTCCCATTCATTGCACATGGGATCTTAGAAAATCCCTTGATGCTAAGATCTAGATCATATCCCTTGATTTTAGGATCTAGATTAAGTTCCCTAATCTTGTCAAACTTTTTTATTCGAGAAAATGTCAACGATACAATCTTATTATAAACGTCTAAAACCCACAAATACAGAACCGAACGTCAAAGTGAGGAACTTTCAAACAAGTATTTCAATTCCAACTGTCCAAGAATCCTCCCAACCACCACTAGAATCTCAGTTTCAATTACCACCTCAAGCAAAAGTTAATATAGAAAATCTTGAAGCGGATCCGGGAAAACGTCCTTCAATTTATTCAATGACATCAGATCCTATAGAAAGAGAGGATATTCGGAGAGCTTATTTGCTGAAGGGGCCAACTCAACCAATTCTTAAACCATTCCCTCAAACGGATGTGTATGGAAAAAAGCGTAGATTCAATCCTAAGTGGTTTGATGAATTTGGTCCCTGGTTGGAGTATAGTGTAGCAAAAGATGCATGTTTTTGCTTGTCTTGTTATCTATTTGATATGGAGGTCGGAGGTAGTGGTTCGGCGCAGGAAGCATTTGTCGGTGTGGGGTTCAAAAGTTGGCAGAAGAAGGATAGAATCAAAGTTCATGTTGGAGATCATAAGAGTGTTCATAATAGATGTTGTCAAGATTTGATGAAGCAAAAGCAACATATTGATGTTGCCTTGTCAAATATTTCTGACCAACAAAAAATTGATTACCGTATTCGGTTGAAAACTTCTTTAGCTTGTGTTAAATTCCTACTACGCAATGGTGAGCCTTTTCGGGGACATGATGAATCTACAAGTTCAAATCATCAAGGTTTATTCCTTGAACTTCTAAAGTTTTATTTCGAGCCAAATAAAGAGATGAGTGACGTGGTCTTGGAAAATGCCCCCGATAATAACAAATTGACTTCACCAATGATTCGAAAGATCTTTCCCAAGCTTGTGCTGATTTGATTCGTTAAAGCAATAATTAGTGATCTTGATGATGATTACTTTTCCTTGCTAGTTGATGAAGCTCGTGATGTTGCAATTAAAGAACAAATGGCGGTGGTACTTCGGTATGTTAACAAAAAAGGGTCCATTGTGGAACGTTTTGTTGGCATAATTCATGTTTTGAACGACCGCACAATCACTAAAAGCAACGATTGATGGCCTATTTTCTAAACTGGGTTTAAGTTTGTCTAAATGTCGCGGGCAAGGCTATGATGGTGCTAGTAACATGCGGGGTGAATTCAAAGGGCTTAAGAGTTTGATTTTTGTGAGACAACCCATCCGCATTCTACATTCATTGTTTTGCTCATCGTTACAATTGACACTTGTGAAGGTTGCAAAACATCACAAGAAGATTCAAGAATTTTTTGAAATGCTTCAAAAGATGGCTACTTGTTGTGGGGGGTTCATGCAAGCGGAAGGAAATTCTGAATTTGCATCGGTATGAGCTAATATTTGAAAGAATTGCTAGTGGTGAAATACCAACTGGAAAAGGTTTAAATCAAGAGACAACCTTAAAGCGACACGGAGACACTCGTTGGAGTTCCCATTTTGGCACGGTTACAAGTGTTATCTCATTATTTCCTTCAATTTATTCCTTGATGAAAGTTATTGAAGACGATCCGAAAAATGATGGTGCAAGAGCCGATGCGAGGTTTCATTTTGTATGCCATGGAGGATTTTGAATTTCCATTCTTGTTGCATCTTATGAAATTGATCTTGGGGATTTCTTATGAGTTGTCACAAGCACCGCAAAGAAAAGATCAAGACCTTCTAAATGCAATTGGTTTAGTGAAGGTAGTCAAGTCTCGTTTACAAGAGGTGAGGGATAATGGTTTTGATAAATTGCTTCAAGAAACAACCATTTTTGCCAATAAACATGATATTGACATTCCAAATATGAATGATGATTATTGTCCTAAAGGGAGATCGAGACGGAGATTGGAATCATTCACATTCCTCCACTACTTTAAGGTGGAGTTATTTAATACAGTGATAGATACTCAGGTTCAAGAGTTGAATGATCGATTTGATAACGTCAATATGAAGTTGCTTGAGTGTTTGAGTTGTCTTGATCCTCGTGATTCATTTGCCAATTTTAACAATGAAAAGTTGATTGAGTTTGCTAGATTCTATCCTTCGGAGTTTGATGAACTTGCAAGATATTCCTTTTTCTATCTTCAAGTCTCGATAATTTTATTGTTGATGTGAGGGCTGATTTGATTTTATCAATTTGCATACAATTTCTCGACCTTGCTTTGAAGATGGTTGAGAAGAGAAAAGATATTGTTTATCCACTAGTCTATTTGTTGATAAAGTTGGCACTCATTCTACCAAAGAGCAATCGCTAGTGTTGAGCGGGTTTTTTTTCGCAATGACTTTTGTTAAGAATAAGTTGCGCAATCGGATAAGTGATGATTGGTTTAACTCGTGCATGTTAACTTTTGTTGAACGTGATATATTTGCTACGATTGATGATGAGGATATAATGAAATATTTTCAAGGAATGAAGAATCGAAGAATGGTTTTGTAATCCTTCTGATGTAAAGGTTAGTTAATTCTTGATTATTATTTTTCTATGTTAATGCATTTGTGTTCTCATTGTTCTCATTGGCATGACACATGACTTCCTTTTCTCGCTTTCTTTTGCAGATTGATTTACTTCAAGAAATAACTTTATCCTCGAATCTTTTTGGAGGTTGATGCAAAGACTCAAGGCTAAGCGAGATGAAGGGTGATGTAAATGAATATCGAAGGTAATACCCATCTTGTGATTTTTGTTTATGATGAATTGAAGTGAAGCTAGCATTTTGGTTTGCTTTCGCTTTCTTATAGGTTGTAACATGTTATTTAATCTTGTCAAACTTTTTTTCCTTCTAGAAAATGCATTAATTTCAAACGTTCCCTAAAAAAAAAAAAAATTTTCGGGGCGCCCAACCCCGAACCCTTACACTAATTGTGCACCCATAAACTCCAAATCCGGCTCCGCCTTAGCTTACATCTATAAAATGTTTAAAATAGGGGGAAAACTTCCTCTAAGGCTCTAACATTATGTGAGGCCACATTTTCTTTCCAACAATTATAAGGCATCTTTTTAGTCATAACGTTTTTAATCTTAAATAATGGTTTCTTCCGCCAATCAATATTATTTTAAAAAATAAATCAAGTGGGGCGGCTAGAATATCCATTGAATATTAATGAAACAGTCAATAACGTAGGACAGGTGTAAAGATAAGATTCCAATGGCCCCACATGATATCAGATCTAAATTTTACTGATAGGTTCAGGGGCGGAATAGAAAGAGGTTAGGGTGGCCCATCCCCTAAAATTATAGAATAGTACCCATATTTTTAGAAAATTATATGTAAGTCTTATAAAAGTTTCAATAATTTCATTTTAGTCTCTATTAAATGTTTCATAAAGGGATTAAGATAACTATATTGAAATGTTTATAAGGTTGAGATGTAATTTTATAAACAATTGGGTTTGTTCTATAATTTTCACCCCCAAATTTAAGTTAGGTTCGATCCCTTCTCCATATCTCACTTTGAAAGTCACGAAAATTAAATCTCTTAGATTTTCTTCTTTTTTCAAGGAAAATTTCCTTAGAAAGAATTTTAAAAATGTAAAAAAGATGAAAAGATAGTCCGAATATTTATAATATAAAAGAGGTGTTAGGGTCTCATTCGTCTTTTTTAAAATTAAAAGGAAATGACATAATTGTTTGTTTAAATTTGAAATTAAGAATAAGGAAGAAGGCACAATTTTAGAAATTCTGATAAAGGTTTTCACAATCTCTCATAAAAATTTTACAAATTCCAAATCAAAATTCACAAGATCGACAAATAACTTCACTCCGCAGTGTGGCTTTAAACTTGTTATGGCTCTCATGACCTGTTCCACTTTGTCTATTTCATTAAACCTTAACACTACTGACTTTCTAGAATACTAAATTTAACGACAATGCTGAATATTGCACAATATGTGAAATCAATATTGATATTCCGAGGTTGCTTGCATTTCACATCATATTTGCTCTGAAACTCTTGCTAATAATAACATGTTGGATTTTGTTCACTGTGAGTTGAGTTCAAGGATAGTCAATTGTACTGATGAAATGCTGCCTCTTTGTACTATTGATTTGGAATCACATGCTTGGCTTTGTGTTTTGAGCTAGGTTATTAAAGCCGGATCAGTTTAGTTTAGTTTAGAAACAGGCAAACTGGTTGGTAACCAATCTAGTCTGGGCATCAACCTAGTTCACTTTTTTTTTTTTTGATACAAATGAGCAGCCTTACATTATCTAGCCCTTGTCACATTCTATAATCCTTGCCAGAGCCATATCGGGATACGAGATAACATGAAACCCTGGCATCGAGGAAAGACTCATTTTGGCTAAAAAGTTAGCAGCATTATTTACCCAACGACGAAGAAGTCTGATCTCAACGGTCCAATCACGCTCCACTATGGATCAACCTAGTTCACTTTGTTTTAATTGATTTTTTTTCTTTAGAATTTTATATTAATAACCTTGAAAGTTTACTTTCTTACCGGTTTTGCTTTGGGTTAGCTTTGATTTAACGTCATTTTGATCCATTGACCCTTGACTCAGTACCCTCGACCAATTCAGTGACCAATCCGAGTTTAATAACCTTAGGACCTGTTTAGTATAGAGAAGATTTGATGAGGGAAAGAAAGGGAAGGGAAGATTCTGAGGGATGAAGGAAGATGATTTGAGAGAATACAAGTTGTTTGGTGGGAAGAAAGTAAATGGGTGATGGTTAGTAAAGAATTAGAAAATACATATTTTACCGTCAAAAGTAATTAATTCAAAATGAAAAGGATTTTTTTTTTCATAATTCAAATTTTATACGAATTTTCTTACATTGAATTCGAATTTATGGATCAAATTCTAATTTTATGACAAAGCATTTATTTTGCAAAAAAAAAAAATTGAATTTATGGGTTAAATTTAAATTTTATGAAGAAACATTTATTTCAAAAAAAAAATCGAATTTATCTAAAATATTTTCTTATCAAGTTCAAATTTATCACATAAATTTGAATTTAATCATATTTTCTTGCCTATAGAAAATAAATATTTTATGGGGGTTAAACATGTCCGAAAGGTCGTTGTTTATGAGGGAACTTGGGTTTTCACGAATTTTTGTAGGATCTTATCTTCCCATATTTAAAAAAAATTGTTGGGTCCGGGAACTTAAGTTCCTGAAAATACTGGAACAAAACTATACCTAACAAAGGAACTTGCTCATCTTCCTTTTTCTTTCCACATTTTCCGTGTACCAAACCAAACGGGCCCTTAGTTTTGATCCAGCGTCAAGTGAGGGGATTGGGCCTTCCTCAGTTCCGTTAACTTGCTTATGGGCCTTTAGTCTGATCCGCTTTATAGCTTTAGGTCCTTTTGTGTTTTCTGGTTTCCGCTTTTAATTTCAGCTTTGTTACATATAGTTCTCAGGGTCTCCTCCTTTCAATTTTTTTTAATCGCCTTTGGTTTATCGGAACTTTTGGTTCTAACTAATCCGGTTTCACCTCGCATCGCGCCCACGTTCGTGGGGAAAGAGCTCTCAACACTATTTTCTTCATTCCCACGTCTTAAACTGGGGACGTGATTAAGGGAGAGCAAATCCCTTACTACTTAATCTTAATCAAGGATGGAGCTTAATGGTTACTGAGGGGGCCATGCCCCCCCCCCCCCAAAAAAAAATTGTTTAAAATTTTCTTTTAAAATATTAATATACTTGTAATATAAAATTTTATATTGTTAATAAGTATACATTTGGCCCCCCAAATTTTACTCTGGCTTCTTTAAAAATGTTATATGATCATTAAATTTTTTAATTAGCCGATACCACTCTGATCCTAATTATAAGTCCTTTTTGACCAAATCACACATACCAAGGAGAAGTAGGTGGCTCAATGATTATGGGGTAAATTTTCAAGGGAGAATCATGTAGAGGCTCATTTAACCACAATTAGCCCAATAAGGGCCCAAGAATCGATTTTCCCGAGCACAGCCCTAGGACCCGATTGGGATTGAATGAATAAAAGAAAAGACCAAAAAAACCCCCGATTTAAAAAGCAAAAAGGAACAAGTCCGGAAATAAAAAGTGAACAGACGCATTATTCAGATTTTGGCGCCCACACGAGAAAGAGAAGAAACCATTGTACAAGGCAAACGTGAGGGAGAGAATAGCCTGGGTTTTTTCGAACCTATATTTTGCTCAACTCGCGAGGGAGAGAACATCTATATTACCAATCATCCACTTCGTATATAGGTGAACTCATCTACCCATGAATTTGTTGTTGAACCTTTTTTCAATTGAAGGTTGGGTGGTGAAAGGTTGGACCTTGGCCAAATTTATGTTATAATCATATAGGAAAAAGGTAAGAAATACTAAGATTTTGCTCAAGATATCATTATCACCATTCTAGTTGGTCTTTAATTATTTTTGGGTTGAGTGGAAAAAATGTTGCTCTGTTTTTTTGGCATGAAAACAGAGAAAAAGATGTGTTTTTAAGTGGGAATAGGTGCATGGGATGAAGCTACACTTGGTTGAAAAACGCTGAAATGGGATAGTTGTAAAGATGATATAGTTGTAAATATGGTCGATATAGTTGTAAATATGACTCGATATAGTTGTTAATAAGAGCTGAATGTTAAAACGCCGTAGGTTGCTTTGTTTTGGGGCATGGAAACAGAGGGAGATCTGTTTGTTAGGGGGAATGATTGAATGTGAAAAATAGTGAAATGATATTGTTGTAAATGTGATCTGTTAGAGTTGTTAATGTGATTGTTAAAGTTGTTAATACTCACTTTATGTTGCAGATCATAATTAAAGATGGCCGATTACTTGGGGAAGAACATATTTACAACAAACAAACATTTACAAAGGGCATTTACAACAAAAAAACCATATTTACAACAGAAAAAGCAACATTTACAACAAACTTTAAAAATTTGGATTTTCGTTCAAACTGAAGTCCTAAGCTTACAGAGGGCATTTACAACAGAAAAAGCCATATTTACAAGATAAAAAGTCACATTTACAACAAACTTTAAAAACCGGATATTCGCTCAAACTCAAGTCCTAAGCTTAAAGAGGAATTTGCAACAATGACAAAAGCCACATTTACAACATCAAAGTTCGAACGGGTAAGTTAAGTTCGAACGGGTAAAATCAGTAACGTTGGGTACAACTTGTGTCTTTGAATATTTTTTAGGGAGAATGACGCATAAATACCAAATAAAATTTCAAAAACCCCAAAAAAGGAAAACAAACGTACAAACGTTAGGTATTATAACTTAGCCATTCGAACTTAACTTACCCGTTCGAACTTTGATGTTGTAAATGTGGCTTTTTCTGTTGTAAATGCCCTCTATAAACTTATGACTTGAGTTTGAACGAAAATCCAAATTGTTAAAGTTTGTTGTAAATGTTGATTTGTCTGTTATAAATATGGCTTTTGCTGTTGCAAATTTTCTCTTTAAGCTTAGGACTTGAGTTTAAACGAAAATCCAAATTTTTAAAGTTTGTTGTAAATGTTGCTTTTTCTATTGTAAATGTGGCTTTTGTTGTTACAAATTCCCTCTTTAAGCTTAGGACTTGAGTTTGAGCGAAAATCTAGGTTTTTAATGTTTGTTGTAAATGTGGCTTTTTACCTTGTAAATGTGGCTTTTTTGTTGTAAAGCTTTTAGGACTTGAGTTTGAACGAAAATCCAAATTTTTAAAGTTTGTTGTAAATGTTGTTTTTTCTCGTTGTAAATGTGGCTTTTTTTTGTTGCAAATTCCCTCTTTAAGCTTAGGACTTGAGTTTGAGCGAAAAATCCAGGTTTTTAAAGTTTGTTGTAAATGTGGCTTTTTATCTTGTAAATGTGGCTTTTTCATTTGTAAATGCCCTCGTAAGCTTAGGACTTGAGTTTGAATATAAATCCAAAATTTTAAAGTTTGTTTTAAATGTTGCTTTGTCTATTGTAAATATGGTTTTTGCTGTTGCAAATTCTTTCTTTAAGCTACCTCCCTTCCGACGTCGTCTCACGAGATCAGAACCGAAGAAGCAAGGATGACCTTCCCTCTGTTGCAACACACGAGATCGAGCAAAAACAAAAACCCAAAATTAGAAAAACTTACGATTGGAATCTTCCTCCTTCGGCAAGAGCGGATCGACAAAGAACACGGAATTGATGATTCACCAAACTTGATCAAAAACGCCAAATAACCGAAGCGATCTAGTGGAGAGATCCAAACGAAAAGAAACAAACAAACACTAATCAAAAAGAGAGAGATTTAAGAGAGAAGAGAGAGAGAGAGAGAGAGAGAGAGAGAGAGAGAGAGAGTTTTGAAATCGAACCCCTTCCTTTTTTAGCTTTAGTTAGGGGCTTTCTTGTCTTTTCATTTAACATTCACATATCAAAAAGGATCCTAGGGCCTGTTGCAGGAAAATCGATTCTTGGGGCCCTTATTGGGCTAATTGTGGTTAAATGGGCCTCTACAGTGATTCTCCCAATTTTCAACTTTACCCTCATTTATGAATAGGTGCCTTTCAACTTTTCTCTCTCTCTCTATTTTCATTGGTACTCCCTCCGGTCCTAATTAAGCTAGTTGACTTTTTTGAAACTAAGGAAGTTAATTAAATTATTTTAAAGTATTTTTATTTTTATTTTTTTCTTCAAACTTGTTAGTTTGACTAATAAATAATATATAATCTAAGAATATTTAACATATGAAATGATTAAGTAGCTTATTTAACTTTCTTAATCTTTTCAAAAAAAGTCAACTAGCTCTTGTAATACAATAATATGGGCAAAAATTGTCATAATTTCATTTATTTGGTCAAAAGAGACTTTATAATTTTATCAAAAGAGATTTATAAATAGGACTAGAATAGTAAGTATATATTTGACCACCCAAATTTTTGTCTCAAGCTCCGTCCCTGCTCTTAATAGATGTTGGTGGGTCTCCCTCTTCCCTCTTTTGATAGTTGATTATACAAGTAAGTATGATGTAGCAGGATGCCTTTTTAATATATCTAGTTTTATCTAGTTTAATGAAGTTGACTTAAAAAGAAAGAAATATAAGTATTTCAATCCATTTTCTTTTTCAAATTTATAATATAGAGCACTTTTCTAAAAGTATCCATATTTTTTCTTGCCAGTTTAAAGTATCCATATCAGATATGTATATCAAAGAGTTTCCATGATATAAAATTGTTATTCCAATTTTTTTTCCCGTAACTCTCTTTATATAACTGATATGCTGATGATTCCTCGGCCTCTATTACACCAACTTTATTAATGTAATTTTTCATTTTATGAAAAAAGGAGTTTTTATGAAATGATGATCTAATACCTTCTCTGGTTTTAAATATAGGACATAATTTGTAGTATAAATTACACTACTAAATACTCATTCTGATCCTTATTATAAGGCACCAACTACTAATTTTCACAAACTAATAAAAAACAATTAAAGTTATTGAATTTTTCTTAAAATTAAGTAATTTCCAATATTACCTCTATTCAGGAGCGGATTTAGGGGGGCTAGGGGTCGCCACACCCCCTAAAATTATATAATTGTACCCAAAAGTTTTGAAAATTATGCTTTAGCCTCATAAAAATTTCAATATTTTTATTTTAGTTCCTATTTAAAAGTCTCATGAAGGGACTAAAATGAAAATATTGAAATATTTATAAGGTTAAAGCATAATTTCCTAAAAGTTTGGGTCCGATTCTATAATTTTCGCCACCTAATTTCAAATACTGACTCTAGTGGGTTTTATTTTGAAATTTTCGCCGCCTAATTTTCATTCCCGGCTCCACCCTTGCCTCTACTAATTATACTAAACTTTAATACTCCCTTAGGTCATAATTATAAGAGTTAGTTGATTTTTTTGAAGAGATTAAGGAAGCTAATTAAATTACTTTAAAGTATTTTTATTTTTATTTTTTCTTCAAACTTATTAGTTTGAGTACTTCCTTAATCTCTTCAAAGAAAGTCAACTAGCTCTTATAATTAGGACCGAATGTAGTATGATATTAATTATTACTTTCAAGCACTACCCTTATTAATTATGAAATACATGGAAAAGATGGGAAAGTGCCTTATCAAAATGATCAAATACATTTGTTAGTTGATGATTTATAATAAGAATCAGGGAGAGTATATATTATATTTAGGATCGGAGGTAATATATGATTAGTGGAATATTTGAAAAAAAATCGATACATATTTATAATAAATAACCAATTTAACTAATTTCTTTAATAATCATAAATAACCTCAAGAATCAAGAATCAGGAGGAATGAGTGTTAGATAATAAAGTGTTAGATAATAAAGGAAAAAACTATTTGATAGGTACAAAGTACAAACATATTCTCTCCATTTTTATTTTTATATGTATTTTTTTTCTCTTAATTAAATATTCTAATTTTGCTTGGTTAGAGCTTAAAGTGCCAATAAAACAAAGTTATGGATAAATACTTTATCAAATGAAATAAAAAAATTTAATAACAAAATAATAATTCCCATTCACCCCCCATTCCTGTCCTTCCTGCATTCCAATGCTTGAAAATTGAAATCCCACTTAAATCTATAGCTATTGCGCGCAACTGCTTCTTTGTCGTCTTCCAGCACTTCTCTCTTCTGCTTTCACTCCCCACCTCATGCATTTGCAGAAAAGCATCCGTATCGTTGTGTTCATTTCATTGACGCCAAGCTAAAAAGTCTTCTTCAACGCGAAGTTCAAGATTTAACTTTCACGAGCGTCTGAATCAGCTGGAGCTCTGTTCTGTGTTCTTCGTACTGAACCTACAGTCTATGCGCCGATTGACGGTTTGTTATTTCCTCTTTTATTTCCTTCCCTCTTCGTCGGATAAGGTTTCTTTCAAAAAATGGGATTTCAGTTCTTTAAACTGATTAAAAGCAAGCAAATGCATCGAACAGGAACTAGACTCGGCAAGGCTCTGGAGTTCATGTATTTTGTTATTGATCTAGGCATTTATTTTGCTCAAAACTGTTCATATATTTACCTTTGAAAATAAACGGAAACTGTAGCTCTTTCATTTAGGACGTGTGGTTTTGTGTGTACTTGGGTTCATGCGCCAAAAACTACTTTGACCTTGAAAAGATGGGGATATTGTCGGCGGTTTATTCGTATTGGAAACTTTTTACTTTCTTTAGTGGTGGGTTGGGAGCTAAAGATGCCCTGCTTTTTTGTTTTTGTTTTTTTACTCACCTTTTTAGTTTTGTCTTTAATTACTGAGTGCATTATTAATGACAATGGACTCGATCGAAAACTTTATTGCTTTTCCTTAACTCGAAATTTCATGAAGAGTTACCTTTCCCTTCAACCTCTTATTCTACTGCGCCCTCCCTTTGTTTTTTCTTTTTAAAAGTTTTCCCGACGGAAATTAATTTGAAAGGAAAGTCTGACAAGTCGCACTATTGTCTTGATAATACGTGTGTGCTGGTATTGAGAATGATAGGTTGCTGTGCATTCATGAGTTTGTGTTTCTACATGGTCACATGTGTTACAGTTCTGTATCTGTTTTACATTCTCTATCCTGAGATCAATGAAGACAAACCTTTTAATAGAACCTCCGGGTGTAAAATACAGGCTGCACTTCAACCATGATGCCTGAAACGAATCTGCAGAATCTATAATTACTTATTGCGCATGGGCTTTCTCTTGGAACTTCATAACAACTTTACAAGGTTTCTGGAGAAGTTGTGCATATTATTAAATGACAAATGAGGTAATCGCAGGATGTGTGACTCATTGGTTACGCCATCTTCACTGAGACGGTAGGGAGAGTGGCGCATATATGTGTGCTCTGAACTATCTTCTTCCTTTTACCAATACTCACATAGGTTTATTTACACAGAAACGATTCTTCATCTGAATATTCACGTCCTGGCACAAGTTATTGTGATTCAGAATTCCAGGTTGATGTTCTGAGTGAGCTTCATTGTGGTGACTTATCCATAAAGGTAAGTTGGATTTCAGGGCTTCCTTTCAATGGTTTCTTACTAAGAACCAATAGCATGAGAACTGGGACAAATTTTGATACCAACTACTTGCCTTTTTGGTGATTAATATATTCATTATTTTTTTCCTGCTCATTGGCTTCAAAGTTAATTGAAGATTCTCCAAATTTTATTGCTGTAATCGTTTTTTATTTTTTCAATGGTAACATAAAGTGATGATTCTTATGACTCTTTAAATGTAATCTTTAGGTGAGAAATGCTACGGAAGAGACTGGAAGAAACGTGTCTCATGAACAAGGAAACAGTGCTGCTCCCAGCAGATTTCAACTTGAACGGGATGTGAGTTTTCTTTCTGCTGGCTCTTGTCTTGTGTGCGTGTTACTTGTTTATTGCAGGCAAAAAGTGATGGTTAAGGAACTGGATGATTTTTTACGGCCCTTACAAGATGGTATTGGCTTCCCTTATTACTGACTGAAATCAGGGAACCATGAAATCATGCTTTCAAGTATATTGAACTTCCCATGAATTCTCTGTGTGTGTGTCTCTGTGTGAGGTGTGAGTGCATATATGCATCACGTTTCTCTGGTGTGATATGGTAAATTTCATATTTGCTTGCCATGAAGAACAATTTCTGAAGTTCTGACCATCATATGATCGACTAATTTGGTGGCAGCTAACAGCCATTTTATGCTTTTAATAACTTAGGCAGGTCTATACGGCCAAATGTCTTCGCTAACTTTTAGTTGTTAATCCCTAATTTACTATTTGACATCTATGCAGGTGCAACAATTAGAAAACCAACTGCTAGAAGAGTTGGAACTTCATGCATTCCTTGAAAATGTAATTGAGAGAAATGTCATCAAATTATCTGGTCCAGCAAATCTCCCGCATCATGTATGTCCTTTTTTAGCCCCAAACATGGTGTTGTATGCATGCTAATCTTGGGATGAAATGACTTCCAATGTAGTTTTCTATACCTGATTTAATGGGATGACATATGAACTTCATCAACATTTGTATTCATATTAAATGGCACACAAGCAAAATTTGTCCTTTTCCATTAATCTCTATTGTAGTATGAATTTGAGTTTTGGTACTTTCAATTGCTTTTTTTCTTTAGGTTCAAGAGCTCCTTTCAAATATCGCCCAACAAGAAAGGACAATTTCAAAACTTGAAAATGAGATAGTGTCTTTACATTTCCAACTCAGTCAAGAAAGAAATGAACGGAGACTTGTGGAGTATCGTTTGAGACATTCATCTTCTCAATCGACATCTCTTTGTTCGTCAGAAATTTCAAGTACGCTGGTATGGCTTTTTATCTTTGTTGCTGTTGTTCAGTATTATAAATACTCAAAGCATATAACTGTAGTCCATAAGGGAGTTGGTTTATATGAAATTCCAATTCAGCATTTTAAACCATGTCAATATGCAAAAAAAATTGTGAGATGTATGATTGAATTGGGGTCAAACGCTAAGCTATTTAATTTCTTTGATTTAGGTTAAGAAACATGTGGTTGTACTCTTCTGTAGCTACTCTTATATGTGATATTAGGCACCGTGTAAGAGATTATAATATAAACAATGAACTTTACTTCACAACATAAGCTTTTGTATATTTTCCTAGGCACCAAGTTTTGCTTTTGAGTTCAAGTGATCCTTGACACATGCATGCAGAAACATACGATGGATTTTAATATAATGTAGACAGCCAATTGTTGGACCGTTTAACCTGATGTTATCTTGTTTTTTTTTTTTTTTGGCTTGAAGTGGTTGAAATGACCATGAAGTGTAATTTCTATAGTTTAATCCATGTTAAGACTGAGGATATTTTTGAAAAAGCCAATACTTATTTCTTAGTTTTAGAGAAAGCATAATGCCAATTTTTTTTTTTTTTCCCATACTAGCATCTTTTGGTATTTCAGTTTTTTCAATGCTTTCTTCCATACAACAACATCTAAAAGCCTTATCCCACTAAAGCGATGCGATTGTGTTCTATTAATGACAAACTCTCTTTTATGCATTCTCCATATAATTATAATTTCATATTGCTCTGGCTAACTGAAACATATTATCTGTTGATTGTGTTGCATTTAAAATGAAAGAAATCTTAAAAATATGACATGAACTAATTTGCAGTGCATTTTTACATAATGAACTAGTGATATGGTTTTGTTATGAGAAAATACCCTGCTAAATTATGCCTTTTGTCCATAAATCTTCATTGTCTTTGCAGATGTCATCTTTTTCAAGGTCTTCAAAGCAATTTGATTGTGAAAGACTTCAGCTTGCTGAAAGTTGCTCTGACCAACTGCAAAAAGCTCAGTCATTCAAGCATTCTTGCGAAGGTGAAGAGCCAATGATGGAGGTACCATCCATGTTCGATATATGACAAACAAATCTAGTTCTTAAAAGTAGAACATGTTCACCAGACAAACATAAGATTCTAGTGGTATTCTTTTGAGTACTATATATGCAATATTAAGAAATAATTAGTTGCTGATTGTGATATTCTGATCTTATCCTCATTTTCTTGTGTTCTTGGAGGACTTGACTATCAGTATTCTTTTGTATTCCTCTGTTGATTAATAAAATATAATTCAGTTAGAAAATTAATGATTAGAGAATAACAATTATATTGATGGATGGATTGCCCTAATATGAGTTCATTCGTGCATGAGATGATTAGTGGATCTTCTGTATACTGAGCTTGGGATTGTTGGTATACAGTTCTCTTTCTAATACTTCATTTCTTTAATGTTTGATGTGTGATAGGTCCATATTTAATATATAAGAAAGAATTCAGAATCAAATATTCTTAAATTATTTTTGAGGAAAGCATAATGAAATATGCTCTAGTGGTTTTTGATTTTGTCTTGTTGAGCTATTCTATGTGCATGCAATAATATTCCTGAGAACTATCTCACTAATACATGTTATTTTCTTTATCTATCAGCTTTAATTTATTAAATTTGGTTGTAAAGTGCCAGCACTAGCTGTGCAGATGAAATTTTTATTTCTTTGCTTCCCAATTTTCCCCCTTTTCATTTTCTATGTTTATACCTTGGAGCCTCTAGTAACTGAATTATGTGTCTTATTTTCCTATGATAGAGTTGGAATCTCATTTTATTAATAGTTTACATGTACAAGCAAATGAGTTTGTGCTGTAGAAGCAATTGAAGCTTTTATAATATGGCCCTATTTGGCTTCAACTTCTGATGGTTATGTCTTTACATGTTATGTTTTGCATCAGAATGCAGTGTGCTCAGTTTTGTTTCGCTATGAAAAAACTGAGTCTACAAAGATAGATAGCAAATATTGTCAGCCTGAAGATTTCAGAAAGCTTACTAAAGGGATGCCACCAAAGGAGCTTTGGAATCAGCCCAATTTATTATCAGAAGAAATGGTCAGATGTATGAAAAACATATACATCTCTCTTGCAGATTCTGATATATCTATGAAGCCATCTATAGGAGAGAGCCAGCACTCAGCTCAGTCACCACGTGAACATCTTCCTAATTCGTTGAGGTGGTCATCATCTGAGCAATCAACAACCTCGTCAAGGGTGCAGAACCCCCTGGTTGATGTGAAGGATTGTGATGTATTGGCTTCTGGGAATGCTTGTGATCCCTACCATGTTCGTGGTAAATTGAGTTGGGCGGACATTGGAAGTTATGGATCAGCAATTGAAGTATCTTGGATGTCAGTGGGGAAAAAGCAATTAGAGTACGCTGCTGGGGCACTACGTAGGTTTAGGTAAAAATTTTTTCCTCACATTTTTTCTTTATAAATATCTATTGCAGATTGAGATCAATGCCTTGATTTTTGGGATGATAAAAGATTAAAGCTAGTCACGTACTCACTCTGAGATTGACTGAATTTTGTCTGGTTTGTGTTTGTTTCCATTTTTTTCGTTTTTTGGGTCCTTGGTATCTTGGAAATTTACCATGTTTCCTTATTTGTCATTTCATTGCTCTTATGTATACCCAGTTACTGTTAAGTGAAGGGATTGTGGATGTAGATTCGTCTCCCTCTAATCAGAGCCAAGTTCTAAACCAAAAATTTCCATGGTATATGAAATTTTGAAATCAACCATTCCCTCCTTTGTCAACTCCGGTTGTGGGGATCATAGTTTTCTACAGACCACCCAACACTGGTTAAATAGCACAAGTTTCAGGGATGATCCCAAATTCCCAATCAGTCCTGCTTGTCTCAAAGCAAAAGATATCATATCCCTGCATATTTTTTCAAAGCAGATTTGAGTTTGCAAAATTTGGACAAGCTTGATCTGCTAATAGTTGTGAATCTTTGATTGAATAAATGAAGTAAAATGTCACCTTGTCTTCTTGAGTTTTGTACTTTGGGCATAATTTTGAAAGAAAAATTCAAACTAAATCCTGCTTGAACCTCATACTTTCTTGCCTGATCCCTGATTTTTAAGAAATTTGAATAAATGAACTTAAACCTGACCTTGACTTGTTGAATTTGAACTTTGGGCATCAATTTGAAAGAAAAGTTCATGTGATTTGAATTTTGTTGTTGAGAACAGATTGCTCGTTGAACAATTGGCCAAAGCAAATCCCATCCATTTGACCTCCAGTGAGAAACTTGCCTTCTGGATCAATTTGTACAACACATTGATCATGCATGTGGGTGACCTTATATTCTTCATTAATTAATATTATGGCTTGATTCACGTTTTCAGAAATATGTTATAGCTTTCATGTCTCTTCAATTTAACAGGCTTATTTGGCTTACGGAGTCCCCAGAAGTGACTTAAAACTCTTTTCTTTATTGCAAAAGGTCTGATTTCTGATCTTAATCAATTCATTCTTTTCCTCCTGTTCTTGCTCGAGTTTTTCTTAATTCTGGACTCTTAAAAGGTCAATATAGCATAACATTTTAACCATTTCTCCTGGTTACTCTGATTTATATACAGGCTGTATATACTGTTGGGGGGCATTCTTTCAGTGCAGCTGCAATTGAGTATATGATTCTGAAGATGAAACCACCAGTTCATAGGCCTCAGATAGTATGTATTTTGATATCCCTGTTGTACAAAAGTCCCTGAATCATTCCATGACTCAGTTTCTGTTAACTTTGTGTGTTATCAGGCATTGCTTCTTGCTGTTCAGAAGTTCAAGGTGTCAGAGGAGCAAAGGAAGTTTGCAATTGATAGCCACGAGCCTCTAGTTCCTTTTGCTCTCAGCTGCGGAATGTATTCTTCACCCGCGGTAATCTTACTTCTTATTTAGATTGAGATAGACTGTCGGACTTAGCTGAATGATGAGATTTTATTCAATTTGACATTCATTTTCTTACCATGATATGAGAGCCTTGTGTTATGTGGATATAGGATATTTAACTTGGTATTTGCTCCAATTGTTGCATGATCAATTGAAAAGAGAAATAGAGAGAATAGTGAGACTTAGTTGACATGTAGGTCTTACCACTCTCTCAATCTCTCTGCAATGGATTATCCAACGGTGGTAAAAGATCCAATTCCATTTAGAAGGATGTATAACTATATATATATATATATATATGACAATGTAGGTGAGGATTTATACAGCTAAAAATGTGAGGGAAGAGCTTGAAGATGCACAACGTGATTACATCCGTGCAGCCGTGGGAGTGAGCAACAAGGGGAGATTGTTGGTGCCCAAAATGCTTCACTGTTTTGCCAAAAGTCTTGTGGATGATGCAAGTTTGGCTGTGTGGATATCCCATTATCTTCCTCCTTCTCAAGCTGCCTTTGTAGAGCAATGCATGTCCCAAAGGCGCCAGAGCTTCCTCGGTTCTCGCAACTGTGCTGTACTGTCCTTTGATTCCCGTTTCCGCTATTTATTCCTCCCCCATACAATCCCTTCATCCACCAGTCCTTCTTGAAAACTGAATTGTAAACTGCATCACATTAGATCAGCCAAGGACGTTTCATTTCAGAGATGACAAGGTTTTTAACCCCAATCAATGCAGAATCCTAATCTTTTCAGGTTAGAATTTGGGTTAAGTACAGATAAAAGAGAGAAGGAGAGGGGCAAAAAGAGGGTGGGGCTTATTTCTTGAGCAAGATCCTAGAGGATCTCTTTTGTTCCATGGCTAATAAGATCCTGCTGGATCTTATCTCAAATATTAGAATGCAGCACCTTGCGCATGTTTTTTTTTTTCCTTCTCCTCTGTATCATCACATCCTGTGTATCATTGAATAATTCATGCCTTAGGTCCCATTCGCTGTACCATTAACTTAATTCTGAGTTTTTTTTTTTTTTTTTTTTTTTTGAATTAGTTTTTTCTTGTGCCCTAGGCATATGCAACTGATTTTCATTTTTTCAGTTCGCTTGAATAACAATTATCCAATATAAAACATTATTTATAATGCATGGGTTTCACTATAATTCAATTTAAAAAATGGTAAATTTATTTTTAAATTAGTGATGATAAATTTATTATTGACTTATTTTGCATAAAAAGATTAATTATTAATTATTTTACTTTCAGTTTACCCTTTTTACAAATTTCTAATAGTAATGTGAGGTTTCATATAAGAGAGATGAGTATTTTTAAAGAGGATGCATTTAATAAGGGTAAATTGAAAATTTTCTCCCAAACTATATTAAGTTGGAGAAGCGCTATTGAGTTATTTGTGAAAAGAAAGTATTTGATAAATTTTTTAAAAAAGTTTTATTGAATTGTTAAAGATCATCAACAAAAGGAGAATGAGAGCATAAAGTGGGGTAGTAAAGATAAGGTTGTTGAAATGGATGTGATCATATAATAAAAAATAAGATTCAAAATGATTCTATTAGAACAAGTGTAGTCATAGCGCACACATTGAAGAGAAAATGCCAATATGATAGAAAATCATTTAAGGTGATTTGGGCATAAAAGCCGTTAGAGGTGGTAGTAAGATGGGTGGATCAAATAGTAAGGAGACTTTTGGAAAGGAGCAAATGAAAACCATACAGAACACTCAATGAAATCATTCAACGGGATTCTTTAGATTATAATCTATCTAAAGAGTTGATTGTTGATAGACTATCATAATGTTGTATAGTCTATGTAGCTGACCCCAGTTAAGTGGATATGGCTTGTTATTGTTCCAAACAATATCAATGATTTAACTTTTTTTTTTTTTGGCATAAAAATCTGATTTTGAAGTTTACTTTTTGAGATTCATGAATGTTGAGCAATCAGATTCATGAATGTTTTAGATCTCAAATAATGTGATGATCAAAAAGATGAAATTTATTTTAGGTGCATTAACATACATTTACGACATTAAATTTAGGCGATTGAGAAGAAACTTGACTTGCCTTATTTAAGGTGAATCTCACTCAAGAACCTTTCATCAGTGTGAGCTTTACCTTTCCGGAAACCCTTAATTCATCGCATTTAGCATCTTGCAAGGAAGATTTCACTCAAAAACTAGTCAGTGGAGTGTCGATCACCTTTTCATAGAAAAACACTGATTCACCATATTCAACCTTGGAAACTAGGGTTCGGATTTACTATTTTGGAGGTAATCCTTGTTCTTGCATAGTATTGTATAGTTCTCTTTTAGGTGCATTTAATTAGATGCATTAACATACATTTACGGCATTAAATTTAGGCGGTTGAGAAGAAACTTGACTCGTCCTATTTAAGGTGAATCTCACTCAAGAACATTTCATCAGTGTGAGCTTTACCTTTCTTGAAACTCTTAATTCACCGCATTCAACATCTTGCAAGGAAGATTTCACTCAAAAACTAATCATTGCGAGCTTCGATCACCTTTTCATAGAAAAACACTGATTCACCATATTTAACCTTGGAAACTAGGGTTCGGATTTACTATTTTGGAGGTAATCCTTGTTCTTGCATAGTATTGTATAGTTCTCTTTTAGGTGCATTTAATTAGTTGCATTAACATATGTTTACGGCATTAAATTTAGGCGGTTGAGAAGAAACTTGACTCGCCATATTTAAGGTGAATCTCACTCAAGAACATTTCATTAGTGTGAGTTTTACCTTCCTAGAAACCCTTAATTCATCGATTCAGCATCTTGCAAGGAAGATTTCACTAAAAAACTAGTCAGTGTGAGGGTCGATCACCTTCTCATAGAAAAACACTGATTTACCATATTCAACCTTGGAAACTAGGGTTTGGATTTACTATTTTGGAGGTAATGCATAGTATTGTATAGTTCTCTTTTAGGTGCATAGTATTGTATAGTTCTCTTTTAGGTGCATTTAATTAGATGCATTAACATACATTTACGACATTAAATTTAGGCGGTTGAGAAGAAACTTGACTCATCCTATTTAAGGTGAATCTCACTCAAGAACTTTCATCAGTGTGGGCTTTACCTTTCTTGAAACCCTTAATTCATCGATTCAAAGCATCTTGCAAGGAAGATTTCATTAAAAAACTAGTCAGTGCGAGCGTCGATCACCTTTTCATAGAAAAACACTGATTCACCATATTCAACCTTGGAAACTAGGGTTTGGATTTACTATTTTGGAGGTAATCCTCGTTCTTTCATAGTTCACTTTTAGGTGCATTTAATTAGATGAATTAACATACATTTACGGCCTTAAATTTAGGCGGTTGAGAAGAAACTTGACTCACCATATTTAAGGTGAATCTCACTCAAGAACCTTTCATCAGTGTGAGCTTTACCTTTCTGGAAACCCTTAATTCATTGCTTTCAGCGTTTTTTTAAGGAAGATTTCACTCAAAAACTAGTCAGTGCGAGCGTCGATCACCTTTTCATAGAAAAACACTGATTCACCATATTCAACCTTGGAAACTAGGGTTCGGATTTACTATTTTGGAGGTAATCCTTGTTCTTGTATAGTATTGTATAGTTCTCTTTAAAGTGATTTTTATTGATCCTCTTATTGAAAAAAGCTCATGCAAATAGTGTTAATGGTGTTCCATCTAAATAAACATTTTGTATAATCTTCGCAAGTTAAAAAACCCCTAATTTATCGCAATCTAGACACTATCTAAGAATCGAATCAAGATCATTCATGTCGATCACACAAGGTATTGTATAGTGTTTTACATTTATTGACATTTCCTTTTATTGGAAAATATTTACAATTGTCTTGAATTATCATGATGTCAACATTGTGCCCTTTTGGTTTAGCATATAAGATCTCATCTCAATTCTATGTTTTGTCATGAAGTACATATTCTTTCAACTGTTTTCATTTTGTAGTTGTATATTATTTTGTTTTACAATGACAAACTTTAGTGAGAGGCTGATAAAAAGAAACTTCAGTGAGAGTTTTATAATTGGTTTCAACTTGTGGTTAGTGAGCAAGCCAAGGGCAATTCAGTGTAAGCTAGTTAGTAGGTAGAAGGAGTAGCTACTTTTTGGTCTTTAGCTTTTGTTTTGAATCATTGGATTTTGGGGTTTTCTTTTTCATGTTTGAAGTGGTTTGCATGGTATGGCAAATCATGAGAGAAATCTCAGGTTCCCACCAGTTGTCATGTAAAAGTAGGCAATGGTATTTCTATTTGTAAAATTTAGCCCTTCATTTTTTGGTCAACAAGTATTTGGTAACATTTGTATTTGTAAAAGAAAATGTGGCATGAAAAGGTTTGATTTTCCTTCACACATGCAAAAGCATAATGCTCCCTTCAACCATCTTCCTTTCATTTTCATGCTAAGGAGATATAAGCTTAAAATTAATTATATATTTTTAATTTGTGTTTGGTAGGTTTGGGAGAAGCATATGGTTGCTATAAAGAACTATGGAATCTATGTGAAAGACTCTTGGTCAGTGCCCTGAGACAGGGGGAAAGATGTTTCTATTTTCCCCAAGGCCATTTTGAACAAGTATTATTGTTTTTTTTTTTCCAAGTCATAATTGCTTTGAAATATCACCAAGATATCTTTCTTTCCTATTTCACTTACATATGATTTTTTTTTTAATTTCTAATTTTGCAGCTAAATTTTTCAACGAGCAAGAGTTCCCCCATGGAGCTTCTCATTTTAATGTTCCTTCTCAGATTCTCTGTAGAGTCCTAAACATTCAGATTTTGGTACTGAGGATGTTTTATTTCTATTGTTATTTTACCTTGCTTCTAAAATCTCCTATTGATTTTGTATATTTATCATGGAATTATTTATTTTGTAGGTTGAGCCAGAAACTTGTGAAATTTACTATTGCTTCACTCTGATTCCGGATCCTCAAGTGAGAATTTTTAACGCCTTAAACTTTTCTACTTCAAGACTAATCAATCTTAATGAGAAAATGAGGGGGTTCGAAGAAAATTTTTTGTATAGGCATTATAGAATTTCAAGTTACTCATTATTTTCTTTTTCCAAATTTGTCTTTATAACTAACTAAAAGGCGCATTTTATGGGTTTATTTAGTCAGACCCGACAATTCCAGATCCGACCCCGCCTGTAATACAAAGAGAAGAAATTCGCTCAGTTTTCAAAATATTAATGGCCTCTAGTACACATGGAGTTTCAGCTAGGCAAGAAAGTCCTATTCCTTCTTCATCTGAGAGTTCAAGCCATAATGTGCACCTAGCAGCACTTGCAACTGCCTCTCATTCAGTCATAACTGGCGCTATGTTTGTGGTCTATTACAAACAAAGGTTAGGTTTTGTTTACATCTTGATTTGCGCTACACAAATCATCAACACATGTTAGATCTATTCCTTAATATAAGATCTACTTAATTAATTTGGGTAGATTAAGGAAAATAACTATTTGTCAAAAATGTGTATAGGCTTTCCTAAAATACCCTTTAAAATCATATGCATTAAAACTATAATTATCCCTTGACACAAACTTCTTTAACAGGTGCAATCAATATGTCTGGTTTAGAAAAAAATGATAAATACCAGTGACAAAGTGGGTTGGAGTCTTATATTTAAGACTAAATACTGTCCCTGACTAGCTCTTATATTAGATACTGAATGTAGTATAATGTAGGGGTGAGCGTTCGGTTTCTCGGTGAAAACCGATATAACCAAAAACCAAATAGAGCCAATTTTAAACACCAAACCGAAATTGAGCTGAAACCGAAAATCATTTTTTTTAAAAAAAAAAAAAACCAAATCCTTAACCAAATACCGAATTAACCGAACAAAAAAAAAAAAAAAAAAAAACCCGAATTGAGTTCTTTTTGTTCGGTTTTCATTTTGGTTCTAATTTGATCATCCATAGTATACTGTAACATTTTGATTATTATCTCATTCAGGGCTACCCAGTATGTTATTCGTTTGAACAAATACCTAGAGGCAATGAACCAAAACATTCACGTTGGTATGAGGTTCAAGAAGAGATTTCAAAGAGAGGACTCACTTGATGACATAAGGTATATCATTATATTGTAAGTTGTTATAATGGTTAAGGAGTCTCATATTTCATTCAACATTTGTCTTTTAACGTTGTAAGCATCATTCTTTTGGTTAGTTTCTATGGCACTATTGTTGGAATAAGAGACTTCTCTTTGCAATGGCCTAATTCCAAGTGGAGATCGTTGCAGGTCTATTATTTTTTTCCCCTTAATTACATGTCTAATTTTGCTTCAGTCACTTGCATCATCTTCATTTTAAACACATACAATACGATGTCTTCTTATATTAGGTTCGGTGGGATAGACCTGCATCAATTCAAAGGCCAGAGAGGATTTCACCATGGGAAATAGAACCCATTTTAGCTCCTGGTATTAGAAATGTTTCAAATGCAATATCAGTCAAGAGTAATAGGTTCAAGCCTAGATGCATTCCATCTTCTAGTAAGAGAGACTTCAACCCACATTATCTCTAATGATTTTATAAATCTATTTGTTGAGAATAAGCAATAAAATGATTATGAATTTGATTTTGTGCAGAAATGGCTTTCAACTCAAATGGTTCTTTCATAACCTGGAAGGGACAGCGTACTAGCAAGCTTTTGTAACTGGTTTTGCTATTGTATCAAGTAGGCTTTTACTAAGTTCCTTTGCTGCCATTTCAATGATTGGTGGCTTCTGGTCTCTCTGGCCAGAAAGGAACGAGAAAAGAGCTGAAAGGAACGATAGCAGAAAGAGTTCTAAACACGTCAAGTAACAGGAACTATGAAATGAATTACATGTAAATTCAATTATTAGCAAATGTTTGTGTACACAAGAGTGATATGACTCAGTTATGATATAACAATATCTTATCCAATACTATTTTCATAAATGGGAGAATATTCTAGTATCCTTAATTACAAGTATCATCTAAAACTCGAAGCATATAACTTAGAGAAAATCCTGATTCACCAAATTCAGCATCCTATAAGAAGGATTTTGCTCAACAACGCGTGAACCAATTGTCTCTACCTTACAAAATTCACTTTGGGTGCATTTAATTAATATGCATTAACAATTACAACATTTAAATTTAGACGGCTGAGAAGAAACTTGACTTGCCTTATTTAAGGTGAAGTCACTCAAGAACCTTTAAGTGGAAGGTAAACTTACCTTCTAGGAATATCCTAATTCACACATTCAACATCCAGTAAGGAGGATTTTGCTTAGCGGCTTGTGAAACGGTTATCACTAGCTTGCAAAATTCATTTTGGGTGCATTTAATTAAGATGCATTAAATTTAGATGGTTGAGAAGAAATTAACTCGCCCTATTTAAGGTGAATTCCACTCAAGAACCTTTCATTGTAAGCTTCACTTTTCAGGAAAATCCTAATTCACCACGTACAACGTTCTATAAGAAAGATTTTACTATGCGACCCCATGGATTAGTTGCCGCTACCTTACAAAACTCATTTTGGCTACATTTAATTAAGATATATTAACAATTACAACAACAAATTTAGAAGGTCGAGAAGAAAGTTGGCTCATCTATTTAAGGTGAATTTCACTCAAAAACCTTCTAGTGTCAGCTTCACCTTTCAAGAAAACCCTAATTCACCACATTCAACATCCTATTAGAAAGATTTTATTTAGTGACCCCGTGAATTGGTTGTCGCAACCTTACAAAATTCATTTTGGGTGCATTTAATTAAGATGCATTAACATTTACAACATTAAATTTAGATGACTGAGAAGAAACTTGACTCGCCCTATTTAAGGTGAATTTCACTCAAGAACCTTTCAGTGTGAACTTCACCTTTTAGAAATAGCCTAATTCACCACATTCAACATCCTATAAGAATGATTTTACTCAACAACACGTGAAATGGTTATTGCTACCTAACAAAATTCATTTCAGGTGCATTTAATTAAGATGTATTAACATTTACAACTTTAAATTTAGATGGCTGAGATAAACTAAATTCGCCCTATTTAAGGTGAATTTCACTCAAGAACCTTGCAATGGGAGCTTCACCTTTTAGGAAAATCCTAATTCACCACATTCAACATCCTACAAGAAGGATTTTACTCAGTGGCACCTAAAGGGTTATTGCTACTCGACAAAATTCATTTTGGGAGCATTTTAGACGGCTGAGAAGAAACTTGACTCACCCTATTAAGGTGAGTTTCACTTCAAAATCTTTCAATGTGAGCTTCACCTTTCAAAAACAGTGCTGCTCTCAGCAGATTTCAACTTGAACAGGATGTGAGTTTTCTTTCTGCTGGCTCTTGTCTTGTGTGCGTGATACTTGTTTATTGCAGGCAAAAAGTGATGGTTAAGGAACTGGATGATTTTTTACGGACCTTACAAGATGGTATTGGCTTCCATTATTACTGACTGAAATCAGGGAACCTTGAAATCATGCTTTCAAGTATATTGAACTTCCCATGAACTCTCTCTCTCTCTCTGAGGTGTGAGTGCGTATATGCATCACGTTTCCCTGGTGTGATATGGTAAATTTCATATTTGCTTGGTGTGAATAACAATTTGTGAAGTTTGGACCACCATATGATCTACTAGTTTGGTGACAGCTAGCAGCCATTCTATGCTTTTAATAACTTAGGCAGGTCTATATGGCCAAATGTCTTCGCTATCTTATAGTTGTCAATCCCTAATTCACTATTTGACATCTATGCAGGTGCAACAATTAGAAAACCAACTGCTAGAAGAGTTGGAACTTCATGCATTCCTTGAAAATGTAATTGAGGGAAATGTCATCAAATTATCTGGTCCAGAAAATCTCCCGCATCATGTATGTCCTTTTTTACCCCCAAACGTGGTGTCATATGCATGCTAATGTTGGGATGAAATGACTTCTAATGTAGTTTTCTATACCTGATTTGATGGGATGATACACTGATACATATTGAAGGTCTATTTGTTCTTTTTTGCCTTTTAGTAGTAGCATGCTCCGAAAGTGAAAGAAATTATATAAATTCTTGGACTTCCTACAAGACCTATAATGGCTACGATTACAAGATATAAGATGTGATTATAGGAAAATGGCCTTTTGCTCTGAAAATAAAAAGTTGAAAACATGCTGCACTAGATAACTACATTCTGTAGTGCATGGCTACAAGCAATGGTTCTAGGGATTTAAACTACATTACTAAGGTTGGCCTAGTGCTCAAGGTTGGGGAGGGTCAGTGCATAAGGCTCCTACTAGGTGGGGTTTGGGGAGGATC
The DNA here is from genome assembly GCA_019022655.1 of Acacia acuminata. Lineage (NCBI taxonomy): Eukaryota > Viridiplantae > Streptophyta > Magnoliopsida > Fabales > Fabaceae > Acacia > Acacia acuminata. The sequence goes on from JAFJYI010000036.1 coordinate 1,366,532, forward strand.
AGATGCATTCAGCCTTACCTTCATAAGCGGAGAGACTATCTCTGGGATTTGAACTTGTGGCCTTATTATATGGCAACAACTTTTACCAATGCTTCAAGATCCACCCTTTGATTTTAACTGTATTATAAGTACAAGAAATCATATATGCATCTTCTTCAATTGCTCTATGTGGAGGGCGAGGGGTTGGGAAGTTTGGAAATAATTGTTCTCTTAAAGCTAACATATGACACACACACAACAGTTTATGACACAAAAAGTTACTGAATATTCACTTTAGCTCATATGAATTATATGCTGCATTCTCTAGCCATTTAAGCATTTGTATTCATATGAAATTACAGACAAGCAAAATTTTTCCTTTTCCATTCATCTCTATTGTAGTATGAATTTGAGTTTTGGTACATTCCATTGCTTTTTTTCTTTAGGTTCAAGAGCTCCTTTCGAATATTGCCCAACTAGAGAGGACAATTTCAAAACTTGAAAATGAGATAGTGTCTTTACATTTCCAACTCAGTCAAGAAAGAAATGAACGGAGACTTGTGGAGTATCGTTTGAGACATTCGTCTTCTCAATCAACATCTCTTTGTTCGTCAGAAATTTCGAGTACGCTGGTATGGCTTGTTATCTTTGTTGTTGTTGTTGTTGTTGTTCTTCAGTATTATAAATACTCAAAGCATAAAACTGTTGTCCATGAGGGAGTTGGTTTATATGAAATTCCAATTCAGCATTTTAAACCATGTCAATACGAAAAACAATTGTGAGATGTATGATTGAATTTGGATCAAACACTAACTAAGCTATTTAATTTCTTTGATTTAGGTTCAGAAACATGTGGTAGTACTCCTGTAGCTACTCTTATATGTGGTTTCAGGCACCATGTAAGAGATTATAATATAAACAATGAACTTTACTTAACAACATAAGTTTTTGTATATTTTCCTAGGCACCAAGTTTAGCTTTTGAGTTCAAGTGATCCTTGAGACATGCATGCACAAACATATGATGGTTTTTAATATAATGTAGACAGCCAATTGTTGGACCATTTAACCTGATGTTATCTTTTTTTTTTGACCAGAAGTGGTTGAAATGACCATGAAGAGTAATTTCTACAGTTTAATCCATGTTATGATTTTGATAATTTATATGCTGAGGATATTTTTGAAAAGTGGGTTATATGAATCGCATGATGCAATTGTGTTCTATTAATAACAAACTCTCTTTTATGCATTCTCCATATAATTATAATTTCATATAGCTGTGGCTAACTTAACATATTATCTGTTGATTGTGTTGCATTTAAAATGAAAGTAATCTTAAAAATATGATATGAGACTAATTTGCAGTGCATTTTTACATAATGAACTAGTGATATGGTCATTGTTCTGAGAAAATACCCTGCTAAATTATGTCTTTTGTCCATAAATCTTCATTGTCTTTGCAGATGTCATCTTCTTCAAGGTCTTCAAAGCAATTTGATTGTGAAAGACGTCTGCTTGCTGAAAGTTGCTCTGACCAACTGCAAAAAGCTCAGTCATTCAAGCATTCTTGCGAGGGCGAACAGCCAATGATGGAGGTACCATCCATATTTAATATATGACAAACAAATCTAGTTCTTAAAAGTAGAACATGTTCACCAGGCAAACATAAGATACTAGTGGTATTCTTTTGAGTACTATATATGCAAATATTAAGAAATAATTAGTTGCTGATTGTGATATTCTGATCTTATCCTCATTTTCTTGTGTTCTTGGAAGACTTGACTATCAGTATTCTTTTGTATTCCTCTGTTGATTAATAAAATATAATTCAGTTAGAAAAGTAATGATTAGAGAATAATGGATGGATGGATTGCCCTACTACGAGTTCATTCGTGCATGACATATGATTATTGGATCTTCTTTATACTAAGCTTGGGATTGTTGGTATAGCAGTTCTCTTTCTAATACTTCATTTCTTTAATGTTTGATGTGTGATAGGTTCATATTTTATATATAAGAAAGGATTCAGAATCAAATATCCTTAAATTCTTTTTGAGGAAAGCATAATGAAATATGCTCTAGTGGTCTTGTCTTGTTGAGCTATTCTATGTGCATGCAATAATATTCCTGAGAACCATCTCACTAATACATGTTATTTTCTTTATTTATCAGCTTTAATTTTTTAAATCTGGTTGTAAAGTGCCAGCACTAGCTGTGCAGATAAAATTTTTATTTCTTTGCTTCCCAATTTTCCCCCGTTTCATTTTCTATGTTTATACCTTCGAGCCTCTAGTTACTGAATTATGTGTCTTATTTTCCTATGATGGAGTTGAGATTTCATTTTATGAATTAGTTTAGATGTACAAGCGAATGAAGTTGTGCTGTAGAAGCAATTGCTTTTATAAAGCAATTTTTACTTCTTTTTTTTTTTTTTGATTGGGGATCAAATATGGCCCAATTTTGCTTCAACTTCTGATGGTTATGTCTTTACATGTTATGTTTTGCATCAGAATGCAGTGTGCTCAGTTTTGTTTTGCTATGAAGAAAATGAGTCTGCAAAGATAGATAGCAAATATTGTCAGCCTGAAGATTTCAGGAAGCTTACTCAAGGGATGCCCCCAAAGGAACTCTGGAATCAGCCCAATTTATTATGAGAAGAAATGGTCAGATGTATAAAAAACATATACATCTCTCTTGCAGATTCTGATATATCTATGAAGTCATCTATAGGGGAGAGCCAGCACTCAGCTCAGTCACCTCGTGAACATCTTCCTAATTCGTTGAGATGATCATCATCTATGCACTCAACAACCTCGTCGAGGGTGCAGAACCCACTGGTTGATGTAAAGGATTGTGATGTATTGGATCTTCTGGGAATGCCTGTGATCCCTACCATGTTTGGTAAATTGAGTTGGGCGGACATTTTTCTGGATAAATTAGAGTATTGCAGATTGAGATCAATGCCTTGATTTTTGGGATGATAAAAGATTAAAGCTAGTCACGTACTCACTCTGAGATTGACTGAATTTTGTCTGGTTTGTGTTTGTTTCCATTTTATTCGTTTTTTGGGTCCTTGGAAATTTAACATGTTTCCTTATTTGTTATTTCATTGCTCTTATGTATACCCAGTTACTTGATAAAGGTTGAAGCGAAATTGATGAAAGATGCTTGAAAAGCCTTGTTCCAAGAATAATTGCAGATGTTGTTGTTATGTTGTTGTGTTGTATTTAATTTCATATTTTATGATGTATTTTATATCATTAGGAATAATTTATGTAATTCGGCCTAGTGTTAGCCTACGTAAAGAATTTTCAAAAATATTGGCCTCCTTAACAGGCTACAGGCTAAACTCAGGCTGAAAAAATGGCTTGTAATAGGCCACAGGCCAAGCTCAGGCCACTTTGTTACAACACAGGCCTGGCCTGTTAAGGAAAAGCCTGACCTAGCCTGGCCTGTTTCCACCCCTACTGTTAAGTAAAGAGATTATGGATGTAGATTTGTCTCCCTGTAATCAGAGCCGAGTTCTAAACCAAAAATTTCCATGGTATATGAAATTTTGAAATCAACCATTCCCTCCTTTGTCAACTCGGTTGTGGTGATCATAGTTTTTGCAGACCACCCAATCCTGATTAAATAGCAAAAGTTTCAGGGATGATCCCACAATCAGCCCTGCTGGTAAAGAAAAAGATATACGTATCCCTGCATATTTTTTAAAGCAGATTTGAATTTGCAAGATTTGGACAACCTTGATCTGCTAATAGTTGTGAATTTTTTATTGAATAAATGAAGTTAAATATGACCTTGTCTTCTTGAGTTTTGTACTTTGGGCATATATTTGACAGAAAAATTCAAACTAAATCCTGCTTGAACCTCATATTTTCTTGCCTGATCCCTGATTTTTAAGAAATTTGAATAAATGAAGTTAAATCTGACCTTGTCTTGTTGAATTTTGAACTTTGGGCATCAGTTTGAAAGAAAAGTTCATGTGATTTCAATTTTGTTGTTGAGAACAGATTGCTCGTTGAACAATTGGCCAAAGCAAATCCCATCCATTTGACCTCCAGTGAGAAACTTGCTATCTGGATCAATTTGTACAACACATTGATCATGCATGTGGGTGACCTTATATTCTTTATTAATTAATATTATGGCTTGATGCACGTTTTCAGAAATCTTCTATAGCTTTCATGTCTCTTCAATTTAACAGGCTTATTTGGCTTGCGGAGTCCCGAAAAGTGACTTAAAACTCTTTTCTTTATTGCAAAAGGTTTAATTTCTGATCTTATTCAATTCATTCTTTTCATCCTGTTCTTGCTTGAGTTTTTCTTAATTTTGGACTCTTAAAAGGTCAAAAATTAATATAGCATAACATTTTAACCATTGCTCCTGGTTACTCTGATTTATATAGAGGCTGCATATACTGTTGGGGGGCATTCTTTCAGTGCAGCTGCAATTGAGTATATGATTCTGAAGATGAAACCACCAGTTCATAGGCCTCAGATAGTATATATTTTGATACCCCTGTTGTACAAAAGTCCCAGAATCATTCCATGACTTTCTTTCTGTTAACTTTGTGTGTTATCAGGCATTGCTTCTTGCTGTTCAAAAGTTCAAGGTGTCAGAGGAGCAAAGGAAGTTTGCAATGATAACCACGAGCCTCTAGTTGCTTTTGCTCTCAGCTGCGGAATGTATTCTTCACCCGCGGTAATCTCAGCTGCAAAAATAAGTTTAAAAAATGTTTTATTGAATTGCTATAAGATCGATATGAAGGGAGAATGTGAGCATAAAGTTGGAGTAGCAAAGATAAGGATGTTGAAATGGATGTGTGATTATATAAGAAAAAGTAAGATTCAAAATGATTTTATCAGAACAAGTGTAGACATAGCACACATTGAAGAGAAAATGCCAATATGGTAGAAAATCATTTCAGGTGGTTTAAACATGTTTAAGGAAAGCTGTTAGAGGTGTCAGTGAGAGAGGTGTATCAAAGAGTAAGGAGACTTTTGTAGAGGGCAAATGAAAACCATAGAAAATACTCAATGAAATCATTAAACGGGACTTTTTAGATTACAATCTATCTAAAGAGTTGGTTATTGATAGAGCATAATAATATTGTACAGTCTATGTAGTTTACCTCAATTAAGTGGATATCGCCCGTTGTTATTGTTTCAAACAATATCAATGATTTAACTTTAACTTTTTGATTTTGGCATACAAAACTAATTTGAAATATACTTTTTGAGATTCATGAATGTCAAGCAATCAGATTCATGAATGTTTTAGATTTCAAATAATGTGATGATCAATTAGATGAAATTTATTTTAGGTGCATTTAATTAGATGCATTAACATATATTTACGGCATTAAATTTAGGCGGATCAGAAGAAACTTGATTCACCCTATTTAAGGTGAATCTCACTCGAGAACCTTTCATCAGTGTGAGCTTTACCTTTCTGGAAACCCTTAAATTCACCGCATTCAGCATCTTGCAAGGAAGATTTCACTCAAAAACTAGTCGGCATGAGTGCCAATCACCTTTCATAGAAAAACACTGATTCATCGTATCCAACCTTGGAAACTAGGGTTTGGATTTACTATTTTGGAGGTAATCCTTGTTCTTGCATAGTATTGTATTGTTCTCTTTAAAATGATTTTTATTGATCCTCTTATTGAAAAAAGTTCACGCAAATCATCTTAATGATGTTCTATCTAAATAGACATTTTATATAATCTTCACGGGTCAGAAGACCCCTAATTTATCGCAAGAGACACTATCTGAGAATCAAATTGAGATCATCCATGTTGATCACTCAAGGTATTGCATAGTATTTTACATTTATTGATATTTCCCTTTATTGGAAAATTGGAAAATATATACAATTGTCTTGAATTATCATGATGACAACATTTGGCCCTTTTGGTTTAGTATATAAGATCTCATCTCAATTGTATGTTTTGTCATGATGGTCATATTCTTTCAACTGTTTCATTTTTTAGTTGAATATTGTTTTGTTTTACAATAACAAACTTTAGTGAGAGGCTGATTAAAAAAAACTTCAGTGAGAGTTTTATAATTGGTTTCAACTTGTGGCTTGTAAGCAAGCCAAAGACGATTCAGTGTAAGCTAGCTAGTAGGTAGAAGGAGTACTTACTTTTTGGTCTTTAGCTTTTGTTTGAACCATTGGATTTTGGGGTTTTCTTTTTCATGTTTGAAGTGATGGTTTGCATAGTATGGCAAATCATGAGAGCAATCTCAGCTTCGAGCAAGTTATCATGGAAAAGTAGGTCAATGATATTTCTATTTGTAAAATTTAGCCCTTGATTTTTTGGTCAACAAGTGGTAATATTTGTATTTGTAAAAGAAAATGTGGCATGAAAAGGTTTGATTTTCCTTCACATACTTAGAAATTATGCAAAAACATAATGCTCCCTTTAACCATCTTCCTTTCATTTTCATGCTAAGGAGATATAAGCTTAAAATTAATTATATATTCTTAACTTGTGTTGGGTAGGTTTGGGAGAAGCATATGGTTACTATAAAGAACTATGGAATCTATGTGAAAGACTGTTGGTCAGTGTCTCAGACAGGGGGAAAGATGTTTCTATTTTGCTCAAGGCAATTTGAACAAGTATTTTTTTGCCAAGTCATAATTGCTTTAAAATATCTCCAAGATATCTTTCTTTCCTATTTCACTTACATATGATCTTTTTTTTTCTTCCCAATTTTGCAGCTGAATTTTTCGGAGAAAGAATTCCACCATGGAGCTTCTCATTTTAATTTTCCTTCTCAAATTCTCTGTAGAGTCCTAAACGTTCGATTTTGATACGAGAGGATGTTTTATTTCTATTATTATTTTACCTTGCTTCTAAAATGTCTTATTGATTTTGTATATTTATCATGGAATTATTTATTTTGTAGGTTGAACGAGAAACTAGTGAAATTTACTATTGCTTCACTCGTGATTCCAGATCCTCAAGTGAAAATTTTTCATGCCTTCTACTTTTCTTACTTCAAGACTAATTCGATCTTAATGAGAAAATGAGGGGGATCTACGCAAAATTCTTTGTATAGCCATTATAGAATTTCAAGCTACTTATTAATTATTTTCTTTTCTAAATATGTCCTTATAACTAACTAAAAGGTGCATTTTATGGGTTGATTCAGTCATATCCGACAGTTCCAAATCCAACCCATCTTGAAATACAAAGAGAAGAAATTCGCTCAGTTTTCAAAATATTATTGGCCTCTCTTATTACTGGTACACATGGAGTTTCAGCTAGGCAAGAAATTCCTATTCCTTCTTCATCTGAAAGTTCAAGCCAGAATGTGCACCTAGCAGTACTTGCAACTGCCTCTCATTCAGTTATAACTGGGGCTATGTTTATGGTCTATTACAAACAAAGGTTAGGTGTTGTGTACATATTGATTTGCGTTATACAAATCATCAACACATGTTACATCTGGTCCTTAATATAAGATCTATTTAACTAATTTGGGTAGATTAAGAAAATTAGCTAATTGTCAAAAATGTGTATTAGCTTTCTTAAAATATCCTCTTAAATCATATGCATTAAAACTATAAGTATCCCTTGATACAAACTCCCTTAACATGTGTAATCGATATGTCTGGTTTAGAAAAAATGATAAAATATCAGTGACATGGTGGGTTAAAGTCTTATATTTAAGATTAAATACGATCCCCGACTATCACTTATATTAGAGAATTGCGGGTAGTATAATGTAGGGGTGAGAATTTGGTTTATCGGTGAAAACTGATAAAAAAAAAAAAAACCAAATAGAACTAATTTTAAACACCGAACCAAACTAAACTAATCAAAATATTTTGGTTCGGTCTGGTCAATAACCAATTAGCCGAATTTTTTATTTATTATCTAAAAAATAAAAGATACATGAATAAAAAATTACTTTCTATCCTCAAGATTATATTCGGGGAAAAATATGTGAAATAAATTAAATATATTTAAAATATCTATCGATTTTATCAAATATAATTCAAAATTTACACCTATTTAGTTATAAAAATATGCACTTATAAAGTAGTAGTATCTATTAAATATAAATATATCATATTTATATTTCAGTTTTTTGGTTTAAACTGAAACCGAAAACTAAAATTTTCAAAAAAAATTATAAAAACTAAATCCTTAACTCGGATACCGAATTAACCGAAAAAAAAAAAAAAAAAAAAAAACCGAATTGAGTTCGTTTTGTTTGGTTTTCGGTTTTGGTTCTAATTTGATCATCCATAATATATGTAACATTTTGATTATTATCTCACTCAAGGCTAGTCAGTATGTTATTCGTTTTTTTTTTTTGCCCAAAACAATCAATTTTATTAATAACAAAATCAGTAACTACAATCACCAATAACCGAAGCTAAGTAAACACTCCAAAAAACTTATAGTTACAACCTATCACACATCTTCCAACCTACACTATATCAAATCAAACTAATTCTATATGAGTATCAACTGAAAAACCTGTATCAGAAGCAAAATGCCAACCATCCTACATAAAAGAAGTCCACAATACAAGAAATCCTACCAATGCAAGCAGCTAAAAACAGAATAAACCACGAGCCAGAGAACAAGTCAATTAATCAGCCAATGCCCTCTCTGTCCTGCGTTTCAGTGTTACGATTCATATAAACACCATCTGATGTATCACCGTTATTCATAGCCAACCTAGAATCATAGAGGAGAAAGTTGCTTAAAGAAGATGGTGTAAAGCTCAACCACACAGGCTGATGCATCTTCTCTACTGCACTCGCTGCTAAATGGTCCGCAGCTTTGTTACCCTGTCTAGCTACTAAAGACAATGAAACATCCTCTAATGAACCAAGCAAGCCAAAAATTTCAGACAATACCTCTCTGCATCTCCATTCACAGCCACAGAGAGACTTATTCCAGACTAATCTGTACAGCACTTCACAATCTGTTTCAAACACAATCGGGCAATTAGGAAATTTACCTCTATGGAGCAATGCCACCTTCAATGCTTCACATTCTGACATAAAAACCGAATTGAGTTTGTTTTGTTTGGTTTTCTGTTTTGGTTCTAATTTGATCATCCATAATATACTGTAACATTTTGATTATTATCTCATTCAGGATTAGTCAGTATGTTATTCGTTTGAACAAATACCTTAGAGGCAATGAACTAAAGCATTCACGTTGGTATGAGGTTCAAGAAGAGATTTCAAAGAGAGGACTCACTTGATGAGATAAGGTATATCATTATCTTGTAAGTTGTTATAATTGTTAAAGAGTCCCATATTTCATTCAACATTTGTGTTTTAATGTTGTGTGTGTGTGTGTGTGTATATATATGATTCTTTTGGTAAGTTTCTATGGCACTATTGTTGGAATAAGAGATTTCTCTGCAATGGCCTAATTCCAAGTGGAGATCGTTGCAGGTTCAATATTTTTTCCCTTAATTACATATCTAATATTGCTTCAGTCACTTGCATCATCTTTATTTTAAACACATATAATACAATGTCTTCTTATGTTAGGTTCAGTGGGATGAAACTGCATCAATCCAAAGGCCAGAGAGGACTTCGCCATGGGAAATAGAACCCATTTTAGCTCCAGGTGTTCTAAATGTTTCAAATCCAATATCAGTCAAGAAAATAGGTTCAAGCCTAGATGCATTCCATCTTCTAGTAAGAGAGACTTCAACCCATATTATCTCTAATGATTTTATAAATCTATTTGGCTTACAGAGTCCCCAGAAGTGACTTAAAACTCTTTTCTTTATTGCAAAAGGTTTGATTTCTGATCTTATTCAATTAGTTCTTTTCCTCCTGTTCTTGCTTGAGTTTTTCTTAATTTTGGACTCTCAAAAAGTCAAAAATGAATATAGCATAACATTTTAACCATTTCTCCTGGTTACTCTGATTCATATACAGGCTGCATATACTGTTTGGGGGGCATTCGTTGAGTGCAGTTGCAATTGAGTATATGATTCTGAAGATGAAACCACCAGTTCATAGGCCTCAGATAGTATGTATTTTGATATCCCTGTTGTACAAAAGTCCCTGAATCATTCCATGACTCAGTTTCTGTTAACTTTGTGTGTTATCAGGCATTGCTTCTTGCTGTTCAGAAGTTCAAGGTGTCAGAGGAGCAGAGGAAGTTTGCAATTGATAACCACGAGCCTCTAGTTGCTTTTGCTCTCAGCTGCGGAATGTATTCTTCACCCGCGGTAATCGTACTGCTTTTTTAGATTTAGACCGTCGGAATTAGCTGAATGATGAGATTTTATTCAATTTGACATTCATTCTCTTACCATGATACGAGAGCCTTGTGTTATGTGGATATAGGATATTTAACTTGGTATTTGCTCCAATTGTTGCATGATCAATTGAAAAGAGAAATAGAGAGAATAGTGAGACTTAGTTGACATGTAGGTCTTACCACTCTCTCAATCTCTCTCAGCAATTGATTATCCAACTGTGGTAAAAGATCCAATTCTATTTAGAAGGATGTATAACTATATATGTATATATATATATATCCATGACAATGTAGGTGAGGATTTATACAGCTAAAAATGTGAGGGAAGAGCTTGAAGATGCACAACGTGATTACATCCGTGCAGCCGTGGGAGTGAGCAACAAGGGGAGATTGTTGGTGCCCAAAATGCTTCACTGTTTTGCCAAAAGTTTTGTGGATGATGCAAGTTTGGGTGTGTGGATATCCCATTATCTTCCTCCTTCTCAAGCTGCCTTTGTAGAGCAATGCGCTTCACTGTTTTGCCAAAAGTTTTGTGGATGATGCAAGTTTGGCTGTGTGGATATCCCATTATCTTCCTCCTTCTCAAGCTGGCTTTGTAGAGCAATGCATGTCCCAAAGGCGCCAGACCTTCCTCGGTTCTCGCAACTGTGCTGTACTTTCCTTTGATTCCCGTTTCCGCTATTTATTCCTCTCTGATACAATCCCTTCACCCACCAGTCCTCCTTGAAAACTGAATTGTAAACTACATCACATTAGATCAGCCAAGGACGTTTCATTTCAGAGATGACAAGGTTTTCAACCCCAATCAATGGAGAATCCTAATCTTTTCAGGTTAGAATTTGGGTTAAGTGCAGATAAAAGAGAGAAGGGTGGGGCTTATTTCTTGAGCAAGATCCAAGAGGATCTCTTTTGTTCTTTGGCTAATAAGATCCTGCTGGATCTTATCTCAAATATTAGAATGCAGCACCTTGTGCTTTTTTTTTTTTTTTGCCTTCCTTTGCCCTCTCTGTCATCACTTCCTGTGTATCATTGAATAATTCATGCCTTAATTAGGTCCCATTCTCTGTACCATTAACTTAATTCTGAGTCCTTTTTTCCCCCCATTAAATTAGTTATTTCTTGAGCCTTAGCCATATGCAACTGATTTTCATTTTTTCAGTTTGCTTGAATAACAATTATCCAATATAAAACATTATTTATAATGCACGGATTCCACTATAATTCAATTTAAGACATGGTAAATTTATTTTTAAATTATTTATGATAAATTTATTATTGACTTATTTTGCATAAAAAGATTAGTTATTAATTATTTTATTGTCATTTTACCCTTTCTACAACTTTCTGAGTAATGAGAGGTTTCATATAGCAGAGATAAGTATTTTTAAAGAGGGCGCATTTAATGAGGGTAAATTGAAAAAAAAAAAAAATCAAACTATATCAAGTTGGAAAACGCTATTGAGTTATTTGTGAAAAGAAAGTATTTAATAAGTTTTAAGAAAGTTATATTGAATTGCTATAAGATCATCAACAAAGGGAGAATGAGGGTATAAAATTGGGGTAGCAAAGATAAGGATATTGAAATAGATGTGTGATCATATAACAAAAAATAAGATTCAAAATGATTATATCGCAACAAGTGTAGTCATAGAACACATTGAAGGGAAAATGCCAATATGGTAGAAAATTATTTGACGTGGTTTGTGCATGTTTAAGGAAAGCTTTTAGAGGTGCTAGTGAGATAGGTGAATCAAATAATAAGGAAACTTTTGAAAAGGGGCAAATGAAAATTATAGAGAACACTCAATAATTTCTTTTGACACAAGACTTTTTAGATTATAATTTATCTAAAGAGTTGTTGTTGATAGAGCATAATAATGTTCTATGGTCTATGTAGCCAAGTCCACTTAAGTGGATATGGTGTTGTTATTGTTTCAAACAATATCAATTATTTAACTATATTTCTTTGATTTTGGCATAAAAATCAAACTTTGAAATATACTTTTTGAGATTCATGAATGTCGAGCAATCATATTCGTGAATGTTTTAGATTTCAAATAATGTGATCATCAATCAAATGAAATTTATTTTAGGTGCATTAACATACATTTACAGCAATAAATTTAGGTGGTTCAGAAGAAACTTGACTCGCCCCTATTTAAGGTGAATCTCACTCAAGAACCTTTAATCAGTGTGAGCTTTGCCTTTCTGGAAACCCTTAATTCACCGCACTCAGCATCTTGGAAGGAAGATTTCACTAAAAAACTAGTCGGTGCGTACCTTTCTGGAAACCCTTAATTCACCACATTCAGCATCTTGCAAGGAAGATTTCACTCAAAAACTAGTCGGTGTGCGGGGCGATTCCCTTTCATAGAAAAACACTAATTCACCATATTCAAGGAAGATTTCACTCAAAAACTAGTCGGTGTGCGCGGCGATTCCCTTTCATAGAAAAACACTAATTCACCATATTCAACCTTGGAAACTAGGGTTTGGATTTACTATTTTGGAGGTAATCCTTGCTCTTGCATAGTATTGTATAGTTTTCTTTAAAATGATTTTTATTGATCCTCTTATTTAAAAAACCTCATGCAAATGGTTTTGATGGTTTCTATCTAAACAGGCATTTTGTATAATCTGCACGGGTCAAAAAATCCATAATTTATCGTAATCGAGACACTATCTGAGAATCAAATCGAGATCGTCCATGTCGATCACACAAGGTATTGCATAGTGTTTTACATTTATTGACGTTTCCCTTTATTGGAAAATATTTACAATTGGGTGAATTATCATGATGACAACATGGTGCCTTTTTGGTTTAGCATATGAGATCTCATCTCAATTCTAAGTTTTGTCATGAAGTACATATTCTTTCAACGGTTTCATTTTGTAGTTGTATATTGTTTTGATTTACAATAACAAACTTTAGTGAAAGGCTGATAAAAAGAAACTTCAGTGAGATTTTCATAATGGGTTTCAACTTGTGGCTAGTGAGCAAGCCAAGGACAATTCGGTATAAGATAGTTAGTAGGTAGAAGGAGTAGCTACTTTTTGGTCTTTAGATTTTGTTTTGAACCATTGGATTTTGGGGTTTTATTTTTCATGTTTTAAGTGGTTTGCATGGTATGGCAAATCATGAGAGAAATCTCAGGTTCTAGCAAGTTGTCATGGAAAAGGGTCAATGATATTTATATTTGTAAAATTTAGCCCTTCATTTTTTGGTCAACAAGTATTTGGTAATATTTGTACTTGTAAAAGAAAATGTGGCTTGAGAAGGTATGATTTTCCTTCACATACTTAGAAATCATGCAAAAGCATAATGCTCCCTTTAACCATCTTCCTTTCATTTTCATGCTAAGGAGATATAAGCTTAAAATTAATTATATATTTTAAATTTGTGTTTGGTAGGTTTGGGAGAAGCATATGGTCACTATAAAGAACTATGGAATCTATGTGAAAGGCTCTTGGTCGGTGCCCCAGGCGGGGGAAAGATGTTTCTATTTTCCTCAAGGGCATTTTGAACAAGTATTTTTTTTTTTCCCAAGTCATAATTGCTTTGAAAGAAATCCAAGATATCTTTTTTCCTATTTCACTTACATATGAATTTTTTTTTGTAATTTTGCAGCTAAATTTTTCAACGAGCAAGAATTCCGCCATAGAGCTTCTCATTTTAATGTTCCTTCTCGATTCTCTGTAGAGTCCTAAATGTTCAGATTTTGGTACTGAGGATGTTTTATTTCTATTGTTATTTTGCCTTGCTTTTAAAATGTCTTATTTTGTATATTTATCATGGAATTATTTATTTTGTAGGTTGAACCAGAAACTAGCGAAATTTACTATTGCTTCACTCGATTCCGAACCTCAAGTGAGAATTTTTAATGCCTTCTACTTTTCCTACTTCAAGACTAATTCAATCTTAATGAGAAAATAAGGGGATCTGAGCAAAATTTTTGTATAAGCATTATAGAATTTCAAGCTACTTATTATTTTCTTTTTCCACTATGTCCTTATAACTAACTAAAAGGTGCATTTTATGGGTTTATTCAGTCAGATCCGACAGTTCCAGATCCAACTCGACATGAAATACAAAGAGAAGAAATTCGCTCACTTTTCAAAATATTAATGGCCTCTCTTATTACTAGTACACATGGAGTTTCAGCTAGGCAAGAAAGTCCTAGTCCTTCTTCATCTGAGAGCTCAAGCCAGAATGTGCACCTAGCAGCACTTGCAACTACCTCTCATTCAGTCATAACTGGCGCTATGTTTATGGTCTATTACAAACAAAGGTTAGGTTTTGTGTACATCTTGATTTGCGCTACAGAAATCATCAACACATGTTACATCTGGTCTTTAACATAAGATCTACTTAACTAATATGCGTATATTAAGGAAATTAGCTATTTCTCAAAAATGTGTATAGGCTTTCCTAAAATATCCTCTTAAATCATATGCGTTAAAACTATAACTATCCCTTGATACAAACTCCCTTAACATGTGCAATCAATATGTCTGGTTTAGAAAAAATTGATAAATATCAGTGACAAAGTGGGTTAGAGTTTTATATTTAAGACTAAATATGATCTCCCACAATCTTATATTAGAGGTTGGAGGTAGTATAATGTAGGGGTGATCATTCGGTTTTCGGTGAAAACCGATATAACCAAAAACCGAATAGAGCTAATTGTAAACATCGAACCGACACCGAACTAATTGAAATATTTTGGTTTGGTCGGTCAATAACCCAATTAGCCGAATTTTTTATTTATTATCTACAAAATGAAAGATACATGAATAAAAAATAACTTTTTATCTTCAAGATTATATTCAGGGAAAAATATATAAAATAAATTAAATATATTTAAAATATTTTTATTTTATCTAATATAATTCAAAATTTACACCTATTTAGTTATAAAAATATGCACTTATAAAGTAGTATCTATTAAATATAAATATATCATATTTATATTTCAGTTTTTTGGTTTAAATTGAATTATTTTTTTAATAACCGAACTGTAACCGAAAACCAAAATAAAAAAATAAAAACCAAATCCTTAACCGGATACCGAATTGACTTGAACAAAAAAAAAAAAAAAAACGAATTGAGTTCGTTTGATTCGGTTTTGGTTCTAGTTCTAATTTGATCATCCATAATATAGTGTAACATTTTGATTATTATCTCATTCAGGACTAGTCAATATGTTATTCGTTTGAACAAATACCTAGAGGCAATGAACCATAACATTCATGTTGGTATGAGGTTCAAGAAGAGATTTGAAAGAGAGGACTCACTTAATGAGATAAGGTATAACATTATATTGTAAGTTGTTATAAAGGTTAAAGAGTCTCATATTTCATTCAACATTTGTGTTTTAATGTTGTAAGTATGATTCTTGTGGTCAGTTTCTATGGCACTATTGTTGGAATAAGAGATTTCTCTTTGCAATGGCCTAATTCCAAGTGGAGATCGTTGCAGGTCTATTATTTTTTCCCCCTTAATTACATGTCTAATTTTGCTTCAGTCACTTGCATCATCTTCATTTTAAACACATACAATACAATGTCTTCTTATATTAGGTTCGGTGGGATGGACCTGCATCAATTCAAAGGCCAGAGAGGATTTCGCCATGGGAAATAGAACCCATTTTAGCTCCTGGTATTAGAAATGTTTCAAATGCAATATCAGTCAAGAGTAATAGGTTCAAGCCTAGATGCATTCCATCTTCTAGTAAGAGAGACTTCAACCCACATTATCTCTAATGATTTTATAAATCTATTTGTTGAGAATAAGCAATAACATGATTATGAATTTGATTTTGTGCAGAACTGGCTTTCAACTCAAATGGTTCTTTCATAACCTGGAAGGGACAGCGCACTAGCAAGCTTCTGTAACTGGTTTTGCTATTGTATCAAGTAGGCTTTTACTAAGTTCCTTTGCTGCCATTTCAATGATTGGTGGCTTCTGGTCTCTCTGGTCAGAAAGGAACGATAGCAGAAGGAGTTCTAAACATGTCAAGTCACAGGAAATATGAAATGAATTACATGTAAATTCAATGATTAGCAAATGTTTGTGTACACAAGAGTGGTATGACTCAGTTATGAATATGATATAACAATATCTTATCTAATACTATTTTCATAAATGGGAGAATATTCTAGTATCCTTAATTACAAGTGTCATCCAAAACTCGAAGCATATAACTTAGAGAAAATCCTCATTCACTTCATTCAGCATTCTATAAGAAGGATTTTGCTCAACAACGCGTGAACCAATTGTCGCTACCTTACAAAATTTACTTTGGGTGCATTTAATTAATATGCATTAACAATTACAACATTTAAATTTAGACGGCTGAAAAGGAACTTGACTCGTCTTATTTAAGGTGAATTTCACTCAAGAACCTTTAAGTGGAAGGTAAACTTACCTTCCAAGAATATCCTAATTCACACATTCAACATCCCGTAAGGAGGATTTTGCTTTGCGGCTTGTAAAACGGTTATCACTAGCTTACAAAATTCATTTCGGCTGCATTTAATTAAGATGCATTAACATTTGCAACATTAAATTAAGATGGTTGAGAAGAAATTAACTCACCTTATTTAAGGTGAATTTCACTCAAGAACCTTTCATTCTAAGCTTCACTTTTCAGGAAAATCCTAATTCACCACGTACAACGTTCTATAAGAAAGATTTTACTATGCGACCCCATGGATTAGTTGCCGCTACCTTACAAAACTCATTTTGGCTACATTTAATTAAGATATATTAATAATTACAACAACAAATTTAGAAGGCCAAGAAGAAACTTGAACCACCTATTTAAGGTGAATTTCACTCAAAAACCTTCTAGTGTCGCTTCACCTTTCGGAAAACCCTAATTCACCACCTTCAACATCCTATTAGAAAGATTTTATTTAGTAACCCCATGAATCAGTTGTTGCTACCTTACAAAATTCATTTCGGGTGCATTTAATTAAGATGCATTAACATTTACAACATTAAATTTAGACGACTGAAAAGAAACTTGACTCGCCCTATTTAAGGTGAATTTCACTTAAGAACCTTTCAGTGTGAACTTCACCTTTTAGAAATAGCCTAATTCACCACATTCAACATCCTATAAGAAGGATTTTACTCAGCGACATGTGAAATGGTTATTGCTACCTAACAAAATTAATTTCGGGTGCATTTAATTAAGATGCATTAACATTTACACCTTTAAATTTAGATGGCTGAGATGAAAACGGATTCGGCCTATTTAAGGTGAATTTCACTCAAGAACCTTGCAGTGGGAGCTTCATTTTTTAGAAAAATCCTAATTCACCACATTATATTCAACATCCTAATTCACCACATTGCTACTTGACAAAATTCATTTCGGGAGTATTTTAAGTAAGATGCATTAACATTTACAACATCAACTTGAGACGACTGAGAAGAAACTTGACTCGCCTTATTTAAGGTGGGTTTCACTTCAGAACCTTTCAATATGATCTTCACCTTTCAAAAAAAGTGATGCTCCCAGCAGATTTCAACTTGAACAGGATTAAGTTTTCTTTCTCTGGCTCTTGTCTTGTGTGCGTGATACTTGTTTATTGCGAGGCAAAAAGTGATGGTTAAGGAACTGGATGATTTTTTACGGACCTTACAAGATGGTATTGGCTTCCCTTATTACTCACTGAAATCAGGGAACCTTGAAATCATGCTTTCAAGTATATCGAACTTCCCATGAACTCTCTCTCTCTCTCTCTCTCTCTGAGGTGTGAGTGCATATATGCATCACGTTTCCCCGGTCTCGATATGGTAAATTACATATTTGCTTGGTATGAATAACAATTTGTGAAGTTTGGAGTTTGGACCACGATATGATCCACTTGTTTGGTGACAAATAGCGACCATTCTATGCTTTTAATAACTTAGGCAGGTCCATATGGCCAAATGTCTTCGCTATCTTATAGTTGTTGTTAGGAAATATATGTTTTAGGAAATATATATTTTAGGAAGTATATTATATTAGGAAGTATATTATATTAGGAAGACAATCAGGATTACAGTAATTAGGGAATCAATCTACATAATGAGTCATTATGTCTCATTAACTCTCTTATTCCTCGCTTGTGTATAAATACCCTATGCTATGTACATGAATAGACAAGCAATTCAGATTATATTTCTCCTTTCTCTCTTTCTAATTCTACATGGTACCAGAGCTTTAGGTTCATTTTTTTTCGGATTATCCCTGTTCAGTTTGGAGACAGAGAGTGAGAGGGAGAGTGTGATTTCGTTTTCTGTTTGGGACGTTTTTAGCAGCCACGCGCCACCCCACCGTGATCGAAGGTCCCGATCGGCGGAACCCAGTCGTCCGAGCACCATTCCGGCAGCGCGTGTACGGTCACGCGCCACCCTGAGGTCCGCCGTCACTTACACGCGCCGGCGCGTGAGGGAGTTTTCCGGCGAGTTTTTCGCCGCCGTTTGCAGTTCTGGGATCGACTCAGTGTCCCCGTCGTTACCCAGGTGGTTTCGTGCTAGTTCATTGTCCTCTCATCTTGTGCTCGGTTGAAGGTGTATTGTGGCTTGTTTTTTGGTCGTTTTTTTTTTTTTCGTTGAGCGCCTGATTTCTTGTCCCGCCTTGGTGATTCTTTCTCGTTTGGCCTTTTGTGTGGCTGGTTTTTGTTTCCTTCTTGGTGGATCTTCTCTTTTTGGCCCCTTGTGAACATAGCTTTGTTGGTGGTTGCTATTCTCGTTTTCCGGCGACTTTTCGACGTTGGGTTTTCTTCTTGTTGCTATTCTGCAAGTACTTCCTTGTGTGCTTGCTGGTTATTTCTTATGGCTGAAACTAAACCAAGTGCGATGACTGAAATGGTCCCTGTTTCAAACAAGATCACTGATCATAAGTTGAATTGGACAAATTATTCGGACTGGATCAAAACCATCCGTATGCATCTATTGAGTATAGAAAAGGAGGGCCATTTAACTGAGGGGCCTCCTCAGGATGATCCTAAGATGACATGGGCTCGGGCGGATGCCAGGCTCTTCTTGCAGATTAAAAATTCCATTGAGGGGATCTTCTTCCTTCGGTTAGTCACCGCAACACCGTTGTTAGAGAACTTATTAATTATCTGGAGTTCTTGTATTCTGGGAAAGGGAACATTACTCGCATTCATGAGGTTTGTAAAGGGTTCTATCGGGCTGAGCAGGAGGGTCGCCCCCTGAAGACTTTCTTCATGGAATTCAACAAGATGTATGAGGAAATGCGGCAATTAATGCCACCAACGACTGACCTCCAGGTGCAAATCGATAATATGGAGAAACAGCGATTATCGGTTTTCTTACGGCTCTCGACCCATCTTATGAGACCGTTCGATCTCGGGTATTATCTAGTTCCGAGCTTCCTTCGCTCCGGGATGTGTATTCTCGTGTGTTGCGTCCGACGGTTTAGCCCACCCTGGCTTCCAATCCTAATGCTAGTGCTCTAGCTGGTCAAGGTCCACTCGGACGCTCGCTACCGAGCTTCCTCACGCACATCGAATCCTGTTTTCTTTGCTCCGGCTCCTAGGAACCCCGGCCCCGGATGCCGGTGTTCTAGGAGCGGGCCCCCGAGAAGGACTGGTCACAATCCTCCCAATTTTGGGACTAGTGGGATTGTCTCGCTATTATTGCAAGGAACCCGGTCATACGAAACGCTATTGTCGTAAGTTGCAACTGTGTTGCACGAAGCAACGCAGTCCGCTCATATGGCTCAATCCTCGATATCTCTCGATCCTACCCTCTCTCCACCAACCGCACTTGCTACGGTGTAACTCGATTCGTGCCTTGCTACTTCTTCTTCGAATTGGATCATCGATTCCGGGCTCTTGACCATATGACAGGTAACCATCATTTGTTCTCCTCTTATGCACCTTATGCCAACCCTTCTTCGATCACCATTGCCAATGGTTCTTACACCGTGTTCTTGGATCGGCAATGTTACACCAACCCCGTCTCGCTTCCTTATCATCTGTTCTTAATGTTCCGATCTTGCTTTTAACTGTTATCTCCTAGTAAGCTTACTCGTCGGTTAAACTGTTTCATCTCACTTTTTCCTGACCATTGCTTAATTCAGGATCTTACGACAAAGCGGATTATTGGTAGGGGGTATGAATCTGGCGGCCATTACTTTCTTGATAATCGGGTGCCGCGTTCCATTGCTTGCTCTGGTGGTCCCTCCTTGTTTGACATTCATTGTCGGTTAGGTCATGTGCCTTTGTCTTCTTTAAAGAGGTTGTATCCTCAATTTCAGCATGTGTCTTCTTTAGAGTGTGAGTCGTGTCAGTTTGCTAAACATCACCGTGTTCATCCGGCACCTCGCGTCAATAAACAAGCTGCGTCCCCTTTTGATTTAGTTCATTCGGATATTTGGGGTCCGTGTTCGTTGAGTCCAAGTCCGGTTTTCGGTACTTTGCTACTTTTGTTGATGATTTCTCTCGAACAACCCGGCTTTATCTAATGAAAAATCGTTCGAGGTGTTTTCTCATTTTTGTCATTTTTGTGCTGAAATCAACACTCAATTTGGTGTTTCGTGAAAACTTTACGGAGTGATAACGCTAAAGAATATTTGTCCGCCCAATTTCAAAACTATATGCTCCAAAATGGCATGATTCATCGGTCCTCGTGTGCAGATACACCAGCTCAAAATGGTGTTGCCGAAAGAAAGAACCGGCACTTATTAGAGGTGGCCCGAGCTCTCATGTTTCAAATGACAGTTCCCAAACCTTTCGGGCGATCTTTGTGTCCGGTGCTTGTTTTCTCATTAATCGTATGCCCTCTCCTCGTTCTTAGTGGAGCCACTCCCTACACCACCTTGTTTCCTTCTCATCCTGTGTTTCCCATTTCCCCCAAGATCTTTGGGTGTGTTTGCTTTGTTCGAGATGTTCGTCCTACTACTACCAAACTTGATCCCAAGTCCCTTAAATGTGTCTTCTTAGGGTATTCTAGGGTTCAAAAAGGTTATAGGTGTTATTCTCCCACTCTTTGGCGTTATCTTGTGTCCACAGATGTTACCTTCCATGAGTCAACCCCGTTCTTTCCTGTATCTGCTCCTTCTCCATCCCCTGACATCACCAATAGTCTTGATGATATATTGATCTATACGGTTCAGGTACCACCAGTGCAAGCGTCAGACCCGGAACCGGCTAAGCCACCTATCTATCATGTTTATCGGAAGCGTCCCAAGGCAAGTAATGGCATTGAACGGGTTCCGGCCCCCCGATCCGCCGGAGTCCGATCCGCGGTAGTTGCCCCTTCTCCAGTCTCTCCACCGGACCCGATTACTGTGGATCGACCCTCCCTCACCAGAAAGCCCCGTGCCTGACTCTCCTACTTCTCTTGACTTGCCCATTGCCCTCCGTAAAGGTCAGCGATCTTGCACCTACCCTATTTCTTCTTTTGCTTCCTACAATCATCTTTCCCCTACATCTTGTTCTTTCATAGCCTCCTTAGAATCTATTTCTGTCCCTACTAATCTCCACCAAGCCTTAGCCCATCCTGGTTGGTGTCTTTGCTATGAAAGAAGAAATGATGGCCCTTGATAAGGCCGGTACGGACTCTCGTTGATTTACCTCGAGAAAAGAAGGCTATCGGATGTAAGTGGGTGTTCACGGTCAAAACAAAAGCTGATGGCACCTTGGAACGGTTGAAAGCTCGGTTGCCAAGGGCTATGCTCGACCTATGGTGTTGATTACTCGAAACCTTCTCTCCCGTGGCAAAATTGTCCTCGTTCGTCTCTTCATCTCTATGGCTGCCAATTATGGTTGGGACCTTCATAAATTTGGATGTTAAGAATGCCTTCTTGAATGGTGATCTTCTTGAGGAAGTTTACATGGAGCAACCACCTGGTTTTGTTGCTCGGGGAGCGTGGGAAGGTATGCCACCTTCAACGGTCTTTATATGGCTCGGCGAGTCCTCGTGCTTGGTTTGACGGGTTTAGCTCTGTGGTTAAGAAATTTGGTCCGAGTCGAGTAAGTGCGACCATTTCGTGTTTTATCGGCACACGATGATCTTTGGAATGATTTTGTTGGTGGTATATGTTGATGATATTGTTGTTACGGGTAGCAATGCTTTGGGAATCTCATCACTTAAGGCCTTCCTCAATTCTCATTTCCAAACAAAGGATTTGGGTCCTTTGAAGTACTTTCTTGGGATAGAAGTTATGAGAAGTAAGAAAGGCACCCTTTTGACACGAGAGGAAGTATGTTCTTGATCTGTTAAAAGAAACTGGGAAACTCGGAAAGACCGAGTAGCGTTCCCATGATTCCTAATCCCTTCTTGGACATGGATGACCGCATACCGTTTGATGAGCTACACGAGGATGTACGAAAGAAAGTTGATCCGAGAAAAGATCAAGCCATTTGCCTATCCCGAGAGATATCGTAGGCTAGTTGGGAAATTGAACTATCTTACGGTAACCCGCATACGATGTGACCTTTCCGTTAGTGTGCTTAGTCGAGTTCATGACCGCACCAACCGTTGCTCGGTGGGAAGCTTTGGAACATGTCTTATATTATTTGAAGGGCTCACCTGGTCGTGGTATTCTCTATACAAATCATGGCCACAACAAGATTGAGTGTTTCGTGATGCGAGATCATGCGGTCACGAGCTACCGAGAAGATCCACCACAGGATATTGTGTGTTCGTTGGTGGAAATTTAGTATCGTGGAAGAGTAAGAAGCAAGATGTGGTTTCAAAGTCGAGTGCAGAAGCTGAGTATAGAGCCATGTCTCAATCTACACAAGAGATTGTGTGGCTTCACCGTTAATGAAGGAGGTTGGTCTTGCCACGTCGTTACTGCGAAGTTGTGGTGTGATAATAAAGCTGCTCTACACATAGCCTCCAACTCCGTGTTTCATGAACGTACGAAACACATTGAGATTGATTGTCACTTTGTACGCGATAAGATCAAGGAGAACTTTGTGTCCACCGGGCATGTGCGATCTAGTGACCAATTGGGTGACCTTCTAACGAAAGCTTTAAGTGGGACTCGGGTTGAATATCTTTGTAACAAGTTGGGCTTGATTAATATCTATGCTCCAACTTGAGGGGGAGTGTTAGGAAATATATGTTTTAGGAAATATATATTTTAGGAAGTATATTATATTAGGAAGTATATTATATTAGGAAGACAATCGGGATTACGGTAATTAGGGAATCAATCTACATAATGAGTCATTATGTCTCATTAACTCTCTTATTCCTCGCTTGTGTATAAATACCCTATGCTATGTACATGAATAGACAAGCAATTCAGATTATATTTCTCCTTTCTCTCTTTCTAATTCTACAGTTGTTAATCCCTAATTTACTATTTGACATCTATGCAGGTGCAAAAATTAGAAAACCAACTGCTAGAAGAGTTGGAACTTCATGCATTCCTTGAAAATGTAATTGAGAGAAATGTCATCAAATTATCTGGTTCAGAAAATCTCCCGCATCATGTATGTCTTTTTTACCCCCAAACGTGGTGTCATATGCATGCTAATTTTGGCATGAAATGACTTCTAATGTAGTTTTCTATACCTGATTTCATGGGATGATACACTGATACATATTGAAGGTCTATTTGTTCTTTTTTGCCTTTTAGTAGCAGTATGCTCCGAAAGTGAAAGGAATTATGTAAATTCTTGGACTTCCTACAAGACCTATAATGGCTACGATTACAAGATATAAGATGTGATTCTAGGAAAATGGCCTTTTGCTCTGAAAATTCACAGGTGAAAACATGCTGCGCTGCACTAGATAACTACATTTTGTAGTGCATGGCTACAAGCAATGGTTCACAGGGATTTAAACTATATTATTAAGATTCAAACTATATTATTAAGGTTGGCCTAGTGCTCAAGGCTCCTATTAGGTGGGGTTCAGGGAGGGTCAGTGTATAAGACTCTTACTAGGTGGATTCGGGGAGGATAAGATGCACTCAACCTTACCTTCATAAGTGGAGAGACTATCTTTGAGATTTGAACTTGTGGCCTTATTATATGGCAACACCTTTTACCAATGCTTCAAGATCCACCCTTTGATTTTAACTGTATTATAAGTACAAGAAATCATATATGCATCTTCTTCAATTGCTCTATGTGGAGGGCAAGGGGTTGGGAAGTTTGGAATTAATTGTTCTCTTAAAGCTAACATATGACACACACAACAGTTTATGACACAAAAAGTTACTGAATATTCACTTTAGCTCATATGAATTATATGCTGCATTCTCTAGCCATTTAAGCATTTGTATTCATATGAAATTACAGACAAGCAAAATTTTTCCTTTTCCATTCATCTCTATTGTAGTATGAATTTGAGTTTTGGTACATTCCATTGCTTTTTCTCTTTAGGTTTCAAGAGCTCCTTTCGAATATTGCCCAACTAGAGAGGACAATTTCAAAACTTGAAAATGAGATAGTGTCTTTACATTTCCAACTCAGTCAAGAAAGAAATGAACGGAGACTTTTGGAGTATCGTTTGAGACATTCGTCTTCTCAATCAACATCTCTTTGTTCGTCAGAAATTTCGAGTACGCTGGTATGGCTTGTTATCTTTGTTGCTGTTGTTTAGTATTATAAATACTCAAAGCATAAAACTTTAGTCCATAAGGGAGTTGGTTTATATGAAATTACAATTCAGCATTTTAAACCATGTCAATACGAAAAACAATTGTAAGATGTATGATTGAATTGGGGTCAAACACTAACTAAGCTATTTAATTTCTTTGATTTAGGTTCAGAAACATGTGGTAGTACTCCTGTAGCTACTCTTATATGTGGTTTCAGGCACCATGTAAGAGATTATAATATAAACAATGAACTTTACTTAACAACATAAGTTTTTGTATATTTTCCTAGGCATCAAGTTTAGCTTTTGAGTTCAAGTGATCCATGAGACATGCATGCACAAACATATGATGGTTTTTAATATAATTTAGACAGCCAATTGTTGGACCATTTAACCTGATGTTATCTTTTTTTTTTTTTTTTTTTTTTTTTTTTTTTTTTTTTTTTTTTTTTTTGACCAGAAGTGGTTGAAATGACCATGAAGAGTAATTTCTACAGTTTAATCCATGTTATGATTTTGATAATTTATATGCTGAGGATATTTTTGAAAAGTGGGTTATATCAATCGCATGATGCAATTGTGTTCTATTAATAACAAACTCTCTTTTATGCATTCTCCATATAATTATAATTTCATATAGCTGTGGCTAACTTAACATATTATCTGTTGATTGTGTTGCATTTAAAATGAAAGTAATCTTAAAAATATGATATGAGACTAATTTGCAGTGCATTTTTACATAATGAACTAGTGATATGGTCATTGTTCTGAGAAAATACCCTGCTAAATTATGTCTTTTGTCCATAAATCTTCGTTGTCTTTGCAGATGTCATCTTCTTCAAGGTCTTCAAAGCAATTTGATTGTGAAAGACGTCTGCTTGCTGAAAGTTGCTCTGACCAACTGCAAAAAGCTGAGTCATTCAAGCATTCTTGCGAAGACGAAGAGCCAATGATGGAGGTACCATCCAGGTTCGATATATGACAAACAAATCTAGTTCTTAAAAGTAGAACATGTTCACCAGGCAAACATAAGATACTAGTGGTATTCTTTTGAGTACTATATATGCAAATATTAAGAAATAATTAGTCGCTGAGTGTGATATTCTGATCTTATCCTCATTTTCTTGTGTTCTTGGAAGACTTGACTATCAGTATTCTTTTGTATTCCTCTGTTGATTAATAAAATATAATTCAGTTAGAAAAGTAATGATTAGAGAATAACAAATAATGGATGGATGGATTGCCCTACTACGAGTTCATTCGTGCATGACATGATTATTGGATCTTCTTTATACTAAGCCTGGGATTGTTGGTATAGCAGTTCTCCTTCTAATACTTCATTTCTTTAATGTTTGATGTGTGATAGGTTCATATTTTATATATAAGAAAGGATTCAGAATCAAATATCCTTAAATTCTTTTTGAGGAAAGCATAATGAAATATGCTCTAGTGGTTTTGTCTTGTTGAGCTATTCTATGTGTATGCAATAATATTCCTGAGACCTATCTCACTAACACATGTTATTTTCTTTATTTATCAGCTTTAATTTTTAAATCTGGTTGTAAAGTGCCAGCACTAGCTGTGCAGATAAAATTTTTATTTCTTTGCTTCCCAATTTTCCCCCGTTTCATTTTCTATGGTTATACCTTCGAGCCTCTAGTTACTGAATTATGTGTCTTATTTTCCTATGATGGAGTTGGAATCTCATTTTATGAATTAGTTTAGATGTACAAGCGAATGAAGTTAAGCTGTAGAAGCAATTGAAGCTTTTATAATATGGCCCAATTTTGCTTCAACTTCTGATGGTTATGTCTCTACATGTTATGTTTTGCATCAGAATGCAGTGTGCTCAGTTTTGTTTTGCTATGAAGAAAATGAGTCTACAAAGATAGATAGCAAATATTGTCAGCCTGCAGATTTCAGGAAGCTTACTCAAGGGATTCCCCCAAAGGAACTCTGGAATCAGCCCAATTTATTATCAGAAGAAATGGTCAGATGTATAAAAAACATATACATCTCTCTTGCAGATTCTGATATATCTATGAAGTCATCTATAGGGGAGAGCCAGCACACAGCTCAGTCACCTCGTGAACATCTTCCTAATTCGTTGAGGTGATCATCATCTGAGCACTCAACAACCTCGTCGAGGGTGCAGAACCCACTGGTTGATGTAAAGGATTGTGATGTATTGGCTTCTGGGAATGCCTGTGATCCCTACCATGTTCGTGGTAAATTGAGTTGGGCGGACATTGGAAGTTCTGGATCAGCAATTAGAGTACGCTGCAGATTGAGATCAATGCCTTGATTTTTGGGATGATAAAAGATTAAAGCTAGTCACGTACTCACTCTGAGATTGACTGAATTTTGTCTGGTCTGTGTTTGTTTCCATTTTTTTTCGTTTTTTGGGTCCTCGGTATCTTGGAAATTTACCATGTTTCCTTATTTGTTATTTCATTGCTCTTATGTATACCCAGTTACTTGATAAATGTTGAAGTGAAATTGATGAAAGATGCTTGAAAAGCCTTGTTCCAAGAATAATTGCAGATGTTGTTGTGTTGTATTTAATTTCATATTTTATGATGTATTTTATATCATTAGGAATAATTTATGTAATTCGGCCTAGTGTTAGCCTACGTAATTTTTTTTTCAAAAATACAGGCTTCCTTAACAGGCTACAGGCCGAAAAAATGGCCTGTAACAGGCCACAGGCCAGGTTCAGGCCACTTTGTTGCAACACATGGCCTGTTAAAGGAGAAGCCTGACTTGGCCTGGCCTGTTAAGGAAAAGCCTGACCTAGCCTTAAAGAGATTATGGATGTAGATTTGTCTCCCTGTAATCAGAGCCGAGTTCTAAACCAAAAATTTCCATGGTATATGAAATTTTGAAATCAACCATTCCCTCCTTTGTCAACTCGGTTGTGGTGATCATAGTTTTCTGCAGACCACCCAACCCTGATTAAATAGCAAAAGTTTCAGGGATGATCCCAAATTCCCAATCAGCCCTGCTGGTCTAAAGAAAAAGATATACGTATCCCTGCATATTTTTTTAAAGCAGATTTGAATTTGCAAGATTTGGACAAACTTGATCTGCTAATAGTTGTGAATTTTTTATTGAATAAATGAAGTTAAATATGACCTTGTCTTCTTGAGTTTTGTGCTTTGGGCATATATTTGACAGAAAAATTCAAACTAAATCCTGCTTGAACCTCATATTTTCTTGCCTGATCCCTGATTTTTAAGAAATTTGAATAAATGAAGTTAAATCTGACCTTGTCTTGTTGAATTTTGAACTTTGGGCATCAGTTTGAAAGAAAAGTTCATGTGATTTGAATTTTGTTGTTGAGAACAGATTGCTCTTTGAACAATTGGCCAAAGCAAATCCCATCCATTTGACCTCCAGTGAGAAACTTGCTTTCTGGATCAATTTGTACAACACATTGATCATGCATGTGGGTGACCTTATATTCTTTATTAATTAATATTATGGCTTGATGCACGTTTTCAGAAATCTTCTATAGCTTTCATGTCTCTTCAATTTAACAGGCTTATTTGGCTTGCGGAGTCCCGAAAAGTGACTTAAAACTCTTTTCTTTATTGCAAAAGGTTTAATTTCTGATCTTATTCAATTCATTCTTTTCATCCTGTTCTTGCTTGAGTTTTTCTTAATTTTGGACTCTTAAAAGGTCAAAAATTAATACAGCATAACATTTTAACCATTGCTCCTGGTTACTCTGATTTATATAGAGGCTACATATACTGTTGGGGGGCATTCTTTCAGTGCAGCTGCAATTGAGTATATGATTCTGAAGATGAAACCACCAGTTCATAGGCCTCACATAGTATATATTTTGATACCCCTGTTGTACAAAAGTCCCAGAATCATTCCATGATTTTCTTTCTGTTAACTTTGTGTGTTATCAGGCATTGCTTCTTGCTGTTCAAAAGTTCAAGGTGTCAGAGGAGCAAAGGAAGTTTGCAATGATAACCACGAGCCTCTAGTTGCTTTTGCTCTCAGCTGCGGAATGTATTCTTCACCCGCGGTAATCTCAGCTGCAAAAATAAGTTTAAAAAATGTTTTATTGAATTGCTATAAGATCGATATGAAGGGAGAATGTGAGCATAAAGTTGGAGTAGCAAAGATAAGGATGTTGAAATGGATGTGTGATTATATAAGAAAAAGTAAGATTCAAAATGATTTTACCAGAACAAGTGTAGACATAGCACACTTTGAAGAGAAAATGCCAATATGGTAGAAAATCCTTTCAGGTGGTTTAAACATGTTTAAGGAAAGCTATTAGAGGTGTCAGTGAGAGGGGTGTATCAAAGAGTAAGGAGACTTTTGTAGAGGGCAAATGAAAACCATAGAAAATACTCAATGAAATCATTAAACGGGACTTTTTAGATTACAATCTATCTAAAGAATTGGTTATTGATAGAGCATAATAATATTGTGGTCTATGTAGTTTACCTCAATTAAGTGGATATCGTCCGTTGTTATTGTTTCAAACAATATCAATGATTTAACTTTAACTTTTTGATTTCGGCATACAAAACTAATTTGAAATATACTTTTTGAGATTCATGAATGTCAAGCAATCAGATTCATGAATGTTTTAGATCTCAAATAATGTGATGATCAATTAGATGAAATTTATTTTAGGTGCATTTAATTAGATGCATTAAAATATATTTACGGCATTAAATTTAGGCTGTTCAGAAGAAACTTGATTCACCCTATTTAAGGTGAATCTCACTCGAGAACCTTTCATCAGTGTGAGCTTTACCTTTCTGGAAACCCATAAATTCACCGCATTCAGCATCTTGCAAGGAAGATTTCACTCAAAAACTAGTCAGCGCGAGCGCCGATCACCTTTCATAGAAAAACACTGATTCACCGTATCCAACCTTGGAAACTAGGGTTTGGATTTACTATTTTGGAGGTAGTCCTTGTTCTTGCATAGTATTGTATTGTTCTCTTTAAAATGATTTTTATTGATCCTCTTATTGAAAAAAGTTCACGCAAATCGTCTTAATGATGTTCTATCTAAATAGACATTTTATACAATCTTCACGGGTCAGAAGACCCCTAATTTATCGCAATCAAGACACTATCTGAGAATCAAATCGAGATCATTCATGTCGTTCACTCAAGGTATTGCATAGTATTTTACATTTATTGATATTTCCCTTTATTGGAAAATTGGAAAATATATACAATTGTCTTGAATTATCATGATGACAACATTGTGCCCTTTTGGTTTAGTATATAAGATCTCATCTCAATTGTATGTTTTGTCATGATGGTCATATTCTTTCAACTGTTTCATTTTTTAGTTGAATATTGTTTTGCTTTACAATAACAAACTTTAGTGAGAGGCTGATTAAAAAAAAACTTCAGTGAGAGTTTTATAATTGGTTTCAACTTGTGGCTTGTAAGCAAGCCAAAGACAATTCAGTGTAAGCTAGCTAGTAGGTAGAAGGAGTACTTACTTTTTGGTCTTTAGCTTTTGTTTTGAACCATTGGATTTTGGGGTTTTCTTTTTCATGTTTGAAGTGATGGTTTGTATAGTATGGCAAATCATGAGAGCAATCTCAGCTTCCAGCAAGTTATCATGGAAAAGTAGGTCAATGATATTTCTATTTGTAAAATCTAGCCATTGATTTTTTGGTCAACAAGTGGTAATATTTGTATTTGTAAAAGAAAATGTGGCATGAAAAGGTTTGATTTTCCTTCACATACTTAGAAATTATGCAAAAACATAATGCTCCCTTTAACCATCTTCCTTTCATTTTCATGCTAAGGAGATATAAGCTTAAAATTAATTATATATTCTTAACTTGTGTTGGGTAGGTTTGGGAGAAGCATATGGTCACTATAAAGAACTACGGAATCTATGTGAAAGACTCGTTGGTCAAGTGCCCCGGACGGGGGAAAGATGTTTCTATTTTGCTCAAGGCAATTTGAACAAGTATTTTTTTGCCAAGTCATAATTGCTTTAAAATATCTCCAAGATATCTTTCTTTCCTATTTCACTTACGTATGATCTTTTTTTTCTTTCCAATTTTGCAGCTGAATTTTTCGGAGAAAGAATTCCACCATGGAGCTTCTCATTTTAATTTTCCTTCTCAAATTCTCGTAGAGTCCTAAACGTTCGATTTTGGTACGAGATGATGTTTTATTTCTATTATTATTTTACCTTGCTTCTAAAATGTCTTATTGATTTTGTATATTTATCATGGAATTATTTATTTTGTAGGTTGAACGAGAAACTAGTGAAATTTATTATTGCTTCACTCTGATTCCGGATCCTCAAGTGAAAATTTTTCATGCCTTCTACTTTTCCTACTTCAAGACTAATTCAATCTTAATGAGAAAATGAGGGGGATCTACGCAAAATTCTTTGTATAGGCATTATAGAATTTCAAGCTACTTATTAATTATTTTCTTTTCTAAATATGTCCTTATAACTAACTAAAAGGTGCATTTTATGGGTTGATTCAGTCATATCCGACAGTTCCAAATCCAACCCATCTTGAAATACAAAGAGAAGAAATTTGCTCAGTTTTCAAAATATTATTGGCCTCTCTTATTACTTGGTACACATGGAGTTTCAGCTAGGCAAGAAATTCCTATTCCTTCTTCATCTGAAAGTTCAAGCCGAATGTGCACCTAGCGCATTTTGCAACTCGCCTCTCATTCGGTTATAACTGGGGCTATGTTTATGGTCTATTACAAACAAAGGTTAGGTGTTGTGTACATATTGATTTGCGTTATACAAATCATCAACACATGTTACATCTGGTCCTTAATATAAGATCTATTTAACTAATTTGGGTAGATTAAGGAAATTAGCTAATTGTCAAAAATGTGTATTAGCTTTCTTAAAATATCCTCTTAAATCATATGCATTAAAACTATAAGTATCCCTTGATACAAACTCCCTTAACATGTGTAATCGATATGTCTGGTTTAGAAAAAATGATAAAATATCAGTGACATTGTGGGTTAAAGTCTTATATTTAAGATTAAATACGATCCCCGACTATCACTTATATTAGAGACTGCAGGTAGTATAATGTAGGGGTGAGAATTTGGTTTCTCGGTGAAAACCGAAAAAACAAAAAAACCAAATAGAACTAATTTTAAACACCGAACCAAACTAAACTAATTGAAATATTTTGGTTCTATGCTCGGTCAATAACCAATTAGCCGAATTTTTTATTTATTATCTACAAAATAAAAGATACATGAATAAAAAATTACTTTCTATCCTCAAGATTATATTCGGGGGAAAAATATGTGAAATAAATTAAATATATTTAAAATATCTATCGATTTTATCTAATATAATTCAAAATTTACACCTATTTAGTTATAAAAATATGCACTTATAAAGTAGTAGTATCTATAAAATATAAATATATCATATTTATATTTCAGTTTTTTGGTTTAAACTGAAACCGAAAACTAAAATTTTTTTAAAAAATAAAAACCAAATCCTTAACTGGATACCGAATTAACCGGAAAAAAAAACTGAATTAAGTTCGTTTTGTTTGGTTTTCGGTTTTGGTTCTAATTTGATCATCCATAATATAATGTAACATTTTGATTGTTATATGTTATTCGTTATGTTATTTTTTTTTTTTATTGCCCAAAACAATCAATTTTATTAATAACAAAATCAGGAACTACAATCACCAATAGCCAAAGCTAAGTAAACACTCCAAAAAACTTATAGTTACAACCTATCACACATCTTCCAACCTACACTATATCAAATCAAACTAATTCTATATGAGTATCAACTGAAAAACCTGTATCAGAAGCAAAATGCCAACCATCCTACATAAAAGAAGTCCACAATACAAGAAATCCTACCAATGCAAGCAGCTAAAAACAGAATAAACCACGAGCCAGAGAACAAGTCAATTAATCAGCCAATGCCCTCTCTGTCCTGCGTTTCAGTGTTACGATTCATATAAACACCATCTGATGTATCACCGTTATTCATGGCCAACCTAGAATCATAGAGGAGAAAGTTGCTTAAAGAAGATGGTGTAAAGCTCAACCACACAGGCTGATGCATCTTCTCTACTGCACTCGCTGCTAAATGGTCCGCAGCTTTGTTACCCTGTCTAGCTACTAAAGACAATGAAACATCCTCTAATGAACCAAGCAAGCCAAAAATTTCAGACAATACCTCTCTGCATCTCCATTCACAGCCACAGAGAGACTTATTCTAGACTAATCTGTACAGTACTTCACAATCTGTTTCAAACACAATCGGGCAATTAGGAAATTTACCTCTATGGAGCAATGCCACCTTCAATGCTTCACATTCGACATAAAAACCGAATTGAGTTTGTTTTGTTTGGTTTTCGGTTTTGGTTCTAATTTGATCATCCATAATATACTTGTAACATTTTGATTATTATCTCATTCGGGATTAGTCAAGTATGTTATTCGTTTGAACAAATACCTTAGAGGCAATGAACTAAAACATTCAAGTTGGTATGAGGTTCAAGAAGAGATTTCAAAGAGAGGACTCACTTGATGAGATAAGGTATATCATTATCTTGTAAGTTGTTATAATTGTTAAAGAGTCCCATATTTCATTCAACATTTGTGTTTTAATGTTGTGTGTGTGTGTGTATATATATATATGATTCTTTTGGTAAGTTTCTATGGCACTATTGTTGGAATAAGAGATTTCTCTGCAATGGCCTAATTCCAAGTGGAGATCGTTGCAGGTTCAATATTTTTTCCCTTAATTACATATCTAATATTGCTTCAGTCACTTGCATCATCTTTATTTTAAACACATACAATACAATGTCTTCTTATGTTAGGTTCAGTGGGATGAAACTGCATCAATCCAAAGGCCAGAGAGGACTTCGCCATGGGAAATAGAACCCATTTTAGCTCCAGGTGTTCTAAATGTTTCAAATCCAATATCAGTCAAGAAAAATAGGTTCAAGCCTAGATGCATTCCATCTTCTAGTAAGAGAGACTTCAACCCATATTATCTCTAATGATTTTATAAATCTATTTGGCTTACAGAGTCCCCAGAAGTGACTTAAAACTCTTTTCTTTATTGCAAAAGGTTTGATTTCTGATCTTATTCAATTAGTTCTTTTCCTCCTATTCTTGCTTGAGTTTTTCTTAATTTTGGACTCTCAAAAAGTCAAAAATTAATATAGCATAACATTTTAACCATTTCTCCTGGTTACTCTGATTCATATACAGGCTGCATATACTGTTGGGGGGCATTCTTTCAGTGCAGCTGCAATTGAGTATATTATTCTGAAGATAAAACCACCAGTTCATAGGCCTCAGATAGTATGTATTTTGATATCCCTGTTGTACAAAAGTTCCTGAATCATTCCATGACTCAGTTTCTGTTAACTTTGTGCGTTATCAGGCATTGCTTGTTGCTGTTCAGAAGTTCAAGGTGTCAGAGGAGCAAAGGAAGTTTGCAATTGATAACTACGAGCCTCTAGTTGCTTTTGCTCTCAGCTGCGGAATGTATTCTTCACCCGCGGTAATCTTACTTCTTATTTAGATTGAGATAGACCGTCGGAATTAGCTGAATGACGAGATTTTATTCAATTTGACATTCACCCATGATATGAGAGCCTTGTGTTACGTGGATATAACATATTTAACTTGATATTTGCTCCAATTGTTGCATGATCAATTGAAAAGAGAAATAGAGAGAATAGTGAGACTTAGTTGATATGTAGGTCTTACCACTCTCTCAATCTCTCTCTGCAATGGATTATCCAATTCCATTTTGAAAGATGTATAACTATATATATATGTAAATGTAGGTGAGGATTTATACAGCTAAAAATGTGAGGGAAGAGCTTGAAGATGCACAACGTGATTACATCCGTGCAGCCGTGGGAGTGAGCAACAAGGGGAGATTGTTGGTGCCCAAAATGCTTCACTGTTTTGCCAAAAGTTTTGTGGATGATGCAATTTTGGCTGTGTGGATATCAGTGGCGGATCTTTGAAGGGGCCACGGGCCCCCCAAGAAAAAAAATTTTGTTTAAAAAAATTAGTTATGCAAATTAAATGGGGTAATGTGGAATCTTTTAAGTTAAGCAACAGAATATGGGAATTGTTCAACCAATTAATTAAATTTAATGGACGATGAACAATTAAATGTGATTGATTGATTGATTAATTATTCCAATTATGTCAAAGATAACTCATTTGGTAACGCGCCTATTATTCTCCCAATCTCCCTTCCCTGGACAACTCATTTGTGATTTTTCGGCTCTTACTTGCTATAGGTAAATTCTCCCATCTTATTTCTTTACTCTGATTCAACTCCATATTTACTTTGTTTGGTCTTGATTCCATGATTTTTTTATTTATTTATATTTAGTATGATAATAGTTAATTATATTGTTTAAATTGTTTATAGGTTATTTGGAAAGTGATAAAATCTAAGAATAGCTCAGTGATGAAAAATAAAACAATTGATTCATTTTTCAAGAGGAAAGCTAGTGATCACATAGAGGAAGATAACATAGCTTCTACATCTTTACCAGTTGAAAAGACTTGCCATGATGCTCTAAGGTTTGAATGTGAGGAACAACCTTCTAAAATTTCTAAGGTTACTTCCAATGAATTTGATATTAGTTCCTTAGAGCATGATCTGGGTAAACATCTATATACTAGAGAAATGTATGTTATCTTATACATTAGAATTGTTAAAATACTTTTATTATAACTCTGAATATTTTAAACATGTTATAAAATCATAAAATTTTTTAATTAGTTAATGATTATATATTTGGCCCCCCAAATATTCATCTCAAGATCCGCCACTGGTGGATATCCCATTATCTTCCTCCTTCTCAAGCTGGCTTTGTAGAGCAATGCATGTCCCAAAGGCGCCAGAGCTTCCTCGGTTCTCGCAACTGTGCTGTACTTTCCTTTCATTCCCGTTTCCGCAATTTATTCCTCTCTGATACAATCCCTTCACCCACCAGTCCTCCTTGAAAACTGAATTGTAAACTACATCACATTAGATCAGCCAAGGACGTTTCATTTCAGAGATGACAAGGTTTTCAACCCCAATCAATGGAGAATCCTAATCTTTTCAGGTTAGAATTTGGGTTAAGTGCAGATAAAAGAGAGAAGGGTGGGGCTTATTTCTTGAGCAAGATCCAAGAGGATCTCTTTTGTTCTTTGGCTAATAAGATCCTGCTGGATCTTATCTCAAATATTAGAATGCAGCACCTTGTGCTTTTTTTTTGCCTTCCTTTGCCCTCTCTGTCATCACTTCCTGTGTATCATTGAATAATTCATGCCTTAGGTCCCATTCGCTGTACCATTAACTTAATTCTGAGTCCTTTTTTCCCCCCATTAAATTATTTATTTCTTGAGCCTTAGCCATATGCAACTGATTTTCATTTTTTCAGTTTGCTTGAATAACAATTATCCAATACAAAACATTATTTATAATGCACGGGTTCCACTATAATTCAATTTAAGACATGGTAAATTTATTTTTAAATTATTTATGATAAATTTATTATTGACTTATTTTGCATAAAAAAGATTAGTTATTAATTATTTTATTGTCATTTTACCCTTTCTACAATTTTCTGAGTAATGAGAGGTTTCATATAGCAGAGATAAGTATTTTTAAAGAGGGCGCATTTAATGAGGGTAAATTGGAAAAAAAAAAAAATCAAACTATATCAAGTTGGAAAACGCTATTGAGTTATTTGTGAAAAGAAAGTATTTAATAAGTTTTAAGAAAGTTATATTGAATTGCTATAAGATCATCAACAAAGGGAGAATGAGGGTATAAAATTGGGGTAGCAAAGATAAGGATATTGAAATAGATGTGTGATCATATAACAAAAAATAAGATTCAAAATGATTATATCGCAACAAGTGTAGTCATAGAACACATTGAAGGGAAAATGCCAATATGGTAGAAAATTATTTGACGTTGTTTGTGCATGTTTAAGGAAAGCTTTTAGAGGTGCTAGTGAGATAGGTGAATCAAATAATAAGGAAACTTTTGAAAAGGGGCAAATGAAAATTATAGAGAACACTCAATAATTTCTTTTGACACAAGACTTTTTAGATTATAATTTATCTAAAGAGTTGTTGTTGATAGAGCATAATAATGTTCTATGGTCTATGTAGCCAAGTCCACTTAAGTGGATATGGTGTTGTTATTGTTTCAAACAATATCAATTATTTAACTATATTTCTTTGATTTTGGCATAAAAATCAAACTTTGAAATATACTTTTTGAGATTCATGAATATCGAGCAATCATATTCGTGAATGTTTTAGATTTCAAATAATGTGATGATCAATCAAATGAAATTTATTTTAGGTGCATTTAATTAGATGCATTAACATACATTTACAGCAATAAATTTAGGTGGTTCAGAAGAAACTTGACTCGCCCCTATTTAAGGTGAATCTCACTCAAGAACCTTTAATCGGTGTGAGCTTTGCCTCAAGATCTTGGAAGGCAGATTTCACTAAAAAACCCTTAATTCACCCTTAATTCACCACATTTAGCATCTTGGAAGGAAGATTTCACTAAAAAACTAGTCGGTGCGTACCTTTCGAAACCCTTAATTCACCACATTCACCATATTCAAGGAAGATTTCACTCAAAAACTAGTCGGTGTGCGCGGCGATTCCCTTTCATAGAAAAACACTAATTCACCATATTCAAGGAAGATTTCACTCAAAAACTAGTCGGTGTGCGCGGCGATTCCCTTTCATAGAAAAACACTAATTCACCATATTCAACCTTGGAAACTAGGGTTTGGATTTACTATTTTGGAGGTAATCCTTGCTCTTGCATAGTATTGTATAGTTCTCTTTAAAATGATTTCTATTGATCCTCTTATTGAAAAAACCTCATGCAAATGGTTTTGATGGTTTCTATCTAAACAGGCATTTTGTATAATCTGCACGGGTCAAAAAATCCATAATTTATCGTAATCGAGACACTATCTGAGAATCAAATTGAGATCGTCCATGTCGATCACACAAGGTATTGCATAGTGTTTTACATTTATTGACGTTTCCCTTTATTGGAAAATATTTACAATTGTGTGAATTATCATGATGACAACATGGTGCCTTTTTGGTTAAGCATATGAGATCTCATCTCAATTCTAAGTTCTGTCATGAAGTACATATTCTTTCAACGGTTTCATTTTGTAGTTGTATATTGTTTTGATTTACAATAACAAACTTTAGTGAAAGGCTGATAAAAAGAAACTTCAGTGAGAGTTTCATAATTGGTTTCAACTTGTGGCTAGTGAGCAAGCCAAGGATAATTCGGTATAAGATAGTTAGTAGGTAGAAGGAGTAGCTACTTTTTGGTCTTTAGATTTTGTTTTGAACCATTGGATTTTGGGGTTTTATTTTTCATGTTTTAAGTGGTTTGCATGGTATGGCAAATCATGAGAGAAATCTCAGGTTCTAGCAAGTTGTCATGGAAAAGCAGGTCAATGATATTTATATTTGTAAAATTTAGCCCTTCATTTTTTGGTCAACAAGTATTTGGTAATATTTGTACTTGTAAAAGAAAATGTGGCTTGAGAAGGTATGATTTTCCTTCACATACTTAGAAATCATGCAAAAGCATAATGCTCCCTTTAACCATCTTCCTTTCATTTTCATGCTAAGGAGATATAAGCTTAAAATTAATTATATATTTTAAATTTGTGTTTGGTAGGTTTGGGAGAAGCATATGGTCACTATAAAGAACTATGGAATCTATGTGAAAGGCTCTTGGTCAGTGCCCCTAGACAGGGGGAAAGATGTTTCTATTTTCCTCAAGGGCATTTTGAACAAGTATTTTTTTTTTCCCAAGTCATAATTGCTTTGAAAGAAATCCAAGATATCTTTTTTCCCTATTTCACTTACATATGATTTTTTTTTTTATTTGTAATTTTGCAGCTAAATTTTTCAACGAGCAAGAATTCCGCCATAGAGCTTCTCATTTTAAATGTTCCTTCTCGATTCTCTCGTAGAGTCCTAAATGTTCAGATTTTGGTGCGAGGATGTTTTATTTCTATTGTTATTTTGCCTTGCTTTTAAAATGTCTTATTTTGTATATTTATCATGGAATTATTTATTTTGTAGATTGAACCAGAAACTAGCAAAATTTACTATTGCTTCACTTTGATTCCGGAACCTCAAGTGAGAATTTTTAATGCCTTCTACTTTTCCTACTTCAAGACTAATTCAATCTTAATGAGAAAATAAGGGGATCTAAGCAAAATTTTTGTATAAGCATTATAGAATTTCAAGCTACTTATTATTTTCTTTTTCCACATATGTCATAACTAACTAAAAGGTGCATTTTATGGGTTTATTCAGTTAGATCCGACAGTTCCAGATCCAACCCGACATGAAATACCAAGAGAAGAAATTCGCTCACTTTTCAAAATATTAATGGCCTCTCTTATTACTAGTACACATGGAGTTTCAGCTAGGCAAGAAAGTCCTAGTCCTTCTTCATCTGAGAGTTCAAGCCAGAATGTGCACCTAGCAGCACTTGCAACTGCCTCTCATTCAGTCATAATTGGCGCTATGTTTATGGTCTATTACAAACAAAGGTTAGGTTTTGTGTACATCTTGATTTGCGCTACAGAAATCATCAACACATGTTACATCTCGGTCTTTAACATAAGATCTACTTAACTAATATGCGTATATTAAGGAAATTAGCTATTTCTCAAAAATGTATATAGGCTTTCCTAAAATACCCTCTTAAATCATATGCATTAAAACTATAACTATCCCTTGAGACAAACTCCCTTAACATGTGTAATCAATATGTCTGGTTTAGAAAAAATTGATAAATATCAGTGACAAAGTGGGTTAGAGTTTTACATTAAGACTAAATATGATCTCCCACGATCTTATATTAGAGGTTGGAGGTAGTATAATATTGTAGTGGTGATCATTCGGTTTCTTGGTTGAAAACTAATATAACCAAAAACCGAATAGAGCTAATTGTAAACATCGAACCGACAACTTTGAACTAATTGAAATATTTTGGTTTGGTCTAGTCAATAACCCAATTAGCCGAATTTTTTATTTATTATCTACAAAATAAAAGATACATGAATAAAAATAACTTTTTATCTTCAAGATTATATTCAGGGAAAAATATATAAAATAAATTAAATATATTTAAAATATTTTTAGATTTTATCTAATATAATTCAAAATTTACACCTATTTAGTTATAAAAATATGCACTTATAAAGTAGTATCTATTAAATATAAATATATCATATTTATATTTCAGTTTTTTGGTTTAAATTGAATTATTTTTTTAATAACTGAACTCGTAACCGAAAACCAAAATAAAAAAATAAAAACCAAATCCTTAACCGGATACCGAATTGACCGAACAAAAAAAAAAAAAACGAATTGAGTTCGTTTGATTCGGTTTTGGTTCTAGTTCTAATTTGATCATCCATAATATGCTGTAACATTTTGATTATTATCTCATTCAGGACTAGTCAGTATGTTATTCGTTTGAACAAATACCTAGAGGCAATGAACCAAAACATTCATGTTGGTATGAGGTTCAAGAAGAGATTTGAAAGAGAGGACTCACTTGATGAGATAAGGTATAACATTATATTGTAAGTTGTTATAAAGGTTAAAGAGTCTCATATTTCATTCAACATTTGTGTTTTAATGTTGTAAGTATGATTCCTGTGGTCAGTTTCTATGGCACTATTGTTGGAATAAGAGATTTCTCTTTGCAATGGCCTAATTCCAAGTGGAGATCGTTGCAGGTCTATTATTTTTCCCCCTTAATTACATGTCTAATTTTGCTTCAGTCACTTGCATCATCTTCATTTTAAACACATACAATACAATGTCTTCTTATATTAGGTTCGGTGGGATGGACCTGCATCAATTCAAAGGCCAGAGAGGCTTTCGCCATGGGAAATAGAACCCATTTTAGCTCCTGGTATTAGAAATGTTTCAAATGCAATATCAGTCAAGAGTAATAGGTTCAAGCCTAGATGCATTCCATCTTCTAGTAAGAGAGACTTCAACCCACATTATCTCTAATGATTTTATAAATCTATTTGTTGAGAATAAGCAATAACATGATTATGAATTTGATTTTGTGCAGAACTGGCTTTCAACTCAAATGGTTCTTTCATAACCTGGAAGGGACAGCGCACTAGCAAGCTTCTGTAACTGGTTTTGCTATTGTATCAAGTAGGCTTTTACTAAGTTCCTTTGCTGCCATTTCAATGATTGGTGGCTTCTGGTCTCTCTGGTCAGAAAGGAACGAGAAAAGAGTTGAAAGGAACGATAGCAGAAGGAGTTCTAAACATGTCAAGTCACAGGAAATATGAAATGAATTACATGTAAATTCAATGATTAGCAAATGTTTGTGTACACAAGAGTGATATGACTCAGTTATGAATATGATATAACAATATCTTATCCAATACTATTTTCATAAATGGGAGAATAATATTCTAGTATCCTTAATTACAAGTGTCATCCAAAACTCGAAGCATATAACTTAGAGAAAATCCTCATTCACTACATTCAGCATTCTATAAGAAGGATTTTGCTCAACAACGCGTGAACCAATTGTCGCTACCTTACAAAATTTACTTTGGGTGCTTTTAATTAATATGCATTAACAATTACAACATTTAAATTTAGACGGCTGAAAAGGAACTTGGCTCGTCTTATTTAAGGTGAATTTAACTCAAGAACCTTTAAGTAGAAGGTAAACTTACCTTCCAGGAATATCCTAATTCACACATTCAACATCCTGTAAGGAGGATTTTGCTCTGCGGCTTGTAAAACGGTTATCACTAGCTTACAAAATTCATTTCGGGTGCATTTAATTAAGATGCATTAACATTTGCAACATTAAATTAAGATGGTTGAGAAGAAATTAACTCGCCTTATTTAAGGTGAATTTCACTCAAGAACCTTTCATTCTAAGCTTCACTTTTCGGAAAATCCTAATTCACCACGTACAACGTTCTATAAGAAAGATTTTACTATGTGACCCCATGGATTAGTTGCCGCTACCTTACAAAACTCATTTTGGCTACATTTAATTAAGATATATTAATAATTACAACAACAAATTTAGAAGGCCAAGAAGAAACTTGAACCACCTATTTAAGGTGAATTTCACTCAAAAACCTTCTAGTGTCAGCTTCACCTTTCAGGAAAACCCTAATTCACCACCTTCAACATCCTATTAGAAAGATTTTATTTAGTAACCCCATGAATCAGTTGTTGGTACCTTACAAAATTCATTTCGGCTGCATTTAATTAAGATGCATTAACATTTACAACATTAAATTTAGACGACTGAGAAGAAACTTGACTTGCCCTATTTAAGGTGAATTTCACTCAAGAACCTTTCAGTGTGAACTTCACCTTTTAGAAATAGCCTAATTCACCACATTCAACATCCTATAAGAAGGATTTTACTCAGCGACATGTGAAATGGTTATTGCTACCTAACAAAATTCATTTCGGGTGCATTTAATTAAGATGCATTAACATTTACACCTTTAAATTTAGATGGCTGAGATGAAAACGGATTCGGCCTATTTAAGGTGAATTTCACTCAAGAACCTTGCAGTGGGAGCTTCACTTTCTAGAAAAATCCTAATTCACCACATTATATTCAACATCCTGTAACAAGGATTTTACTCAGTGGCACGTAAAGGGTGATTGCTACTTGACAAAATTCATTTCGG
Organism: Acacia acuminata; assembly: GCA_019022655.1. Lineage (NCBI taxonomy): Eukaryota > Viridiplantae > Streptophyta > Magnoliopsida > Fabales > Fabaceae > Acacia > Acacia acuminata. The sequence goes on from JAFJYI010000036.1 coordinate 1,409,132, forward strand.
GAGCATTTTAAGTAAGATGCATTAACATTTACAACATCAACTTGAGACAACTGAGAAGAAACTTGACTCACCCTATTTAAGGTGGGTTTCACTTCAGAACCTTTCAATATGATCTTCACCTTTCAAAAACAGTGATGCTCCCAGCAGATTTCAACTTGAACAGGATTAAGTTTTCTTTCTGCTGGCTCTTGTCTTGTGTGCGTGATACTTGTTTATTGCAGGCAAAAAGTGATGGTTAAGGAACTGGATGATTTTTTACGGACCTTACAAGATGGTATTGGCTTCCCTTATTACTGACTGAAATCAGGGAACCTTGAAATCATGCTTTCAAGTATATCGAACTTCCCATGAACTCTCTCTCTCTAAGGTGTGAGTGCATATATGCATCACGTTTCCCTGGTCTGATATGGTAAATGACATATTTGCTTGGTATGAATAACAATTTGTGAAGTTTGGAGTTTGGACCACCATATGATCCACTTGTTTGGTGACAGCTAGCAGCCATTCTATGCTTTTAATAACTTAGGCAGGTCTATATGGCCAAATGTCTTCCCTATCTTATAGTTGTTAATCCCTAATTTACTATTTGACATCTATGCAGGTGCAAAAATTAGAAAACCAACTGCTAGAAGAGTTGGAACTTCATGCATTCCTTGAAAATGTAATTGAGAGAAATGTCATCAAATTATCTGGTTCAGAAAATCTCCCGCATCATGTATGTCTTTTTTACCCCCAAACGTGGTGTCATATGCATGCTAATTTTGGCATGAAATGACTTCTAATGTAGTTTTCTATACCTGATTTCATGGGATGATACACTGATACATATTGAAGGTCTATTTGTTCTTTTTTGCCTTTTAGTAGCAGCATGCTCCGAAAGTGAAAGGAATTATGTAAATTCTTGGACTTCCTACAAGACCTATAATGGCTACGATTACAAGATATAAGATGTGATTCTAGGAAAATGGCCTTTTGCTCTGAAAATTCACAGGTGAAAACATGCTGCGCTGCACTAGATAACTACATTTTGTAGTGCATGGCTACAAGCAATGGTTCTCAGGGATTTAAACTATATTATTAAGATTCAAACTATATTATTAAGGTTGGCCTAGTGCTCAAGGCTCCTATTAGGTGGGGTTCCAGGAGGGTCAGTGTATAAGGCTCTTACTAGGTGGGTTCGGGGAGGATAAGATGCACTCAACCTTACCTTCATAAGTGGAGAGACTATCTTTGAGATTTGAACTTGTGGCCTTATTATATGGCAACAACTTTTACCAATGCTTCAAGACCCACCCTTCGATTTAAACTGTATTATAAGTACAAGAAATCATATATGCATCTTCTTCAATTGCTCTATGTGGATGGCGAGGGGTTGGGAAGTTTGGGAATAATTGTTCTCTTAAAGCTAACATATGACACACACAACAGTTTATGACACAAAAAGTTACTGAATATTCACTTTAGCTCATATGAATTATATGCTGCATTCTCTAGCCATTTAAGCTTTTGTATTCATATGAAATTACAGAAAAGCAAAATTTTTCCTTTTCCATTAATCTCTATTGTGGTATGAATTTGAGTTTTGGTACATTCCATTGCTTTTTTTCTTTAGGTTCAAGAGCTCCTTTCGAATATTGCCCAACTAGAAAGGACAATTTCAAAAATTGAAAATGAGATAGTGTCTTTACATTTCCAACTCAGTCAGTCAGTCAAGAAAGAAATGAACGGAGACTTGTGGAGTATCGTTTGAGACATTCGTCGTCTCAATCAACATCTCTTTGTTCGTCAGAAATTTCGAGTACGCTGGTATGGCTTGTTATCTTTGTTGCTGTTGTTCAGTATTATAAATACTCAAAGCATATAACTGTAGTCCACAAGGGAGATGGTTCCAATTCAGCATTTTAAACCATGTCAATACGAAAAACAATTTTGAGATGTATGATTGAATTCGGGTCAAACACTAACTAGGCTATTTAATTTCTTTGATTTAGGTTAAGAAACATGTGGTAGTACTCCTGTAGCTACTCTTATATGTGGTATCAGGCACCATGTAAGAGATTATAATATAAACAATGAACTTTACTTAACAATATAAGCTTTTGTATATTTTTTCTTAGGCAACGAGTTTACCTTTTGAGTTCAAGTGATCCTTGACACACGCATGCACAAACATATGATGGTTTTTAATATAATGTAGACAGCCAATTGTTGGACCATTTAACCTGATGTTATCTTGTTTTTGTTTTTTTTTGGCCTGAAATGGTTGAAATGACCATTGTAACATCCCCAATTTTCATGTAAATTAATTAATGGAATACAAGAATTTTTCATCTAGTATTCATTGGTATTTATTTATTTTATTTATTTTTTTCAGACAGGATATATTAATAAGGAGAGAAGAAGTGAGCATTTGGACCTAGACAAAGTTAAACACAAAATATTTCCTTATATTTCCCCAAGGGCACGCTGGATGTGGAAGAAAGAATAAGAAATTTTGATATAGCTTTAGGTGTACTTGAGCTATGAGAGTGGTGAGGAATGTGACAATATAATTAATAAAGGAAAGAGATTGTGCTCGTCATTCAAAGATCACACGCACAATTTCTTCATTTGCTTCACAAGGTATCTGACGTGAAGAAAAGCCAAAGGGAATGAATGATTAAAGAAAGAAAAAAAAAAGAGAAGAGAAAGAAAAAGAAGAGAGAAGGGATGTGAAGGCTTGGACAAATCAACATTTAATGAAGTAAAGATGGGAGACATGTTGTACGAAAAAAGAAAGAAAGAGAAATGAAGGTTGACATCCGGATGTGAGACAGAGTAGAGATAGGAATACATATATATTTTTCCAAGCATTCTAAAAGTTGCTGCCCGTGAGAAGCCAAGAAAAAAAAATAAATAAATAAATGATGCTTCTTCAATATTTCTTTAAAACCGCCGGCTATGAGGAGTAATGGGACCACATTATCATTAATGAAGGATGCAGTAGAGTCACGTGGAGAAAGCAGAGTCAAATTGAAAAACAAATATAATATAATAAACCCCTCTCCCAAGCCAAACCAGACGCAGAACGAAGAACTGAAAATTTGTTCTCAGTTCCCAAACCATCAGCCGAGAGAGAAGGGGAGATCAGGAAAAAAAAAAAATTTATATTCCCTCAGATTTCTCTAGAATAATGAAGAACGGTCTGGGGGCTAGGTGAACCGACCTTGGAAATTTATTTAAGAAGCTCATCTCTTCCCCTTTGTGGTTGCTGGTTCGGTTGAGGAGAAGAGAGACAAAGAATTCACACAAGGAAACAGAAGGAGAGCCCAAACGAAGAAGTTCCAAGGTATTCAAGAAAAAGGTAAGGCTTTAGATTCTTGTTCTACCTTCTTCTACCTTTCTTCTTGAGAGCTAAGATCTTAAGAACAAATTTTTCTTGGTGATTTTGAAGAGAAGGACGAAAGTTGGAGAGGGAAAGAACACAAGGAGCAAGTTTTAAGTTGGTGGAACACTCATAGCAAGTAAGTTATAATTTTAACTACCTATAAATTCATGGATGCTAAGTTGGAAATATTTGTTTCTTGAGTGTATAATCGTTTTTGGGTCTGATTATTGGATAAAACGGGTCAACAGAGAATCAAATATGAAATTTTCGGTCTAGAAAGAAATATTACTATGAGATAAGAAAAGTTGGTGGTTAAAAATGGTGGATTGATTGTTTAATCTAGAGGAAGAATTTCGTCCAGCCTCCTTAACACCAGGGTTTGATTCATTTTTGGAAGTTTTAATGGCTTTGAAATGTTTAAAATGATTGTTTGTATATGAGTGAGCTTGGATCATATTTGTTTTTAGAATCAAGAATAAGGACAAAAACGTTGAATTCTGCTTATTGAAGGTCTTGTGAAAGTCAGTTGGCTTTCTTATGCGTTTTGACCTATCAAATGAAAATGGAAAATTCTGAAATTTTACAGATAGAAAGTAGACATCCTAAGGATGAATTTGATAGGTAACACAAATTTTTTTGAGCCTTGTGCTAAGAGAACCAAATTTTTGAAAACAGCCCCTGAATCTGAAACTTCTGTCTGACCTGAGGTGGTGTTCGGGTTTGTGGCTGGGTTTCGGTTGCAACTGGTCCCAAATTAATATTTTTCATTGAAAATAGACACACTAAGGATCAGTTGGCCTTTTGAACTACCTCAATCGGATTTTTCTAGATTTAGTTATGATTTTGTGAAGATCAAACACTGTTGCTGGAATTTCTACAAAAAGAGGCCGAAATTGGATTGGAATTTACCAACAATAAATTCATTTTTGAAAAGGAATTTAGATTTTTTTTTTTTTTTATGGTTGAAAAAGGCTTATTTTGAGCCATCAAATAAATATTTTTAAGGAGGAGCTATTTATATTTATATTTATATTTTGGTTGTTTTAGGGTCTTTGTGATTTTCGTGCATTCGGGAAAATTTTTACTGATATTTGTGGTCGATTGCCAGGTAGTAACCTTATTCCTCATATGTCTTGTATTGCTTTGTATGTTTGTTTTTCCATGATTGTGGACCCGTGTCTCCTAAAAAGGGACATGCGTTTGTGTGCATTCGGTGTGGTGCGGGTTGAGCCCGACTCATCGTGTTTTTTCCTAGCGGCGAGGATCGGGGCTTGCTTTGTTGAGCGGTCTGCGTTTGTTTCTAGGACATTTAGTCCTTCCGTTAACACGGTATATTTGGTATGTTGTATTTGTGTTGCGCGCGTTTGTTCGAATGCTATTGTTAGTTGTTTTCCTAATTATGGTTACATACATACATTGTTTATGCATTACATATGAGATTAATGGTTACCGGGGATCCATTTATGAATCCCAAATTTTTGTAGAGCCACCGGTAGTTCCTTGAGGGCGATTTTGGAGACAAGGGTAAGACTGGGCGGGAGTAGGTGGAGTCGTTGGTAGCAAGTGGAAGACCATTTTGTTTCTTATTTTGAACTTGGATGATTTGTATATTATTATGCCCTTTTTGGTATTGTTGGATGAATGTATGTCTAACCCTTTGGGGATTATATTTTATTACTTACTTTTGGTTATACTAGTATTGTCGAGATCCAACCGGAAATGCTTCTCGTAGCGATTAAACTCGATGCATGTTATTAAATAGAAATTAAATGATATATGGTAATTATTAAAAGGAATCCCTCTATCCGCCACCCGGAAGGGCGAGGCCGGTAGGGGTGTTACAACCATGAAGAGTAATTTCTACGGTTTAATCCATATTACGATTTTGATAATTTATGTGCTGAGGATATTTTTGAAAAGCCAACTCTTATTTCTTAGTTTTAGAGAAAGCATAATGCCAATTTTGATATATATATATATATATATATATATTTTAAATACTAGAATCTTTTGGTATTTCAATTTTTTCAATGCATTCTTTCGAAAAATATGCAGGGATATGTATATCTTTTTCTTTGAGACCAGCAGGACCGATTGGGAATTTGGGATCATCCCGGAAGCTTTTGCTATTTAATCAGAGCCGAGTTCTAAACCAAAAATTTCCATGGTATATGAAATTTTGAAATCAACCATTCCCTCCTTTGTAAGATGCTTGATCTGCTAATAGTTGAGAATTTTTTATTGAATAAATGAAGTAAAATATGACCTTGTCTTCTTGAGTTTTGTACTTTGGGCATAAATTTGAGAGAAAAATTCAAACTAAATCCTGCTTGAACCTCGTACTTTCTTGCCTGACCCCTGATGTTTAAGAAATTTGAATAAATGAAGTTAAACCTGACCTTGTCTTGTTGAATTTCGAACTTTGGGCATCAATATGAAAGAAAAGTTCATGTGATTTGAATTTTGTTATTGAGAACAGATTGCTCGTTGAACAATTGGCCAAAGCAAATCCGATCCATTTGACCTCCAGTGAGAAACTTGCTTTCTGGATCAATTTGTGCAACACATTGATCATGCATGTGGGTGACCTTATTATGGCTTGACGCACGTTTTCAGAAATCTGCTATAGCTGTCATGTCTCTTCAATTTAACAGGTTTATTTGGCTTACGGAGTCCCGAGAAGTGACGTAAAACTCTTTTCTTTATTGCAAAAGGTTTGATTTCTGATCTTATTCAATTCATTCTTTTCCTCCTGTTCTTGCTCGAGTTTTTCTTAATTTTGGACTCTTAAAAGGTCAAAAATTAATATAGCATAACATTTTAACCATTTCTCCTGGTTACTCTGATTCATATACAGGCTGCATATACTGTTGGGGGGCATTCTTTCAGTGCAGCTGCAATTGAGTATATTATTCTGAAGATGAAACCACCAGTTCATAGGCCTCAGATAGTATGTATTTTGATATCCCTTTTGTACAAAAGTCCAGAATCATTCCATGACTCAGTTTCTGTTAACTTTGTGTGTTATCAGGCATTGCTTCTTGCTGTTCAAAAGTTCAAGGTGTCAGAGGAGAAAAGGAAGTTTGCAATTGATAACCACGAGCCTCTTGTTGCTTTTGCCCTCAGCTGCGGAATGTATTCTTCACCCGTGGTAATCTCAGCTGCGAAAATATTTAACAAGTTTAAAAAAAGTTTTATTGAATTGCTATAAGATCGATACAAAGGGAGAATGTGAGCACAAAGTTGGGGTAGCAAAGATAAGGATGTTGAAATGGATTTGTGATTATATAACAAAAAGTAAGATTCAAAATGATTCTATTAGAACAAGTGTAGTCATGGCACATATTGAAGAGAAAATGCCAATATGGTATAAAATCATTTGAGGTGGTTTAAACATGTTTAAGAAAAGCAATTAGAGGTGCTAGTGAGAGGGGTGGATCAAACAGTGAGGAGACTTTTGAAAAGGGGCAAATGAAAACAATAGAGAATACTCAATAAAATCATTGAACGGGACTTTTTAGATTACAATCTATCTAAAGAGTTGGTTTTTGATAGAGCATAATAATATTGTACAGTCTATGTAGCTTACCTCAATTAAGTGGATATCGCCCGTTGTTATTGTTTCAAACAATATCAATGATTTACCTATATTTTTTTGATTTTGGCATACAAAACTAATTTGAAATCTACTTTTTGAGATTCATGAATGTTTTAGATCTCAAATAATGTGATGATCAATCAGATGAAATTTATTTTAGGTGCATTTAATCAAATGCATTAACATACATTTACGGCATTAAATTTAGGCGGTTCAGAAGAAACTTGACTCACTCTATTTAAGGTGAATCTCACTCGAGAACCTTTCATCAGTGTGAGCTTTACCTTTCTAGAAACCCTTAAATTCACCGCACTCAGCATCTTGCAAGGAAGATTTCACTCAAAAACTAGTCAGCACGAGCGCCAATCACCTTTCATGGAAAAACACTGATTCATCATATCCAACCTTGGAAACTAGGGGTTGGATTTACTATTTTGGAGGTAATCCTTGTTCTTGCATAGTATTGTATAGTTCTCTTTAAAATGATTTTTATTGATCCTCTTATTGAAAAAAGCTCACGCAAGTCATCTTAATGGTGTTCTATCTAAATAGACATTTTATATAATCTTCACGGGTCAAAAAAGCCCTAATTTATCACAATCGAGACACTATCTGAGAATCAAATCAAGATCATCCATGTCGATAACACAAGGTATTGCATATTTTACATTTATTGATATTTCCCTTTATTGGAAAATTGGAAAATATATACAATTGTCTTGAATTATTATGATGACAACATTGTGCCTTTTGGTTTAGCATATAAGATCTCATCTCAATTGTATGTTTTGTCATGATGGTCACATTCTTTCAACTGTTTCATTTTTTAGTTGAATATTGTTTTGTTTTACAATAACAAACTTTAGTGAGAGGCTGATAAAAAGAAACTTCAGTGAGAGTTTTATAATTGGTTTCAACTTGTGGCTAGTAAGCAAGCCAAGGACAATTCAGTGTAAGCTAGCTAGCAGGTAGAAGGGGTAGCTACTTTTTGGTCTTTAGCTTTTGTTTTGAAGCATTGGATTTTGGGGTTTTCTTTTTCATGTTTGAAGTGGTTTGCATGGTATGGCAAATCATGAGAGCAATCTCAGCTTCCAGCAAGTTATCATGGAAAAGCAAGTCAATGATATTTCTATTTGTAAATTTAGCCCTTCATTTTTTGGTCACCAAGTATTTGGTAACATTTGTATTTGTAAAAGAAAATGTAGCATGAAAAGGTTTGATTTTCCTTCACATTATTAGAAATCATGCAAAAGCATAATGCTCCCTTTAGCATCTTCCTTTCATTTTCTTGCTCTCTCATAACCATTAGAAGGAGATATAAGCTTAAAATTAATTATATATTTTAAATTTGTGTTTGGTAGGTTTGGGAGAAGCATATGGTCACTCTAAAGAACTATGGAATCTATGTGAAAGGCTCTTGGTCAATGTCCCTAGAGAGGGGGAAAGATGTTTCTATTTTCCCCAAGGGCATTTTGAACAAGTATTTTTTTTTCTTTCGAGTCATTATTTCTTTGAAATATCTCCAAGATATTTTTTTTTCCTATTTCACTTACATATTATTATTATTTCTAATTTTGCAGCTCAATTTTTCAACAGAGCAAGAATTCCACCATGGAGCTTCTCATTTTAATGTTCCCTCTCAGATTCTCTGTAGAGTCCTAAACGTTCAGATTTTGGTATTGAGGATGTTTTATTTCTATTGTTATTTTACCTTGCTTCTAAAATGTCTTATTGATTTTGTATATTTATCATGGAATTATTTATTTTGTAGGTTGAACCAAAAACTAGTGAAATTTACTATTGCTTCACTCTCATGCCGGATCCTCAAGTGAGAATTTTTAATGCCTTCTACTTTCCTACTTCAAGACTAATTCAATCTTAATGAGAAAATGAGGGGGGTCTAAGCAAAATTTTTGTATAGGCATTATAGAATTTCAAGTTACTTATTATTTTCTTTTCCAAATATGTCCTTATAACTAAGTAAAGGTGCTAATTTGACAATTCCAAATCCGAAAATACAAAGAGAAGAAATTCACTCAATTTTCAATCTATTAATGGCCTCTCTTATTACTATAACACATGGAGTTTCAGCTAGGCAAGAGAGTCCTATTCCTTCTTCATCTGAGAGTTCAAGCCAGAATGTGCACCTAGCAGCACTTGTAACTGCCTCTCATTTAGTCATAATTGGCGCTATGTTTAGGTCCATTACAAACAAAGGTTAGGTATTATTTACATCTGGATTTGCGCTACACAAATCATCGACACACGTTATATCTAGTCCTTAATATAAGATCTACTTAATCAATTTAGGTAGATTAAGAAAATTAACTATTTTTCAAAAATGTGTATAGGCTTTCCTAAAATACCTTGTTAAATCATATGCATTAAAACTATAATGATCCCTTGATACAAACTTCTTTAACAGGTGCAATATAATCAATATGTCTGGTTTAGAAAAAAATCATAAATACCAATGACAAAGTGGGTTGGTGTCTTATATTTAAGATTAAATAGGATCCCTAACTAGCTCTTATATTAGATACTAAATGTAGTATAATGTAGGGGTGAACGTTCGGTTTCTCGTTGAAAACCGATATAACCAAAAACTAAATAGAGCCAATTTTAAACACCGAGCCGAAACTGAAACTGAACTGAAACCAAAAATCAATTTTTTTTTTTATTTTAAAAAAATAGAAACCAAATCCTTAACCGGATGCCAAATTAACCAAAAAAAAAAAAAAAAAAAAAACCGAGTTGAGTTCGTTTTGTTTGGTTTTCGGTTTTGGTTCTAATTTGATCATCCATAATATACTGTAACATTTTGATTATTATCTCATTCAGTCGTTGGAACAAATACCTAGAGGCAATGAACCAAAACATTCATGTTGGTATGAGGTTCAAGAAGAGATTTCAAAGAGAGGACTCACTTGATGAGATAAGGTATATCATTATATTGTACGTTGTTATAATGGTTAAAGAGTCTCATATTTCATTCAACATTTGTGTTTTAATGTTGTGTGTGTGTATATATATATATATGACTCTTTTGGTCAGTTTCTATGGCACTATTGTTGGAATAAGATATTTCTCTTTGCAATGGCCTAATTCCAAGTGGAGATAGTTGCAGGTTCAATATTTTTTTCCCTTATTAGTTACATATCTAATGTTGCTTCAGTCACTTGCATCGTCTTCATTTTAAACACATACAATACAATGTCTTCTTACATTAGGTTCAGTGGGATGGACTTGCATCAATCCAAAGGCCAGAGAGGATTTCGCCATGGGAAATAGAACCCATTTTAGCTCCTGGTGTTCAAAATTTTTCAAATGCAATATCGGTCAAGAGCAATAAGTTCAAGCCTAGATGCATTCCATCTTCTAGTAAGAGAGGCTTCAACCCACATTATATTTCTAATGATTTTATAAATCTATTTGTTGAGAATAAGCAATAACAATGATTATGAATTTGATTTTGTGCAGAACTGGCTTTCAACTCAAATGGTTCTTTCATAACCTAGAAGGGACAGAGAACTATCAAGCTTCTGTAACTGGTTAATTTTGCTATTGTATCAAGTAGGCTTTTACTAAGTTCCTTTGCTGCCATTTCAATGATTGGTGGCTTCTGGTCTCTCTGGTCTGAAAGGAACGATAGCAGAAGGAGTTCTAAAAATATTAAGTCACAGGAAATATGAAATGAATTACATGTAAATTCAATGATTAGCAAATGTTTGTGTACACAAGAGTGATATGACTCAGTTATGATATAAGAATATCTTATCCAATACTATTTTCATAAATGGGAGAATATTCTAGTATCCCTACAAGTATCATCCAGAACTCAAAGCATATAACCGCTGCTGTCCATAAAGGACTTGGTTCATATATATATATATATAAAATTTCAATTCGGCATTTTAGACTGTCAATACCAAAATAATTGTGAGTTGTATGATTTAATTCGACTGAAATCCCAAAAAACATTGTGAGCTTGTGTGATTGATCTGGGGTTAAACACTAATTAAGCTATTTTGTTTTCTTTAAGAAGCATGTGGTAGTACTCTTCTTTAGCTACTCTTATATGTAGTATCAGTCATAGTGCAAGAGAATATAATACTCAGTTGGAAAGAGAGAGAGAGAGATTATAATACTACCTCTAATTTTTAATATAAATTTATAAAAGCTAGTTGATTAATTTGAGTAAATTATGGAAGTTAAAAATGTTAATTATTTGTAACAAATATAGGTTGATTTTCCTTAGAAGCCATCTTTCATCATGCACTTCCCGAGATAGAATCTCTTTAACGTGTGCAATCAATAATAATATTTTAAGAAAAATTATAAATTTGGGAGATAAAATGATTGAGGTCTTATATTTAAGACTAAATCCAATCTCCAAGATAGTATATAAACTATAACCTTAATTTATTCAACATTAATCTTTTGCATTTTTCCAAGGTATTACCTCCGGTTCTATATATAGGACATAGTTTATAGTGCAATTTACACTATAAGTTTCGTCCTATATTTAGAACCGGAGGAGTACCATGTTTAGCTTTTGAGTTCAAGTGATCCTTGGGACATGCATGCACAAACGTACATATGGACATATGGTTTTTGATAGACAGCCAATTTTCGAAACACTACTACAGATTTATCTATATTTAACAATTATTTTTACCTATATTATCTAAGCATTAAATGTTAATATTTTATGGTTTGTAGCCGTGAAATATTTAATGGTTCTTTGTCAATAACCATTAAATATTATATAGAATATTAAACGATTCTTCATCAATAACAGTTATATATTATGCAGAATATTTTACGGTTCTTCATCAATAATTGTTGAGTAAATGTTTTTCTTTGAAAAAACAATATATGTGCGTCATATGAATATCAATACCAATTTACATAAAAAGCCATGCAAGAACCAATAATTTTGCAACCAACAAAATATTATTGATTACATAAAAAAAAACTTACAATCACTAATATAAATTGCATTTAATCTCCGATTTCCAAAATACAACAATTTTAAATTTTAAAACAATCCTATATCTAACAGTCAAAATCAGAATACAACTCTAGCTTTCTAAGCATATTAGGCTTTACTAAAACAAAAGCATTCATCTTCAACTTCTTTAAATTGTAACTCTCTCTCTTCAAAAGTCCCATTTTCAATGGCAATGAGATCCTCAGTAACCAAATTACTTTGTGCAAAAATGACTTTATGGGGCGAGAATTAATCATGAGTGTTTAGGTGTTTGGGGCCCACACCGCAAACATTACATGAGCCTATAGAGTTGCACGCAGTAAGGGACCAACATGAATTAGAATTTCTAGGTTCATTGAATCTGGAAGACATATTGATTGAGGACGCAGCTTTTGTCCAATGCACTTTGCCTCCTCTGCAGTCCGCTGCACACAAAACGCGCCCTTTTTGGTCCTAAACGACTGAGCTTTCCATCCTTTTTTTTTTTTTTTTTGAATAAATATTTTAGGCACTGTACTTAAAAGATACTTTAGGATACTGATCGATACTGAAAAAATATTTCATGTTACTGACTAGTACTAAAAAGATAGTTGAAGATCTTGACTCGTCTTGAAAAATTGCTTTATGATCTTGAAAAAATATTTCAGGGTATTGACTAGTCCTAAAAATATACTTCAAGAGATCCTAAAATAATTTTTAAAGATCATAAATTATTTTTTTCAAGTAAGTATCCTTAAATATCTTTTTAGTACCAAGTCGGTCTACCGAAATATTTTTTTTACGATTTTAAAATAAAATAAGTTTTTAAGATTATGAAGTATTTTTTACAAGATCGGTCAAGTATATTAAAGTATCTTTTAAATATCAACCGAGGTGCATAAAATATTTTTTCAAAAAAAAAAAAAAAAAAAAGAGAAAAGAGGGAAAGATCAGTCGTTTTTGGACCAAATAGGGCGCGTTTTGTGTGCGGAGGCAAAGTGCATTGGACAGAAGCCACGTCCATTGATTCAATGAATAAAAAATTAATGACATTTAATGTTTCTAGAAGGTTTCCTCTTATAAGACTTATTTACTTATTTAATTAGTTTTAAGAAATTAATTAATATGAGTATAAGACATGTATTTTCTAAAACACTATCTTCCTTAATTTCCTCATTTCCTCTAATCTTTGATTATTGTTGATGGAACATTAATAATAATAAAAATTTTAAAAAAAAAGTTAACAAATATAAAAGTGTCTTTTATTTAAAATCAAGAACAATTAGGCAAACTGTTCTGTTTAGAATACAGATGTCTAACCTCAATGAATTAGTATGTGATTTATATTGGATCAAAGGATTCCCAAAGTATCTATTAGGAAGACACCAAAAGGAATATCAGATAACTCTTCTAGATATCTATGTAGAAGATACCAAAGAGAGTGACGGATCACTGTGCAACATGAGTATAACATTTAGCCAAAAGGGGGTGGGGTATGTGCATAGTGAGACTGAATAGTAAATATGGTGAATAAAGTGTGTGTTCCTTTTAGGTTAACCTCCTATTTATAGAAATCATCTTTAGGGTTTCAGTCATTGGGCTTTGTGCGCCTCCAAGCCCATGTTTCAACCGCACTACCTGCACATTCCGTGATTATAGCTTTGATTATAGGTCAATTAGTGTTTTACTTGATTATGGAGGGATTTTGGTACAACTTGTTCTTGTTGGGCCGCATATCAATTGGGCCTCATACATGAGTCCATAATAGTTGCCCCCCAGCCCAGCAGTTCAAGTTTTAAGCCGTCGGGATGCGTTGATCACGTAATCTGGATTTTGTATATGAGTTGCTTAGCTTGATCTTCTTGATTTCCACTCATCCGCTTTCTAAGTTTCATCGAACTTTGAACTTACTTTCGACTTGCCCCCAAGTGTGCTTGCCGGGTTGGTTTGCTTTCATAATTCGCCTATTCTTATGATCTTTCATGATGGCGGGATTTCATTTGTAACCTTAATCTCAATTGCTGAGTTTTCCGAGTTTACATGTTTCCGCCATGAGTTGCCCCCAATTCGAGATATCATGAAAGGAGAATAGCATAGTTTCGGATTCCATTCACCTACTCCGCTGACAACTTGACAGCTGTTGGTGTGCTATCGTCATGACATATAACCACCATTTCACGTGTAGTTGTTGCTTTTGCCGTCTTTGATATTCGTGCGCATTTAATGCCCATGTCACCTCGTATCGTTATCATTACACTTTTTTTGGGGGGGGGGGGGATATGCTTTTCGGTGGCAATTATCGTTACTACCCCGACTTTTCAAATTTGTAATGTTTATATATTCTCGTCTTCCGCCTCTTTTTAGCACCTCTTGCTCGAAGCTCTCTTCGCCTTCCTTGAGAAAACCGTCGCTTCCTCAACGCCTTTCTCAACCGATACTCCTGCCTGCAACATTTTAGCTCTTTGCATCTTTCTTAAATTAAGGTATTCTTATTGCTTCCTTTTCCTCTTTGGTTTTCGCTCTACTTCATCTATTTTCACTCCTGCTTCTTCGACCACGCTTGCCAAAACTCGTTTTTGGATTTTTTGGATATGCATTTAAGGTTCTGAGATTCGAGTCATTTCTTTGAGTTTCGGGTTTTTGGGTTTCAAATTTCTAGCATCATTCTCATCCCTTTCTCCCCCTTTTTTAACCAACACGTTTGCATTTGAAGGCTGTGATGATTTCTTAGAGAATTCCTCTCTGAGCCATCAATAGGCTAAAAAAGTTGATCTGAGCCTTCTTAACAAGTTTTATTTCCAAAACTCTTCTCTAGGGCATCCATGGATCACGATGCTCCTTTGCCTTTAACAATTTACGGTACACCAATTCCAGAAGAAGATAGAGAGGTGGCTAAAGTGCTTTCTTCCAGAACACTATATTGGTTCTGGTCAATACCTCGTACCGAGAAAGAGAAACAAGAAACATTACTTTACAAATCTCGGGGTAGCAAGAGTGGATAGATAAGCCGAGCATAACCGCAAGCTAGTGTAGATCCGAATGTGTCTAAACCGGGATACCTTCCTAGTCCATCTAGGTTTTAAAATGTAGCAATTTTGACATGTTGTCCCCAATGTTAAATTTGATAGTTAAATCAATTAAATAACACATTTGTCATGCCACCTCATCATTCACATCACTGAGCCCAATCTGACATGGCATTACATCTCGTCATCTCTTTCTTCCTCTGTCCCTCATTAACTCATTTCTGGGAAAAAAAAATCTTCCCAATTCTCAACCCTTTGGTAGATTCAAATCCTTAAGAACTACCAGATCGAGCATAAAGAAATGACTGTGGAAAGAGATCAATCTTGTCTTGTTGAAAGAATCATTGGTATTTAGGGAAGTAAAAGTATAAACAGACTCAACAAGATCGAACTGAAGAACGCAGGAAATCTTATCTTCTTTGAATTGTTGAAGGACATAGAGCCAAGAATCAAGCATGCAGAGGAAGAAGCCAACTTTGGAAAGGTCGAGCTGGGAGTTGGAGAGAGAGATCCTTGAGACGTTGAGCTCAAGGTGGCCGAAATTTGTGAAGTCGAACCGAACAAAGGGATTGAAAGGTCTATTACAAAATATAGAGGAAACATCACTTATGATCTAAGCAAATGAAACACAAAATGAGGTATGAATAGTCTTGAAAATTGGTTAAGTAAGACAAAGCAATAGTGATAATATTTACATTTTATCGATTAATCTAAGCCATCCTCTTCTATTGCAAACCACGACAATAGTGGGTGGTTTCTTGAAGCAATGATTGGAGAGACTAGTATTTCAATTGAGACAAATCTTTTATCTATATAGAGTGGTGATGGGGAGCCCACCTAGATTCAACATCTTATGGGAATGAATTTGGAATGGGTAAATTGTTTGGAGGTTGAAGTAGGTAGACTAACAAATTTGATGAAAAAGTGGTGTCATACTTGGGTCATAAAGGAGGGGGAATCTTGGACATCTCATTGGATGCTATTGTGTCAAGAATCAAGCAAGGGTCCTCCTCCAAAAGACATTTCGCCAGAATTTTTTTTTTCCCCTCGCTAAATCGTCAGAATTGTTGAAAGAAAGAAAGGGTTGGGATGGAGTCCAATTAAGTTGGTAAGGAAGAGGGAGAGAGAAAAGAAAGAGTTGCAATGGAGACCAGTTGGCATAGAATTACTTACTTTGGAATAGTCAAAATTAACGGAAAGAACAAAATTATTACGTTTTATAAACTTTGGAGGCAAAATTGCTTTTAAAAAAACTTCCGGAAACCCACTACCCTTCAACGAAAATTTCCGAAACAAAAATGATACTTAACCCTTTTGCTTAATCTGATTTTATACAGGGCCTAGTCGTTCTTGTTGTTTACTAAAAATAAGCCTTTTCAATTCTTTTTTCAATAAAAATATAAACTAAATAACACTTTTGACGGAATTTAAAACATGACAAATGATAATTTTTAAATAGCTGGTGCTATAAACAAAAAGGGGGAAAAACAAAAAACAAAACAAAACTCAAGGTCCATCGTCACCATCACGTATCAAATTACATATATCTGTACACTCCACCAGGCTGCACAGTGAGCAAAGTATAATTAGAAATCAACGGAAGATTTATAATTGATTAATAAAAGCTGATATTTATTCAACCCTGCCATCTTATAAATTTATAAGTATTGATAGCCAGTTTTAATAGAAAATGTGGACTAAATAAAAATAATATGGCGTTTACGATAAATATCAAACGAACAACTGCAAAGTCATAATAGATAAAACTTCTATAATCTTCTATTTAATATATGCTCTCTCTTATCCTTTTTATCACCAGCAAACACCAAAATTAAGCAAAATGAACCCTCAATTAAAATTAGTTAAAAATAATAAATAGGTAAAATATGCAATTTTTCCCACATGTACCTTTAGTTATGAAGATAGTGAGTGTGAGAGAGAATATGTGAGAAAAGAGAGGCAAGTAATATTAATAAAGGGTGAAAAAAAAAAAAGTGCATTAAATTATTAGACAAAACCAATGCGAACAGTCCTACAAGAGAGAATGTTACTTATAAATAATAAGACCGGAAGTATGTGTGTGTATATCAATTCATTTACTCAATCAACAACATATATATATTCAATTTAATCAGCATTTATTGATGATTAAATTTAGGGTTAAATAGAAAATCCGCCTTGAAAGTATAGACTCAAGAGCAATATTGCCCTAGAAGTTTATCTTGTCTCAATGTTGCCCTGGAAGTTTTAAAATGTTGCAATGTTGCTCTATTCCGTTAAAAAAACTAATGTTGACCGTAAAAAAATTGACGTTGGCTGTTTCCGTTTAAAAATTGACGTTGACCGTTGCCTTTTTAATAGAAATAGGTAACATTGCTATGTTTTGAAACGTCAGAGCAACATTGAGACAAGAAAAACTTCTAAAGTAATATTACTTCAGAGGCAAATTTGCTACTTAACCCTTAAATTTAACGTCAACGTTCTAATTACCTAATAATGGTTGATGTTGTGTCAATGAGAAGAAATTAAATGGCAAGAAATAGTTGAAGGAATTACCAATAATGACGAGTTCGAAACCCTTGCTTGAAAACTACCAGAGGCCTGAAAATTCAAGAGGGAACTATAACCTTGATGCTTATGATAATTCAGTTTTACTTTAAACAAATTACTACAGCTTTTCCACAACATTTTCCATCTTAATTAGAGCAAACCTTACATAAGGTTAAGGCCGGTGCTTAATGTAAAATTTTTAACTA
Source organism: Acacia acuminata (assembly GCA_019022655.1). NCBI lineage: Eukaryota > Viridiplantae > Streptophyta > Magnoliopsida > Fabales > Fabaceae > Acacia > Acacia acuminata. The sequence continues at coordinate 1,426,851 of JAFJYI010000036.1, forward strand.
ATTTGGGTAGACTAAGAAAATTAGTTAAATTAGTTATTTGTTAAAAGTGTGTTTATTTTCCTAAAATATCCTCTTAGATCACTTGAATTGAAACCAAATTTAATATAAACTCTCTTAACATGTGCAATCAATAGAGATAATTTAAAAAAAAACAAATAATAAATATGTAGAATAAAGTGAATTGAGATATAATATTTATGATCAAATCCAACTCACAACTAGATCATATATTAGAGACTTAAGGTAGTACTTATTTCAGTCTTAAATATTAGAGCTAGATACCTAATTTATAAAGATTAAGAAAACTAATTACATTAGTTATTTGAAAAAAAAAAAATGTTTGTTGTATTTAAAAATTAGAGGTATCCCTCTTAATTATTTGCATGGGAGACTAGTTCTAGACCCAACCCATGGGGGAGACATGAATCCTTTTAAAAAGGAAACACGGATAAAGTGGGAAATTGATTCTTTTTCAAACAAAATATCAATCATTTAGCTAACATTTCATTGATTCAGGTAAGATGTTTAGAAGATACTTTTATATATAGAGGGCAATGGGAGTATTCATCAAACCAAAAAAATAAAATAATAAATAAATCTAGTTTTAAAAAATATTTTTTGATATGTACAAATGTTCAATTTAACATTTATGCTTTCAACCTTTCGGATCATAAATTACGTCATGAGAAATCAAATTTCGCTAACATATACTCCTTAGGACCTAATTATAGGAACACTTTACCGAGAATTTAGAGAGATTAAGAAAGAGAGTTAAATTAGTTAATTATGATTATTTTCCTAAAATACCCTCTCTTACAATTTAAAATGACATCGTAGACGAATGGTTGTGTGGATTCGCACGGAAGCTAGGGGTATGTCTTTGCTGCAAAGCGTAAACGTGGGTTTTGTATTGTATGGGCTTGAACTGGCCTTGCAATGTTTTTTAGATATGTTAGTTGTAGAAACCGATTCTAGTCTGTTAAAAAAAATAATAGGACTGTAAAGAAGTTTATATATATATATATATATATATATATAGTTTATACCAAGTGATATTCAAGTTGTCCTTAGCAATTCAATTGTAGAAGTATATTTTCCAAAATCAATCACTTTACGGATAGTTATGGAAAATATTTTTAAAAAATATTAAATTTTATTTTATTTAAAAATAAAAAAAAAACATAGAATCTCTCACTTGATACAATATAAGTGTGTTGTTAAATTAATTATTGTGGAGGAAGTATTAGTAAGGGTGATATGAAAAAAATATGACCAAAATTACTCAAAATTATTTTATTAAAAACAAGTATAATTAAGGTGTATATGACATTAATAAGTCACAAGCATTACTTATTTTATAAAATATATAAATATATTATTAAATTATTATTATCTTTAATTATTATTGAGAAAGTATAGATAGGGGTATTATAGGAAAAAATTGACAAAAGTTAAAACTTACTCTTATAATTAGGACCAAAACCAACTTCAAAACTTGCTCTTATAATTGGGATGGGAGGGAGTATAATTTATTTCAGGTGTTAAATTAAGATGCATTAACAATTATAACAATAAATTTAGAAGATATAGAAGAAACTTGACTCGTCTTAAATATTTCATTCAAAAACCTTTCAATGTGAGCTTCACCCTTTAGGAAAACCCTAATTCACCACATTCAACATCCTATAAAGAGTTTGATTGAGTGACCCTGTGAATCAGTTGTTCCTACCTTACAAAATTCATTTTGTGTATATTTAATTAAGATGCATTAACATTTACAACATTATATTTACAAGACTGACAAGAAACTTGACTCACCCTATTTAAGGTGAATTTCACTCAATAAACTTCTAAGTGTGAACTTCACCATTTAGGAATGGCCTAATTCACACATTCAACATCCTATAAGAAGGATTTTACTCAATAGTGTGTGAAACAGTTGTCACTACCTTACAAATTCATTCGAGTGCATTTTAATTAAACATGCGTTAACATTTACGACATTAAATTTAGATGATTCAGAAGAAACTTGACTCCCGTATTCAAGGTTAACTTCACTTAAAAACCTGAGTTTCCGATGGATCCTAATTCACCACATTCAACATCCTATAAGAAAGATATTACCCAGGACCTGTGAATTGGTTGCCAATACCTTACGACATTCATTTTGGGTGCATTTATCTAAGATGCATTAACATTTACAACATTAAATTTAGATGGCTAAAAAAAAACTTGACTCGCCCTATTAAAGTGAATCTCACTCAAGAACCTTTCAATCTGTGCTTCACCTTTAAGGGAAAATCCTAATTCACCACATCAACATCCTATAAGAAGGATTTTGCTCAACAACAAGTGAACCAGTTGTCACTACCTTACAAAATTCTCTTTGGGTGCATTTAATTAATATACATTAACAATTACAACATTTAAATTTAAACGGCTGAGAAAAACTTGACTCACCTTATTTAAGGTGAATTTCACTCAAGAACCTTCTAGTGTAAGCCTTACCTTCCAGGAAAATCCCAATTCACACATTCAACATCCTATAAGGAGGATTTTGCTTAGCAAAGCACGTTGAAATGGTCGCTAGCTTACAAAATTCATTTCAGGTGCATTTATTTAAGATGCATTAACATTTGCAACATTAAATTTAGAGAGTTGAGAAGAAATTGACTCATCTTATTTAAGGTGAATTTCACTCAAGAACCTTTCATTGTAAACATCACTTTTCAAGAAAAATCCTAATTCACCGTGTTCAACATTCTACAAGAAAGATTTACTAAGCAGCCCCATTAATGAGTTGCCCTACCTTACAAAACTCATTTCGGTTACATTTAATTAAGATGCATTAACAATTACAACAATAAATTTAGAAGGCTAAGAAGAAACTTGACTCGCCTATTTAAGGTGAATTTCACTCAAGAACCTTCTAGTGTCAGCTTCACCTTTCAGGAAAACCCCAATTCACCACAATTTAACATCCTATTAGAAAGATTTTATTCAGCAACCCGTGAATTGGCTGTCGCTACCTTACAAAATTCATTTTCAGGTGCATTTAATTAAGATGCATTAACATTTACAACATTAAATTTAGACAACTGAGAAACTTGACTTGCCCTATTTAAGGTGAATTTCACTCAAGAACCTTTCAATGTGAGCTTCACCTTTGAGGAATAGCCTAATTCACCACATTCAACATCTTATAAGTAGGATTTTACTCAACGACGCGATGAAATGGTTATTGCTACCTAACAAAATTCATTTTGGGTGCATTTAATTAAGATGAATTAACATTTACAACATTAAATTTAGATGGCTGAGACGAAACTAAATTCGCCCTATTTAAAGTGGATTTCACCCAAGAACCTTGCAATGGGAGCTTCACCTTTTAAGAAAATCCTAATTCACCACACTCAACAACCAATAAGAAGGATTTTACTTTGTGGCGCGTAAAGGGTTAATGCTACTTCCTACTTGACAAAATTCATTTCGGGTGCATTTAATTAAGATGCATTAACATTTACAATATCAACTGTGGACGGCTAAGAAGCAACTTGACTTTCCCTATTTAATGTGAGTTTCAATTAAGAACCTTTTAGTGTGAGCTTTACCTTTAAAAAAAACCCCTAATCCACCATATTAACATCCTATAAGAAAGATTTCACTCAAAAACTAAACAATATGAGCATGAACTTTCATTAAAAAAAAAACACTAATTCATCATATTCTAACTTGTACCTAGGGTTTTATTTTGCTATTTTAGAGATAGTCCTTGCTCCTGCATGGTATTGTATAGTTTTCTTTAACATTTGTTTTTTAATTTTGTAGATCCTCTTTCTGATTAAAAAATCATGCAAATGATTTTGATATCGTTCTAATTAAATTGACATTCTAAATCATCTTCTCTAGCTTGAAAAGCCCTAATTCATTGTAATTGAGACACTGGCTAAGCACCATAAATATGAGATAGCTCTCACTTCTTTTCCATAAAACCGAAGCTCCAAGTCCAACAAATATTTTGCAAAACAAAATAGTGATCAACATCTGAATAAGCAGGACAAAAGATGTCATGTTTCCCCTGTTTTGTACTCAAAAAAGTTCTTGTAGATCTACTCAAAAGCTCCCATTAATTATCTCTGTAATGCCTTAAAGAGATATAAACCCTAAATATTCCACAAGACTCCTAAATTAAAGCACCATGCATTGTAACAAAAGTAGACTAGAATTCAATTATTTCTAATGTGAATTATCCAATGATCTTGCATATAGTTATACTTCTTCCCATCATCTTCTACCAAAGACTCAGATATATCATACCTTCTGATATACGCAATTCATTCCTCAATGACTAACCCAGCCTATATTCACATGTTGACAAACTGTAGGATCTATGTTTCAGTAGATCTCCAAATGCCACAATCTTATATTCAATGTTTATCAGGAAATTTTGAGATTTTCCAACCTTTGTGTTTCTAAAGAAATGTCTGTATTTGTACCTTGAGTGGCTTTTTTAGAAAGAATTTTGTTTTGTTTGATCCACCAAGGAAAGAACACTCTGAACCTTAGCAAAGCAGACTAGATTCCGATTATTTCCATCGAATTATCCAATGAGTATGTATAATAAATTCGATTTTCCTAATTTTAGAAATCCAGAATCGTACCTTCTGACATTAAGAGGGCCTTCACCGGGAGAGCCATCGCCGCCTTGGATGCAAGTGGTGACGCACTTTCTTGTGCAGGATTCGGCTTTTCTGGACTTAGGTCTTTGGATTTTTTGTTTCCGGCAGTCGCCGGGCGACGGACATTCACCGGAAAGTGTCTGAGGTATGTTAGAGAGAGTCTCTGGTTGTGGCGGTTCCTGAGCACCGGCACAAGCACAAGCTATGGCGGCCGCGGCGGCGGAGCTCACCATACTCACGATACTGATTCTTCTGCCAGTAACCGCCGATCGGACCACCTTGTCAGAGCAGCTATTACGATAGGTATCACAACATTTAACAGCAGGCATAGAAGGTAGCCACACTTTTGCGCCATAGATTACCATTATCTTCTTCTACTTGGCCTGATTTAACTCTTTTCACAGTTTCACGTATATCATCATCTTGTCGTTTTCGCCGATCCATTTCCTTATCTCCTCTCCCTCCAACCACGTGCGTCTCCAACGGCCTTCACAACTTGAGTCCGTTTTCATCTCTTCATATGTTATAGTGGATAAATATTTTTTTAATAATTTTTTTTTTTAATATTTTTTAAAGATAAAGTGCTTCAAAGTAGGGAAAATTAGAAAAAAATGATCATATGTTACACGCCAAAGGAAAAAGATATTTATGGAGAGAAAGACTATAAAAGTTATAATTATTAGAAAAACTAAATATAAAAATATAAAATTAAAAAAGTATTAAAATACCTATAACAACATCTTCTCGTATTCCCATTTACATTCTTTTTCCCATTCTATTTTTAAAACTAGTACAAAATTTCAAATTTTATTAAATTAAAAAAAATAATTTTCTCCCTTGTTCTTTTTCACAATTTGAATATATATCTATGAAAAAAAAAACATTAGGCATTCTTCAATTTGTAAAAATTATAATTTTTTGAAATCATCAAAAAATTTAACGAAAAATAGAAATTTACTTTTAATAAAAGTCAAGGTCTTTTATAATTTATCATATATGTTAAACCAAGAAAATTTGTATGATTTATTTTTGTTTTAGAAGCAATTTATGTGGGTTAAAAAATTCATGTAATATTGATAAAATTTAAAAAAATTAATTAAACTATTATATCCTGAAAAATATGAAATAATTTTAGTTTTTATTTTTATAAAAAGATCTTAATTATTATCAATGTTGATAATATAAATCAGCAACTTGATTATATAAATTGAAAAAAATAAAAATTACAAAAAATATGAGTGTAACAGTTTTTAATTAAATAATATATTGAAAATAAAATAAAAAAGATATGATAGTAACATGATGGGAAGTTTTTTTTTTTTTTATTATGAATATAAGATATAATACATGATGTTTGATTGAGATAGTTTAGTAATTATAAATTTATATTAAAATGTTTTGTGTTTTTAAGTAATTACAAGTTCTTTATAATAAATATTATTTTTTCTAGGTTCTTTTTTTTTTAAGTGCGTCAATTACACTTAAGTATTTTTTTAAAGGAAAAATTCAAATTGAAATGACAACTTATTTCAATCTTTTATGGGGATGATTTAAACTATGTTTATGGTCATTTCAAATCTTTTTTTTTTTTTTAATTTTAAAAAACTAGGGGTGAGCATCGGCGAGAATGCTTTGAAGCGGGCGAGACCCGCATTTTATAACTCGATCGAAGATTGAACGAGCCCAAATCATTTTACAACCTGATGCTCGAGTAGTGGCACCCAATCTTACTCCATGAAGATTCTAGTTCACACTTTACAGAATTTCAAAGCTTTAGAGATACCTAAAATATAATATAATATATATTTAGACATAATAATATAATATATTTTAAATAAAATAATATATATAGTAATATTTATTTAAATATAATTAATTTTCCGAGCAAGGCATAACCCCCGCTCGATGCCCGGCCTAGCCCAAAATGCCCAAATTTTTTGGACCACTTTTTAGGGTTAGGTTGGGCAATTTTTTTACCGAGCTTGGGTGGACATCTTTGGAGATATAAGCACCATACTCACCCCAATAAAAAACTATACTCCCTCTGGTCCTTATTATAAGGCACCAACTAACTTTTCTCACAAACCAATAAAAGTAGTTAAAGTCAATAAAGTTGTCCTAGAATCTAAGTAATTTTCAATATTACCCCTACTAATTGCACTAAACTCTAATATTATATTAATTATTACTCTCACCCACTACCTTTATTAATTAGGGGTAGACATGAAAAAAATAATCATTGCTCATTGGGAACAAACAAGATCTTTTATAAAAAGGACCAAATAAACTTACTAGTTGGTAGTTGGTGCTTTATAATAAGAAACAGAGTAGAAATAAAATTGAAAAGTAATGAAGCCACTGCAAAAGGCTTTGCTTTTCAATAATTTGTTTTTGGGGTCAAATCTCTATTTCCGATGCGATGTTACTTTTACATTTAAACATTCACGTTTATCTTTTATTAGAAATTCATATTTTTGTTGAATTGGATGTTGAATTTCTATCCTTATTTTCTTGTTAATGCGAACTTTGATTTCTTCCCTCTTTGTGAGAGATCCCTTGTCTCCTTGGGAGAGCTCCCTGTGAACCATCTGTCGGCTGCTTGTGGCTGCGACCGGCCTCCTGCTCCCTTCCATTCTTATTCTGCTTCTGGTGTGGTTGTTTGGGTGTGGTAGGGAAGTGTATGCTCTGGTTTTCGAGTGGTTAAATGGAAGACGGACTGGAGCATGAAGAAAGGAGAAGGAAACATGTTGTCCTGGACATGGGACTGAAGATGGAGGTTAGTGGTAGAACGTTGGTAGGAAGGATTGAAACTGGGAAGAAGTTAAATATTCCTACAGTAATATCTATGACCAAGAAGGGCTGGCAATTGGATGATGATTAGAGGTGCATGATCTTGATCGGAATCGTCTTATTTTTCTCTTCTGTTTCAACAAAAGTTCCGCATATGCTAGGATCCTTAAAGGAAGGCCATGGACTATTCAGGGGCACCTTTTGAATCTCCAGGTGTGGGAAGATTATATGGTTCTTCAGGATGTAGACTTTAGTCATACCCCCTTCTGGTTGTAGTTCCACGATCTCCCTATTGAGGCTTTCAACGATTCCAACGCAAAAAAAATTAGGAGATGCAGTGGGAGAATCGATTATGTTTGAAAACCCGATGAGGGAGGGAAAGTTAGTACAAAGCTTCACGAGAGTTAGAACTCTCCTTAATCTAGATGCTCAGCTTACCACAGGCTTCTGGGTTCTGAGAACAAATAAACCGTCGGCCTGGGTCTCAGTTAAATACGAGTGTTTGCAAAATCTGTGTTTTAGATGTGGCTGTAAGGTCACTATGGCTCCAGAGGATGAAGAAGGGGAGACCGCCTTTGGAAGCTTGATGTGTACTTCGGCGTTGCGCACTATCGAGGAGGTTATAGAAGTATGTAAGGAGGGTTGGCCAGAATCTGCTTTCCTTGAAAGCAAGTTTCAGTTGAATAGCTCCCACCGGCTATCTTCTTCGGTAGACGAGGAAACCCGTGCTGGTCGAGGCAACTCCAGGCTAACGGGCAAAAACTCAGTTGGGGTCCCGAGGAGGGAAAAGGGTGTGTCAGATCCCCAGGGTTGTAGAGCTATGACACCGTTTTTCCGTTCTGATAAAGTTGTTCGCCAAGCCGATGAATTAAAAGGAAGCTCCTGCACTTCTATCGTGATGACACCAGCGATGGTTGACCAAAAAGGGGCTGGTGGTGTGTGTGGGCTCGGTGGATGCAGAATGAGCTCTTTGGGCTCGGTTATTATTTCATCTCAAGACCAAGTGATGGGCTCGGCGTTTAATGAAGGCCCAAGTCTCATTGCTTCTTCAATTTATTCAGAGGGCTTGACCATGGCTGGGCCTGATCCAGCGAAGCCTTTCCCCTATTCTAATATTAAAATAGCTGAAGCAGGCTCATTAAATCCAGTGACATGTCATCAGTCCAGTTAGGCCCAGTGTGCTATCTCTTTAAATCCTGATGATTTGGACGCTGTTTCTCAGATTGTGAGCCCCTCTATTATTGAAATTGACGGTTCTGAAACACATACGGTTAGCTCTCTTAATCCTGATATTATTTGTCATAAATCCTCATGTCCTTCCCAACCTTACACTGTTGACTTCCCAGTGATGATTGTAACACCCCCTTGGTATTTTAACATTCATCAGAGTAATAACACACAGCTTAAAGAGCAAATTCCTACTAGCATAGTAATACTGATATTAAGATCCAAATACGCAACTGAAAACCTCACAAGGTTCACACAAATATTAATTCCGAAATAGTTTAATACAAAATATAGATAACCATCAGCTACTCAAAATCTGGCCTAGTAGAATCATTTACCGGTGTCCACCGCCTTGCCTTTCGAATTGCGTCCACTATGATTTTCACACCCTGAACTATAGGGAATGTCTGGAATTTAAATTAATGAATCTCAGGGTAACAGTTAATCTCACATAAAATGCATATACAGTACATGGTAGGCAACCATTAACAAAACATTTAGCATTTAGAGTTTACAAAGAAAAATTACGCACAGTAACAAATGCAATTAAAAGAACACATGCAATGTTACTACGAAAACGCATGACCAAACTTGTCCCGAAAATCAACTTTAATGCAACATAGGTTTCGTGACCCAAGGTCCATTGGTTCACCAGGTCCTACTACCTAACGCGTGTCTACAACACGAATCATAGTTATGGTAAACACATGCATATAAAGACACACAAAGTATGTGAGAGAAGAGATACCCCTGAACGCCTTACCAACTCTGTATTCTCACCAGAGTTCTTCCTGCTCTGCTTAACTTTTTGGGCCAATACAAATGTCGAATCCTATCCTATATTGAGATAGGTCATTATTCAATCTAATCTTAATAACAATATTAAGATTATATTTTACGAGACCTGTCCATATATAGCTTATTCCTTCATTTTTTTTTTTAAATCAGTTATTTCTAGACTTAACCGAAATTCAGCTTTAAATTCCTCTAGGAATTTGTAAAAATCATATCTCAATCTAGAAAACTCCAAATCAAGTGATTCAAGTTCCCAATCAAACCTCTGTAAGTCTATTTTAGAGGAAAAATAATCCACATGTCAAAAGATATCAGAATTATTCCCAGAATTTCGAAAGATAAATACTCTTGAATCTGAAAATATGATTTTCCAAAATTTTATGACCAACTTTAAAAAATCATAATTCCCATTGTATACATCGGATTTGGGTATTCTTTAGCTCATTTTAAACTTTAGGATGTGTACTATATGTCCCCAAAATTTCAGGTTCAAAAGAGGTCACTTAACCCTTGATTTGCACTACTTAAACATAGGTGCTTTGACAGTGTGAATAGTCCCGCTACAGTAACGCGTGAAAGCACTATGCATTCACGAAAATACTGTAGCAACTGAAGTGCTCACCTCTGTTTCAGCTCCAAAATAGAGTTTCAACGTCCTATAATTCTCTTTAATCCCAACATGTAATAATTAAATAGGAAAGAGTTTCAAAATTTACCTTAGTCAAACTCTTTCTTCAATGATCACTCTCTCGGACTATCTCTCTATCTTCACTGTCACTGATTTCTGTCTCACATTCTCCCACTTACTCGGCAGTGTCTCGGTCCCTCCAACTTTTGTTTTCTGTGTTAGAGCCGAAATGAAAAACGCAGAAGTGTCCAGCGTACTTTCAGTGTTCTCACGTCTCTCTTGCTGACTGCTCGGATTGAATAAAATGAGAATGATGCAAAAGGGTTCTGTCGGATGTAATGAGAGAGCACGTGGGGTACAATCCGCTGGATACAGGAGGATTTGTGGAGCATTAACGCTGTCCTACTGAAGATAATGGGAGGTAGTGGAGCGTGAGAATAATTCCATCTGTTGCTCCCTTGGTGCTGTCATCTTTTAATAATGAAATGGAGAGTGGAGGTTTAAAATACATAAAAGAATAGCATAGGAGCTGTCCGTATAGGCTGTGTGTTAATTGAATAAAAGATGTAATGGAGAGTCTGCAAGATGTCTCCTCCTTTATACTGATAGTGCGCCAAATAATAAGGTAGTAGTGGAATGTTTATTAAAAATAAAGTGAAGTGCTGCATGGGTGCTGTTTGCTTTGTCTGCATAATGAATGAATAAAAGAGGTAGTGGAGTGGAATAATAAACTATCCCACAATGCAATAATCAGGCGCCTTTACATTTTTTTTGCTCAAAGGGCGCCTTTACATTGGAGATAATGAAGTTTATTTGACCATCATGAGATAAGAATATTAGGTGTCTGCGGGATGTTACAGTGATGAGCTTAAATTAAAAAATATATATAGCAAACAAAAATTATTGAATTTATTAACATTATAAATTAAGACAATAAAATTGTAAAAAAGCTATTTTAATATATGAAGTACACAATAGAATAATTTGGAAGTAATGAATAAGCAAAATATATATAATTCCAACCGCCTACTTTGATGATATAGTCCTCCATCTGGTCTTACTTATAGAAACATTTTTTAGAATTAGTTTTGGTCCTCATTATAAGAGCAAGTTTTAACTTTTGTCAATTTTTTCCTATAATACCCTTATTTATACTTTCTCAATAATAATTAAAGACAATAATTAATTTAATAATTTAATAAAATAATTTTGAGCAATTTTTGTCATATTTTTCCAATATCACTCCTACTAATACTTCTTTAAGAATAATTAATTTAACAACACGCTTATATTTTATCAAGTGAGATATTCTACTTTATTTTTTATTTTTAAATAAAATAATTTTAATATTCATTTAAAAATATATTTTTTTACCATCCATCCAAAGTGATTAATTTTCTCCCCTAAAATAACCTAATAAAACATTAAGTTCATTATCTTTTTGCAATAGAGTGAAGCTAATAATGACGGAGACGTTGTTGTCTCATAAAAATATCTAAGAGTAAGGGAATGTCAATGCTCATAAAAGAAGGCTCTAGGATTTGGGGCAGAGCAATGGGCGGGTTGGGCAGCCCATGCCTAAATCCATAGCCCGCTCATTTAACTTTAAATGAGTATGGGTTAGCCCATACCCATACCCATACCTCAACTCATTCTAACCCATGTTGAATGGGTTAACATATAAATGGGTGGGGTGATAGGGTTTTGGGTAACCCATTTACATTCGACAAGTTTATTTTTTGGAGAAAAATATATATAAGTATTAAGTATTCATAAATTTATCATTCTAAATTCTGAAATATGAATCTTCAAAATTCAATAATCATAATTCACACAAAAGAATCTAAATTTAGACAAGTGTTATCATAACATAATTTTGATGTTCAAACTCCAAGTTGGGGAATGGTTAAATGGGGAAATAGGGAATGGTATTTCATGGCAATGTGGCGTATTATTGTCCAAGTGTCTATATATATATATATATATATAACTAAATGGGCGGGTTTGGGCAGCTTTGAAGGTGTGCCCATAGCCCGCCCATTTAAGTCTTAAATAAGCGGGTTTTAACCCAACCCGTTATGGGCTTTTTTGGGCGGGCTCAAAATGGCCCAATTGCATTGGGTTGTGGGCGGGCTTACCGGGTTATAGGTTCCATACTCGGCCATACCGGGATTCGAAGACGGAGCGTTAAGTTCGGAGAAATCACGAGAGTACTTGTGCATGGGCTACTATTCAACTAATTTTGGCTTGTATAATTTTCAATTTCAGCAAGGGTATTTTTAGAAAATAATTATAATTAACTAATTTAACTTTTTTCGTTAATTTCTCTAAATGCTGATAAATAACTCCTATAATTAGAACTGGAGGGAGTATTAAAAATTCATTATAAACTACGGAGAGTAACAAATAACCTTAATATAAACTCTTAGTATTTACTCATTTCAATATCAATATCAATGGAGAATTAAAATAAATCTGACAAATACTTCTTAATGGAATCATATTTAAGAATTGTGGTAACTAAATAAAAATATCAATTAGTAAAGATATCAATGGGATGTTATTCAATCACGCGCTGCATTCTCATTCATATGACTCTTTTCTAGAGATAAGCTTCCATTATATCCACTCCTTACCTCCTTTATCTTACTCTCCTTCAGAGGCGGAGCCAGGATCTAAATATTGGGGGGTGAAAATTACAGTATAGAACCCAATGAAGTTAGCAATTGAAATTAGGGGGAGAAAATTACAGAATTGGACCCAAAATTATAAGAAATTATGATTTAGCCTCATAAATATTTCAATGTTTTCATTTTAGTCCCTTCATGAAACTTTTGAATAGGGACTAAAGTGTAAATTTTGAAATTTTTATGAGGCAAAATCATAATTTCTTAAAATCTTGGGTTCAGTTTTGTAATTTTCGGGGGGGCCACCCCTAGCCCCCCCCCTAATTCCGCCCCTGCTCCCCTTCTCTTGTTCCTTGTTGCCATCTTCTTGGGGGGTTTTTAGGCACAAATCGAATCCTAACATTTTATATGCACACAAGACGGTTAACATATTGCTATCATTCACATCGTAACTCAAGAAATTAACTATCATAATTCTCACTTCAAATATGGAAATTGTTTTCTAGCTTTTATAACATCGTTCTAACATCATTTCGGAGCCTTATACATGAGCCAATACTTTAAAATACCCATCTATTAAAGAGTGGGTTTCTATCCCTTGATTTAATAATTTGCACCTAATGACCTCCAAACGGAACACAAACACACACTTAAATAGGTGAGCGTTTGTATATAATAATGAAGAGAAATACAACCATTCCCAATTTCATCAACCAGTTCGGCCTCTTTACAGCATCCAAAAATTGTTCGATCCTGCCACTCACTTCCCTTCCAGTCTACTCTCACAGCGCCGATCAAAGCTCGATCTTGCCAGACTTTGCAGATCCGGTCTCACTCTACTATCTGCGACTGCGATCTGCCTTTTCTCCTGTTCTCCGAAGTTGAAGTCCGAAGCAAAGGTCGATCTTGCCGTCTCAGCGTTGTCTCTCACTTTGGTGAGTTGCTTCACTATACTCGATACTTTATTTTAACCAATCCTGCTCGTATTTTCAGTTCTCCGGTCTTACTTCACTCGTATTATCAGTGTTTCCATTAAAAATCTCTCCTTTCAGTGTTTTATGTGGGTGTCGATTTAAAAAATCTCTCCCTGCTTCATGTTTTTGCTAGTGTCGAGATCCACTTTTCTCTCGAGAACATCTTCAGTCTTCACCATTACCAAAAGCTAGCTAGAGTCAGTATAAAGTCCTAGTAAATCATCTTTTTGCAGTGAGTCGTGAGTGTGGAGAAGAAAGTGAGATCTCTTGAACAACTTTGGTAAAACAGTATTGGTTATTGTATAACGAGTTTTATAGATGTGCACAATTTTTTTTTCCTTTATTATTGTTTCGTCTACTTGTTTTAATTTCATACCTCTTATTACTTTCCATGTCTTTGCCCATTACGCAGGGGATGAAACGAAAGGATCGAGCCCCTGAAACGGCATATAATGTCGGAGGAGAATCTTCTTCTGCCTCTGCTACCCTTCATTCAAGTCCTAAATGGAAATATGACGTTTTCTTGAGTTTTGCGGGAAAAGACACTCGCTTGAATTTCACAGATCACTTGTACGATGCTTTGAGAAGAGGTGGGATCAATGCTTTCAGGGATAATGAAGGAATAGAGAGAGGACAATTTATATCCGACCAACTTCCTCAAGCAATCAAGGATTCTTTATGTGCAGTTGTTGTTCTCTCTGAAAATTATGCAGACTCCAAATGGTGCTTGGAAGAACTTCAAATGATTCTTGATTGTAGGACAAAGTTAGGTCAACAAGTTTTCCCAATATTCTGTGATGTAGGTCCATCGGATGCAAGGCATCAAAGACAAAATTTTGGAGAAGCTTTAGCCAAGCATGAAAATGAATTCGGACGAAACAAAGTCCAGAATTGGAGAAACTCTTTATCTGAAATTGGCTCCATTGCCGGGTGGACCACCAGCCGTCGGTAAGTTTTTTTTTTTTTTTTTTTTTTTTTTTTTTTTTTTCAATCGTTTTTTAATCATGTTTCCCACATTTATTTAGAATTTATAATTTTTCCATGATCTTTGATAATGCTTTTTATAATCATTCTTTTTCTCCCTGTGGACATAATTGTAGCCGACAATAATACGAGAATAGCATTTATTAGGGTAATTTCACAAAAATACTTGAGCAGTAAAAACATTATGAAAATGCTATAAGATCAAAAAGTATTCACCAAGGTGTTACGGTGAAACTCTTTCACCAATTGTCAGCTTCTTTTCTTTTTTATTTTCTTGTTTCCAGTTAAAATTGCATCTAAATACCCGGTCCTTTTGGAGTTGGAGAGAGTTACAACTAAAACCCCATCACTTCACTATGTGCTTCTTTCATTTTCCCTTTATTTTATACTTGCAACCAAGTAGAAATGAGAATGAACCATTAATAATTCATATGTAATATATTCATTCAATGTCTATTATGGATGTGCAGGTTATGTTAATTTTAATTTCTTTTCAATAACTTCATTATAATTTATGAGTAGTATTCGTTTAGATATGTTTAAATTATATGCAATATCTATTATTAATCTTTATAGCTTATTTAATATTTTCATATATTATCAAGATTCATGAGTCAATAATATTTACTTAGACCTGACTCAATTTATTTTTAAGTACCATAAAATTATAAATTTTATGGAAAAATCTCACATAAAGCTGTTTAAAATAGGAAAATTCTAAATTAGCTTATAGAGTAATAAAAAGAGGATAGAGGAGAGGGTTTTAAAGTCATTATCTACATTTTGGAATTCAAATTGGGTTAATGACTTAGTTAAGGATTTATTGAATTTATGACTTGGAATTGTTTTATTTTAAGTAGCTTTATATGAGATTTTGAATTTTGTTAAAGCACCAAAATGCATTTAATTGACTTCCATGTGATCACAAAAATTCAAATTTCTTTTGAAATCCTCCATGACATAATCAATAATTGTGCTCCATAACTAAAATACGGCAGAATCAGGCACCCAACTCCCTAATGGTCCGTTGCTATAACATTCCAGTCCTTCAATAATATAATTACAAGTTTAATTGTGCCTAACAATAATTATCAGTTGTCCTTTAGTGTAATTTTTTCTAATTTATTTTAAAGGAAAATATATTTTCTATAATGAAATCCCATATTTTCCATTAATTAATTTTTTCTCTGTATATGAAGTCTCTTGACGATAAATTTTCTTTTTTTTTTCCTAATTAATTATTATTATTATTATTATTATTTTTTACTTTATGGAGATTTCGTTTTACTTGAAATTAAAAGTCCCTTTATACTTGCGCATGAGATCATTTTAATTTGTGAGAAACATACTAATGTGACAGCGATAAACTGAAAGGTATTCATTTGTTTTTTTGCCAAGAGAAAAGTTAAATTTTGAATGATGAATGGGTTAACTGAATGAATGAATGGCAGTATATTTAATATGTTGATGAATTTGTATCCATCAATAAAATGAAATTGTGAATAATTTGATTATTTTTTTGGTAGAATGATCACGTCTTTAATTTTAATGGGATGATGGATCAATTATGCTCTAACTTGCTCTACAAATCACATTCCACTTATTCCCATTCCTGTTCTCGACTTTATATTCTTATGAAAATTTAATAACAATTCCTAGTTACATTGAAAAAATAGTGTAGCTCTAGTAAATAATAATACGATTTTCATGAAAATCACATTTTTCATTTTCATTTTATTTTATCATAACTATATATATATATATATATATATATGTAACACTCATGCTAACAATGATTTTTATGGTAGGCACGAAGTAGATCTTATAAAAAGTATAGTTCGTGATGTATGGAGTTTTTTAAGTACTAAATTACCATGTTTTAAGGACAATTTAGTTGGAATTGACTTGAAAGTGGCTGATGTGATTCCATTATTGGAGATTGGATTAGATGACAAACGTTTTGTAGGGATATGGGGCATGGGCGGTGTGGGTAAAACAACTCTGGCTAGAGTTGTTTCTGAAAAACTATCAGACAAGTTTGAAATTTGCTGTTTTCTTGAAAAAGTTAAAGATGCTTTACCTAAAGGTCTAGTCTCTTTGCAAAAAAGTCTTCTTTCTCATCTTCAAATAAAGGACTTGGAAATATATGATATTAATAAAGGAATGCAGATGATAAGATGTCGCCTTCATGAGAAAAAGGTCCTCCTTGTCCTTGACGATATAGATGATATGAGCCAATTAAAGGATTTGGCTGAAAGTCCAGATTGGTTTGGTGAAGGAAGCAGAATAATTATAACAACAAGAGATCGCCACGTGCTTACCTCAATTGGAGTGGAAAGAATATATGAGATGAAAACCATGAAGAATGATGAATCTCTTCAAATCTTTTCAAAAAGAACATTCAACAAAAATCATCCTGAAGAGAAGTATTTGGAGTATTCTAATTCTGTGGTTAAATATGGGAGGCCTTCCGCTGGCACTTGAAGCTTTGGGTTCTTATTTTTGTGGAAGAAGTGGGAAAGTTTGTGTGGAGAGATGCTTTAGAAAAATTGAAGCAAATTAATCCTCATAAAAATATTCTTGAAGTCCTTAAAATAAGTTATGATGGATTAGATGAGAAAGAACAGACAATATTTTTAGATATTGTTTGTCTTTTCAAGTACTGGAAGAAAGAAGAAGTGACTCAAATTTTGAAAGCTTGTGATCTTAATCCTATACTTGGAATAAATGTCTTGATTGAAAAAACTTTACTAGTTGAAAATGAATATGGCAAATTAGATATGCATGATTTATATGAAGAGCTGGGTTGGCATATAATTCAACAAAAATTCCCCAATAGTAGATTGGGGAAGTTTGAAGAAATTAACGAAGTATTGGAAAATAATAAGGTGAGTGCCTTATTTTTTTTAGTATCTCATTTTGACATATGTTTAATGTTTTTAATTTTCTTTACTTCCTTATCATTCTCATGTTATTTTTATTGAAAATGACATTTTTTTTATTAGGGATCTAGAGAAATAGAAGCTATTGTTATGGGGAATGGATATCCATTCTCTAAAATAATAGAAGTACATTCTGAAGCCTTTTCAAAGATGAGAAGAATTAGATTACTCCTCTTAGATTGTGAAACCAAAGTACCAACGGGATTGAAGAAACTTTCTGGTGCATTAAAATTTCTCCGATGGCGATTTTATCCTTTAGAAGCTCTTCCACTTCCATTGGATGAACTTGTTCATATTGAAATGCCAGTGAGCAACATAAAGCAACTTTGGAATGGTATAAAGGTGAGGTTGATGCTTATTTTTCTTAAAAATATATCTTCCTATCCATGTTTTATTGATTCATTGTTTAGTGAGACTGATCATTTTACAATATTTTGTTTGAGTAGTCTATGAATCACTTGAAGTTTATCAACCTGAGGGAATCTCCCAATTTGATTGAAACTCCAGACTTCTCAAATGTTCAATCTCTAGGACATTTATGTCTTGTTGGATGCCCATCCCTTGTCAAAGTTCATGAATCACTTGGAGTGTTGAAAGAGCTTGTTGAGGTGGACTTATATAATTGTGTAAATCTAAACAGCCTACCAAGTAAATTGGAAACAAATTCTTTGAGAATGTTAGATCTTTGTGGGTGCAAAAAAGTTAAAAAGCTCCCAGAGTTTGGCGAAGGTATGAAGAAATTATTATATCTTGATGCGAGTTACACTTGCTATAAGCTGAACTTCCTGAATCATTTGGATCCTTGACTGGTCTTAGATTTTTAAATCTAAGTGGAACTTGTTTTAGAAATCTACCCACTGATTGCTTCTCTGGTCTTTTTGGACTTGTCTTTCTTTCATTGGAGGGTTGCAAGTGGCTTGTGTCGTTGCCAAGGCTTCCACCACGGCTAACCCGATTAGAAGTAAGCCGGTGTTATTCAATGGAACGTTCATTAGATGAACAATTGTTGGATTGGGTGACTTCACTTGACCATGAGGTATGTTAGTCTTCCTACATTCTATCTAATGATTTATGTATGTGTATTGTTTTCTTACTACATATGCATTACATGACTAATTTTTTATTTCAGTGCCGTGGGCAAACTAAATATGTAATCTCTGAAGAAGGAGAAGATTATTTGCCATTGACTGGTATGGAAGATTATGGGTTGTTACCCATGCGTAAGGACTTTGAGGTTGAGGTATGTGCGTCTCAATTTTGTGTCTTCTTCTCACTTGTATATGCTCTCTTCATTGAGTAATTAATGTTAACAACAGTTTGGTATGTATGCAGCCAGAATATCACCCCCTCAGAAATTTCTTTGCAACCATGCCATTAGGAGGCAAAATACCATCATGGTTCTATCCAAACATAAAATATCATAATAAAAGGTTTAGATGTGAATTTGATATAGAAGTGGACGTACCTCCAAATTTTCGTGCTAGTAAATGGTCAGGAATTGTTGTATGCTTGCAAACAGAAGGGCCTGGTGTGATTAGTTGGAGTAGTAAAGCTCCAGAAGATGATGGATATAAGCGATGTGTTCATCTGCCACATGGTATTTGGCAGTTACATGAAGGTGATGACCTCTGCGTAATGGTGTTGGAATTTAATCAGGAAACCTGTTGGCAACATCTAAGAGGTGATAACAATTCCCTTCACATCCAACTTTCTTCGAGGGACAAGCCTAGATTCGGCTTGTTTAGAATGCACTTATTGGGATATGGGTGGAGAGTGATATGTAAAGAAGATATACAAAAGTGGTGTCATCCCAATCATTTTAACCAATTCACCCAACCCCAATATGCTCCTCCTTCTGAGGTCAAGCTTCCCTGGCGAGTACTTCGTAGACTCCTTGGCCTTGAACGACGAAGGTAATGCCTAAGATAAATATCTGATGATAGTGAGGCGTAGAGATGAGGCCCCTATGTAACTTGTAGATGACCTTATTCATCCTCATTACCACCATTATTATTTATATTATCATTACTGTTACTAGTTTATAATTATTGTTAATGCCCGAAAACACCACATAATTCAATAAGCATTAGTGGGCTTTTGAAAAATTTCATATGCAAATTTGTTGATAAATTTGATTTATTACTTTCATATTCTTAAAATGCCCCTTTGATTGGCCCTGCCCATCAAATTACCCTGTTTTTAAATAGTATACTCACAATCACTAAACCCGAAGAATTTTTCCTAAGTGCAACAAATATACAAGATGACCTGTGAATTTCACAGGTTAGCATCTAATTTGTGCCGCAGGGGTTTTGAAAGCCTATATTTATAACGCTAAATGTTAAATGGATAATGCTCTTAGCTTTAGGGTTGTTGAATGTCATTTTCCCAGTTAAAATGAGAGAATAAAACTTGTGATCAAGTCTCGCACATTACATGAGATTCATTTGTAATTATCTTAACAAACCAACGTTAACAGACCAACCTTAGGGAACTCCTATTTTTGGAGTTTGCTTTCTCGTTTTATCCAAAGGGAACAATTTTCTGTGATAGTGGGTACATTGCGGACGTGTATATCCGGCCCATTCCTAGATAATGGTGATTGATGTGTGTGTGTGTTATTATTATTATTTTTTTTTTGGTATCTCGCTTGATTCATCCAAATTTTTTATTCTAAATAATTTGAATTTCGCCTTGCGTCAGTTGTGGGGGAAGAGTTTCCAACACAATTTTTTCTATTCCCACGCCTTGAACAGAGGACGTGGTTGACGTGGTTAGAGATTGATGTGTCTTTTAACTCTCTATTGTTTGTGTTCAAAAAACTCTCTATTGTTCTTCCTTCTCTTGTATTTCCTTTTTCCCTTACCTTCCTTTTTTTATTATTAAATTTTAATTGTTATTTGGAAAATTGATAACTGGGGAAGCTTACTAAATAGTTCAAACAAAATTTCAAGTATCAGCTGATAATTAAAAAGTCTTATGGAAAATTGTGCCATGTTTTGATTTCTCAGGGGGAAAAAAAAAAAATGGCATACAATTTGTGTTAGCATAATGACACAACTTACGTTAAGCAACACCAAAAACACCACTCTAAATAATATGATTTTTTGTTGGAACTTATTCTTCTACTTGCCCTTATTAGCATGACTCTTCCTTGCTCCCTTCTTTTATCCCTATACATTGTTTCTGCCAAACTATTAAGTTGAATAACGTTGTGGACTTTGGGGCTGTTTGTTTTGGCGTTGGGAACAATAGGTTAAAAGTTATCTCGACTTTTGTAAAAGCTTGATAGGAAAAAAAACTCGGGTTGTAAATGTGATTTATGTTTGGATTAACGTTAGCAAAAGTGACTTTTTACCAAACGGAGACGTATTTAGATTAACGGTTGAAAAGTCAGTTAAGATGAGAAATGACTAAAAATGGTATGAATTTTATTGAATACTATATATGTGTGTGTGTATATTGTATATATTGTGATAATTGATTATAAAGATTTAAATTTATGTAAAAAATATTGAATTAATAGATAAAAAGAGGCATACATCATTTATTGTATATATTGTGATAATTGATGATAAAAATTTAAATATATGTAAAAAAAAATTAAATTAATAGATAAAAAGAGGCATGCGTCATTTATGGTATTTCAACTTAAAATATAAGTTTTTAATTAAGTTTAGGAAATAAAAGAATAATGAATAAATAATCAAATATTATTATTATATAATATCTATACAAAATAAATTTTTCATTCCTTACAGCACTGGGTTTGATAGCTTTTTTGTCAGATAACGAAAAAAGCAAGGAAAATAAAGACAAAAACAAAGGAGAATGGGTCTGAGCCAAAAAAAAAACAAAGCAAAGAAGAATGGCCCCCACACAATCTCGACATCTATGCCATACCTAACGCCAAAAAGATGGGTCTAATAGCTTTTTTGTTACTAGGTGTTTTGGGAAAAAACCCAATAGCTACTAAAAAAAAAACTACACCAAACACCTCCTAATGAGCTTTTTTTGTAATTGATAATATAATATAAATAAAGTGGCCTCTTCTTTTCTTCTTTTTGGATAAAGATTATCGAGAGCAGCCTTCCAGAAAGAAATTAAAGTAGGTTTTTTGCTTGTCACTTTAGAATTATTCACATTTTCCAGAAAAAAAATCCTTTCATTTTCTTCTTCCTCCTTTTGGTCTCAATATCTCATCTTCACGTGTACATTAAAAAATGGACGGTCCAAATTTAATATTATATAAAATCATTATTACAATGTTTTCCAAATAATTTTTTTTTTCCTTTTATCTGTATTACTATAATCAATTATTTATATTAGATTTTAACTGTTTAAGTTTATTTATTTATGTTAATAATAATAGTTTGATAAAATATCCCAATTTCAACCACTAAATTTTTTAAACTAATGAGATTTTGAGAAGAAAATGAGAAAGAGCAAAAATGAAAGAGCGAAAACCCATATTTTCTATATTTATTTATATTTTATATTTTTGCCCCATATATTTTGATTTAAATTGTTTATACTGATTTTTATAGTCTTTCTTTTCCTTCTTGTAGACATAATTGTTGCCGACAATAACAGGAAAATAGCACGGGTTGGAGGCAAATATGACTCTATCTTTAATAAAGCCGCATATCTAATAATATATTTATTATATTATATATCAACAAACGTTATATTCGTTCATTGAAGCATACCTATTATGAATTCTATGTTCTGTTAATTTTAATTAATTTTCAATAAATGAATTAAAAGTAATATTCGTTTAGATATTTTTATATTGTATATAATAATTCATTTATATTTTATTTTATATTTAACGTTAATATATTATGATGAGAAAATTACATTGAAGAACCTAATAGACTGGCCCGCAATTTAAATTTAAGCACCAGAACACAAGGGATCTCGCTAAAAAATGATAAAAATTCCATTTTCTTTCTTCCCTTTTCCCACTCAATTCGTATGTGTTTTTCATATCCATATCCCTCGCAGTTGTTGCTCTGAAATTTAAATCTATTCAACAAAAGCATAACCAATCAAATGTTTATTTCCTTTAAAATATTTTAGAGTAAAATACCCTCACTGCCCTTTTATTTTGCCTTAATCACATGTACCTCTCCTCTATTTTAAAAACATGCACTTAGATCCAAATTGTTAACACCATTAGGAATATTCCAAAAAGGTTTTAAAAACATGTTTTTTAATTAAAATTTATATTATAATAAATTTTATTTACTAATTTTCCCTTTACACTATCAAATCCATAATTTATTCAATTTGGACATTTGCAAATTTGGGAAAAACCAAACGCCGCCAGTTGTAACAGTAAAAAAAGGTACCAAGTTAGTTGTTTTTTTCCCTTTGAATGCCCGTAACTTTCTTTTTTATTTTCGTTAATTTTATTTTTTACAAATATTTATTTGGTTAATTTTTATAAATGTTTGTAACAGAAAAATGTGTTTAAAATTTCTAAATTATAAATTAAAATTATTTATGATTATGATAACAAAAATATGTATTGATGTATTTAAAAATTAAAATTAATTTATGCTATATTATAACAAAAATATGTGTTTGAAATATATTTTTATTCATTTAAAAAAAAAAAAATAAATACATATCAAGAAATATGATAAAAATTAAAATTATAAATTTTATAATATAATGAAAATTAATAAATATTATAATTTTGAAAATATGTATTAGATTTAGTTTTTGATTGTATATTTTTTTCTTGGCAAATATAAATGGTTAAATAATTATTTTGTCAAATAGGGGTATTTTGGTAAAAAGAATTGGGAGTAAACTTAACAGTCCACTAACGGTTGGATGGAAGAAAAGGAATCTTGAAAATATAAGGGAGGTCTATGTAACATGTATTTTAATTCTAAGAGAGGTTCATATAAATTTTTAAAATAGAGGAGAGATCATATAATTAAGAAAAAATATAGAGGTCGTGATTACAGCAAAATTAGGCACCCCACTCCCTAATGGGCTGATGCTAACATTTCAGTCCGACAATAACAACGAGAAATCAATAATTACCAGTCTTCCTTCAGTATAATTTCTTCTATTATCAGAAATTTCTATAATCATTTCTGTTCGGTGTAGAACACAAATGTCCATCCTTGGGCTGGTGCTTTGATCATGGATCGTGGGCTGTGCCTGAGTATCTATGGAGGAGATATTCAGGAGAGCGTGGGATCACCGTGCACAAACTAGGCTCTCGCCAAAGGGGGTGGTGTATGTGCACAGTGTGACGATATATAAATAGTTTAGAGTTTAGAACGTGTGCACCTTGGTATTTGACCTCTGTATTTATATAGTGTCCCTTAGGTTGGATATCGTGGGCCCTGTGATCCGAGGTCCTCAATATCATAACTATCAGATACCGTTTTGGATAGATACCTGGATTATCACCAAGATAGGATCCTCCCATATTGTAGGTAGATCCTGATACGCGACGAGTTGCTAGTTGGGCCATCCACGTGCTGGGCCTAGTACAGGTCCGTAACAGTTGCCCCCCAGCCTGGTAGTTCAAGCTGTTGATCTGTCGGGATGTATCATGCCCCTATACCACTCATTCGAGGTGAGTTTCTGAGGTAGGTTAGCCCTAATGGACTTGCCCATTTGATATTGGCTGAAAAGGGCTTGACATAGGTATAATGCCTAGGGCTTACGTACCCTGCTGAGAGATCAAAGCCCACGTAGTTCGATAAATCCATAGGCGTTCGGCCGTATGGGTAGTACGGTGCTCCGTGATCTCCAGGTTGGGTCCATGCCAACTCCTACTATGGAAACCTTTAGCTCGGGAATCGAGGTCATGTTAAGGGGTTTAAGGAACTGAGGTACTCCTCTGACGCTATTAGATCCGGGATAATACCCAGGGGTTCGAGGATCCGTGGTAATGCTAAGTGATTTAAGGATCCGAGGTAATGTCAAGCGTTTTGCTCGACTTCAAGGTTGCGCTTGTCATCATTGCCCCCTGACACCTGGCTTCCCTGGATTGGCGAGGGGTTACAACCGCCGCACATAGCCATCAGCGATTTTCATGCGCATTTAATGCGCCTGTCGCATGTCATACGTCACTCCTACTTTTAAGGTGAACAGTCTATTTTACCCCTGACTCTTCGATGTTGTAACGTGCAGAGGAATGTATCTGTCCATTATTCGTATTTCCCTCCATTTCTCACACTCTTCTCCTTTGCGACGTCTTTCTTTCTCTCAAAGAAGACTCTGTTCTTTTTCTCGGCGATCATCTCCGTGCAACCTACGAATCTTGCCGCTTCACACCTTCCAGATTCCTATACAATTAGGTATATCTGACACCTCTCTTCTCTTTCCTAGTTTTACTTTTGAAGTTTTTTGGTCGTTCTGTGGTTTCCTCATTTCCGCTTCTGGGTTCTTCTGGGTAAGTTTTAAGTAGGAGCATCTGGGTGCCACTTGAGTTCTGATCTCCCTTGTTTATCGTTGCATACGTTTGTGTATGGGAGTGTCCCTTGTGCCCTCCCTGCTTGGTTCCCCCTTCCTTACCGAACCTTTTGTGCCTTTCTAGGTTCCATTTTCTGGTGGTAATGGATAGGTTTAACCGTTTGCCCTCTTCGAGTCAAAACGCAACTCCAGAAGAGGAGGAAGCCTTGCGGGCACGTTATCCTAGAGCTAGCTTTTGGTTCTTTGGCTCTTCCCTTTCTGAGGAGCAGAGGCTAACGGCCTTGCTCCGTGGTGGGTCTGGTGAGAGGAGAGTTGAGGGGACATCGTCTGTCATTGCCTAGTCCTCTAACGCGGGTTCTGCCAATGGTTTTTCTCATTTTGGGGGCCAGGACGGTTCAGGGGCCATCTCGACTCTACCTATCAACTTTTACTCGATTCCCCCTCGGGAGAGGTCGGATTCTCACCCGGAAGGATACCTCGGCCCTTGTTGGGATTTCATTGCTTCAGCTCCACTATATCGCGCTTGGTCAAGATTCTCTTGCCAACCAAATTCTAGGTTCTTGCTGACATAGGTCTCTATTTGCCCCCACCTCGGCCATTAGAACCGAATCTCATCCCGGTCCCTCCGTTCCTCGTGCATCTGTCAATAATATATATGTGTCAGGTATACCTTTCACTTACTGATCTTTACCTTTTTTGTGTGTGCTTTAGGTCCAAATGGAGTCATCTCCTTCATCTGATAGGACCCCCTCTGTCACTGGGGAATCAGATTCTGCTAGTCCCCCCAGGTTCTCCTAATGAAGTAGCCTTGGGTTGCCCACGGGGTGCTAACAACACAATCTTTGATGTCGAAGTCGGACATCATCAGGCTCAATTTGGGAGAGACCTCGAGATGTACTCTATGTCCTCCCTTTGACGGGGAGCCTGTGTGCACTGCTTGAGAAGGGACCAATCCCTCCTCCTTCTTCTTCTATAGAGATTATCTCACCCGACTCGGTATTCGCTTCCTGTTTACCGAGTTCCAAATAGCCGTTTTAAATTACCTCCACCTAGCTCCTTCTCAGCTCCATCCTAACGGGTGGGGTTTCCTATTAGCTTTCGAGCGCCTCTGTAAATCCTTAGTGGAGCCCACCCTTGCAAACTTTCCATATTTTTTTTTTTATTTTTTGTCCCTTCACGCCTCGGTCCGACAAGAACGATAAAGAATTGAAAGGTCTGACGTCCATCCGAGGCGTTCCTAGCCGGAAACTTTTCCACGCCTTCTCTGACTCCTTCAAGCATTTTAAGACCAGCTTCTTCAAAGTAGTAGCTATTTCTGGGCAACAACCTTGGTTCCTTCATGGCCCTAAGTTTAAAGATGTGGAATGGAAATTCCCATTGTACTGGACTAAGGACCATCATAACAAGCACTCTACCAGTTATCAAGTTGATGGGGACGATCTTCCAGCTGAGGACGTCGGAGCCATGTTTCATCTGGTAGCCTTTGTTAAGGAGCAGGGTGTAAGAACCATGGCTTTGATACTTTTTCAGGCCCCAACCGGGCCCGCACTAGTCCCTCGTATACTTCCCCTCTACGTGTTCTCTTTAATTTTGGACTATTTTAGTCTATGATCGTCTTGGTATAGAGATTCTAACCGATTTCTTTTCTTGACTTGTAGCTCAGGGTATGGAGCCATTGCCAAACTATTTGGCTCACATGAATCTAGCCCCCGGGGGCCGAATACAAGGCAGGCCCGAAAGCGTTATGCACCTGAGCCCCGGAAGTCAAAAGTCGCTGCGGATGTCCAAGTGCGGACGTCCAAGAAAACTAAGAGCATCCCTGAGACTTCCCAGGAGGACCCTATAATTCTACCATCTTCTGGTGCCCCCAAGTTACTCTGACTTCCTAGACGATCATTCAAGCTCCCGCACCCTCCTCTTCGACTCTTCCTCCTCCGCTGCCCCCGCAACAACTCCCACGCGAACTTACATGGGATAAGGGGAGGACCGAGGAACTATCCATGTCCCTTCTCCCTCCACGATGTTACACAAACGAGGTCCCATTCTTGGACCTGGATGAGAACGAGCTCTGGGACATCTAGAACAAAACGCTGAGGGCCGTCGGCGTGGTTCAGGTTATGAGCATCTTGAAGCATAATCATGTTGAAGCTTGTACCGTCTGAAAAAGGTGACGGCGGAGAGAGATGAGGCTGTGGCCGGGAAGAAAAAGGCCGAGGAGGCGTGTGAGGCTACCAAAGCTGAGGCGAGCAAGCTACACGACAAGCTCCTGATGACCTGAGAAGCACTTGAGAAGACCAACCTTGAGGTTGTCCAGCTGCGAGCTGCCCATCAGGAGGACATAGGGGCTTTGAAGACCGTGCAGAACCAACAAGGGGAGCTGGCAGTGGAGTTGGGGGAGACTAAGGCCGCCCTTACCGATGCTCAGAAAGCCTACGCGGATTGATCAGAAACGGTGAGGGAGACCGTGAAGAACACCTTTGACATGGCCTTGGCGCAGATTTGACATTTGAATCCTGACATCAACTTCAATCTAGCTGAGTTTCACTACCGGGCTTATGTCCATGGGGGCAAGCTAGTCCCGCCTCCTCCATCTCCTAGCGGTGCTTCTGCGTCTGGCTAGATGGTGGGGGTCATGTTGATGATGGTGAGGAAGAGGTCTCGGCCGATGTCCTCCGGGAAGTGTTCAGGGTCCCTCCTCATCGGTCGTGCCCTCTAGCTGAGTAGCCGGGATTCGATCTTTTGTCTTTCCTCTTGTTGGGCGGTAGTGCCCTTTAGACTTTGTTTTCTTACCGGTGTTTATGCCGGGTTCTGTAATTCGAACAACTTAATCTTTGATAACAAATATCTTTTGATTTATTACTGTATTTCGTCGTTTTTGAATTCTAAACTGTGTTAGAGATTCTTCGACCGAGCTAGGGTCTTTAGTTATGCAGAGTCTGCTTTTTCTTCCAGCTCTAAAGACTGGGTTTCTAGGGTAGGGTTTTCATTTTAACCGCACTACTGAGTTCCGGTTCCGTTGTCTGGGATCATAACCAGGATAAGGGTAAATTGTCACATGTCCAGCCGTGGTGTTTGAAACGCAACGCTTAAACATTTTGACCTAATCAGGGTTGGAATGACAAATCATCTTCTTATCTAGGAGCGAGTTTTGACGCATCAAATTTTGCAAAGGCATGTAATAGCGACTTCACGTTACTCATAACCTGGGCTCGTCGGCCCTGGTGTAAAGCATCTAGATGGGTTATATTTCTAACCGGGTCTAGGACCTCGGTGTAATGCTTAAGCAATCGATAGTACGCATGTTGAATTTCCACTGGGAAATTCTTCATTAAAATAATAATCCGCTCCAAGGAGCTAATAACGTCACATAATAAAATTGAAATGAACAGAAATAAAAATTGAAATGAAATTACGGAAATCAAGAAATAACTGAGCTCAAACATGGTGTGTCTGGCATATTTTGAACGCATGGCCGACGTCTAACTGTAGTAGATTCTCAGCTTGTTGGTGTTCCAAGTTCTTTTGATCAGCTTCCTTCCTAGGGTTTCGAGTATATATGCTCCTTTGTCAAGTTTCTCTTTAACCCAGTAAGGACCTTCCCAATTTGCATCTAGCTTTCTATCTCTGACGTTTTTATTTCCAACGTCGGCGCGTCAAAGTACCAGGTTACCCCTGTTGAAAGAACGGGGTCTGACCTTCCGATTATACTTGGCCGCAATGAGTTGTGTTAGTTCTCAAATATTGTTTTGATGATAACAATGATCTAAAAGGTTGTTAAGTTTTGAATTAATGATCTGAGAGAAGTTTTTAAAGAACAATTCTCGAGAATACAATATGGATTCTCGAGAATACAATTCATCTATACAGAACCAACTCTCGAGAATTATATCTTAGCTCTCGAGAATAACTCAAACAATTTTATGTTATTCTTTTCTCGAACCTATCCAATTCTCGAGTATGAGAACTCAACTCTCGAGAATGTTTTTCAAAGTATAATTCTCGAGAACGTAGAATGATTCTCGAGAATAGCTAGCGAAAAACCATTCTCGAGTATAAAAACTTGATTTCGAGAATAAGGTCCAAATGTAAAACAAAGTTCAGTCTTTCTATAATTCTCGAGAACAACCAACTTAATTCTTGAGAATTCAGTTCTCGCTCCAATGCAATTTCGGTTTGATAATTCTCGAGAATGTCTCTCATTCATTGAAGGTTCCTACTAATACAATTCTTGAGAATGCATACATAATTCTCGAGAATATACCTTGAATTTACATACTATCAATATATCAATACATCTGTTATCTGAAGATCTAATTCTTGAGAATAGTGACATAACTCTCAAGTATTAGTGAGATATCACGGAGTATCATCAATTCTCAAGAATTTAAGAACAATTCTCGAGAATACACTTCCTGGATTTGCAACATAACTCATGCATATTTAATAGCATCGAAATTCCTGGGTCATTATCTAATTATTGTTAATCATACTCAAATCTGTTTTTATCACATTTTATTATCTCTTTGATTAAGTTTCAGTTGACTAATCAAGTGGATTTGAGTTTTTGAACGAGAGACTATCCAATGTGGCGAAGCATTAAATGCGCATTCGGAAAAGCGGAGGAACAATTGGAGTTAGATTTTATAGCAGATGAAGTAATTGTTTTGAGGCTTACCTATTCCGAGCTAATTCTTTGAACTACTCTCGCACAAATACATCGACAGCAGGTGCATTTAATGAATCAACGTTCGACTATGTACAAAATGGAGTGTGCTGTGTCTAACAGAAAATTAAGAGAGTCACAATGGCTAGTTTGCAAAGGCACTCGATTGGATTAATGGCAAACACTATAAAAGCTCATCGCATTGAATTCGCCAACTACGAGAAACTGTGTAATCAATTCGAGTTCAGTACTATTCACTGTTTCAATTGTTTCATTGACTTGTACTTTAGTGTTTAATACTTTATCCACTCGTGAGGAGTTTATCAACATTTATTTCATTATCAGTTGAATCTTAAGGTTGAGGAACCTTAAGAGAGGGTGTATCAATTACAACTTATAAGGGGGAGTGAAGTCTGAGAGTGAGAGGACCATCCTTCGTTTACAAAGTGTGTAATTGTTCTTGAAAGTTAGTGGAATCCCAGGTGTGCTGGGGACTGGATGTAGGTTAGAGATTTTAGACCGAACCAGTATAAATCGTCTCATGTCTATTTCATTTCTCTGTTTCAGTTTCCCTTGTCTTCGTGTAAGCTTTGCAAAAAGAATTTGAGATCACCTATTCACCCCCCTCTAGGTGATATTCCATCTTCAAGTTGTTTGGTGGCTAAGTCTCGGCAGTGTGCCGCAATTCTTACTTCGTCGATCAAGTCTAACTCTGTCCTCAACGAGTCATTGTTCGACTCTTCGCCTCTTGGAGAGCTTTCAGCTTCCTCCACGATGGTTGTCCTATCTCGACCGGAATCATTGCCTCGCATCCATATGTCAACCTGAAGGGTGTCTCCTGGGTTGAGGTCTGCACGCTAGTCCTGTAATCCCAAAGAACGGTGTAGAGTTGTTTGACCCAGTTGGATTCCGCATCCTGCATCCGCTTCCTTAAGCCATCAACAATGATCTTTTTGGCCGCTTCCGCTTGGCCGTTAGATTGTGAATGTTCGACGGAGGTGAAGTGTTACGTAATGTCGAGATCGGACATCATATCCTGGAATCCCTTATCGACAAACTGGGTCCCATTATCCGTGACTACCTCGGCTGGGATTCCAAAGCGGGAGATAATATTATGACGAAAAAACCGCCGTATGCGCGCTGAGGTGATTGTTATTAAGGGCTTGGCTTCGATCCACTTTGCAAAATAATCAACTGCAATGATGAGCCATCTGAACTGTCCGGGGGATTCTTTGAACGGCCCAAGGAGATCCATCCCCAATTTGTAGAAGGGCCAAGGGGCCGAGATGCCTTTCAATTCCGTAGGCGGGGGCCAAATGACTTTGGCGTGTTTCTGACAACTATGACATCTCTTTACTGCCTCCTTGGAGTCCGCCATCATAGTGGGCCAATAGTAACCGGCATGGAGAGATTTCCTGGCTAGAGCTTTCCCTCCCATGTGTTGATCATTGATTCCTTCATGTATCTCGGCCAATACATACTTGGCCTTGGATGGACCCAAGCATCTCATCATTGGAGAGTGTAAACCTTTTCGGTATAGTTGATCATCGACCATTGTGTAAATGACGGACTCTTGGATCAACTTCTTTGCCTTGGTTGAATCAATCAGAATGATGCCCCTCTCTAGATAATCCTCAATCGGCTTTCTCCAATCTATTGCCGACGATATCGTCATAATACAGCTCGGCTCTGTTAAGTTTTACTGAATCATGGTCCTGTGGCTACCCTGACCTTTTGTACTTGCCAGTTTTGAGAGGATGTCGGCTTTGGTATTCTCTTCCCTCGAAATGTGAGTCACGATCACTTCTTTGAAGTCGGAGATTACCTCATTTACCTTGTTTAGATATTTGGCCAACAAAGGACCCTTCGTTTGATGAGTATCCTCGATCTGTGCTGAAATGAGATGTGAGTCGGTGAATACTTTTACCCTCTGAGCTCCATGTTCTTTTGCCTGCAATAGTCCGGCAAGCAATGCTTCATACTCAGCCTGATTCTTTGAGGTTAGGAAATTTAGCTGAAGAGAGTGCTCAATTGTGATACCCTCCGGGCTTTCGACTATGATTCCTGCTCCGCTTCCCTTCGCGTTCGACGAACCATCGACGTAAACCTTCCATGTTTCGTCAGTGTCTTTCTTATTGGCCGGGGTGAGTTCCCTCACAAAATCCACCAACGCTTGTGATTTGATGGCATGTCAGGCTTCGTAGGTGATATCGAACTCCGAAAACTCTATTGCCCAACTGGTCATTCTTCCGGCTAGGTCTGGCTTGTGAAATACCTGACGGATCGATTGACTAGTTCGAACGACTATTCGATGTCCCTGGAAGTAAGGCCAAAGTCTTTTTGCCAAGATAAGTAGGGCAAACAGCACTTTTTCAAGTTTTTGGTATCATAATTCCGAGCTCTCTAATGCCTTACTTACGGAATAGATTGGTGCCTGACCGGAGCCGGTTTCTTTGAACAGGACCGCACTTACTGCCTCTTCTCCTACCGACAAGTATAAGAACAAAGATTCACCCGGATCAGGCTTTGATAGGACTGGTGGGGTCACAAAACGTTTTTTGATTTTTTCAAATGCCACCTCGCAGTCCAGGTTCCATCCTCCTTGCGTTTCCTTTTTCAGCAACCTGAAGAAAGGAAGCGCATTCTCGGCCGACCTCGGTAAAAACCTAGTCAGCGCGATCAACCGCCCAGTTAACTACTGGACTTCTTTCTTGGTCCTCGGGGCTTGCATGTCTAGCACGGCCTTGCATTTATCAGGATTTGCTTTGATCCTGTAGTTTGTCAACAGGAAACCTAGGAACTTCCCGGCCGAGACCCCGAACACATATTTGGCTGGGTTCAACCGAATCCGATATCTTCTTAACTTCTCAAACGTTTGCTCCAGATCCCGGATGTGGTCGTGTGAGTCTTTAGATTTAACGATCATGTCATCGATGTATAATTCTACATTTTTCCGCTCTCGGTCTTCAAAACTCGTTCATCATCCATTTGGTAGGGGTGTGCATGGCAACCATTCGTTGCCCAAGTACTATTTTTTAGATGAAACGGCTTTTTTTCGATTCACGTGCTTTGGAAGAGTTCTGAGAATCAGAATTACGTTTGTTAACCCATTTTATTTTTACTCCGAGAATTAGAATTACGTTTGGTAACACATTTTTCCTCCCCTTATTTGGGAGTTAAAAAAATAGTAAGGGAGGAAGATGGAGGATTAATGAGTTATTTTTACCATTTTGTCCTTTTCTTTAATAATTAATATAATTATTATACTTTACAAATAAACTTAAATTTAAATTTCCTAAAAAAATTATTTATGTAATTTTTATATTCAAAAAATTATTTATGTGGCGGTGATAGCGGTGATGGGTTGGTGGTGGCGGTAACAAATGTGGCGGTGGGGTGGCGGCGCGGCGGTGGCGGCAACGGTGGTGGGGTGGTAGTGGCGACGCGGCGGTGGTGGTGGCGGCGCGATGGCGGTGGTGGTGGTGGCGGTAATGGTGGTGGTGGTGGTGGTGGCGGTGGTGGTGAACGAGGGTAAATTTCTACTTCGAAGAGGAAGGAGTCTTTTTTTTTTAAAGAAAAATAAATTCTCATTTTGTGCCCTGGAAGAGAGAAGCAAAAATTTTTAGCTTCTTTTTTTTACTCCCTAGCACAAAAAATAAACCGGTTTATCCCGGGAGTCAAAAAAAAAACGGATTTACCAAACACAATTCCCATCTCTTTTTGTTCGGCACGAGTAAATTAAGAAAAAGTCATTCGGGAGCATTACCATGCACACCCTAGGTGGCCCCGGCGTTCTTCAATCCGAAAGACATTACATTATAGCAGTAATTGGCCTTGTTGGTAATGAAGGCTGTCTTCTCTTGGTCATTCGGGTGCATGGAAATTTGGTTGTATCCGGAATAGGCGTCCATAAAGGATAATAATTGAAATTTGGACGAGTTATCGACCAACTAGTCGATGTTAGGCATTGGGTAGGAATCTTTTGGGCAGGCTTTGTTCAAGCTGGTATAGTCTGTGCATACCCTCCATTTAACATTTAGTTACCACCTTAGACAGCCACGTGGTGTATTGTATTTCTCTGATGAATCCGGCTTCCAATAATTCCTTGACATGCTGCTCAAGGACCTTCTGTTTGTCGGCTCCGATGTTCCTTTTCTTCTGTGCCACTGGTGTAGCCCCCGGCCGAATAGCCAATTTGTGGCAACAAAAGTTAGGGTCAATACCTAGTATCTCGGCCGATGTCCACACAAAGACGTCCTGATTCTTTTTCAAGAATTCCGTCAGCTGGGTTTTTAACCTCGGGTTCATTGTTCCCCCAATTTTGGTAACTTGGGCGGAATCCTTTCCCAGGACCAATTCTTCTAATTCGCCTTCCGGCTCTGGACGAAGGACCTCGGGCTCGTCCCTTAAGTCGAGCTCTACCATGCTTACCAGTCGTCCAGACTTCTTATCCTTTCCTGAATCGGTACTTCATTCATCCTTTCGGATCCGAGGTGGTGATGAGGATCCGCCTTCTCCCTCACAGATAGTCTCGAAGTAGCATTGCCGGGACTCCTTTTGATCTCTGTTAACAACAACAACCTTGTTCTTGTTGTTTACCATCCTCAATTTTTGATGCTGTGTAGACACTAGCATGTCTCAGTTATGGATGGTCGGTCGCCCCAATATGATATTGTACAAGGAAGGGAAGTCGGCCACAATGAATCTTACCCGTTCTGATTTGAAAACTTCTTTGGTTCCCAAAGTTAACCTGAGGTCGATATACCCTTTGGGAGGAGAGTGCTTCCCGTTGAATCCTTTGAGGGTCGTTTTACAAGGCTTCAAATCTTCTTTGTCCATCTTCATCCTTTTGAAAGCATCCCAACTAATGATGTCCGCCGAGCTCCCCGCATCAACGAAAATTCTTTTAACCTGGAAATGTACCAGGTTTCCCGTGATTACCAGACCATCATGATGACCTGGAACTGCGTCCTCCAACTCTTCATTAGTGAAAACCAATGGGGGAGGTGCCGGCTTGTTGTGGTCTTCTTTGAATTTCGGGAGATCTCTTACAGAGTGGACTTCTCTTAAGTATTTCTTACGCTGGCTTATTGTATCTCCTCCGCCACCGAAGCCTCCACTAGCAACATTATAGTTGAACTCGGCTTCAGGGAATTCATCTTCATCGTTGCTAAGTTTTCATCGCTTATCTTCTTTCTTTTGGTCGGTGGCCGGGCTTCTACTTTGGCCTCCTTGTTTGCGCTTGTTGTTTTTCTGCCCTTGAGTTGTTATCACATACTGGCGCAGCTTGCCATCTCTAACAAACCTCTTAATGGCATCACAGAGTTCATAACATTGATCGGTTGTGTGCCCCAGTCCGTCATGAAACACCCAAAACTTGGATTGGTCTGTTGTAGGTTGGTTTCGGGGAGGTCGAGGCCTATCGACTCTTCTCACCTCGGTCAGTGCCTTCTCCTTCCCGGATCGTGAACGGAGACGTTCGGAGGGGTGTATCGGTCATACTTTGTTTTCCCCTCAAATCTTTCTCCCCAAGCTTTGCTATCTCGGTTCGCTTTGTGAGGGTCTTCCTTTCGTTTGTCAAGCCGATCTTTATCATCGGAGACATATTTATCCACTTCTCGCTTTCGACAACATTGGCTATTTCCATCTGTTCCACCTCCAAATATTCCTTTGATCGGGTATGGAACTCAGTGAGAGTATAAACCCGGTTCTTGAAAACTGACTTTGCCAAACGAGATGAGGGATCCAGTCCATCTATGAGACAGTGTACATGGACGTCCTCTGAGAGTGAGCGTACTTGTAAGGCTACTTCCTTGAATCGGTCCAAATATTTTTGGAGTGTCTCCCCACTTTTCTGCTTAATTTTACTCAGGGTGAATTGGGACTTCGGCTGCTTCTTACTGGTTGTGAAATTCAATTCGAACTTACGTCTGAGGTCTTCAAAGTCTTGCACAGACTTGGTTGGCAAGGTATGGAGCCACTTTTGAGTGGGTCCCGTCAATGTTGCTGCGAAAAGCCGTGGGATGACCGGGCCCTCAATCTGCCGAACAAATATGAGCAGCTCGAACGTATCAAGGTGGCTGCGTAGGTCCTGGGTCCTTTCATACTTCGGCAGGTCTGCCAGATCGAAGTCCTTCAGATACAGCGCATTCATGATTTCCTCAGAGAAAGGGCTTCTGTTGTGTCCCGTTATGTACTTCATTTTGTACTCTCTAGGAGAGCTTATATGCCAGGCTGTTCTCTCGATATCTCGGTCTTCGTCGTCCGAGATCCTTTCCATGCGCAGTCTTTTCAAGGCCGAGGTTGGGTTCTGAGTCCGAGCTCTTCCTGTACTCGTCCCAAGAGCATCTCGATCAGCGTCCCGTCGTGTTTGCCTCGGTTCTTCACTACCAGAGGGATTACCGACGTCGTGTGTCGTTCTTCCTTTCCTTCCACGTGTGTCATCACGATCATCTCCTTGGACCAGTGTTTCAAAGTGTTTGAAACGATCCTCCTTGATCTGTTGTATTACCTTGAGATCTTCTTGGCGTTGGAGGTTGTTGTGCTTCTCTGTGTTTTCGATTCGCCTCAGTATTGACTCCTGGGTCTTTTGTAGTAGAAGAATGTCTGGCTTTGAGGCTAAGGCTTCTTTTCCCACCACGTCCAATGGTTTGGCCACTACAGGAGGGGAGGATGCGGTGTCAAAAACGTCATTCCCTTCGTTTGAGGCGTTATACACTGGGACATCTTCAGGTCGCAGTGGCTCTTGAGCATGCTGCTGTTGACTCATCTCAGCCCGTGTTGGATTTGCAGGTTGAGGGTTCCGATTGTTGCTTCTAGTGTTAGTCATCGATGGTCACGTGGATCGAAATTTAACGTCCCCACGGTCGGCGCCAATGTTTTGGTGTAGAACACAGATGTCCAGCCTTGGGCTAGTGCTTTGATCTTGGATCGTTGGGTTCTGTCTGAGTATCTATGGAGGAGATATTCAGGAGAGCGTGGGATCACCGTGCACAAACTAGGCTCTCACCAAAGGGGGTGGTGTGTGTGCACAGTGTGACGATATGTAAATAGTTTAGAGTTTAGAACGTGTGCACCTTGGTATTTGACCTCTGTATTTATAGAGTGTCCCTTAGGTTGGATATCGTGGGCCCTGTGATCCGAGGTCCTTAATATCGTAACTATCAGATACCGTTTTGGATGGATACCTGGATTATCGCCAAGATAGGATCCTCCTATATTGTAGGTAGATCCTGATACGCGGCGAGTTCCTAGTTGGGCCATCCACATGCTGGGCCTAGTACAGGTCCGTAACAATTTCCCCTAAATTTTTTAGTTATTTTAAGAAAACTGTATCCTCAACATTAAAATTCCATATAGCCCACTATTTAATTATCTTCTCTATAATACTCATATGGCACTTAACAATTTAACCAATTTTATTAGATTAAATATGGTAGTTAAATTAGTTAATTATAATAAAAAATTGTTAATAAATTATAATAATTATGATATGTTATTTTCTAAAATACCTTATTTAAAGATAAAATTAAAATTCTATATGACGATGTTTTATGTGATTGATATTTTAGGATAACCTATTATTTGTAGCAAAAAAATAATTGCAAATGAAAGCTTATGTTTTTCTAGTCAAGAAAAAAAAAAAATGAAATTGACATTTTATCGTTGATTATATAAAAAGAGGGATGTTGGGAGTCCCTCCTTCGCCATCCGGCACGTCTTCCTCCTACCATGAATATCATAACAATTAAAATAAAGATACAAAATAAAATTTGCTCAAAAAATATAGAGATATTTGGGGGGATAGTTACAAATTACAAAATATTTAGAAATATTAATATGGGTACATTGTAAGATTATTGTTTCATTTAATGTATTGTTGAGGAGTATCGATGTGGATAGTTTAGGGAAAAAATGATAAACTTAGGTTATAGTTCTTACATTTAGGACTAAAACTGGAGGAAAATTAGGAGAGAAGAGACTCACATATCGAGGATCCACGTTTTGATCTAGGGCGAAGCTCTAATACTACATAACTCGAACAAGTTCATGCTCATGCAGGGTTTAGGATACTCGAGTCTTAAGTTGAGTTATGTTGCACTGTGAGCACCCGAATAAAAACGACGGTAGAAGAGAAGAGATTTCCAGATAGCGCAATGGTAGGGATGATGTTAACTAAGGGAGGTAAATCCTATTTATAGAGGTTTAGAGAGACCAATAATTAGGAAGTTATGTGCACTTTGTTGGAAATTATGCCCTAGGGGTAAGTCATTGTTCTCCATTTAGTTATCATTTCATTCGCATGTTTATAATGATAACTGTATCCCTGGATATATCTTATAAATTATCCTAAATGTCCCTGGTCGGTCATCTACGTGGGAGCGAAGATGAGATAAGGCCAGTATGACTTTGATGAGGTATGGAGATACGAATCAAAGTCATGGGCACTTGTAAGAGTACAAGGTGCTGGACTGACTAATGAGCACAAATTATGCCATGTTTACCCTATATTTCATGACTGAATTGTATGGTAAATATAAGCTTAAACTGCAAACAATCCAAGCAAAAAGGCATATATTCATGATATAGGGAACTGAAGGATAGAAACCATTTACATCCTAAACATGTGCTAAGAAGGGAGTAATTCACATGGTTTTTAAGAAAGAACGTATAGCAAAGCTAATACTAAGCTATAGCATTCTGACAGCAACTCGTAGTGCAATAAAAGGCATCACAAAAGCTATAGTAAAGTAAAGGACGCAATGCTATGCGGCATTTTGTCTGACCTTTTTATCTAGATGATTTCAGGGATAAAGAAGTAGAGAGCGACAGGTAGATTGCTGACGTAATAAAATAGAAGATGCGGAGGATCAAGACTGAAAGATTTGGAGAATCCTACAGGATCAGCAGAATCAATCTACCAAGGGAAAAATATTCGATGGACCTCAACAGATTTGGAAAGCCCAGCTCGCTGGAACTTGCGCCACAAGAAAAGCTGATTATAAAAGGGAACAGGAAGACAACCCTAAGGAGAGAGTCGCACTGAGCTAGAATGAGATTTCACATTCGGCAGACTCAAGAGAAGAGTGAGAGATTTCACAAGGCACAAGACTTCCAGGACAACCCAACATCCTTCCTTGCAGTGTGACGGAGAGAAGAAAACGTGGAGTAGTGACGTGACAGGGCTTCTTCCACACCGTCGAAACTTCGTCAAGCTTTCTGTTTTCTTCTTTATTTTCTTTAGTATTTAGATCATGGGTCATTCTATTACTATCTATTTTGTGTTTCCCTCGTCAGTCATTAACTAATTTACCTAAGGCTGAACGAGGATATTTCTTGAGTGTTGAATGAACCCAGTTGCAAGTTCTTAATTTAATAGATTTGGTTTGCATATCAGTGCATTAGTTACTAGTCAGTTAGCGGAAGCTAAGGGCTAGATTTGTGGCCTCGGCTTACTGGCAAGGAGTTGAGGTTAGACCTCTGAGAAACAGTGTTTGCTAGGCAGCCGTGCACGGCTTGACCTATTATTGTTGGCTTCGGGAATGGGTTTACCTCTCATAACCATGACACCCTGTGTGTAAAGCAAATCTAACTAGAAATTTGCCATAGGAATATGGAAGGAGTATAGTTAGTATCATATGTATTGGACGCGGAAGCTTCGGTAGATTATAGTGGTGGGTTAACCATATAGCATTGTAGTTAGTGGCTATGCTGTAGCATTGCGGAAGCTGTGCAGTATAGATGCTATAGCAATGAGTAAAGCAACTGGGGGATTGAAACACTTAAGGATGATTTTGAGTTCAGTCTAACTGTTTACTGATATCTTCTCAAAACTAAATCACTCTGTTTATTTCTGTTATTAGCATAGCTACAAAAACCTCTCAAACCAATTATATTTACTTTCTGTTGTGCAACTATCATAGCAATCGAGCGTCACTTCTTGGTATCTCAGTCTTTGTGGGACGATACTCTACTTTTACTTTATTACTTGTTCAACTGGTTCACTTGCCATCAAGGAAATCGACCAACACCGACCCACTATGAGAAAGCTGCATGGATTTAGTCATAAGCTTATCTCATGTATAACCGCGTCACGATGCCCTATGACCTGAGATCATCATGGATTCCTACATGATGAGTCACTGGTCTTTGACTTAGTCAAAAGTCACCTTTGAGCGGGTGATGATAAAGACTTGGATCGGGATCAATGGTTTTCATGCAGAGGAATGTGAGTGGTCAAGATGGGATTTGTCCCTCACATTTGTAGAGAGATAATACTGGGCCCCTCAATGAGTGAGTCTATGAAATGTATGGCCATACTACGATAGAAAGGAGTTTCCATTTCAATTATTTGACTACTCGAGAATCGAGAAAGTAATAGTCAAGAACAGGAAGTTGACATTATCCATACCTCATCCTTGACCAAATATCACGTGACAAAAGGGACGTGACATGGTTGTACGATAGGTTGTGTCGTGTCATCGATTCCCATGTGAATTGGGTAGTCATAATGTCTTGCTAGAGGCCACTTGCGACTTGTGGGCTGGTACAACATTGGCCCACTGCCAATCTCATATGAGCCTGCAGGGTCGCACATAAGAATAACCCAACACGAGCAAAAGTATCCAGATTCATTGAATCTTAAATACATCTAAGATTTAATGAATATGAATCTAATCTAGGATGAATATATATATATATATATTAAATTCGAAAATAATATAATAATATTATTTAATGGAGATTATAATATTATTATATAATATTTGTTTTATATTTAGTTTATTTGATAAATTAAATATGTAAAACAAATAGAGATATTGTATCTCGCATTTAATTTTCGAATAAAGATATCGTATATCTATTTAATTTAAATTGAGATATAGTATCTCAGATTTAATTAAATAGATAGATATCATTTCTCGATTTAATTTATAGAGATAAATTAAATCGAAGGCTTTTTAATTTGGATTAAATAAATAGATTAGATTAGATCTATCGATAGATTTAATTAATATTTTTTTTAATCTAGATTTAAAATTGAATTTCAAATGAGGCTTTTAATTCGGATTAAATAAATATATTAGATTAGATCTATGAGATAGATTTAATTAATATATTTTCAATCCAAATTAAAATTCAATTTCAAAATTAATGAGGATTAATTTTGAATATAATACTGATCGGGTTTCGAAAAACCTATGGGACTTTTTGTCGAAGCGTATTAGAAAGCCACGAGAAACCCTAGAGCAAAAAAGTGAGACGCATAGTTCGAAGGCGCTAGCATGCTACCGCGTACGTGTTCGGAGATTATTCGTGTGGATACCATTAGAGGAAGCGATTTGTGGAGTCGACCTGGCGATCGAGAAGGTAGCCCACCGTTCAATTCACAAGAGACGATACCGTTTGGTAGCATAGGTAATATTTGGATTCCTTTAACCTTAATTTAAACATTTGTTGAGCGATGCTCGGATGGGATTCGTAAAAGATTTTAATCCGGCTGCGTGTACGGATTCCAACACACTCGCTTCACCTCTAAATAATTATCAAGGAATTAATTCTTGATTACTTTCTAATATACAATAATTTCTTTATCAATTAACAAATCCATAATTAATGCTAATTTGTTTCTTATTTGATGAGGCTACTTATTTCCTAATCAAATAGTCGACCCATCAAGAGTGGACCTAGACCCAAAGTCCAACAAAAACCAACTCCTTTTTAGGTCCTTTTATAAGAGCCGAGAAGACACATATGAAGTCTCTTAAATTTGAATGATATTTTTTCTTATTTTTTAATTTAATTTTATGGAGACTTTGATGAATGCCCATGATCATTTAAATTTGTGAGAAGCACTCTTTTCATTCTGACAATGGAAAATTCAAAGCTATTCATTTTGAGTTTTTTAAAAGAAAACTAAATTTTTCATATATATTATAGTTAACCTTTAATTTATTAAAAAAATCACGTTCACTTATCTCCATCCCTTTTGTTAACTTTATATTTCAAGAAAATTGAATGACAGTTGCCAGTTATATATATGTATATATATAAATATATTGTAGCATTAGTAAACACTATTAATGAAAATTCACATTTTTCATTATTATTTTATTTTATTATAACTATTTAACTCATGTTAAACATTATTGGTAGACATGAAGCAGATCTTATAAAAAATATAGTTGGAGTGGTATGGACTTATTTAAGTTCTAAATTACCATCATATATGACAATCTGGTTGGGATTGACCTAAGAGTGGTTGATATGATTCCAATATTAGAGATTGGATTGGATGACAAGCGTTATGTAGGGATATGGCGTATGGGGGGCCACGGCAAAACAATTCTTGCTAGAGTTGTTTGTGAAAAAAAATATTTGACAAGTTTGAAATGTGTTGCTTTCATGACAATGTTAGAGAAACTTTACTGTAAAGGGAAGGCCTAGTCTCTTTGCAAAAAAGACTTATGTCACATCTCAAAATAGAAAACATGGAAATTTCGATGGTTATGAAGGAATGAAGATGATAAGAAAGCTTCTCAGACACAAAAGGTTATTTTTGTACATAGTTTAAGGAGAATGACTCTACAATCTTTTGTTTGGCTAGTTCATGAACAAGTTGAAATTTATCAACTTGAGATGTTGTCGCAATTTAATCAAAACTCTAGACTTAACATTTATATCTTTGTGGGTGTAAATCCCTTGTCAATTAGGTTCATCCCTCACTTGGAAAGTTGAAAGAACTTGTTGAGGTCTACTTAAAAGGTTCACTAGTGCAAAAAAAGGCTTTAAGACCGCCTCATTTAGAGCGGACAATGGACACCCCGGTCTTAAAGGAGTGACCGGTGACAGTTCCGTAAATATAAAGAACTTCTTGCTTAGGACCAATTTTTCACCGCTCTTAAAATCATTATTGAGACCGACTAAAATACCACCGGTCTTAAAAATTGAACTGAAATTTCAATTATTTTCTAAATATATCTCATATAGCCGTACTTATATTTTTACGGTAAAACATAATAAGGAAAAATTTAAATATAAAAAGTCTAAAGTTTTAAGACCGAACTTATCAACAAGACGGTCTTAAAAGTTTTCTTTCAAGACCGGACATATGATACTTGCGGTACGAAAAAGTTCATTAATATTAAGACCGGCGTTTTAAAAGGAACGGTCTTAAAGGTTAAACTTTTTAGATCGGACGTTTAATATGATCGGGATTAATGTAAATATTAAGACCGTCTCTTTTTATCCGGTCTTAAAAATCCAAGCAAGTTATACATTTCTTCCCGCGAAAGCTTTTGTTACTCGTGGAGAACCCTCGTTCACGTTCCGAAACCCTTCGTTGCATTACCTCTCTTCCTCGCCCACGTACCATCAGCCCCCGTTACTCTCTCATTTGCTCAGGCATTCCTCTCTTCCGTCTCGAAAATGGACGGTGAAAACGAATCTATTCTGTTCGGCAACGCCGTTCCTAGTGTGACCGGTGTGAGTGAGAACGAACCGTCTTCATCTCACAATGAGGCTCGTAATCGCCCCGCACACCGTGGTAGAAGAGGCACACGAATGATGGATGTGACCCTAAGTCGGACTTCGGGTCAAAGCTCGAGATTCAGTTTAATGCAAGGTTGGAACCAATCGGTCCTAATAAAAGCAAATATAATAGTTTTGTCATTTGTCTAGCACGCAGCAAGGTTAGCATCTTGACGGATGAGTGGAAAAGTGTGGACTATAAGAATGTAAAGGATCCTATTTGGGAGACTATCCAGGGTTACATACAATCGTCCCCGATCTGTCGAAGTTGAAAGACAAGACATTGTCTTATTGTGCTGATCGGTGGAGGAAGTTTAAGACCTTTCTCGCTAACACGTATATTTTCTCCGATGTTCCGCCCGCCAAACATCCTTGGGAAGTTTACACATTTATTGATGAACGAATTTGGCGACAATTTGTTCTTCTCGCGGACCACTCGAAGCTCGGTGAGTTTATATTTAGTTTTGTTTTCCCTTTTGTTTGCTTATTAAGCTGTGCGGATATGTGAATGTTATTGTGTTCATGTAATCTTGTTAGTTATAGAATTGTTCGGTGTGTGAATAGAAGTATACATTTCCTGCCTTTGTCTATGCAAGTCTGATATGTCAACCCCGAAAAGGTAAATTATGATGAGAAGGTATTAATTGTGTAATGGTTTGTCTTGCAAAGGAGGAAATGAATAGTCTTAAAAAGGGGAAACTTTATATACCCAATTGTTACTATCTAATGGAGACTGCTGATCCCACTGGATGCCTTAAAAAGGATCAAGTTTGTATTATTCTGTAAGCCTTTGTCTATGCAAGTCGATATGTCAACCCCGAAAAGGTAAATTACTGATGAGAAGGTATTAATTGTGTAATGGTTTGTCTTGCAAAGGAGGAAATGAATAGTCTTAAAAGGGGGAAACTTTATATACCCAATTGTTACTATCTAATGGGGACGCTGATCCCATTTGGATGCCTTAAAAAGGATCAAGTTTGTATTATTCTGTAAGCATAATTCTCTTTTGTTTCTTAACCTATCTATCTAGCTAGCACTACAAAACATAGCTCCAATTTCTTCTACAATTCTACATCTTCCTTAAATAAAATGTTGAAACTTGATGAAGTGAAGAATTTGACTACTTTGTTTGATTGACGTTCATATGAAGCGAAGTTCTCTAATTTCGTTAGTGACATGCATGGCTGGAATTCATAATTAATAGATGTTTTCACTCCTGATTCACAGAAAAGAAAGGAACAAGCACAGGAGATAGGTAGAAAGAATGATTGCCCTCATAGGGCTTCTCGCGGCGGATATCAAAAGGCCGAAAAAGATTTGATGGTCTGCCAAGTGGAAGAGATTGGATGATGAAGCGAGAATCCAATCCT
The DNA here is from genome assembly GCA_019022655.1 of Acacia acuminata. Lineage (NCBI taxonomy): Eukaryota > Viridiplantae > Streptophyta > Magnoliopsida > Fabales > Fabaceae > Acacia > Acacia acuminata. Next base: position 1,471,506 of record JAFJYI010000036.1, read on the forward strand.
TCTATGATACATGCTCCTCCATCTCCAATACGTCGCGAGGAGTTGTGGTTGCATATTCGGCAAAAAGCGGCGCCTACACGAGTGAACAAACTCGTCTAGTTCGAAAGAATTGTAAGTATCGTTATTGTTATTTTTTAGTTACTAAACATGTTTCATTACTAAGCTTCTCGTTATCCGTATCTTACGGGAAGATCTTAAAAAGAAAGAAGCAGAGGGATCTTTGTGTCGGACGGAAGGAATGATGTTCGACCGTTGCGACCGGAAAACCGGATCACCCGGGCGTGTAAGGGGGATTGGAGGACGGGTAGGCATAAAGCAAGTCTTTGGTACATCCAAACGCCATAGACAAAGTATGGTTACCCGGGAGGAGATGGACCAGGGACGCTGGCTGCTAATAAAGCTTCAATGATCGCAATGTTTCAATCCGAGATGAGCCGAGATGAAGGAGGAACTGAGTCACCGAGGTCGCTTTTGAGCAATCGTCGAGACCAAGTGTTCCCTTCACACACTCACTCGCAACCGTGTGCAGTGAGCACTAGAGGAGCTGCATTGTTGGATGTCGAAGAGCAACCTTGTGACCTTTATGTGGAGGATCCCGATCATCATGATGGACGATTATTGGTTGCAAAAGGGACTGTTCACAACTTGGGATCAACTGTACACCACCAACAAATGCCTGATGATGAATTCAGAGTGTCAGTTGAAAAGGTGATCATTGATGCACAACTCCCTCTCCAAACTGATGAGCTGAAGCTTGTGAGTGATGTCAAGGGAACCTTCATCCCTTAGCCAGTGAAGCTCGTACATGTCTCTACTGCTCCTGAAGCTTCAACCCTTCCTCCTCCAGTTCCATCCCCTCGTCAGGCTCCATCCCCTCCTCAAGCTCTATTCCCTCCTCAAGCTCTATCCCCTACTGCTAAGTTGGCTGCTGCCAGGGAAAAAATATCCGATCTTATGAAAAGTGGATATTTTAAGGATAAATCGTGACATGTCGATGAAGTAGTAGGTGTCCCTCATCCTATGCCCGTTCAAGTTGACACCGTTGATGTTGAGTCCCTGCTGCTTCCTCAACAGGAGCTTACTTGATGCAGTTGTTAGAATTTTTATGAAGTAAGTATCTTCTCGTCTATGAGTACATCATTTAAATGCATCGTTTAGACATACATACATATATACTAATTCCCGATCGATGTCATTATGGTAGGTTCTTGCATCATGAATTGGTTCAAAGGTGCGGGATCAACGATTTTGGATTCTTGTGCCCTGTCTATTCAAGTCAAACAACCATGGAGGAGAGGAGAGTACATATCAAAGAGGTTGTGTCAAGTGATCAGAAAGTTGTACTTTTTGCCATTCTTCCACAGGTACATATCAAAAATCTTGTCCGCAATTCACTTAATTCTGCTATATATATATCACTGAGTATAGTTTACTGATGTGAATTTTCAGCCGCCATCGGCGAGTGGTCGTCATGTGCATGGACGAGCATAAAGTTATCTTCTTATGCTCCACTCACACCGAGCCATTGCCTTCATTGGTGCAGACCATCAACGAGTAACCATGTCATTTTGATTCTCTTGTCTGACATCTCTACTGTGAATTTTAAGTGAATCATTGATAAATTTGTGATTTTGATGATAGTGCCATGAGGACCTTCCAAATAGTAGAAAATAAAAGGCGTGCTACTCAGGACAAAGACCCCATATGGTACGGACGGAGGTTGGTACAATATTTAATTTGTAGCACTTGCCTTGTGAACTTGGTCATTGAGCTATATATATGCTCTTATATATATTTCTTGTTCATTTTAGACCCGTCGGCAACCACCTAAGCGTCCAACTTATGTGGCAAGACGTCATGAAACACATGTATGATATTACAAGGTAAGGGGATACTAAATTAACTGCAAAGGTAAATGTATTTGATGTTACATATTATGCAAGTTAATTCAGTTTCGACTTAATTGTTACAAATGAAATATGCACGCAAGTTAATTGATTCTTGTCTTTGATGTTACGAGACGTTTCAATGCAAAACTCCCTTTCTTGATGATGAACCGGAGCACATACGCAATGTGTTTTGTGAATATCTGTATGGTCTGATCTTAGAGTCAGAAAAATGACAATAATTAATGTCCTAAATTCATTTGTAAGTATAACTGTAGCAACAATAATCGATCTTCAGTAAATTTGTTTATTTTTTGAACAATTCATTTGTAAATATACATAGGCAATGTAAAATTCAATAAATAAATTTAGTTAATTTTTTGAACAATTTTCTTGTGTCCATTTTGTTTATGAATGTATTATTGGATGGTGGATATAGCTATTTAATTTAGTGTTTGAAATCTGAGACTTTTAGGACCGTTCATTAACAGCATGTCCGGTCTTAAAGGTCCGTAAAAATCTTCGGTGTAAAAGTATGAGACTTTTAGGACCGTATATTTCTTTAGTGTCCGCTCCTAAAAGCTTAAAAGACCACATGAACTTTTAGGTCCGGACGTATTATAAAAGGTCGGTCTTAAAAGTCACTGTAAAAAACCTGCTTAACTTTTAGGACCGTTTTTTTATAAATAATCGGTCTTAAAAGTCCTTTGCTTACAAGTTTGCTTAACTTTTAGGACTGTATGTTTTTATTTGTGCGATCTTAAAAGTCAATCACCTTTAAATACCTCTTTTCGAGACAAATTAAATGGATAAATTTGAAGACAACCGAGGTTCGGAGTTCTGCTCAAGCTAGGTCCTTCATTATCATCGTTGTTACCTCTCCATGTGTAGAGCAGCATTATCGGTGTCCCTTTTATTTTGTCTTTTGTCTTTTTGTCGAAAAAAGAAGGAAGTTAATGAAAAGGACACTTTGTTTCTAACATGGGGAGGTAAAACCGACGACAACGAAGGTCCAACCTTGAGAAGAATAGTCACTTTTTTTGTTCTTATCCGAATAAGGTAAAAGCTCCTTTTTTTACGTATGTTCTTAACTGTATTCTGCGAATTTCTGTTGTTGGATTTACACGAGGACAATGTTTTGTTTGTTTCCTTTTTGTCGGAAAAAGAAAGACGATAATGAAAAGGACAAGAGGCAATCGGATATGGAAACCAAAGCTGACAAAAATGGCAGTGTTTTTAGGACCGTCGATTTACTAACTAAAGTCTTCGTTCTTTTATTTTAGGTTTTTTAGTGTGCCATTATCCGTCCTTCATAGTTGCCTTGTTTATTGCTTTCCAGGTTCAGATAAAGTACTAAACTCGCACGAGAACAAAATTTAAAAATATTTTATTTACTAATTTTTTTACGCCGCTCTATAGGGGCGGCGATCACAAAAAAAAAAGCAAAATAAAAAAGCAAAAAAAAAAAAAAACTAATCCCCTCTCGTAGTCGGAAAGGGAGGGGGTGTCGAAGTCGTCGGAGTTGTCGGAGTCGTCTTCAGCGGGATCGTAGTTCACGTCATTGGCGTGGAGTACCATGTTTAGCTTGTTGTTCATGGTATGAGCAAGCTGAACCAATTGGCCCAAACGTCGATCGATTTGATCGACGTGGGCCACCAGTGACTGCACCAACTGCTTCACAGTCGGATTTGGAGGAGGCGGTGGCGGAGGGGGCTGAGGTTGAAGAGGAGGAGGAGGAAACGGAGGACTCCGGGGGAGCAGCCATTACGGTGGGGGCTGAGGTTGAAGAGGAGGAGGATGAAACGGAGGACCGGGGGAGAAGAATGTGAAGAAAGTACAAGTAACAACGGGTTTAAATAGAGAACCCATCCCGAACAATGTGAAACGCCGAAAGCTTTAACGAGGAGACGCATTGTTCATCGGAATACGAGGAGACGCCTAGTTGGGAAATTTATCTCGGAAGCCGAAGAGACTCTGCATCATTCATTTGAACGGTGTGTAAGTCTAGGGTAAATGATAAAAGGTCGGTCTTAAAGGTAAGACTTTTAGGACCGGACTTATTATAAAAGATCGGTCTTAAAAAATTAAATAATAGAATTTTATACCGCATACCTATAAGTACCGGGTTAATGATAAAAGGTCGGTCTTAAAATAAAATGAATTGGAAAAATATTAAATAATGGAATTTTATACCGCGTACCTATAACTCCTTATTAATTCCTCACTACCTCGTAACTCCAAACTACGTACGTGGCTATCTCGAGAACAGACTCTCTCGCTCTCTATTAATTAACTCCTCATACCTCTCGCCCCAACTGCTCAAACCATGGTTAGATTCAAGAGAACCGCTCGTAGGGGTGCTCTTAGTCGTGATGCTCGTGCCTTCCGTCGATCGTTATACGGTGCGCCTCTTCCATCGAGAGTCCGTCCTATTGTGACAGGAGAAGAGTCTCGTGTCGTTGGACCTATTGTTATTTCTTCGGATGATGAAGAGGTTCCCGCTCCCCCTCTCCAACCTCTTGGCCCCACCGCGACTACTATCGACCCCTCTCCTCTTTCCTCTAATGAAGCATTGTGGCTGATTCGAGTAAAGTAAGAAACTTGCCTTGATCTCCGTGGGAAATTAATGTTGTTCACGCCGAAATCGCCAAGGCTTTGGAGGATAATAAGCTTTAGGAGATGTTTAATCAGATTCTTGTTTTTGATAATTTTCTCGCTTGTTTTTGTTTTGTATTTTTTCTTGTGTACGTGCATATGCAAGTAATATATGTAATTAAAGAAACTCCAATTTTCCTTTAATTTTTATTCATTCAGTTGCTGCGCTCGCCAAATCCTTTTTTAGAAATCACAAAAAGAAATTTAGGACCGGAGTATTATAAAACGGCGGTCTTAAAAAGTTGTATATATAGAACCGTCTCCTTTTAATGAACCAGTTTAATTGTCTCAATTTAGGTCCGGAGGATTATAAAACTCCGGTCTTAATAAAATCCCAAATATAAAACATGTCTCGCCGTCGCGCGGAATATTAAATTTCCCTCTCGAACTTCTCTTGTCGCGCCTAAAGTGTTACTCGGGTTCGTCACCACTTGTCGTCGGTTCGCGTTGCTCTCTCGACAATCACTTTCTGGTTCCTTAGCTAAACGTCTATAGACCAAGCTGTAAGAGGTGTTTCGGTTATATAACTTTATGATTTTCCTGCTCATCATTCTGGGTTTTTCTTGGGTTGAGCGAAATCGATCAAATGTTCTTGTGGGTTTCTGTGTTGTTAATGGATATTGTATTTTGAAGATTATAATTGCATTTTAGACCTACCCAACTGACCAATAAATGTTTTTAGGGTACTCTTTCTGTCTGCAACATCAACGTTCGTGGCGGGAGAAGAAAGACTAAGCAAACGCATTTGAATTTATATGATACAGGTGAGTCCACAAGACCTTCACGCGATGCATTTAATTTCCTCGTCATGCATTTATTTTGGTTCTTGGATTCTCTGCGATACATTTATGACCAAAAGTGATTCTTCGTTCGCGTTTAATGAGCAAGTTTATCCGAAAAAAAAAAGGAAAAAAAAAAAGACATAACCGACATTTGAGCATATATATGTATGTTAAATCTTTCCGTCTATATATATAGGAATTCTACTATGGATCACGGTTGGATAAATGCTAAACGGACGAGTGTTGAATATCGAATGGGGTGAGAGACTTTATAAAATTTGCTAAACAAAATGCCCATGCCGAGGGTGGGAAGTTTTATTGCCCTTGTGTAAAATGTTTGAATGAGAGGCGACTAAGTCCCGAAGTTATACACACACATTTAATTTGTGAAGGAATTTGTAAGACTTATACGGTATGGGTATGGCATGGTGAAAAAATACCAAGTGGGTCTCAACATAGGGAAGTGGCCTTTGATGATAATGACACGGATATGGATGATCACATAGAGGACATTATCCGTGATGTAGGAGAAGAGGCTTTTCATCAATCACATGCATATGGTAATATGTGCAGTGATGCGAGAGACCCCTCTATACCGTGGGTGTAAAAAATACCAATTGTTGAATCTTTGTATTGAAATTGGTAAGCTTGAAGGCACGTCATGGATGGAGCGACAAAAGTTTTTCAGAAATGTTTGAGGCTTTTAAGGACATGCTTCCGGATGATAATGTGTTGCCGCATCGATACTATGATGCTAAGAAAATACTTTGTCCTTCGGGGATGGAGTACAAAAAGATCCATGCATGCCCGAATGATTGCGTGTTGTATAGAAAAGAGTTTGAAGAGGAGCATAGTTGTCCGAAATGTGAAACCCCAAGGTACAAGTCAAATAAGGGGCCTGCAAAAGTGTTGTGGTATCTTCCAATCATACCAAGGTTCAAGCGGTTGTTTGCGAATGAAAATGATGCAAAAAATTTGAGGTGGCATGCAGATGAGAGGATTTCGATGGAAAGCTTCGACATCCGGCCGATTCTTCTCAATGGAAGAAAATCGATCAATTATTTCCGAACTTCGGCGAAGAACCTAGGAACCTTAGGCTTGCCCTTAGCACGGATGGCATGAATCCATATGGAAGCCTTAGCAGCATACATAGTTCATGGCCCGTACTACTGATTATTTACAACTTATCTCCAATGTTATGCATGAAACGAAAGTACATCATCTTGTCTATGTTGATTTTGGGACCGAAACAACCAGGAAATGACATTGATGTTTACCTTCAGCCCTTGATCGAAGACTTGAAGGAGTTGTGGGCGAGAAGGTGTTGATGTTTTTGACTCTTTCAAGAAGGAGGTGTTTAAAATGCGAGCCATGATATTTTGTACTATAAACGACTTCCCAAAGATATGGGAACTTGTCGAGGTATAGTGTAAAAGGCCATAAAGCATGTCCGGTTTGTGAAGAAGGCACACGCTACCATCAACTTCAACATGGAAGAAAGACGGTTTATCTTGGACATAGGAGATTTCTTAGACGGGGCCACCCATATCGTCGATTGAAGAAAGCCTTTTTGGTGGCCAAGAGTATAAAGATGCTCCGGTGGCATTGGTGGGGGGAGCAAGTTTATGAAAAGGTGAAAAATATCAATGTCGTATTCGGTAAGACGCAAAGTGTAGAAAAGAAACAAATATATGGAAAAAGAGATTTGTATTCTTCGATCTTCCATATTGGCGCAATCTTGATGTGAGACACAGTATTGATGTCATGCATGTGGAGAAAAAACGTATGTGATAGTATTGTCGGCACGCTTCTCAACATACAAGGTAGTTCCAAGGATGGTGTGAAGGCAAGATTGGATCTCGATAGCAATGGGAATACGCGAAGAGTTACATCCAAGGCCAGATGGGAAGAGAACTTATTGTCCCCGGCTTCTCATACTTTGTCGAAGGATGAGAAATGAAGTTTTGTGAGTGTTTACATGGCACAAAAGTTCCCACGGGGTATTCTTCAAATTTGAAGAGGCTTGTATCGATGAAGGACTTGAAATTAGTAGGCCAAAAGTCTCATGATTGTCATGTCTTGATGCAATAGCTACTCCCAATAGCTATTCGAGGCATCGCCAAATATGATCTTGGTCGTTTTGACTAGACTTTGTGTCTTCTTCAATGCGCTTTGTGGTAAAGTTTTTGAGATTGAAAAGTTGGATGAATTGGAGAATGAAGGATATCTTATCTTGTGCTACCTTGAGAAGCTTTTTGTTCCTACATTTTTTGACATCATGGTTCATCTAATTGTTCATCTAGTGAGGGAGATAAAGATGTGCGGCCCTATCCATTTACGGTGGATGTACCCAATTGAAAGATCTATGAAATTCCTAAAAGGGTACGTGAAGAACGCATACCCGAAGCATCGATTGTTGAAATATGTTTTGAAGAAGCCATGGAATTTTGTCAAGATTATTTGGCCAAAGTAAGACATATTGGGCTTCCAAAACGTCGGCATCGATGGGGGTAGACGAGGGGCTTCCGTAAAGAGTGTGGATCCCGATGAATTGTCACTAGTCCACTTGTACATCTTGAATAACGTCGATGAAGTTCAAGCCAAGCATAGCTGCACATAAAGCATTTGTAAGGAAAGAAAATCATCGAATGATCGAACAAATGTTGATTAGGGAGCATAACGAGAACTTTTGCAAACTGGTTCAAACAAAAGGTCGAGGGAGAGGAATGTGTTTCGATACAATCAAATGGTTAGCAGGTGGTCCGAGGTTGATGTCATAAGTTGGAATTCGTATGTGATCAATGGTTATACATTTTACACAAAGTCCCTAGATGATACGAGCACGGTCGAACGGTGGTGTTATGTTAGAGGCTGAATCTATGCACTTCTCCGATTCGAAAGACAAGAGCCCTTTATTGGCGGTCATGCCATATTATGGGGTTATTGAAGAGATTTGGGAGGTGGACTATGTGAAAATTAGATTTCCCATTTTCAAATGCAAGTGGGTTAATGTCAATAATGGTGTTCGGATCGATCGGCTAGGATTTACATTAGTCGATGTCAATGGTAGAAGTTTTGGAGATGAACCTTTTATTATGGCAGACCAGGCAAAACAAGTGTTCTATATCACCGATCAAGAAAATAAAATGTGGTCGTAGCTCTCCAAGGAAAGAGGGTCATTGATATTGATGAGGAAATGAATTCAAATTATGGTATTCCGAGAGTACTCCTTTTTCAAGGGGTCTAGGACATGAACGAAGAAGATGAAGCGGATAATGAACCCAAAAGATAAGAAGTGATCATCAAGAAGGGATATGGGAAGATATCACTTTATAAAAAAGTCAATTCATAAGGTAATATTCATATGCATATTTCTTTGAAGACTTTAAGGCTTTAACTATATATATTATATTCCTTCTATCTATGTTCATAGTTAATGTCGACTATGAATTTTGTTCTTGTTTTATTTTTGTGGCGGGATCCGATCCAAAGGGGCATGTTATATAAGAGGATGTTACGTTGTTGGGTGGGGGAATCAGATGAAGGCATGGTGAATATTATTTTGGGCGCATGTATGTTGTACTTGTAACTTATTGTATTTGTAAGTAAGTTATCTTATTGTATGAATTATATTAATTTAGGTGTTGTAGTCATAGTAATCATTAATTAAGAGGCCAAATAGCTCATGGTGAATAATATTTGTATTCTTTTTCCAATTCAATTTATTCAAATAATTGTTCATAGCTTGTAGCTTAAAGTATCGAATTTCATGTCTTGGATTGGGTGGTGGATTTGTGTATATATATAATCGGGAAGAACAGCGAGGGGGAAAAATTTGGGAAAATTTAGACCGGAAATAATAAGACGGTCTTAAATGTTCACTTGTTAAGACCGGATGTAATTATATGACCGGTCTTAAAGGTCGGACGACTTTTGATTTTTGATATTTTAAGATGGTCTTTTAAGAACGGTATATTTAGACGTCCGGTCTTAAATCAAAATATTTAAGACCGGATGTTTTTATCATCCACTCTTGAAAGTCAGTCCTTTAAGACCGTGTGTAATTAGTCATGTGGTCTTAGAAGCCGCTATTTTTCGACCGTATGTGTCTTGTCCGGTCTTATAATTACGATCTTTTAAGAGCGACCTATTTTTTTTTTGGCCGGTCTTAAAAGTTGAGCATTAGGATCGAACAAAAAATATTTCGGCTTCATTTAGTACAACTTTTTAAGACCCAAGTTTTTAAATGTCCCGGTCTTAAAAGAGTTTCTTTAAGACCGGTTCGAGTCCGGTCTTAAATGGTAGACTTTTAATATCGGGCATTTGGAACAAGACCGTCGCATATCCGGTCTTACGACCCCTCTTTTGTCCGGTCTTAAAAGCCTTTTTTGCACTAGTGGTTGTGAAAATCAGCTTGAACAACTTCCAAAAAAATTGGAAAAAAAAAATTCTTTGATAAAGTTAGATTTTAGTAAATGTAAAAAAGTTGCAGCACTCCCAAAGTTTGGGAAAGGCAAGAAAAAAAGTTATCATATCTTGATGTGAGTGTGATTGAACCACATTTTTATATGATTTTTCATAATTAATTTTGGAATTTTTAATGCATATTCTATGACATTATTGCATGACTAAGTACTAATTTAAGTTAGGGTTATTTTATTGAATTAAATATAATTAGGGCAAAATGGTCATAATTTGTTAATTATCATATAAATGATTTCTTAGATTTTTGATGTTATCTTGTGCTTAATCTTCATTGTAGGTGTTTAAGAAGAAAGTTGGAGAGTTTGGAAAATGTCAATTGAGGTTACATAAAATTCCCCTATAATTTCCTATAATTTCTTGAAAATTCAAACCAATGGAGAAAAGGGATTAGATAAAATTACATAAAAACCCAAATATGTTTGAAATCACATTTCCACTTCACCAACATTTTGAAAAGTTTAACTTAAGTCCCTACACGAACTTTTATATATTTACAGATTGGTCCCTGGTCAAAACTTGCGTTTTGACCAGAAACCAATTCGGTTCTTCCTCCTTGCGACAAAAACACACAGGGAGGCATATTTTTGGAGTGGGGCGCCACGAGCTGGGAAATGAGACCTTCCTTCACCTTGGACTCTCTTTCTCGGCGGCGACAACTTTCACCTTCTTTATTCTTGGCTAGCTTCACCTATCATTTCACTCTCACCAATCCGGCCAACATCGCTGTCACGGACGAAGTTCAATTGCGATTTACAGAGAAGCTTGAAGAAGCCACGACATTGATAGCGGCGAGAGAGGGAAAACCGTCGAAGTACGCATTGTCACAACCAGACCACCACCATCCTTCCTTCCTCTGCTTTCCGACTGTTTCACCTCCTTCAGAATACCACCAAGACCACCTCTGGCGAGTCCTCCGCTGTTTTCACAGCTCTAGCGACCTTTGTAGCAGATAAGAGAGACACATAGTCGAGCAACCGCACAAAAGGAAAAAAAAAACTCGAGCCGTAGAGTTGCGAGTCGAGCGTCACTCTCTCATACCACCATCTTCGTCGGAGATCACAGCTTGATTCGCCAGAAAACCTTCCACTTTCTCCGATGACTTCCTTCCTTCTCTCCACCGTCATCGGAACTCCGTTGTCATTCCAGTTTCAGATCATAGTGCCAACGTGTCTCTGGGAAAAGGAAGAACAGAACCACTTAAGCTTTTCAGTGGGTTTCAAGTTTGTTTGTGCAATTGAACTGATTTATGCTCAAACAGTGGCTACGTGTGGCTAATTCCTTTGCTTCTTGGTGAAAAAGATTTATGCTTGAGCTTAACGACCGGAGTTTTTCTATCATTCTATTACTCTAGAGTTATATATTTGGATTGCCTAGTTTAGGAATTATCCTATATGATTCTTAAACGGCGAGATTGATATTAATTGTCTGTTGGTTTGATATTTGTAAGTGAGATTGTTTGATATATGTTTGAATTTCTTTGTCGTTACAATGAGATTATGTAATAATAATAATAATAATAATTTAGCTTTTAATTAAATTGTATTACTCTTTTAGTTATTAATTTGACAAAGTAAAACCAATTTGCCTTGTTTTATTGCATTTCCATATCATTTAGATTACTTATGAATCAATAAAAGTCTCATTGATAAAGAGAATGATCATAGATTTGTCTATACGCAATCATTAGTTAATTTTTAATTGTAGACCCCAAAGCTAACGACAAAACGTCTTCATTAGAGTGATACTTCTATAACCATACTTTCCGAATAACTTAAATCCTTGATTGATCTTAGATATTTGAATTTGGATCACTTGCAAAATTGTTAACCTTGACTAGTTGTGGAAGAGTCACATGACTCCCCAAATTTCTGACTTGAATGTAAAGTCATTAACAGAGTTATATTTAAGCCAGTGTGGCTTAAATAATGAATCGATTCCTGATGATTTTGATAGTTTAACATCACTCATTGTATTGGATCTAAGTGGTAATGATTTTGTTAGAGTCCATTTGGATGGGCTTTTTTTATTATAAAAAAGTACTTTTTTTCAAAAAAAAAGCGATTTTTTTTTTATTAATTTATGTGTTTGGATTATAGCTTTTTAAAAAAACAAAAGTCACAAAAAAAGCCAAAATTTTACTTTTTTTTTTTTAAGCTTCAATTTGGAGCTTAAAAAAAAAAAAAGCAAGTGCAAAAAGAAGAGAGAGAATGAAAAAACAAATGACCGGCTCTTCTTCAATGATTTGTTTTAACACCAATTACCCTTGATTTTCAACAAAATGACAAACTCTATCCCTGGACATTTTTTCATGTCAATTTCAGTAATTTTACTAATAAAAAAGTGCTTCTCTATTTTAACAGCCAAACAACTTTTTTTTTTATTTAAAAGTGTTTTTTAAATGGTATATCCCAACATAAAACAACTATAACTTCTAATTAAAGTACTTTTTTAAAAAGTAATGCAAAAAAAGATCCTTTTTTTAAAAGCCCATACAAACACTGAATTATCATATGGACAAAAAATATTAATAATACTGTTCAAAATTAGCTCATGCGGCTTCGAAATCAAGCTCCGATTTTGTATAAAATAAAGGCCATTTGAAGACCAGTTCGTCTGTAACCTTTTAAAAACTTGGAACAAAAACTAACTTGGAAGCATAATGTTGAAACTCTAATATCCGAAACTCTCATCTAAATTTCATGTGTTTGGGAATAAAGTAAAGAAGGATCAAAGAAGGACAAAGAAGAAACATAAAAGCAAGAGAGGGACCTACAAACTAATTACTCTCATGCATGCAAACATGAGAATCAAGTTTCACTTGAATTAAGTCACCCTTCTATTTATAAGTCACCCTTCTAAATATGTTTCACTTGAATTAAGAAAAAAACTTAAATCTCATTACCTCTATTTTAAAATTTAAGAACTTTGCAATCTTATCCCGAATTAATATGTATATTGTACCTCAGGAATATGCACAACAATAAATGAATAAAGGAGTAGTCTTTAGCTTCTCTACTTTGTAATTAATATACTACTTCCAGTCCTAATATACTCCCTACGAATATTTGTAATTATAAATTGTACTTATAAATTTGAAATCAATCCTCTTAAGAACTTAGCTTACAACATGAGGATCAAGTTTGCTTTGTAGTTTTTGGGATTACATGCTTGTGATTCATCGGAATCTTTCTCAATGTGCTTTCATCACTTCATCATGAGACACTCTTGTCTAAACCATAATCAATGTATTGATTTCTGTGTGTATGTGTGTATATGTGTGTTTATTTTTTTTCCAAACTACTCCGTATATAGGTATATATAACATTACTTAGTTCCTTTATTGTATTCTTCTTGTCAAAGTAAATGTGTGAATACAATCCCCCTACAAGGGATGGAAATCTGGTAAATAACTCGAGCTGTAATGGGGTTAGGACCGGGAAGGAGTATAAGACTTTATAGTTGACTTTAAAAAGGTTTGAAGCCATAATAGGCTTAGTTTTATTAAAATCTATATAAATATAAAGAATGAAAAAGATAAATATTTTATTATTATATGATATAAATATAAATATATATATTTCTTTAGAGTATATAATAAAATAGGTTTATTACACATAAAGGCCTTTAAATACTAATTACTTTAAAAAAATTTAGTACCCCCAACCCACAAAGTAAATGTGGGAATACATATGTCAGTCTCTTTTTGACTAGTTTTTGAATACGTATATACGTATGTATAACATTACATGATTGCCTTCACAGTAAATTCAGCCTTTTTTGTTGGTAAAATTATGAATTTCAAATATCGAAAGTGGCATAATTATGCCATCACATTGAGGAATTTTGTGTAAAAATTAAAACTATTAGTTAGATAACTAATTTATAAATATTAAGATAATTTTTACAAATATTAAAAAATTTGTTATTTGTAACAAATATTTATTGGTTTCCCTAAAATACCTCTTTTATCATCATCCTCATTTATGGAAACTATCTTTAATATATACAATTAATAAAGATGATTTGAGAAAACAATTCATAAATTACAAAAAGATAGACAAAGTAAATTAAAATCTTATATTTAGGACACAAAAATTCAACTCCCAACTAACTTTGTATTTGAGAGCATGGGGAGTAATATTATAAAACTTAAAATAATAAGGAGTAATAATATATTGTTGCAAAAAAAAAAAAGGAATAATAATATCAAAAGTAGCTAGTCGAAAGGAAGCTATGGAAAGACCGCCATAAACTCGTAAAAGGATCACCAATCTTGCCACATGCTGCAATTTTTGGGGGGGGGGGGGGGGGGGGGGGGTTACAAAAAGCTAAAGTTGGTATGATATATTTTACTATAAATAAATGTAGAAAAACACCCTTTTGTTGCCATCATATTGTTATAATATAATTTACTATAAATAAATATGTCCCTTCAGCTTAATTTTCCATTAATGAAATTGATCAAAACCTAGCAAATTTATGTATGTCTTCATATAAATTCAACCTATCGATTTATATAAATTGAACTTACATCAATATTACTTTAATCTTGGCAATTCTATCATGCGTTAGTTTAACCTTCGTTTATGGTAAACTTTTACACCTTCACTAATTAATTTAGAAAAAAATGGGAAAAAATCTACTTTATAGTTTATAATAGTAACCTACAGTTGCAAATTTAGATCATATTTATCCGTTTAAATTGATATACATATTTATAAATAAAATTATAATAACATTTTTATATGTTAAATATGAAGCATTGAAATTTTAATCTAAAACGAAGAAACTACTTGAGAAGAAGAAATCGGCTCTGCTTTTCACGTTCCCTGTGTATAATGTTGTTGGAATTAAATAAGAAAACATGTTAACAGCACCCAAGACCTCATCACAATTCCCTTCATATAAAACTTCTTACTTACTACAAATATGGTCCTCACAATTCCCATGATAAAAAAGTCTCAACCTAAAATCACATATAAAAAAAAGTCCTTTGTATTGACAATATGAAGTGCTATATTCACAACAAAATTTAAAAACCTGATCATTCACAACAGAAAAAACTATATTCACAACAAAAAGTGTTATATTCACAACAAAATTTAAATACTTGGATTTTGTTTCAAACTCAAAGTCCGTAAGCGTACGAGAGATCATTCACAACAAAAAAAAGCTAGATTAACAACCAGAAGTCAAGGGCGGATCCAAGTATACTATAAGGGGGCACGTGCCCCCCCTTGATTTTCCTTATTATTATTATTATTATTATTATTATTATTATTATTATTATTATTATTATTATTATTATTATTATTAATAATAAAATTTAATTTAATTTTTTTAAATTTTCCCCTTTTATGTCTTCCTCAACACCGGCTCACTTTGCTCCTCACTCTTCTTTCCCCTATAAAAATGCTTGTGGACATATTTTAGCATTGTGACCTCAACTGGGAAAGATCTGCTTCCTTTTTTGAGATACTTTCTAGCATTTTGTTGTATTTTCTCTGTATTTTAGATGGATATTCTTAGCACAAAAAATTGTTTGGAGGATGTAGGTTTCTAATTTTCTGTCATGGACATTTTATGGCTAACACTTGCTCTTTTTCTTATTGATGATGATAAAAATTACAACTGATAACAAGTGAAAACCTTCTGAATCATGTATTATTTTTTTGTGCTTTTGATGACAAGTGAAAAAAAATTTTCGGGGGCGCTGCCCTTGAACCCCCACCCACACCAATAGTGCCCCCCTTCCACAAATTTCTGGATCCGCCCTTGCCAGAAGTGATATATTCACAACAATATTTAAAACTGACTATTCACAATAGAAAAAACTATATTCACAACAAAATTTAAACATTGCTTCAATACAAATAATATCAAAAAAGTCTCTAGGGAATTTTTTGATATATGATTTTAAGTTGTGACTTTTTTGATATTTTGTATGTTCCTTAGACTTGGCTGTCATTTTCCCAAAAAAATATTGAAAGTGGCTTTTTCTTTTCTTATTTTTGGATGAAGACTACTTTCGTGGAAGGAACCTTGCGTTTGTTGTTCCACGTTTTTTGTTTTCTTAAAACAATTATTCAAAAAAGCAGCAATATGATACTGTAGCTTAGAAATGGGAAGCGTCCACGTTACATGTCCATAGCTTACATGTTTCTTATGTGCTCATATCTTTATTAGAGGTATGAGCACATTTATTTATATATATATATATATATTTATTTATTTTATATTTAAATTATATGTTGTTGTCTTTTTCGACATGTTTTTTGTCTTCAATATTTCAAATTAATTAGTTTCTTGGTGTTATAAACAAATATTTCTGAATGTAGAACCTGGAAATTAATTAATTTGAGATATCGAAAAAAAACATGTAAAAAAAAAAAGCATATAATTTAAATTTATATAAATACAATTTAGAGATATGAGCACATAAGAAATATATATAAACTATGGACATGTAATGAGGACTCGAAATTGGAATTCACTTTTCTCTCTCCAACATCTTCACCGCCTATGTAATGAAGCGTGGTTGGAGAGAAAGGAGATAAGGAAATGGATCGGTGAAGACGACAAGATGATGATATACGTGAAACTTTGAAAAGAGTTAAATCAGGCCAAGTAGAAGAAGATAATGGTAATCTATGGCGCAAAAGTGTGGCTACCTTCAATGCCTGCTGTTAAATGTTGTGATACCTATCGTAATAGTTGCTTTGACAAGGTGGTCCGATCGGCGGTTAGTGGCAGAAGAATCAGTATTGTGAGTATGGTGAGCTCCGCCGCTGCGGCCACCATAGCTTGTGCTTGTGCCTGTGCTCAGGAACCGCCACAACCAGAGACTCTCTCTAACATACCTCAAACACTTTCCGGTGAATGTCCGTCGCCCGGCAATTGCCGGAAACCAAAAATCCAAAGACCTAAGTCCAGAAAAGCCGCATTTGTAAAAATTGTGCATGAGATGGGATGAGACGAATTGTACACCGCCTTATGATTTTCTGTTTTTATCCCTATGGATTAGCTTTCAGATACTTAAAAAATTGAGCCATCTTTGATAAGTGACGATGAAATCTCAAAACAGATCACGCTATTCTTAATTGTTAATTATAAATCATGCATGTGAATTGATATTTATATCTTGATCAAATAATTTTTCATTTTTTTTAAAAGGAGTGATACTAACCATCTGAGTTTAAGTTACATCGAATCGTTACTTCTTACTTAAAGAAGATTTTGTTATATATATCTTAGATTTAAATGTTATTTGTCATTGAACCGTAACTTCTTACTTAGAGAGGATTTTATTATATTTTTTTATATGGTTATTTCATTGAATCATATTTAAATATTGTTTGTACAACTAGTTATCAGTCGAGCTTGAAATCTTATTAGAGGAAAACAAGCACAACAAATTTGAACCAATCCCATATTTATTTTCAAGGTTTTAATACTTCCTCATTGGATAAATTTTAAGAAATGGCAGAAAATATAGAGATTATCATAGAAGTTAATGGCAAAGCATGTTGGACATCTATTAAGCTTAGAAACTACTCCTCCGACCCTTAATGTAGGATTTAATTAAGGAGTTGTTGTTGATCCTAAATGTAAAATATATTTCATACATTTATCAATATTTTTCAAATAAACTCTATTGATATTCCCCCAACAATAATCAAGTAAAAGAGGGAGGAAGAGAATTAAAGAAAATGATTAAAGTGTTGTAGGAAAAAAAAAAAAAAAAAAAAAAAAATCATATTAGTCAACTTAACTTACATCATCTACTTAAATTAATTGACTGGGTTTTTACGTTAAGAATCATAGGAGTAATTTGCATTAGCCATTTCATAGGGAATTGAGGGCCAAGATTGAAAAAAGCTGTACTTCTTTCAGATTGTACAGGGTAAAGAATATGGTTAATGTATGTTACAAAACCATATCATAGGTGAAAACTAAAAGGCATCCAACTGCATACATCTCTTTGTGTGTGTGTGTGTGTGTGTGTGTTGGGGGGGGGGGGAAGCTCCAGAGAGAGATATATATCATTGCATCAAACTCGCATATGACAGACAACATTGAGTCTCAAATCATCTATCAGAAGCGAAAATGGGAAGTAAATAATCCTGAGCATTTCAAGCCTCCATTAGGCCTGTAGTGAACTCAAATTTGTTTCCATCAACACCATTAAAAGCCTTCCTCTCTTGGATCAATTCTAAAACCATGCTGCAATTTGTCTTCACTCGTGAGTAAATTTCGTCCAACCTATTAACGCGACTATAGAGTTCAATCATGCACTCATAATGCTCCATCACAGGTGCTATGCCATAGTGCTCAGTCATAAGATTGAAGTACTGCTCAGCTTTCTCCAAGTCATTGATATGAACACAAGCATTTAAAACACCCACAAAAGTTATAGCATCAGGAGCTACATTTGTGTTTTCCATCTCTTGGAAAAAGGCGAGAGCTTTATTTCCCATACCGTGTACACCCAAACTAGTGATCATTGAATTCCAAGTAGCCAGCCCCTTAGTTCGCATCTTATGGAACACTCTAATGGCATCTTCCAAACTACCACACTTACTGTACATGTCTATCAAAGCTGTTCCCATGAAGATCCCAAGATCAAACCCATTCTTAAGAGCAAAATCATGAACCCACTTGCCTAGCTTTAGGCTTCCCATTTCTGTACTAGCTTTAATCAAGCTTACCAATGTAAATTCATTTGGCATAACATTTTCAAGCTGCATTCTTTGAAATAACCTGAAAGCCTCTATTGGTTGTTGGTTTTTTACATACCCATCAATCATTGCCGTCCAAGAAACCACATTCTTACACGGCATTTGCTCGAAAATCCTCCTGGCTTCATCCAGTTGTCCACAAGCAGCAAGCCCTGAAATCATGGTGGTCCATGAAGCCACACTTCTCACACGCATTTTGTCAAACACCTTACACCCACACTCTGTATTTTCACACTTAAAGTAAAGATTCATCAGAGTGTTCTGCAAATATATATCACTAGAAAACCTCATTTTGTTTGCAAGAGCATGAACCAATTTTCCAAAATCAAGAAGGGCAAAAGAAGCTAATAAGCAAGTGTTTATGACAAAAGGGAATGTGAGCTTATCAGGTGTAGGTCCTTGGCATAACATAAGCTTGAAAATATGAAGGGCCTGTTCATGGGAACCACTAATAGTATAAGCCCTAATCATGACATTGCAAGTGAAGGTATCTGGAGCTTTGATCTGATTAAACACTAGAGAGGCATAGTACATATCCCCATAAGAGGAACTCAGGTGAAGGAGCTTTCTGAGAAGTAATTGGTCATGGGAGTGACCAAAACGGATTATTTTACCATGGATTTGCTTCAGCTGCTTCAAATTGGCACAATTTTGGAGAAAGAGAAGAGCCTCCTTTGAGCCAAACTTAGGATTTGGGGTTTTCAATGGAAGAGTATGTGGGGTGAATGAAAGGCACACCACTTTCATACCCAAATTCAAATTAAGTACTCCGACATGTGATTCGCTGTTACCATAGACCAAAAGGCAAAGAATCAAACCAATCCTACAAGATAATGATAGGAATCGACGCTTCAGCTTACAAGCCTCTCAGATGAGAATGTGGACACCGTTCGTCCCACCCACAAACGGAGTAGAATGGAATAATCCATTTACGAGGGAAATAAGTGCAGTTAGTTTTTGTTTTTTTCACTTGTTGAAATCATTTGAATTTTTTATTCCCGATTTGTATTTGGTAATAAACTAGCATAACACTCATCCTGTGCAAATATCTCTAAAGATTCTAATTAATTTTTTTTTTTTAAAAAAAAAAAATTTGATAGGTCCAGTATGGATTTCAGAACATTTTTCTCTTTTAAGGTTTAAAATTTAAATTTGTGTTATTATTTTTCAACCAACAGCTTTTTCCTCAAATCTAATAAATTGTTAGTTGAAATGGTAAAATAAAAATGTATATTTCAATTAATTCGAGTAGACCCAAACTGGTGAGGGCATATTTGTACTTAAAATAAATTTTAACACTTTTTAGAAAATAATTTCAAATATTTAATATATATTATATCTAAGTTAGAATTTAACAACATTAAAGATTAAAAAAAAGCACGGAACGTAAATTATAATAACATAAAAACTGTATATACACAAATATTCTTATAAAAAGAAAATCTATATGGCTTTTTGTATGGTAGAGAGATTTTTTTATCACTTTTTTATAAATTTTTATTTTCTAAATTATTACTCCTCCCTTCAAAACATATTCCTATGTAGGGTTATATTACATAGATAAGATTTTAGCTGACAAGTTTTTTAGCGGGATAAGTGAAATTTTTCAAGGGGCAATTGTTTTAGTGAAATTTTTGGGCTCACTCTGCGTAATATTCTCTGAACTTGTGGGAGAAATTGCCCCACAAGCTTGTATCTTATTTAAATTAAAAACTTTCTTTGCAAAAGAGATTTGTTAGTGCATCGATATCAAAGTATTCATTTCTAAAAGATATTTTTAAATAATTATAATGAAAGGAAAATATGATATTAATTCATCATCAAAACTAATGCAACATAGTGAATGCAGATGAGAATGCTTAAAAGGTTTTCCTCAAATAATGGAGATGAACTTTTAAGATATAAAACACATGTTAATGTAAGACTCCCCCTTAATGAATTAATGAATGCATGACCAAAAATATGAAGCTCTCTTTAATGATACCAAATGTGAAGAATTTCAAATAAGATGACCGAGTCAAAGCTCGATAGTTCAAATAGAAGGTATTTTCAAATAGGATGACTAGAGTCATGTAGCATGACTGGAGTCATAGTTCAAATATTTAAATCAGAGAGAATTTCGAATGGGATGACTGGAGTCATTCTTTGTAACTGGAGTCACATGACTGGAGTCATAGTGCAAATAATTCAAACAGAGAAGAATATATAATTGGATGACTCGGAGTTATTCTTTTGTAATCGAGTCACATGACCGGAGTCATGTATTATATGACCGGAGTTATCATTAGCAGTTTTCCATACAAAAGTGGAGTCATGTGGCATAACTTCGGTCATTCATTTTGACTGAGTCATCTTTTTGACTTGAGTCATATTCTTTCAAAAATCGTTTGGAGGTCTCTCAGAACTCACTTGATGGAGTCATGACCGGATGACCGGAGTCATATCAAGATAATAAATCGGCTAGAGTTCTCTCGTGTCTACCAAGACTCAAGTTAAGCTAGGAATGACTCGAGTTATATCAGTTACCAAAAAGTTGCTATCGAGATCAACATTTGATATACTAAAGTACATAGTATGACTGGAGTCATGACAGTAACATTTTGGTTAACTCCTGAAAAAAAAAATACATATATGCTCTTTGGTACCCAATGTTTCTTGGATCCACACAAGATTAAGCAAAAACAACTCTTATGCTCTTATATAATTAAATTGTATGATATTTGAGCAATCAAAGATCAAAAACATAATTTTACCCAATCAAATAAGTTCAGGCCAATGAATCAGATAAAGTAATAGCTGAATGATTCCAAGAACTTTATTTCTCAATGACAATTTAGAAATACACTTTGAGTAAAGAAGATGTCATTGATATGAATCTCATGTAATCCGTGGATGAGATTAAAATTTCAAAAATGATCATGAAACATGCAAATTGTTTCAAATCTTAAATATTCTTTCAAACCGTGATAATGCATTATGAAATCAAAATTTTCATGAATGAAAGATTCATTTTTGAAACATGTTTGAAAACGATGCTCACTCTAACATGGAGGAAGTCAATAGGTTTCTTGAATATATCGGGATGCTTAAGTTTTAGAGAACATGTTGAACATTGCAATTAACATGTAGAATAATTTTCTCAAAGGCAAAAGTCATGAGGACGAGAGCATTATCTAAACATGCTTTGCACAACAGAAATTTATGAGTACAATGACTTTGCTATTGACCAAGAGATAATCTTGCCTTTTAGAATAGAGTCTTAAAATATATGAATATTCAAAGCAAGAATTTAAATATAGTTACTCAGAAATGGATGCAGACAAATGTATACTTGAGTAACAAAAATGACTACTAGGATTCATGGATGATGAAGCACAAACTTATTAGTCCAAATGACTAGAGTTCCATAATATTATCCTAGTAAGTTATTCCATATAATGGTTAATGCACTAACATTTAATGCATTAATGAACATTCATAATGGTTGGAATAACTTGGCCAATTAAGGATTCATCTATTAAGATTTTCATAAATTGAATTCTTTTCTGGTGTTAAACTTCAACTTGTTAGAGAATAAAAAATGAGGAGTTCAAGCATCATATTAAATACCAAAGATCAATATGTGAATGATAGGGAAAACTTGTAACATCCCAATTTTTCTAATAGTAATTAAGATGTGATTTATCAAATATTTTGACGTCTAGAGGAGATTTATATGTATAAAATTAAGAGATATTATGAGACCTATACTTTATATTTTCTTCAAGCTGCAGCCCCGTCCGTCGCCTATGCGTTTTGTAAAAAAAAAAAAAAAAAAAAAAAAAAAAAAAGTTATTATAATAATAAATTATTATATTATTTTATAGTTTATTATATTTTATTCCTAAGTGGAACCATAACGTGAGTAGGCTGTTGGATGATATGCTACTATATTATGATATAATATAATTTTATCTTACTCTATACTATTTTAATCAAAAATGGAAACAACCATCGTGATTTCCGGAATGATATATATTATGATATTTTTATTTTATTTTATCTAACTTTATATAATATTTACGTAGGTCCACTAGCTAAATTTCCCAACCGTATATGCCGCACCGTCCGTGTCTTTCTTTTTCTAAAAAAATAGTATTATAACAATAATATATTATTATAATATAATAATATATTATATTATATGTTATTATATATAATCATCACCATTATTTTAGTAATTGTGGAAGGCAGCAGCATGTGTTTTCGGTGGGTGGTAGAAAAGTTTGTGGGAGATAATTACATGAATGACCCATAGATGAAAATAACACTAACGGACCCAATTTCAACTGTTATACAAACACACTCACACACACCTGATTCAGCGCAGAGAGGCGCAGAGGGAAGGAAAGAGAGAGAAAGAAGGAGAGTTTGGAGGGACCCGGATTCCCTCCTTTTCTCTCTCCCTCAGAATCCCATCTGGACCGTCTAAATCGTGATCCAACGGTTTAGATTAAAAAAAAAAAAAATTTATACTTTTTGTCTTTTTTCAAAAAAGACAAAACTTTAATTTTTTTTTTTAAAATATATTTGTTGGATCAAGATTTGAGCGGTCAGGATGGGATCCCCCGAGGGAGAGGGAAGAGGAGGAAATCTGCTCCCGAGTTTGGAGGTGATTTATTTTAGGTAAGTTATTTATCTTATAAGATTATATTAGTAGTTAAATTAATTTCTTTTCAACATATTTCCTTCATAGAAGTTATTCTATATATTTTTCTCTTTCTATTGAAGGTAATACTATATTGAATAATAAACATTTTGGAATTTAGATATTGAGGGAATTGTGGATTTTGACCATAGAGGAGTAAATATATGTAGAGGATAATAAATTAACAGTTAATCTTAATTGGTTCAGATTTGTTGTTTGATTGTTGCAAGAATTTAAATTAATGTTTCTATTTTATAAGTTTAAGATTTATATTCTATAAGATATTTTCACCTTAGATAAAATGTTGTATAAATAATTTATTTGGGATTATGGAGGTATTATAGAAATTTTATTTGGTTTACTTTAAAAACAATTAAGGACTAAATTGTAATTTTTATGACTAAAATATATTAATATTAGAATTTTGTATATTTTAAAAGTAATAGTTATGATTTTAATTATGAGGAGATTTAGACAATTGATTAATAATAATTATGCAAAAGAGACCTAATGAGTTAAGGATGTTGAGGATAATGGGTGTAGGGAAATTAGATTTTTGGGAGTTAAATTGTGTAATTTATTTTATTATTTGAGGTTGATTGGTATATACATTGATAATGTAGAGTTGTCTTGTGGCCAGAGCGATTGTCCACATTTTGACCCTTAAGTTAATGTTGAGCTTAGAATTGAGGTAATCGGGGTTAATTTATTCTATATGATTGTTCGGATTGTAAGGTTTTCTAAACCTTACTTTTATAATTACTATAGTATGTGTTTTGAAATTTATATGTATGTTGAATAAGAAAATGTCTCAGTGAAGTAGAGTAATTTCCAACCGTATATATATATATATATATATAAATATTTATATTGAGGTTGTTATTGTTGTGATGGTTATAGTATTTGTTGTGGAATGTGCGGGATAATTAATTGTGTAAGTGTTTTGTTATAAAGATGATTTTGGTATGTTACATTTGGAAAATGATTTTGTAAAATGATTTTGAAGCTTATATTATTTTGTGGAGGTTATGTTGGATTGTGTGGAAGAGATGTGAGGGTGAAATTGTGCTCATTGGCTCTCTCATATTCCTGGCCCAGATTTGAGTTGAGTGTTTTGGGCGGATACCTCCCTGTTACGGTATTACGTTGGTGACATGGGAGGGGACAATATCCTTGAAGTGATAGCTAACCTTGGCCGGGTTTACTAGCACTGATAGGCCGATCCACGTCCACGAGGAAATAAGGAGGAGCAGGATGGATGAGTGAGGAAGGTTAATTGTTGTTACTATTATCGATTAAATGTTTTATTTGTTGTTTAATTATGTGCTATTTAAATATTGAGAATATTATTATATTGTTAGCAAACCCGCTAACTCGATTGCAATCCTTTCTTGTATATTTTATAAATTAATTTTGGTTACGGAGACTTTATCTCTTACCCTGCCGTTGTTAACATTTTTCAGGCGATACCTCTAATTTTATTAGAGAACAAGGGGAGCAACCAGAGGCGTAAAAGTTGAGTAATTATAGGCCTCTTTTGGTTTGATGTTGTATTGATTTATATATTGTCATTCTAGGACCCTCATATTTTTGAAATACTACATAAATTGTTTTGGAAATATAATATTTGGAAACTCATGGACAATGTATTGCCTGCTTATTAAATGTGACCAAGGGTGTGAATATTATGTAAGGAGTTTGTGGGCGGATTTTGTGCCCTGGACTCTGGGTTTGTGGGCGACGGTTGTGCCCTAGACCTCGATATGTGTGTTTTGAAAACAAAATATTTTTCATCATTATGTGTTAATGAAGAATTTTGTGAGATCAACATGGTAAATAGTTGTTGGGAGAAAGGGTCTTTTCAAAACTCTAGTGGACAGATTTAAAGCATATCTGATATTCAGTATACGTATTAACTTCCAATTTTGAAACATCATTTGAATGCGGTATGAATATTTTTCAAGTCATGTGTATGCTTTTTCATAAACAAGGTGAGTTGAAATCTAAAACAAAATTTAGAATTGTGTATTCCAAAAACATAAACTCGAAAGTTATGCACAAATTCACTTATGGTCCATTTAGCAATCTGAAAACATTTTGAAAAACATAAATGATTGATTGCTAAAGGAATGTAATAATTGACAAATATTCATTATCCACATATATAATTCATTTAAGTGCAAAATAGGATAAGGATTAGATATCACCGTAATTCCTCTTGTCCTTGTAGTAGCTTGCTTGGCTAAGATGGTTTGATGTAGATGACTTCTTTTCCAACGTTCACCATCAACATCAACAATTGCTTCTTTAGCTTCTAGCCCAATGATTTTGTTCGACTTTACTCGAGTATGATTTCTCTTTACTCGAGTATGGTACTTTCTGAAACACTAGCATGCTCATTAAGACCGACAATACTCGAGTATGTTATCCATTACTCGAGTACATTTCAAAAAGAAATGCAGTTCACCGGAGGGGATTATCGAATCATTGTATATTCATAAAAAGTCGAGACAATTGAATATTGCGATTCTTTTAATAAATCAATTCAATAGATTTCTAAGAAATATGAAAGCTGAATTTCAAAATAATTTGCAATACTCATTCCTATGGTTCCACAATATAAAACCTCAACAAATATTATAGATAATACTATAGGAGGTTTTATCATTGTATACCATTGCCTTAGGAACTTGGAGGATTGACTTTGCCTACCCATTGATTCTTCATATATTTTCTTATGGGTGTTGGCAAAGTTCTCTCGAAGATATAGACTTCCATAGTCTACGAGTTTGATACTTGAGAGATTTTTCTCTTCATGTTCTCCTCAAGATAATTGAATGGTACTCTATGATAGTCCATTCCCGAGGTGGAACGTATTCTTCTTACGGGTGTCCATTGCTTCTTATGATTTGACTTTGTAATTCTAGCAATGGATGCTGAGGAGTTCTCTTGCTAGATATAGATGTTATGATCTTCTTCATTGGTGCATGAGAAACTCTTGGCTTCTTCTTCCTCTTCTTTGTACCTTGATGTCCATTGATATTCAAATTACCCGTACACACACGGTACTAGATGAACATTTTGGTACCCACTTATACTTGGGTCCTTGTACATTAGTATTGGATTTAACTTGTCCTTTTGGAACCCAAATAAATTTATTTCTCACATTATAATTTCTCCTAATATAACATGTATAAGAAATATGACCAGATTTACCACAATAATTACAAACTATATGATGATATGCATTATGAGATTTTGTGCAAGTATTGTGTCGGTCATCGAGGTAAAAATTGAAATAAATTTCATTTGAATATTCTTTCTTCCCAATAATATTTCCAGTATAATTAAAAACATTTTTACTTTTAAAATTAGAATTAATGATTGGTTGAAAAACAATTTTATGCAAACTTTCAAAATCGTTTTTCATATCTACAGAGGAAGGGTTGGAGTTGTTTACCATATATGGATTTTGAGCTCCAGAAACTGATTTACCATATTCGTGCATGATGAGCTCTTCCTGGGAATCCTCATTCTCTTGTTCTTCTGTGTTGACAGAATCATGGAAGTGTCCTAAGATTTCTCCTTCTTCATCCTCAACTTCCAATTGTTCATCAATCGTGGATATACAACTTATAACTTCAGATGAACTGCCAATATTATCAACTTCAACATAATTGTTAGAAGCATATATAGAATCAAGAGTATCCCAAATATCTTTAGCATTAGAGCAAGACTTGATTTTCTCAAAATCATTTTCGGTTAAAGCACTATACAAAATTTTCATTGCTCTAATATTCAGCGAAAACATTTTCATTTCCTTCTGATTTCAATCCTTTCTCGGTTTGAAATCAAATACATTTATAAAAACATTCCACATATCAAAATCAAAACATTTTATAAACGATGTCATTCTAACTTTCCAGAACCAAAATTCTATATCTTTGAAAAATGGTGGAACAGTATAATCGAAACCTTCAAAAAGTGAACAACACCCAAAATTAGCCATTGTAACTCTTGAGACGGTTAAGTCCTTTAAACAAGAGCCTCACTTTGATACCAAATGTTAGACCGGCTATCACCCAAGAGGGGTGAATTGGGTGTCACGATAAACCTGTAGGAACTTTGAAAATCTTTTTGTAACTTGCGAAGGCGGTTTAAATGACGGTAATAATTTATAAAGCAATAGTCGTCATTCAAACATACGTATTGGAAATATAAGAGTTTAGGGAAGAGAATATGTAAACTGTGATTTATCCTGGTTCGGCCCAATCCTTGACCTACGTCCAATCCCCAAACTCCTCTTGAGATTTTCAATTCACTATCTCCTTGTTTAACCGAGCACAAGAGAAAAGCCTTTACTGTAATACCCTAAAATTCATATTTATCATAAATATTATATTTTGATAAATAGTGCCTATTAAAAATAGGTGAATATGTGGTCTCAAAATTGAGTAACATATTTATGTTAAGTTAGGGAATTTTCTCTAAGAATTAAGGTAATCAAAATAATGAAGGAAGTGTTATGAAACCACTTGAATTAATTAAAGGGAATTAACCACGATTAGGAGGCAATTAAATTTGCACTAATTAAAATAATGGTATAATACCCCAAAATTCATATTTCTCTTGAATATTTTATAGTTTGGAAAAATAATACCTATTTAAAATAGGAAAGTATGTTGTCTCTAATTTTAGTAATTTATTTGTTTATTTTCCTTGGAATTTAAAGAGGCAAAAATCCAATTTTATTTTAGGGACCATAAGTTGCCCTATGATTATTAAATTAATGCATGGTGCATAAATGACCAAAGTAAACCCAAAAGTTGTGAGAAAATAGTTAATCCAATTAGAGAGAAAATTTGCCAACAATTAATGGACAATGAATTTGCAATAATTAAGAGTAATTATATTAGATGTTCATAATTAATTAAATCAACTAATTAAGAATATTAATTGAGATTAGTTATGGAGGGCTAGGATTAAACCTCATAAAGCTAAATCCTAAGGCCTTAATTCAATTTCATAAAGTGGAATCCTTGTGAAGTAAAATCCACCAATGAGAAAAGAGTTGTGTGTGTGTGTGTGTGTGTGTGTGTGTGCAAGTAAGAGAGAGAGTGTTGTGAGTGTGTGTGTGTGCAAATGTTGTGAGGGTTGTTAGTCTAGTGTGTGAGAGAGAGAAAAAAATTAAAGCAAATTTGATAAAGTTTGAAATCCTAGAGTAAATTGGATAATGGTTTGAAATCCAGTAAATATCTGATGTACACAGTAAAAACTCAAAACAACAAATAAAGTGAGAATTTATACAAATTTAAATAGTTGTGAAGAAGTAGGAACCCTGAAGAAAATATAAGGACTTATGTTGAACCCACATAATTTAACCTCGAAAGTAAGAGTAGTAAAGGCTATTTTTGCAAACATTGAAGAATAAGCTTAGTACAACCAGGGGAATTTAATTAGACCATAAATCTGGATATCCAACTACTAATCAAAAACCATACTCAGAATTTAAAAGTAATAGTGATTGATCAGGCAACCAAAAATGAATTTCGTTAAAGTAAAACCGAAGACTCGGTTGGAAGAAACTTACACGGGAAGACGCACTTTACTTCTTGAAGAAGTAAGGAAAAAGATCATGGAAGAGAGAGAAAGGGGAGAGAGGAGTGTGAAGTCAGTTTTGAGTAGGTGTAAGGATGAGATTTAAACTTCTCAACTAAGTTTAATCCAATGGTTAAGAATGAATAAAAGTTGTTAGGTAGTTAACCCACAAATTGCTATAAATAGGGCCTTTGGCTCTTCATATTTTCTCAAACCAAGATAGCAAGTAGCAATCTGATTCAAAGAGTGAAAGAGTGAGTGAGAGTTTGGGAGAAAGGAGGAGCAAAGTTCCAGGTAAGTTCTTGAGCTTAAGCTTTCAAGTTCTTAGTTATTTTGTGATTTTAGTCTTTAGTTTTTTAAATATATTTTAGTTATCATGTTTTTGTAGTTAAAAATATTATTATTTAAAAAATATGATGAAGAAGATGGTATAGCAAAATTTCAAAAGATTAGGATCAAAGTAGCGAAGCTCTGGCGAAATCTTATCGGTTAGCGATTCCTGAAGTCAGGGGTAGAAATGCCAGTATTTTATGTTAAAGATGAGGTTCTAAAATTCTGAGAAAATTCATGGTTAAAGTAGACATATAGGGATTTTCAAAAATTCCAAGAACGTGTTAAATTGAGCTCTGTACATTGAGATACAAATTCTCAAAGTTGGGCTACGTTTTCTGGAAAAATTCTGGGCAACGTTGAGAAAAATGAAAACTGGGAATATTTCATAAATTCTGGGTAAAAATAAGTATTTTTCATTGAAAATAGACATCCTAATAATTCTGAGGAATTTTACAGATCCTCGTTTTGATTTTTGTAGATTTAATTATGATTTTGCGAAGTTAACCAAAAATTCTGCCCAGCAATTCAGCATAGCGTTTTTAAAAAAATGTGAGGGCAAAGTTGTAATAATAAATCCACCAAGGGTAGAAAGGTAAATTAAATCCTTAGGATATTATTCTAAGCAATATGATATTTATCAAATATTATATAATAATCCAACGATAACGTATAGGATATCCGGGAGGTCCGGAGTTGGATCAAAAGGCCGGACATTTGGCCATTACACGGTGAAAGGTACGTTCGCGTACAGTAACTTTAACTCTCACATGTCTTGTATGGATTTGATATGATTGGTTGATTCATGATTGATTGTTTTCCAAACTGTGAATATTTGTCATATATATTGTTTATACTTGTCATATGAGGTTAACTGTTACTTGAGATTCAATTCGATTGAATCTCAGCCTTGACTAAAGGTTCAGGAAAGGAACCAGGGTCGGAGAAGGCACCGGTAAAGGGAGCCGAAAAAAGGCACCAAAGGATGAAGCCTAAGAGAGGCACCGATGGATGGAGTCGTGAGGAGGCACCGGTCGAGACAAGAGCCGGAAGAAGTTTAACGAGCATACCTTCCCGGCATGAATCTAATAAGGTTACTTCAAACCATTTGATGTCTAGAAAGGGTTCGTCTATGTGGTTTAGTCAGTGAGTCGCCGTGAATTCAGGGAGACTTCCACTAGACACTGGCCTGGTCAAATTGTTTGATTAATTGACTTAGGTTCATTGCCCCAAGTCCACCTAAGGCTTGGTTTAAGATTGTATAGTTACTATTGAAGAGTTGTAATTATACAAGTCTGTAATATTGTATCACATGAATATTCCTTTGGGATTATTTTTATATATCGTTTATGTCGGGACATCATCATATGTCGGGCATTTTATATCGAGATACTCATTGTCCAATTGTTAGTACATGCTCTCCGTTTCCGCAATACTCTGAGTGGTAGCACCTCAAACTCTGCTAATTTTTATAAAACCAAGTGTCAACCGACACATTTTGAAGTATGGAATTTTGGCGTATTACATTTACAACCTCACAAGTTTAATCGGGCACTTGTGCAGCCTTTACTATCTCTTACCGAGATACTCCCCCTTACACACTGTAAGGATACAATTACACACTCTGTACTTAGGATGATCCTTTCACATTAGGACTCACTCCCCCTTAAAAGTTGTAATTGTACACCCACACTCAAAGGTTCCACAACCTTGAGTTTTGATCACTAAACAGATAATGAAATATGTGTTTAAACTCTCTCACAGAGTAGATGAATAATAATCACTGAGGTACAATACAAATCACTTCATTCTCTATGATAAGCTATGTAAACATTGAAAAATAGAGAGTAAATGAGTTGAGCGTTGGATTCATAATGTTGGCATTTCGACAGTGTAAGCTCTTGTTTCTCCTTTGTTGTTTGAATACTTCTTCTATAGCTAATGAAGAACATTAAGCAATTCTTCCAGATTTGAATATGACCGTTGGAGCGTATATGAGTTGGAAAATATTATCGTTGTGAACGGTAACTTCGAATTTTGAATTTTGTCCGTTGGAGCATTTCATTGTTTGAATGTTTGAATCCATTGAAGAACATTACTGTTGAGCATTCAACTTCATTTCTTCAAGTTCCTTGTTGAATCTCTGCCATTTATGAAATTATGCAGCAACCCTTCATCCTTTTTGACAGATTTTGATTAATGTCAAGTTTGATGTTATCTCAAACTTTAATCGCCTAAAACTTATACATAAATGATATAAATGATGTTAAGAAGTATTATAAGATCTTTTGGAATTCATTTGGATGTTCTTAATGAAAATCCAAGATTTCGGACACGGTGATTTTCTGATGCAGGGATGTTGACTCGAGTTATTCCACATGACTCGAGTTGTTTTAAGTGCCAGATGCTTTTTGTTTGGATTATGACTCGAGTTGTCGGATGTAACTCGAGTTGCTCCTTTGTTCCAACCTTCTGGTTACTTTCTGTCTTCGAATGACTCGAGTTATCATGCTATGACTCGAGTTGCGCCTTGTCTCCAAACTTCTGGTTGGTATCTGTCTGAATGGTGACTTGAGTTATCATGCCTGACTTGAGTTAAAAGCTCATCAAGATTGGTTGCTTCCAAATTCTATGAAACACTTGTTGAGTCTAGATTCACATGGAATTTGTTTCATTTCATTTGGTTGTGCATAGTGTGAGCTATATCTAGAAAATCGTGCCTATGCTGAACTGAATTCAGAATTTGAGTATCCACTTTCAAAATCCATATCTCCCTGGTCTGAACTCTGTTTGGGCTGGTTCAAATCTTGATGGAAATAATTTTGAGTCTACTTTCATATGCCACCAATTTCAGCTCAATCGGATTTGTAGTTTGTGATATACACTCAAAACATTAAAGCTTGGTCAGCAGTGTGGCGTGAATTTCAATCCCAACGTATACAATTCATAGCTCCTTTATTTGAACTCCTTTGTGCTTGAATTTTATATCACAATGACTCATTGGGAGCCTAGTTTCATATACCACTAGTTTTACCTCAATCCGATCTCTGGTTTGTGAGATATCATCGAAATACCGTAGGTCGCATTTAAAACGTGAAAAGGAGGTGGACATAGTGGTTGAAATGCACCTTGACTTGAGTTAATGTGCTTGATTCGAGTTACACCTGTTCAAAAACGCCAAGACCACATTTTGACTCGATTTATTCATACATGACTCGAGTCACACTTGTCCAGAAGCCCAAAAAACACTGTAGCAACTTGCTTGACTCGATTTATGACTGCTTTACTCGAGTTAGATTATCCTGAAGCTTGTTTTTGCTTATTTTAACTTCGAATTTAGCCATTTCAACTTCCATTTGATCATGGAGACTTCTAGAATCATTCTTGGAACTTCTATAATGATATTCTCATTCCATTCATCAAGTTCTTCCTTCTTCCATCTCCCATCTTGATCATTCTACACCTTTTAGTTTAGACTCATCATTCTCTGCAGGTTCTTCCTTCTTCAATATGTCCTTCTTGATTAATCTTTATAATTCATTTTTGGATTAATCTACATTAAATATAGTAGTTAGAAAATGCAGAAGATAAATATAGTGTGTAAACTTTTTGCTTTTAATAATGGAATCTATATAAGACTGTTATGGACCTCTGAAATGGGCCTGAAATGGTGAGGCCCATGTAAAGACCAGTTATCCCATGATCATACCCATGACCATAGTGGTGCAAGGAGTAGGGGCATAGAACGTGTGATGATGGGAACACGTTATCATGGAAATCGGACCAATATAGCTTCACTATAAAGGAGGGGATCTTCCCGGGTGAACGGTACACACAAACATTCTCCTTACCGGTTACATATTGTCCCACTGTGCACACACCCCACCTCTCTGGCGGAATTCTGTGTTCGTGTAGCACAGTGATCTTCTTGTTCAATGTTGTCTCTTTAATAGATAACATTGGATAAGCTTCTATTAGATCCTATATTGATTATCTACCAGTCTTACATGGCTGGACACTTGTGTTTCACTTCGAAACAAAGACATTATCAAAACTAATCATAACTAACAAAATTCTTGTTTGAGATACCGAAAATGTTAGTATCATCTTATATATTGTTTTGATTTATAATTATTGGTCATTATTTATTTGTATTTTTAAGGTTATTTGATACTATTTAATAAATACTCCCTCTTGTCCTTATTTAAAGAATCAACTAACAATTCTCACAAGTCAATAAAAACAGTTAAAGTCATTAAATTTGTCTTAAAATTTAAGTAATTTTTAATATTACCCCTATTAATTACACTAAACTCTAATATCATATTTATTATTACTCTTTTTTTCTAAAAAAAAGAGTAATAATTAATTTTTATTAATTATTACTCTCACTCACTATCTTTTTAATTATGGGTATACATAGGAAAAAATATTTAATGCTATTTGGAAACAAGCAAGTGTCTTATAAAAAGGATCAAATATACTTATACGTTGGTGCCTTATAATAAAAACTAAAGGGAGTAGTTTAATATGTTTATTTTTTGATCGGACTAAAAGTTTTTTTGGGTTCCACCACTGCCCCACAACATATATTTATATACCAATCAAGATAGAGCCTTGACATGTTCGAAAAAGCTTTTCCAAACCATGAAGCTTCAATTGTTTTTTTTTTTATTTGCAATCATATATTAAATTAAGATGCTCTAATAAAAATATTATTAAGATATTCCTAAAACTACCCCATTAATCCACAACAAATGCTATGGGAGTAAATACTATAAATAAATAAATAAAATTATTAATTTAATTTATAAGCATCCTAGTTTGCTTATCTTAAATTTAAGGATCACTCAACAAATCAAAAATTTTATCTGAATAAAATAGAAAGTATTTAAAATAACCAATAAATATCTATTCTTTATCATTCATTGTCTCGTTATTCTATCAATTATTTTTTGAACAATTATAATTCGGTTTTCTCGGTGCGGTTTTTTTTTTTTTTTTTTTTTTTTAAAAAAAAATTATTCCAGCTAAAACCAGATAATCGAATTTACACTAAAAACGGCGTTATATGTGACCAAGTCTTACTTTCAAAAAGGAAAAAAAAAAAAAAAAAATCCTCACTTTCATTTCAGTGAAAACCCTACCCCTCTCAGCGAGTCGGTCCTCGCCTTCTCACTCCACAGCGAGTCGGGGAGAAAACTGTTCTTTTTCAAGAAAAGGCGGAGATGCAAAGCGTGGGTGGTTATATAATTTAAAAGCATGGCCTCCCTGGCAGAGGACTTTGAATCAGATGCATGTCTTGCTGCTCCCCTCATACCAATACCCGGCGACGACTCATGGAATCGGATTTCTTCTTCAGCGCAAAGCCATTTCTTTATTCTTCCTCCCCTCTCATGAAAGCGAGCAAGAAATTAGGCTGTCAAAACATGCATGTATGCGTATATATATAAGCTCGTCATATATGAGGCGGCTAAGTTAAGCTGCAAAAATCGGGAGATATCGACGGAAGCA
The DNA here is from genome assembly GCA_019022655.1 of Acacia acuminata. Taxonomy (NCBI): domain Eukaryota; kingdom Viridiplantae; phylum Streptophyta; class Magnoliopsida; order Fabales; family Fabaceae; genus Acacia; species Acacia acuminata. The sequence goes on from JAFJYI010000036.1 coordinate 1,506,181, forward strand.
TGGGACTTGGTTTTTCCAAGGCGCTTTTCTGCAACAACTCTCACCATGAAATTCCCATAGACTCATCGGACTCATCTCCGAGCCACACTCGCAGGCAGAGGAGCAGAGAAGAGCACGCAGAGCCTTTAGATAGAGCAAAGCCTCCTCCGACGCAGGCACAAGTATTATCAGTGTTTCCATTAAAAATCTCTCCTTTCAGTGTTTTATGTGGGTGTCGATTTAAAAATCTCTCCCTGCTTCATGTTTTTGCTAGTGTCGAGTTTCACTTTTCTCTCGAGAACATCTTCAGTCTTCACCATTACCAAAAGCTAGCTACAGTCAGTATAAAGTCCTAGTAAATCATCTTTTTGCAGTGAGTCGTGAGTGTGGAGAAGAAAGTGAGATCTCTTGAACAACTTTGGTAAAACAGTATTGGTTATTGCATAACGAGTTTTACAGATCTGCACAATTTTTTTTCTCTTTATTATTGTTTCGTCTACTTGTTTTAATTTCATACCTCTTATTATTTTCCATGTCTTTGCCCATTACACAGGGGATGAAACGAACGGATCGAACCCCTGAAACGGCATATAATGTCGGAGGAGAATCTTCTTCTGCCTCTAATACCCTTCATTCAAGTCCTAAATGGAAATATGACGTTTTCTTGAGTTTTGCAGGAAAAGACACTCGCTTGAATTTCACAGATCACTTATACGATGCTTTGAGAAGAGGTGGGATCAATGCTTTCAGGGATAATGAAGGAATAGAGAGAGGACAATTTATATCCGACCAACTCCATCAAGCAATCAAGGATTCTTTATGTGCAGTTGTTGTTCTCTCTGAAAATTATGCAGACTCCAAATGGTGCTTGGAAGAACTTCAAATGATTCTTGATTGTAGGACAAAGTTAGGTCAACAAGTTTTCCCAATATTCTGTGATGTAGATCCATCGGATGTAAGGCATCAAAGACAAAATTTTGGAGAAGCTTTAGCCAAACATGAAAAGAAATTCGAACGAAACAAAGTCCAGAATTGGAGAAATGCTTTATCTGAAATTGGCTCCATTGCCGGGTGGACCACCAGCGGTCGGTAAGTTTTTTTTTTTAATCATGTTCCCCACATTTATTTAGAATTTATATTTTTTTCCATGATCTTTGATAATGCTTTTTATAATCATTCTTTTTTCTCCCTGTGGACATAATTGTAGCCGACAATAATACGAGAATAGCATTTATTAGGGTAATTTCACAAAAATACTTGAGCAGTAAAAACATTATGAAAATGCTATAAGATCAAAAAGTATTCACCAAGGTGTTACGGTGAAACTCTTTCACCAATTGTCAGCTTCTTTTCTTTTTTATTTTCTTGTTTCCAGTTAAAATTGCATCTAAATACCCGGTCCTTTTGGAGTTGGAGAGAGTTACAACTAAAACCCCATCACTTCACTATGTGCTTCTTTCATTTTCCCTTTATTTTATACTTGCAACCAAGTAGAAATGAGAATCAACCATTATTAATTCATATGTAATATATTCATTCAACGTCTATTATGGATGTGCAGGTTATGTTAATTTCTTTTCAATAACTTCATTATAGTTTATAAGTAGTATTCGTTTAGAGATATATATATATATATATATATATATATTACCGGAGTTTGTTTAGATATGTTTAAAGGGATAAATACCAATTTTGCTATCGAAGTTTTGGTTTTGGAGTACCAAGTAGAAATTTTGAATGATGAATGGGTTAACTGAATGAATGACAGTACACATTGATATTTAATATGTTGATGAATTTGTATCCATAAATAAAACGAAATTGTGAATAATTTGATTATTTTTTTGGTAGAATGATCACGTCTTTAATTTGAATGGGCTGATGGATCAATTCTGTTCTAACTTCCTCAACAATTCACAATCCACTTATTCCCATTCTTGTTCTCGACTTATATTCTTGTGAAAATTTAATAACAATTCCCGGTTACATAAAAAAAATAGTGTAGCTCTAGTAAATAATAATACGATTTTCATGAAAATCACATTTTTCATTTTCATTTTATTTTATCATAACTATATATATATATATATATATAAATATATATAAATATATAAAACACTCATGCTAACAATGATTTTTATGGTAGGCACAAAGCAGATCTTATAAAAGATATAGTTCGTGATGTATGGAGTTTTTAAGTACTAAATTACCATGTTTTAAGGACAATTTAGTTGGAATTGACTTGAGAGTGGCTGATGTGATTCCATTCTTGGAGATTGGATTAGATGACAAGCGTTTTGTTGGGATATGGGGCATGGGCGGTGTGGGTAAAACAACTCGGCTAGAGTTGTTTTCGAAAAACTATCGACAAGTTTGAAATTTGCTGTTTTCTTGAAAAAGTTAAAGATGTTTTACCTAAAGGTTTAGTCTCTTTGCAAAAAAGTCTTCTCTCTCATCTCCAAATAAAGGACTTGGAAATATATAATAGTTATAAAGGAATGCGAGACGATAAGATGTCGCCTCGCGAAAAAGGTCCTCCTTGTCCTTGACGATATAGATGATATGAGCCAATTAAAGGATTTGGTGAAAGTCCAGTTGGTTTGGTGAAGGAAGCGAGAATAATTATAACAACAAGAGATCGCCACGTGCTTACCTCAATTAGAGTGGAAAGTATATATGAGATGAAAACGATGAAGAATGATGAATCTCTTCAAATCTTTTCAAAAAAAGCATTCAACAAAAATCATCACGAAGAGAAATATTTGGAGTATACTAAATCTGTGGTTAAATATGCGGGAGGCCTTCCGCTGGCACTTGAAGCTTTGGGTTCTTATTTTTGTGGGAGAAGTGGGGAAGCTGTGTGGAGAGATGCTTTAGAAAAATTGAAGCAAATTAATCCTCATAAAAATATTCTTGAAGTCCTTAAAATAAGTTATGATGGATTAGATGAGAAAGAACAAACAATATTTTTGGATATTGTTTGTCTTTTCAAGAAATCTTGGAAGAAAGAAGAAGTGACTCAAATTTTGAAAGCTTGTGATCTTAATCCTATACTTGGAATAAGTGTCTTGATTGAAAAAACTTTACTAGTTGAAAATGAATATGGCAAATTAGATATGCATGATTTATATGAAGAGTAGGTTGGCATATAATTCAACAAAAATTCCCCAATAGTAGGCGGGGAAGTTTGAAGAAATTAAGGAAGTATTGGAAAATAACAAGGTGAGTGCCTTTTTTTTTTTAGTATCGATTTTGTTGACATATGTTTAATGTTTTTAATATTCTTTACTTCCTTATCATTCTCATGTTATTTTTATTGAAAATGACATTTTTTAAGAGGGATCTGGAGAAATAGAAGCTATTGTTTTGGGGAATGAATTTCCAATCTCTAAAATAATAGAAGTACATTCTGAAGCCTTTTCAAAGATGAGAAGAATTAGATTACTCCTCTTAGATTGTAAAACCAAAGCACCAACGGGATTGAAGAAACTTTCTGGTGCATTAAAATATCTCCGATGGCGATTTTATCCTTTAGAAGCTCTTCCATTTCCATTGGATGAACTTGTTCATATTGAAATGCCATGGAGCAACATAAAGCAACTTTGGAATGGTATAAAGGTGAGGTTGATGCTTATTTTTCTTAAAATTATATCTACCTATCCATGTTTTATCGATTCATTGTTTAGTGAGACTGATCATTCTACAATATTTTGTTTGACTAGTCTATGAATCACTTGAAGTTTATCAACATGAGGGGATCTCTCAATTTGACTGAAACTCCAGACTTCTCAAATGTTCAATCTCTAGGACATTTATGTCTTGTTGGATGCACATCCCTTGTCAAAGTTCATGAATCACTTGGAGTGTTGAAAGAGCTTGTTGAGGTGGACTTGTATGATTGTGAAAATCTGAATAGCCTACCAAGTAAATTGGAAACAAACTCTTTGAGAATGTTAGATCTTGGTGGGTGTAAAAATGTTAAAAAGCTCCCAGAGTTTGGCGAAGGTATGAAGAAATTATTATATCTTGATGCGAGTTACACTACTATAACTAGGACTTCGAATCATTTGGATCCTTGGATCGGTCTTACATTTTTAAATCTAAGTGGAACTAGTTTTAGAAATCTACCCACTGATTGCTTCTCTAGTCTTTTTGGACTTGTCTTTCTTTCATTGGAGGGTTGCAAATGGCTTGTGTCATTGCCAAGGCTTCCACCACGACTAACCCGATTAGAAGCAAAGTAGGTGTTATTCAATAGAACGTTAGGTAAATGATTTGTTGGTTGTTGGATTGGGTGACTTCACTTGACCATGAGGTATGTTGGTCTTCCTACATTCTATCTAATGATTTATGTAATTATGTGTAATATTGTTTTCTTACTATATATGCATTACATGACTAATTTTTTATTTCGGGGCCGTGGGCAAACTAAATATGTAATCTTTGAAGAAGGAGAAGAATATTTGCCATTGCATTACATGACTAATTTTTTTATTTTAGTGGTATAGAAGATTATGGGCTGTTACGCATGCGTAAGGACTTTGTGGCAAAGGTATGTGTGTCTCAATTTTGTGTCTTCTTCTCACATGTATATGCTCTCTTCATTGGGTAATTAATGTTAACAACAGTTTGGTATGTATGCGACGAGAATATCACCCCTCGAAATTTCTTTGCAATCATGCCATTTGGAAGCAAAATACCATCATGGTTTTATCCAAACGTAAAATATTATAATGAAAGGTCTAGACATGAATTTGAGATAGAAATGGACGTACCTCCAAATTTTCGTGCTAATAAATGGTCAGGAATTGTTGTATGCTTGCAAATAAAAGGGCCTACTAATAATGGTGTGATTAGTTGGAGTAGTAAAGCTCCAGAAGATTATGGATATAAGAGATGTGCTGACCTGTCACATGGTATTTGGCGTTTATATAGAGGTGATGGCCTCTGTGTAATGGTGTTGGAATTTAATCAGGAAACCTGTTGGCAACACCTAAGAGGTGATAACAATTCCCTTCACATCCAACTTTCTTGTGGTATTATGTGCTTATTGGGATATGGCTGGAGAGTGATATGTAAAGAAGATATAGAAAAGTGGTGCCATCCCAATCATTTCAACCAATTCACCCAACCCCAACATGCTCCTCCTTCTGAGGTCAAGCTTCCCTGGCGAGTACTTCGCAGACTCCTTGGGCTTGAACGGCGAATGAGTATGGCCGAAATGTACGGCGAATGAGTATGGCCGAAATGGACTCGATTAAGGCGTAGAGATGAGGCCCCTGTATAACTTGTAGATAACCTTATTCATCCTCATTACCACCATTATTATTTATATTAACATTACTGTTACTAGTTTATAATTATTGTTAGTGCCCTAAAACACCACATAATTCAATAAGCATTAGTGGGCTTCTGAAAAATTTCACATGCAAATTCGTTGATAAATTTGATTTATTACTTTCATATTCTTAAAATGCCCCTTTGATTGGCCGTGCCCATCAAATTACCCTGTTTTTAAACAGTATACTAACAATCACTAAACCCGAAGAAATTTTTCTCGATTGCAACTAATATACAAGATGACTTGCGAATTTCACAGGTTAGCATCTAATTTGTGCCGCAGGGCTTTTGAAAGCCCATATTTATAACGCTAAATGTTAAATGGATAATGCTCTTAGCTTGAGGGTTGTTGAATGTCATTTTCCCAATTAAAATGAGAGAATGTGATTAAGTCTCTTACATTACATGAGATTCATTTGTAATTATCCTAACAAACCAACGTCAACAGACCAACCTTAGGGAACTCCTATTTTTGGAGTTTGCTTTCTCGTTTTATCCAAAGGGAACAATTTTCTGTGATAGTGGGCACATTGCGGAGGTGTATATCCGGCCCATTCCTAGATAATGGAGATTGATGTGTGTGTGTGTGTGTGTGTGTGTGTTTTTTTTTTTTGTATCCCACCCGATTCATCTGAATCTTCGGTTCTGACTAATTTGAATTTTGCCCTGCGTCGGGTGTGGAGGAAGAGTTCACAACACAATTTTTTCTATTCCCACGCCTCAAACAGAGGATGTGGTTGACGTGGCTAGAGATTGATGTGTCTTTTAACTCTCTATTGTTCTTCCTTCTCTTTATTTCCTTTTTCCGTTACCTTCCTTTTTTATTATTAAATTTTAATTGTTAGTTGGAAAATTGATAACTGGGAAGCTTACTAAGAGCTGTTTGGTACTCCCCAAAACCTAGGTTTTGGAAACAAAACCTAGTTTTCTGTCAAAGTTTTGCCAAACACCCCAATTTTGGTAAATTTGATCCCCCAAAAGTTATTCGATAAAAACATCCAAACACTATCATTTTTTTTTCCAAATTCATTATCCAAAAGCTATTCTCCAAAACCTAGGTTTTACCTCGTAAATGGTAAAAATCATTTTCCAAAAGCAACTCTCAAATGGGCCCTAAATAGCTCAAACAAAATTTTCAACTATCGGTGATAATTAAAAAGGTCTTATGGTAAATTGTGTCATGTTTTGATTCTAAAAAAATGGGCATGTGATATCGGGAAAAAAATCCAAAGAAAGAAAAGAGTGGCATACAATTTGTTTATGGAAAAAATGAAAGTGATGTGCTAGCATAATGACACAAAACTTACGTTAAGCAATACCAAAAACACCACTCTAAATAATATGATTTTTTGTTGGGACTTGTTCTACTACTTGCCCTTATTAGCATGACTCTTCCTTGCTCCTTTCTTTTATCCTATACATTGTTTCTGCCAAACTATTTAGTTGAATAACGTTGTGAACTTTGGGCCTGTTTGGGTTGGCAGTGGGAACCATAGCTTAAAAGCTATCTAACTTTTGTAAAAATCCAGTAGGAAAAAAGTCAAGTTGTAAATATGATTTGTGTTTGCATTGACGTTAGCCAAAGTGACTTTACCAAATGGAGGAGTGTTTGGATTAGCGGTTGAAAAGTCAGTTAAGATGAAAAATGACTAAAAAGTGCATGAATCTTATTGAATACTATATGTGTGGGTGTGTGTATGGTATATATTGTGATAATTGACGATAAGGATTTAAATTTATGTTTAAAAAAATTAAATTAATAGATAAAAAGAGGCATGCATTATTTTTTGTATATATTGTGATAATTGATGATAAAAATTTAAATTTATGTATAAAAAATTAAATTAATAGATAAAAAGAGACATGCATCATTTATGGTATTTCAACTTAAAATATAAGTTTTTAATTAAGTTTATAATGAATAAATAATCAAATATTATTATTATTATATAATATCTATACAAAATAAATTTTTCATTTCGCACAAAGACCTTGAAGTCGATAGCTTTTTTGTGGATAACAAAAAAAGCAAGGAAAATAAAGAAAAAAAAGTAAAGAAGAATGGGTCTCGAGCAAAAAAAAAACAAACAAACAAACAAACAAAACAAAGAATGGGCCCCACACGATCTCGACATCATGCCATACCTAACGCCCAAAAAGCTAGGTCTAATAGCCTTTTTGTTACTAGGCGTTTTGCAAAAAATCCTAGTAGCAAAATAGCTACACCAAACACCTCCTGATGAGCTTTTTTGTCACTGTTAACGCTACTAGGCTTTTTGGGTCCAAAAGCTCCAAAAAAGCTCAATCCAAGTCACTAGTAGCAAAATAGCTACACCAAACACACCCTTTATTCAAAGTCACTATTTTTGTCACTAAGACACTCACTTTATCATTTTGACAAAGGAGGAGGCATGACATCTGTCAGAGTACTACTAATTTCTACGATATGAGCAAAGGATGAATGATTCTATAGCACGGATTGGAGGAAAGTGACAAACTTAAATAAGAACAGGCAAAATGGAGAAATGAATACTAAGATTAGATAAAAGGTTGAAATCCCACCAAACCACCCACCCCATTATATGTGTGTGTATAATGCTTTTGCTTTACCTCACTTTAGTCTTTAGCTTCTCCACTAGTGAATCATGCCATCATTAAAAACATATCAATTTAGCTTCTTCGTCAAACACAATCAATCCTCTTAATTATGGAAGTGATAATATAATATAAATAAAGTGGCCTCTTCTTTTCTTCTTTTTGGATAAAGATTATTGAGAGCAGCCTTCCAGAAAGAAATTAAAGTAGGTTCTTTGCTTGTCACTTTTGAAAGACCTGGCTATCAGCCAAGAGGGAAGTGAATTGGGTGTCGGATAAAACTTTAAAAACTTTGAAAATCTTTTTGCAACTTCTAAACCGACAGTTAGATATTCAAATAAGCATATACTGGAAATATAAAAGATAAGGGAAGAGAATATGCAAACTGTGATTTATACTGGTTCGGCCCAATCCTTAACCTACGTCCAGTCCCCAGAAACACTCTGGGATTTCCAATCCACTGTCTCCTTGTTTGACCGGGCACAAGAGAAAAGCCTTTACAACCTCACAAGTTTAGTCGGGCACTTGTGCAGCCTTTACAGTCTCTTACCGAGATACTCTCCCTTACACACTGTAAGGATACAATTACATACTCTGTACTCAGGATGATCCTTTCACTCGGACTCACTTCCCTTTACAAGTTGTAATCATACACCCACATTCAAGATACCTCTACCTTGAGATTTTGAACGAATGAAAATAAGTGATAAAACTTTCTCACAGAGTAGATGAATAATAATCACTGAAGTACATAATCGATCACCTCACTCTTTACAGTAGACTATATAGAACATTGAGAAAGCAGTGTAACACCCCAAATTTCATACTTCAAATCGTGTCGTTGACACTTAGTTTTAGAAAATTTGTGAGTTTGAGGGCGCGGCTCGGCGTAATGCGGAAGGAGAGCATGCCCTTACGTTTGGACAATGAGTGACTGATATAAAATGCCCAGACATATGCTGATGTCCCGACATAAGCTGATATATTAAAAATTTCCCGGAGGAATATTCGTATGATACAATACAGAGCTTGTATAATTACAATTCTTACATGGTAACTATACAACCTTAAACCAGGTCTTAACTAGACTTGGGGCAATGAACCTAACTCGATCAATCAAACAATTTGGCTAGGCCGGTGTCAGTGGAAGTCTCCCGAATTCACGGCGACTCACCGATCGAACCACATAGACGAACCCTTTCTAGACACCAAATGGTTTGAAGTAACCTTATTAGATTCATGCCGGAAAGGTAGGCTCGTTAAACTTCTTTCGGCATTTGCTTTGACCGGTGCCTCTTCACGGCTCGTCCATCGGTGCCTCTTCACGGCTCTATCTCTAGGTGCCTTCTACGTTCCGGGTTCCTTTCCGAACTTTAGTCAAATCGAGGTCCAATACCCATCGGACCTCGGGGTAACGGTCTTAACCTCTATAGCAGATATAATAATATATGATGAGATATTCATTACATATCAGCATCAATATATTATTATATATCAGCATCAACCATACATAGCACACAGCAGATGTAAAGGTACAACAATACATAAGCACACAACAGATGTAATGTCAACAGCACAACAGTGCATAGCACACAGCACATGTAAAGTTTGCAACGTTTGCACTAACCAGTGCCACGACAACTCCTCGTGTCCTCAGCGCTAGGAAAACTCAACGGCATTATCAAAACTATACCCGTATAAAGCTGAATGTATAAACAGGTTATCTAAGCCCCATAAACTTAGTCACAGTGCATGACCTAAGACCTAGTCTTGTCCATCACTTCATGAATCATTCAATCATATATAATCATACAAGATATAGACGATTAAAGTTACTAGTACGCGAACGTACTTTTCACCGTGTAATGGCCAAACGTCCGGCCTTTTGATCCGACTCCGAACTTCCCGGATATCCTATACATTATCGTCAGATTATTATATGATATTTGATAAATATCATATTGTTTAGAATAATATTCTAATGGTTTAATTTACCTTTCTATACTTGGTGGATTTATTATTACAACTTTACCCTCACATTTTCTAAAAAACGCTATGCTGAATTTCTGGGCAGAATTTTCGGTTAACTTTGCAAAATCATAATTAAATCTACAAAAATCGAAACGAGGATCTGTAAAATTCTTCAAAATTCTTAGGATTTCTATTTTCAAGAAAAAATACTTTTATATACCCAGAATTTATGAATAATTCCCAGTTTTCATTTTTCACAACGTTGCCCAGAATTTCGTCTAGAAAAATAGCCTAACTTCAACCGGTTGTATCTCTTTGTATAGGAATCAAAACGCTACATATTATACATATTCGGAAAGCCCTACATATCTAATTTATTTATGAAAATTTTCGTGATTTATAGGCTTCATTTTCAACATAAAATATTAGCATTTCTATCGCTGTTTGCCCAGAATTTTCACCAAAAATTTCGCCAGAATTTCGCTACTTTGATCTTCAATTTCCAAGAACTTTGCTCCATAATATTTTTCATCATATTTTTGAAATAAAGACATTTTTAATCATAAAAACATGAAATCAAAACTTCTTGGAAGGTTTAAAGATCAAACATAAACTAACTATGAATTTAAAACTTAGAACTCAAGAACAAGAAAACTTACCATTGAAGAACTTCCTCCTCCTTCTTGCTTCCCACTATGATTTTCTCTCTACTCTTGCTTCTCTAAAACTCACCTATTTGGTTGAGTTTGGTGTGAAGAATGAAGAGACCCAAGGCCTCTATTTATAGTAAAAATTCATGATTCTAATCCACTAGATCACTTTACTTAATCAATGGCTCATGCTTCTTGTTCTTCTTCAAGACACAAAATATGAAGAAGAATGCTCTCATTGGCTCTTTTTATTTACATAGGATTTAGACCATTTTTCTTGATTTTTCTCATTGGTTGGTTTAAAGTAATCTCACTACACACACACACACACACACACACACACACACACACACACAACTCTCTCTCCTTATCCTCTTCCATCCCCCATCAATACCTTATCTTATCCTCTTCCATTCTTTAATTATCATTAATTATCTTATCCCTTATCCTCTTCCAATTTGTCCCCCATTTATTATCCCATGTGCTTGCTTTAATAATATCTAGATAACTCATTCTCCTTCCTCTAGCTAGGCAAAACCGTGTACTCCCTCCTCTAGTAGCCATTAAATATGCTTTTTCATTTGCAAAATATCCCTTGGTCCATTGCTCTCATTGGCTAGTTGAAAATGTTGACTTTTCAACTCTAATTAACAATGTTATCATCTCTTTTCTTCCTTCCTTGTAGCTGCACGTTTTTTATGACATTTGGGGCAGAATTAATAAGCTTTAATTAACTCCCTAATCAAGTGTTTAGTTGCCATTAATTACCCTTGTCATTGTTGGATTGGTTTGTTTATTAATCATGGTCATTAGCACTTCATTATTCAAGCTCTAATTCTTCACTTTTGGCCTCTTAATTTTTTTCTTCAATAATCAACCCTCTTTTATTTCAAAAATGATGACTTTTATTTGCTCATAATTAAATTGAAGAATTATGCCACTAATCTCAATTAGTGCAAAGCTTATTTGTCTATTATTTGCTAATCGACACTTAATTTAATTAAGTATTTTTATAACTTTTTCATGGCTCATTCACTCTTAAAATAGCCATTATTTTATGTGACTCTAAGTCATATATGTTAACCAATTTAATATGGAAACATATTCCAAAATCCGAATTTTCAAGATGGCGAAAATCGGGTATTACACAGAGTGTATGAGCAATTGAACTATCGACGATGAAGTAGTAAAAACATTTCATTGGCTTCGTCGAGTCATTCATCAATCTTGTCATTGCTTAGGTTTGAATACTTCGATATTTATAGACAAGCTCTTTTTGGTAGTTGCGAGTATTCAACCGTTGGGAATGGCTCTTTGGAGCATCTGTGCTTCATCTCTGTTTTGTCTGCCATCTAACTTCATTAAATGTCCGTTGTGGCGTTCATCAATTTTGCGTCCTACTCAGCTTCATTGAATATCCACTGTGGCATTCGTGTATGTCCGTTGGAAAGATTTGAATGTTCGTGCCTTCTGCTAGCCACGATCGGGTGTCCGCTTAGTGGGTCTCTTTACAGTTGCCTTCCACGTGCTTCTGGTCAGAGAATGACTTAGAATAATATTCAGATGCTTTTGCAGGTATGGGCACATCTTGATTTTGTCGGCCTTGTTCCGTGAAAGTCAAATTGCTTCTGATCCATGAATTCGCTTTACAATGTTTAACTCAAATTAACAATATGCAACTCACTCAAGAATATGATTAGTAATAGCATAAATAAGATTGAGTGATGTAGAAGAAGGATTAATTGAATAATCAATCCAATCGAACAATATTGCAGAGATGATTTTCATCGGCTGATAGTCATACTCAGGTATGTTATTCTGTGTACTTGAGTATCTCTTGTTGAAGCACTTCACAGAACCTTAATCCTTGATATTACTCAGGTAGCCAATTCTCATACTCGAGTACCATACTCGAGTATCTATATCGAATACTCAAGTATCATATCAGAGGCTTCATACTGTCAATACTTGAGTAGCCTTCTCAATACTTGAGTAGTCCTGAGATTCAGTTATACACGAGGCTTTAATCTTGATCATACTTGAGTATTCAATCTTGAGTACTTCTGAATACTTCTGAATTTTTCTTGAGTACTTGCTGAATATTTCCTCAATACTTCCGAATACTTTCAGAATATTTTACGAATACTTGAGTATCCCCTATAGAACTTCTTCACAGATGCTCATTTCCGTCATTACTCGAGTATGCCAAATTCAATACTCGAGTATCTATCAAGTTCAGATATATCAGATGCTTGGATATTGATGAGCACAAATCATACCATGTTTTCCCTATATTTCATGACTGAATTGAATAGTAAATATAAGCTTAACTGTGAACAAAACAAGCAAAAAGGCATATATTCATGATAGAGGGACTGGAGGATAGAAATCATTTGCATGTGCTAAGAACGGAGTAATTTGGATTGTTTTTAAGGAAGCGTAGAGAAGGGCGATACGATGCTATAGCATTCTGACAACAACTCGAAGTGCAATACAAGGCATCACGAAAGCTATAGCAAAGTAGAGGACCCAATGCTATGCGGCATGTTTTCTGACCTTCTTATCCAAGTGATTTCAGGAATGAAAGAAAAAGGCGATAATGACAGGTGCATTGATGATATAACAAAATAGAAGATGCGGAGGATCGAAACTAAAAGATTTGAAGAATCCTGCAGGATCAGCAGAATCAATCTACTCGGATCAAGAGATATGATGAATCTCGACAAATTAGGAAAGGCTCGACTCGATGTAACTTGCGCCGCAAGAAAGCCCGATTATATAAGAAGGCAGCAGAGCCAACCCTAAGAGTCAAAGAGCCCTAGAACGAGATTCTACATTCAGCAGACTCAAGAGAAGAGTGAGAGATTTCACAAAGCACGACATTTCCAGGACAACCCAGCATCCTTCCTTGCAATACGACGGAGAGAAGAAGACGTGGAGTGGTGACGTGACAGGACTTCATCAACGCCATTGGAACTCCACCTAAGCTTTCTGTTTTCTTTTGTTATTTCAGTATTTCGATTATGGGTCATTTTGTTAGTGTCTTTTTTGTGTTTCCCTCTCAGTCATGAACTAATTTCTATATGGTTGGACGAGGATGAGTCTTTAAGTGTTAAATGAACCCAGTTGCAAGTTCTTAGTTTAATAAATTTGGTTTGCTTATCAGTGCATTGATTACTAGTCGATTAGCGGAAGCTAAGGGCTAGATTTGTGGCCTTGACTTACTAGCAAGGAGTTGAGGTTAGACCTCTGAGAAACAGTGTTTGCTAGGCAGCCCGTGCACGGCTTGACCTATTATTGTAGGCTTCAGGAATGGGTCTACCTCTCATAACCATAACACCCTGAGCGTAAAGCAGACCTAACTAGAAAGTTGCCATAGGAATATGGAAGGAGTATCATTAGTGTTATATGTATTAGACGCGGAAGCTTCGGTAGACTATCGTGGTGGGTTAACCAAATAGCTTGGTAGTTAGTAGCTATCTTTGTAGCATTGCGGAAGGTACATTCGATATAGATGCTATAGCAATGAGTAGAGCAAGCTGGGGGATTGATGCATTTAAGGATGATTCGAGTCGACCTAACTTCTCACCGATATCTTCTCAAGTTTAATTCATTGTTTATTTTCGCTATTATCATAGCCACAACAACCTCTCAACCCAAACATATTTATTTCTTTCTTGCACGACTATCATAGCAATCGAGCATCACTCTTTGGTATCTCAGTCTCTGTGGGATGATACTCTACTTACACTTTATTACTTGTTCGACTGGTTCACTTGCCATCAAGGAAATCGACCAACAGCCCACTCCTATATTTGGCCTAATGGCGGTGTGGTCTAGGAAGGAATATATCACTGTCGGGATCCGCCTATAATCAAGGGAGATCATACTGTATCTATGATCAAGAGAGATCTATCTCAAGATAGATCTGGCAGTTATGATACTAGGGCCAAGGATCACAGGCCCATTCGTTTCAACCTGAGGTAACACCCTATAAATACAAAGGTCACACCCTAAGGTGCACACGTTCTAACTTTGAACTATTTACATTCAGTCACACTGTGCACACACATCACCCCCTTTGGCGAAAGTCTAGTTTGTGTACAATGATCCCACGCTCCCCTGAATATCTACCCCATAGACATTCAGGCAAAGCTGATCGATCCAATATCAAAGTACTAGCCCATCAGGCTAGACATATGTGTTCTACACCAGAACAGAGACCTTCCTTTACCTTCGACTCTCTTCCTCGTTGGCGAAAACTTTCACCTTTACTTGTTGTTGGCTAGCTTCACCTATCATTTCACTCTCACCAATCCAGCCAATGTCGTCGTCACCGAACGAAATTCAATTGCGATTTCTGAGAGAAGCTTGAAGAAATCGCGAAAGGATGATGGCGGCGAAAGAGGGAAAACCGTTAGGAAGTACGCATTGTCATCACCAGACCACCACTGTCATTCCTTCCTCTGTTTCTAACTGTTTCACTTCCTTCATAATACCACCAAGACCACCTCTGGCGAGTCCTCTCCTGCTGTTTTCACAAGCACTAGCAACCTTTGTAGCAAATAAGAGAAACACATAGTCGAGCAACCGCACAAAAGGCAAAAAAAAAAAAAAAAAAACAAAGAGCCGTAGAGTTGTAGAGTCGAGCGTCACTCTCTCGCACCACTACCTTCGCCGAGAGATCACGGCTTGGTTCGCGAGAAAACCTTCCACTTTCTCCAGCGACTTCCTTCCTTCTCTCCACCATCATCGGAACTCTGTTGTCATTCCCTTTGTCATTCCGGTTTCAGATCACGGTTTGTAATCTTTAGCTTCGTGCTTTGTAATTAATATATCAATTTAGCTTCTAAAAACACACCCAATCAATCCTCTTAAGAACTTAGGTTACAACGTGAGGATCAAGTTTGCTTTGCATTTTTTTGGGATTACATGCTTGTGATTCATCGGAATCTTTCTCAATGTGCTTTCATCACTTCACTTCATCATGAGATACTCTTGTCTAAACCATAATCAATGTATTGATTTCTGTGTGTATTTTTTTCCAAACTACTCCGTATATAGGTATATATAACATTACTTAGTTCCTTTATTGTAGTCCTCTTGTCAAAATAAATGTTTGAATACAACCCCCCCCCCCCCCAAAAAAAAAAAAAATAAATGTGCGAATACATATATCAGTCTCTTTTTGACTATTTTTTGAATAAAGATAATCGAGATCATCATATCACATGATTGCTTTCACAGTAAATTCAGCCTTTGTTGTTGGTAAAATTATAAATTTCAAATATCGAAAGTGGCATAATTATGCCATCACATTGAGGAAATTTGCGTGAGAATTAAAACTATTAGTAGTTAGATAACTAATTTATAAATATTAAAAAATTTGTTATTTGTAACAAATATTTATTGGTTTCCCTAAAATACCTCTTTTATCATGATCCTTATTTATGGAAACTATCTTTAATATATACAATTAATAAAGATGATTTGAGAAAACAATTTATAAATTACAAAATTAGATAGACAAAGTAAATTAAAATCTTATATATTTAGGACAAAATTCAACTCCCAACTAACTTTGTATTTGAGAGCATGGGGAGTAATATTATAAAACTTAAAATAATAAGGAGTAATATTATAGGGTAAAGGGACAAAAATACACATGTGCTTTACCCTCGAGAGCGTCCAGCACCATATGCTTTTTTCGGAAGTAAAAATACACATGTAGTTACATTTTAGGAGCAAAAATCACACTACCGTTAAAATCTAACTTAACGGTGCATTTGCAACAGAAAATGTCATATTTACAACAGAAAATGTTATATTTACAACAACATTTAAACACCTAGATTTTGAACATAGAAAGGTTATTTACAACAACAAAAAATGCTATATTTACAATAGGAAGTGCTGTTTTTACAACAAAATTTAAAATCTGGCCATATTTAAAACAGAAAATGTCATATTTACAACAACATTTAAACACCTGATTTTGAACATAGAAAGGTCATTTACAATAGAAAAAAGCTAGATTTACAACAAGAAGTGTTGTATTTACAACAAAATTTAAAATCGGTCATTTACAACGGAAAAAGCTATATTTATAACAGGCTAGATTTTAACGGTGGTGTGACTTTTACTCTTAAAATGTAACCACATGTATGTTTTTGATCCCAAAAAAAGTATATGGTGCTAGACGCTCTCGAGGATAAAGCACATGTATATTTTTGCTCCTAAACCCAATAATATATTGTTGCAAAAAAAAAAGGAATAATAATATCAAAAGTAGCTAGTCGAAAGGAAGCTGTGGAAAGCGCCTAAACTCGTAAAAGGATAAAAACACCAATCTTGGCACATGGGGGGGGGGGGGGAAGCACAAACATCGTATTTATAATAACTCGAAATTGGAATCTCCTTTTCGCTCTTCAATATTTCCACCATTACAAAAAGCTAAAGTTTGTATAATATACTTTACTATAAATAAATGTAGAAAAACACCCTTTTGTTGCCATCATGTTGTTATAATATAATTAAAAAAATGTTGTCATAATATAATTTACTATAAATAAATATGTCCCTTCAGCTTAATTTTCCATTAATGAAATTGACCAAAACCTAGCAAATTTATGTATGTCTTCATATAAATTCAACCTATCGATTTTTATAAATTGAACTTACATCAAGATTAGTTTAATCTTCGCAATTCTATCATGCGTTAATTTAACCTTCGTTTATGATAAACTTTTACACCTTCACTAATTAATTTAGAAAAAAATTGGGAAGAAAATATACTTTATAGTTTATAATAGTAATACGGGCCGTATCAAGTAATAAAGTGATAAGGAGGAAAAATATCGTTCCCACGAGGACTCAATCAAACTAGTGATTAGATATTAAATTCCCTTATTTCGTTTAAGTTGAGCGAGACAAAATTGTTTTCAATAAAAGAAAAATTAATAAGAAAACTAATAGTAGCAAAAGGCGAATTCCAATTCGAGAAGTATAACCTAGAGTCGCTAATCCCTTGTTGGTTTCTTAGAATTAATCCCCACTAAATTAATTTTGACTTAACTAACTCAGCTAACCTAAAGTATTAATGTTTATAAATGCCTTTCGGTCCATTTATAAACCTATCTTAGTTAATTATGTAATGCCTCACACAATTAACTAAAATGCGTTTTAGATCGAACTCACTCTAATTTGATTATGCGGAGCTTCTAGGTATATTCCTATCCTAGACGCAAATTAGATTAAACCTAATTCCTTATTAAATTTAAATCTAATTCCACATTATTTAATCCCAAGGTCAATTTAGGATTCCCTCTTCCGAGTTCAACCCTAAATCCCCAAAACATACTTACTAGTGGCCAATTAATAAGCAATAGCAAGAAAAGCAAGAATAAATAAACTGAATAAAATTAATCAAAACTAATAGTGGGAAATAATATCTAGAACCCAAACAAGTTCATAGGTTCTCTAGGTTGAAAAAGAAAATTAACCACAAAATCCAGATTCAGATAAAACAGAAAAGAAAAAGAAAAGAGAAATCAAGACTCAAAGAATCTCCCAATACTTCTTGCCTCTTGCGGTTGGATCGATCCTCTCAATTTCTCCTGTGCGTGGCGTGCGTCCTTGCCGATCGTTGGTTACGTGCGTTAATGCTCTTGATTCTTTCCTGCTTCTTGAATTGCTACCCTCCCTTTGAATCACGCTTCTCTTTAATATATATTACTACGAGTTCACTTTTGCCATGGGCCCACGTCGCATTTATCCAATCGAGTCATATCTCCTTTTCTAATTCAAAAAGATATTATATATTTGTTTTGTGAATTTAAAAGGAGATATTATTTTGTTGTGTGATCACACTAGTGATTTTGTCTTTTCTTTTTCCTTAACGCGTCGGTAGCAATTAATCTATTTTTCTTGTGGACCCCACGGGCTTTATCACTTCTAATATAATATAATATTATATTATATTATATTCTTTTCACTTTAATTTGTTGCCTCTCTTAGATCATATATTATCTTCTACGCACAATAAAATAGGATATTAATAGATTTTCTGTTATAATATTCTTTTATCCTATAATTAATGAAAAGATAGATAAATATATAAAAGATAATTAAATAAGTATAATATTAATAAATTTAATCCAATATATTTCAGAATCTATACTTATTTAATTATAAAATATCTACTTATCAAGTTGCAAATTTATATCATATTTATCCGTTTAAATTGATGTACATATTTATAAATAAAATTATAATAAAAATTTTTATATGTTAAATATGAAGCATTGAAATTTTAATCTAAAACGAAGAAACTACTTGAGAAGAAGAAATTGGTTCTGCTTTTCACTTTCCCTGTGTATAATGAAGTTGGAATTGAATGAGAAAACATGTTAACAGCACCCAAGACCTCATCACAATTCCCTTCATATAAAAATTTAATTTATATGTTTGGATGATAGCTTTTAAAAAAAAGCAAAAGTCACATAAAAAGCCAAAATTCTGCTTTTTTTTAAGCTTCAATTTGGAGCTTGAAAAAAAAAAAGCAAGTGCAAAAAGAAAGAGAGAATGAAAAAACAAATGACCGGCTCTTCAATGATTTGTTTTGACATCAATTACCCTTGATTTTCAACAAAATGACAAACTCTATCCCCAGACCTTTTTTCATGTCAATTTCAGTAATTTTACCAATAAAAAAGTGTTTCTCTATTTTAACATCCAAACAACTTTTTTTATTTAAAAGTGTTTTTAAAATGATGTATCCAAACATAAAACAACTATAACTTCTAATTAAAGTACTTTTTTAAGAAGCCCACACAAGCACTGAATTATCATATGGACAAAAAAATATTAATAATACTGTTCAAAATTAGCTCATGTGGCTTCGAAATCAAGCTCCGAATTTGTATAAAATAAAGGCCACTTGAAGACCAGTTCGTCTGTAACCCTTCTCTAGAAGATGTTGTTATAAGTATTTTAGTACTTATAATTTTATATTTTTATATTTAATCCTTCTAAATAATTACAATTTTCATATAACCCTTCTCTACAAATATCTTTTCCTCTACATCCTTTATTCTAATTTTCCCCACTTTAAAACACATCCACTTTTAAAAAACACAAAATACTTTAAAACACTTTATCCACGGTACATATGAAGAGATGAAAACTAAAATTTTGTACTAGTTTTAAAAATAGAATGGGGAAAAGAATGTAAAAAGGAATGCGAGAAGATGTTGTTATATGTATTTTAGTACTTTTAATTTTATATTTTTATATTTAGTCTTTCTAAGTAATTATAATTTTTATAGTCCTTCTCTATAAATATTTTTTTGTTTAGATCATTTTTTCTAATTTTCCCTACATTAAAGCACTTTATCTTTAAAAAAAAAAAAAAAAAAAAAAAAAACTTTAAAACACTTTATCCACTATAACATGTGAAGAGATGAAAACTAACTCAAGTTGTGAAGAAGGTTGGAGACGCACGTGGTTGGAGGGAGAGGAGATAAGGAAATGGATTGGCGAAGACGACAAGATGATGATATACTTGAAACTTTGAAAAGAGTTAAATCAGGCCAAGTAGAAGAAGATCATGGTAATCTATGGCGCAAAAGTGTGGCTACCTTCAATGCCTGCTGTTAAATGTTGTGATACCTATCGTAATAGCTGCTCTGACAAGGTGGTCCGATCGGCGGTTGGTGGCAGAAGAATCAGTATCGTGAGTATGGTGAGCTCCGCCGCCGCGGCCGCCATAGCTTGTGCTTGTGCCTGTGCCCAGGAACCGCCACAACCAGAGACTCTCTCTAACATATTACATACCTCAGACACTTTCCGGTGAATAAATTATTATTAGTATCTCAGTTTAATAATAATTAAAAAAAATGTAAATAAGCAAGCAATACTTAGCCTCTCTAACGCAAGCATGATATTATAATGTGATCGAATCCTTCTTTATCTGTCGCATCAGGAATGTAATTCTTCTTTATCCGCCTATTCGTTCATTTTAAATATGTTACATAAAAGGCAATTTTGTAATAATATTATATTTCTCCCCATTTTATTAAACATTTCGTGCTTGTTTCTATTTATGAATTAATAATAACGTTTCTTTCTTTCTTTCAAACTTGAGGGTTTTGCTCAACTTTATTACAAATGCTACTAATATTATCTGTACAATTAGTTATCGGTCGAGCTTGAAATCTTATTAAAGGAAAACAAGCACAACAAATTTGAACCAATCCCATATTTATTTTTAAGGTTTTAATACTTCCTCATCGAATAAATTTTAAGAAGTTGGCAGAAAATATAGAGATTATCATAGAAGTTAATGGCAAAGCATGTTGGCCGTCTATCAAGCTTAGAAACTACTCCTTCGACCCTTAATGTAGGATTTAATTAAAGAGTTGTTGTTTGTCCTAAATGTAAAACATATTTCATATATTTTTCAATATTTTTCAAATAAACTCTATTGATATTCCCTCAACAATGATCAAGTAACAGAATAAGGAAGAGAATTAAAGAAAATGATTAAAATGCTGTTAAAAAAAACATATCATATTAGCCAACTTAACTTACATCATCTACTTAAATTAATTGACTAGGTTTTACGTTAAGAATCATAGGAGTAATTTGCATTAGCAATTTCATAGGGAATTGAGGGCCAAGATTGAAAAGCTGTACTTCTTTCAGATTTTACAGGGTAAAGAACATGGTTAATGTATGTTACAAAACCATATCATAGGTGAAAACTAAAAGGCATCCAACTGCATACATCTCTTCATTCAAATATGTAATTCTTGTATAAAGGCGGGGAAAAGCTCCAGAGAGAGATATAAATCATTGCATCAAACTCGCAAATGACAGACAACATTGAGTCTCAAATCATCTATCAGAAGCGAAAATGGCAAGTAAATAATCCTGAGCATTTCAAGCCTCCATTAGGCCTGTAGTGAACTCAAATTTGTTTCCATCAACACCATTAGAAGCCTTCCTCTCTTGGATCAATTCTAAAACCATGCTGCAATTTGTCTTCACTCGCGAGTAAATTTCGTCCAACCTATTAACGCGACTATAAAGTTCAATCATGCACTCATAATGCTCCATCACAGGTGCTATGCCATAGTGCTCAGTCATAAGATTGAAGTACTTCTCAGCTTTCTCCAAGTCATTTATATGAACACAAGCATTTAACACACCCACAAAAGTTATAGCATCAGGAGCTACATTTGTGTTTTCCATGTCTTGGAAAAAGGCAAGAGCTTCATTTCCCATACCATGTACACCCAAACTAGTGATCATTGAATTCCAAGTAGCTAGCCCCTTAGTTGGCATCTTATGTAACACTCTAATGGCATTTTCCAAACTACCACACTTACTGTACATGTCTATCCAAGCTGTTCCCATGAAGATCCCAAGATCAAACCCATTCTTGAGAGCAAAATCATGAACCCACTTGCCTAGCTTTAGGCTTCCCATTTCGTACAAGCTTTAATCAAGCTTACCAATGTGAATTCATTTGGCATAACATTTTCAAGCTGCATTCTTTGAAATAACCTGAAAGCCTCTATTGGTTGTAGGTTTTTTACATACCCATCAATCATTGCAGTCAAGAAACCACATTCTTACACGGCATTTGCTCAAAAAATCCTCCGGCTTCATCCAGTTGTCCACAAGCAGCAAGCCCGAAATCACGGTGGTCCATGAAGCCACACTTCTCACACGCATTTTGTCAAACACCTTACACCCACACTCTGTATTTTCACACTTAAAGTCAAGATTCATCGAAAGTGTTCTCGCAAATATATATCACTAGAAAACCCCATTTTGATTGCAAGAGCATGAACCAATTTGCCAAAATCAAGAAGGGCACAAGAAGCTAATAAGCAAGTGTTTATGACAAAAGGGAATGTTGCACTTATCAGGTGTAGGTCCTTGGCATAACATAAGCTTGAAAATATGAAGGGCCTGTTCATGGGAACCACTAATAGTATAAGCCCTAATCATGACATTGCAAGTGAAGGTACCTGGATCTTTGATCTGATTAAACACTAGAGAGGCATAATACATATCCCCATAAGAGGAACTAAGGTGAAGGAGCTTTCTGAGAAGTAATTGGTCATGGGAGTGACCAAAACGGATTATTTTATCATGGATTTGCTTCAAATTTGCTTCAAATTGGCACAATTTTAGAGAAAGAGAAGAGCCTCCTTTGAGCCAAACTTTGGATTTCGGGTTTTCAATGGAAGAGTATGTGGGGTGAATGAAAGGCACACCACTTTCATACCCAAATTCAAATTAAGTACTCCGACATGTGATTATTTGTTACCATAGACCAAAAGGCAAAGAATCAAACCAATCCTACAAGATAATGATAGGAATCGACGCTTCAGCTTACAAGCCTCTCGGATGAGAATGTGGACACCGTTCGTCCCACCCACAACGGAGTAGAATGGAATAATCCATTTACGAGGGAAATAAGTGCGGTTAGTTTTTGTTTCTTGCCCATGCTCAAAGACACTTTAGGATTCAAACATCTTCCCAATCAAGGCATATAATATCGGCATATTCGGTATCCTAATTTTCAAGATACTCTCACATCTTGGATCGTAATCGATTACGTTTTCGATGCACGGGTTCCTCATGAAGAGGCAAGTGCGAGCATACTTGGAATCTAGGGAGCGAGATAATGCGATATACGAGAACTAAGGCTTTGAGAAACGGGAAGGGAGTTTAGAAAGAAGTCATAGGAAACACACTCGAATATTATTGATCAACTCCGATCTGGTTACAAGCGAACACAAAGTCTGCTTATATAGAGAAGCAGAGTCATTACAAGACAAACGGGGAAAAAGACAGTGCCAGTAAAAGTAGTGGCTTCAAATAAAAACGACAGACAGCAGTACATGATAATACTGACGTTATTAACTTCACGCCTGAAAAGTAAAGGACACGTAATATACATCGAAAACACATGACTTAAAACTGGAAACCGGCTGGAAACGGGTTGCCGACAGTGCCGACACTAGCTATGGGGACCACCCTTTGCAGATTGGTTCGTGACTGGGAGAGAGATTGTTGTTGTCACATCACTTTGTCATAGTAGTTGACCGGAGATAGCTGAGTGGATTAAAATCATCGGGGGATGGATCGGGCCAATGGGTTATCTCCGAACTTTGGTCTTGGGCCTGTGGTTGAGAACAATGGGCCGGATCGAGACGAGCCTGGAAGAGACAAGAATGACGTGTGAATTGGTCCTCATCTTCATAAGGGTCTTGAGAGTCTAGAAGAATATTTCCCGAGAGTCAAGGGAAGTTCCGCCGCTTGTGAGGAGGAAGCATAGTATGATGACACATAATGAGGTTTGGTTGGTACAATTCATCATATGCGTATGCCTTATCTTCACCGGTATAGGGCCAAGAATAGTACGGTCTTTGGAAACAGACTTGTTGTAGTTGGCAAGGATGAGACCGAAGTTCTTTCCATTGTCTTGGATCCGGTTGAACCCAATCAAGAGATTCGATCCATAGTAGGGCATTGGTCTTTAGTTCTACACCATCGGCTTTTGCGCATGATAAGACCGCTAAGAAAAAACACACAAGAAAATCTTTTTTGTTTTGATTTTTAAGGAACCAAAGATTATTTTTTTTTTCGATGACATTAAACAAAGAACCTCTCCGAAATGAAGAGGGCAAAGAGTGTAAGGAGTCGACTAGGCGAATCTTCATTGTGGATCACGAGATGTAATGGTAGACGGGTAAAGGGGCTAAGGCGATGGAGCTGGTATGGAGAATAGTCATTGTCCAGACATACCATAAAAGTTCATCAGGTATGGCACCTTGAATGAACGGGACAGTAGTGTATGGACAGATAGGGCTAAAATGCTGGATTTTAGGAATGAGATCAGTTCTATTGAATAGAAGATGGAGCCAAGAGTAGAGGTGCTCATTGGCATATTTTTGGAAATCGTGAAGGAGTGGAGGTCGAATTAGGAGGGAGGACAGGTTGCTTTAGTGCAATAAGGCATGGTGGTAGGAGGATGGCTTTTCGAGAGGGTAAGGATGTAGAGAATCGTGGGTGAGGAGGTGGAGTCTTTTGAGGTCCGGAAAGGAAGTCTCGCAAGGATGTTTTGGGGACCCTTGAGGTGTTTAACCGTGAATTTATAGCGTGAGAACCCGGTCTTTCCACCGGAGTAACTCGGGCATCTCGGCAATAACTTCTTTTTTGGATCTAACATCTTTGGAAAAGATGTGTTGTCCATTTCTTGTGAAGTGGTAGGGGCTCGAGATGAAAGCTAAACTTTTCAATTCCACGTTTTGACAGCAAGGATCTCTTTATAGGTAGCATGATAATGTTTCTCTGAGTCCTTGAATTGGCCACTTGCATGCCCACAGTAGTCTCGTACTCCATTAACTTCTTCAAGAAGTATTGCACCCCAATAATCTTCACTAGCATCAGTTTGTAGGATCATGTGTCCTTGATCTGGAATCCTTAGTGGTGGAGGATTTTGAGCAATCCTTTTGAGGGTAATTACAAGCATTTGTCCGCACTTGTGACCATGGTGGTGGATTCTTTTTTAACATTTTGTACAGGTGGCTGGTATGATGGGACAATTGAGGGATAAAGTCTCTCAAAAAATTAACAATCCCAAGAAATTGTTGGACTTGTTTATAAGAGAGATTTTCATCAGGAAACTTGAGCAAATCCTGGGCAATATGTGGGCCTGGGCTGTATTTACCGTTGTTAAAGTGCATCCCAAGAAAGTCAACTTCGGTTATTCCAATATCACTTTTCTTGGATGAGAGCATTATGCCATGTTGGGCTATGATCTGGTAGAAATGGGCCGAAGCAATTGATGTTCTTCTTCGGTGGTCGAGAATAGTAGGATATCATCAATATAGATAAGAGCATTATTGATGATGGGCTCAAATATTTTAATCATAGCTTTCTGGAACAATGAAGGGGCCACCTTGAGGCCAAAGGGCATGACGGTCCACTGATATTGAGCATTAGGTATACAAAATGCTGTCTTGGACCGATCTTGTGGGTGGATCCCAAGTTGCCAAAATCCTGCTTTAAGATCAAACTTTGAGAAAACATGGGCCGAGCCTTTCAATTGTGCAAATAAAGCCATAGGCTTAGGAAGAGGAAATTTGTCATCTTGAAGAAAATGATTAAGAGGCTTATAATCAATAACAAGCCTTTTCTTTCCTCTTTTGATCTCAGATCTTTTTTCAACATAGAAAGCTTGACAAGCCCATTCAGACTTTGTTGGTTCAATGAGACCTTGTTTGAGTAGTGCAGCACATTCTTCCCGAGCTAGCTTTAAGTCCTCCGGATTCATACCTGGATGGGAGGCTTTTGTAGGATTAATATCCTCATTCCTCTTAAAAGGAAGACTAATGAAGAAATCTTGATTTTTCCATAATGGGGAAGGATGTGGGAATTGGTCATGGTCGTTGTCGCATCAGATCTTGTAACAAGCTG
Organism: Acacia acuminata; assembly: GCA_019022655.1. Classification (NCBI taxonomy): domain Eukaryota; kingdom Viridiplantae; phylum Streptophyta; class Magnoliopsida; order Fabales; family Fabaceae; genus Acacia; species Acacia acuminata. The sequence continues at coordinate 1,532,214 of JAFJYI010000036.1, forward strand.
ATCTTTTACGTCGAATCTTGTGGTGGGGCATTACGTAATTCATAGAGAGAAGGAATTTTGTCCCGGGACTGAAGTTAGATTTCCACCTGATCCCTTTGGGAAGTATAGTCAAATTCTTGGTGTGATAGAAGGCATCAAAACCAAGAAGAATATCTTTTCTGGAGTTCACTTCCTAGCACTTTGATTTTTAAGGTGCATCCTGGGAAGAACTTAATCTTGATCTTTCTTACGGTGATCAAATCAATTTTGAATATCTTTCCATCAATGCCAGTATAGAAGTCTTGATTATGAGGTACCCATTCTTGAGAGGAAGGATATGTGGTTTCATCACTTTGTATGAGATGAACTGTATCAATGAAGGCTATTGCGGTAATGGGCTTTGAATATTTTTACGGTAGGACTTGGACTTGAATGTTTGGCAATGGAGCCGTCGGGTTAATCTCGGGATTGGAATTTAAAGAGCCAAGACATCCAATAGATGGAATTTGGGGAGAAACTTTTTGGACAAGATTGATAGTTCCGGGGAGAAACCTTCTTCTTCCGAGTGATCATCTTCTTGATTCGAGAAAAGGATGAGTCTGTTGATTGAGCATAAGAAGGAAGAACATATTGTGTTTCGGCGTCTGTTCATCTGTTCTTCAAGATAATCTTCAATATCTGCCGTATTGTCTCGAAATCATCAAGATCTTCTGAAGTTTCGCATTAGCTTGACATCACCTTTTGTCTTTTTTGGACAATTTTTTGCAAAATGTCCCTTTCGACAAACAAAACACGGAGCCTTTGGAGAAAGGTTTTCTAGATTTGAAAAATCTAGGTTTCTTTCGAATCTCGATCGCCTTGATTTTTTGTAAGGTTTCGGAACGGTTGAGAGTAATGACGATAATGAGATTTCTTCTTGGAAGGACAATAACAATCCTACGGTCTTTGCATTTGATCTTGAGATAAGGCTTCTTGCATGCAGGCTTGAACTTATGAGCTTTCTTTTGCATGTCCTTGAAAAATTTATGTTGTTCGCGAGAGTTTATCAAGGGCATTGAGAGCAAGTTGGTACAATTCTCCTATAGAGATGTCGGACATATCTCGTTGGAGAGCATTAATACTTCTCGTTAAGTTCTGCACGAAGCTCATCCGGAAGGGAGGCAATAAAAGTATGCCTCGGTTTACATCATTCCCTCCATTTAACATGTGGTATTTCTCCATCATTCGATGGTAATGAGTCCGGAGATCTGTCTTTTTAGAGAGCAGCATTTCATCTCAAAGAATTCTTGCTTCTCTCTTTTCCGAATGATATTATGATCTCCAATAAATTCTTTATGAATAACACCAAGGAGAAGAAGCGAGGGTCTTCCACTTGGGACCGCTTGAAGCTTTTGATATGGAGAGAGATTTTGAAACCATGCTCCGAGGGTACCGGTGAATCGTGAAACAAACTCTGCAACGCTTGCCTAAGAGGAATTTGATTTCTTTGTGATTTGTAAATCTATCCAGCACCTTTGAATTCCTCAAGGCGAAATCGCCATTTATCATAAGGAGTGTTGTCAAAAGTGAACCATGGACCATTGGTAGGCTTGTAGTCATGGTTCTGTCCTCGAGGTCGGTCTTCAGGGTGTTCAACAAATGATTCATCAAATTCTTCTTCTTCTGCACTTGGTCGGACCATAGCAATTCTTGAGATATCAGCCATTTCAGCTTCAGAGCTAGCATCAGAATGAATTTGGGAAAAACCTTCTGACTGTGATTCCTCCGAACTGGATGAGTCCTGTAAAGGAGCAAATTGGTTTGGACTTTGTAGGATTCCTATATGAGAAGGATTAGTGGATGGTGTAGTGTGAGAGGAAGTTTGTGAGGAGGATGTTGCGGAAGTAGCAGATGAATAGGTAGATGGTTGGGTAGGTGAGGAGGACTTGCTGCATTTTTGTTTTTGTCTTGGGAAGGTTCATTAATCCGAATGCCTTGAGAGCCGGATCTGGTTCATGAGTGTGAAAAGGGGTGAAGTATGGTGGTCTTGGTGCGGGGTAAGTAAAGCGAGGTGTAGGTGAGGTTTGGTGTGTGAGGTTAATTTTGGTGGTGATAATTGAGCAAACAGCGGATAATTGAATTTAAACTGTTTGCATGTCTGCTTTCTTCCGGGTAAATTTGGTGATGAGGGAAACAAGGGTCTTTGGAATGGTTGAAAATGAAGGATAGGGTTCATATATAGCACGAGGCTGCTTTTTGGCTATATCAATTCAATTCTTTTTAAATCTTCTTGAATAGCTTTGAAGCTCAATCTCTTTCGTTTGAACCGGGAACCCATGTATCCTCTTTCGATAAATGCACGAAGTTACGCATCCAGTTTGGTAGCTTCTTTGTTTTTGATGAAGATAAAGATTTTTAACCTCTTGGATATCTGATCTATCGATAGGCTATCCCTTGTCTTGGTGGTCGAGAGTCAAGCTTGGAATCAATCCTTAGCAAAGTATGATTCGACAAAAGCATTTTGAGTCTCCGGTTTAAAACTTCCTCGGCTTGTGAGGATTTGGAAATTTCCTTGGGCATCAACTGTCTTTGGGAGTAGCATATGGTTTGGATAAGATTTTGTTAGCTTGATCAACTCTTCTTTCAAGGGGAGGAAATTCCTTTTCATAAGGATTGAGCATAGCAATACAAGAAAGCGGCTTGAGGAGCGGCTTGAATTGGGGCCGCAACAAAAGGTTCGATGGAGAATCGAGAGCAACATGCGGAAAGTATCTTTTAACAAGGTCATGGTGACTGTTTCTAACATTAGTTCAACAAGGGACATGTCTCTTGAAGATCTTCTTGGAGGAGGAGGCGGTTGCCAACGACGTGTAGAACGCCTAGAAGAGGCGGGCGTGCGAGCCATAATCATCATTGTCATCAAACTTCTTATTCTTGTGGGATCTACAAGGAGATGCAGGAGAGGACTTGTTTTTTAATGCTCGCTTGTGAGCATATTTACAAGGATATAAACCTTGTTCATCATCAGAATCTTCCCACCATTCAGGAGTATCACACTCACATTGTGGATCACACATTTCGATCTGGGACATCCCATAAAAAGTGACCATTGATATGTGAAACGTAGCAAGGCTTGGCATCTGGTTTATCCAAGCAATTGGCGGGTCTCTTCCGGAGGGTGTGTAAGCGGGTGTAAGTGACAACATTCTTCCACTAGGATGTGGATTTGATGGTCGAAGTACTTGGTCTAGTGAAAGTGGTTTTTGATACACCATTTCCAAGGTCTTCAACCTTTGGTGGAGTGGTGGTGTGGACATCTTGTTTCTCATGGAAAAGCTTTTCATAATTGCTAATCCATTCCATAGGCATAATGCGGCGAGTTCATTCTTTGGGATCTGCCTCGGAATGCGGATAATGGATGTTTCATCTCGCTCTATTAGAAAGCGCAACAAGGGCATCCGTGGTTGAATTAGGAAGTTCAAGATCATAAGCATGATTCTCCCAGACGATAGATAATCGATGATGAAGTGTAGCCATAATGGCTTGAGAGTCTTGTTACGCTCCTGTGATCTGGATCTGAACTTTTAATCTCCTTGGAAGAGTTATAGGAGAGACCGACATTGTAATCCATTTGGATAGTCGGGATAACACCGCCATTGCTAAGAGTGGTTAGGAGTGCACCAATAAGAGCATGAGAATAGTTCTTATAAGTGGAATCTAAAAGAGCCACTTTAGCGATGAGGGAGTCCTTTTCTTCCATGAAGGGTGAGAGCGGCGAAACGACACCGAAATGGAGATGAGTATAGCCTTCGAGATCTCCATTTAGCAATGAGATGCGGAGAGATCTCAATGGTGGAATATTGCTCCTGGGTAGTTCGGGAGAGTACCTTTGTTCAAGTTTGGTAGATTGAACAATTTCTTGGACATGTGGTCTTGGTTGAATAATGGATCTCGATGGGCTGGTAAATGAGTTACTTACGTGGAAGTAACATGCGGGTTAAGGAGTGGTAGATCGGTAGATCCAACGGGCGATCGGGATGATGGGTAACTTCAATAAGGTTCTCTATTTTGTTGGAAAGAGTTCTCTTCATAGAAGGTGACAAATTTCTAGGAATAAAGGGAGTGATAAGAGAAGAAGATTGAGGTAGATGATTGAGGTGGTTCACTCATCTTGGGAAAGTTGTTTCTTACTCACCTTTGTCCTAAGTATCTCAAAGATTATCCGCAAAATTCGCGCGGCTCCGATACCACACTAGTGAGGGTGGATGTATCGGGATCAAATGACATTGGGGCTAGAAGATCTCGGACACGACCACCAATAATGCCATCGGGACCTTGATCTATCCTATCTAACTATCACGGATGACCAGAAAGTTTGATAAGCTGAAAATTATTATCGGACAGTTACCGGGAAATACATACATTGATGGGGAGATGCTTGAATCCGAGTGGACGAGTCCAAGCTTTTCGGGACTTATCTCTTGCCCATGCTCAAAGACACTTTAGGATTCAAACATCTTCCCAATCAAGGCATATAATCTTGGCATATTCAGTATCCTAATTTTCGAGTACTCTCACATCTTGGATCGTAATCGATTACGTTACGATGCACGGGTTCCTCATGAAGAGGCAAGTGCGAGCATACTTGGAATCTAGGAGCGAGATAATGCTTGATATGCGAGAACTAAGGCTTTCGAGAAACGGGAAGGGAGTTTAGAAAGAAGTCATAGGAAACACACTCGAATATTATTGATCAACTCCGATCTGGTTACAATTTGAACACAAAGTCTGCTTATATAGAGAAGCGAGTCATTACAAGACAAGCGGGGAAAAAGCGCGATTACCGATAAAAGTAGTGGCTTCAAATAAAAGCGACAGACGGCAAGTACATGATAATCCGACGTTATTAACTTCACGCTGAAAAGTAAAGGACACGTAATATACATCGAAAACACATGACTTAAAAGCTGGAAACCATTTGAAACGGGTTGCCGGCAGTCTGCCGACACTAGCTATGGGGACCACCCTTTGCAGATTGGTTCGTGGCTGGGGAGAGATTGTTGTTGTCACTTCATCCTTTGTCATAGTAGTTGGATTTGGAGATAGGCGAGTGGATTAAAATCATCGGGGGATGGATCGGGCCAACTGGGTTATCTCTGAACTTTGGTCTTGGGCTGTGGTTGAGAACAATGGGCCGGATCGAGACGAGCCAGGAAGAGACAAGAATATTTGTGTGAATTGGTCCTCATCTTCATAAGGGTCTTGAGAGTCTTGAAGAATATTTCCACGAGAGTCAAGGGGAAGTTCCGCCGCTTGTGAGGAAGAAGCATAGTATGATGACACATAATGAGGTTGGTTGGTACAATTCATCATATGCGTATGCCTTATCTTCTTGGGTATAGGGCCAAGAATAGTACGGTCTTTGGAAAGCAGAGACTTGTTGTAGTTGGCAAGGATGAGCCGAGTTCTTTCCATTGTCTTGGATCCGGTTGAACCCAATCAAGAGATTCGGTCCATAGTAGGGCATTGGTCTTTAGTTCTACACCATCGGCTTTTGCGCATGATAAGACTGCTAAGAAAAAACACACAAGAAAATCTTTTTTGTTTTGATTTTTAAGGAACCAAAGATTATTTTTTTCGATGACATTAAACAAAGAACCTCTCGAGAAATGAAGAGGGGCAAAGAGTGTAAGGAGTCGACTAGGGCGAGAATCTTCATTGTGGCTATTACGAGATGTAATGGTAGACGGGTAAAGGGGCTAAGGCGATGGAGCTGGTATGGAGAATAGTCATTGTCGGACATACCATAAAAGTTCATCGGGTATGGCACCTTGAATGAACGGGACGAGTAGTGTATGGACGAGATAGGGCTAAAATCTTTGGATTTTAGGAATGAGATCGGTTTATTGAATAGAAGATGGAGCCAAGAGTAGAGGTGCTCATTGGCATATTTTTGGAAATCGTGAAGGAGTGGAGGTCGGGAATTAGGAGGGAGGACAGTTGCTTTAGTGCAATAAGGCATGGTGGTAGGAGGATGGCTTTACGAGAGGGTAAGGATGTAGAGAATCTGTGGGTGAGGAGGTGGAGTCTTTTGAGGTCGGAAAGGAAGTACGCAAGGATGTTTTGGGGACCCTTGAGGTGTTTAAGCGTGAATTTATAGCGTGAGAACCGGTCTTTCCACCGGAGAATGCTTGGGCATCGGCAATAACTTCTTTTTTGGATCTAACATCTTTGGAAAAGATGTGTTGTCCATTCTCTTGTGAAGTGGTAGGGGCTCGAGATGAAAGCTAAACTTTTCAATTCCACGTTTGTGACAAGGATCTCTTTATAGGTAGCATGATAATGTTTCTCGAGTCCTTGAATTGGCCACTTGCATGCCCACGGTAGTCTCGTACTCCATTAACTTCTTCAAGAAGTATTGCACCCAATAATCTTCACTAGCATCGGTTTGTAGGATCATGTGTCCTTGATCTGGAATCTTTAGTGGTGGAGGATTTTGAGCAATCCTTTTGAGGGTAATTACGGCATTTATGCACTTTTGTGACCATGGTGGTGGATTCTTTTTTAACATTTTTGTACAGTGCATTTGGTATGATGGGACAATTGAGGGATAAAGTCTCTCAAAAAATTAACAATCCCAAGAAATTGTTGGACTTGTTTATAAGAGAGATTTTCATCGGGAAACTTGAGCAAATCTGGGCAATATGTGGGCCTGGGCTGTATTTACCGTTGTTAAAGTGCATCCCAAGAAAGTCAACTTCGGTTATTCCAATATCACTTTTCTTGGATGAGAGCATTATGCCATGTTGGGCTATGATTTGGTAGAAATGGGCGAAGCAATTGATGTTCTTCTTCGGTGGTGAGAATAGTAGGATATCATCAATATAGATAAGAGCATTATTGATGATGGGCTCAAATATTTTAATCATAGCTTTACCGGAACAATGAAGGGGCCACCTTGAGGCCAAAGGGCATGACGGTCAGCGATATTGAGCATTAGGTATACAAAATCTTTGTCTTGGACCGATCTTGTGGGTGGATCCCAAGTTGCCAAAATCTGCTTTAAGATCAAACTTTGAGAAAACATGGGCGAGCCTTTCAATTGTGCAAATAAAGCCATAGGCTTAGGAAGAGGAAATTTGTCATCTTGAAGAAAATGATTAAGAGGCTTATAATCAATAACAAGCCTTTTCTTTCCTCTTTTGATCTCGAGATCTTTTTTCAACATAGAAAGCTTGACAAGCCCATTCGGACTTTGTTGGTTCAATGAGACCTTGTTTGAGTAGTGCAGCACATTCTTCCCAGAGCTAGCTTTAAGTCCTCGGATTCATACACGGATGGGAGGCTTTTGTAGGATTAATATCCTCATTCCTCTTAAAAGGAAGACTAATGAAGAAATCTTGATTTTTCCATAATGGGGAAGGATGTGGGAATTGGTCATGTTTGTCGGCCTGATCTTGTAACAAGTGATCTTTTACGTCGAATCTTGTGGTGGGGCATTACGTAATTCATAGAGAGAAGGAATTTCTGTCCCGGGGACTGAAGTTGGATTTCCCCTGATCCCTTTGGGAAGTATAGTCAAATTCTTGGTGTGATAGAAGGCATCAAAACCAAGAAGAATATCTTTTCTGGAAGTTCACTTCCTAGCACTTTGATTTTTAAGGTGCATCACGGGAAGAACTTAATGCTTGATCTTTCTTGGTGATCAAATCAATTTTGAATATCTTTCCATCGGCGGTATAAATGCGATTATGAGGTACCCATTCTTCGAGAGGAAGGATATGTGGTTTCATCTTTTGTATGAGATGAACTGTATCAATGAAGGCTATTGCGGTAATGGGCTTTGAATATTTTACGGTAGGACTTGGACTTGAATGTTTGGCAATGGAGCCGTCGAGGTTAATCTCGGGATTGGAATTTAAAGAGCCAAGACATCCAATAGATGGAATTTGGGGAGAAACTTGCTTTGGACAAGATTGATAGTTCCGGGGAGAAACCTTCTTCTTGAGTGATAATCTTCTTGATTCGAGAAAAGGATGAGTCTGTTGATTGCATAAGAAGGAAGAACATATTGTGTTTCAGCATCTGTTCATCTGTTCTTCAAGATAATCTTCAATATCTGCCGTATTATGCGAAATCATCAAGATCTTGAAGTTTACGCATTAGCTTGACATCACCTTTTGTCTTTTTTGGACAATTTTTTGCAAAATGTCCGGCTTTCGACAAACAAAACACTGGAGCCTTTGGAGAAAGGTTTTCTAGATTTGAAAAATCTAGGTTTCTTTACGAATCTCGATCGCCTTGATTTTTTGTAAGGTTTGGAACGGTTGAGAATAATGACGATAATGAGATTTCTTCTTGGAAGGACAATAACAATCCTTTGGTCTTTGCATTTGATCTTGAGATAAGGCTTCTTGCATGCGAGGCTTGAACTTATGAGCTTTCTTTTGCATGTCCTTGAAAAATTTATGTTGTTCGCGAGAGTTTATCAAGGGCATTGAGAGCAAGCTGGTACAATTCTCCTATAGAGATGTCGGACATATCTCGTTGGAGAGCATTAATACTGTTAAGTTACTGCACAAAGCTCATCCGGAAGGGAGGCAATAAAAGTATGCCTCGGGTTTACATCATTTCCTCCATTTAACATGTGGTATTTCTCCATCATTCGATGGTAATGAGTCTGGAGATCTGTCTTTTTAGAGAAGCGACATTTCATCTCAAAGAATTCTTGCTTCTCTCTTTTCCGAGATGATATTATGATCTCCAATAAATTCTTTATGAATAACACCAAGGAGAAAGCGGGGTCTTCCACTTGGACCGCTTGAAGCTTTTGATATGGAGAGAGATTTTGAAACCATGCACGAGGGTACCGGTGAATCGTGAAACAAACTCTGCAACGCTTGCCTAAGAGGAATTTGATTTCTTGTGATTTGTAAATCTATCCAGGAACCTTTGAATTCCTCAAGGCGAAATCGCCATTTATCATAAGGAGTGTTGTCAAAAGTGAACCATGGACCATTGGTAGGCTTGTAGTCATGGTTACGTCCTCGAGGTCGATCTTCGGGGTGTTCAACAAATGATTCATCAAATTCTTCTTCTTACGCACTTGGTCGGACCATAGCAATTCTTGAGATATCGGCCATTTCGGCTTGAGCTAGCATCGGAATGAATTTGGGAAAAACCTTTTGTGATTCCTCCGGCCTGGATGAGTCTGTAAAGGAGCAAATTGGTTTGGACTTTGTAGGATTCCTATATGAGAAGGATTAGTGGATGGTGTAGTGTGAGAGGAAGTTTGTGAGGAGGATGTTGCGGAAGTATGGATGAATAGGTAGATGGTTGGGTAATTTGAGGAGGACTTCTTTGCATTTTTGTTTTTGTCTTGGGAAGGTTCATTAATCCGAATGCCTTGAGAGCGGATCTGGTTCATGAGTGTGAAAAGGGGTGAAGTATGGTGGTCTTGGTGCAGGGTAAGTAAAGCGAGGTGTAGGTGAGGTTTGGTGTGTGAGGTTAATTTTGGTGGTGATAATTGAGCAAACGGTGGATAATTGAATTTAAGCATTTCTTTATGTCTGCTTTCTTAGGGTAAATTTGTTGGTGATGAGGGAAACAAAGGGTCTTGGAATGGTTGAAAATGAAGGATAGGGTTCATATATAGCACTGAGGCGCTTTTTGGCTATATCCAATTCAATTCTTTTTAAATCTTCTTGAATAGCTTGAAGCTCAATCTCTTTGTTTGGTAGGAACCCATGTATCCTCTTTCGATAAATGCACGAAGTTACGCATCCGAGTTTGGTAGCTTCTTGTTTTTGATGAAGATAAAGATTTTTAACCTCTTGGATATCTGATCTATCGATAGGCTATCCCTTGTCTTGGTGGTCGGAAGAGTCAAGCTTGGAATCAATCCTTAGCAAAGTATGATTCGACAAACGGCATTTTGAGTCTGCCGGTTTAAAACTTCCTCGGCTTGTGAGAATTTGGAAATTTCCTTGGGCATCAAGCTGTCTTTGGGAGTAGCATATGGTTTGGATAAGATTTTGTTAGCTTGATCAACTCTTCTTTCAAGGGGAGGAAATTCCTTTTCATAAGGATTGAGCATAGCAATACAAGAAGCGGCTTGAGGAGCGACTTGAATTGGGGGTTGCAACAAAAGGTTCGATGGAGAATCGAGAGCAACATCGGGAAAGTATCTTTTAACAAGGTCATGGTGACTGTTTCTAACATTAGTTCAACAAGGGACATGTCTCTTGAAGATCTTCTTGGAGGAGGAGGCGGTTGCCAACGACGTGTAGAACGCCTAGAAGAGGAGCTGGTTTGTGCGAGCCATAATCATCATTGTCATCAAACTTCTTATTCTTGTGGGATCTACAAGGAGATGCGGGGAGAGGACTTGTTTTTTAATGCTCGCTTGTGAGCATATTTACAAGGATATAAACCTTGTTCATCATCGAGAATCTTCCCACCATTCGGGAGTATCACACTCACATTGTGGATCACACATTCGATCTGGGACATCCTATAAAAAGTGACCATTGATATGTGAAACGTAGCAAGGCTTGGCATCTGGTTTATCCAAGCAATTGGCGGGTCTCTTCGGAGGGTGTGTAAGCGGGTGTAAGTGACAACATTCTTCCACTAGGATGTGGATTTGATGGTCGAAGTACTTGGTCTAGTGAAAGTGGTTTTTGATACACCATTTCCAAGGTCTTCAACCTTTGGTGGAGTGGTGGTGTGGACATCCAAAAAGTTTGTTTCTCATGGAAAAGCTTTTCATAATTGCTAATCCATTCCATAGGCATAATCGGCGAGTTCATTCTTTGGGATCTGCCTCGGAATCGGATAATGGATGTTTCATCTGCTCTATTAGAAAGCGCAACAAGGGCATCCGTGGTTGAATTAGGAAGTTCAAGATCATAAGCATGATTAGACGATAGATAATCGATGATGAAGTGTAGCCATAATGGCTTGAGAGTCTTGTTACGCTCTGTGATCTGGATCTGAACTTTTAATCTCCTTGGAAGAGTTATCGGAGAGGCCGACATTATAATCAGTGGATAGTCGGGATAACACTTGCCATTGCTAAGAGTGGTTAGGAGTGCACCAATAAGAGCATGAGAATAGTTCTTATAAGTGGAATCTAAAAGAGCCACTTTAGCGATATGAGGGAGTCCTTTTCTTCCATGAAGGGTGAGAGCCGTGACAGACACCAAAATGGAGATGAGTATAGCCTTGGATCTCCATTTAGCAATGAGATCTGGAGAGATCTCAATGGTGGAATATTGCTCCTGGGTAGTTCTTAGGGAGAGTACCTTTATTCAAGTTTGGTAGTGAACAATTTCTTGGACATGTGGTCTTGGTTGAATAATGGATCTGATGGGCTGGTAAATGAGTTACTTACGTGGAAAGTAATGCGGGTTAAGGAGTGGTAGATCAGTAGATCCAACAGGGCGATCAGGATGATGGGTAACTTCAATAAGGTTCTCTATTTTGTTGGAAAGAGTTCTCTTCATAGAAGGTGACAAATTTCTAGGAATAAAGGGAGTGATAAGAGAAGAAGATTCAGAGGTAGATGATTGAGGTGGTTCACTCATACTGGGAAAGTTGTTTCTTACTCACCTTTGTCCTAAGTATCTCAGCATTATCCGCAAAATTCGCGCTGGCTCTGATACCACACTAGTGAGGGTGGATGTATCAGGATCCAAATGACATTGGGGCTAGAAGATCTCAGACACAGCCACCAATAATGCCATCGGGATCTTGATCTATCCTATCTAACTATCTGGATGACCGAGTGCTCATTGGCATATTTTTGGAAATCTGTGAAGGAGTGGAGGTCAGAATTAGGAGGGAGGACAGTTGCTTTAGTGCAATAAGGCATGGTGGTAGGAGGATGGCTTTACGAGAGGGTAAGGATGTAGAGAATCTGTGGGTGAGGAGGTGGAGTCTTTTGAGTCCGGAAAGGAAGTCTGCAAGGATGTTTTGGGGACCCTTGAGGTGTTTAGCGTGAATTTATAGCGTGAGAACCAGTCTTTCCACCGGAGTGGCGGGCATCGGCAATAACTTCTTTTTGGATCTAACATCTTTGGAAAAGATGTGTTGTCCATTCTCTTGTGAAGTGGTAGGGGCTCGGATGAAAGCTAAACTTTTCAATTCCACGTTTGACGGCAAGGATCTCTTTATAGGTAGCATGATAATGTTTCTCGAGTCCTTGAATTGGCCACTTGCATGCCTGATAGTCTCGTACTCCATTAACTTCTTCAAGAAGTATTGCACCCCAATAATCTTCACTAGCATCGGTTTGTAGGATCATGTGTCCTTGATCACAAGGAATCCTTAGTGGTGGAGGATTTTGAGCAATCCCCGATGACAATGATGATTATGGCCCCATGTCGCCTCTTCTAGGCGCTCTACACGTCGTTGGCAACCGCCTCTCCTCCCGCAGTAAGATCTTCAAGAGACATGTCCTCAAGGAACTAATGTTAGAAACAGTCACCATGACCTTGTTAAAAGATACTTTCCGCATGTTGCTCTCGATTCTCCATCGTAACCTTTGCTGCGCCTCCCAATTCAAGCCGCTCTCCTCAAGTCAAGCTTGTATTGCTATGCTCAATCCTTCCAAGAAAGTAATTACCCTCAAAAGGATTGCTCAAATCCTCACCAATTAAGGATTGGATCAAGGACACATGATCCTACAAAGGCGATGCTAGTGAAGATTATTGGGGTGCAATACTTCTTGAAGAAGTTAATGGAGTACGGGACTCTTGTGGGCATGCAAGTGGCCAATTCAAGGACTCGTAGAAACATTATCATGCTACCTATAAAGAGATCCTTCTTTCAAACGTGGAATTGAAAAGTTTAGCTTTCATCGAGCCCTTACCACTTCACGGTAGAAATGGACAACACATCTTTTCCAAAGATGTTAGATCCAAAAAAAAGTTAAGCACGCGATGCCCGCTTACTTTCCCGGTGGAAAGACCGGTTCTCACGCTATAAATTCACGGTTAAACACCTCAAGGGTCCCCAAAACATCCTTGCGAGACTTCCTTTCCGCACTTCAAAAGACTCCACCTCCTCACCCACAGATTCTCTCTACATCCTTACCCTCTCGAGAAAGCAACCATCCTCCTACCACCATGCCTTATTACACTAAAGCAACTGTCCTCCCTCCTAATACTGACCTCCACTCCTTCACGTTTCTAAAAATATGCCAATGAGCACCTCTACTCTTGGCTCCATCTTCTATTCAATAGAACCCATCTCATTCCTAAAATCCAGCATTTTAGCCCTATCTCACAGTCCATACACTCTTGTCCGTTCATTCAAGGTGCCATACCTCATGAACTTTTATGGTATATGCTCGACGATGACTATTCTCCATACCAGCTCCATCGCCTTTAGCCCCTTTACTCCGTCTACCATTACATCTCGTAATGGGGTCACAATGAAGATTACGCCTAGTCGACTCCTTACACTCCTTTTGCCCTCTTCATTTTGGAGAGGTTCTTTGTTTAATGTCATCGAAAAATAATCTTTGGTTCCTTAAAAAATCAAAACAAAAAAAGATTTTCTTGTGTGTTTTTTCTTAACGAGGTCTTATCATGCGCAAAAGCCGATGGTGTAGAACTAAAGACCAATGCCCTACTATGGACCGAATCTCTTGATTGGGTTCAACCGGATCCAAGACAATGGAAAGAACTCGGTCTCATCCTTGCCAACTACAACAAGTGCAAGTTTCCAAAGACCGTACTATTCTTGGCCCTATACCCGGTGAAGATAAGGCATACGCATATGATGAATTGTACCAACCGGAACCTCATTATGTGTCATCATACTATGCTTCTTCCTCACAAGCGGCGGAACTTCCCCTTGACTCTCGTGAAATATTCTTCTAGACTCTCAAGACCCTTATGAAGATGAGGACCAATTCACACAATCATTCTTGTCTCTTCCGGGCTCGTCTCGATTATCCCCCATTGTTCTCAACCACGGGCCCAAGACCAAAGTTCGGGAGATAACCCGGTTGGCCCAGATCCATCCCCGATGATTTTAATCCACTCGCCTATCTCCAGTCCAACTACTATGAAAGTGGAGTGACAACAACAATCTCTCTCCCGTCACGAACCAATCTGCAAAGTGGTGGTCCCCATAGCTAGTGTCGGCACCGCTTTGTCGGCAACCCGTTTCAGCTTCCGGTTTCAGTTTTAAGTCATGTGTTTTCGATGTATATTACGTGTCCTTTACTTTTTCGGGCGTGAAGTTAATAACGTAGGTATTATCATGTGCCGTCGCATCGGTCGTTTTTTTATTTGAAGCCACTACTTTTACGCGGCACGGTCTTTTTCCCCGTTTGTCTTGTAATGACTCGCTTCTCTATATAAGCGAGACTTTGTGTTCGCTTGTAACCAGACGGAGTTGATCAATAACATTCGAGTGTGTTTCCTATGACTTCTTTCTAAACTCCCCTTCCCGTTTCGAAAGCCTTAGTTCTCGGTATATCGGTATATACGCTCCCTAGATTCCAAGTATGCTCGCACTGCCTCTTCATGAGGAACCCGTGCATCGAATCGTAATCAGGGATTACGATCCGTATGTGAGAGTACTGAAAATTAGGATACCGAATATGTTTTCGATATTATATGCCTTGATTGGGAAGATGTTTGAATCCTAAAGTGTCTTTGAGCATGGGCAAAGAGATAAGTCCCGAAAGCTTGGACTGTCCACTGGATTCAAGCATCTCCCCATCAATGGATGTATTTCCGGTAGTCAGTCAAGATAATAATTTTCGGTTATCAAACTTTCTGGTCATCAGTTAGATAGGATAGATCAAGGTCCCGATGGCATTATTGAGGCCGTGTCCGAGTTCTTCTAGCCCCAATGTCATTTGGATCCTGACATCCACCCTCACTAGCGTGGTATCGAGCAGTAGCGAATTTTGCGGATAATGCCTGAGATACTTAGGACAAAGGTGAGTAAGAAACAACTTTCCCGATATGAGTGAACCACCTCAATCATCTACCCGAATCTTCTTCTCTTATCACTCCCTTTATTCCTAGAAATTTGTCACCTTCTATGAAGAGAACTCTTCCAACAAAATAGAGAACCTTATTGAAGTTACCCATCATCTGATCGATTTCGTTGGATCTACTGATCTACAGCTCCTTCCGTTACGCTACTTCCACAGTAAGTAACTCATTTTACCATTCCATCAGATCCATTATTCGAACGAAGACCACATGTCCAAGAAATTGTTCGATCTTACCAAACTTGAACAAAGGTACTTTCCCGGCAACTACCCAGGAGCAATATTCCACCATTGAGATCTCTCGAGATCTCATTGCTAAATGGAGATCTGAAGGTTATACTCATCTCCATTTCGGTCTTTGTTACCGCTCTCACCCTTCATGGAAAGAAAAGGACTCCCTCATATCGTTTAAAGTGGCTCTTTTAGATTCCACTTATAAGAACTATTCTCATCTTCTTATTGGTGCACTCCTAACCACTCTTAGCAATGGCAAGTGTTATCCCGACTATCCACTGACACAATGTCGGTCTCGACGTAACTCTTCCAAGGAGATTAAAAGTTCAGATCCGAGGATCCAAGGCGAGTTAACAAGACTCTCAAGCCATTATGGCTACACTTCATCATCGAGATTATCTATCGTCCGCGTAATCATGCTTATGATCTTGAACTTCCCTAACTCAACCACGGATGCCCTTGTTGCGGTTTCTAATAGGAGCGTATGAAACATCCATTATCAGTCCGAGGCGTATCCCAAAGAATGAACTCGCTCGTATTATGCCTATGGAATGGATTAGCAATTATGAAAGCTTTTCCGAGAAACACAGCCGTATGTCCACACACCACCACTCCACCAAAGGTTGAACACCTTGGAAATGGTGTATCAAAAACCACTTTCACTAGACCAAGTACTTTCCCCGACCATCAAATCCACATCCAGTGGAAGAATATTTACTACACCCGCTACACACCTCCTTTAAGAGATCCGCCAATTGCTTGGATAAACCAGGATGCCAAGCCTTGCCACGTTCACATATCAATGGTCACTTTTTATGGGATGTCCCAGGATCAGAATGTGTGATCCACAATGTGAAGTGTGATACTCCCGAATGGTGGGAAGATTCCCGATGATGAACAAGGTTTATATCCTTGTAAATATGCTCACAAGCGGCATTAAAAAACAAGTCCTCTCCTCGCATCTCCTTGTAGATCCCACAAGAATAAGAAGTTTGATGACAATGATGATTATGGTCATGACAGCGGCCAGGTCTTCTAGGGCGTTCTACACGTCGTTGGCAACCTCCCTCCTCCCCGCAAGATCTTCAAGAGACATGTCCCTTGTTGAACTAATGTTAGAAACAGTCACCATGACCTTGTTAAAAGATACTTTCGGATGTTGCTCTCGATTCTCCATCGGAACCTTTTGTTGCAGCCCCAATTCAAGTTTGCTCCTCAAGGCTTGCATTTCTTGTATTGCTATGCTCAATCCTTATGAAAAGGAATTTCCTCCCCCTTGAAAGAAGAGTTGATCAAGCTAACAAAATCTTATCCAAACCATATGCTACTCCCCAACGAGTTGATGCCCAAGGAAATTTCCAGTCCTCACAAGCCGAGGAAGTTTTAAATAAGCGGACTCAAAATCTTGTTTGTCGAATCATACTTTGCTAAGGATTGATTCCAAGCTTGACTCTCTACGACCACCAAGACAAGGGATAGCCTATCGAGATAGACCAGATATCCGAAGAGGTTAAAAATCTTTATCTTCATCAAAAACGGCAAGCTACCAAACTGGATGCGAACTTGAGGCCTTTATCGAAAGAGGATACATGGGTTCCCGGTTCAAACGAGGAAAGAGATTGAGCTTCGGGCTATTCAGCAAGATTTAAAAAGAATTGAATTGGATATAGCCAAAAAAGCGGTCTCGAGGCTATATATGAACCCTATCCTTCATTTTCAACCATTCCGACACCCTTGTTTCCATCACCAACAACGACCTACCGGAAGAAGTACGACAAAACGGTTTAAATTCAATTATCCACCATTTGCTCAATTATCACCACCAAAATTAACCTCACACACCAAACCTCGCCTACACCTCGTTTTACTTACCCCGGACCAAGACCACCATACTTCACCCTTTTCACACTCATGAACCAGGATCGGCTCTCAAGGCATTCGGATTAATGAACCTTCCCAAGACAAAAACAAAATGCAGCAAGTCCTCCTCAGCCCTACCCAACCATCTACCTATTCATCTGTTACTTCCAACATCCTCCTCACAAACTTCCTCTCACACTACACCATCCACTAATCCTTCTCATATAGGAATCCTACAAAGTCCAAACCAATTTGCTCCTTTACGGGACTCATCTAGTTCGGAGGAATCACGGTGTAAGGTTTTTCCCAAATTCATTCGATGCTAGCTACGAAGCCGAAATGGCGATATCTCAAGAATTGCTATGGTCCGACCAAGTGCGAGAAAGAAGAAGAATTTGATGAATCATTTGTTGAACACCCGAAGATCGACCTCGAGGTGAGAACCATGACTACAAGCCTACCAATGGTCCATGGTTCACTTTTGACAACACTCCTTATGATAAATGGCGATTTCGCCTTGAGGGAATTCGAGGCTGGATAGATTTACAAATCACAAACAAATCAAATTCCTCTTAGGCAAGCGTTGCGAGGAGTTTGTTTCACCATTCACGGTACCCCGAGCATGGTTTCAAAATCTCTCCATATCAAAAGCTTCCAGCGGTCCAAGTGGAAGACCTGCTCTTCTCCTTGGTGTTATTCATAAAGAATTTATTGGAGATCATAATATCATTCGGAAAAGAGAGAAGCAAGAATTCTTTGAGATGAAATGCTGCTCTCTAAAAAGACAGGATCTCCAGACTCATTACCATCGAATGATGGAGAAATACCACATGTTAAATGGAGGAAATGATGTAAACTCGAGGCATACTTTTATTGCCTCCCTTCCGGATGAGCTTAGCGTAACTTAACAAGTATTAATGCTCTCCAACGAGATATGTCCGACATCTCTATAGGAGAATTGTACCAGCTTGCTCTCAATGCCCTTGATAAACTCGCGAACAACATAAATTTTTCAAGGACATGCAAAAGAAAGCTCATAAGTTCAAGCCGCATGCAAGAAGCCTTATCTCAAGATCAAATGCAAAGACCGAAGGATTGTTATTGTCCTTCCAAGAAGAAATCTCATTATCGTCATTACTCACAACCGTTCCGTAAAACCTTACAAAAAATCAAGGCGATCGAGATTCAGAAAGAAACCTAGATTTTTCAAATCTAGAAAACCTTTACTCTAAAGGCTCCTGTGTTTTGTTTGTCGAAAAGGGACATTTTGCAAAAATTGTCCAAAAAAGACAAAAGGTGATGTCAAGCTAATGCAGAAACTTGAGAAGATCTTGATGATTTCGACAATACTACAGATATTGAAGATTATCTTGAAGAACAGGATGAACAGGACACTTTGAAACACAATATGTTCTTCCTTCTTATCTGAATCAACGGACTCATCCTTTCGAATCTGAAGAAGATTATCACTCGAGAAGAAGAAGGTTTCTCCCTGGAACTATCAATCTTGTCCGGCAAGTTTCTCCCAAATTCCATCTATTGGATGTCTTGGCTCTTTAAATTCCAATCCCGAGATTAACCCGACGGCTCCATTGCCAAACATTCAAGTCCAAGTCCTACCGAAAAAATATTCAAAGCCCATTCGCAATAGCCTTCATTGAGGCTGTGTTCATCTCATACGGTGATGAAACCACATATCCTTCCTCTCGAAGAATGGATACCTCATAATCGGTACTTCTATATCGGGCGATGGAAAGATATTCAAAATTGATTTGATCACCCGGAAGAAAGATCAGCATTAAGTTCTTCCCAGGATGCACCTTAAAAATCAAAGTGCTAGGAAGTGAACTCCCAGGAAAAGATATTCTTCTTGGTTTTGATGCCTTCTATCACACCAAGAATTTGACTATACTTCCCAAAAGGGATCGGGGTGGAAATCTAACTTCAGGTCCCGGACGAAATTCCTTCTCTCTATGAATTACGGGAGAATGCCCCACCACGGTATTCGCACGTAAAAGATCGGTTGTTACGATGCCTGATGCGTGCCATGACCAATTCCCACATCCTTCCCCATTATGGAAAAATCAAGATTTCTTCATTAGTCTTCCTTTTAAGAGGAATGAGGATATTAATCCTACAAAAGCCTCCCATCCAGGTATGAATCCGGAGGACTTAAAGCTAGCTCGGGAAGAATGTCTTTACTCAAACAAGGTCTCATTGAACCAACAAAGTCCGAATGGGCTTGTCAAGCTTTCTATGTTGAAAAAAGATCTCGAGATCAAAAGAGGAAAGAAAAGGCTTGTTATTGATTATAAGCCTCTTAATCATTTTCTTCAAGATGACAAATTTCCTCTTCCTAAGCCTATGGCTTTATTTGCACAATTGAAAGGCTCCGCCCATATTTTCTCAAAGTTTGATCTTAAAGCCGGGATTTTGGCAACTTGGGATCCACCCACAAGATCGGCCCAAGACTTGAGCATTTTGTATACCTAATGCTCAATATCGGTGGACCGTCATGCCCTTTGGCCTCAAGGTGGCCCTTCATTGTTCCGAGGAAAGCTATGATTAAAATATTTGAGCCCATCATCAATAATGCTCTTATCTATATTGATGATATCCTACTATTCTCGACCAATGAAGAAGAACATCAATTGCTTCGGCCCATTTCTACCGAGATCATAGCCCAACATGGCATAATGCTCTCATCCAAGAAAAGTGATATTGGAATAACCGAAGTTGACTTTCTTGGGATGCACTTTAACAACGGTAAATACAGCCCAGGCCCACATATTGCCCAGGATTTGCTCAAGTTTCCGATGAAAATCTCTCTTATAAACAAGTCCAACAATTTCTTGGGATTGTTAATTTTTTGAGAGACTTTATCCCTCAATTGTCCCATCATACCAGCCACCTGTACAAAATGTTAAAAAAGAATCCACCACCATGGTCACAGGTGCAGACAAATGCTGTAATTACCCTCAAAAGGATTGCTCAAAATCCTCCACCACTAAGGATTCCAGATCAAGGACACATGATCCTACAAACTGATGCTAGTGAAGATTATTGGGGTGCAATACTTCTTGAAGAAGTTAATGGAGTACGAGACTACTGTGGGCATGCAAGTGGCCAATTCAAGGACTCAGAGAAACATTATCATGCTACCTATAAAGAGATCCTTGCTGTCAAACGTGGAATTGAAAAGTTTAGCTTTCATCTGAGCCCCTACCACTTCACAGTAGAAATGGACAACACATCTTTTCCAAAGATGTTAGATCCAAAAAAGAAGTTACTGCCAGATGCCCAGTTACTCCGGTGGAAAGACTGGTTCTCACGCTATAAATTCACAGTTAAACACCTCAAGGGTCCCCAAAACATCCTTGCAGACTTCCTCTCCAGACCTCAAAAGACTCCACCTCCTCACCCACAGATTCTCTACATCCTTACCCTCTCAGAAAGCCATCCTCCTACCACCATGCCTTATTACACTAAAGCAACTGTCCTCCCTCCTAATACTGACCTCCACTCCTTCACAGATTTCAAAAATATGCCAATGAGCACCTCTACTCTTGGCTCCATCTTCTATTCAATAGAACTGATCTCATTCCTAAAATCCAAAGCATTTTAGCCCTATCTCGTCCATACACTACTGTCCGTTCATTCAAGGTGCCATACCCGATGAACTTTTATGGTATGTCGGACAATGACTATTCTCCATACCAGCTCCATCGCCTTAGCCCCTTTACTGTCTACCGAGTACATCTCGTAATAAGTCACAATGAAGATTCTGCCCTAGTCAGACTCCTTACACTCTTTGCCCCTCTTCATTTTTGGAGAGGTTCTTTGTTTAATGTCATCGAAAAAAATAATCTTTGGTTCCTTAAAAAATCAAAACAAAAAGATTTTCTTGTGTTTTTTTCTTAGCGGAGGTCTTATCATGCGCAAAAGCCGGATGGTGTAGAACTAAAGACCAATGCCCTACTATGGGACTGAATCTCTTGATTGGGTTCAACCGGATCCAAGACAATGGAAAGAACTCGGTCTCATCCTTGCCAACTACAACAAGTCTGTTTCCAAAGATCGTACTATTCTTGGCCCTATACCCGGTGAAGATAAGGCATACGCATATGATGAATTGTACCAACCGAACCTCATTATGTGTCATCATACTATGCTTCTTCCTCACAAGCTTTTAACTTCCCCTTGACTCGGGAAATATTCTTCTAGACTCTCAAGACCCTTATGAAGATGAGGACCAATTCACACGGTCATTCTTGTCTCTTCCGAGGCTCGTCTCGCATCCGGCCCATTGTTCTCAACCACGTGCCCAAGACCAAAGTTCGAGGAGATAACCCAGTTGGCCCGCATCCACCCCCCGATGATTTTAATCCACTCAAAGCTATCTCGGTCCAACTACTATGACAAAGGATAAAGTGACAACAACAATCTCTCTCCCGATCCACGAACCAATCTCGCAAAGGGTGGTCCCCATAGCTAGTGTAAGACTGTCGGCAACCCGTTTCACGGTTTCCAGTTTTAAGTCATGTGTTTTCGATGTATATTACGTGTCCTTTACTTTTCGTGCGTGAAGTTAATAACGTCGTATTATCATGTACCGTCGGTTCTGCATCGTTTTATTTGAAGCCACTACTTTTACCGGCACGGTCTTTTTCCCCGTTTGTCTTGTAATGACTCTTCTCTATATAAGCGAGACTTTGTGTTCGATTGTAACCAGACGGAGTTGATCAATAACATTCGAGTGTGTTTCCCATGACTTCTTTCTAAACTCCCTTCCCGTTTCGAAAGCCTTAGTTCTCAGTATATCAGTATTATCTGCTCCCTAGATTCCAAGTATGCTCTGCACTTGCCTCTTCATGAGGAACCTGTGCATCAGAACAGAATCAGGATTACGATCCAGTATGTGAGAGTACTGAAAATTAGGATACTGAATATGCCAGTATTATATGCCTTGATTGGGAAGATGTTTGAATCCTAAAGTGTCTTTGAGCATGGGCAAGAGATAAGTCCCGAAAAGCTTGGGCATCCTTTGGATTCAAGCATCTCCCCATCAATGGATGTATTTCCGGTAGTTGTCCGTATAATAATTTTCAGTTTATCAAACTTTCTCGGTCATCCGAGATAGTTAGATAGGATAGATCAAGGTCCCGATGGCATTATTGGTGGTGTGTCCAGTTCTTCTAGCCCCAATGTCATTTGGATCCGATACATCCACCCTCACCGGATTATGTTACAAAATATAATCGTACCACTAAAAATTTAAAAAAACAAATGAACGCATACCGGAAAAAGCTTTCTTACCAATCAGGAAAAAAAGAGTCAATTGCACCAGCCGAAGCCGGGAAGTGGTACTATTCTACCACTAGACCACGGTGCTAGTCTTGATTGGCCAATTTGTTAAAATAATTCTATCTATACAAGGCTTGACTATATATTAATCCGGTTGGAATTTTTCTCGCAACTCTTGTTTTGATATGAGATTCTTATCATAATATTTAGTTGAATTTCAATTCAAAGATCACGTAATTTTCTAAATATTCTAATTACAAAATCATTCGTACGTGAAATTGAACCCAATTTTTTAAAGTAACATATTAAATTATTCCTCAATTCTTTGGTTCACATGGAACTGTTTAATCAAACTTTTGTCTTTTTTGGGAAAAAACTATTTTTTCCCCCTTCATAAAAATCCACGAGGAAATTTCAAACACAAGTTAACTAAAAGAAGCCTCTATCTATGTGAAGTTGACAGGAGGAAAATACATCCCTTTAAACGACATCAATAAATTCATTGATCAGTCTGTTACTTTATCACTATTTTTTTCTAAACAAATGGTCAATGGTTTCATTTTAAGCACAAAATATTTTCATCTCTTTTAACAAATGCTTTTCCCAAAATTTGAATTTGTGTTCTTCTTTTTTAAGAGTGATGTCACTTACTACCTTAACCCATAATAAAGATTAGATTATCACGATTTATTTTAGCCTGACTAAAGTATCACATCACTTGTCAAATAGAATTTCTACAAAAAAAAAAAAGAAAGAACTTTTATATTAGTTGTTACACAGAGATGATATATATGTGTATAGTGTTATTGATCATATTTTCATAAATAAAATAAGGAAAATTAGAATGAAGGACCTGGAGAAAAATATATTTATTAAGAAGGATCATAAAAATTGTAATTACTTAGAAGGACCAAACATCATAATATAAATTTAATAATACTAAATTGTCCTTAGTTAAACCTCTTACATTAGCTCGTGTTCATAATTAGAAAAATGACTAAAATTAAAATTTAAACCGTTCATCATTCACATATAATATGATTATATCTTTTTTTTTATGATTTTATTTTTCAGCATGTTTCATACTCATGTAAAATAAATATATTATTTAATTAACTATACATTTTAAACTCATATTTTTTTAAAAATTTTTTAATTTTCGATAAGTTACATATTCATATAATCAATAGATAATTTAGTTAATGAATATATCATCAAGTTGCCATACTTATATTATGAAGTATAACATTAATATCAATTAATTGTTTTTTTCCTAAAAATAACAAATAAACTCATTTGATGTTTCTTCAAGATATAATAGATTTTTATTTTATTTTATTAACATTAAATGAATTTTTAGCCAAAATAGTTTTCTTCTAAAAAAAATCATATAAAATTTTTCAGTTTAACATATTAAATTATAAAAGACCTTGATTTTTATTAAAATTATATGAATATGTTTTAAATTAATTTTTTTCACTGATTTTAACAAATTTTAATTTTGACAAAATTGAAGAGTGTGTAATTTTTCTTCATAGATATCTGTGCAAATTGGGAAAAATGAAAATTTGAGAAATATTTTATTTAATTTTGAAATTTAGAATTTTGTATAGTTTTAAAAATAGAATATGAAAGAGAATGTAAAGAAGAGAATGCATAAGATTTCCTTAGGGTTATTTTAAGAGTCCTTCTAAATAATTACAATTTTTATGCTTGTTTTCAATAAATATTTTTTCCTTCAGGTCCTTTATTCTAATTTTTTCAATAAAATATGAGATTATTGACTTTTTACCCTAATTGCTAATAGAATTGGTGTCTACACTGCCTGTATTATAGAGCTGATGTAGATTTTTTTTCTTTTTTCCCCATCAGTGCTACGGCTACCATATGAATGTTTACCTTATAGGTAACTCTATTAGGATATGTATAAGATTTTATCACCTTTTGATTTATTATATTAGAAAAAAGTTATTGGCATTATTAAAATTTGTAAATGAATGAGGGAATCATTCAAATACAATGATTGTATAATAATAAGAAAAAAAATATAGAGATAATTGGAAGAAAAGTAGGATAAAATAATAGAGGTAATCATCACAACATTATTAAACGCACATCTTTTGGATTTTTTATTCTCTTTGCATCTTATTATTATGAGACACTTGAGTGTGTTGCCACTCTCAGAAGCTTTATTATAATATTATATTTTCTTATGATATTATATTGTGTTCACTTTCTCAAAGCTTTACAACGTTTGGTCCTCCTTGTTTTGAGGGTTGATGAACAAGAATTTGTTTCTTCTTCTTCTTATTAAGAAAATGAATAACTTTTAAATTTTTTCTTCACATAAGAAAAAAATAGCTTTATTCTTATCATTTTTTTAAAGTAAAAGTTAGGCAAGTTAAATTCCAAGAGTTCAATAGTCAATAAAAGTTGGAAAAATGATAAAAAAAGAATTTTAAAATTGTAAAATGATAAATCAATTTTTTGTCATAAAATTAGTTGTTAATTGCTTATTAAGTATTATCAATTCTTAGTAAGAAACCTGATTTAGGATCTTTCAATTTCAAAATTCTTTTTCTTTTTGTGGGGTCTTTTTCCCATAAAAGTTTTACAACTAATGATATAAGATTAATATATTATAACTTTTTGTAAAAATTTTGCAATGGAAGGAATCTTATGAAAAAATAAATCGCAAAAGCATATCTTTAATAACTTAATTTCTTTTAATATTTCATTTTAGTCCCATCATTTTATAAAATGTCTTTTCAATCTTCTAACCCTAATACTATTAGCAGAAAATGGGGATTTTGAAACTTTAAATGATTGCAAAACATTCTTAAATGTTGATATATTAGTTTAGTTTTAAGAAATAACAATGATTGACAGAAAAAACCATCGTTTGAATATAATGATGTTAGGGTTAAAGAACATAACTCAAAAGATATTTTATAAAATTAAGAGATTAAACTGAAAATTTATATAAAGTTAACAAACTAAAGGTATACTTTTGCCAAAATACAAAATAAATAATACTATTAGATATGATTAGTTTTAATGATGTTTTTATATAGATGTCATTATCAAGAGCAAGAAGTTTGCATACTTATTTATCTCATACATTGACTAATTATTATATTTAATGTAGAGTTAAAGAAGATGTGAAATCAATAATAAAGAATGATCAAGAGAAGAGAAAGAAATAGAGTTCATTTATGAAGAATGATCAAGAGAAGAGAACAAAAGAGAGATGCATTGTGGAGAATGATCAAGAAAAGAAGAGAAAGAAGAACTTGCTAAATGGAATGAAAAAATCATTATACAAGTTCTTAGATTGATTCTAAAAGTCTCTACGATCACATGAAACTTGGAATGACTCAATTGAGTGAAAATAAGCAAAAACGAGCTTCAGGATGAGATAACTTGAGTCATGAACTCATAACTCGAGTTGGATACTTTGCTACGGTGATTTGCTACTCTGGAATGATTTGACTCGAGTCAAGATATCATTAACTCGAGTTAATAAGTGTTTTTGGCGTCTCTGGACTGGTGTGGCTCGAGTCAAAGTGTATTTCAGCCATTCTGTTAGACTCTGTTTCATGTTTAGCATGCGCGAGGTCTGGTAATTTGATGATATCTCCCAAACTAGAGATCAGATTGAAGTGAAACTAATTTTGTATGAAACTAGACTCCCAATGCGTCATTATAACAAAGTTTCAATCCCAAAGGAGTTCAGATCAAGGATCTATGAATTGTGGAAGTTGACAGTGAAATTCACGCCACACAGCAGACCAAGTTTCGATGTTTTTAGTGTATCTCAAAAACTACAAATCCAATTGAGCTGAAATTAGTGGCATATGAAAGTAGACTAAAAATTAATTCTATCAAGAGTTGAACCAACCAAAACGGAGTTCATAGAAGGGAGATATGACCTTTGAAATTTGGCACTCGAATTCTGGATTCATTTCAAAGCATAGGCTCGTGTCGAACATATAGCTCACACTATACACAACCAAATGAAGTGAAACCAATTCCATATGAATCTAGACTCAACAAGTGTTTCACAGAATTTGGAAGTAACCAATTTTGATGAGCTCCTACTTCAGGTCAAGACTTATCTAACTTGAGTGCAAGTCAGACAGAGAGCAAAGCAACAAAGGGATAACTTGAGTCAAGATACGGGTAACTCGAGTCAACCTCAGATAGAGAGAAATGAAGTTTGAGAAAGGGTTGTTAACTCGAGTCAAAGATAATGCAACTCGAGTTAAGGCGAGACAGAGCAACTGAGTAAATCCTAACTCGAGTCAACAAGTTGTAACTCGAGTCGAGGCGTCTCTCAAGCGTCAGTTCAAACTCACCGTATCCGAAATCTCAAAATCATTGTTTGTGATTTCATTAATTCTTATCATTATTCATTACTATTCCTAACTATGTTGAATCAGTTTGTTAATGAGTTTTAGATGATTATATGAAGGATTAACATCAGATTATAAAAAACAGATGATTACGTCAGAGCTTACAACGGTAATATTCTCCAATGGTCGAATAGTTCCAACGATCATATATGCTCATAACAGTCATATTCAAACCTGGAAGAATTGCTCGTTCTTCACTGACTATGAAAGAACAACCATTCAAAATGGAGATAACGAAGAGAAGAGCTTGTACTGTCGAATGCTGATAGTCTGAATCCTACATTTAGCTCACACGCTCTCTGTCCTCAATGCTTATATAATTTAACATAGAGACTGAAATGATTTGTATTGTACTTCAGTGTTTATTCATTCACTTCTAAGAGAGAAGATTTATCTGTAAACATTCTATCGAGAGTTACTCAAGATTGGGTGATCTTGAGTGAGAAACCCATTGTATTAATTATAGCTTATAAGGGGAGTGAATCCTAGTGAGAGGATTACTTTGAATACAAAATGTATAATCAAGTGGGTGTATTGATTACAGTTTGTAAGGGGGAGTGAATCCTAGTGAGAGGATTACTTCAAGTACAGAACGTGTAATCAAGTTGAAAGAAGGTAGTGGATTGAAAATCTCAAGTGGAGCTTGGGGACTGGACGTAGGTCAAGGATTGGGCTGAACCAGTATAAATCACAGTTTGCATATTCTCTTCCCTAAACTCTTATATTTCCAGTATATACATTTGAATGACTGACTATCGCTTTATAAATTATTACTGTCATTTAAACTGCCTTCAGTAAGTTGTGAAAAGATTTTCAAAGTTCCTAAAGTTTTATCGACACCCAATTCACCCCCTTGGGTGATAGCCAGGTGTAACAAATACTACCTCCGATCTTAAATATAAAATATAGTTGACCTAGTTGACTTTTTTTTTGAAGAGATTAAGAAAGCTAAATAAATTATTTTAAAGTATTCATATCGATAATTTTTTTCCTTTAAACGAATTATTTTGACTTATAAATTGATATATGATATAGGAAAAATCCCATTTAAATACCATATAAAATTCCAAAACCATAAAACATCTGTTAAAAAATTAAAAGGGCATAGACGTGATTGGGAAGAATATGAGATTTTTAAATTTAAGTGTTTTTACTAAGATTCCCTCACATATTCTTTCTCTCTCATCACCTTCTCACAAGAAACCAGTTAGCTATGGATTCTTTCTCTCCACCAAACAGACTTCGAGAAACCTGTAGCCATGGATTCTTTCTCTCTTTCTCTCCGCCATGGATTCTTCTTTGCAACTCTCATTGCTCTATACCGTTTTGATCCTTACGATGCTTTGCTCACCCACGGTGACTGGCATTGATGGATGCAAGAAAGCTCCATGCCTCCAACCGTACTATCAACCCCACATTTAGTCATGTCCATCGTCGCATTGCTTTCCAGTGGGGAGCATAGGAAGGATCGGGAAGAGGGAGAGGAAGAAAGGGTGAGGAGAAAGATAAAGGAATTCCATTGTTGGAAGGGTTTGGGATGTGGTGGTTGTTGAGGCTGGACTCCATTGTTGGAAGGGAAGGAAGGAGAGATAAAGTTGATGGACAGTAACCTTGGCATATGAACAAAAGTTGTAATGGGAATAACAAATTTATTAATGGGATTAACAAGTTCAATAATGGGAATGACAAGTTCATTCATCATGGAGAACACATGTCATTCTAATAAAACCAAAATCTCAGCACCATTAACAAATTGCGTAATGAGAAGAACAAGTTTATTAATGGGATTAACAAGTGCAGATGAAAATAATAAGGTCATTCTTCAGGGGGAGCACATGTTACTCTGATGAAACTAAAATTTGAGCACCATTAACAAATTGCGTAATAGGAATAATAAGTTCATTAATAGGATTAACAAGTTCAATAATGAGAATAACAAGTTCATTCTTTAGGTGTTAACAAATGTGGACAAGTTCCCCCTAAAAATGAACTTGTTATTCCCATTACCGAATTTGTTAATCTCGTTAATTAACTTGTTATTCCCATTACACAATTTATCAATGGTGCTTAGATTTTGAAGTTTCATCAAACTTGACATATGTTCCCTTGAAGAATGAACTTGTTATTCCCATTACAACTTTTATTCATATGCCAAGGTTACTATTTATCATCTTCTTCATCTTTCGTTCCTTCCTTCCCCTTCCAGCAATGGAGTTTAACCTCAACAACCACCACATCCGAAACCCTTCCAATAATGGAATTCCTCTTTCTCTCTCCTTACCCTCTCTTCTTCTCCCGCTTCCTGATCCTTCCTATACTCGTAGCTAGAAAGCGCATGTGACGGTGGAAGTGAAGGAATGTGGGGTTGACGGTACGATTGGAGGCATGGAGCTTCCTTCCATTAGGTACAGTTGATCATTGCTTCATTAATTCATTCTCCTTCGACGTACTTGTGCTCAGAAGTTGACTCAGACCATTTGCCAGAATAGGTATGCCTTGAATGAATGATTTCGTTTGCGATGAATCTCATTCCATTTGTAGGCTTTCTTTTCTGCAAGAATTAATTGCTTATAACACTTCAAATGGCTTTTCAGCTAAACATCGTTTAATCATTTGTTAATCATCTGAAATCCACTCAAAGGATGGTTAGGAATAGCATGAATATGATTGAGTAAGATTTAAATGGAAATAGTTGACAACCCAAAGCATTTAAGTTTATGATTACTATTACAACGTTGATAGATGAAGG
Organism: Acacia acuminata; assembly: GCA_019022655.1. NCBI lineage: Eukaryota > Viridiplantae > Streptophyta > Magnoliopsida > Fabales > Fabaceae > Acacia > Acacia acuminata. The sequence continues at coordinate 1,561,753 of JAFJYI010000036.1, forward strand.
CCCATACACGAGTAACCATACCAATAGTACTCAAGTACGTATGAACAAATGTTTTCACATGAGCTTGTCAATCATCCATACTCAAGTAGCCAAAATGTCATACTCGAGTATCATCACAATTTCACTTAATTGAGGTCTCTGTGATAGCCATACTCGAGTAGCAGAGTTGTTGTACTCGGGTAGCTTACTCGGGTACTCTATTCTCGATGCTTGAGCAACATACATTCTTCATTAAACAAAACACTTAGGCAACTGTTAGCAACTGATGCTCGAGTATCAGTATTCTTATACTTGAGGAGAAGTTGAATAGTACTTGAGTACATCTCAAGCAGAGAGAAAATTTAAAATTGAAACATATATACTTGAGTAGCCATTTCCTTTATTTGAGTAATAGTAAAACTATACTCAGTTATATTTTATACAGAGAGCAAACTTAAAAGGTTAAACCATATTACTCGAGTAATAGTTTACCTTTACTTAAGTACCATACTCAAGTAACACTTACTTGATACTCGAGTAACATCTTGACAGACTCGAGTAGCTTACTCGAGTAACTAATAGTGCTCTGGTACAGGGTCTTCTATCTTTGAACCTTGCTTTGGTTTAATTCATACTCGACTAGTAGAATATGGATACTCGAGTATCGTCGTCTGAGATTATGACAACAATTTATTTGATAGAGTACTCGATTATACTTGATCCTATACTCAAGTAGTGTCCTGGAACACTTAAAAACATTGTTAGATTAAGAATATGCTCGAGGTAAACATAAGGGCTTACTTGAGTATACTCTTAACATAGGCACTATTTACTGATTCAAAAACATAACAATTTTCAATATAAAATCTTAATCATCTAAGTCTTATTATCATTAAAACTTCAAGAACTAACAAAGATCACTGCTACATCGACTCCCAAGATGAGGAAGAAGGCTCTTGCTTGCTTTAAGAAGAGGTGAGTTATGACGTGAGATGAACAAGGAGAACAAGCATGGTGATCAAGTGGCATTTTAATTGTCATGTGGTAGTGACGTGTCACTTAATGGTTAAAGTTAATTTTGTTATCGGATAGGGACAACATTGTTATGCTTTTATACTTATAGGGTGACATTGAGACTCAAAAAATTTTTCATGACAACATTGTTCTTTCACAAATACTTCCAGATAGATTTGCACCTTAATTCTTATTAATATCATATAATATATTCTCATCTCTCTTCTTCTACATACAAAATCTTCTTTTCTCCCCTAGGAATATCGATGATCAATCTACAATAATTTAAGAAAATATAAATTAAGACAGACTCAAATGGACTAATACACCATGATCATAGAATTGTCAAGTGGACTAATACATTATTAAATTACTTCTTCCGATAAAGGTTTGCTTTAATAATAATTGTAAGATTTCAATCAACATTATCTCCCAAAATTTATAGTTTTTTTTTTCAATTACCCTTGTTGATTGCACAAATTAAAGGATAATTTCCATTAATGAGGTAATTTTTAATGCAAATGATTGAAAGGGGGTATCTTAATAAAACTAATACACATTTTTAACAAAATAAATAAATAACTAAGCTAATTTTCTTGATTTTAGTAAATTATTTATCGAGCGCCAATATTTAAAAAAAGGGAGTTCCAGATTAATTAAGAAGCCAAAATTGTGAAACAAAAGTATAAGAAAAATTAAGTCATAAAAAATCCACCTAAAAGTTTGAGACACAAAAATATATACATCACATGATATGTTGGAATTGGAAATCAAAGAAACGTAGACTCTAATGAAGCACCATTTATTACTTGTGACTTGTGTTAATGAATGTAATAATTTGGGCTGCTCAGCTCATCCATGTGGTCATGTATGTGGCATCTCTTGCTCACGCACTTTGAGTTTGCTCTTTAAGTTATAACACAACAAAGTTAAACAAGTTTAAAGCTCATTCTAATAGTACAGGTAAGTAAAAAACCAGAATTCTAGAAAATAATGATAAATAAATAAAGAACTAAAGAAGAAGAGCTATGGAAAACAATGGCATCAAATTTATTACTATTATAATAGTAAAAAGCAGAAAACAGAACCCCCAAATGAAGCATTACACAAAGTCACAAACTTCTTTATATCCCAAAAACCAGAAAAAGGCAATGCTCATCTCATCTGCTACGATACAATATTTATATCACCTCTTAGCTTCTTCCTCCTTCCACATTCCACAACCTCAAAAACTCATAAAAATGGAGCTGAAAAATCCTTCAGTGCTTCCTCAAGTTTCTATCTTCTATCTTCTTCTTCTTCTTCCTTCTCTGATCTGTGGTCAAATCTGTCAGAGAGTCTGTGGGAAGGACATTCTGAAATACCCTTTTGGAAGTGGACCAGGTTGCGGCGATCCTCGTTTTCAACCTTATGTTTCTTGCTCTGAACAAAAGCTCACATTCAAAACTCACACTGGTTCTTACTATGTCAACTCAATTGATTACACAAACCAGGTCTTGGTCATCTCAGACCCCACCATGTCCACTTGTTCCTTCACTGTTCCCAGTAAAGGATTTGGCCTAAACGGGGATGCCCCCTTTACTTTCGATGATTCCACCATTTTTGCCCTCTTAGATTGCTCTAATAACTCTTCATCCATCTGCACAAAACCAACTGGTTCTAATGATAATGGAGTTGAGAAAATTTCCAAGCTTTTGTGTGACCAAGGCACACCAATTTGCAGCCTTTTTTACTCTTGCAGGCCTATAAGTACCATCAATATGCCTATCTCTTCTTGCTGTGTTTATACTCCTGTGAATCTTGGTCCTTCTTTTGAGATGGATTTGCAGAAACTTCAATGTTCTTCTTATTCTGGGTTTTATGGCTACAATGACCGGCAATCTGATCCTGAGAAATGGAATTATGGGATAGCTATTAAGTATAAGTTCAGTGTCACTAATGATTTTCCAGCTCCCTGTGCTGCCTGTGAGAGAAGCTATGGAGTTTGTGGCTACTCTTCAGCTTCCAACTCTTTCATCTGTAATTGCCCTAATGGAATTAACACCACAAATGATTGTTACTTCCCTTCTTATAATAGTGCTATCACCAATGGTAAGCAAATTCACATTTTCTTCTTTACTCATACGCTATATTCTGAGTTATATTGTTCATAACTTATAAATGGTACGGTTTGCTAAGAATTCTATTCATAAATTTCCTTTTGTATATTTTACTTCTTGTATTTTTTCTTTCAGGAGTTGCTTGGTTGATCCATCTCAAGGCTTGGCTTCTAGTCTGGTTCTTCTTGTAGGTTGACATTGCTGATGCTTGTGCAAAATTTCACTTGTTTTAAAGAGGGGGAAAAATATTATGTGGGACTTTTCTTTTCTAGTCAAAAGAGTGGCGATGCAAGATGAACATTGTAATTTCCTTTGGCTTCATATATGTTCTGTAGCAGGAAAACCCAAATGAGAGAACAAAAAATAACTTGTTTGATTATGAAATTCTGCTTCACCTTTATTGCCGTGTCTAATATCTTGTAAATATTATCTAACTCATATTCCAATATTTTGGAATTTTTAATAGAAAGTACTTCTTTTATCAGTTTCTTCTAGCTGACCCCACCAAATGGGATAAGACTAGTTGTTATTGTAATGCCTAAATTTGTGATGTTTCTTGAAAAATACTGAATTCTCCTGACTCTCACCCATTGTTGTAATTAAATTCAAGGAAAAATTGTTGAAAAATACCCTATTAAAAAGTTTATTTCTCAAAATGTACTGGAAATTTGTTTAAGGACTCCGGGGAATATATCTTCAGCAAATGCAACTTTTCCTCAGTTGTGTGAAATATATCTTCAACAATGTGTAAAAGAGAAGACACTTGCACATAAATAAAAGATATTGGCACACAACCAAAAGGAATTGTACCTAACAAAAGGAGATTTTTCAGCAATTTTCTCTAAATTCAACTCCATTTTAGTTCTATCTTACATTACTGAGTGTTTAAAGCAGAAAGATGATCGATATGGGTGTATGAAAAGAGAGGAATATGGAATGAGGTTCCAACTTGTTACTCTGTGGTCTCTATCCACTGAAAGAGAATCTCTTTCTTTGTAAAAGACTCCTTTTGCTTTATGCGTGCGTAGTTTTTTTTTAAAAAAAAAAAAAAAAAAAAAAAAAAAAAAAAAATTTTTTTTTTTAAAAAAGGCTCCAATGACCTTTATACCCTCACTTATTCTTCCACTATTACGGCATCATCATGTCTGTAAGCTTCTGCTTCAAAAGCATATTGCCAGGGTCCAAATTGTATTTGTAATTCAAATAAATTTTTTTATTTTCCAACTATAAAGAACCATGTTGTATTTAATATTTTTATACGCATAAAAATCAATTTAATTGGATTATTATATAGATTTAACAACAGAAATTACTAAAGTCGTTGGTTTATTTGTGTAGTTCCATGAGTTCCTAAGTAAGGGATTCAAGTTCGAAGGAAACAAGAAAACTATTTGGATAATTTATTTTTGGGTTAAATATCATTTTTATTATGGAAGTTTAGCCTAAAGTGTACTTGGTCACCGAAAGTTTTTTTGGTTTTATTTTTGCCTCGACATTAACAAAACGGAGTTAATATGCCCGAAAGTTTTTTTAGGAGCAATTTTATCCCTAAAAATTTACAAAGAGCAACAATTCAATGGTTAAGATCAATGGACAAGATTATTATGAAACTTTCAAGATAAAAATAAGACAAAAAAAACTTCTGGTTGACCAGTATTCCTTAAACTAAACTTCCATGATAAAACCATGAGACTAAAAAGATACACCACCACGATAAAAAGCCACCCTATAATGTTACCAAAAAAAAAAAAAAAAAAAAAAAGCCACCCTATCAAAAAAAACATAGGCTAAATAGAAACGTTTTTGGATCATTTCAGCAGTGTAGAAAGGGAAAAAAATTGTAGTGGGGAAAGCCCTATGCCATACTCGTCAAATGGCCCAACTAAATTTAAATTAGTTGGAGGTGAATGACTTTTTATTAAAAATCAATTAAAATTATTTAAAAAAATATTTTAAAGTGGCGTTTGTTTGAGGGGTGAGAAATTATTTGATGTATCTTGACTAAATTGCACATGCTATTTTCCAAATAATACAATTCTACCATCGCACTTGAAACCTTATGAGAAAATTAGGGTAAAAGAATATTTATTGCAGTTTATTATAGATGATCTTAAAACTGGGAATTATTTGGAAGGACCAACTATCAAAATAAAATCTAAAAATATTAAATTAACCTTAACCAAATTCCCATACAATCTATCTCATCAGTCCTCTAATTTTCTCAATATTTAACAAAATAATAGATTTTTATTCCAATTAATTCAAACAAATTTGAATTTAATTTAGTCGTGATATAATTACTTAAATTAGCGCACATTGAGCGTAACACAAATTTAAATTATTTTTTAATTTTTAATTAATAAACTCCCTTCTTAGACTTTCTAAAAAATGAGTTTATCAAGAGTCAAAGACCATAAAGTTTATTTTTTTGCTTATTTTCAAAATTGATTATCTTATTTTTCAAAATCCTATGAGAATCCTCAAACGGCATTCTGTATGACACCAAAAACACACAACTTGTATATAAAATGTGATGGCATGAGCAAACTCAATAAAAAGTCTAATGCTAAAATAATATTAGAGTTTAGTGCTAATTAGTAGGGTAATATTAGAAGTTATTTAAATTTTAGGATTACTTTATTGACTTTAATTGTTTTTATTGGTTTGTGAGAATTGTTAGTTGATGCCTTATAATAAAGACCAGATGGAGTATGAATTAGGTAAACTAGACTTATAAAATGGACCAGAGTGATATTTATTTAAATTTAACTAGACTCACTCTTTAATTACCTCTCATGCATTGTTGTCAAACTTGCAAGTTGACTCTTCGAATTTACCATTTTTTGTAGTAGTGTGGAAGCTATAATAACTAACAAAGAACTAAGACTCCCTGTTGTGCCTCACTTGTGAGGCTATTGTGTTGGTTAAATTCCAATAAAAAAGAAGGAAAAATCACACAAACTCAATCAAAAGGGTATTTGATCCTATATAGTTAATTATAAAGTATTATAAATAATGTTATACTATAAAGAAGAGGAGGACAATAACTAGTTTATTTTTTTAAAAAAAAATAATTTTTTTTTAATTTTTTTATAATTTCATATTAATAACCCTAAAATCTTAACTCTCTCACGGTTTGATTTGACCTCGACTAGCTACCATGATTTTTGAATCAATGATGATGGAGGAAGAAAAATGATTTGCAACAAAACGAAGTGGATGAAGGTTTGACCTAGAAATTGACAGCGGCCATCATCGAAATCGCTGGTAACCATGGAGGAAGATGATTACAAGACCTACAATCGCCATGGGCAAGAAGCCGAAGACTAAAATTAACCGACAAACCTTGACCTAGTAATAATAGATATAGCAATTGGAGAATAAGAAAAATTATAAATAATGTTATACTATAAAGAAAAGGGAAAAAGTTTAGATTGGCTCGTTTGACAATAACTAGGTTCTTTTGACGTCTTAAATTTAAATTAAGATGCCAAAAGTCCCTTGTTTTTAATAACCCAATAAAAAAAGAAGGAAAATCACACAAACTCAATCAAAAGGGTATTTGATCATATCTAGTTAATTATAAAGTATTATAAATAATGTTATACTATAAAGAAAGAGGAGGACAATAACTAGTTTATTTTTTTAAAAAAAAAATAATTTTTTAATTTTATTTATAATTTCATATTAATAACCCCGAAATCTTAACTCTCTTACCGTGTTTTTAGTACCTAGGTTGTTTTAATAACCTTGTATTTTTCAGCCTCTGTCACGACAAAAGCAGTCACCGACAACAGAAGTATGATGAGGGGAAAGGTCCTAGACAGTGGAGATAGCTATTTGTCTCTTTCCCTCTCCTCTCCGGCTCTTGTTGAAGCTTTGACTCGTACTCCAAATCTAGTTCGATGATCCTCCATCTCTCACTGTGCTCTCCAACTCTGTCTTACACATTCAGGAAAGTAGGGTTCTTGTGTTTTGACCAGGGACCAATCGAATATTTTAAAATTTTTGTAGAGGGATTTAGGTATAAACTTGTGAAACAATTGCAGGGTAGAATATAATTTATGAAAACTATGGATATTTTTCTGTAATTTCTCTGATCCCTTCTCTTCATTGATTATAATTTCCAAAAATTCTAGGACATTTTCTGTAATTTTCCCAGTCCTCAAAATATTATTTCTGACCCTCCAAAATCTCATTTTCTTCTTAAACACCTACAATGCAAGATTAAGCACAAGGTAGTAGCATAAAAAATCTAAGAAATCATTTGCATGAATAATTAACATATTATGACCGTTTTACCCTTAATTACACTTAATTCAATAGAAATGTCCCTAACTCAAATTAGTGCTTAATCATGCAATAATGTCCCCAAAAAAAGCATCAAGAATCCCAATTTAATTATTAAAAATCATATACAAATACGGTTTAATCATTTCCTCCACACTTAGACCTTGTACTCCTGAACAAAGATAGTTGAATACAAGATTCCAAGTCCAAATTACTAATTCATTTGAAAAATGAGCAATTTCATAAGTAGATAGCAATGGATTAATTAATCAAATTCCTCAAGTCAACACTAGTCATAATTAAGCGATGTGAATAAATTAACTTACTACACAATCTATAATATTAGAATGGAGCACAAGAGAACTCTCAAGGTATGATGTTCACTTATCTCATCTCGTTGGAATAATTTCACTCCAGCGTACTTAATCAACATCTTACCAAAGGTGTGTAACAACTCTAACATCTCTACTGCTAATAGCAATTAATGAAATGAATCAAGAGGACTTAAAAGGCTTGTAATATTGGATAAAGGCTAATAGCAATTAATGAAATGAATCAAGAGGACTTAAAAGGCTTGTAATATTGGATAAAAGCTAGATGAAATGAATTGATTAGAAAAAGAAAATAGTTAATATGCAAGTCAAAGTTAATGCGTAAATTCATAGCATCTAAATAACTTAACAAACTTTTGCCAATTCTGTTCCAAATCCATGAACAATTGCCTTCTTTGAGAGAAGACTCTTTCCTTCTAGTCGAATCTCCTACAAAAGAGTGAGATTGAAAGAGTGAATCTTAATTATCAATAAACCAAGCCATGAAAATTCAAAACAATAAATTCTCAATGAATCGCAAGATAACTATCTAATTGTAAACTATAAAAACTAAGAAAAGCAATCTAAGAAAATACAAATGCAAATACAAAAGAAAAAGAAGTTTCAAAATGACATATGTTATGAATTAACTTGGAGACATGATGAACTAAAACAAATAAGCTCAAAATCATATCCAATTTAATGCAAATACACCACACATAAGCTACCAAGTCAAGACAATGCAATAATGCAATGAATGCTATGCAAGCTACCTAAATGTAAAAATCCAAAACTATGTGCAATGAAAAATAAAAAATGTAAAACTAAATGGAATGGTATGTATGGAATTGAAAATATGAATGATGAGTGTTCTTGGTAATGAAGAAAGTGACTATCCTTAAACAAAAAGGTTATGGGAGTTAAAGTTTCATTAACTCTTAAGGGGAAAAAAAACCTCAAGATAACACTTAAGTTCAATATTCTCAATTAATAGTAGCTTCTAAAAACATAACTAACCACTACCTCTTGAAATATTGTTTAAAACCACTTAATGTGCAATTAAAATTGGAATAATGCAATATGAGTCTTCTTGAAATTAAGTACTTAACAATTAAAATCCGCAGCTTGTATAGGCTCCTCCAATTGCTTGCCAAACCATAGGGAAATAGCACTAACATTTGCCTTAGGATTAGGAACTGTCTATGAAGGTAGAGTGTTCGATCCCTAAGGCTGAAGTTGATTCAATGATATTGCCAACTACCCAATTTGTGTTTGCAAACTCTAAATGGAAGTTTCAGTTTTTGTTGGAATTGCATAATATTAGTGACAAATTGCTTCATCATCTCTTCCAAAGAGGAACCACTACTACTGGCTTATTGTGCTTGCTGTGGAAGAGGTGCACAAGTGGCTGGCAGAGGAGGGCCATAAATAGCTGGTAGAGGGGGTGCAGATTGCTGGAAATTCTGTCTGTTCTATGGAAACTGACTCTACTGAAAATTTCCAGGATTCTGTTAGTAATTTCCAGAATTTCCAGAATGTTGCTGAAACTGGTTACTCTGGTTCTGATTTTGGTTTTAGCGAAAGTTGGGGTGATTTCTATAGCCAAGATTATAAGTATTAGAAAAGACATTATTTTGCTGATATTGTGGTTTTCCTGGAAAGACACCTAGCAACTGACTGGTCATGAAAAGGGAATCTTGCATAGTGGGGCAAGAATCAGTAGAATGATAGGGGTCAGAACAAAACCCACAGGAGTAGCCCATCTGAGGAGTAGAAGACTGTACTGCATGTGTCACTACTAGCTGCCTAGCCAGAGAGGTCAGATCATCAAGTCAATTTTCTAATCTTTGCTTATCCGTACTTGAAGAACCAGACTTCTGGGAATTGTATTGAACTGGAGGTATTGAATATGTAAACAGACAGTACTATTGGCTCTGGTGCCAAATTGCTGGGAGTTAGAAGCCATAGCCGAAATCAAGTCTCAGGCCTTTTCAGGTGTCTTGTTACTTAGAGCCCCACCGCTAAAAGCATCTACCAAACCTCTGTCCAAAGGTAGCTGACCCTTATAGAAATAGGTAATCAGTAGTTGCTCAGTGATTTGGTGGTGTGGACAGCTCACTCATAACCTTTTGAACCTCTCCTAGTACTCATGCATAGTCTCTCCATTAACTTGTTTAATGCCACTAATTTCTTTCTTGATTGAAGTGGCTCTTGAGGAAGGGAATAATTTTTCCAGAAATAACCTCTGAATATAAGTCCAGCTCCCAATAGATGAGGGCCGAAGGTAGAACAACCAGTCCTTAGCTCCACCTTCCAATGAGAAAGGAAAAGCTTATAGCTTGATATGATCTTCATCAATGGCTTGCGGTTTCATTGTGTTGTAGACTACATGGAATTCCTTCAAATGTTTAATGGGGACACTCACCTGCAAGACCATGAAACTTAGACAACAAGTATATAAGACCAGATTTAAGTTCAAAGTTAGCAGCAAGGTCAAGATATTGGATGCACAAAGGTTGATAGTTAACATCAGGTGCAGCCAACTCCTTTAAAATAGGTTGATTTTCTTGTTCTACCATAATTTCTGAGTTAGCATAATTGCTATTAGAATCAGTGAAAATAGAACTCACAGAAATAGAAAGATCAACAGAAACAAGAGAGTTAGAGTCAAGTTCAGAATCAAAGAGTAGCTCAGTATTATCTAGTTCAGTATTATTCCTATGACTTTGCCTAAAAACTCTTCTAGCAGTAAGAATTGTTCTTTCTATTTCAGGATCTCCTTCTAATAAGTCTTCTGATTGGTGGTACTCCTAGTACTCATGCAGCATGAACACAAGGCAAAATTGGCAGATACACAAAATTATGAAAACGCCACAGAAACACACAAAAAACACAAAAATAAACAAAAATAAAATCTATGCCAGAAATTAACCTAAACAAATCTAGAAACACTATCAAATGATTTTTAAAATTTATGGGACCACTGTAGAACAACTTCTACACTATTGTGGGACTCAAAAATGAACTAAAAAACTTAAAAAAAATTGAAAAAGTAGTCTAAATGATGGAATTCAGCTAAAATCGGAGGATCACAATGCCTTTGTCACTGTGTTCATTTTAAAATATGATTTTCCTTCAGCTCACCAAAAATCAGCCCAATCGAAGTAAGTCAAACAATGTCTAAAATACTTGTTACATCCCAAAGAGACCAAAAAAAAATGAAAAAGTGGTCTACACTAATCTATTCTAATATACTATTAATGATTAAACCGATGCAAATTCCTCGGCAACGGCGCCAAATTTTGATAAAGATTTGTTGGGCTCTGTCAAAATAACCAGGATTTAAATATTTGTAGTATAGAAAACCTGGATCGTTTCTCTAAAGGAATTCACAACGAGTCTAAAATCAACAGTAGATGCAATAAAATAGTAACCAGAATGGGGGAGTTTTTAATTTAATTAAAATGAAGCTAAACTAGAACATAATATAAGAAAGTGAGATTAATTAGATTAAAAATGATTAACCCGAATTGGGATTCCATAACCTTCATTCAACAAAAACATAATAACCTAACTCATGATTGATTTTAGACAAACCAAAATCTCTGTGTCTGTCCAAAAACTCCCTCGACTAGACAATCGCCTAGCATCTGATCGAACGTGTGGCGAGCTCATTGTGCAATTGCACAATGCTCTTTGTAACCTGGTTCAACCTATGTCTTTGGGATATCAATCTGGGTATTAAATCTAATACCCAATCATGGCAAAATGCAGAAGAAAAGATAAAAAAGAACATAAACATGATGAATGATTCAGAGAAAATAATAAGTTTATGATTTCAATCCCCAAAATTTCATAAAGTGTAATGTCTATATGTTTTTTAGCATCCATCTAATTTAACCTAAAAATAGGAAATGTTAGGGCTACAAGATTAGCCCAAAAATAGGAAACCTCTAATAAATAGGAAACCTTTAATATTGGTCTTTTATTTCAAAATTCGGGCAAAATAAAAATCCAGAAAAATGTGTCTGCCTTTAGCTCCAATTACATCCATCTTCTTGTCCAAACTAGCTTTCTGAGTCTGCATAAGAATTATAACTCTCTGAATCATCTAAAAAACGAAAGAAGAATGAGGCTAATATGATATCTAGATCAAAAGTTATGGCAAAAACAGTGAAGGACTATAAATCTAGAATTTTATTACAAAAATGAATTAAATCTAATTAAAACCTCAAAGCCCAATTAAGTAATAAAACCCATTATTTATCAATTAAACATTCCTAAATTATTAACCAAGAGATACAAATAAGTGAAATAATATTCAATTATCAAATAACAAGAAGAATTTCCCAAACCAAACAAACAACATGATTGAACCTAGTAAGAATTGTACCCTGTTAGTTCTCAGAGTTTTGATGATAACAAGACTTAAATAATTAAATATTTTGTTTTGAAAAAGGTTGAGTTTTTGATACAATAAATATTCATTGTGTTAAGTGTGTATTACTTGAGTAAGGGTTTATGTTACTCAATAACCTCCATTTGTTAAGTGTTCACAGGATGCAAAATATCAATTGGCCTATCAGTAGAAAATTACTCGAGTGAACCTTAGTAATACTCGAGTAATGTCATTTTTCAAGCAATGATCAGAATACGTTGCTCATGTTACTCAAGTAAGTATAATTAGTTACTCAAGTAATATCGCGCTGGAACAATCAATTTTAACTTACACAATATTACTCAAGTAATAACAAGTGTTACTCGAGTAATCACACTACATAGACCATTATTTTGAACTCTTGCAAAATTACTCAAGTAACAAAATGTTACTCAAGTAATATTTGGATATTACTCAAGAAACAAAAATGTTACTCAAGTAATATCGTTCCAGGGGCAAACATTTTTGAATACCTCGTTGCTACACGAGTAAGAGGAAGATATTACTCGAGTAAGGTGCTTCAAATAAACAGATTGCCTAACTATAACGTTAATCTATATCTTAATCATACTAGGTTATTACCTATTTACTCCTAATCTCACTCAAACCCATTTTTATTATAATTAATCATCTTTTTGAGTGATTTAGAGTGGATTAACCATGTTTAATATGATATTAGTCGCAGAGCCGTTCGTTGTGTTAGAAGCATTAAATTCAACTCAAAAAATAGAGGCTACAATCAGAATGCAACCTCGTAGAAGACAAAATCATTCCTTCAAGCATACCAATACTGGCAATCATTTTAAGTCATCTTCTGTGCACAAGTATGTTGACGGCGAACCATTTAATGAAGCAACGGTCGACTGTACTCAACGAAAATAATCTGTGCCTAACAGAAGTTCGAAGTCTCTCAATGGCTATATTCATAAGTTTCACAACGGCTTAATGGAAGATTAGTATAAAAGCTCATCACATTCAATTCCGCCAACTACCGAAACTCTGCGCATTCATTTCAACCAACTGCAATCTATTGTTTCGTTAACTTCCCTTAAAATCTTTGGATATTTTCTGTACTTCAGTGATTATCACTTATCTTCTCATTGAGGAGTTGTTAAACACTTATTTGATTTTTCTGTTTAAATCATAAGGTTGAGGAACATTAAGTGTGGGTGTACGATTACAACTTGTAAAAGGGAGTGAGTCTTTGTGTGATAGGATTTCTTGAGTATAAAGTGTGTAATTGTAACTGAGTTTGTGGATTAGTGAAATACCTAGAGTGTCTGGGGATTGGACATAGGTCAAGGAGTTAGACCGAACTAGTATAATTTCTCTTTGTCGTTTCTCTCTGTCTCTGTTGCAGTTCTTGTTGCTTGTCTTTTTAATCCGAAAAATAATTTTCAAATCCGTTATTCACCGCTCTCTAAGTGAAATTCTCTCTTCAGACTTGACATCATTTTAGTCTGATAATGAGAGTCTCTTCATTCAGGCTGTAGGTGGATTTGACAAGAAAGGGAGACTCTTCGGGATGGGTGCCTTTGCCAGCCGAGTGAAGCCTACGAAGCACTAATCCAACAGTAGTGTTGGAGGTGTTTTTGTAGCTAAACGTAATACTTTTGATATTCATTATTACATTTTCATTCCCTCGTCCATTTAAATGAAGTACAAAAAATAAACTGACTTACTGATATTGTTTTTGCATATGAGCTTAAGAGGATGAAAGTGTTGGTGGAGTAGCAAGCAGAGATGATGAATCTACAAGGAGAGAATCTTAGCCAGGCAGAGTAGCAGATGAATCAGCAAACAGATCAGCTACATCAGACACAGGAGATTATGAAGCAGATGCAGGATCTACTTTAGTCTCTAATGAAGGACAAGAATTCGGGGTCGGCTTTTGGTAATGATGACCATACTGGTGATGATGACCATATTGCTGCTGTTTAGACCTTTTTTTTTAGTTTATTTTGTTCACAACATTATTATTTATACTTTTTTTTATGCTATGTAAGCTCTTATGATTTTTACCATATATTTTCATGATATATAAGTCTTTTTTATTTCGTAACTTTTTATATTTTTTATGTAATTTTTTTTCTAATTTTTATATTTTTGTAATGAAATGAATTGTGCGACGGAAAATAAATTCCATCGCAAAATTTTAAATAATCCAATTTGCAACAAAAATATACTCCATCGTAAATTGGAAATTTTGCGACGGATAAAAACATGACTTTTTTTTGTAGTGATTCTTTGGAAAGGGCTTAATTTAGTGACTAAAATGGAAAACTTGGCAAGAAATCATTACGAATCACTAGGTAATGTATAACCAAAAGGAAGAACACAATGGACACACTTTAAAGCTCAATACTCATATTTATTAATATAACTAACTATTAGAGAAAGGTGGCTAATGTAACTAGATAGCTACTTATTCATAGACATAGTCTAGGCTATGAGTAAAATGCTAAAGTAGCCCATACTCTGAACTACTTTATTTAAATCCTTTATTGAATCCTGATGTCCAAATCAAGAACCTTAATGAACAAAACCACAATTAAAAGTCTTATTTTCACTACTACAAAAATGGATACTAATTCCTTAAAGGACGTCCATATTAAAAAAAGGGAAGTAAGAGTGAAGGCCATTATCGTAATTATTTACTTGAACTCTAAGACTTTGGCCTAAACTTAATTTAGACGTCCCAAAAAACTTTCAGGACACCTAAAATTGATTCTTTGGCGTTGTTTGGTGCATTTTGGAAATTTTTAGCGTTCTAAAATAGATTTAGAACGCCAAAAAATAAAATAAAATAGCATCCTAAACTAGGTTCAGGATGCCATAAAGAATATATCTTTGACATCCTGAAATACGTTTAGGACGCCAAAAAGAATATTTTTGACGTTCTGAAATACATTTAGGATGCCAAAGGAATATAGATCTGAATAAAAAAGGCCTACCGACAGTCAAATTAAAGCTTCCTCATTTTACACCCAACTCCAAAGCACATGCACCCGCGTCGCCTGCCTCTACGCTTTCTCTTCAAACCTTCTCGTGCTTGATTGCCTAGTCGGCACCTTCGTTAACCCTATTTTCAACCTTCAGTTTGACTGTTTCAACCTTTCTCCTCTTGTGTCGTGGCTTGTCTTCCCCAGATCTCGCTCTCAGTTGATGACGTCTTCATCATATCTCGCTCACGACCTCCCCCCGACTCATGGCTTGTCATCCTTAGATCTCGCTCCTCTGTAGCCAACAACCTCTCATCTTCATCAAATCTCAGCCATCTTAGTCTCTCCTCTCTCGACTTGTAAGCCATGCCTCTGATGCAAATCTAAATCATCCTCCTTTGTTTTTAAGTTTTCATCTTTCCTTCTCCTTTGACCATCAATAAATTGTTTGTGGAATTTTTTTTATGATTTTCCCTTTGGATATGATTTTAATTTTAATATTTGGACTTGGTTTGCTATTATGATAAATATGTATTTGTAAATATGTAAATAATATATTATTAGCAAATTTTTAGGCTTATATTGGAGAGACAATTTTGGGTAGAATAGAAAAAGTGTATCACACAGAATATCTCCAGATTCCCAACAATTCATAGCAGATTTTTAGGCTTATATTGTGGATTTTGGGACTATTTCCTTGGTCTAACCATCTGTGATCCCGATCCTCTGCCAGTTTAGGGATTTTTTTTTTTTTTTTTAAAAAAAGAGACTTATGGCATCCAAAACCATATTTGGGATGCCTTAACTATGCTTTATGGGTTATGGTGTCCCAAAACCAAATTTGGCACACCTTAACTTCTCCTTTGAGGCGTTCTTTTTTTTTTTAGGGACGTCGTAACTTTTACGTCCCTTTGAAAGACGTCCCTCCTTAAAGGGACGTAAAATAGGCCCAAAAAGGGACGTTAAAACACATATTTGTAGTAGTGTTTGGAGGTATTTGCATCTCTAGATCTGTGCTAATATGCCTAAACTTAACCTATGATTGTAATATTTTGATTAACCATTTTCCTCTTTTTTTTGCAGAGAGCCTACATGCATGAACCAGTGCCTCAGAAAGCAGCTGCTCCCGATCTTGCATACTTTCACATCCCATTGCTAGAATATGCTTCATTTGACTCATCAAACTTCACAGGTGTAAAACAGGAAGGCATTGGCTCTGCGTCTGTGAACTCGGCTTCTTTACAAAGCATCTTTATGAACACATTCAATATTGTTAGTTCTCTTGTGTTTTGATGATAACTGACAATTGTAAACACAAGATGAATTTTGTCTTAGGTAAGTTGGAAAAATTACTGTCAAAGACAAACTCGAGTTTTGACTTGACAGCGAGTAGCTCAATTTTTATGAACTAAAGAAAACTCCAGTTTGCGTAGGAAAACTCGAGTTTTGGTCTTACGAGAGCACTCGAGTTTTTCACATTTAGACAAAACTCCAGTTTTTCATAGAAAACTCCGGTTTGCACCATACTGAGACTCTTCAATATTTTCGAAGTAAGCAAAACTCCGAGTTTGCAATAGTAAACCCGAGTTTTGGTCATACAAAGAGTCTTCAATGTTTTCAACTTATGAAAACTCCATTTTTCAGTTTGTCAAGTGTTTTCTAAGTTTTCCAAAGTTTTGACAAAGCTTGAGTTTGTATTTGGAAACTCGAGTTTAGGCTTGACAAAAAGTTTCATGTTTTACACACTTTGAGAAAACTCCAGTTTTTCACTTGATATAGATTTTCAAAGGTTTTCAACTTTAAATGAAAACTTGAGTTTGGGATTTGGAAACTTTGTCACAATCTCCTCAGTGTAAGCCAAAGCACTGATAAAGGAATTAGGACTGATCATGGTGGAGAATTCGAAAACTATGCCTTTGCAGAATTTTGTGACAATATGGGAATTGATCACAACTTCTCAGCCCTAAGGACTCCCCCAACAAAATGGTGTTGTGGAGAGAAAGAATCGAGTTCTCCCCGAGATGGCAAGAGCTATGCTGAATGAAAACAACACTTCTCAAGTGGTCCGGGCTGATGCAATGAGTACGGCCTGCTACATCTCGAATCGGGCATACCTCCGGAAGAAGTTGAACAAAACTCCCTATGAGCTGTACAAAGCAAGAAAGCCAAATTTGGCTCATCTGCATGTTTTCGGCTGTAAGTGTTTCATCCACAATAATGGTAAGGATTACTTGGGAAAGTTTGATCCCAAGGCGGAAGAAGGTATATTTCTGGGTTATTCGAATAGGAGTAAAGCTTATAGATTTTTTAATACTCATACTCGTATTGTTGAAGAGTCTATGCATGTTGTATTCTGTGAATCCAAGTCTGATAAACCTTTGGATGATGGTGAGGAATTTGTTTTCAAAAATCAATTCTTTTCGAAAACTACTCCTGCCTCTATTGAAAAATCCTAAAAATGTTTTCGAGGATGATCCTCAAAATAATTTTGAAAACCCTGATCAATCTCAGCCTAGAGCTTGGAAGTTCATTAAGAATCATCCTTTGGACCAAGTAGTAGGTGATGTAAATCAAGGTGTAAGGACCAGAAAAAGTACTTTGAATGAAGTTACCTTTTCTGCCTTTATATCAGAGATTGAACCCTTTAAGATTGATGAAGCCCTTTCAGACAATGATTGGGTGATAGCAATGCAAGAGGAGTTACACCAATTTGATAGAAATCAAGTTTGGGATTTGGTACCTAGGCCTAAGGACCATCCGGTCATTGGCACTAAACGGGTATTCAAGAACAAACGAGATGAATATGCAATCATTGTCCGTAACAAGGCAATATTGGTTGCAAAAGGCTATAATCAAGAAGAAGGAATTGATTATGAAGAAACATATGCTCCAGTGGCAAGATTGGAAGCCATAAGAGTTCTTCTAGCCTTTGCTTGTGTTACAGGATTCAAGCTCTATCAAATGGATGTAAAAAGTGCTTTTCTGAATGGTTTTATTCAGGAGGAAGTTTATGTAGATCAACCTCTTGGTTTTCAAGATGATCATCATCCAGATCATGTTTATTGTCTCAGGAAAGCCCTTTATGGCCTTAAACAAGCTCCTAGAGCTTGGTATGAGCGATTGAGCAAATTCCTTCTTGATCAAGGATTTGTTAGAGGAAAAGCAGATACAACTCTCTTCATAAAGACTAATAAGCTTAGTGATATTTTAATTGTTCAAATATATGTTGATGATATTATATTTGGTGCTACTAATGATGCTTTGTGTGAAGAATTTGCTAAGAATATGTAGGGAGAGTTTGAGATGTCCATGATGAGAGAACTCAACTATTTCCTTGGTCTGCAAATCAAACAAAGGAAGGATGGAATCTTCATATGTCAGACCAAGTATCTCAATGATTTTCTGAAGAAGTTTGGGATGGATCAATGCAATGGAGTTGACACTCCAATGAGTTCAAATACTTCATTGGATGCTGATGAAAAGGGCAAGGACTTCAACATTACAAGATATAGAGGAATGATTGGATCATTGCTCTATCTTACTGCAAGTCATCCTGACATCCAATTCGGTGTGGGGATGTGTGCAAGGTTTCAATCTGCTCCCAAGGAGTCTCATGCTGAAAATGTGAAGAGAATCTTCAGATACCTTACTGACACAAAGACCATTGGCTTGTGGTTTCCCAAAGGTCAACTTGAACATTTGGTGACATATTCAAATTCAGATCATGCTGGGTACAATATGGATAGGAAGAGCACAAGTGGCCAATGTTAATTCCTTAGTGGCTCACTTGTCTCCTGGTTCAGCAAGAAGCAAACAAGTATGGTTGTATCCTCTCCTGAAGCTGAATATGTGGCTGCCTTAAGTTGTTGTGCTCAAGTCCTATGGTTCAAGCAACAACTATCTGACTTGGGAATCAACCTGAAGGATGTCAAGGTCATGTTCATCCCAACACATCTTCAACTTGCTGACATATTCACTAAGCCATTGGCTAAGGAACAATTCAGTTTCATAAGAAGAGAATTGGGAAAGGTAAATCCCAATGAGTTGTAAGTATCTCTTACTCAATGTTAGTTATGGTTTTGATGATTGTGAGTTACTAACTTAAGAATCAGAGTATCTAGCTATGTCTTTTGCAGGATACTTGAAATACCGGTGTTTGCTGTCAAAAGAAGCAAACTCAAGTTTTGGGAACAAAACTCAAGTTTATCGGGATTTGAGAGCAACCTCTGGTTTTGGAGAAGTTCAAAACTCGAGTCATTAAGTGGGAAACTCGAGTTTCCATAAGACAAAGAGCAACTAAAGTTGAAGAGATGTGAAAACTTGAGCTTGGTCGTGGAAGTTCAAAGGTTTACACATACACCTGTGAAGTCCAGGTAAGTATGAATTTATTAGTGAAAACTCAAGTTTGTCCCGTCCTTATATATATGTGTTCCTATGTGATGAAGACCTTTTGTCATTAGCCTTGGGGTCCACAATCAACAATCAACCAAGGATTGCGTATAGGCAAACCTAGAATCGTTCTCTCTTTTTTAGGAGTCTTTTATTGAATCCTAAGTAATCTAAATGTCATGCAAATGCAATGAAAACATGGGGAGATTGGGTTTTGGAGTTTTAAATTAATAAACTAAAATAGAAGTGCAATTTAAATGAAGCAAAGATAAAATAGAATATAAGAAAACGAGAAGAAACAGATTAAAATCGATCAACCCAATATTCAGATTCCAGAGACTTCCATCATCGAACAAAATATAAATAACCCACGTTTGGTTCTGGACGAACCTAGATCTCTGCATTTGCCTAGAAAATCCCTTGACTAGACGATCTCCTAGAATATGTTCGAACAATGGCGTCCCACTATGCGATCGCATAGCAAAACTTTAAACCTAGTTCGAACTCGGTCCTTGGGATGAACCAAACCGAATATTAAATCTAATATTTGAACTATTTCTAGAAATCGAATCCGATAAGATGAAAATAGAAACGAGTTAAATCACCGATAAAGTACAAGCTCTCTGGATGAATCATGGAATCCTCAACGTTGGGTTAACCACAGAAGCTTAGCCAAGCATGGCTAAGCAAAACGCAGAAGAAAAAATGAAGAAGAAATCCAAAAATCTCATACAACGTAATTGAGAATATGTTTTTAGCCATCTAATCTAACCTATAAATAGGAAACACTAGGGCTACAAGATTGACCCAAAAATAGGAAACCTTCAAAAATAGGAAACCTCTAAGAATAGGAAACCTCTAATAAATGGTCTTTTATTACAAAATTCGAGCAAAATAAAAATCCAGAAAAATGAGTCTGTCTTTAGCTCTAATTTCGTCCATCTTCTTGTGTGAATCAGCATTCCGAGTCTTCATAACAATTGTAACTCTCTGAATCATCTAAAAAAGGAAAGACGAATCAGGCTAATTGGATATCTAGATCAAAAGTTATGGTGAAAATACTAAATCACTTGTAAATCTGGAATTTAATCATAAAAATGAATTAAATCCAATTGAAAGCTCAAAGCTCGATTAAGTAATAAAATTCATTATTTATTAACTAAATAATCCTAAATTTATTCACCAAGAGATACAAATAAGTGTAATAATATTCAATCATCACCGTGCCCGTTCGTCTACACTCTCTTCAAAACTCTAGTTTGCCCTAGCGTTTTCTCTCATCTCTCGATTCTCATCATTCTTGACCAAACCCCTCTTTCAAAATCCTCAAATGGCCTCCAATCAACCACCTAGACCTAATCGAGAAGGGGATTCCGACAATGAGGCCTCTCCATCACCTACTCCTCTCGAGAGACCCGGGCGTGTGAAGACGGTGCGAGAAGATTCAAGTTTGAGGTAGATAAATCAATCCCTGGGGTTCCTGCCACTCAATCTCCTCAGTTTACTCCGTCGCCCAAGTCCAAGGGAGTTAGTATCGATGATGCTTCTGAAGCGTACTAAAAGACGTCATGAGCAAGCCCTTGTTGAGGGAAAAGGGAAGAGGAAAGCCGCTGAGACCTCAAAACCTCCCAAACCTAAGAAAACCAAGACTGCATCTGCGGCTCAAGAATCTGAGAAGGGTCAAGCTTCGTCTAAAGGCGCTCCTATCACTGACCAACCACCTAGGGAACCTCCAATTATGGCAAATGCGATTGAAGATATCTACAATTATCACTCACCACCTCCAGGGTTTTCCTCTTCTACCTCTGTTCTTTCGGATGAGTTAGGTGCTAAGTTCAAAGAATTCTTTCTTAATAAGGCATTTTGTCAGTTGATTTAGTCAAATTAAAAAATGAGTGCAATATAGACTTATCACTTTGGTTGAAAGATTATGAATCTTTCCTGTCTATCTCTGCTTCATACACACCTAATATTGTCAAGCTCTTCTATTTAAATATGGTGTCTGACAATTTAGTCAACTCTGAGGGTGAGCTAGTTGAGGAAAGAGTCACCACTACTGTCAAAGCAATCACATTCACTCTTTCAGCTTCTATTCTAAATTCCATTCCGAAAATTAGCAATCCCCCTGGTCCTATAGTCAAATTCAGTAACCAACAGATATTTAAAACTCTCAGACCAAATAAACCTATCCCCGAAGACCAAATACACAATCTCACTTTCAATCGTGTGTCTATGCCACCAATTAATAGAGTCCTTTGGTACATCTATTCTAGGAATTTCATTAAAAAATGGGGAAATTTCACTCACTTTGCACAGAAGGATTACTCTCTCTTTGCTGTCCTTATCAAGAAAATTCCTATCAATCTTGGACATTGGATTTTTCAAGAATGCTAAGGTTCAAATTTGCCTAACGCAAACCATCTATATTCCTTTTCCATCACTTGTCTCAGTAATTCTCTTCTATCACAAGATCTGGTATCTTGGCCCTCCTGACTCCATCAAAACTCCTTCACCATTTGGCAAATCTCAGTTGAATCTCATGAGGATAAGCTTTGAACCTGAAGGATCTGGGCAATCTAGGGCTCCCTCTCGATCACATGCTAGAGCTTCTCAAGCAAGAGCACAAGAGGCTCAGTTAGCCCCTCCACCTCCTCAGACCTCTCTGCCCTCTGACTTTGATGCTAGAGTCAAGGCTATTGTTGATGCTGCCATTACTGCTATGTCCATAAGGATTGAGTTTGAGGTATGAAAGCTAGTAGCTGAGGTGACCCGAGGCAATCATGAAATGGTGGATGTACAGGATGAAATGAACGAGAAGATTGAGAATCTGTCTGCTCATATGCACGAGAAAGTAGATGATCTCACTTGGTCATATGATGGATCATGATGCCAAACTTACTACATTGATGGTTTCCAATGTAAGCCTAAGTGACAAGTTGGATGGAGTCCTGAAGCATCTCAACATTGGGTCTTCGGTCTTGGTTCATTTGCTACTAATTTGAAGCCTGATCCTGAACCCTCATCCTCATCACCCTCATTCACCTTTACCATCCCTCAGGCTCCTCCCTCCTCGCCTGAAGCATCTACTCCAATCATTACTTCCTCTCCTATTCCAGCTTCCACCCCTACCACAGATCTCTTACCACCCTCATCTCCAGTTACCCCTACAACTGAGGTTCTTCATCCCTCTCACACTCCCACCACTGAGATTCTACCACAATCTCCCACTTCCACAGTGCAATTGGACTCACCTCCTACAACTCCACTGATTGATCCTCTCCATGAACCCTCCATCTTAGCTCCACCCTCATTTGAAGATGACAAAGGGGGAGAGAAAAGTAAAGAGTAGAAATTTAGAGTTTGAAGGAGTTGTGTAGAAAGTAGAGTCAGTCCTATGTTCTGAGTATTTTTTCTTTTTGAACTAATGTAATATCTCGCACTTTAATGAATGAATGTGTTTCTGCTTCATTTTCTATTTGCTTCTGTCGCTATCTTTGATAATTGTAACGTGTGCCTAAATACTTTGATTGTTTAATAGTGTTATGTGCACAAACATTTTCAAAGTGACCAAGTATTTTGAAGCTTAAAGGACTGTCAAATGCAAACTCCATTTCAAATTGCAAATCCTGCCAAACTTTTGAAACTTTAGTTTACAAGTGTTGTCATCATCAAAAAAGGGGAGAATGTTAGTTCTCTGTGTGTTTTGATGATAACTGACAATTGTAAACACAAGATGAAGTTTGTCTTAGGTAAGTTGAAAAACTTACTGTCAAAGACAAACTCGAGTTTTGGATTCAAAACTCGAGTTTTGACTTGACAGAGAGTAGCTCAATTTTTAGGAACAAAAGAAAACTCCAGTTTGCGTAGGTAAACTCGAGTTTTGGTCTTACGAGAGAACACTCCAAGTTTTTCACATTGAGACAAAACTCCAGTTTGCACCATACGTAGACTTGTTCAATATTTTCTAAAGTAAGCAAAACTCCAGTTTGCGATAGTAAACTCGAGTTTTGGTCATACAGAGAGTCTTCAATGTTTTCAACTTATGAAAACTCCAGTTTTGATATGGAAACTCCAGTTTTCAGTTTGTCAAGTGTTTTTTGAGTTTTCCAAAGTTTTGAGAAAACTCGAGTTTGTATTTGGAAACTCGAGTTTAGGCTTTGACAGAAAGTTTCATGTTTTACTCACTTTGAAAAAACTCCAGTTTGTTTTGAAAACTACAGTTTTTACTTGGCATAGATTTTCAAAGGTTTTCAACTTTAAATGAAAACTCGAGTTTGGGATTTTGAAACTCGAGTTTTGGCCAAGCGAGAGCTTTTCTCATTTCGGTGTTTTGAAAACTCAAGTTTACTTTTGGAAACTCGGTTTTTAGCTTTTGGACTTAAACATATTTTCACTATAAAAGTCCAAAACTCGAGTTTGTCATTAATCAACTCGAGTTTTTCTCTATGATTCAAAACGTGCTTTCTAACTCAAAACACGTCATTCTTTTCTAGAAGAAGAAAACTCGAGTTTGGGTTTGGAAACTCGAGTTTGGCTTCGAGCATAGTTACAAACTCCAGTCATTGAAATTTATTTAAGCAAACTTTGGGCATATGTTCTTCGTCCGAGGCATTTAAGTGCACGATCATCGTTTAATATTTCAATTTACGAGGATTTAAAATATTAATTTATTAAAAAAGTTACATGTAAGTTGCTTTGTCGGCATTTAAGTGCACAGATCATCGTTTAAAATTGATGAGTTAGTATTTTCCGTTAAGTCCGCTTAACACAAGTGTTAACTTTAAAGGACCAAACGAGTACTTTACAAACTTAAGGGATTAAATGGATACGAAAGCAAACATAAAACCAAACAAGTACTTTAGCCAAATATCTTTAATGCCCCTTTTTTTTCTCCCATTTCTTTCTCTCCTCTTAAAATAGTATTATTGCTTTATGACTTTATATAAAAGGATAATCAAGAATAATTCAAGTATGCCATGCCATAATCTTATCATTGATATCAATTAATTGTATTAATGATAAAAAAAATGTGAGTTTTATATATATAAAAAAAAAAAAAATTTGTTATTTTTATCGGGTGAGATAAAAGAAAAAAAAAAGCATATCTCATGCCAACTTCACCCTTTACAAAATTGAATTGAAATAAAATTCATTTTTACCAATATTAACCTAAACCGAATAATTTTCCTTAATACATAAATGTGAGTTTTTAGATAGTAAATTAGTTAATATTTCAATTTTTTTTTTAATTCTTTAATATAAATCAGTAATATTATTTATCTTTTTAAAAAGCAACGTTTAAATTTCATATACGGATATTTTAGAAAAAAGATGTAAAATGCACTTAAAATTTCATAAAACAATTTACATCAATATAAAAATTTTCAAAAAAAAAAAAAAAAAACCTATATATATGTGTGTGTGTGTGTGTGAAAAATATAGAAAAATTCATACTTAATTAATATATTTACTAAAATATGTCCTTTTTATAGTGACATATATTACAAGTTTTCTTTAAAAAAATTGTATATGTTGATAAAATGAACTCTTTGCTCAAAATATTGTAAGTTTTTATTCTTATGATGATATACTTAATATATTTGAACGAATCATATTTTGTTGTATTAAAATTAATTTTGATATATATATATGGGAAACATAAGTTAAGGAGTAATAAAACTCATTAATGAGGAGAGAGGAGAGGGTATTAAATTTATTTTACCCATATTTTAAAATTCTAAATTAGGGTAATGACTCAATTAAAGATTTATTGAATTTACTAACCCGATTTAGATTTTTCTATTTTAAGTAGCTTCATATGAGATTTTCCCTTTGATATATTTATTTTGATATATATTATTTTATACCAGGGAATATTATCTCATTTGAATATATTTTAATTGCTAAATTTATTTTTGATATATTCATTTTAAATAAAATATCGTGATCTGTATTTATTTTTGGTACATTTTTTATTAAAATATATTTTTATATTTAGGAGAACTGCTAGATCTAGGGAGGTTATGGATAGTGGTTCGTGACCGCATGTATCGGGAGTCATGGGTTTTATTTAAGATTCAGTATGCATAATTTTTTTAAATTAAGACTGAGTGTTCATATTTTTTATTAGACTAAATATATGATATAATATTTTTATTTGATATTTAGAAAAATTTAATATATTTTTATATTTAGGAGAACTATTATAGCTAGGGAGGTTAGGATAGTGCGATCGTGGACAAATGTATGGGGAGTCATGAGATTTATTTAAGTTTCAGTATTCATATTTTTTATTATAAAATACTCTAACCACCATTCTTTTTGCCTTAATTATACAGACATTCCCTCTATTTTGAAAACATACACATTAGTCCAAATTATTAACACGGTTAAAGAATATTTTAAAAATATTCTTCAAGTATATTATTAAATTAAAAACCAAATTAAAATAAATATTGTTTACTAATTTACCCCTCATTATACCAAATCTCTAATTTATATTTTAATATTAATGTTCATTAATGATCTATTTAATATATTTACTAAATTTAATTTAGAATAATTTTTAGTAATCTGTTTATGTGGTAAATATTAATAACTTGTTTAAAATTTAAAAAACTATTTTTAAGAATATATGTTTAATGAAATATTCTTAAAAATTCTAAATTATAAGATATTAATATGAAAATATATACATATATACACACTTCATTATACGTATTTAAAATTTACATGATAATTTTTTTTAAAAAATAAAGGAGATTAAACATTTAAATTTATTAAAAAATAAAAATTTATAATGATAAAATTAATTAAATTTATAATATGATCAATTTAAAAGTATGAAAAAAAATTTAAAATATATACTAAATTTTTTCTTAAACTTTGAATTTTATAGGTGATTCAATTATTTTTAGTTGTTAAAGATTACATGATTGTTAAGTAATATTTATTTTAAGGAGGGGTATTTTGGTCAAAATAACGAGTTAATATTGTGAGTTAACAGTCAACTAATAGTTAGACTTGGATGAATGAAAGTTGAATCTCAAAACTAGAAGGGAGATTTATGCAACATATATTTTGATATTAATGGAGGTTCATATAGGTTTTCAAAGTAAAAGGGATGTCGTTATAATTTAGAGTAAATAGAGGGGAAGTTGATGTATTTTACTCTATAATATAATGGAGGTTCATATAAAATTGCTTCTTTAAGCGTAAAGAATTCAAACTCGATTTGAAAGTAGAAAACAAACATAATTGTCACTTAAACACCCCTGCACTTTGTTGCATTTGCTCATTTTTTATAAGATCATGAATGATTTATTATTTCCCTTTTTGAAGAAAACCCTTAATCTTCAACTTAATTTAAATTCATAAAATTTATATCTTAAAATATTTTCTTATTTATATTATTTATTAATTTATTTTTAGAATTCCTGAATTCGTAGGTTGTTATACACACACGCGTATATATATCTATATATATGAAGATATTCTGACAACTGCACCACTAACTCATTATGAGATAACCTGTTCCGCCATTTACACACACAGATAGGCATGTTTATGATATTAACAACGCAATGTTTTATATAATTGATTCGAATTTAGTTTTCATTATACTCATCCAGTATTTAATATAAAATATATTTACTTAATTTAAATAGATTAAGAAAGTTAGTTAAAATAACATGTATTTCTAAAACATTCCAGTCACATTCTTTAGTTCCTTCCTTTCCTCTTCTCTTTGATTATTGTTGAAGGAGCATCGATCGAGTAAATTAGGAAAATATTAACAAATATAAATTTTTTTTTATATTTATGACTAAAATCAACTCTTTATATATGTTTTATGTTAAGGACCGAAGGGAGTAATTATTTGAAAACAGAGAAAAGGGGCAGATAAAGGATTATTATTTTTTTAAATTTAATTTTGATTTATGTTGTACTAAAATGATAATCCACTTCATCCTACATATTCAAATAGATTATTTTTGATTTATGTACTAGACTTTTCTTTTCGAATGCATGTCTCGTTTTCTATTTATTTTCCTAAAAAGCCAAAGCAGCTGTCCTGTGAATATATATCATCTTCCTGTAGTTTGTTCCGTTCGTAAGACACAGCTTGATTTCTTTTTAAAAATAACTTTAACTGCGAGAAGCAAGCTCTCATTTATTTATTTTAAAAAAAACATGAGTTCCACAGTTCCAAACTCGATGCCGCTCGTAGTTCTCAATTTTGTTTGCCATGCACATACTTTAAAACTAATTAAAACACTCCTGAATTGGATTCATGTAAACGGTAAAGAATAAAGACTACACTCATTTCACATATCTTTAATATGGAGCCAAATCAGCTTCTGATGAAGGGAAACGTTGACGTGTGAGAAATTCACATTCAATAAAGGTGGCGATTTGGAATATATGATCGAGGTGGAACTCTCCAAGAAATTCATATTGGCAAGATGATCATGCGAAATTATTACACATCAATAAAATTTGAAACAAGACAACAATAAAATCATAATTTCAAAATTCAAAAGACTGCTGGAGGTGTAGATAACAAAACACAGTACTATTCAGGATAAAAATGGGGAGAATCAATGGAAAAGGAATTAGAGTCTTAGAGAATAAGCTTCTCAGATTCTCTATTACTGGCTTGGGGAACCTTGCTGAAGATAGCTCTGACAAGATCGGCATAGAGGGGGAATTGGGCGATGATGTAGATAGTAAGAGGCAAGATGGTGGCAGCGTAGAGCGGGAAAACAACCTCCTTGAGGCTGTCCTTGAGCACAAAGAAGAAAGCGGCAGAGAAAGAAACCAATATGGAACAGATGGAGATAAAGAGCGAACTCAACCCTAAAAGAAGCTTGAGAGGCAAATCTTTGCGGAAATCTCGAGGCTGCTGGCGTGAAGTGAGGATGGCGAGGAACATGGTGAGAGAGGTGATGGAGCAGCAGAGAGCCAAGAGAGAGGTGAGCGCAAACATGTTGAAAGCCGGGTGGCGTTGCAAGTAAGGCTTACCGCTCTCCTCCTGAGTGCCGCCAGGGATGGTGGTGGATGTGGCAAAGGCCACGCCCGCAATAAGTCCGGCCACCACAGAACACGACGCCGACGTGTGGTTAAGCCATTCAGTTCCTTCTTTGACTAGATTCCCGTGATCTTCTGTAAAAAGGTCCACCGGTGACTTGCCATCCTTGTTGGGCAGGAAAAGCACATAGGGCGGCATTTTATCCTTTATATACTGCCAAAAAACACCATAGATTATATGTAAATGAGATTAAAATACAGGGTTTAGATGCATCTACCGTATTAAAGTATTTTCTCAAGAGCATTCCACATTTGAAAGTATTTTATGACGCATCCCGGAGTATTTTTTCAAGTTGGTTTAAAACCATAAAATATTTTTTTTGGAGTATTCATCACCCTACCTAGAATATTTTATTCATGTTGTGTTTAGCACTTAAAAATATTTTTTTGGTACATCTAGTATCAAGGCACAAAAAATATTATAGGTGCTGTAAACACTTGAAAAAATACTTGAGAGCATTGGATGCAAACAAAATACTTTAGGTATCGAATGCATATTAGAAAATATTTAAGGCTGATAGATGCATGTATGTCTGATTTGTGGAAGAAGATGAGAAATAGATAATACCAAAAACCATTTAATTTCCCACTGCATTTGCAGGGCAGCACCAGGGATGTGCCAGGGCTTGTCATGTGAGAGCTTGGCGGCTAAGTGGAGGATAGTGTTGCCTTCATTGTCTACGTTCTGAACCAGGGCCTTCCACATCATCCTCTCCTTACTCAGAAGCTTTTTGAAAAGATTAAAAACATGGGGTTGCCTGCACTCTACTGCTACCTGCAATACATTTTGTCCTTGCGAGTTGGTTTCGTGGATGGCCCCTGGTTTTTTCTTCATAATTTTCTCCAGCATTTCCAACACTCCATTTCTTGCTGCAATAAAAAATGCTGACTCCTTGTCGTCCGACTCTTCTTTCTTCTTCCCTTCGCCTGCAAATAAATCCTAATGAATACAGCGTAGAGGAGCTATGCAGTGGGATCTGAACAAGGAAATTAGATGACACACACACACCACTAACCTAGGCATATGCAGCATCCGGTTAAAGCCTTGCTTGCAGATACACTAGTTTTGCCTTTGAACAAGCTTGTGAGGAGTTCTCCCAGTTCTTTTGAAACATCAATTTATTAGACAAGAAGAGAACAAAAAGGAGCTTAGAAATACTTTTATTTATTGAGTATTTTGTGATTAAAGACTTCAAATTTCAAAATTCAACTGATATCAATGTTTTAAAAACCGAATCGTCGAGCTGAAAAGAATATAAACTTAATAAATAATAATTATACATATACACAAACACTTATACTGGTACAAGTTTAACTATAAATTAATTATTATAGTTAAAAAAAAAAAATAGGATAACAATATAGAAGAAAAAAACGGGAAGACATAAAAGAGGTGAGATATATAGTTTTTTTATTTATTTAATAAAACAATAAAACGAAAAGACCTAAAGACGAGATCCGTGAGGTATACAGATAGACTTGAAAAAGTATTTTTTTTTTTCCAAACTACAACAAAAATAAAAAAATGGTTTCTGAATATCTCAAAATTATATTTAAGTTTTGTGGAACTTTTTTCAATAAATTCTAATTGTTGACTTGTCAGTTGAAGCGTCCTGGACTTGTTAGTGGATTGCACCTCGATTTGTCAGTAGACGATGTATCTGAACTTGTCAACGAAATTGAAATTTGTTGTAACAAAGTCTTATAGGACTTAATTAATGTAATTTTGATATTTTTAGGGACTATTTTTTTTTTTTTTTCCTATTGTTTGTTTGGGATCTAAATGCAATATATTTTGCCCCTGTGTAGGATCAGTTATTGAAAAATAAGTGGTGCCGGAGTTTAATGGCCTTCTCCATAGGTGTCGACGGGAAGGGGGAAAAAAAAAAGGATGAAACACTTCAAGCGTGTTTCTTTTCTCTGCCTACTCCCTCACCCGTCTCAACTCTCATGATCAGCCTATCAGGTGCATAAGAAAATAAAGTATCTGCCTTCCCCTTTTAGATTTTTGCCATTCTTCTTTTTCTTTTTTCCTTCAACGTGACTGTTTTCCCATTCTTCTCCTTCCTTTTTTCTTCTTTGTGACTATAAATTCGGAATCAGTTTCCCTACCCATCCTAAGGATGGGTAAGGAGAGCTTTTCCCATCTGGACCGTTTAGATAGGATTTGGACGGTCCATTTTTTTTTAATTTATTTTTTAATAATTATTTTAATAGATAGATAATCTAAAATAGAGATCATTTTTCAACTAACATATTCTTGAAAAATGATTTTTTCATTTAAAAATTGACAGTTTAAAAAAAATTAAACTTGGACCGTCCAGATCAAATCTGGACGGTCCAAATCTAGAAAAGCTCTCCCTACTTATCTCAAGATAGGTAGAGAAACTGGTTCCCTATAAACCCAGAGCAACTCCAAGCCGGACGGTTTCATGAAAACCGCTCCAGGTTAACTTCAATTCTAGGCTCAAAAGCTGATTCTGAACGGCTTAACACAGCTCAACTCCTAAAGCAGCCTAAACATAAAATCCGGGCCACTATGGATTCTGGCTAGAGCCGAGCCCGTTTAAGCCCCGGCCCCGTAAGGGGCCGGACTTGAAAAATAGGCCAAAAAATTGAAATTGGCCTGTAGGGGGCCCCCGCAAGGCCTCGAGCTTAATCGGCCGGCTTGTTAGGCCCGTTTTATTGTGTTTATTTTTTAAAAAATAATAATTATTATTTAGACTTCTACTTAATGAATGTGTTTATTTGTAATTACTTAGATTTTTTTAGTTTAAACTATAACCCTTTTTTATGTTTATTATTATTTTGTATTAGAACACATATTTAGTTATTATAAATTTTAAAGAAGAGATGTTTTCATATTAAATAAACACATACTTTGGTATTACAATATTATATAAGTAATAAATTATAAATATATTTTGTGTAAAATAAGTATAATTATTTTTACTTGCCAAGTAAAATCATGCATGAACCGAAGGAATCTCGAGAGACACACACAAAATCACGAGATGGAAAGACATTTTTTCGTGGGTATACATAAAGTAATTCCTTTGTTTAATATTTTTTGAAAAAAAAAAAAAAAAAACATATTCTTTATGTTTATTTGTTTTTTATTACGAATTAATGAATGTGTTTATTTGTTGAATGATTTATATTGTTAAGATATTAATATTGATAACATTTATTTGATAGATTAGAACTTTAATGGTTGCAATTTACTAATTATATTTCTTTAAAAAAATCGAAGGAAAAATAGTTAAAATTTAGAATAGTAATTTTCAGGCTTTGTAGGGCCGGCCCTGACCCTAGTACTATTGAGTCGGGCTTTGAAAACTAGATGTTTTCTTTACCCTAGGCCCCGTAGGGTCGCCCCGTTAGGCCGGACCGCCCCGATTCCCAACTCTAATTACGTCGGCCGCCCGATTCCCAACTCTAATTCTGGCATCGGTCGGGCTGGCTTTAAAATCATTACCCGATGTAACAAATGCTAATGAGTACTCTCTTTGGTCCTTATTATAAGTTACCAACTTACCATTATCACAAACCAATAAAAATAGTTAAAGTCAATAAAGTTGTCATAATTTAAGTAACTTCCAATATTACCCCTACTAATTGCACTAAATTCTAATATTATATTAATTATTACTTTCACCCTCTACCCTTATTAATTATGGGTATATATGGAAAAATAATAATTAATGCGCTTTAAAAATAAATAAATGTCTTATAAAAAAGACAAAATATATTTGTTAGTTGGTACGTTATAATAAAGATTAAGGATTAGTGGGAGTAGTTACCTTTTGAGCAGTTGTGATCCACATATACTTTTATATTCTCCTTATTCTTTTCATCTGCAATTCGTATAATAGAGATTTCAATAAGAATAATACCACCACCCAAACTTTGACCTAAGTTCAATTAATTATAGTATTTGGAGAGAGAATAAGAAATTTAGACCACCTTTCTGCTGATCCTGATTGCCAGAATCATTTGATCTCATTGTTACGTTCTGACCATCACCTACATCTGCAATTATTAAATGATAGATCGGTGGCATTCTATTTAGAAATTTTGGCACTAGCTAGTCGAGCAATCCAAACTCTATATATATGTGTGTGTTTATACAATAACGAGGCTAGTTTTTTTTTTTTTTGTGCAAATAATGAGGCAAGTTATTTAAGTGTGCTTTTTTTCTCTGCCTAGTCTTTCACCCGTCTGATCCCTAGATCAGCCTATCAGGTGTATAAGAAAATAAAGTATCTGCCTTTCCCCTTTTAGATTTTTGCCATTCTTCTTTTTCTTTCTTTCCTTCACCGTGACTGTTTTCCCATTTTTCTCCTTCTTCTTTTTTTATTCTTTGTGACTATAAACTCAGAGCAACTCCAAGCCGGACGGTTTCATGAAAACCGCTCCGGTTTAACTCCAGTTCCAAGCTCAAAAGCCGGTTCTGAACGGCTTAACACAACTCAACTCCAAAAGCGGCCTAAACATAAAATCCGAGCCGCTATGGATTCTGGCATCGGTCGGGCTGGCTTTGAAATCATTGCCAGATATAACGAATGCTAATGAGTACTTCTCTGGTCCTTATTATAAGGCATTAACTTAACTTTATCACAAACTAATAAAAATAGTTAAAGTTAATAAAGTTGTCATAATTTAAATAACTTTCAATATTACCCCTACTAATTGCACTAAACTCTAATATTATATTAATTATTAATTTCATCCTCTACCCTTATTAATTATAGGCAAATATGAGGAAAAAATAATTAATGCGCTTTGAAAACAAGCAAGTGTCTTACAAAAAGGATCAAATATACTTATTAGTTGGTGTCTTATAATAAGGATTAGAGGGAGTAGTTACCTTTTGATTTGTTGTGATCCACATATACTTCCTTATTTTTTTCATCTGCAATGCAATTCGTATAATAGAGATTTCAATAAGAATAATACCACGACCCAAACTTTGACCTACGTACAATTATTATAGTATTTGGCTCAGTTCTCCTTATTCTTTTCATTTGCCACAATCATTTGATCTCATTGTTACGTTCTGACCACCACCTACATTTGCAATTATTAAATGATAGATCGGTGGCATTCTATTTAGAAATTTTGGCCCTAGGTAGTCTAGCAATCCATAATATATATGTGTGTGTATACAATAATGAGGCTAGTTATTTAAGTTCATTATTTTGAGTAGAATTTCTTTTTTTTCCTTCTTTTTTATTTTTTAGGGAAACGAAGTCTGGTTTCTTTGATGTGAGTAAGAAAGTGGAATGGATAACATCCCCAGTGCCACAAGCCAGGGAGAATCGGGTGAATCTTTGTTACATAGCATTTGTCTAACATGAAATTAATAATATATGCGTGAATTAAGAGAGAAAACCTTGTTTGGCATCGATCTGATCACCACTAGGATTGCGAAAATCTACGACAGGTCGAAGTAAGGAATAGCCTCGGAAGGCACTTCCACCTCCGACGTATGCTACTTCTTTATGCTCCCAAATTTTATCCTGTAGTTGGCGACACCAAACGTGCTTTTCTTTCTTCTTCTTCAAATCCTCTATATCCTGAAACCCTTAATATAAACAAAACCACGCATAGGTTCAGCAGAGAATTATTAAAACCATGATCGTTACATATATAGTTATATGAGCACAAGCCAGCTTGTCAGTTACTAATATTATAATTATGAAGAGAAAGCGTACCAATGATTTTAAGGACAGGCTGAATAAAACAGAAGAATAGACACACTAAAATGTCATAACATGTCCAATAATTTGGCGGCGCCATATTACTATATCCCACGTAACCTGGGTTTTCTGCATCTGCTCCTTTAATTTGTACAACAAAACATGAACAG
The DNA here is from genome assembly GCA_019022655.1 of Acacia acuminata. Classification (NCBI taxonomy): domain Eukaryota; kingdom Viridiplantae; phylum Streptophyta; class Magnoliopsida; order Fabales; family Fabaceae; genus Acacia; species Acacia acuminata. The sequence goes on from JAFJYI010000036.1 coordinate 1,596,177, forward strand.
CAGATCATATAATATACGTTAATTATAAATTACAGGAGAATAAGATCAAAATCAAACGAGCCATTCAGCTAACTACTTTAGGACTAAAAGCTGAGCAAAATATGTATTCATTATATTAATATTAATAAACTTGCCACTCTGTGTATTTTGAGATAATTTTATCCACCGATAGGGCAATGTGTCATTGTTGTTTGACTGCTGCTCGCGGCTTCCCATCAATGGCTTCACGATTAAGCCTTACGTCACAAAAGGAAAATAAATAAAAACTTCAATCATTAAAACATCCAGTACACTAATGACAATTTCATTTTTATTGTAAAAATTTACAACTTGGCATCCATGCAAACGTGCTTATGCATGTTCTTTCTTTCATTTTTTTTTCTTTTCTTTTCATGAACTAAGCTTTTCTCTTGGCCGGTAATGTGGAAGAGGTCCAACAAGGGATCACATGTAATAAAATGTGGGGTCCCATGGATCTCATCGATTTTGGCCCAACTTTATTTTCTTAAAAAAAGAAGAAAAAGAGTAAATAAATACTAGAAGTATACTTACAATTATAGACAAGCTTGCTATACCATCTAAAGTTGCTGCTGCTCTCAAAGGCGGAAGGTTTGCTGGCCAGGATATGGAGAGGGGTGATTCCCTTTTCATCCACAGAGCCCACAATATCACCTTTGTACAGAAGAATGATTTCAAATGCCAAGTCTGTGAATGTGAACAAAAATCAATCAATTAATAAATGATTACTTATTAAGAACAAAGGATGAAGATAAAATTGAGTAATAATAAGGAGTAAGTAACCAAAGTGTTCTCGGCGAATGGTGCAGTGAAGGACAGTCTCTCCGTCGCTGGTTCTTTTCCAGGGCCTGGACTGGTGGGAGCAACGAAAGTGAAGGTAAAGAAAAGCATCATTATGGCCATGAAAAGCAGCCAAGAAGAGAGGAGTCTCTCCTTCCTTGTTGCGAGCTTCAATCATCAGTTGGTTGTTGCCGCCTTGAGTTTCGGCTATGGCCGTGCACATCTTGAGGGACCCTATTGATGCTGCACAGTGCAGTGGGGTATCCCCTCTATCGTTCTTTGTTTCCAGCACCGACCACGACTGGTTCTTCTTGATTTCTTCCACTATCTCCTCCACCCAATCGTCTTTGTAGTCGTTCAGAGCCACATGCAACAGGGTGTCGCCTGACCTGTTGATTGGCACCTTGTGAATACCTGGGTTGTTTTTGAACGTCTTCAAAGCTTCCTTCCAATCTCCTTGTTGGGTGTAATGGTATAAACTCATCGCCGTCATCTGAAGTTCCGCGTTAACATCCATACCATCTGGTTCCATAACACTACTTTGTTGCACTAATTTGCAGTGATGCCAGAACGTAACCAATAACGTAGTTAATTAATCAAGATGGTGGTAGGGAGTGGTGGTCGCTTTGCTACCAAAACAAAACTCGCTTTATATACTGCCACATTAACGTCCGCCAAACGCCTAACATGTACTGTGTGTGTACAGTACATAGGAATCTCTTTTCAGTTTTCACAGTATCAGGTGATATCCGCTTTCTCTTTTCATTATGTTATATACGTGGAACACGTTGTTTACCACCTCAAACGGGATCCCAATGGTTTCATCTTTATGTTTCTCAAAAAATATTGTAATGGATACATCTCAACTATCGGTTTTTCAAAAAAAAAAAAAAAAAAAAAAAAAAAAAAAAAAAAAAAAAAAAAAAAAAAAAAATCTTCATATATCCATAGCTATCTCCATTTGTTCTGGTTTTGATGACGATGATGAATTATATGATGATGACCACAATGTCGTTCACCCACTAGCTTGGTTCCTTATTCAGGGTTAATTATGTCATTTTATACCAAACTCTGACCTTTAATTCACAACACGTTAACAAAAAGAATGAATGCCAGATTTCTTGATTAGCTTCCTAGCGGAAAAAGATAAATAGGTGGGGACAGCGTTAATTTGAATGAAGGTGAAAGAAATAAAGAAAATAAATGGTGGCAAAACAGCCATATAAATTAATCTGACCTCTCTTTAATTTTATGACATTCACAATAGATACCTTTCGTGTTCGTGAGATCATCAGAAGACTCATTAAAAGCAGAAAGCGTTTTGCCTCTCGCAATTGGCCAGTGCGGATGAGAGAGAGAGACATATACACAGTACTTCTAATTTTATATAATATTTCCTCTAGTCCTTATTATAAGATACCGACTAGCAATTATATTTGATCCTTTTTATAAGGCACTTGTTTGTTTTCAAAGCGCATTAATTAATATTTTTTTATATATGTCCATAATTAATAAGGGTAGTAGATGAGAGTAATAATTAATATGATATTAGAGTTTAGTGCAATAAGTAGGGTTAATATTGGAAATAAAATTTAAAACAATTTTAATGACTTTAACTATTCTTATTGATTTGTGAAAATTGTTAATTGGTGTCTTATAACAAGGACAAAGGAAATATAATGCATAGAATAGACGAGAGGATGACGCTAACAGAGCAGCTTCTAATTCATACGTGTTGGGAAAGATTCATTCTAAAGTTATGCCGGGAGATTCTTTTTATTTCTTTTTCTCTTGCTTTACAAGTTATCTATAGCTAATTAAATACCACTCTGGTCTTATTTATAAGTCCTTTTTTACCAAATAAATGAGATTGTGACAATTTTATCTATATTATTGTACCAAAAAAAAATGAGAGAGAATAAAGAGTTGAAAGATACCCATTCATAAATGAGTGTAAAGTTAAAAATTTATCTCATAATCATTGAGCTAGTGATTTGGTCAGAAGGGACTTATAGTGGTACTCCACGAGCCACCTTGCATTCACAGCCTAGAAATCTTCAAAGTTACAAAATGGAATTAAAGAGGGAGATTTTTCTAATATATATATATAGACACACACACCAGAATATTTGTGTGCCCTGAAAAAAGAAGCAGTCGCATTTACCCACGTGTTTCACGAGTGCGCACGCACACAATTTTGGTTGAAGACTAGAGAGACAAATTAAAGCTACTTGAATAGTTAACTCATAAAAATATTATATTTCGTCTTCGATCCTCTTGTTTTTCGGTGTATGCCACTTTAGTCCTTTTTATAAGTCTAGTTTGAAAACAAAAGAATCAATTTATGTTGAAAAAAGAAAAAAGATGAAAGAGAAGGTTGAGAATACTATTCATAAGTGAGTTAACTAAATTTCCTTAATATATAAGAATTAGATAAACTAGACCTATAAAAACGACCATTGTCACACATTTCCAATAATACATCATACATCAGAGCATTATAGCGTAGCGCAGTGGTAAAACGGTTTGGGCGTAGTATACTGATAATATATTACAAATCTTGGGTATAAAATTTAATTATATAAATTTTCCACAAATACCCCCCGAATAATCTGAAACCAGTCCGGCACCTTTATTTGCTAATATTCGCCGCTTTGGTCCTGGGAGCTACGTCCAATATGCGATACAATTCACAGGTAGCAATGGGGGCTGGAATCCCGAAGGATCTCAAAGTAACAAATTAATCTTATATTCAAAATATGTACAGTATATGATAGTTAACCATAATCAGGAACAATCACCAAATCAACATCCAAAACACCTCAATTATCACAAAATTTTTTCTTGTGGTCGCAATACATTTTAATAATTGCACAAAATAGTATTTTTCACATTCTCAATAAACCATAAACGCTTCCGGCTTAATTTCAAGAAAACACATTCACTACCAGCTCAAATCTGAGAAAACATATTTTCTGTCGGCTTATTTCACAAATGGTATAATTCATTTCACAAAATTTAACGGTTGAGAGGTACACACCACCACTTTTCCCTGTCTTACCAAGACATATCACAATCCTTTCATGCACACACCACCAAAGTGATAACACACTTGTCGACAGATTTGGGAGAGTTTCTGTCCCCCTAATAAGGCACCCAGTGTCTGCACTAGCACATCTAGTAACAGGCCATCCACTGGAATCCTATACTGAGATGAAAAAGGACCAATGTCCATAGAGCCACTGCTCCGAACGCCTATGTGGGTACCAGCCATACAAGGCAAAATATGCGCCCTTACAAGGCGGAACTACTCAGATTGAGAATATTCACTATTAGTGCGAGTATCAACTGTTGGGATCCATACACACAGTGGAATTTAAAACTTTTACTAATCCAATCCGAGGATCCATCAACGGCGTTTAAATCAAGATCAAAAGAATCGAATCATACCTATATGAACTGGTGTGCATCTCATTTGATTTGAACACGTGGGCTATCTACTCGATCAACAGAAGTCGACTTTACGAATCGCCTCCCTCTAACAGTATCCACACGGATAGCACTCGAACACGGACGACAGCTGATAATTGAATATTTCATACACTACTTTTTGTCTCTTGATTTATAATTTAGGACTCTTTAGCTAATAAATAATGGCTTTTATACTTATTTGGGCTTTGGGCCTTTTATAATATTTTGGCCATTATTTAATAATAAATTCTAGTTTTACATTGCTTCACCATTTTTACCATAACTCTTGAACCAGACATTGGATTTGCCTCATTTTTGTCTCATATTTCAGATGATTCAGAGAGCTACAATTGTTATGAAGAATGAAGAGCAAATTCGGACAAGAGGGCGGTCGATTTTGAAGCCGAAGTCATATGTATTTTTGGGCTCGAATTTTATAATTAAAGCCCATTTTTTATTCTTTTCCATTTTGGGCCTGAATTGTGGATTGGAGCCCCATTTCATTTTTTCCATTTTAGGTTAAGTGAGGCAGCAGCCACAAACACATTCTCATTCATGTTTTTAGATTTCAGTGGATCAAAATAGTAGTTTTCAAATTCTACGCAATGTTCTTCGTGTTCTTCATCTATTTTTCATCTTTCTTAATTATGTTCGGCTAAATTTTGAGATTAACCCAACGATAAGGATTCCATCCACTATCCAGAGGACTCGCGCTTAATCGGTAACCGTCTAACTCGTTTCTGCATTCTTTAATCGGATTCGATTTTTGGATTTGGATTGGGTTTTTGACTAAAAACCCAGATCGACATTTCCCAAGGACGTAGTTCGGACTAGGTTAAAGTATCTTGTGCGATCGTACGAGGTGCGCCACGATTCGAACAAATTCTGAATGATTGTTCGGTTGAGGAATTTACGGACAAACGCAGAGATTTCGGTTTGTCCAAAGTCGATCACGAGTTCGGTTATAAATCTGTTTTCGTCGAGGAAGGGAAGTGGTGGAATTCGAATCTGGGTTAATCCTTTAATCCCTCGTTTTCGTTTAATTTGTGTTATTTCGTTTTGTTTACGCATATTTCCGTTTTCAATCTCTTCCGAATCAAAAACCCCCAATTTTATTTTCGTTTTTATTCTTTGTTCAAATTAAACCGACTACGAATTTGTTGGGAAACGACCCAAAGGTTACATTATACTGCAGGATCCTTTTCTAACTGGTTATTTTGGGAGATTACGGAAAATCTCGTCGGCGTGCTAGCGCCTTCAAACCTTGCGTCTCTCCTTTTTCTCTCTAGGGTTTCCGTGGCTTTTCTAATACGTTTGACAAAATGTCCCGTAGGTTTTTCTAAACTGAAAGGCGTATTATATTCAAAATGAATCCTTATTAATTTTGAAATTTCAATTTGGATTAAAATAATATATTAATTAAATCTACCTTATAGATCTAATCTAATCTATTTATTTAATCCGAATTAAAAGCTTTACGATTTAATTTATCTCTATAAATTAAACATAAGGTATGATATCTATCTATTTAATTAAATCCGAGATACTATATCTCAATTTAAATTAAATCGGGTATATGATATCATTTATTCGAAAATTAAATCTGAGATACAATTCCCCTATTTGTTTTAGATATTTAATTTATCAAATAAATTAAATACAAAAAAAATAATATATAATGATATTATAATCTATATTAATAATAATATTGTTATTTAATTTCGAATTTAATATATATATATATATATATATATATATATATATTCATCCTAGATTAAATATAGTATTCATTAAATCTTAGATATATCTAAGATTCAATGAATCTGGACACTCTTGTTGGTTATGATTAGTTTTGATGATGTCTTATATAGTGCCATTATTAAAAGCAAAAAGATTGAGTAATATAGTTATCTCCTAGATTGACTAGCTTCTTTGTATTTAATGTAGATTAATCCAAGTTGAATTATAGAGATTAATCAAGAAGGAGATAAGGAATTAAAGAAAGAAGAGCTTGCAGAGATTGTAAAGGAAGCAAGATGTTATCAATAGCTTTTGGAGGATGACCAAGAAGAAGAGAAGAGACTAGAGAAAGATGTTATCAAAAAACTTGCACAATAAAATAGGAATATCAACATTCAAGTTCTTGTGATACTTTGGAAGTCTCTATGATAAGCGAAGTTGGAATGAAGCTTCATCACTTTATGGATATTGAAGAAGGTAGAAGCTGCAAAGAATGATGAGCCCAAGTTAAATGAAGAAGAATGATCAAGTTGGAAGATGGAAGAAGGAAGAACTTGATGAATAGAATGAAAATATAATCATTCAAGTTATTATATTGATGCTAGAAGTCTCCAAGATCATATGGAAGTGGGAATGGCTAAATTCAGAGTTAAAGTAAGTAAAAATCAGCTTCGGGATTAGAAAACTCGAGTTTCCAAGTCAAAACTCGAGTTTCCTACTGGGCATTTGTAGTGATTTGCCTCTCGGATAGGAGAAAACTCGAGTTTGGAATACAAAACTCGAAGTTTGGAACTCAAAACTCGAGTTTGCAACTCAAAACTCGAGTTTGGGGTGTCTTCAGCATCTCGGCCTCTCTGGACTAAGAAAACTCGAGTTTCCAAGGCAAAACTCGAGTTTTCAGCGGTGATCAGCTCTTCAAGAACTCTGTTTCACGTTCAGCACAGGCGACCTCTGGTATTTTGATGATATCTCACAAACCAGAAATCGGATTGAGACGAAACCAAAGGCATATGAAACTAGACTCCCAATGCGTCATTTTGATATATAATTCAAGCCTAAAGGAGTTCAGATAAAAGAGCTATGAATTGTTGAAGTTGACATAGAAATCCACGCCACACAGAAAACCAAGCTTCAATGTTTTGAGTGTAACTCACAAACTAAATATCCAATTGAGCTGAAATTGGTGGCATTTGAAAGTAGACTCACAGAGCTTTCCATCAAGAGTTGAACGGACCAAAACAGAGTTCAGACCAGGGAGATATGGTCTTCGAAAGTTGATGGTTATTTCAAGAAAACTCAACAAAGTCCAGCAGAAAGCAAAACTCGAGTTTTGAATTGAAAACTCGAGTTTTCAACAGACAGAGCAACGAACTTCGGAGGAACTTCCAAAACTCGAGTTTCCAAGTCAAAACTCGAGTTTTCATCTCGCATTCAGAAAATCAGCGTTTCGAAAATCCTGATTCTTTTGATAAACATCCAGATGATTACCCAAATGATTTATAACACTTCTTATATCATTTGTGTACAAGTTTGTGTGATTAAACGAAGGATTAGATGCAAATCTTCAAAATATCAGATCTGTGTCAGAGCATCGAAAACTGTGCAAAAGTTCTAACGGCTAGTTTCTAACAGCTATATTTCTTTATCCAACGGTCCTTGAATCTTCTCAACGGTCATATATTGATCTCTACCTATAAATAGAAGACAGATTCAAGCGAGAAAAACATGGAGATACAAGCTTACACCGCCAACATGTCGATACTCGCTTTCTCATCATTTACACTCTGTTTTACATGTTTAGATAACTTAGAGAGTGAAGTGATTTGTATTTGATCTTCAGTGTTTATCTATTCACTTCTAAGAGAGGAGATTTATTGTAAACACATTATCTTTCTATCTGAGAGTTACTCAAGATTGGGTAATCTTGAGTGGGATATACATTGTGTTGATTACAACTTGTAAGGGGGAGTGAATCCTAGTGAGAGGATTACTTGAGTACGAGTGTGTAATCAAGCAAAGTGTGTTGATTACAGGTTGTAAGGGGGAGTGAATCCTAGAGAGAGGTTGCTTGATTCTGTAACGTGTAATCAAGTTGAACAAAGATAGTGGATTGAAAATCCCAAGTAAGGCTTGGGGACTGGACGTAGGTCAAGGATTGGGCCGAACCAGTATAAATCAGTTTGCACATCCTCTTCCCTTATCTCTTATATTTCCAGCATTTACATTCGAATGTTTGTCAATTGATTTATAACTCACTTCTGTTATACAAGTTGAATTTGCTGAATTGCGAAAAGATTTTCAAAGAATCTAAATTTTTATACTTCACCCAATTCACCCCCCTCTTGGGTTCAGCCAGAACTTACAACTCTTGCTCGTGTTGGGCTATTCTTGTGTGCGACCCTGCAAGCCTACACGAGATTGGCAGTGGGCCAATACGATACCAACCCACAAGTCCCAAGCGGCCTCTAGCAAGACATTATGACTACCCAATTCATATGGGGATCGATGATACGATACAACCTATCGTACAACCATGTCACGTCCCTTTTGTCACGCGATAATTTGGTCAAGGATGAGGTATGGATAACGTCAACTTCCTGTTCTTGACCATTACTTTCTCGATTCTTGAGTAGTCTAATAATTGAAATGGAAACTCCTTTCCATCGTAGTATGGCCATACGTTTTTTAGACTCACTCATCGAAGGGCCCAGTATTATCTCTTTACAAATGTGAGAGACAAATTCCATCTTGACCATTCACATCCCTCTACATGAAAATCACTGATCCGGATCCAAGCCTTTATCATCACCTGGTCAAAGGTGAATTTTAACTAGGTCAAAGAGCAGGGACTCATCATGTAGGAATCGATGATGATCTTAGATCAAAGGATGTTGTGACGTGATTATACATGAGATAAGCTTATGTCCATGCAGTTTTCTCATAGTGGGTTGGTCCAGCAACTTGTACTCTTACAAGTGTCTATGACTTTGATTCGTATCACATTACCTCATCAAAGTCATACTGGTCTTATTTCATCTTCACTCCCGCATAGATGACTGACCAGGGACATTTAAAATAATCCATAAGATATATCCAAGGATACAGTTATCATTATAAACATGCAAATTAAATGATAACTAAAAGGAGAATACTCTAAAAGACATTAACGTTTAAAGTACAATGAATTGCCCCTAGGGCGTAATTTCCAACATCAACCTTGTGTGTCAACCTCTCATATCCCATCAGAACAATTTTTAGTTCAAACGAGCATTTATCAATGGCAAGCGATTCAAAAACATTCTTAGCACATCTAGCAAGATCCAACAAATTGAGTATTTCTACAATAACTTCTGGCTTCTTCCGTTTTGTTGCTTCCACCACAAACATGATTCACAATTTAATTTCAAATTGGGTTCCATCAAGACCCTATCTATAAGACAACATAGTTCTGAAATGACTACTACAACTGATCTTAAATTTCGTAGAAAACATTTTACTCAAAAATTCAGTTCAGAAAATTCACAAATACAGGAGGTGCATCGGTAAGTGTAAAATTCAATTTCCAAACAAATTCAAGAACCAGACAATTGATATAAAAGTTCATCGATTATATCACTTTTCCCATTCTATGCTTTAACTCTTGCTACTCGAGCCATTCATATGACACAGTTCATTTCATTCATATTCTTGGCCATTCCAAAATAATGACTGTAATTCTTAGGTTTGCAACCTCTTTGGGACACTGCCCGTATTCATGGTCTAATAACCGTGGGCTTCTACCAGCTTATGAACATACCAGTCACATAGAACTTAAGGCCTCTCATACAAATCAAATTTAATGACCTGAAGTCATTAACAAGTCTCATTGCCCATTGTATATTCATATCACAATTTCACTCAATGATAACACACATAGTGCTGGAGCACTCCATGGCAATATTTTCCCTATCGGGTATTCAACCCATATCTTAGGGAATTTATTAGCCATAAAGACATTTACGGTTATCAGTCCCGATCATGAGACCATAACCTATGGCTACCGAGGTTCTAGCTACCACTCGGTTCCATCAAGGAACAACTCTCAATCATTCTTTCTAAAGGAATATTATGAGATCAAGATCTTTTTCCTATGCCATATCAACAACTAGTAACCTCAAAATACCTCATACATTGGTACGACATTCTAGTGCCTCAATTCTTTCAAATTGATTGATACCTTATTCTAATACCTCAATTCATTAAGGTCGATCAATGCCTAAAGAATCACTCAAATATCAAGTTGGATTCTAAGGTCACAATTCAATTAGTACCAACCCTTTGGATACCTACCAAATTCTTAAGTTCATCAACCTAATTCTGAAACCTCGACCATATCCAATAAACATGCTACGATCATCATATTCATAGCTTATAACATCCAAGCACTATCTTTCAATAACCCCAAACAACAATCGTCAAATTCACAATTTGACTCTTAGAACCTTAACATCAACTGAGTTGAAAAATCATATTGTCTCAACAATACCCGAATATAAACTAGGATCATGATTCACAATTCCTAGTCTAAACCTTAGAACATTCAAATAACACAATTCTCGGGGTTCTAGTTCCATCTTAATCTTCAATATCATAGAGGTATACTCTAATATCATCCTTTCACCTCAAGATCAATCATTAATCCTCAATCATACCCAAACAAACATGCTGACAGTTCAGCATCAATCAATATTTACAGGGTTCCTACTCTCAGGTATTGGAACCTAGGCTAACCTTATTCACATTTTGACTAGAATAGCTTTTGGAGCCCGTTTAGATCAGATTCAAGTCTATCCTCAACCATTACCATATTCAGAGCCCGTTTAGATGTAGCTTTTGGAAAATAGCTTTTGAGATTTACGAGATAAAATGGCTTTTGGAGAATAGCTTTTGGGATTTACGAGGTAAAAATGACTTTTGGAGAATGACTTTTGGATAAAAATGATGGTGTTTGGATATTGTTACCAGAATAGCATTTTTAGGATCAAATTTACCAAAAATGACATTAGCTTTTTGTATAATTGCATATAAAAGATAAGGTTGTATTTTGAATATTATAAACATTATATTTAAAAATAAATACCAAAACTTATATAAATTTGTGTACAAAATTAAAATACTTAAGCGTACTTATTGGTACCGAAAAATACTTCATGGTCTTGAATATTTATTTTAAGATATTGAAAAAATATTTCAGGGTAATGAATGATCTTCAAAAAATATTTCATCAAGATATTGACAGGTACTAAAAAGATACTTGATACTAGCTAGTATTGAAAAAATACTTCTCATGGTCTTAAAATTTATTTTAGGATCTTAAAAAATATTTCAAGATACAAACTAATCTTGGAAAAAAAAATTTAGGATACTAAGGGGTACTAAAAAGATACTTAAGGATACTAAAAAAATACTTCATGATCTTGAAAAAGATTCAAGATATTGAAAAAATATTTTAAGGTAATGACTAATCTTGAAATATATTTCAGGGTACTAAAAAACTACTTAAGGATATTGATTGGTACTGAAAAAATACTGCTGATGGTAAGAGAAAAGTCAAGAAAAAAATAGCTTTTTCCAAAACCTAGGTTTTGATGCAAAATAGCTTCCAGCAAAAAATAAGAGTGTTTGGATGACATATTTCAAAACCTAGGTTTTGATGCAAAATAGTTTCTGGAACAAAACCTAGATTTTGTTTCCACAACCTAGGTTTTGGAACCCCCCCAAACAGGCCCTTAATCTAACATCCTCATGGTATCCCCAAAAATCACTATATGTTATACCTCAAGACACTCAGGTCTCAAATCAAAGGATTTCAAATTCCTATGACACTTCGCGGGAGGCCACCCATCTTGAAAATTTCCCTCGCCTAAGCATGCTTAACCTCAAAGTTCCAATCAAATCTAGGGTACTATTATTGGTACAAATCTACATATCAATGAGTATCGAAAACTCACACATGCACTAGCCTTACTACAACCCCCAAAAATACTGGGTTCTAATCCTAGAGTTAACATCACAATCCATATTATGTGCCCTCTTTTTTATCTCGAGAGCCTCAACTTACGAAAGTTTGAATCCTCTTCCTTATAGTCCATATCACTACTGCTCTATCTCCTTATCACCAAGGTCATATAAGCACACTATTCTGATATTGCCCAAATCATGCTCTAATACCAAACTGTCACACCTTTCCAATAATACATCATACATAAGAGCATTATAGCGCAGCGCAGTGACAAAATGGTTTGGGCATAGTATACTAATAATATATTATAAATCTTGGGTATAAAATTTATTAAAAAATAATTACATAACTTTTCCTACAATTATCCAAGAAATATCTTGAATCGATCTAGTACCTCCATTTGCTAACATCCGCCACTTTGGTCCTGGGAGTTACATCCAATATGCTATACAATTCACAGGTAGCAATAAATGGAATCCGAAGGATCCCAAAGTAAAAAATTAATCTCATATTCAAAAAAATGTACAGTATATGATAGTTAACCATAATAAGGAATAATAACCAAATCAGCACTAAGTATATCACATGCAGCCAAATAATGAACACAACGCTGACTGTGGGATAGCGCACAACATAGCACACAGCAATTCCCAAAACTAGCAGTCATATATGCATACATCGATAACTGCAGAGCACACAGCAAGTTCTAGATCCACGGCGCTCGAAAAACAACTGAATGCAACAACACATGTCCTAGATACGAATCCACAATCATGGTAAAAACATGCATACATAGACATATAAAGGATATGAGAATAAAGTTACTACCTGTTCGCTTTTTCAATTGTCAAATTAGCTCTTGATCCTTTCGTCACTCTAGGAGAGTATCGAATCCTCTACTCATTTCCGTAGTCGGTTCTCCATTCCAACAGAACCTCCACCTTGTATACAATACCAAACACCTCAATTCAAAATTCCAAAACCGCAGAAATATTGCTCTTATTGAGACGAACAACTTTAGAGAATGCCTCGAAAGCTAGAAATACCAAATCGAAAGTGAAATTGGCCATTAACTCTTTCTCTTCCCTCCTGCTCCTTCTTCCTGTTCTGATTCTCTCTCTATTTCGTGTCTCTCTCTCTCTCTCTCTCTTCTCCTTTACATGTTTTGGCCGAAATGGCCTAAAGAAAAATGAGGGAAGGATATAAATAGAACGCCTGTGTAGTCCAGAATGCGCCACGTGTCTGGTTTCCATTGGACCAACATAAAAGTAGCTTTATGCCTTATCATGATGATGGGACACGTGTCATGATCTCATTGCACCAACACACAAGTTTTGTCATCATTAACCATCATGACTTACTTTATTAAAGTTACTTTATCGGTGTTTATCCGGGATTCTGCTTGGGTTTTACTCAGGATTGCCGCACTCATATCGAGACCTGCCAAATGACATCACATACCAATTTCTTCTCCCAAATACACAAGGTCCACCAATTTCCCCTAGAAATGTGATGTACACACCTATAGTGACACATTTTTGCTCAACTAGTCGTCCTATACCTCATGACATAGTTGGGTGACATCTTTTACCAACCGAATGGCATCGTATAGGTGTCCTATGCACATTTGCACTGACTTAATCCTACGGCCCACACAAACTAGATCTTCTGCCCAATATGGCCGTACATCATAGTCCCCGAGAGACTTTCTATTTCTCGACATTTTTAGGATTCTTCCCGAACTAGGCTTAGTTGTCCACCAAATTTAGGCTTATTCTCTAGTCGCTAGGCCCAAAATTCAGGATGTTACAACTATAGTGATATTTCTTTATATTTAGCTAGACTCACTCTTTAATTACCTCTCATCCATTTAGTTTATACATTTAATAAATACTCCCTTTGGTATGTTTTATAAGGAACAACTACCAAAATAACTCGATTTAAAAGGTTAGTTAAAAATAATAGATATGTAACTTCTATACATTTATTTCCAATTATACTCTCGTTTAAAAAGATTATGATGAGAGATAACTTGTGAAAATTTATTGCAAAGGGATAATGATTGAGATATATTTAATGAAGTTAAAAATTAATTTAAATTTTCAAACAAAATAGATTTGTTTCTTATATTAAGGACCACCTCCATGAGAGAGAATGTTCCTTGTAGAAAGAACCGAAGAGAGTATTATGTTGATAGAGCATAACACCAACTTGATTGTTTCTTTTTTTTTTCTTATTATTATATTTTTCGATTGAAGTCCTATACACCTTAATATAAGACATATTTAGCTTATTTTCTAAAACACTATAGTAATCTTTATTAATTCCCTCATTCTCTATCCTTCTTGATTATTGTTGATGGAACATCAATAGAAGCAAATTAGGCAAAAATCAACAAATATAAAAAAATATGTCTTATATTTAGGACTAAGATCAATTCTCCAAATAGATCTTATATAAATGACACACAGGGGTTTATAAGTTTGAGTATGGAAATATTTTCTTAAATTAATTTAGGGCGAAGGAGCGATTTTACACACGAAGTTTCCTCCCGGAGCGTCCAACACCACAAAGTTTTTGGAGGAGCAAAAGTACACACGAAGTTACATTTTAGGAGCGCCTGACACCGGCCAGTTAGTCAACCGTCAGTTGACCGTTAACTTGGATGGAATCGACGTGGCGCTGACTTGGACCTGACACGACATAGATGCGACGTGGGCCGATGTGGAATAAAAATTCAAAAAATTAGAAAAAAAAAGGAAAAAAATAGAAAAAATTTTAAAAAATTCAAAAAATGAGGAAAAAATTAAAAAATAATTATTAAAAAATTAAAATAATTATAAAATAATTTGAAAAAAATAGGAAAAAATTCAAAAAATGAAGAAACAATTAAAATAATTAGAAAGAAATTAAAATACCCCCACCGGTGGGCCCCACCACCGACCACCCTACCGTGGCGATCCGTTACCCTTTATTATATACATGGTTGGATAGAGGGATGGGTTTTCAAAAGAAACGATGGACTAAAGGAGGAGAATCGACAAAGCCCATTAAATTAAAATAAAGGAAAAAGAAAAAAAGAATTTAATCTTTTGGGTAAAACCCAAGAGGCTCAGGAGTGTTCCGCCGAGTTGTCGGCTATCGCATATTGCGGGCATCTTTTTGGGTAAAAAGAATTTCTTTCTAATTTTTTGAATTTTTTCCTAATTTTTTGAATTTTTTTAATTTTGTTCTAATTATTTTAATATTTTTTATAATTATTTTATACTTATTTTAAAAAAAAAAATCGAATTTTTTTACTTTTTTTATTTTAAAAAAAAATTCTAATTTCTTTTATTTTTTCCCTAATTTTCTGAATTTTTTTCTAATTTTTTATTCACGTCGGCGTCACGTCATCATCCATGTCGTGTCGTCTAAGTGAGCGCCACGTCAGCATTCCATCCAAGTTAACGGTCAACTGACGGTTGACTAACGGTCGTGGTGCTGGGCGCTCTCAAAACGTAACTTCGTTTGTACTTTTGCTCCTCAAAAACTTCGTGGTCTTGAGCGCTCGGAAGGAAACTTCGTGAGTAAAATCACTCCTTCGTCCATTAATTTAATGTCAACAATTTAAAGGAGATACGGTGAAACTAATGTTCCCTATACTTCACACACACTTCCAGGTGTTTCAATTGTGATATTCTATTACAAATTATTACATTCAGTTCTTGCAGATTCACACACACTCGCTTTATATACTACCACATGAACGCGCTCCAAACGCCGACCATGTACAGTGTCTAACCAACCTACTACCAATGTCCCCTTGTTTTGTTGAACCAGTGGCCCTCCTATTATTGGATTAAATATGTGAGTTTCAACTAACTATTTATTCTCCGTTCAATTTTTTTAAAGATCACATATTCACTGTGCTTTTGTTGTTATAATGATGGGTGTTGTTCTACTTAAGTATACTCTTGTCTCAAGGAATTTAATAAGGAACTATTATTGTATATGGATTCCCATGAAAGAAGATTTGGTAGCTGATTGAATTACTAAAGCTTTATTGGATTGATCTTATCCTTTGGATTGGGCATTTCAACCTCCATCATAGATGCAAACTTTGTTGGCGAAGGATGTTCAAGAAGTTTCAACTTATCCGATTTTAAGTTCAATATGCTTTGTAGACTCTTTAGTCGTTGGTTTTTCTAAATCTTCTTTGTCTTTATGTTTCAAATCTCTTTGTATTTTGATTTCGAGCGTTGTTCTTTGTTCTTGAGGCCTTGTAGCTTCTCTTTGTTATTTACATAATTTATTTCTTTATTGGAAAAAAAAAGACAAATAAGATGAAAGTATGAAATAAATAACAAAAATAGGGTTGAACTTTATAACCATGATAGATAGATTTACAATTAAAATAATTTTTCAAGACCATGAAGTATTTTTTCGGTACTAGCGGTATGTCGAGTACTTTGAAATATTTTTTCAACGTCCTAAAATAATTTTTCAAGATCATGAAGTACCCATCAGTATTTTTTCGATATCGATCAGTATCCTGAAGTATCTTTTTAGTATCTACAGTACCCTAAAATATGTGTGTACAAAAAAAAAAAAAAAAGAGCAACGAGTGTCACTTTTGCGCCAAAACGCTATTTTGAAGAAGTGATGGGAAGGATGCTAACAAAAGTGGACTGCAGCCGTGTCGAGATCAAGAGAATCCGGGAAAGTAGAGAGAAGGAGAGAGAAGGAGGAAGAAAGGAAGAAAAGAGCTTATTTAAAGTACGTTATTTACTTTATAAGATCATTTAGGTAGTTAAATTAATTTATTTTCAATAAACTTTCTTCATGAAAGTTGTTCTATGTGTTTTTCTCTTTCTAATGAGGGTAAAATAGTATTGATTATTGAAAATTTTTGGATTTGAATATTGGTAAAGTTTTGAGTTTTGGTAATAGAAGACCGTATATATGAAAAAGCATGATTAACAAATAACTTTAACCGGTTTAGATTTGCTAGTTTGTTCTTGTGGGAATTTAAAGTTATTTTCTATCTAAAAGAAATTAGGATTGGTGTCATATAAGATATTTTTACTGATTAAATGAGAATCTAAACATTTATTGGATGACTAAAAGTATTATTTAAGGTTTAATCGGTTAGTTTTGCTAGATCTTGATTTACGTGAAATTATGAATTGGGATTTGAGATTTTAAATTAGTGTTGATATGATTTGAGTATGTGGAGATCTGGAGATTGTTTAATAAATTAGGTTATAATTATAAAAGTTAGTGTTAGATTAAAAATTGAGGAATAGATAAAACTAAAGTGAGATAATAATTTAATTCATTATTTAATTATGGTATTAGTGGTTATTTTTGTTAATTTTATTAACATATAATTGTATATTTATTTTTAAAGGGACTAATTTCTCTCACAGTTAGTGTTGCGTCAAGAACTTGAGGTAACTACTTTCCAATTTATCTTGTGTACTTGTTGGGGTGATTATAAGCGTATGCTCGTATATTTAAATGATATGCATATGTTATAGTATGTTATCAATGAAAATGTAATTATGTGTGAGATATTTGTTTGGGTAAGCTTTTAGTTAAGTGGGCATAAATTATTTATATTGTTATGATTAAATTGCTTATCTTGTTTTTACGATAAGGTTATGCATATTTGGATATTGAATGTGACTATAAATTATTGATGTTGAAATTTGTAACATTGCATTGCATATTGAGGTGTATTGGATTGTGATGAGATATGATGGCAGGAGATTTACTTTATACCACGTGGTATAGCCACCACTAAGCGCGCAGTGGATGGCTTTGACATTTTCAGGACCCTTGGTATCATTCTTACCCTTTGGCCGGGATAAGGATCATCCCTTGGGACAGTGACACCTTTCTATATTCGGAAGAAAGGGAACCCATGGTCCGATATGAGTTTTGTAGCCTTTGGCCGGACTACACCTCATCATTGGTGAGCTTGGTATAATCTCGTCAAAGAGATTAAACCTATTATATTGTAGCCCATGGGCTCTGTCAGAGTAATAAGGAGGTTATAAGGATGGTTGAGAGAGTTAGATGCATATTGAATAATTTTAATTATTAATTGGTAAACTATTTAGACTTATTGATATACGAAGGCAAAATTGGCCCGCTTAACTATCTTGTAATCGTTCCATGTATACTTTTAAATTGGATATGTGGTTCTTGAGTCTCTGTGACTCACCCTGTCTTTATTTATTTTTTAGGCAAGAATTCAAGTGCAAATACTAAGGGAAAGAAGGCATCCAAGACTTGATCTAAGTTATCAATCTTGTATGTCTCTTTTTGTTACATGAGCATAGTTTAATGTATATTGTCAAACTTTAGGGCCTCTTTGGTACGTTGCATATTTTGATTATTCCGTTGCGTACTAGAACTTATAATATAAACAAAGTGATTGTTGATATGAACATTTAATGTGGAATAATTTATTTTGATCGGAATTAAGTATGTTTAGGTATAAAATAATTATTTAAATAGTAATTTTTGGAAGGATGTTACATTATGCCCTTTCTACATCCTTTTACAGGAGGATGCCTATGTGAACGACATAGTAAAACCTGGGAACAACGTCCACTATAAAAGGGGCACCGTAAGTCGACTTATGTTGTCCTTCTTACTAAAGGGACGTGTAAGTTTGAGCAAACCATGCAAATACTCTCTTTCTCTCTCTTCACTTTCTTCTAAAAAGAGAGATGCTAATGGGTTCTATCTCCGGTGAGGTTCCTAATTGCATTGTCTACCTCTCTTTTCTTTGTGTCCTTAACCTAATCGGCAACCCATCTCCTACAAGATTCCTTGTTCTCAACAACAACCAGCTCACTGACAAAATTCCCTCTGATTTCGGCAAACTCAGCATGCTCAGTCGTGCGCTAGTGAAAAAACACCAACTCACTGGTTCGATCCCAACGTCCTTCACTTCCATGATGTAGAAAAGGTATTTTACCGAGGACGGAGGAACTATGATGGAGAGGGAGGGAAGAAGGAGCACCGACGATGGGAGAGGGAAGGAGGAGGGAGGTCCGACAGTGAGAAAGGAGGGAGCACGTGCGAGCTATAGTTGAGACGGAGGGACAATAGAGCACTAATGATGGGAAAGGAGGGAAGACAGAGTTCTAACGAATCAACCATCGAATTCTCAGTCCACAGAACCAAATTAGCTTCTTCGATTTAGTTTATCTTCCAATGTTTTCAAGAATCAAGCCCTGACTTGTGTGGATTGGCCTCTTTGTTGGCCTCCACCACGATGGGGTCTCGATAACCGTCATCGTTGAGTGACTTGTAATTATTGGAGGAAAAGGCTTGAGAGCCTTCACCGCAAAGACTACTCAAAGTATTCTAGGAGGCACGATTTGTTGGTTATGATTAGTTTTGATGATGTCTTATACGGATGTCATTACTAAAAGCAAAAAGATTGAGTAATATAGTTATCATAGTTATCTCCTACTTTGACTAACTATTATATTTAATGTAGATCAATCCAAGTTAAATTATGAAGAACGATCAAGTTGGGAGATGGAAGTATGAAGAACTTGATGAATGGAATGAAGATTTATTTATCCAAGTTCTTATATTGATGCTAGAAGCCTCCAAGATCATATGGAAGTTGGAATGATTCAATTCAAAGTTAAAACAAGCAAGAATGAGATTTTGGATGAGCAAACTTGAGTCTCCAAGTATTAAACTTGAGTTTTCTACCTTGCTGCTGTAATTTACTCATCGATAGGAGAAAACTCAAGTTTTGAGGAAAAACTCGAGTTTTGGGAAAAGCTGGACAAGTAAAACTCGAGTTATCAAGTGTCTACGGCGTCGGGGTCTCGGACGAGCAAAACTCGAGTTTTGGGGGAAAACTCGAGTTTTGGAACAACTTGGACCAGCAAAACTTGAGTCTTGAGGCAAAATGCGAGTTTTGGGTCTCTGGACTAGCAAAACTCGAGTTTTGAAGGGAAAACTCGAGTTTTGAACTGTTATCAGCTCTTCAGCAACTCTGTTTCACGTTTAGCATGGGCGACCTCTGGTATTTCGATGATATCTCACAAACCAGAGATCGGATTGATACAAAACCAAAGGAATATGAAACTAGACTCCAAATTCATCATTTTGATATATAATTCAAGCCAAAAGGAGTTGAGATGAAGGAGCTATGAATTTCACAAGTTGGCACATCAGTTCACACCATGCTTCAGACCAAGCTTCAATGTTTTTGAGTGTATCTCACAAAATACAAATCTAATGGAGCTCAAATCAGTGGCATTAGAAAGTAGACACATAGCTCTTTCCATCAAGAGTTGAATGGACCAAAACGGAGCTCATACCAAGGAGATATGGTCTTCGAAAGTTGACGGTTATTTCAAGAAAACTCAACAAAGTTCGGGGGAGAAAGCCAAACTCGAGTTTTGCAAGGCAAACTCAAGTTTTCATCAGAGCAGCGAACTTCGGAGGAACATTCCAAAACTTGAGTTTTGGACAAAACTCGAGTTTTGCTCAGGCCGAGAGGAATCCAACTTTCGAAAACAAAAGGAAAACTCGAGTTTTCATACAAAACTCGAGTTTTGACCTCTGGTTCAGAAAATCACCATATTTGAAACATTATTTCTCATCAAGAACATCCAGATGATTACTCAAATGATCTATACTACTTCTTAACATCATTTATATCATTTTTGTATAAGTTTCAGGTGATTAAAGATTGGGATTACATCAAACTTGACAGAAATCAAAGTTTGATGAAGAAATTCTAGAAATGGCAAAGAAAGCGCGAATTCAACAAGGAACTTGAAGAAACGAAGTTGAATGCTCAAGCGTAATGTTCTCCAATGGATTCGAATACTCAATGGTGAAATGCTCCAACGAGACGAAGCTTCAATGGATCCAAAATTCAAAAATCTTGACAGTTCTTGTTCAAACGTTCGAGAATCCAAAATTCGTGTTCTTGTTCATAACGGTAATATTCTTCATGACTAGAATTTCGAATGGATTCATCGCAGCGGTCATATGCTTCAACTAGCATAAATACCTGAAGAATTGAAGTCTCCAAATAGAGAACATAGAGCAGAAAAACGCAACACACATGCTTACATCTTCAACATGCTAATACTCTGTTTTTCATAGCATTTACTCTCTGTTTTCAATGCTTACATAGCTTATCATTGAGAGTGAAATTATTTGTAATTGCACTTCGAGTGTTTATTCATTTACTTCGAGAGAGAGAAGATTTATTGTAAACATCTTATCCTTCTATACGTGAGTTACTCAAGATTGGGTGATCTTGAGTGGGAAACACATTGTGTTGATTACAACTTGTAAGGAGTGAATCCTAGGTAGAGGATTACTGGAGTCGAATGTGTGATCAAGCGGTGTATCCTTACGGTGTGTAAGGGGGAGTATCTCGGTAAGAGATAGTAAAGGCTACACAAGTGCCCAACTAAACTTGTGAGGTTGTAAAGGCTTTTCTCTTGTGCCTAGGTTAAACAAGGAGATAGTGGATTGAAAATATCAAGTGGAGCTTGAGGATTTGGACGTAGGTCAAGGATTGGGCCGAACCAAAGTATAAATCGGTATGCACATTCTCTTCCCTTATCTCTTACATTTCCAGCAAATATATATACGAATGTTCATACATGTTTGATTGACTGACTATTGCTTTATCAATTATTATTGTCATTCAAAGCGCTTTCAATAAGTTGCGAAAAGATTTTCAAAGTCTCTAAAGTTTTATAAAACACCCAATTCACCCCCCTCTTGGGTGATAGCCAGATCTTTCACGATTAACGTCGAGGGAAGAGCCACCGGGCTTCGACATGATGTGGAAGGTAGAGCAAGCTTTGACGGGATTAAGGCCCTATTTGGTACAGGAAAGATTTAAGGAGGGAAAGGAATGGAAGGGAAGATTGAGAGGGAACTTAAAAAGTTGAGTTGTTTGGTAGACATGGGAATAGAACTTAAGTTGAGGGAAAATAAAATCTTTGGTAAGAAGAATTAGGTGTTGGTTAAGTAAGAATGTGAGGTAAAATTCCCATAATGCCCCTAAAATAAAAAAGGCAGAAAAAAGACTAGAATGAATTTTTTTGTTTTGTTTTGCCAATCGGACATAAAAAGAACTTATGAGTACAAATCGTACCATATTTTCCCTATACTTTATGATTGAATTGAATGTTAAATACAAGCTTAGCTGCAGATAATCTAAGTAAAAAGGCATGATTCATGATATATGGACTGAAGAATAGAAATCATTTGCATATGCTAAGAATGGAACAATTTACATGGTCTTAAAGAAGAACGTGTTAGTTCTCAAATAGTGTTTTGATGATGACAATGATCTTAAAAGTTTTAAGTTATTTAAATGAATGAACTAAGAAAAGTTTTCTTCTTGAAAAACTATTCTCGAGCACACAATATAAATTCTCGAGAATGGAAGTATTGAAAGACTTACATATCTTCATATAAAATTAGGATTCTCAAGAATGCACTTAGAGTACTCGAGAACACACTTCATCTTTGACAAGTTATGTAAATTCTGTGCAGAGGGGATTCTCGAGTATGATGTCCTAATTCTCGAGAACAAGTTAAACAATCTCACGTTATCCTTCTCTCTAAACTCATCTCATTCCCGAGTATAAAATCTTGATTCTCGAGAATAATGTCCAAACATAAATCACTTTTCATTCTCAAGAACTGCCAGGTAAATACTCAAGAATTCAGTTCTCTATTCCAATACAATAATTCAGTTTGATGATTCTCGAGAATTCACATAATGATTCTCAAGAATTCCTCTTCATCCACTAATGGTTCCTTCTAATACACATTATGAAGTCTCATGATTCTCGAGTATAAGAGGTTGATTCTCGAGAATCCCTCATAACTAAAATTAATTCACACACATATAATTCCCCAGAATCAATATACAATTCTCGAGAATGATTGAGACTAAACTCAATACCAGGATAATTCTCGAGAATGCCATGTCTAATTCTCGAGAATGCTCATCAATATTTTTGATTACTCTGTTCTTTGAAACCTTCGACTCCAGGAACCTTGAATCTAGCTATATAATTCTTACTTGATCATTGCTCATTACAACCGCTAAATGTTTTAACATGTGTGCTTATGAGTTTCAGATTATTTAACCATGGATTACTGGCAAATTTGAATGAAGCAATCTCACCTACCAGAGACATTAAATGCTGCTACCTAAACTGTGATATTCTTGGACACCGATATTTTGAACAAAGTAAAGCCAACTCTGATATACTCCGACTTCGCATTAAATGCCATTTAACAACGGGCATAACAAAAAGAATGAAAGAGAATGTTCGCTCGCACAAGATGGCAAAACCCTCAACAAATGCATCATCTGTCTAACAGACATATTCAAGAGACTCAACGGCTACTTCATGAGCTTCAACAACAGTCATTAATGGAGACAACTATAAATACAAGAAGCATTTAATTCGCCAACTACCGAAACGCTGCGCAATCAATTCGAGTTTAATTACACTTGCTATTTCATCTGCTTTATCAACTGCACTTCAGTGTTCATTTATTTATCAACTCGTGAGGAGTACTTAAACACTTATTTCATTGTTAAGTTTGTATCTTAAGGTTGAGGAACCTTAAGAGAGGGTGTATTAATTACAACTTGTAAGAGGGAGTGTAGTCCGAGAGTGAGAGGACAATCCTTCGTTTGCAAAGAGTGTAATTGTTCTTGAGAAATAGTGAAATCTCATGTGTTCTGGGGACTGGACATAGGTCAGTGTATTGGACCGAACCAGTATAAATTGTCTTGTATTCTTTTATCTTATTGGTCTCTATTTCATCTATACACGAGAAAAGATTATAAATTTTAAAGATCACCTATTCACCCCCCTCTAGGTGATATTCCATCTTCGAGAATGTATAGCGAGCGATACGATGCTATAGCATTCGACAATGAGTCGAAGTGCAATACAAGGCGCACGAATGCTATAGCAAAGTAAAGGACGCAATGCTATGCGGTATGTTTTTTGACCTTTTTACCCAGATGATTTCAGGAATAAAAGAAAAGGGCGCTACTAACGGTTAGGTTTGCGATATAACGAGAATAGAAGATGCGGAGGATCGAAACTAACAGATTTGGAGAATCTCACGGAATCAACAAAAGCAATCTACTCGGATCTAGAGATACAATAAATTCCAACGGATTAGGAAAGGCCCAGTTCGTTGTAACTTACGACGCAAGAAAAGCCTAATTATAAAATGAAATAGCGAAGCCAACCCTAGGAGAGTCGGAGAGCCCTAGAGCAAGATTCTATCTTTCGGCAGACTCAAGAGAAGAGTGAGAGATTTCACAAGAGCACGAGACTTCCAGGACAACCCAACATCCTTCCCTGTAGTACGACGGAACGAAGAAGACGTGGAGTGGTGACGTGACGGGGCTTCACCACGCCGTTGGAAATTCCATCAAAGCTTTTACGTGTTCCCTTTTTATCTTTGTTTTCTCGATTATGGGTTATTCTTTGTTAGTGTCATTTTTGTGTGTCCCTCGTCAGTCATGAACTGATTTTCATATGGTTTGGACGAGGATGAGTCTTTAAGTTGTTGAATGAACCCGGTTGCAATTTCTTAATTCAATAAATTTGGTTTGCTTATCAGTGTTTTAATTACTAGTCGATTAACAGAAGTTAAGGGCTAGATTTGTGGCCTCAGCTTACTGGCAAGGAGTTGAGGTTAGACCTCTGAGAAATAGTGTTTGCTAGGCAGCCCGTACACGGCTTGACCTATTATTGTAGGCTTCAGGAATGGGTCTATCTCTCATAACCATAACACCCTGAGCGTAGCGCAGATCTGACTAGAAAGTTGCCATAGGAATATGGAAGGGGTATAGTTAGCATCATATGTATCGAACGCGGAAGCTTCGGTAGACTATAGAGGTGGGTTAACCAAATAACTTTGTAAGTAGTAGCTATGCTGTAGCAATTGCGGAAGCTGTGCAGTATAGATGCTATAGCATTGGGTAGAGCAACTGGGGGATTGATGCACTTAAGGGTGATTCGAGTCAGCCCTAACCTCCTGCGATATCTTCTCAAGTTTAAAGTCATTCTATTTACTTTTGCTAGTAGCATAATCACAACAACCTCTCATCCCAATATATTTACTTTCGCTTGCACAACTATCATAGCAATCACGCGTCACTCTTTGGTATCTCGTCTCGTGGGACAATACTCTACTTACACTTTATTACTTGTTATTTGGTTCACTTGCCATCAAGGAAATCGACCAACAAGAACCAAATCACGTGTTGGTTCAGATGGAAAATTGAAGAAGACGCCGATGAGATATCAAAGCGCGATGAGCAAGCGGCCAGATGTGAGAAGGACGACGAACATGGAAGGAATTAGAGAGGGAGAACACCAATTTATGAAATCAGGTCGAAAATGAATATTACAAGAGGAATAGGGAAGAATGTCCTTGAACATTGAACTGGCCAGCTGCTGCATCGATAGACAAACCAAACAAATTTGAAAATAATAAGTGTTAAACCCCTGATAGTGTGAAGTCACTAAAATAAAATGAAGGCAAACTTAAAGTCAAGCACCATAATGCACCCCACAAATGGTGCATAACATCCATATATGGTGCTAAAAAATAAATTTGGACATTAACAAGCAACGTAGTTAAAAAAATGTCAATGGGCACTAATTCCCGATACAAACTGTCAGTGTGTCTCCATCTAATTCCAAAAAGAAACCCACTGTCCCTTGCATGGTTTGAACGAAAAACGTAAGTTCAAATGTAACATGAAACAAAGCACTTGCATTTGAACGCAAAAACTAACAGTGCCTTAAGCTATATGTGCCTGTGTCCCCAGGTGGAAGAAAAAAGGCATCGGCGATTTTAACACGCAAAGCACTCAAACAATAAAAACTCATTGCCTCTTAACTCGATTCGACCCACTCCTTCATCTATCATCCTCAGCGCCTTTCCCTTCATCCACCATCGTCGTCGCCCTCTTGTATCACACCACCATTACCGTCAAGCATATCGGACCTTAGGACAGAGATTGAAAGAGGAAAAGAGAGAGAGGAGGGTGACGGCTTTAACACCACCACTGTCTTCCTCCATACACGACCACCACTTTTAGATTGGACCTTTGGCTTTCTCATACAAGGGGCTTTTTTGTCCTATGAAATGTCTCTCCTGGGAAGATTCTCAGATCTCGCCACTTTCGGAGGGATTTCATCTTCCCACGTTTAAGGGAATTGAGCCACAAGCGGGAAGTCACTTTGCCAGAACCTTTGGGCGCCAAACGTGTTTTTTGACTAGAAACGTTGTCATCTTCCCTTTCCCTCACCCGACTTCCATGTAACAAACAAGGCCTAAGGGTAAGAGATGGGAGGGAGATCATCAAGAGCAGATGAAGAAAGAAGCAAATGAAATTGAGGGAAGATATTTGTGAGGAAGCTATATGTGGGATACTTTAGGCGTCCCAATTTTATAAATGAACTTTGGCATCTCAATTTTAAAAGGAACACCAAAAGTAGTACTTTAGGCGCCAAAAACTCTACTTTTGGCGTCCATGTTAGAGTTAGGACTCCAAAAATCCCTACTTTTGTAGCCTCTTTCTAAATTGGGACGCCAAAAGTAGATTTTTGGCATCCTTTTTAAATTTAGGACGCCAAAATTCCCTTCTTTTGGCATCCATTTTCTAATTAGGATGCCAAAAGTATACTTTTGGTGTCTATTTTTGTTAAAGAGACGCTCAATATTTCAAAATTCCTCTATATAATTATAAAAATGCTACCACATTTATCTTTTACCTCTCTTTTTTGAAAAAGGGACGTTTTTTGGAACATCATTCTTTCTTTTTGTAGTAGTGTCAAAAGCATATTGCCAGGGTCCAAACAAGCTTTGAAGCAAGCAAAGTTAAATGTCGTAGTTTGTATTTGTAATACGAATACATTTTTGCATTTCCAACAATGGAGAACTATTTTTATGTATTTTCATATGCATAAAAAACAATTTAATTGGATGATAATATAGATATAATAATAGAAATTACCAAAGTTATTACTTTTGTGTGGTTCCATGCTTTGGTTCCTAAGTAAGGGATTAGAGTTCCGAGAAAACAAGAAAAATGTTGGATAATTTCCTTTTTAATATAACAAATAAAAAGCAAAGATACAACACCATAAAACCATGTCTTATAAAACTCAGGCATCTCAATTTTAGAAGAAAGAAATATTTTTGGATAATTTCAGCAAAGTAAAAGGGACAAACAAAACTTTGGGATTGTAGTAGGGAAAGTCTGTACTCGGAAATGACCCAACAAAATTTAAATTTGTTGGAGTCAATGACTTTTATTAAAAATAAACTAATATTATTAAATAATTAAATGAATTTTATTGGAGGGTTGAGAAACTATTTGATGCATCCTGGCTAAATTGCCCATACCATTTTTCTAAAATTACAATTCTACCATCGCACTTGAAACTTTTCACAAAAAATAGAGTAAATGACCAAATGAAAATGTTATTTATTAGAGTTTACTAGGGATGATCTCCAAAAATTGAAATTATTTTGAAGGACCAAAAAATTAAATTATTAAATCACCCTTGACCAAACCCTCTCACCACATACTCTACTTTTCTCACTATTTAACAAAATAATCAAGTTCTATTCAAATTTGTTTAAACAAATTTGAATTTAATTTAGTCGTTGACATAATTACTTCTTTGTTTATTCAAACTGTAGTTTTGTATATTTTTTCGCACTCTTATTTCCAGAATTCTATTTTTTTGCTCGGAATTTCCAGAATTTATGAGAATGCACAAACGGCATTCCGTACAACTGCAAAAATGCACAGTTAGATATAAAAGAGGATGATAAAAACAAACTCTGTCAAGTACAACGTTCTTGATGGTGGGTACTATAATATAACATTTTTTTAAGATCGTAAAATAATTTTTTAAGATTATGAAATATATTTTTAATATTGGTCACTAGCGCAAGTATCTTTTTAATACATGTCAGTCCTAAGAAATTATTTTCATTTTTATTTTTTGTTTTAAAAAGCCAAAAGGTTCACTTAACACACAATTTAGACATAAAATACAATGAATAAACAAACTCAAACACAAGTTCAACCCGTACGGCTACGGGTTGGCCCATGGCAAGCCACGGGTTGGCAGGTGCAGGTTGAAAAGGCTTGCACTCTGGCGAGTTGGCATTTTAAAAAATTGCAGACCATAACAATGATTTATTTTATGATAATATCAAATTTGCATTGCATTGCATAAATATGAAATCATAATATTTATATTCTTTATATGAATACAAAATGAGATTGATCGGTTATTAAAAAAACTTAATAATTTGATGCTAATAATTTGAGTCCAGAAAGATTAAGAGCTTAGTTTAGATGTGGTTGTAAAAATTAAGGGGTATGAACCTAAATATAGATATTTGTGGCTTTCCTAATCCTTCACAAATTTGTAGGGAAAATCTATATGGAGGCCCTTTTAACAGAAAAAATTTCAAAAAAGGCCCAAAGATTCTGAAAATCTCAGGTATAATTTCATTAAAACTTTAATTGTTAACGGGGCTGATATAGTTGTTAACGGGTAGGTCATTAACAATTATATCGGCCCCATTAATAACTATATAAGACTGATGAACAACTAACATTTTAATGAAATTATACCAAAAAATGCCCTAGGGCCTTTTCTAGGATTTTCAGAATCTTTGGGTCTTTTTTGATTTTTTTCTGTCAAAAGGGCCCTGATATGAATTTTCCCAAATTTGTATTACATATGTTCATAATAGTACATAGTAGATACTTGGGTATCTTGGGTTAAGAGAGAGGCTTTTCACTGTCAGCGCCTTAGTAGCGCAATGGCATGAGAGTTTGGCTTCCTCGCCTGCAGGATTCAACCTACCCCTCTCTCCTACTATGTGTATAAAAAAAAAAGAGGCTTTTCACTTTAAATTTAATATATTTTTTATGGATAATTTTTACTCGACGTTTATAATTGAATCAAGTGAATTCGACTTAACAGTTTTTCTAGCCTTACAGTATAATTCATTAAATTAAATATGTTTTTATGGATGATTCTCTATATGGAAGGTAAGATAAAAACTTATTTAAAGAGTGAAATATATATAATTCCGATAACGACTATTTGAAATGTACCATTCATATAATTTTTTTTATAAAATACCACTAAACATTCTTTTGAAAATAATAATTATTCTTCAAGTTATAAAAGATTGAGTTTATATCTCTTATAAAAAAGACATATACTATCGTCGAAGGGTTCATCAAATTAGTAGAAATTAGAGTGAAGAGGATGATGTAGTTCTGGAACCTGGTGATTTGGGCATCTACCACTCACTAACATATCGGTTCGATGTCATTTTAGAGTAAAGAGGATGATATTTTAGGGAGTATCTTAAAAATTAAAATTATTCAAAACGACCAATTAAAAAAATAAAAATTTAAAAATAATAAGTCACCCTTGACCTAATTGAAAAAAAGACATATAAATATCATTTCAATTATTAAAACCCACAAAAAATAATCAGAGTATGTTTAATGAGGAGCCTTCACACTAATTGGCTCATAATGATAATTGACCTAATCACAATCCATAATTATACTCTATATTTACAATCACTAATTTCTAGGTAATAACTTCTGATTATTTCCTAACAAAAATAAACATACTAGAATTTTCTTTGTATTGTTTTGCCATCACGGAGAATTTTAAATTAATTCACGGTGAATGATAAGTGGCACCACCACATATGGCTTCTGAAAATTCTTTTAAATGCTTCTGAAAATTTTTGACTGCCCGAATTTCAAATGGTTCTGAAAATTCTTGACTGCTCGTCTTCCCTCCAGCTTTGGCGTTCTCAGCCAAGGTTTTAAGCAAGCTGAAATATGAGGAGGATGAGAACTGGCCAGGGTGGTTGTGGGTGGTGTGAAGGAATGATAAAGGAGATATGTTTTTGTGGAGGTGAAAAATCGCACCTCATTTGCCTCCATTAACGACTTTCTGCTCTGATGTTCTTCTTCAACGAACGTCACCCTCATCTTCACCACCATCTTCCTTGTCTGCATATGCAACACCAAGACCCCTCCATGTCAGCGTCAACAACGTTGATGGGAAATAAATTTTTTAGGATGTTTGGGGTGCTGTTACTATAGGGTGAGATTGCCCTAATATTTGATCTCTAGTTTTCAAATTCGACCAGTGATGATTTTTCTTTGCTTT
The DNA here is from genome assembly GCA_019022655.1 of Acacia acuminata. NCBI lineage: Eukaryota > Viridiplantae > Streptophyta > Magnoliopsida > Fabales > Fabaceae > Acacia > Acacia acuminata. The sequence goes on from JAFJYI010000036.1 coordinate 1,626,465, forward strand.
TTTTCAAGATTTCTTGTTTGATTTCTGGGGTTTTTTATCTGGTCTTAAATTCTGGGTTGTTTTAGGCAAGTTGAATAAGAAGACACAATGGAGTTTATCGTAAGGTGGAGAGAGGAAGGATGTGATCTGGACGATGAAGTGGCAGGATGATGAGGTGGCTGTTGTGCCAAATGTGCAATATCACTCAAACTAACCATCAAAATTAACACGGCTATTATAAAGCTAAAGAGAACAATGAAATAAACTGAACAAGGATTTTAGAGAGGAACTTTGAGAGCAATATTCATTCACAATTCTAATCTCAATCAGCGTACATGAGTGTTGAATGTTAGGCTATTTATAGCCTAAGGAAGCATGCACCTCTCACATTTAAAACAATATCTATTCCCTGCATATATGTCCAGCGCACTATTCATCAGCTTTCTCAATTTCCAATTGTAGGCGCTAGTGGGTGGTAATGGGCATCCACAATTGTAGTATATTTATAACAACGGCAACATTGTTTAACAATATTGCACAGAAAAAACCAATATTACTAGTTTTTTATAACTTTCCAGACACAATTAGACTTTAACCATTTAAAAAACCCAAACGACATTTTTTATTGTTTAAATTAATTAGTGTTGGTTATTAATTTAATTAATTAGAATTAGTTTCTAAGCTTAAAATGTAAATTACTTTTAATTAATGTGAATAAATCTTCATTATTTATGTTAAATAATGGGTAAATTAGAGATACGGTCTAAGAACGTAAGGAGTTTAGTTAGGTGTAAATAGTTTTTTTTTTCCCAATTTTTAATTTAATAGTTGATCCTTCTAAATAATTTCAGTTTTTTTAAAATTTTCTGTAATAAATATTATTTTCACGAGGTGGTTCCATCAATTCTCCCAAACCTTTAAAAAAAAAAAAAAAAAAAAAATTCAATCTTCTCTTCAACTTCTTCACGCAGTGATATGTGCCTCTCATGCCTGCGCACTGGTGCTCCAAAGTAAACTGCGTTTTTTGCTCTCTAGTTTTTTCAATTTAATTCTTAGGTCATTTTTTTCTCTTCAGTTTTTTTCCCCCTTAATTTAAGCTGTGTTTTTTCTCTAGTACTCCTCCCTTTAGATCTTTTTACTAATATTCTTCGGACTCCATTTTTTTAATCCCTAGATCATTTTGCTCAGTAAAAAAAGTTGTTTTTTTTTACTCCAAAAAATATATAAATTTCATTTTTAATTAAAAAAAAAATCTTAGACCAGAGTAAAAACTGGCATAAATTATAAGGATAAAAAAAAAATAAGAAATTAGAAATCCAAATAAAATAATATGGCTATATTTGTCAACATATAATTTGCTCCCCTCCTCGGCCCCCCAATCCAATTAAACAAAGCTCATAATCTCCCCTTTCTTCCCCGCCCCTCCCCTTTCCAACTTGCAAATTGTGTCAACTAGAATTTCAATTTACAGCTATTTGTTTCATGGCTTTAATATGAGTCACAATCCTACTTTAGAAACTAAAACACCACATTAATCGCCTGGTTTGATTATAGCCTTGAATAGAATGGCGAATAAGAATATTTGGCCATCTATAATAAGAATATTCAACACAGCGCGCACTGTAATTTTATATTTAAAATTATTGTCATTTTATTATTCATTATTCTTAAAAAATTGTAGTCAAAAAATTATTTTATTGTATAAACTACCTTTTTAAAAGAAGAAATTGAACATTATTAAAATAAACTTATATATAACATTTATACTGCCAAAGTCATATTCAAACAACTTGTTAATAAAAAGTTATATATCAAGCCTTGAACAATATTATTTATGGTTTTAAGAGAAGCTTTCTAGTATGTTGTAATGAATGTATGGTGCTGTAACTTTCTGGACTGGCTTAGAGTCTTTACAGACTTACATCCGCTGCATCAAAACGGTGCTGTTTGATGCAGCGGAGGCGGAGCACACACCTAGTCCCTTTAAAAAATAAAAATAAAAATTAGACATTGTCCGGTAATCAAAAGATAATTCAAAATACTAAATAGATCTTGAAAAAATTCTTTTTTGATCTCGATAAATTATTTTAGGATCTTGAAAAAATATTTTAGAATCTTAAAAAAATATTTGTGAGGATCTTGAATGTATAAAAAAAATACTTCAAGGGATAGTGACTAGGACTAAAAAAATAATTCATAATCTTAAAAAATTATTTTAGGATCTTGAAAAAGAAATTTCAAATCTTGATTGATAATAAAAAAATACTTCAAGATACTCACTTGTACTTGATCTTGAAAAAATAGTTCATGATCTTAAAAAATTGAAAAAATATCCTAAAGTATATTTTTAGTAGCAGTCGATAAGTAAATTGTTTTTTCAAGATCCTAAAATATTTTTTTTTATGATCATAAATTATTTTTTAGTATCAATCAATATCCAGAATATCCTTTTAGTACTAGTCAAGATCTAGAAATATTTTTTCAAGATCCTAAAATAATTTTTCAAGATCAAGAAGAATTTTTTCAATACCACTTAGTATTTTAAATTATCTTTTTACTATCCGGCCATGCTTGAAACATTTTTTAAAAACAAAAACAAAAACAAAACAAAACAGACTAGGTGTGTGCCCCGCTGCATCAAATCAAAACAGCTCCCCGTTTGACTTAACCAGGTCCGTAACTTTTCATCCAAAAGGGGAAAAACAGTAGCCATTTTCCCAGATGTTACTTGGAAATCCCATCAAACAAATGCAGAACTGGGAAATTTCCATGAAGCTTCATGGAAAACCGAGTGAGCCACCATAAATATATTATAAATTACTTAAAAATTATCCCAAATGACTTTGACAATAATTTCAAAAATTCTTTTTTATATATAAAAAAACAAATGCTCGTATTATTTACAACAATGCAATAATCGTATACTTAACGTACATACTTCCCCTTAAGCGGTCTCATTTGGATAAATTGTACTCAAACGTCTCTCAAAGACCAAACACAATTTGTTAAACCAACCACTCACCAATAACCCAACCAAAAATTTTCTCACAATTGAAAATAAAAACGTAAGAAACAGAGACAAGTAAATAAAGTGAAAGCAGAAATTTCATTCTATTCCGCGGTACACCTTTGGGTTTTAAGCCACAGATTCACAAACCATAGGTGTGTTTCTCAGTCACTTGCTATATAATAGTAATCCAATCATATCCCTATATATATATATATATATAGACTCAATGAAAATTAATTACTTACTTCCTATATTTTTGACTTAAATACAATTCAATCCCCGAACTTTAACTCAGTGCAACTCAAAATTCCTAGTTTTGACTCAATTGAAACTTAATCTTTGAACTTTCACTTTGTGAACTCATCTCGAAAGTTTTAACAAGTTAAAATGTTGATCCATACACTTAAGGAAATAAAATTATCAAGACTAAAGTTATTATTTGAAAATTAAGGACTAATGGTTTATATAGCTGAAACTATAAGTATCGACTTATACTGAGTTAAAGTTGAGAGACCAAGTTTAATCGAGTCAAAATTATAAGACCTAGATTGTACGAGTTCGGATTTAAGGATTGGTTTATAATTAAATCAAAACTATAATTAATTTTCCAGTTAAAAAGTATCCCCAAGGAGCATTATATCTACAGAAATGAAAAATATGACCACAAAACTTGCCTCCTTCATTCTTCTATGTACCATTTTCTGTGTTATTCTGCTTATGTCATCTCATGTTGCAGCAAAGGGGTTTTCCTTGAAGCTGCAACTTGTCCCACATGCATGTCATCTGCCGCGGAGACTGGTAATGTGCCGTGTAGTAATCTTCTATGCAGCCGAATTGGCAGAACTTCAAGCTGTGCACGTATTCTACTGGTCTTGAGCTGTTAAACTGCTCTACCCACATTCCCATGCTCACATCCTCCATTTTGAACAACTGCACCACATTGTGATTGGTTTTTGTTATGATAGAGACTTGAAAGCCAGTGCAGTTTACGAAAAGCCTGGCTTGTCAAATCAATTATAGGTAGATATATAAATTTGTTCCATAGGGGATGTAATAGGAAAAGAATAGGCCAAATTATGCATAAGCTCCCTGAATTTTAGACTATGTGCAGATAACATCCTTGAAATTAAAAAATTTACATAAACACCCTATATTGTTACATTGGTGCAAATAACTTTCTTGTCATTAATTTGTCCATTATTTCACTAACAAAATATAATATGCAGCGAGTTTATCTGCAACTGACTCAATTTAAAGAGCATATGGTCAATAGCATATTATGCTACGTTAGTGAGATAATGAAATAATTAACAGGGATTACAAGCGCAAACTCAGAAGTTTAGAGAGGTTCCATCTCAAGTTTTAAAGATTAATGGGGCTAATTACACATGATTCAAGATTCAGGCGAGCTTTGAATAATTTAGTTGAGAAAAAAAGGTGTTTGACATGTTGAGATGCGTAGACATGAAGACTGTGTCAATTAAAGAATTTTTCTGTCTCTACCCAAGTTTTTAAAAACTATGTGAAGAAAATGAAAGGGGATGCACAACTATACGGTTCAATAGACTCTCAAGTGATCACAAAGATGGACACATAAGCATTTGATCATTTGCAAAATGTCAGACATACATTTAATCTGTGCTTCTCGAACTTAGATACGATGAACTCAGCAATGTCAGATGAGACTATGTAACCCGGGCCATTAGCATAGGGAGGATACTCTTCCTCCAGCCATTCCTGGAAGTTTTGTGAAAAATGAAACAGTAGAAACACACATAATCACCAAGTGCACCAAAGTAAGACCGGCATGCAACCTCCAATTTTAAAGTCAGAAACCAGAAAAATGAAAATGATGCATGTTGACCAAGAGAATACTCTATGATATACATACTTCTAGAACATAATCTAATTAGAAATGATATATAGCTTGTGAAACTTGGATTTGGATCCCCTCCATTGTTCAATTGCTCAGGTGAAGAAAGCAATAGAGATAGAGATAGAGGAAGGTCCTACCTATTAGAGAGGGTCCCACTCTATCTCTCTCCCCCATGTGAGCAATTGAGGGAATCAAAATCCATGAAACCATCGGTGTTCCAATAAATAATAAAGTTTTACAGTTATAAGCAGAACACTTTATTTTTGTAATTTTCCACTCAAAATCATGCAGCAAGAGGGCAAAGTAGCATGCAGCATTTTAACTGCTGACCTAGAAATTATGTTTGGCCAGTCAGCAAATTGCAGATACATGTCAAATGGTTCCACAAAAACAGTTATATAAAGCATAGCCCATGGCAAATGAAATTAGGTATAAGAACTCATGACCCCAAATGTTAATAATAATCAGAAAAATCACACAACAAATTAAGCAGTGGTTTAATCAAAATCAATGGAATTTCAACCAGCAGCAATATAGAAGATTAACAACCATAGACTACAATAAGAAATAGTATAAGCAACTGTCCTAATTAAGATTTTACACAGGGTTAAAGAAATCTAACTACACAAAGAAAAACTATAAATATAAAATATAAACGCAAATGAGTACACTCAAGAATAAAGTATACACATAAAATCTTATACCTCATATGTTACTGCCCATTTACCGTGGCGAAGGGCCTATGGTGATAATTCATATTTCCAATATAAAAACTTCTATCTCTTGGAACTTTTCTTGCTTCACTAATGATTGAATCCACCCTGACAAATGTATCGTCATCACACTTCATAATATACTCAGCAGCAATTGAACGAATCTGCAAAGTGTCACGGTCAATAATCATCAACAATACACCAATAACAGAAAGGAGGAGAAAACGAAGAAAAAGAAGAAAAAACAGTGACATTTCTTGCCTCTCCTATTACTCACCCCATATTCACAGATAGCTATAGTCTTCAACACAACAAGGTCATAATGATCCATGTATGGGACTATAATGATATCACCAAAATACTCTGCTTCTTTCTTTATCTCAACATTTATATCCTTTCTTCCATGCTATATTGTATGAGAAATGAGGGAAAAAATGTTAAATTATTTTTACATTAAAAAGAAAAGTATTCATTCATAGGGTTTTGTTATCTTTGGGGAAGGGAAGGTGAATCCATCCTTACCAAGGCTACAAAGAATCTAGCCACAACACGGGAAGACTTGATTAACTTGTGTTGCATCCAAGACTTCCTCACTGCCATCCGTTCTGCAAAATGGTTTCCGGCAGAAAGGATTCCGATGAAAAGCTCCACATTCACATGAAGGGGAGGAGGAACTTTCCATTGAGGATGCATTTCAAGATACATCTGAGGAGCAAAACTTGGATGTGATGTTGGTAATGAAGCAGCATAAACAGCTCGCACATCAACATCCCCAATTATAGATAGTCCAGTAGCATCCTCAAGAGTAAATCCCTGTGAATATTGTTAAAACAGTTAAAACAATTTATCATATCCACACAGTTGAAGAAGATAAGATTAGTGTACCCACCGTTCGGTAAGGAAAAGACGTCACATGCTTCCCATCCACATTGACATGGTAGCCTTCCAGGCCAGCACTTAAGGTGATAACAAATAATTTTCCTTCAGCAAAAGGATAGGGCCAATCTACAGTCACCTTCTTCTTTCTCCCTATCAGTCTATTTAACCACCATGACACCTTCGACTCTTCAGAGTGGTTGTCGTCATCACGAATCCACTTCTCACACTTTACCTGGCCATCAACTTCAAAAAACCCAGAAAATCAGTAAAAGTGACTAATGTCCCTTAAGAACTGACACACAAAAAGTAACTTCACATGGATGTCCATAGAAAGGTAGGTAGGCCAACTCTATACACAATGATTACTCCAAAAGCAACATCCCATTACCATGAGCCATATGACAAACAGCCTAATGCATCTTTTCCTTTTTCCTTTTCTTTTCCATTTTCCGTATTATGGTTAGGGTGTAAATGTAATCAAACTTAATCCAAAACTCAATCTCCTCCTAAGTAATGTTGAGATTTAGCCTAACGCAACTTTTTAGAGTATTTGACAAACCATTATTCCTACAAATTCAATGGGACTCTAATAATCATGCAATGCAATCACAGAAATTGAAATAAAAATTGGTTGTAATGAATCAATCACCAGTTTCCTCGTCAGCCCGAGATTTCCATCCCTCACACCTGAGAGCAGAACCCCACTGCATCCTGTAGCAAGTGTTCTGCTCAATCACTGGTTTACCACTCCAATCCCCTTTCAACCTCGGATTGAAATGCAGAATCCTAGGTGGTTCCTCGTTGTCCACAGTCTTCAAACCCTGCAACTCCATCATGAACTGCGACACCATCACTGAGTCATCCCCTTCCTTCACTATCGCTATCTTGGGATCATGCTCGGCGTGAGCCCAATGCGGCGTCCCAACCACCGTGAGGTGCGACCACAGTGTCAACCCACATGGTAGCACCATCACGCCTTTCTGCTCCCGAAATTCCGAACCTGATAGCGAAATCGAATGTGGGCATGAGTCCAAATGATTCTCAAGCTTCGACTTCGTCTCATTCTCGATTTTTCCACTCTCTACTGCTTCCCAGAGCTTCTTTCCCACTACCCAAGCATGTTTCGCTGCCTTTTGAAGTACTGAAAACCCATTTTTAGCCGCCGCATTGGCGTCGAAGAAAGTATCGTTGAAGACTAAACCAGAAATTTTGCTCAACTCGTGCATTTGACGCTCGGGTTTTCGGTGCCATGATCCTTGAGAAACCCGAAATGCTTCCTCGGAGGGTCGAATTGATGTGATACTATTTGCATCTTGTTCCTCGTCAGTGTCGAACAACGAAGGCCTAGGCAATGCGTCACTGAGAAACCCAGAAGCAGAGTCAAAAGATGAAAGTGACGAAAACCCTGTTCGTAGAACAAGAGGTATTTCGAAGCTCATGAATAGAAAGTAAAGCAAGACTACGCCCATCATAATTTGAAGCAGCCTGAACCTATTGGGTAGCACCGACAGCTCTGTCTTCCCTCTCTTCATCGTCTTGAACAACTCTGATCACTACCCAGAAAGAACAAAATCAAAGCGGTTTTCGTGGGAATGTTTAATGCTTTAAGATTAAGAAGATCAGCCCTAAAATGGGGGGAAACAGAGAAATGGGGGAAGCCGAGCTCTCCGACAGAGAAAAATGTATTCACATGAACATGAACTATTAAACACAAACAGAGGCGAAAAGGAAGAAAAAGCTTGCGTTTTTGTGAGTAAAGTGCAAGTCTTTGGGAGCAAATTTTGAATATTGTTTTCCTCGGCGAGAAAACTTTTTGAAAATTTTTAATTACTGCCAGAAAAGGGTACCATCGACTGAAGTGAAAGCAGGCACGAAGCCAGGACGCTTCCTTGCATTTGGAATGAACGAAGGAAGCAGAGCGAAAACGACGTCGTGATAAGATGGAGGCGCATGCCAATAAACTGAAACAAACGCTACCAACAAGGATTTGTTTGAGTTGTGAGTTGTGAGTTGTGAGTTGTGAGTTGTGAGTTGTGACTATAAGTTCATGTAGGTTAGTGGTGAAACTGGTTTATGGGCTCGTGGCCAGTTGGGGTCAAGGCCCCAGCTGGTCAGCTAGCCTTCTCAATTTTGTTAGTGTATGTGTGTGTATATATATATTATATGATATTTTATTTTGTCAATAATTTAGTTCTAGTTAATTTTTTGTTTTCTCATTAAGAATAATGTTTGGTTCATTATTCATCGGATCGGACGGTAAAAAGAAAGTAAAATTCTTGTTTAAAATACTTACCGAAAAGGTTAATATCATCTTATATATTGTTTTGATTTATAATTATCGGTTATTATTTATTTGTATTTTCAAGGTTATGTAATACTATTTAGTAAATACTCCCTTTGATCCTTATTATAAGGCATCAACTAGTAATTCTCACAAATCAATAAAAATAGTTAAAGTCATTAAATTTGTCCTAAAAATTTAAGTAATTTTCAATATTAACCTTATTAATTACATTAAACTCTAATATCATATTAAGTATTACTCTTTTTTATTTTTGCTTGGAAAAAAAAAGAGTCATTCACTACCTTTTTAATTATGGATATGCATGGAAAAAAAAATTAATGCTATTTGGAAACAAACAAGTGTCTTATAAGAAAAACCAAATACACTTGTTAATTGATGTTTTATAATAAGGACCAAAGTAAGTAATTCAATATGTTTTTTTTTTGGCCTGGGCTAAAAAAATTTCTGATTCCACCACTGGTGCAAGTCAAAAACAAAACTCTTCTCATAAATTTATCAAATATATCATAAATCACCTTGAAAAAATATGTTTTACCCCTAATCCAAACAAGTATGAACAAGGCACCTTTTTTTGGGTGAAGTATCCCTTAATTTGCACCTACCAACCTCCTTTTATCTCAAAAATTTAACGATGGTCTAGACTAATTCAGATTGAGCAGGGAGAAAAATCACAAGGATAACAAAACTATACTACCAAGTATTTAACACTACTACAAGTCTACAACCTCTTACGACCTTGCTAATGGGGGTAACCAGCAAGCTTATCCTTTGAAGTGGTTATTAAGCAGTCTCTCACCTTCATAAAATATATATATATATAATAACACATATGAATTGTGAAAATGTTTCGTACTCTAAGCCTAAAACAAGATTATACCTAAAATGAGATTATACCATTGACACAAGGAAAAAAAAAAAGGAAAAAAAAAACATCGCAATCAATCAGAATATATTAATAATTTCATATATGAAAAAAAATTTCCCTTTAAAGGTCAGAGAAATTATATGTGCATGGAGTAGCCTTTGAAGGAAACATGGGGTCGTGAGGTGGACACATCATATTTGCCCCAAGAGGAAGCCTTTCAACCTGGTCGGTGGTCAACTTTTTAAAGGAATATATGAATATACTTTGGATTAAATTAATGGAATCTTTAATATGGGCTTTGATTAAATATTGTGAGTTTACTTTACAACAAAGACATGTTATCAGAATTTTGATAAAGCAGATGGAAGTGGGGCTAGATTATGGCGTCTATGGTGGATACACATGATTTCAAAAGAGGAAGACTATGAAGTGATCGTTGGAGAAATTATTTGATTTGAGGTGGCGACATTAAAGAGTGGTCATGCCTGCACGATGGGTTGAGGTTGTGACCTGTGTGGTCTGACTCTTCCATTTGTTAGACACGTCTATATACGCTAACTATGTACCACCTTTAATTTTTAGCACCACTCCCAAAAGGCCTATTTCTGAGAGAATTTTAAGTAGTAAAAAAAAAAAAGTTAGAGTAATCAAAAGTGTGTTTAAGTTGAGTGTTTAAGTTTCTTGAGTATTTTTATAAAAAGCTCTCAAAAGTCAAGTTGAAAGAAAAAGTTCTATGAGATAGTTTTTTTTTTAAAAAAAAAAAAAACTCTCAATTTTTTGATGTGGCCCCGTTACTTCTACTACTACATCAATCCAAACACAAATCATATTTACAACCTTACTTTTTTTTCCTACCGGGCTTCTAAAAAAGTCAAATAGAAAATAAGTCACCACTCCTACAACTAATCCAAATAGGTCCAATATAAGTCTTTTATAACTTACTTTTATATATTTAGAAATGCATTAAAATTGATAATTTTTAAAAATTTACCCTTATTAAAGTTTTATCTCTCTACACCTAAAAATATTTGATGAAGTGGTAGACCAGTTTGACCACAAATTAGACAAACTAAGTTTAAATTTCACCTTGTTCCAAAAAAAAAAAAAAAAAAAAAAAAAAAAAAAAAAAAAAATCTTGATCTTGCGTCACATAAAGCAACAAAGGAAGCGTCAAGTATAGCAAGAACATTATCTATGATCCGGATTTGTCAGTTGTTCAAATACCATGTACATGAATAGGTAGCTAATTTAAAAATATTAAAAAATGCATTAAATTAATATATTTGGTGAAATTAAATTATTTATTTGTTATAGATGTATGTTAGCTTATCTAAAATAGTTGTTTTGATTATTACCTATTGATGGAAACTCCATTTCATATATCTTACCTCTGCAAGTTTATCTAATTACTATTTAGGATCAAAGAGGTACTCCAATTAAAATTGCACTATAAATTTTGTCTTATATTTAGAACTAGATGTAAGTAATTTTTATATGTAGAAATTAACAAAGTATATGTTATCTTATTTCTTTCGGACGTTAATTTTAATTAGTGAAAGAGTTAATGGCATAAGAAGCTAAAGATTTCGTTTCTATAGGACTCAGACAATAAAAAAAAAAAAAAATAAGTGTTTTGTTGTAGTGAGTATAAGTGAAACTTTTAAATTTCCATTTTGTCTACATTGCTCTAACGATCAATTATTTTTAATATTAACTAACGGCTATTTACAAAAAAAAAAAATAAATTAGTAATTGTTGCTAATAGCGTGAAAAGTTAATTGTCTTTTTTAAATATCTAATCATCAATTATTTTTAATATTCAAAAAATAAAAAAAGCAATAGCGATTTTCAGTCATCACTACTACTGTTGTTCTCCTCCTCTTGCCCTTCCCCCTCAATTAGCACATCATCGAAATCTAAGGAAGGAGATGAAGGGTATGACTGGAAGTGTTCATATACAATATGACTGTGATGAAGGATGAGCTCGAACTTCTTGCTCAAACTGTGGATGTTTCTAACAAGACGCCTTGTGGAGTGGTCAAGGCTGGCCAACGTCTATAGCAAAAAACCTCCATTTGGGGAGGAGGAGGCGGTGGTGGTAGTGTAGGCGGTGGAGGAAGAGGAGGGGCTTGTGAAGGAGGAGGGTGAGGATGATGAGGAGGTTGAATGAAAATAGTTCTATAGTGTCTGATCATGATGAAGGAGAAAAGGATAAGGTTATGAAAATATGCTTTTAAATAAAGTACTAAGAACAAAAAGAATATGTACTTCACTTTAAAATATTTAATTTAGGAATACTTTACTTAGTGTTGAACCGAACGAGGTTTTGAAAATGTGCTTTTTATGAAATGTTATTTTTGTTGTTCATACTTTACGGTTAATAGATATAACCATTATGTTTGTATTTTTGCTGATGTAAGGTTGAAAAACAAATTGTTTGTATGTGTTACATGACGGTTGTTTCAAAAGAATCATTAAACTTTATCACTAAATAAATGGCGGTTATTAACTACAACCATTATTTTTGTGTTTTTGTGAATTCCGCCTCACTATACATGAATGTGCGCGTAATTAACCATTACTTTTAAGCATTTATATCCTTACGCAACTTCTGTCTTGATATATATAACGTTTATTAATGGTAACTGTTATGTATTAAGCATTATAAATGTGCAAATCTGTAGGATTGTTCGTCTAGTTAGATTTCTCCAAGGGTTTCACATGTCAAAAGTGGTAAGTCAATAGCGCTACTCAACTCGTTAAAATCTTTATAAGAGTTATCAATCATTTTAAAAGTGTAGTCAATTTCACAAACGTGAGCCAAGATTAAATTACCACAAGTCTTTCATATATCAAAAGTGTTAGTAAGTGGTGTCACGAAACTTGGTAAAATCATTACACAAGTTGTTAATCTTTTTGAAAGTGCAGTCAATTTCACAAACCTTAACGCAATTGGTTGAATTTTTACAACTGTTTCACATGTTAAAAGTGGTAGTCAATGACATTATAGAACTTATTAAAATCACACAAGTTGTCAATCCCTTGAAAGAGTAGTCAATTTCATATACCAAACTCAATTGATTAAATTTTCCCAAGCCTTTTATATGTCAAAAGTGATAGTCAACGACATTATAGAACTTATTAAAATTGTTATACAAGTTGTTAATTCCTTTAAAAGTTTAGTTAATTTCATAAAACCTGACCCAATTGATTAAATTTCTTCATGTCTTTCACATGTCAAAAGTTGTAGTCAATAGTGTTACCAAATTTGAATCATTACACAAGTTGTCAATCCCTTTAAAAGTGTAATCAATTTCATAAAACCGGACTCAAGTGTAGTAAACAATTTAAAAAATGCACCCCGGGTTGAATTAACCAAGTTTGAAAATGGCAAAAAAAAGTTGTAGATTACGTTATCAAAGTTGTGAAACCAGTAATGTTGGTGTTGTCAATATCATTGCAATTGTAGTAAACATGGTATATTTACTCCTTATGATTAGTTCCCCCAAGTTTTTAAATTGGGTTAAGGTGCAAACTGGCCAACGAAGTGTTACACAAACAGCACCTGTCACAAAAATGTTTTGGAGGGACCAAAAGTACAAATGAACAATTGAAAATGGAAAAAAAAAAAAAAAACCAATAAAGGTGCAAATTGGTCAACGAAATGTTGCCTCTGTCACCAAGCAACTCTGGCCTTCATCCTCATCGTTGTCGGCGACATCCCTTCTTCCTCCTCTCTACCGTCGTGCTTCGGATCAGGAGTGAGAACCAGAGCCACAATTCATCATTATCAATCATTTTTAGAGTGAGAGAGCGGAAGTAAAATAGAGGCGCATGACGTTTTTATGGAAGCTATGGTGAATGCTAGAAAGATCCTAGATGCAGAGCAACTTCACTATTCATCGTCCTCTTCCTTAGAATGTACAAGCTTGTTCATTCTTTAATTTTATTTCCCTTCCACTTTGATTTTCTATCCAATGGAATCGAGGAAAGGTTGTGCTGGTGGCACCAACGACAACGTCGTCAACTCGCTCATCCTCCTCCTCCATGACCACCATGGATGAACATGAATTTGAGATAGATCTTTCGACCAACGGCAAATTGACCAATGGCATTAAGTTGAGATAACGGCATTGTGTCATTTTCCTATTTTAAATTGTTCATTGATATTTTTTTTTTCATTTTTAATTGTTCATTTATATCTTTGGTCCCTCTTAAAAGAAATTTGTATTAGGTGCTCTTTGCATTACACTTCGTCGGGCAATCTTTAACCCTTTTAAATTTGGGAATTATTTTAAGCCGCTTGCAAACTTGCAGCGAGATTGATAATATATAGAACGAATTTCACAACTTTAAGCCATTTACAACATTTGTAACGAAATTGACATCACTTACCATGCGTTTCACAACTTTTAGTTGTTTACTGCATAAAAAGTTACTGTGCTCTTCTTCTTCATCTTCTTCTTGTCCTATTTCTTCATCTACATTTTTTTCTTCAAAGAACTAGCAATGGCCTGAACAGTGATCATGGGATTCACACCCAAAATCGTCAAAAACACAATCGCATAAGCCACTTAAAGCCCTTCCACTTCCCATGTTTATCCCTTCTCAATCATCACTAACTCCTTCAAACTCGTCCCCATCTGTAACTTCTCGTCTGATGTGCTGCTCACAATGGCTTGTTTGGGATACCGGTGGGCAATCGGACTTATGGAAAAGTCTGATTGTGAAATGTGATTTATGTTTGGATGGGTGGTTGGATAAGTAACTTATGGAAAAGTCCGATTGGGTACAAACTTGTTTGGAATGACTTATGGATAAGTGACTTTTGAGATAATTATTAAAAAAAAATTAAAATCAAAATTACCAAAAATATGGAAAATACTAAATTACAAAATTTGGCAATACTAAAATACATAATTGATCAAATAAATATTACATAAGTAACTAGGAAATTAGGCCTTGTACAATTTGGGATTTAATTGTTGTATAAGTTGTAGAGCACATGTGGCTCCACTCTAAATTGACATTGCTTATGTATCCTATGAGTGTAATTAAATTCATATGTAAGCATCATATGTGTAAAAAACCTACTGCACTAAGCATTCTTCAACTGTGTGGATAAAAATAAAACCATATCAATAATAATAAAACCATTCTACAGTCGTAGTTCAATAAAACATATCATATTACAACCCTAAAACCCTTACATATCATATCACAGTTGTAGGGTAATAACAATAAAACCCTTACATAAAACATATCATATTACAACCATTCAGTAACCATAGCAATAACCATATTAAAAGTACGACCATATCAATAAAAACTAAAACCATTCTACAACTCTTATAATAAAACCTTATCATTGTTCAAGAATATCTAGGGAAGGTGAACCATAAAGTGCAACCAGCTTAGTAAGTACTCCTTGTTCTCTAAGAATGAAACAAACATTTCCTGATTAACCTTCTCACGCAGAAGGGTGGCACATTGGTTCCAAAAAATTTCATCACATTGGACTTCCTCAAGGGCAAGCAATTCAGACATCACATTTTTAACATTGTGAGCATGGATATCATTACATCTTTCTGCCCTGTCTTGGGATGCAGTTGCTATGACGCTCATGGCATCAGCAATTTGTTTAGAAGCTGGAATTTTCTGTTTTTTTCTTATGAATTGGCCCTTCTTCTCTCTTCCTCTTGGAATGGCCTCCTGAAGTAGTAGGAACTGTTGGTGGACTGTGTCCCGGTAAGTTCATGCTTCCTAGATTAGCTGACATTCCTGTACTTGGTGCTGGGTCAACACCAACCCATTCGTCCTCGCTGTCCCCTGAGGCCTCTGCATCATCCATGGTTGGTCGGTAACAATCTTCCTCCTGTGCCTGAGGTTGTTCGGCAGATACTGAATACATATCCTCTCCAGTTGCAACCACATCCTTGAATATCATCCTTATCTCATTCTCAAACAATAAGGCATTATACCTAAATTTTCTATAACCCTTATTCGCCTGCATACAAACAAGTAAGGAAAGTCAGAGAATATTCACAAGTAAGCTGAAAATGTTAACAAATAATGGAATCAGAAACAACAAAGTCATATGTTTTTATACCTTTATTTTCTTCTGCCACCACTCATTAGAAGCAGAAACAGCATTTGTTATTGGGTCCCGGCCCACACCAGTCTCTTTGAGTAATGTATCCCACGTCCTCAACCCTTTCTTTAAGATTTTAACCTATTCTTCAATTGTTTATATCCATATCCTTTCCCAGTTTTCTGAACAAAAGTTGTCACAATGTTCTTCCAACCCACCTTTGAAAATACTAGACCATTGCGCTCTTTTTTGTAAATTTGGTCAATGCAAGGTTGATGAAGACCTCGGTTGAGAAATCATCCCATACTGCTTTGTCCATAATTATATAGCTAAGAAGTGCATAAAATTATTTTTAGAAAAAACAACTACCATTATGTGCAGTGGTGGAGCCACGCTTTCGCAAGTGGCCGCAAGTGCAGAAACGAATCTTGAGGTTTTTCTTTTGGTGTGTGCTGTGCAGACCCTATTCCCTTCTTTGGTTCCTTTTCGTGATCTTGTGGTTTTTTTTTTGTGTTCGCCTTTTGGATTTGACTTTAGTTCTTGCTTTCCCTTGTTTGAAATCTGGGTCAATGTCGGATTCACTGAAATAGGTCTCTTTACGCTGTTGAATTCGTGTTTTGTTCAAAATGAGTCTTGTTCTCGGAATTCAATCGCAGGCCCTCTCCTTTTTTCTCAGGCACGCCAATTCTCCCTCACTCATAGTTTTAAGCTTTTTAGAATTATAATCATAGTGACATTAGTTACTCTTCTTGATTTTGCAGGAAGCATCTGGGCTCTGCTTGAGGATCTGATCTGATTTTTGGCGAAGAACTTATGTATGTTCTTCTAGTGAATTAATGCTGTTCACGCACTAAGAGCATTCTGCCCGTCCCTTAGTGGAATCGGAACATGGGTTTGGTGTTTACGAAATTGTTTTCTTCCCTATTCGGTAGCAAGGAAGCTCGAATCCTTGTTCTTGGTCTCGACAATGCGAGAAAAACAACAATTCTTTGTATGCACTTGAGCTCTGTGCTGGTCCATACTGAGTGAATTTGGATCTGATAATTTTGTTTAGGTAATTGATACGTGGTTGTTTATGTCCTTTATAGATCAGCTTCAGATGGGTGAAGCTGTCTCCACTGTTCCAAGTTGGTACTCTCTCATTTTAGATTTGGACGAATCATGCTTTCTTTTTGAATAATTGGTTTGTCTACATTGGTTGCTGACTCTAGAGCGAGATGTTTTAAATTTTGAATTTTTATTTTAGTGTGGAATTTTTTTATCCTCTTATATTTCTGAGAACTCATCCTGTTAAATCTAAATCGTTCCACCGACAGATATGTATGATTTGGAT
Organism: Acacia acuminata; assembly: GCA_019022655.1. Lineage (NCBI taxonomy): Eukaryota > Viridiplantae > Streptophyta > Magnoliopsida > Fabales > Fabaceae > Acacia > Acacia acuminata. The sequence goes on from JAFJYI010000036.1 coordinate 1,643,516, forward strand.
CCTCATATTTCCTGGTCCAAGATATGGAAAATTAGAATTACAATGTGGACAATTTGTATATATGTTGTTAGACATTTCCTTTTGTGCGGTTAGTTCGACGTTTTATTTTGTTATTTGATGCAGCAATTGGGTTTAATATTGAAACAGTGCAACATAACAACATTAAATTTCAAGTCTAGGATTTAGGTAAGGACTTGAGCAACTTTTTTACTGGACATAGCTGGCATATGTTTTCATTGGATATATAATAGGAGTTTTCAGGAGATTTTAAGCTTACATATGATAGTTTGATAGCACAGCTGAATCCTACAAATAACTATCCATTTGGCATTCTTGAGCCAGATCAGAAATTAGTACCTTTTCACATATGTATCGTGAAATATAGATTACTGGAAAATTAAACCAATAAAGGTCTAAAGCTGTTTCATTGAGCACATATGAGCTTATGTCATACTAAAACGCTTCTCTCGGTATTAAGGCTCGATAATATTTTGACAGACGCAACTCTTCGGAATAATCTTGTTTTGCTTCAGGATGATGGAAATCAAATAGGTTAGCAAGACTTAGAGAACTTAGCAATAATTTTGTCTTGTTTTGTGTTGGTCCATTTTCCTTCTGTTCTATTTTAAAAGTTAGAGAACCTAGCACACAACTCGATAATACGTTTAAAACTTTCCTTAAGAATAAAAAAATCTCGGGTGCTGCCCCGAAACCCCTCACTATTTGTGCAAACACAGAAAAAATCCTAGCACCGCCACTGGTTCCACTGGTACGGAGTGGTGGTCGCTTTGCTACCAAAACAAAACTCGCTTTATATACTGCCACATTAACGTCCGCCAAAAGCCTAACATGGGAATGGGATTCCCTACCTATCCAAAGGATGGGTAGGGGGAGCTCCTCCCTTGGACCGGATCGGATCTAGACGGTCCGGATCTTATTTTTTTTACTTTCTATTTTTTGAAAAAAAAATTTAATGGGTACAAAATCTAAAATAAAGATAATCTTTCAACTAACATTTTTCAAAAAATGATTTTTTTTATTCAAAAAGCAGCATTAAAAAAAATAAACTCTGGACCATCCAGATGCGATCTAGACGGCCTAGATGAGTTAGGCACATGGTGCCTATCCTTTGGATAGACACCAAAACCGATTCCCCTAACATGTATTGTGTGTGTACAGTACATAGGAATCTCTTTTCAGTTTTCACAGTGTCAGGTGATATCCGTTTTCTCTTTTCATTATGTCATATACGTGGAACCAGTGGCGGTGCTAGGATTTTTTCTTTGTGTCTGCACAAATAGTGAGGGGTTTCGGGGCAGCACCCGAGATTTTTTTTTCTTAAGGAAAGTTTTAAACGTATTATCGAGTTGTGTGCTAGGTTCTCTAACTTTTAAAATTCAACAGAAGGAAAATGGACCAACACAAAACAAGACAAAATTATTGCTAAGTTCTCTAAGTCTTGCTAACCTATTTGATTTCCATCATCCTAAAGCAAAACAAGATTATTCCGAAGAGTTGCGTGCTGTCAAAATATTATCGAGCCTTAATACCAGAGAAGCGTTTTAGTATGACATAAGCTCATATGTGCTCAATGAAACAGCTTTAGACCTTTATTGGTTTAATTTTCCAGTCACCTATATTTCACGATACATATGTGAAAAGGTACTAATTTCTGATCTGACTCAAGAATGCCAAATGGATAGTTATTTGTAGGATTCAGCTGTGCTATCAAACTATCATATGTAAGCTTAAAATCTCCTGAAAACTCCTATTATATATCCAATGAAAACATATGCCAGCTATGTCCAAAAAAGTTGCTCAAGTCCTTACCTAAATCCCAGACTTGAAATTTAATGTTGTTATGTTGCACTGTTTCAATATTAAACCCAATTGCTGCATCAAATAACAAAATAAAACTGTCAGTAACTAACCGCACAAAAGGAAATGTCTAACAACATATATACAAATTGTCCACATTGTAGTTCTAATTTTCCATATCTTGGACCAGGAAATATGAGGATCCAAATCATACATATCTGTCGGTGGAATGATTTAGATTTAACAGGATGAGTTCTCAGAAATATAAGAGGATAAAAAAAATTCCACACTAAAATAAAAATTCAAAATTTAAAACATCTGCTCTAGAGCTGGAAACCAATGTAGACAAACCAATTATTCAAAAAGAAAGCATGATTCGTCCAAATCTAAAATGAGAGAGTACCAACTTGGAACAGTGGAGACAACTTCGCCCATCTGAAGCTGATCTATAAAGGTAGGACATAAACAACCACGTATCAATTACCTAAACAAAATTATCAGATCCAAATTCACTCGGTATGGACCAAGACCTGAGCTCGGGTGCATACGCAGAGAATTGTTGTTTTTCTCGCATTGTCAAGACCAAGAACAAGGATTCGAGCTTCCTTGCTACCGAATAGGGAAGAAAACAATTTCGTAAACACCAAACCCATGTTCCGATTCCACAGAGGGACGGGCAGAATGCTCTTAGTGCGTGAATAGCATTAATTCACTAGAAGAACATACATAAATTCTTTGCCAAAAATCAGATCAGATCCTTACGCAGAGCCCAGATGCTCCTTGCAAAATCACGAAGAGTAACCAATGTCACTATGACTATAATTCTAAAAAGCTTAAAACTATGAGTGAGGGAGAATTGGCGTGCCTGAGAAAAAAGGAGAGGGCCTGCGATTGAATTCCGAGAACAAGACTCCTTTTGAACAAAACACGAATTTGACAACGTAAAGAGACCTATTTCAGTGAATCCGACATTGACCTAGATTTCAAACAAGGGAAAGCATGAAATGAAGTCAAATGGAAAAGGCGGACACAAAAAAAAAAACCACAAGATCACGAAAAGGAACCAAAGAAGGGAATAGGGCCTGCACAGCACACACCCAAAAAAAAAAACCTCAAGATTCGTGTATGCACTTGCGGTCACCTGCGGAAGCGTGGCTCCGCCACTAATTATGTGTGCACAAGTATAACATAAAAGAACAAACAAAGAAGCTGGACCAAATTAGAAAAGGAATGCTGAGCACAATAATTACATATCTACAAATAGAGAAACTGCCATCAACACTAGGCAGTTGTTACCGAAAACTTATATCAGTTCCAATAGGTTTGAGAGGACACCCACCAAGTACTGAGCACGATATTTGCATATCTATTTGCTTGTACAAAGTAGGAAATATTTGCATAAACACTATCTAGGAGTTTCAATATATAAACACAATCAAGTTGCATAAACACTATTTCGTGGCTCCTACAAAGTAGGAAATTATATATTTGCATAAACACTATCCAGGAGCACATTATATTCGAAGAAAAGTTATGTTCTCATTTTTACTTTATTTGGGAATGACAATATCGTGTTATATAGATCACGATTTAACCAAAATTACGAATGCATGCAGCTGGTTAACCACTGATATAAGGAAGCTGAACTACCAGTAAATTTCAGTTTACTTTGTCGTAGTGGAGGCTTATATCAGTTCCAATATTTGCATAAAAAGAGTATCATTATTATAAACACTATACAAAGTCTAAAACAAACCCAATAACCAAACCATGGGAACACAGAGCATACGCCACTAGGAGTTTTTTTTTTTTTGGGGGGGGAATTGATTCAGGAGCAAAGCATATTTTGAATTTTAGCTAATCAACAAGAATGGGAACATAAATTAAGAGAATAGCAAGCTCACCAAATGTAGGACCTGAGATGGATTTTCCTAAAGAAAATCTACCAGGTAAGTTTGATATTTTGCTCAAATATTAAAATCCCAAATTGATGTGTAACCATTAAGTCCTTTTGCTTATCAGAAATGACCTTTTTGGAATTTCAATTTTTAGGGATTGGGATTTTCCCTAAAATTTAATAACTAAATTAAAAAAAATAACTAACTACTTAATTGATTGAGAAATCAAAATAATAATTGAGCAAATACATATTTTGAAACTTTTTTCTTAATTTTCCAGCATTAAAAAATAGGCCAATATAAGAATGTTATATTAAAAATTATAATAAGATATAAAATTGCATTTTTTTTAAATGAACATTGAATTGAACACGTAGATTATTACAAGAAATAAGGAAATATCATTAAATGGAAGTAATAATAAGTAGAATTCATTATAAAAATATGGGTAAAGGCGAATTCAACACACTAAATTTTTCTTAAAGGTGAATCCAACGTTCCAAAATATTTAGTAGTGAAAACTTATTTTAAATATATTAAAAATGGAGAAATCTCATCTTTAATCTAACAGCTTTTTTAACTCAGTTATTTCTCATCATAGTTGACATAGGTTTTTTTTTTTTTTTCAAATGACCCTTAATATTAAAAACTGCAGAGGAGGAGGCGATTGATAATAGGAAAACTGTTCATAGTCATCGTCTTCTTCATGGGTTGAACCAATTGCTTGGTTAATTTTGCCAATTACATGACTTTCATGTAAAGTTTCATGAGGTTAAAAACAAAACTTTTGTTTAATTGTTGTGGAAACCCGTAACTCCTTACGGTCCTCATTAATTATTAACCTTAACTTATTACGTTAATTAGTTATTAATTATTAATCTTTACGGTGCTCATGAGAATTCATAACAATTTATAATATTCATGAGCTTCAGGATTACTCGTTAAAATAACTATTAGGGATTAAGATAACTTGATAACACAACTATAAGAGATTATAATTACCTTAGATCACTTGAAGACCTCAATGTTGTTGATGTCCTCTAATGTTGATCCACACGGCTATCCTCCGATCACAACGAGAAATCTTTCTCTTGAAACCCCCTACTTCTTGGATGCTTGCTAGGTGAAAGCAAGGTTAAGGTTTGGTTTCTTTGGGTTTTACTCTTCTCAAGAAGATCATAGTTTCTTAGAATTAGGTTATGGATAGGATGAACAAGGTTGAAACCTTATCCTTTTATGGATAACACCTTTTCCTCTCTAAACCTTTGATAAAGACCGAAATTTAGAGAGCATAAGGATGTCAAAAAAGTCCAACCCTCCCCCTTTTATAACCTTGGTGGGCCGAAAAATTCCTAGCCCTAATTGCTTTCAGAATTTTCAACTTATACACTAAGAAATGGATTTTAAGTAATAGGTCTACTACTTGTCAACTAAGTCACATTAAATTCACATCTTGATTGATTGATTGAATTTAATATAATGATTCATATTCATATCTTGATTGTTGGATTGAATTTAAAATGATGAATCACATTAATTTCCTTTTTTCTAAAAAAAAAGGTCCATATAAAGGGCACACCAAAAATGAGCACTTCATAAGACTCTAACTCAAATTTAAGTGCTTACAAGAAAGACCCAATCCAAACTTGAATTAGACAATCCAAATAATAATAAATTAAATTTATATCTTGATTGATAATAATTTAAGATGATGGATCACATTCATCTCTTAAACTAAAATTCAAAATCATTTTTTTAAATTAATCCTCATTTATTATTTCTTCTATCTTCATCAAATCATTATTGGATCTTAATATATATATATATATATATATTAGATAATTCAGAATTATCTTTTATAACCTAATCCTTTTAGAATTAAAATTCAGATTTTAAATTTCAAACTTAAATTCCAAATTTGAATTCCAAATTCAACTTGGCCTCAAACTTCATTGGGTCTTCTAACATATTTGGGCCCTTTTGTCGAGCAACCGGTTCCCACTGGGGACCATATATGGCGCCATTTTCTCTTTATTGGGCTTGGAGTCCTACTCCAACCCAATTACAAATTTACTCTTGATAAAGCCTAATAACAATTATTGTCTCAAGTTTGCTAATTTTAAGCAATTGGGAATAACTTTTGTGTGTGACCCATTAGCCTTAATTAGTCATTGATATAAATAAACTTGGACCAATTAAAACTCCTTTAGCGGGCCCAATTTATTTAATGATTTCATGAAACACTAGCAATGCTCTGCAGCCCCAGAACAATTGAGTTGATCAAGTGATCTACCTTTCATATTTGGACACCGTGCAGACATCATCTCTTACAATGTCAATCACATTTAGTCGAGAGCAAAGATAGAATATTGTAACTAATTCACAGAACTAGGAATCTTGTTATTTTAACTCTATAATGGATCATGACTCTTCATGATCACTTACTGTGTGCACAGACTCCCGAGTTAATTGGAAGCTTTCCAAGCTCTACTGGTCTTGTGGATAACTAATCCCTTGTAGGAGACTGTGAGTCCTCTTGACATGTCCATCTATACTCATGTATTCGAGTTACACCTAAGAGTATACTATTCTCCCCATTTTCAAGTGGATAGATTTTTACAATCAAAGTATAACCCTATGACATAGTGTTCGATGACATCTTTAAGTCCAGGACGATTCGTACTACCAAACGATGAGAGACTTTACATATCCAACGATACTCTCTACAATGAATCTTTATGGAGTCTCTCAGAGGGTCTATTCGGTACTATCTATTCTCTAACAGATCTACTCATGACATTAGCTAAGACATCTCCATACCTGTATTCCATGAGATCCTTACCTTGTATCTCTATATAAGTAGATAATGTCGTACTAATCTTATTGAGATCATCAATGCCCTTTCTTGGTGATTCAAGACTAGGAATAAGTTTTAGGTAATAGATATACAGTGTTCTCGAGTCTTCATGATCATGATCTCTATCATTGATCCTCGAGGTTAACACATATTCTATTCCTAGGGCTTTTATCTTCAAACACATATTTACTTTAAAATAAAGATGAGACATAAATATGATAAAGATAAAATATGCTCATTTATTAATAATGAAATACTACAATGTAGAAAAAAATGATGATCTTCCCTTACAGATTGTTTCTCAAACAACTGAATACTAACACCAGGACAAAGGCCACGATCAGGGAATGTGATGAACTGAGGAATGATGTTTGGTTATAAAGTTCAATTCTTCATGATACATAGCCACACAAAAAAAGAAAGAAAGAAAGAAAGAACACACACATATATGTAATAGCTTTTCACTTACTTAGGACCAAGATTCACAAGATGAATTCTCATGAACTAATTACAATGCTTTGTTTCTGAATCGAAAAATGGAGAAGAAAAGAGGGAGTAATTTTCTAGTCATCATCGTGTTTCGAATATTTTAAAATGAAGAGTTGTGTATAGAGTTATAATATTAAAAGTCATCAAGGTTATATCTCTTCAGCTTCTAAAGATACGTGTGAAAGGTTATAATCAAAAGTGTGCCAACCCTCATTTAGTGAAAAATTGTATTGTGTTTATGAGAAAACCCTACATAATATAAAGGTATAATTCTTTATATGTATATTTATAAACCCGCAAATGAGATTCATGAATCTAACAAATTGTTATGACTTTTAAATAAAGAGACACCACTCCAAGGAGGCACTAGTCCAAGGCATCACTTTATGTCTATAAATACACTGCACCATCACTTTATTTGTGAGAGACAATACAAATTATATTAGAAATCACACCACAATTAGATATCAAACTATTGTCCTTGAGTGTATATAAAAATAAGGGATAAGGGTCTTAAATGCCATGGAAGTTTTCGCTAAGGAGCACTGGTAAGACAGAAGTTTTTTTTGGACCAAAAATGTCCCGGAAGTTCACAAAAAGTAGCAATTTTGCCCCTCCGTTAATTTTGACCGTTAAGTTTAACTGAGTGCACACGTGGCATGCCACCTCATCAATCAAATTGAGTTAAGTATCATTTTTGCCCCGAAAGTTTTCACTGAGGAGCAATTTTGCCCCGGAATTTTTCACTAAGGAGCAATTTTGCCCCGAAAGTTTACAAAACGTAGCAATTTTGCCCTTTTGTCCCCCAATATTAAATTTGACTATTAAATCAGTCAAAGACCACACTTGTCATGCCTTGAAAAGGTTGAACTTGGAGTTAGAGAAGGAGATCCTTGAGATGTTGAGCTCAAGGCGGCCAGAATTTGTGAAGCCGAACTGGTCAAAAGGACTGAAAGGTCTATCGCAAAACCCAGAGGAAGCATCACTTATGATCTAAGCAAATGATTAGTCTATACAAACGTAAATATTATCACTATTGATTTGTTTTACTGAACCAATTTTTAGAACAATTCATTTCTCGTTTTGCATTTCATTTGCTTAAATCATAAGTGATGCTTCCTTTGAGTTTTACAATAGACCTTTCAATCCCTTTGACCAGTTTGGCTTCACAAATTCTGGCCGCCTTAAGCTCAATCTCAAGGATCTCCTTCTTTGACTCCAAGTTCAACCTTTTCAAGGCATGACATGTGTGGTCTTTCACTGATTTAACAGTCAAATTTAATATTGGGGGACAAAAGAGCAAAATTGCTACGTTTTATAAACTTCCAGGGCAAAATTGCTCCTTAGTGAAAACTTCAGGGGAAAAAATGATACTTTTAATTGATGAGGTGACGTGCCACATGTGATGAGGTGACATGCCACGTGTGCACTCAGTTAAACTTAATGGTCAAAATTAATGGAGGGACAAAATTGCTACGTTTTGTGAACTTCCATGACATTTTTTGTTCAAAAAAAACTTCCGTCTTACCAGTGCTCCTGAGTGAAAACTTTCATGGCATTTAAGACCCTTATCCCTAAAAATAAAGTCAAATTATCACTTTCTAAAAGTCATTTTTGTCTTAAATTGAGTGTTAAGAGTGCAATCCATACTCAAGGGTCTTCATTATATCATGCGGGAATTCCATTCGTAAATTCAAATTGCACCTTATTAGATAGAAATAGGTGGGGGCAGATTAAGCCTAAAATAAAATCATGCACTACTTTTTTCTTCATCTCTTATTCTTATACTTCTCAAAGTTCCTGAAATTCCAACAGATCGCTTACAAAAAAAACTTCTTAGGAATGAAAGTATTCTAGCATTTGTAGCTACCTGCACCATGTTTATGATTAATGAACACACACATGGAGCTCTTTGTTACAAGGGGGCCATCCCCCCCCCCCCCCCCCAAAAAAAAAAACTTTGTTCAGAATTTTTTATTAAAAAATTAATATAATGTAAAATTTAATGTTTTTTGCACAAATAAATATTTATCCCAAGGCCATGGCCCAAAAAAAAAAAAAAATTGTTCATAAAATTTTTCAATTACTTAATGAGTATATATTTAACCCCCTCAAATATTTATGTTAAGATCCGTCCCTAAACACACACATGTTCCTCAAGCATGTCTGTTAATTGGATGGACATTAATGGGTCTGGGTCTAGAGTTTCTTCCTTTCGACTTGTTAAGCATTCACAATTTCGCTCATGGAAATAATAACACTTAATAGGACAATTCCATGGAATATGACATGTTCACTAGTAGTAGAATATGATATACGCTCTTACATCATTAAAAAAAAAGGGGGAAAATATTCGTGAGGTCCCAAGGTAGATAAAAACTAGGGTTAATGTGCAAAAATATATATGTGCTTTTCTCCGAGGAGTATCCAATAGCAAGTGTTTTTTTTACGTGCAAAAGTGACTATGTGGTTACAAATTAGGTGCAAAAATACCGTTTGACCGTTAAATTTGACTTTTTTTGCTGACTAGACGATGACGTGGCATTTCAAAGGTGCAAAAATACACATGTGGTTTTGTCAACAAGAGTGTCAAACACCAAATACTTTTTTTTTAATTTCATAATTTTATTTTAATTACTACCAGGTGCTAAAAAGATATTTAGGATACTGACTTGTCTTGAAAAAATACTTCATATTCTTGAAAAATTATTTTAAGATATGAAAAAATATTTCAGATTTGGTACTAAAAAGATACTTTGAGAATACTTCCTGGTATAGAAAAAAATATTTCATGATCTTGAAAAATTATTTTAGAATCTTAAAAAAATATGTTGAAATATATTTTTTGTACCAGTCAGTACCTTGAAATATTTTTCCATGATCTTAATATAATTTTTCAAGATCATGAAATATTTTTCAAGATCCTAAAATAATTTTTCAATATTATCAAGTATTTTTTCGTACCCGTAAGATATTCGAAAGTACTTTTTAGTACCGGTCAATTGCCTTGAAATATTTTTTTAGTATCATAAGATCCTTTTAATACTGGTCAATACCTGAAATATTTTTTCAAGATCCTAAAATAATTTTTCAAAATTATGCAGTATTTTTTTGTACCCGTCAGTATCATGAAAGTACTTTTCAGTATCATTCAATACCCTGAAATATTTTTTTCAGTATCAGTCAGTATCCTTTTAGTACCTTGGTCAATACCCGAAATATTTTTTCAAGATTAAAATAATTTTTTTTTCAAGATTATGAAGTATTTTTTAGTACCGGTCAACCACGAAATATTTTTTTCAAGCAGATCAAGATATCCGAAAGTACTTTTTAGTACCAAATTAGTACCGAAATATTTTTTTAAGTATCGTTAGTATCCTTTTAGTACGGCCAATACCGAAATATTTTTTCAAGATCCTAAAATAATTTTAATTGAAGTAAAATTATTAAATTAAAAAAATAATAATTTGGTGTTGGGCACTCTTCTTGACAAACCACATGTATATTTTTGCACATTTGAAATGCCACGTCATCGTCCAGTCAGCAAAAAAAGTCAAACTTAACGGTCAAACGATATTTTTGCATCTAATTTATAACCACGTGTACACTTTTGCACCTAAAAAAAACACTTACTACTAGGCGCTCCTTGGAGAAAAGCACATATGTATTTTTGCACCTTAACCCTAAAAATTATCAAGAAAATCCAAACCCCAAATCCACTCTAACAAAAGACCCTAATTAAGGACTTTTTTTATATTAATTACGGAATTTTTTTGCAAAAACGTCCCTTTGTCAAATTGACTTTTCTTGTTGTCAAAATGGTTTTATTAATTGTTAAAATGTCCATATGAAAATCCCGTTGTCAAAATGGATTTTCATATTGTCAAAATGACTTTTCTTGTTGCCAAAAAATTTCCAAGTTTTTAAAATTCTACATGTCGGAGGAAAACTCGGAGAATTTTTATCAACAAGAAAAGTTATTTTGATAACATGAAAAACCATTTTGACAATGAGATTTTCATACGCATATTTTAACAACTAATAAAATCATTTTGACAACATGAAAATTCATTTTAACAACGGGACTTTTTTATGAGGGAATTTAGGGTTGAGACTTTTTTGATATTTTTAATCTACCTTGGGACCTCACTAATATTTTCCCAAAAAAAAAAAAAAAAAATTGATATACGCTCTAGAGAGCTTTGTAAGTTATAATTTTATTGCTTAATTCGAAATTATGCTTTCAAAGAAAAATATTAATAACAGTTAATAAACTTGAAATTCTGAAACTTCAAAGAGGATCATGATTTTTTGTAGGAATTGAAATTTTTGTAGGTTAGATATTCAACTTCTTTTTAGCACTCATCAAATCTATATTTCTATTACTCATCTTTCATCTTGGTAGTACTCAATTTTTAAGAAAATTGCAATAGTAATTTTAGATGGTTTCAACTTTCAATACCATCATCCCTATTCGAAATATTTAAAATAATATAAAATAAGTCTTGGCAACATCTAAGTAGATTATTCTAATAAGAAAAAAAGTAGATTATTGGACAAAATTAAAAATTGGATTATCGAAAATATTAAATATAAGTATTAAGAATATAAATGACGGGTGTTAAAAAATAAACTGAAAAATTTTAATTCCCACAAAAAATCATAATTATTTTTTGGAATTTTAAAATTTTTAATTGGCATTAACGTTTTTGAAAAAATTTTAAATGTCAGTTTTTCTAAATGTTAAATTGAACAGATTATTTTGAAAAAGAAAGAATTAGAATAAATGGAAATAAATAATTCATAATAAATAGAATTTATGCATAAAAATATTGAGACATCAATGCAAATATTTATGTAATTTTTTTTACCAGAAAATATTTATGTAATTTGATCAAACTAGGACACAATGTTTGAATGAAATGATGATTCGTATTTCAAGGGTTAATATCAACCGTCCCTAAATTATTTTTGGAGGTGCATTCGACACCCTAAACTAGTTAGTGGTACAATTTTTCATCTGATATAATAAAGATGGAGCAATTTCACTCCTAAATTAACAGAAGTTTAAGTCTTTAACCTTATTGCCAGTTGGACACTTATTTTTTTAATAAACAATACATAATTGTACATGAAAATATGTTTTTTAATTGGATTAAGGAGTAATTTAACCAACGAACTTTTATCTCAGGAGCGCCCAGTACAAATAATTTTTAAATGAACCAAAATACCAAAAAAATTTAAAAATGTGAACTCAGCACAAAAAATGGAGTAATTTTTTTTTTTTTTTTTTTTTTTTTTTTTTGAGTGCTTTCGACGTAAAAACTTTTTTTTGCTAGACGCTCCGAAGTAAAAGTTTTTGTGTTGATCGCACATTTTTAAAAGTTTTTTTTTTATATTTTTCCCCCTTTAAAAGTTATTTGTCCGGGTGCTTTCCGAGATAATAGTTCGTTGGCCAAATTGCTCATTTTAACCCTTTTTAATTATATCATTCTAATAATTTTTAATTTGTCAAACCAACATTTTTGTTTCTAAAAGCTTATCTAAATATAAATTACATTATGCTAGTTGACTTTTTACTCCAACTTCATTTTTAAAATGTTATTAATTAGTATAAAAGTCACTTTTACCAACGTTAATTCAAATAAACCCAAACATTAGTAGATGATATCCAAAGAATGATTACGTGCAAGTGACAATGAGGGTATATGAGAGAACTCATAAAAATCTCTTATAAAAAGGAGTGGTGGAAGTTTAATAGTCAATAGTTAATTATATAAGAATAACTAAAACAAAGCAAGGCATAAGAGAGTAAATAATAAAAGAATTAGAGTTCTAATATGGAAGCATTGGAATGAAACAAAAAAGGGTTGGCATATAGAAGTAACATATTTTAATATGGATTAATTCTTTTTTTTTTTTCCTTGGCGAATGTATTCTTTTTATTTGGTTAAGGATAATTTATTTTCATCTCTCCACGGAAAACACGTTTTCTATTATTTGAACTTGTGTTCCTCTTTTATGGGGTGAGATTACTTACCATATCAATCAACGACGGAACTTTTCAATCCTTTTTTAAAAAAGTATAGGTCTATATATATATATTTAGCAATATAAATACATTAATCTTGGGTTGCTAGACTTTTTCTTGTAGCGATAGCGATTTGTAATACATTACCTAACCTCACTACCTCATGTTGCGTTTTGTTTGAATCGAAAATACTGGGAAGCAAATAACCGTGGGTATTAAATTATACTATATCTGTAGCCGCCAATACTAATTGTTAAATAGTAATTTATAATGTTAGATATAATGCAATATTTTTAAGGAATGAAGAATCAAAGAATGCTTTTGTAATCATTCTAATGTAAAAGTTAGTTGACTCTTGATTATTATTTTTCTGTGTTAAGTTGAAGTTTTCTTTTCTTTTATTGTTTATATTCTTTTATTTTTTTAATACGTTTAAAAATTTCCTTTAAAAAAATTTTTTTTTGGGGGCAAAATGCACCCACAAATTTAAAATGCTGGGTCCACCACTGATATCAATTAACAATTTAATGTACTCCCTCCGATCCTAATTATAAGAGCTATTTACCAGAATTTTGAGAGATTAAGGAATGAAGTTAAATTAGTTAATTATATGTATTTTCTAAAATATCCTTACCAAATTTATTTAATACAAATACATCTCTCATTGCAAATGTTTAATGATGATGTGGGGGTAATAATATCAAAGTTGTTCATGTTTGGCCGCGTATTTATACTAAGCATGGGCTAAAATTGTGCATCTACGTTACATGCTCATCCTCAAATTAAGTGGGGTTTTTTTTTTTTAAAAAAAACACAATGTGTTTTGTATTTATACATACGGTTAAATTAGAATAATCATTCTTCTAAGAACGCCGAAGAGGATAATTAACTATCTTAAAGGAATATTAAAATTATTTTATTTAAAAATAAAAAAATAAAGTAGAATACCTCACTTGATAGAATATAAGCGTGTTGTTAAATTAATTATTGTGGAAGAAGTATTAGTAAGGGTGATATAGGAAAAATATGATAAAAATTGTTCAAAATTATTTTATATAAAAAAGTATAATTTAGGTGTATATGACATTAATGAGTTGCAAACATTATTTACTTTATAAAATATATAGACGTATTATTAAATTATTATTGTCTTTAATTATTATTGAGAAATTATAAGTAGGGGTATTCTAAGAAAAAATTGACAAAAGTTAAAACTTGCTATTATAATTAGGACTAAAACCAACTACAAAAATTGCTCCTATAATTAGGACCGGAGGGAGTATATTTTAATGTTAGGCGAGTTAGCTCAACAAACTTGATTCATATTTCCACTTCTACAATTTATTTTCAATTTTGACATCCTTGAAAAGAAATTCAAGAACCCATTACATTTAGAGAGGGTTACACAACCTCGTATTTAAGTAAGGTTTGAGAAAGTACTCAATGTTAGTTTAATTTTGACTTGGACACTTTTAATATTAAAAGTATAAGGATGAAAACATCAAAATAAAAGTATAAGGACAACAATAAAAACTCGCTAAAATTGTAGGGATATGGAGTGGGTCTAACTCTAATTATTTATGTTTGTTGGGCTTGTAATAAGTTTATGACAACAGAAGTTTTAGGAAAATTTTCTAAAATGTTCTTATTGGAGTTGTCAAATGTATATAAGAATACAACTCATACGGATACAATTTATTTTATTCGAATGTACAATATTTTAAAAGGGAAATACACTTTTCATGTTGTAGGAAAAGTGTATCCTCATGCTATAGATACAAAAAGATGTGGGTCTCATCATTTCTATGCTTGAGTTTTTTTTTTTTTTATAAAAAAGATGTGGGTCCTACCATTTTATGTGTGTGTAGGAATTATCTTCTTCTTCTCATACAACATAAGAAGTGTAAACCCCTATTTTAAATTATGGGCAAATGTCTTCCCTTTTTACACATAATTAAATATAAGTTGTACATAGTTAAAAAAGAGTTGCGTTAGCTTCTTTAAACATATTTATGAACCTTTATACAATAAAATTTGGAACCTTTAGCAATTTTTTTCCTCTTTTTTTCTTATTTTTATTTTAAATTAAATTATAAATAAAAAAAAAGATAGAAAAAGAATTTCAAAATTTCAAAATCTTGAATCAGGTTTATTACGAAGAAGAAGAAGAAGTTGAAATTTCAAAATCTTGAAAATAATAATAATAATAATAAGGGATGGAATAAAGAAGAAGAAGAAGAAGTTGAATCAGGTTTATTACGAAAATAAAATAATAATAATAATAAGGGATGGAATAAGGGATGGAATAAAGAAGAAGAAGAAGTTTATTACGAAAATAAAAATAATAATAATAATAATAATAATAATAAGAAGTTTAATTAATAAAATAATAATAATAATAATAAGGATGGAATAAAGAATAAAGAAGAAGAAGAAGAAGAAGAATAATAATAAGGAGAATAATAATAATAATAATAATAATAATAATAATAAGAAGAATAAGAAGAAGAAGAAGAAGAAGAAGAAGAAGAAGAATAATAATAATAGTAATAGTAATAATAATAATAATAGTACTAATAATAGTAGTAGTAGTAATAATAATAATAATAATAATAATAATAAGGGATGGAATAAAAAATTATTTTTTTCAATTGGTTAGAACGATTATACAAAACAAACAAGTCAAACAACGTATTTGGAATGGCGGCATGTTTGCCGCCTTTTTTTCCGATGGATTCAATCGAGCTTCTTTCTTCTTCGTCACAACACAGATTGAAACTCTCTTCTTCATTGCGATTCTCCAATTTTTCGTCAAACTCATCAAATGATACACATTTAACCAAATCGAATAACTCATTTGTGTTTTTTCTCCAAAGAAACCCAAACGATGGAACACACCCCATACTCGACCCCGAGAGGATCTATTTCATCGAGTATAGGAGATTCCGCTGATCTTGAGGCCAGTGCCAATCTCAGCGATAAGCTAAAGGTCTTCAAGAGCTCCTCCTTTGATCCCAATGAATACATGACTACCAAATCTCGTAGCATGGCAGAAAAGGTTTAGTTCTATAAGCCTCCCATTTTCCTTCTTTCTGCGTGCTGATTAATTCCGAGTTCTGAATTTGGGGGAAATGTGTGAATTAGTTATGCCATTAATGTACCTAGAATCACGTACTATGTTGGTACGGCTGGGAAATTTCACATAAAGATAAAGCATCTTACTGTAATAGTGTGGTTTAATTTCTTTATCATAGGCTGGAAATAATAATTTATTGCAAATTTTTGTGAGTTTAAAACAGGCTTTTGCATCTTTTTACCTTCCTCATATTTTTAACTAGTCTGACTATTAACTGTAATGTTGTCAAAATCGATTTTTTATGGTAGACGTGGTAGAAATGTAAATCGTAGAAATGAAACGAAATATAAAGTTTCTACTATTAGAATATATATAAATATATAAATATAATATATATGTATGTATGTAAAAATACATAAATTACTATTCAAAATTCAATGAACAATTTCATATTTTAAAGATATAAGTCACATAACTATATAAAACATAAGTCCAAAAACACAAAGAGTTTAACAACTCATATAATCAAGTTCCAAAATATCAAAAGAATAAAGTTTAACAATTCCTAAATTATATCAATTGATTCAAATCAAATACATCATCTTGCGTAAGTTGCATGTCCTCAATGTCCTCTTCTGTTGTTTTTATAACAAGTTTATTTACAAAATTTGAAATATCCAAATCATGACCATCCATACTCCATAAGTTCCCTTCAATTTCAATCTAGCTTTCCTCATCATAAGTATCAATATCTAAGTTATTTACATCCCAATATTCTTTATTAAAACATTTTTACGTTTTTATACGGTGTTTTTATCAATTTTTACTTATGTTTTGACACGTATTACTCTAATTACACTAGTTTTTGACAATAATGACTTAAGTGTGTTTGAAGTATTCGCTATCTTTTTGGATTTTTTAGGCTGTCCTTGGAGTTTTTTTTTCTACATACCCGAAATATCCTTGTAGTTTTTGTTGTCTGTGTGTCACAGTTTCATATTTTCCTCTTAAAATGTTAGAGACAAAAGTTTGGGACTCTAATAATCTAAATAAGAATACTACTGATAAATCTTTCCGAAACCCTAAAAATAATGAAACTATTTTCCTTCCAAGTGTTATTGCACAATAATCAAAACGTTCCATGGTACAATTTGAACAATATGTTGTCTTTGCTTTGGTACCCCATGTCATATATATAGATACACACACACACACACATATTAGATTTTACTTTGATGAAATATGAGTGCTTCATGGATGTCACCGGGTTCATGTTCAACGTATTCCTGAATTAAAAGTTTACCGTTTGTTTTGTATATTAGTCACTCGTTTGGTATTATATTTAATCAGTGTTCACAATATTTACAGGATATAAAAAAGGCCTGCCATTACCTTAATGAGTTGAAAAGGGCTTCAGCAGAAGAAATGCGCAAAAGTGTTCTTGCTAATTATTCAGCCTTCATACGGTAAGCTCCAAAATTAGAAATCAAGAGAAACATTGCTTCACAATTTAGAAATAGAATTTATCAGATATTGAAGGTCACTGCTACGAAGAAATGATAAATCCAGAAGTTCTTTTGATTTTGACAAAAATATCATTATGAAACAATGGCTGCTCTTTCAACTAGCAATATGTTCTCCTCCTCAGCTTGTATTTTACTTGAAAGGAAGACATTCCTTTTTAAAAAAAAAAAAAAAAAAAAAAAAATCTTCAGGCACTTTTCAAACATATATTGGTTCTGAAAGATTTAGATAAACTTAAATAAAAATATTAATGAACTAAACTGATTATAAAGAGATTCAAAAGTGTGTCAGAGACACTTTTTAGTGGAACACTGGAACTCATCTCTAAGATTTATACTTGTCTCTTTATTATGTGTTTTATCTGGTATAAGCTTTGCAACTTCAGCTTTCTGGTAATTTTGTTATTGTATCTTAAACACGCCCATGGCATAAAACGTGGGTAGAGTTGAGACTCATAGCTGTGACATCTATAGGAAGTTGCAATAATCCAATTTTCTATACTACTTTGCAACCACATAATGTTAATACTACACAGTTCATGTACAACTTTTGGTGAGATTCATCATTGATATACATATATGTCGCATATTTTAAGGAAATTGAGAATGATTTTCTAAATTGTTATGAAAAATATGTTATATTGTTTTATCAAGAGCCTAATGCACTCTTCAATCTTTTTGCATAGTACATCAAAAGAGATATTAGATCTTGAGGGGGAGCTTCTTTCCATGAGAAATCTCCTATCCACTCAAGCTGCTTTGGTTCATGGTTTAGCAGACAGAAGCCGGCTTGGTTCCTTGATCTCTTCAGCCAAAGATTCTGATACAGATGACATGCTTAATGAAAAAGCAGACCAATCCAAGACAGAGAATTGGCTAACAGGATATCTCGAGAAGCTTGAAGTCCTATTAGCCGAGAAAAGAATCGAAGAAGCCATGACTTACTTACAAGAAGGAGATGTCATGGTAGCAGAAATTAGAGACAAAAAAGCTTTAAGTACAAGTGCATTAGTTGTATTAGAAGCTGCTATTATAGAACACAGAACTGAGTTAGCTGATCAACTTGCAGAAATTATTTGCCAGCCTTCAACTCGTAGTTTTGAGCTTCGTTCATCTATCCTAGCTTTAAAAAATCTAGGAGATGGTCCTCGTGCACACACATTACTCTTGAATTCTCACCAAGAGAAGTTACAGCGTACCCTACAGAGTCTTGGGCCTGTCTCGCATAATGGAGGAGCATACACAGCCAAGGTCTCAAAGCTTGTTTTTCCACCATTTCACTAGCAATGAATGATTCCTTGACAGTGTTTGGTGAAGAAGAGCCTGCATATACTTCTGAGTTCGTGACTTGGGCTGTAAAGCAGGCTGAAAACCTTATCTCTCTCATCAAGAAACATGTTTTGTTATCTGCAGCATCTGTTGGGAGCTTGAGAGTTTCTTCTGACTGTGTTCGTGTTTGCTTGAGTCATTGTTACATCTTAGAGGCTCAAGGGCTAGCACTTTCTCCTGTGTTGTTGAAACAGTTTAGGCCCTTTGTTGAAAATGCACTGAACACAAACTTGAAAAGAATTGAGCAATGTTGTGCTGCTAGGGCTGCTACAGATGATTGGTTGCTTGCTTATTCACCTAACAGCAAGCTTTCCGGGTTAACTTCTGCTCTTTTGTTGATGAACGCATCCCAAACACCAAAACTTTCTGGCAGTGCTCATAAGTTTAACTCAATGATTCAGGTTATTACCTTTAATGGCTCTTTTTGTGAGATATTAAGAAAAGGAAGATTTTTTTTCACATAACAAATTCAACTTTAGAATTGAGGTAGTGCTTGAAGGTTAGGGACAACAAGTTGGATATTGTAACATCAATTACTTAATAATCTTTCCACTGTCTGAATTCAGGAGTTTTTTGAAGACGTTGGGCCTCTAGAATTCCTAGACTTGGATAATCTTGCATTTGAAGGTGTTCTTCAATTATTCAAATCCTATGTCAATCTCTTGATAAATGCACTACCAGGTTCAGTGGAAACTGAGAACCTGGAAGGCACAGGGCCAAAAATTGTTATGGTAGCTGAGACAGAAGCACAGCAAGTGGCATTGCTGGCAAATGCATTGTTGCTAGCAGATGAGTTGATCCCACGTGCCGTCGTTAAGGTTTTTCAAGGCACCAGAAGTGATGAATCTCAGAGAAGAGGAGCAGAGAGATATCAGAGGGCTACTGAGCAGAGAGAGTTGAAGAAAAGGCTCCAACGTGAAGTTGATCGCCTGAGAGATAGCTTCTGCAGGCAACATGCTCTAGAGCTACTTTTCACAGAAGAAGGGCACGCTCGTTTGAATGCATTGATGTATTTGAGTATGGATAGTCATGCAGAGGAGCCTGAGTGGTTTCCTTCTCAAATTTTTCAGGTAAATTTGCTTTCACTGAGAAATTCCTTGTGCACCAAAAAGACAAAAAACAAAAACAAAAAAAAACAAAAAAGGACAAGAAAGAAAGTAGATTAATTATAGAAAGACTTAAACCATGCTAATATGTACTTTTCAATGGGATCTGGGAAAGTTTTGGGACGCATAACTCAAAAATAGTAGATAAAATTGATCATGAAGAAACATAAAAGCATGTCAAACAAAATTTTGGTGGTACCCACCCATCCTTGATACTACTCTGTATTTTTTTTATAAGACACTTCCTACTAAAAAGTACTTTATATCTGATGTCTAAAAATTAAATAAAATTTCAATTTTATCCTTAATTAATATATACACTTTACAAGAAAATAACAGATACTCTACAAAAATTAATAAAAAGTAAAATCGTGCATTCATGTAAAAAGTTTAATGATGTGGCTTATAAATATGATTAAGAAAATGCTCTCCACCTTACAAATAAGATGAAAGCATTATGTATGTATGTCTATTTGTTAATGGATTGCTCGCAATTTCCCCCTTAAACAGTTCCTACCATCTCATCTGATAAATACCATTGATGAATGAGTGAGAAAGACTGGAGTAAAATGTACGTACTTAAATGTTAATTTATGATTAAACTAGTGTGCTAAATTTTATAAAACAAATTTATTGGTTCCCCTCTTATGCTATATGCATTGAATCGTTATAGTTTTATTTCACCTTGAGGTAACTGTAGTGGATTTCCCTTTTTTAGTCATTATTATTTTTTTTAAAAAAAATTGAAGTCTAATGTTAGGCAACTGCATGATATTGTAGGCGCTGTTCTTTAAACTTTCTCGAATGGCAAGCATTGCTACAGATATGTTTGTGGGGAGGGAAAGGTTTGCCACTACTTTACTAATGAGAATGTCAGAAACAGTGATTCTGTGGCTTTCTGAAGATCAAGTATTCTGGGATGAGATTGAGGCAGGTCAAGTGCCTCTAGGCTCCTTTGGCCTTCGACAGGTAATATTAATCTATTCCAACCTTTTTTTTCTTTTCTTTACATACTTGTTCTAATGCAAATAGAAAAGATTTAGGGCCTCTTTGGTATGCGGGGAAGGGAGGGGAGGGGAAGTGAGTGGAAGAACTTTTTTTTATTTTTTTATTTTTTATTTGGATTTAAAAAATTAGAGAAGTGGGATTAAAAATTTTTAATTAATTATTCTTACTATTTTATTTTACATATTATCTTTGTTAAAATTTTACAACCCCACTTCTTCAATTTTCTTAAATCCAACTAAAATTTTTTCCCTCTCCTCCAAATCCCTCATGCCAAACACCCCTTTAGGGAAAAAAATGATAGAAAACATAGGATGGGGAATGGAAATAGAGCAGAAGCAGAGGGAGGAAAGACTAAGAAACTGAGGGAGAAAAGGGGCGAAAAATAAAATAGAGATGATATAGGGAGAGAGGATAGAA
This sequence comes from Acacia acuminata, assembly GCA_019022655.1. Taxonomy (NCBI): domain Eukaryota; kingdom Viridiplantae; phylum Streptophyta; class Magnoliopsida; order Fabales; family Fabaceae; genus Acacia; species Acacia acuminata. The sequence goes on from JAFJYI010000036.1 coordinate 1,665,068, forward strand.
AACAGAGGAGGGGGAAGGGAAACTGAACAGAAATTGATGGGGAAAAAAGAGGAACAGATGAGGAGGGGAAAAGAGAGATCACAAGCTCACCAAAATAGTCATTTCATCAAGTATGATTTTTTTTTTTTTTTTTTTGCACCACATCAGATATGATTACAAGTGGAAACTATTAGGCTATTTATAGAAGGAGCTTTCTTTTCTATGAAGAAAGTTCAACTACTTGAAAATCAACTTGCACATAAAAACAAAAAGTATACAACTTGCAATAGAACTATATGCTTTCTCACTTGCTTTTCCGACTTGTAAAACAAAATAAAGAAATACCACTTGCTCTAGCCCCTTGCAAAAGTAAATAAAATACTCCCGATTGCTCAATCCAATTGCAAACTAGCCAAAATAAATTAAAACATCAATTTCTGCTATGATAAGTCTTCCCATATTTTCTAGCAGTGTAACTTCCTAATGTTTGTAGAACATGAATCTTAGGTCCCTTAATCTATGACTAACCTGGACTTGAGCTTCTGTAAGGCCTAAATTAAGAGAAAGTCTCCCGGAAGCATTTTCTGCTCACATATGAATTTAAACCCCAGCATTATGCTTAAGTGGGATTTAACACTTTCACTAGAACCAATACCTGTTGGTCGATATATCTGGAAACTTTGCAAGAGTTCTTTATCATTTTACTTAATATGAATTACAAGTCAAATATAATGAAAGTTGCCCCAAAGATTCTCTAAAACACCAGTCACTTTTAAAGGAGATGAAAATGACTTTTTTTTGTGCGCGCGCAATATTTGCTATGTTTTAATTGTCATCATGTAATATCATCTATCTTATTTTTATTTGTTTTTAGTAAAAACATGAGTGTCATTCTTATCCATACAATTATTTTCTTTCATTCTCTTTATCTCTGTGTTTTTTTATTCTTTCTCCTTGTATCAAACAAACTTTGGTTTACTGCCTAAATACTCCCAAACTCACTTTTTTTTTTTTTTTTTTTTTTTTTTTTTTTTTTCTGTTTCATATAAATGTGCAGCTTTATTTGGATATGCAGTTTGTGATAATTTTTGCATCCCAGGGTCGTTACTTATCTCGTCAACTTTCCCAAGTTATTAAAAACATGATTGCTAGGGCCATTGAGGCTGTTGCTGCTTCTGGGTTAGATCCTAACAGGTACATCCATTTAGCAGAAACAAAATTTTATATGTCTTAAATATTCATAATTATATGTTAATGACAAATCATAAAAGTATTGGATGATCAAATTAATGGGAAACATACTGTTTAATGTCCTAACATATGGCTACTCTTTTAATCCGGTGTTAAAATTCTTATGTCACCATTTCATTCAACTGAAAATTTAGTCAAACATATTTTTGTTTGCTTTTGGGAAAACTGCTCTTGAGGAGGTACTTGCAGTTTCTTTTAATTTTTAATTTGGTACTTGTATGTTTTTTCTCCTTATAAATCTTTTAATTTTACTCTTTTATCACTTTAGCCCTTGTAACTTCGCTTTATTAGCATAATTAGTCATGTACAAAAGCTAATTGTGCTAACAGAGTAAAATTAAAGGATTTCATGAGGAGAGAAAAACACGTAGACAACAAATTAAAAATTGAAGGAAACTATAAGTGCCTCAATAGTGGTTTTCCCTATACTTTTTTATGATTCATTTAATCTGCCCATCTTTTACCATCTGCCACTTAAAGCCAAGAACCTTAAGTTTATTATTTCTTGGTTTTTTGAAGTTTTTCAAATAGCTGTAGAGATGATAAGTGGGAAATCTGCGTATGGAAAGATAGACACACATTTCCCACTTATCATCTCTATAGCTATTTGAGAAACTTCAACAAACCATTCTTCCTCCGACACGACACCGCAATAATAAACTCAAGGTTCTTAATTGGCTTTAAGTGGTAGATGGTAAAAGATGGATTTGGTTTGGTACTCATCAAAATGATAAGTACCCCCAACCTTTTAGATCTGAACTATTTATATTAAGATATGGACCGTCTAGTTTTAATAATTTTTAAGGGACTATTTTTTTTTAAAAAAAAAGTTCATTTTTTTTCTTTTTAAATATGATAGTTAGGACTCGATATTATCTTTATTTTAATTATATACCTATTAAAATAATTTTTTGAAAAAATAAAGGTGAAAATAATTAAATTTGCGCTGTTCAGAACTGATAGGTTGTAGCTGCTTATCATTTTGATGAGTACCCAAACGAGTTCCATCTTTTACCATCTGCCACTTGAAGCCAATTAAGAACCTTGAGTTTATTACTGCAGTGCCCTGCCAGAGGATGAATGGTTTGTTGAAGTTTCTCGAATAGCTCTAGAGATGATAAGTGGTAATTCTGCGTTTGGGAATGTAGAGAGAGAAGTTACCAGCCCTACTTCTATATCAGGATCAATCCATTCTCATGGAAGTAACTAGCTGACAACACTAAATGGGACATAATAAACTAAAGAGAAAACCCCAATCAGTGTTTGCCACACATGTTGCAGGTAACTCCATTATACTTTTCAGTCCTTAATGTAAGAACTAATTGAGAAGTTGGTTTTGGTCCTGTAAAACCTTTTCCCCATATTTATTATTTTTCTCCAAAATACATTAGAGAAATTCTTTTTAATTTTTATTTTTAATAAATAATTTTAAGCATTTTTAAAATTATTTTTAATCAAAACGTGAAAATTAGGAAAAACATGAACAAAAGGATGGGTATTAATTAGAAAATTATAATGTTTTTCATATTTTATTAAACATGAGCTCAGATAAAAATGAAGCCCCATTTCTTCATCTAAACAAGGTGGTGTTTTTCATTTTTTGCAACAAGCTGCTAAAGACTAGTCTGCCATTGAGTTATGCTACGATATTTTAGGAAAAACATGTTATATTTTAGTATGATTAAATAATTTAATTAATTTTCTTAATCTAATTAAATTAGTTAAATAAGTCCTACATTAATGATAGGAGTATTTAATTTGGATCCATATATCACTTCTCTTTAAAATTGTTCAAAGCTTCCAACATGGCAAAGATGAATTGCCTCTCATGCCTATGAATTCCTTGACCTCTTGGGTTCACATTGCAGACATGCTGGAGTTGAAGATCTCTTGCAGATCAGACCTTCTGCCTTACTTGATATTTGCACTTTGCAGATTATACCAAAAGCAAAATGTGGAGAATACATCAAACTGCCGCCTCGAGATTCAGGATTTGGTTTCATTGTAGTTTCTTTTTTGTATATATATTCTCTTTTTTTAATGTCACAAAAATGATGCAATTGAATGAAATCTACTTATTTAGGTTCATTACAACTCTGCTAGGAGGATTTGTTTGTTCATTTATTTTATTAAGATAAAGCTAAGAAGATCCACTCAATACTGCTGCAAAATATGAGGAAACATTGTATCAACCGTATTCTTTTTGACTCAAACTTTCTATGTACTTAAGAGTTTCTTTTCAAATAAGAAACACATAAAGAGCCTTAATTTCCAGTTTGGGTGACTCACTATCTCAGCATTTTTAAGCTTGGGCTTAGCTATTAGCTATCCGGCAACTTTCAGAAGTACTGAAAAGCTTAACCCCGTTAATATTGGAGCTAAGGAAAATAATGGTAAAATAAATGGATAACTTATCTTCAGAAAACAGAAGGAATTGTATTTGTTTCATTGTTCTTTTTATTTTTTGGTTCTGACATTTAGTTTTTGATCAATCTTTTGAACATATGTTTTATTCCTTTATTGAAAGGAATTGCTTGGCTGGTATGGGATGAAATGACCATAACTAATCTCCCAAAAAATCGAAATCATTGAAATTTTTGTTTACCAAGACCATAAATTTAGTGACTGTCGCTCATTTTTTGCTTTTCTGAATAATGAGCATATCAATTCTAGTTATTATTTTGCTTATTACGTTATTGTCACTTCTTATTTAGGTCAGTACAACTAAAATAGAGAAAAACCCATTTTTTGATCCTTGTAGTTTGGGTCAACTTTGGTCTAAGTCCCTGGAGTTTGTTTGTTTTTTGTTTTAAGGTATTGGTCCTTAAATTTTGAAAGTTAAGCCATTAGTCCTTTTGTTTGTTCACGTCTGATGTGTACTAATGTTGTTAATGATGATCATCGGCCACAGTTATGTGGTGAAAAATAACGAGTTTTTTTTTTTTTTTTTTTTTTTAATGGCTAAATGACTTGGAACTTTAAATCAGAAAAATATGAGGAAAAAAGAAAATTTAAAAGAAAACCCAGGGCTCCAAACGGGGGAGTGATCGACGAAGAAGAGTGGCTGGTTCTGTGAGTGAAAAGAGCCGCATGAGATTGGCGAAGGAGAGATTGAAGTCTCTATCACCTTTGACTTTTTTTCCTGCTTTTTCGATCTCTCTCTATTTCATTGCTAAAATAGGAGCAAATTAAAGGCATTTCTTTCTAATCGCCGAATAGGCTTTTGGTATTGATTTTGAAACCCCCTATGCTTCAAACTCTACCACTAACCATTAATGGTGGCATTAGTATTTTTATATCTCGTATTTTTCTACGATTTTATGACTCCCTCAATTAACCATATAATAAGCAACCAGAACCAGGATCAAAATCAAATAAGAAACTTGGAATGACCAATATCTATGAACTCAACCAAATCCAACAACCAAAAATAGAGAGCGTAAAACCATATGCAAAGTTCATGATTCAATTCGAAATGGGGACAAATGAAGCTCGAATAGAGACAGAGTTGATTCCAACAACACCATACTCTATTATGCCCAGAAATAAAGATCAACAAGAAAATCCGTCTATGGTGCCCAGCTATCAATTCCACAATGAGAGCAAGAACAAAAACGGTAAAATCAACTTAGTTCATGATCCATGTCATTGTATTTAATTCCCACACATGCTCTTTCTTTCACTTAAATGGGGTATTTTTGGCCAAAGAGTTACATGTTTCACATTTTTGTTATCTCCAACCAACTTTTTGATCAACGTGATTTAGTTAACTGCCTTTTATAAAAACAAACAGAGGGAGCACTATATGTGTATACATCGAGAGGTTATCAAATGGCATTAAGTCTCTCTCCCTTGTATATAAGTATATAAACATATAAAATGAATACATTCTGTTTCTTTCTTCTTTTCTTTTGGGTACATAGAGAGGCCTAAGACCCAAGAAAAACTTAAGTATCTGAATGCATTCTGTTTCAATTATTCATATATGTGTCTCATATAAACTTTCAAAATTTTAAAATATAAAGGGGCATGAATAATTTTTCTCATAAATAAATTTTCATTAATCGCAGGTAACAAAATGACATAAAAACAGCATTGAATGGCAAATAACACTTGATTTCAGCATGATGCGTGCCTAAATTTTTTAATATTGATATATTTGAACAATTTTAGAGCACCCAAAAATATGAATTTTCTTTTGGCCTGAGAAACGTATTTGAATTCTCAATTGAAATATTTATTGCTTAAAATTACCTTAAATTTGTTTATGGACTCAAGTCTTTGATTGGGTACAACTTATCTCTTGCAAGTGTTACTATTCTTCAGTTGTGTGCAAATGTTATGAGTCTCACATCGGGGAGCCAAACTCTTAGAGTGAGGTTTATAAGTCCATTGGGTTCTCCCTCCTCATAGGCTAGCTTTTGGGGATTGGGCTCTCCCTTTGGACTTGTGTTCATTACATTGGTGCTTTCATTGAGAGTCCAATGTCCACGGAAAGGGCGACCCACAGAGGGTTCTGACCGGATAGGCCGAGTGAAGTGCCGTGTGCGGAGGGTTCAGACCGGATAGGCCGAGTGAAGTGCCGTGGTGTGGAGCCGCCGGGGACGTCGGCTCTTAAGGGGGTGACTATGTTATGAGTCTCACATCGGGGAGCCAAGCTCTTAGAGTGAGGTTTATAAGTCCATTGGGTTCTCCCTCCTCATAGGCTAGCTTTTAAGGATTGGGCTCTCTCTTTGGGCTTGTGTTCATTACAGCAAACATCTTATTTTAGAAGCAAAACAAAAAAACATTTGCACATAGTTAAAGATGAGTTGCAAGCATCTTATTTCATAGGCAAAACGAAAGATATGTTGCACAACTTTGTAGAAGAGTTGCAACTTGTGTATCCGCTCAAAGAGTTGGTTAATCGTGATCATATTACACACTTACTTTCAGTTTCCATGATTACAGTGGTAATTATCGGAATAAATAATTTCTATTTTATATTTATGTAAATAGAATTGAGATAGGATATTATCACTACCAATTTTTGTCATTACCAATGTCACTACTACTTTTTGACCATTAGATTAGAATCTTAAGAGGAGAGAGAAATGATAAAGGTAGATAAGATTTTGATTTAACGGTGAAAAAATGGTAGTGACATTGGTAATGACCAAAATTGGTAATGACAATATCATATCTCAATAGAATTATAGACCTATAGTTTAGGGAGATAATAGGGAGAGATTTAGGATATTTGAGAATTTGAATTTCATAGATATTTTCAATACTAGAAATAGAGATAATCACAAATTTTGTACACCAGAATCTGTCACTTTAATCCTTAAAAGCCTTCTACATAACCACCAAACGCTTATGTTAGTTTAGTAAGGGGCTGTCCTAGTTTAATCACAGGTCTTGAGTTCGAGACATGGGAATGCAGCGTAGATGGGTGGTAGGGTTTCCCCCCGAAAGGGGCCAACCCGGTCTCGGTTCGGATTAGTCTGGGGCCGTTGATGTGCTTGAACGATGGCCTGCCTTAAGACATCAGATATACTACAAAAGAAAGAAGGAAAAAAAAAAGGCCTTCTACACATCAATGAGAAAAGTATTGGATTTCTTCTGTCTTTAAAATGCTACATGGTATTAGAGCTAAATAGCATCAAGTCCAAGCGCAACAATTCTAAGTCGCACCCTCAGGAAGCTCCACAATGGGATCTTCTCATATGGGTTCTCATCTACCGATTTTATGAAAGCCATAGGTCCCTTCGGGTCGATCTTTGGCTTCAACGGGTCTGCTTATATTGTTTCCAAGAAGCCAAGTCTCACAAATTATCGAGACTGGGCACAAGCAGTTCAACTTGCTGTGGGTGGTGGCGGTAAACTCAAGTTCTTGACCGGTGAAGCTCCGCCACCCTTTGATCCCAGGTCTCTTGCGATGCACCTTGGAAAGTTGACAACGCTTTGGTTTGTTTGTGGTTGATCAATGCAATGTCCCCACAAATCAAGCAAAGTTTCATGTACCTACCTACTGCAAAAGAGATTTAGGATGCTGTCCGTGATTCTTATGTGGACGGTAAAGATCTCTCTCGCTTATTAGATCTCCGACGTCAAATTTGGAAGTCTACACAAGGTCCTCAAAGTGTCACAGAATATTGGCTTATACTTGTTGCCCTCTGGCAAGAAGAGGACTTGATGATTGATGACGAATGGACTTATGCCACTGATGCTACGAAAACCAAACGCAACAGAGACAACGATCACATCTTTTTTTGGAACGATTAAACCCAGAATTCGATGATGCTTGAGCCCAAATTCTAAGCAATTCATCTCTTCCTTCGTCACGAGAGGTTTACTCGTACAGGCATGGGCATAGGTCATTTACCATATTTATAAGCCACATCATTATAAATATGATTAAGTCTTATTTCCAACGCAAAAAGAATCAGCTCCAAATTTATTGTATGCTGAGAGTTTCGATCGATCAGATTAATAACAGTGTGTGAGGAGAGTATCTTAGTGAAAGATATGTGTTAGGAAATAAGGTAGTGTATGGAGTGGCACCATTGAGGACAGGAGAGGACATACGATTAATAAGGAAGCACGCAGTAGACACGGCATCAGCCCAAAAGGGCTTAGGAACATTCATTTGAAACATGAGAGCCCGAGCAACTTCTAATAAGTGTCGGTTCTTACGTTCTGCAACACCATTTTGAGCTGGTGTATCTGGACAGGAGGACTGATGAAGCATGCCATGTTGGAGCATATAGGTTTGAAATTGGGCAGAAAAATATTCCTTGGCATTGTCACCCCGTAAGGTTTGACAGATACACCAAACTGAGTTTTGATTTCGGCACAGAAATGGCAAAAGTGAGAAAATAACTCGGAACGATTTTTCATTAAATAGAGCCAAGTGGTACAAGAGAAATCATCAACAAAAGTAACAAAGTACCGAAAACCAGGCTTAGACTCGACATGACATGGACCCCAAACATCAGAATGGACTAAATCAAACGGAGACGCAGCTCGTTTATTAACGCGAGGTGCCAAATGAAAACGATGATGTTTAGCAAACTGACATGACTCACATTCTAAAGATGACAAATGATGGAACTGAGGATACATCCTCTTCAAAGAAGACAAAGACACATGACCTAAACGACAATGAATGTCAAAAGGGGACGAACCACCAGAACAAGCAACTGAACGTGGTACCTGATCCTCAAGGAAGTAATGGCCACCAGATTCATAGCCCCTATGAATAACTCGCTTCGTTGTGAGATCCTGAATCAAACAATGGTCAGGAAAGAGAGTAATGAAGCAGTTTGATTGTCGGGTGAGTTTGCTAGGAGACAAAAGATTAAATGCAAGGTCAGGGACATTAAGGACATGGGATAAGGAAACAGACAGGGTAGGTTGGGCAGTGCCAGAGCCAAGAACACGAGAATAAGAACCGTTGGCAATTGTTATACTAGAAGGATTGGCATAAGGCGCATACGTGCAAAACAAATGGTGGTTACCTGTCATATGATCAGTAGCACCGGAATCGATGATCTACTTCGAGGAAGAAGTAGCAAAACTGGAGGCAATATTACCTGGACCGAGAGTAATTGAAGAGCTAGACGTAGATGCAGCCATCGGGCCTCACTAAGAGCAAGTTGAGCTCCACAACAAGCAATGGAGGAAGTACCAAACAACAAATAATCAAGAGTGCAACCAACACACTCTCCGTGCAAGAGCACCAGCCACTAAAGAGACCAATGAACCTTGTATTGGACTAAACAACACAGAAGGAGCCAAATACTAACTCCACCACGAAACAAATCTTCACAAAACCAAGATACACTTACACCCTTGGAAACGTCTTGTGCTGAAGCCAAAGAAAACAGCAACTAGAGAACCAACAAACCACCTGCTAAAGGCAAACAAGTGCAGAAGAACCACCAAGAAAATGACAAACCACCTACTAGAGGCAAATCAGTGCTGACGAACGACCAAGAAATAAAGGCCAGCAGGAACTCCAACCACTAAGCAGTAGAAACAATGCAAAGCAGCAATGAGGGGTCACGCACGGACCAAAGAACCACCAGAAACACGAAATGGCACCTATGTAAACCTGAAGCAAAGCAACCAGCAAGCAAACCCAACAAACCCGACGGCGAAAACACAAGATATGAGCATGAAACCACCTGGGTCTAACCGGAATCAGTGAGTCGATCCCGAAACAGAAAACGGCAACGAAAAAATCGCCGGAAAACTCCTTCACGCGCCGGCGCATGGAAAACATGGCGGAGCTCAGGGTGGCGCGTGAGACACCACGCTCGGTCGGAATGGAGAGCGGCCGGCGGGGTTCCGCCGATCGGGCCCCCCTGAGAACGATGAGCCGGCGCGTGGAGCTATAAACGGCCTAGACCAGAACGCGAACGAACCCTCCCCCTTTCTCTGTGTCGCCAAACAGAAACAGAAATAGCAACGGAAAAAAATTGAACCTAAAGCTCTGGTACCATGTAAAACCAGAGAGAGAGAGAGAAATATAATTTGAAAAGTATATCTATTCATGTACGTAGTATGAGGTATTTATACACAAGGAAGGGAACAAGAGAGTTAATGAGAGTTAATGACTCATTATATAGATTGATTCCCTAATCTCTAGAATCCCTAATTGTATGCTATACTAATTATAATATATATTTCCTAACAATATGTAAACGGCTTCATAAGTGTCTAGCTAAACTTGTGGGATTGTAGTGGTTCTCAAGTACCAGGTTAAAACTTGAGGAAGATAGTGTATTGAAATGGACATAGGTCATCACGGATTAGACCGAACTAAGATAAATCACAATTTGCATATTCTCTTCCTTAAGCTCTTATAATTCCAGCATATATGTTTTGAATAACTGTTTATGAATTCATAATTCACTACTTTCATACATGTTACTATGTGAAAAGATTTTCAAAGTTTTTAATTTTTATTCTACACCAAATTCAATCCACCTCTTCTTAGATGTTAGCCGATTCTAACACTACAGAGGGCAAAGTCTAATGGTTGTCGGAATCGCAAAGGGAGGTCAGCCAGGGTGGGATATCTACTAAAAATAGCCTGATGGTGCTTCGGTATGAAGGATGGGGCTCATCTCCATTAGGTCTCTTCAGGAGCTGCAAAGTTGACGGAGGAGAAGCAGGAGTATTTGGGTACAAAGCATTTGGAGAGTAAGTTGTGCGATATAGGTTCTGAGTTTAGTGGATTTTTAAATATTCACAGCCTCTCTTCTGACGTTGCTTTAGGATTGAACTTCAGGGACGCTAATTTGGTTCAAAATAGTGTTGGTTTAAATCTGTTGAGTCATTAGATTTGTGTGAATGAGTCGAAAGTATTGATGGCTTGTGAATATGGAAGCTATGGGAGGATCTCTGCTCTAATGAGGTTGAATTTAAGCATAGTGAGGTTGCTGTAAGAAAAATCACCTCTTCTTGTGCCTTTGTTTTGATTGTTGGGAGCAAGGCTGGTCTATTTGTTCGGAATTCCATTAGTAAATGGTCACATAGAGATTTTACATCTCCAGTTGGATAGACAAGTATTTGCTCGAAGTGCAAATCAAGATTGTTCATTATCAGGCCGAAGATATGATTCTCTACTTGAGAAGAATAGCTCCATCTCAAGGAAATTGATTAGGAATCATTCTTGTAAGTGGATTCCCAGGAAGCAAATTTAGCAGCCATGGGTGTTGCTAAAGCTTTAGTGGATGGGTCTTGCTTGCCCTTCAATTTGGATGCTACGATCCTCATTTTGGTTGCAGAAGTTGTTATTAAAGGATGCTCTGAAGATTCGCCTTTGGCTTTATTGTTTGGATTTATCTCTTTTCTATCTTATTTATTTAGTTGTTTTATGTATGTTTGCACATGTTCTAGTTTATGTTCTAGTTGTTGTTTCAGTATGTTTGTTTACTTCTGTCTTTTTAGCACAAAGTCTCATGAACTTATGGTTTCATGATTAATGCATTTCTTGTTGGCAAAAAACTCTTTCATGATTAAACAAACAAACTAATTTTAACCATCTGTTCGTTTTACGTGATTTAGGTAATTGTTTATGAAATGGGCTGGAGGGAGTATCTATCTTTAAATGCATATTAGAATTGACTCCAAATCCTTTCACTCGGAGAAAAATAGAAACTGACCACTAAAATCAATATCAATATATAAAATTAACATATTAATATATTTATACCGGTCCTTACTAAAATATCAACTTAATTGAAAATTTGAACTAAAAACTAGTTCACCTAAGGGAGTATACTATAAAACTTATAAGATGTTTTACTATCTTTAAACAAAAAATTATGACTCACCCTAAATATATTATTACTAAAACATATTGTCATTTGCTCATTAAACGTAATAAAGAGCTAATGAGTTGTAGTACATAAAACTGATTTAAAGCTGTGATATTTTCCAGGTATTTTTTCTGGAATTTTCTTTTAAAAAAATCTACAATTTACTTGAAAAGGGGTAAGTGGGCCCATATTCACTTTCAATTGTTGAACAAGTGACTCTATTATTGCTATATTGGTAATTGGTAATGACAAATATGTTCTACCAAAAGACAAAATTGCCATGCTGACCGAAAAGGGAAAAAAATACCCTGAAATTATATTTTGTGCCTGACAATTATTATTACTATTGATCATAATTCTAAAACAATAATAATAATCAAATTTAAAAATTTCATTGGGAGGGTCCTGAGTTAACCCCAGTAGTGGGTACTTCATGTAGTCAATGGCATTTAACCTAATACAACACAATATCTGCTCTGACAACTCCTCTGGTTTGTTCCCCTGTTTCATTACACAAACAAAGAAATTGCATATAATTTGGATTGTCTGCTATTATAAAAGTCATTTATTTTATAATGTAACTCAGAAGTAAAAGATTGCAAATGATATTTATTTATCCTTTTTTTTTTTTTTTTTTTTTTTTTTTTTTGTATTCAATTTGGATTGTCTACCATCATCTTTTTTTCCTTTCAATCTCTCTGACTATATATTATGCAATTACAAATGTAAATGTAATGCAGAAGAGTAAGAAGAAAATGCATTAATGACTTCTGGTATATGAGAATTTTACATTCCAAATTACTTGAAAAATTTGCATAATTACGAGTATAAAAACATGAAAGAAAAATTAAATTGCGTCCCAAAAAACATTAAGAACTTCTTTTTTGACATATGCTTTTGGATGCATAGAAAATTAACATGTTCACATGCCAAGTGTCATCTATATTTCAAGTTTCAGAAAATAATAATACTTGCCTGAATTGTGAGGCCGAGATCAAGGACGCAGATCTTCAACCTGTCCATGAAAGTTTCAAATCCTTTCCTGGAGATGTAACTGAACCTATGCATATCCAAATCAATCTCAAAGTAATTTTCTCCCTGAAAAATAATTATATTTATCTGTTAGCTCATCTGAAAGCAAACAACTGTGCGTTTTCTTTTTAATCTGTGGACCAAACTTAAAAGTGCCATAGAAAATTCAAAACTTGAAGAAGAAGGCCACAGAAAAACTTGGATCTTATCTTGTTTTTTTGCTTTTATCCTTGACCCTTTTGAAAATTTCATCAGGGAAAGCATGCCGACCACACAAATGGCTTTTGCAAATCAACAAAAATGACCCACAGGACCATTTTATCATAAAATGAGTGCATGTCTATATTTTGATTCAGGCTTTATTAATACACAAAAATAGACTTTTCAACACAAATGGGGACACTGGATACCTTGCAAGTAGGCTAAAAATAGACAATAGAGAGAATTCACAAGATACGTTAAAGGTCAGATATGATCACCACATCAGCAGAACTGGCAAAAAAATGCATTTTAGGACGCTTCTAGATTTGGCATTGTCTAAGACTATTCAGGCTTTTCACATTATGTCAGAGAAACTTACAGAGTAAAACTCATGTTGAGGACGCGAAAGAATAGGCTTCTCATTGTAAGCCACCATAAGCTTTCGTTCTGGAACACTCATTGGAAGATCTTCCACATTGACAACACGGCCCAATATTTTCAATCTTTCTCGGAAGGGTACTATTGTATCTACAGGAAAGCCCTTCACCTTTTCAGCTTCATCATCCAGAAACCTCTATAGAAAGTCAAAGACATGTGTTGTTTCATCAGAAACATGAAGTCATCCAATCCCCCAAAATTCATAGACAATAGTTTAGGATTATCAGATTAGATATGATTATGGTACATTTCTATTACTTGTCCCATTTTTCCATTTTTTATGGACTATGTCCAACCCAAAGAGTTAATCCTAGTAATGAAGTAGAAACAGAGATGACTAGCAGCATAGGATGTATAAGTTGGTAAAATAAAGAATTAAATTGACATGTACAGGCTCCATCTTACTCTGATTTGTTCTTGAAAATATTGTGGAAGCTCCTTAGTATAACTTTCAGAAAGTTTAAAATACAACACAAAATTTATTCCTTCCCCATCAGTTTCGCCTTGAAAAAGTGTGGCAGGGTAGAGAGGAATCTGAAATCCATAAAACATAACAATCAGACCATCCAGAAAATTTAAATTATAATGAAATGAGACCAAAAGATATCTTCTCATTAAAGATTGTAAAGAACTTGAAGCGGCAATGTGGCTTAATGGATTCTTTGCTGACAATACGCACTAGTCAGGTATAGGAATACATGTAGTAAAGGATTAAAATGGGGCCAGAAGTCCACTTTAGGAGTAAGAACAATTTTATGGGTAAAAAAGGTAGAACATTAACTATATCTTAGCAGAAGAGTAGGAGTACCTGAACATTTACAACAAGTATGGATGGAAGATTCCCAGAAGAACTAATGGCAGGTAGTTCCACAAACCGAGCTATATGGTCCACTTTTCGTGGAGATAAGTATACATCTACACCAAAAGGATAATATGCTGAATAGTTGGGAGCCAATTCCTTCTTCCTGTCCCTGATAGACAAGTGAAACTTTAAATTTCTTTTCACAGGCCATCAAGTTGTAACCAAGTATTTTTTTTTTTTTTTTTTTTTTTGATAATATGGAATTAGGTAGTTTAATTATTTATAAAGAAATGAAAATATATTTCTAAAGGAATTTACGGAAAGACTCTTCGTCTTACTTTAGATAATTCACTCCTCGAACTCCGAAAGTGCTTGGGTCAATTTGCGACCAACAATCAACCATTTTCTTCTCAATTGGACAAAAGGGCACCTGTGACCCTGCCATTGGTCTTTGCAGAAGGGTTCTTGAGGAAACTGAAAAGCAGGAGGGAGAAAGAAAGTGATATTAAATACAGTATCTAATACTAATTACACTACAAATTGTGTTTAGAACTATTAATTCTACAAGCAATCAAACCACAGAATGTCGCTTTGAGAATTTCAACTCACATAGATTATTAGCATTCTCATTTCCTTCCTTCCATTTCAAGGGGAGTTTCAAAGAAGCCTTTCTCCTTGCATTAGGAGAACCCGAAATTGATGATCTTCTTTTCTCATCAGAAGGAATAGTCGCCGCAAGACATGGCAAACAATTATTTGGAAGAATCCCACAATGGTCCAACAGTACCCCATCCTTGTTGGAAGCATCCACTGATGAGATCTCATCCACATATACAGGTTCATTTACTTCATTTATACTTCCATCAGTGTTATCTAATATTGAACCTCCATGGTTGGCATCTCTTGAAGATGAGTAATTTGATAGTGATCCAGCTTCAATGCCATTTAAAGATGTCAAATCTGCAGATATCGACTACATTTCATCACCCAAAGAGTTTGTAAGCACAAATTATCCAAATTAACTCATAAGTTTCACAAATCATTACCATCAGGGATACTCAGGTAGTCTTCATCACAGTCAGACTCAAATATAGCAACTGAA
The DNA here is from genome assembly GCA_019022655.1 of Acacia acuminata. Classification (NCBI taxonomy): domain Eukaryota; kingdom Viridiplantae; phylum Streptophyta; class Magnoliopsida; order Fabales; family Fabaceae; genus Acacia; species Acacia acuminata. The sequence goes on from JAFJYI010000036.1 coordinate 1,680,185, forward strand.
TCAAACCATGTCTCCTCAACACTACCAGCTGCCAAAAATTAAACATCTTAATCACATTGGAGCAATAATGAAGGTCACTATGAAATCATAACTGGATTTTTTTGAAAAAGAAAACAAATAGCATTTTAGTCTACCAAATACATTTTCTTCAATTATGGCCTTAACTTTAAATCAAACAAAATTACTGCAAACTTGTGAGCAAAAAAAGCAAATTTGTACCATTCATTAATTTTGCTCGTTAGTTTTGCCTTACCCAAACAATGATCATTCATTCCATGACGTGCTCAGAAACTTACACCTCCAATAAATTCTCCCAAACTCTACACTCCAATTATCTAAAATCAAAGAAGAAACAGGCATTCTTCACTTCCACAAAGAAATTGAATGAAAACTCTTTCTAGTGTCCCAATTATAGAGTTCCGATCAAAAAACATTGCACAGAAAGAAAGCCAAGAAAGAAGAAAAAAGAAGACATGAACGAACCTTGAAAGGAGGGTTTGCCTAATGATCCGTTAGACAAGTTTGAGGACACTCTTCTTCTGAGTCCATATCTTGTTCTCTTCCCAGTCTTCTTCTTGGATAAGCTCGACCTCGCTGCAATGCAGTCCTTTGGCTTTGACACACAAGAGCCCATCACGAAAATATCTTCGCCGCCTCACACTCAGATTATCATCATCATCATCAAACCCAGCAGCTATCTCGTAGACGGAAAATGAAATTTTAAAAACAAGGAAACACAACAGAAATGGAAAAGATAGGAGAACGGAAAAGGGGAAATAAGATAAAAGCTTGAAGCCACCGATCGTTTCTTGGAGTTTGGGTTGAAAAGTTTTTGGCTCCCACCATAATGGAGTCAATAAATAAAAAAATAAATAATGCTCAGAGAACGACTGTGAGAAAGAAAGGGTCAGATTTTTCATTCTCATTCTCATTCTAGAATGGGAAACGAAAACATGGACGAATTGTATTTTGTTGGGTACAGCGACGCCGGCCGTTGTCTGTCGTCATTGTTGGCAAGGAAAGTCATCAAATGGCTGCCACAAGTGAGAAAAGTAATGGGCCTCACGGAGGTGTGGTTGGTGTCAGAGCGTGTTCCACGTGGAGAACACTGGAATTTTGCGGCTATTCCGTGGGGAACTCAATGCCCTTCCTATCTTTTGAATAGGTTGGTGCACCTGCTTTTTGGGACGTACAGATAAGATTTGAATCCTCTATAGTTATTATTATTTTTTAATTTGATGATTTTTAATAAAAATTATTTTTAAAAAAAATATTAATGAAGAGATTATCTTTATTTTAGATTATCTTAATTTTTTTTTGAAAAACAAAAAAAAAAAAAAAAAAATAAATAAACCGTTTAGATGAAATCTTGATAGCCTAAATGAGAGAAACGTCCCTTGCCTATCATATTTAAAGGATAGGCAGGGAAACACATTCTGATTAGTGATCTTTCTTGACATTTATCCATGGTTGTTTTATATTCCTTCCTTTAAGGGTATTCCCCCTCTAGTAGTCAAACTCAATAAGTTTGAATAAACTCGTAGTAATATAAACTTGTATCGTTAATTCAAATTGTAAACTTTGTTTATTTTTATCAATAAATAGATATTAGTAGTCTATAATTAAAAAAAATAAAAAATAAAATAAATTTGATTTAAATATATTTAAATCCAAATAATTAAAATTAAATCCATGAGCATCCATGATTTATCATATTCAATGAAGAAATTTTCTTAAAATTCATATATAAAGTCACTAAGAATGATCAAATCGAAAAGGTTAGCAAGAGTATAAGAGTGAGTTAATATGATTTTGTAAGTTAAAAATGTAAAAACAATAAACTTAATGTGTAAAATCGAGAATTTGATCAAGTTTATAACTAATACGAGTTTAAAAGTGATTCAGAACGATTTTATAAGCTAGAAACGTAAAAATAATAAACTCAAAGAGTCAACTCACGAGTTTAACAATAATGCTTCTCTCTTATCCCATTATAGCACATTTTTAACTAATTCATGCAAAGAAATCATTGTTTAATTCATTAAATTTATCTTAAATTAGTAAAAATATTCAAATTTACCTCTATTAATGAGGTCTTGAGGGATAGATAAAAATATAAAGAGTTACATTTAAGTATTAATTATAATGATAAAATTGATAAATAGGCATTAAGGACTCTCCAATTGATTTATATTAAGAACTAAAAATCCTTTTAGAATGTGCCATATAATAGGGACCAAAGCAAAGGTACTATTACACTTTCTCACCTCTTTATTTTATGATAAATCTAATTATTTTAGGAGAAGTGATTAAATCATTAATTTTCTTATTTGTATTACATTCTCTTTTATATAACCTCTAGTTTTTAATATAAGATCTGATCTATAGCATAAATTACACTATGAAATGAGATCTTATATTAAGAACTAAATGTAATAATGAATTACTTTAAATAGAAATGGTATTAAAAACACTTATCTAATGTCTCATGATGTGATTTATGATAAGTATATCATTTTTTGGCAGGTGTTTCATAAAATGGAGTTGATTATTTGCTTCCTCCATTTACGTGTGGGGATTCACTTATAATTATCTTCTTCTTTTTATTGTCTTCTCAAAATCCTTTTTCCACCCTTAGACTAAGAAAAATAGATGGTTTAAGTGTAACATATTATTATTTTCTTAAAAAAATTATACTGCATATATGAAATTTCATATTGAATTTTAATAGTTAAATTTATTTATTTAAATTTTAGTTATATTATTATAATATTTATAAGATATCACACTTGAACTATTTATTTCTTGATCTAATTGTAGAAGAGGATCAGAGAAGGAAATGAGAGAGAAAATATGAGAAGACCCAAATCCCTCCCCACCCACACATCTCCAAAGTTAGGGGAGAAGGCGTCTTAATATTCTATTATTCTATACACGGATCGTTGCTTCTCCATTGACGTGGATAACAAGGTTCTTCATGATATTGTACTATAAAAGACTTTTACTATTTTTCATGATATCACAAGTTTTTTTTGTTTAAAATATTAATTTTTTATTTTATATCTCTAACTAATTAATCAAACTGGTTCTCTAACTAATGATTTTTATTTAAGGCAATTTTAATGTCTTACAATAAATAATTACTTTTTGCTATTTTTAGTATTAATTTATGTAAAGTTATTTCTAGATGTTTATTCACCATAGTGAGTATAAAGCTTATAAAAATTGTATTATTTATAAACCAAATTTATTTTGAATTTCATGCAGCATAATGACATATAAAAAGAAGAGCACTCGCAATGGGCATGCCATTGCGTCACATCCAATTAATTAAGAAAACGTGGGTGAATCATCAAAATAAATTGGGTTACACGCATTTTGCTACAACAGGGATTAAGGGGGATTTATAACGCTTGTCAATATTACTTTTCGGATCCTGAAAATGTTTATTTACATAAATTGAGATAAAACTCCTCTCACTTCGTTACTTTATATACAGTAAATAAAGATTGAAAAGTATCTTTTAAAGACTTCAATCGCTATTCTATACAGGCAAAAGACACAAAATTGTTATATTTAGCAACTCTACAGTAGTCTTACAGCTAATCAATAAAAACCTACCTCAAGATCATCCCTATAGCGACCATTTGAAGAAATTTGAAGCCTCTTATTGGATGATTTGACATCTCAAGTGCGAGTTCTATCGGGTAAAGCAAATGGTTACAGGTATCAGGGGCGCAAAGCCCTCGACCTATTCTCAAACTTTCAATAGGTAGGACGGCATTTTTGGATTTTTTTTATTACATTCACTCTTTTTAACCCCAATACACATGGTTGGGGGCGGCTGCTCTGTTGAGCTATGCCACGGAATCAAGAGCTTGAAGTGGACCTTTTTTGGTAAGCAGAATTAGCGACCAGGTTTGGCAAGGTTTGGACTTGGACCAGGTTTGGCCAAATCACTTTTAATCTACAATAGCCTTACAGCTAATCAATAAAAACCTATCTCAAGATCATCCCTTTAACGACCATATTGAACAAATTTGATGCCTCCTATTGTATGATTTGACTGTCATTTTTTATCTCATATTAAGAGAAGCCAATTGATGTGCTGACTCTTTGGTTTATCAAGCTAGTTGAAACTATCATCATGAATAGTATCTCTATAAAGTATATAGCTACTCTTTTAGAAGATTTTAATCACAAGTTTCCTTGCACCTGCACATTTTCCCCCTCCCTATTATTCAAAAATTTTAAATATTTTATTAATATTTTTATAAAAGAAAAAAAAAAAAAAAAAAAAAAAAAAATCACCTGTAGTTTCGGAGCAATCTGCCACAAATAGCTTCATTATTATGAAAACACAATTATCAGCATCCAAACTTAGCCAGCTCTTTTAGAGAGGAATCCATCTATTAAGAGAATTATTTTAAGATGGGTCGAGGATATTTTTAAGAGGTTGGAGTTTCACCATTAGTGATACTTCTGTGTTGTGTCATTAGGATTTGGCCATTACATTTCAGATTTTTTTTTCCATGTTCATAATATTAACATGTAGTAAACAATGGGTCTGTTTGGAGAACGCCTTTGGAGAGAGTTAGAGAGGAAAAAACTCAGTGGAAGGATCAGTTGAAAAAAGAGTTGAACGATCAGTGTTTGAGTTAGCTTTTTCTGCATTGGGCATTGGGTGAGCATTTATCGGTGACCGTTGCTTTTTCCGAACGATCCAAGTTGGAGTTTCTGGAGAACGTTGGCGGCGCGACCGAAAGTTCCTCCTCAGCGCCTTCTTTTGATTTAAGCCTTCACCAACTCCACATCTATCACAATCGACTCTCAACAATTCCTCGTCGAAGATACCCCACTGGAATAATTCTTATGGGTGACTATGATCTGGACTGAGCTGCGGAAGCATGAGGGAATGGAGAGATAAAAAAATACTGTTAATACGTTTGGTCATATAATTGAAGATCAACTAATTAGGCATAGTCATTCCAATTAGCAATGTACTATTTGTATACATTCTAATTTATAAACAATTTTTTCCATTAATTTGTTAATTTTTTTAATAATCATTTAACTTATTTTTTCAAACTAAAATTAAAATTAAAAATTTTATCTTCAATTATCTTAATATATACAACTAATATCTATATGTAGTATTTAATATGATTCATGTTTTTTCAATCATTTTCCATCTCAACTTTTTTTGAAATAATAATCCAAACACTTAGAAAAAACCACTTCTACAAAAGTCAAATGGGCAATTGGTACATATCATATTTACAATCTAACTTTTGCAAAAGTCTTGCTTTTGATAAAAAAGTTATCGCTTCCACCGCTAACCCAACGGACTTAAGTTCTAATAAATTAGAACGTGGATTAATGTTGTCATGTAATAAATAATATGGTTAAAATTAAATAGTAGTATCCAAAATTACAAAATTCACAATACTGGACTCATTTAATAGAAATTAATTCTAGAAAAAATTTTAAATAAATACCACTTGAATTTGGAAAATCCCAAGAAGTCTGGTAACACATAGAAATGATAAATAAGTCTCAAACGACTAATCTAGAATTTTGAAATATTTTCTTTTACCAAAATGCCCCTCAATTTTTTTGAAATTATTTAAAAAAAAACCCTTGCCACTTTCGGAGCTCTAGTGACAATTTAAGTAATGAGATTGACTACTTGAATGTAGAGATTGACTACTTAAGCTCCTTAAATCCTACTAAGCATCATTGACAAATTGAATAAAGATAATGACAACTTGAATGTAGCAATTAATAACCTCGTGAGCGCAATTTGTCAATCATTATACTCATGTTGTCACGCTTTATTCAACTCGTCAACGACGTCGAATATCATTTATGGAGCTTAAGTAGTCAATCCCTATACTAAAGTCAATTTCATTACTCAAGTTGTCACCGGAGCTTCGGAAGCCCGATGGAGTCCTGCCAGCCAGCAAAGCTCCGACATGGGTTCTTTCTTTATTGTTTGTTTGTTTGTTTTTTTTGTTTTTTGAAAAAACTTCAGAGCCATTTTGGTAAAAGTACAAAACAAAATTCTAGAATAGCCCTTAGAAACCTATTCGTCATATCTATGTGTTAATAGACTTTTTTTTAGGTTTTCCAAGTTTAAATGGTATTTAATTAGAATTTTTCCTTAATTCTTTTCGTTTTGTCTTTAATGTTCATCCTATTTTTTTTTTTATGAAAAATATTACAAATCATCATTATCTAGAAATGAAGAAGAGCAATATATACGTAGCTGTTGCTTCTAAAATTCTTCATGCAGATTAACCAACAAGACTGATCTTGAATAAAAACAAAGACAAAAAATCAAGAGTGAATAGTAAGGCTTCTTAATTGTCTTCTGGAAACATCTCAATGGCATCATTTGCTTAGAGCTAAAGCAATTTTTTCAAAAATATTGACATGAAATTTAAGTCATTTTCTTAATTACTAAATTTATGTCTTTTGGTTAATAATATATTTAAAGATCTAGTTTTTGAAAACATAATGGCATCGTGCGATCCATGTGGCCGACCTCGTATAGTGAGATAAAGGTTTTTGTGTGTTTGTATGTATTTTAAAAATCCTAACAATACTTTGCTTATTTTTTTCAAGGTGAAAATAATATATATATATATATATATATATATATATATAAGTCAATGCCTTTTTGTGTGTGTGTAAATCCATAGTATCCTCAAGTCATTTTAAACTTGAGTTTAATCTATGTTGGACTAGGAGCGTTAAGGTTAAAGCCCTTCTAACAAGTGTGCTTGTTGGAATTCGAATTTGTGTTTTATTTTTATAGGGATGAGACTACTTATCATATTAACCACTTGTTGGTGTCAATGCAATTTTTTTTATTTGGCCCTAAATGGTAGAATCTCTCTCAACTTTTCATAAAGTCTTACCAAACTAATCATTTTTGTAAATCAACATTTTTAATAGAGGTATAAATAAGCCAGATCAAGTTCTATATCAAGTTAGGATTTAACCAAATGCACCGGAGCCAGGCCTCCAACAAGTTCAAAGCTTTTCTTCTGGGCTCAAATTTGGGCCTATGAATGGCCTGGCCTGCCTGACTTACTAGCCTATTAAGACGCCTACTTATAAAAAAATCTCAAACAGATTAGACGGCCTTAGACAAGTATATATTTATTTGGGAAAAAAAAAATAGTAAAAGAGAAAATCTCATATAAAGCTACTTAAATTAGATAGATTCTAAATTAGGTTGATAAATTTAATAAATCCTTAATTGAGTTATTAACCCAATTTGAGATTTCAAAATGTGCGTAAAATGACTTCAGTGCATTTTCCTCTCTCCCCCTTAAAAGAGTTTTATTATTCTATGACTTTATTGTTCTATATATCAACACTAATATATAATAAAATAGTTAGAAGAGTGCATTTAAGTTATTTTAGTTACATTTTGAAATTCCAAATTGGATTAATAGCTCAATTAAGAATTTGTTGAATTTGTCAAAATGCTTTAGAATTTTCTTATTTTAAGCAGCTTTATATGAGATATTCTCAAATATGAACCAATAGATCTGTGGTCTAAAAGGTTTCTGCATACGGATGTTTCATGGTTTCTGGGATACTAGATTCGTTTATCTAGCACGGCCAATAGGAAGAAGATGGAAATTGGGAAATTTAATAGATAATTGGTCTATTGTGGTTTGTACTGACGTTATTTGATTAACTAATATAGGTACTTTTTCTCTAAAAATTTTTCTGGAGATTGATCTGTCAGAGAGAAAATCAACTATTGAATGAAATTTTCTTTTGGCTCAGTTAAGTTCTTTCAAATTCAATGAAACGTTTTTCCAATAGATCTATGGTCTGAGATGTTAAAATTATAGATCATACATGCACAGTAAATGCCTTTTGACATTCACTTTCTGTTTCTGAAACATCTTTAATGGTGTGAATATTACATCTTTAGTTTGGATGATAGACATGAAGGAGGTAATCATTCATAGCAAAATTAAATTCCAGGCTTGAGAGGCAATTAAATCCCACGTATTAATCGTCCACAGATAGAGGAGCTGTTTTTGTTGTTTTTCTGTTTTCAATTTTTCTATTTTAACAACTAAGAGATATAAAGGTAATTTGATCTAAATTTTAAATCCGAATTATGATTTGTTAAGTTCAGTAATCTAAATTAGAATGTTGGTAATTCAACTGTTTTAACCTGGGATTTTCCCATAGTAAAATGTATCAAATAAGTAGACAAGAACAACTTTGCCATTAAAAAAAAAAAAAAAAAAAAAAAAAAAAAAAAAAAAAGAATCAGCTACAAGATAAAAACAACGTAGAAGTAAAATTCGAAAAACTAATACTTCTCAATCAAAACTTAGACGTCATTAGCAAGTTTGGTACAATCTTCAGCATTTCAAGGTAAAGAGGGCAGTATATCAAAAAAACAATTTTCTCAAATATATTATATTATATTATATATATATATATAGTTGAACTTCCTCACATACTACTTTACAGCAATATATCAAAAACCTTATATATACAAAATAGGTTTACACAAATCTGTTAGGGCCTCTTTGGTAGGAGGGAAATGGAGGGAAAGATGGGGGATGGAAACATTTTAAGAGTTGGATTTTAAATAAGTGCGCTTATAAAATTTTAAAAGTGTAAAATAAATGAGTAAGAAAAATTATTTAAAAAATTTGAATCACACTTCTCTAATTTTTTTTAAAATTCAAGTCATAAAAATTTTTCTCCTCTCCTCTGCCCCTCCAAATCCCTCTTACCAAACAGCTCCTTTAAGACCCATTTGGATAGACTTTTAAAAAAAATGTTTTTCTTGTAGTTTTTTTTTTTTTTTTTTTTTTTTTTAAGCTCTAAGTTGGAGCTTTAAAAAAAAAAAAGGCAGCATTTTAGCTTTCTTTTTTTTTTTATTTTTTATTTTTTTAAAAAATATTATTTAAATACATAAATTAATAATAAAAAAAAATCATTTTTCTTGCATTAAAAAAGTAATTTTTTTTAAAAAAAAAAAGCCTATCCAAACGGATTCTAAGCTACATGATAGAGGATGAAAATTTGTCAAGGTGAGGTGAGAAGGCGTAGATCTCGGATCTCCGATCCTCGTCGAAAAAATGGATGCAAAGATGAAGCCCATAGGGAAGGACGAACATGGACATGAAGGAATGAAGAGGAAGCAAATACCTGATCGTTTGAACAGTTTCGATTTTTATTTTTTAAAATCATTTATAAATTTTTGAGATTAAATTGTAGAATTTTATATTTTATTATTTAATTTTTATAATTTAATATTTAAATTATATTTTTAAAATGAAAATCTAGAACGCTGAAATGTTGATCTAACAGTTAAAAAAAAAAAAAAAAAAAAAAAAAAAAAAAAAAAAAAAAAAAAAAAAAAAAAAAAAAAGAAAGAAAGAAAGAATAGACGGGGAAAGAGAAGAGTAGAGTCTCCCTTGGGCGTTATATTAGTTTTCAAGTTCAAATCATAGATAAGATATTTAGAGAGGCAGCCACAAACCCCAAATTAGATACTGGATAATTATATAAAAAATATTTTATGAATTTAACAGATATATAATTTATTTATTTTTTCTTTTATACTGAAATTTTAGAAAAGAGGTTAAGTCACCCACGAATGCTGAAATAGTACTTCAAGATCCGTTACGTGTCTAAGGTCTCTTGTTCTTCGTGGCATCTGTTATTTTAGCCCAAATCTTTTTGATTCTTAAAAAGAAACAGTTTGAGAAGGCTCAGTTATCGAAATGAATTAAGAAAGAGCATGGCAAAATTTGCCTTCTTTTTTAGATAATACCAATATCGACAAGATGTTATCTATAATCTATTTTCAGACATTTACCTAAACATCGAGAAGTTAGGATGTCTTACAACAAGTATTCAAATGAGAAATTTCTATTTATTGACTCTAATTTTTTTAATTTTTTTTTCAGTTAAAAAGGATAACGACCCAATAGAGGAAAAGATTGGGACCAAATGTTCAATCTGATATAGGCCCAAAGGTCCAGAACTACATTGACACTTCAGGAAAATTTATGTGAAACTAATCCCCGGAAATAAAAAAAATCAAACATTCATATGTTATGCACTATTTCTTAATTTACCTCAATTTGGCCTTTCACTTTCACATAATACTTAAACATAGGAGTTAAATAACTAATTTATAAAAATTTTGAAAAATAATTTAGTTAGTTGTTTTATATATATATATAAAAAAAAAAATGCATATTAGTTTTTCTGAAATACTCTTTTTAATTATTTGCATAGAAAACTACTCATTTAACTCTCAACATGTGTAATCAAAATTTTTCCTCAAAGAGATGTATGCATTCCTTTCATTAAAAAGTATAGCTATCCGAGTAATTAAGTTAAGTTCTAGCTATTAATATTGGGAGAATGCAACAAGATTCCAAATAACTGAATTAATAACAATTATATAAGGACAACGTTGTTAAACTCACGAGTTTTATCGACAATAGAATAAACTGGTATCGTGAACTTGAATCATAAACTCGTAAGATTTTACTTTTACCGTTAAATAGATATTAATAGTGTTAATTAAATAATTAAAATATAAAATAACAACAATTTGATTTAAATATCTTTTAAATCCATATAGTTGAAATTAAATCCATCAACATTTATAATTAATCATATTTAACAAAAAAAATTCTATAAAATTTACATTTATATCCACCGAGCATGATCAAATCGAAGAAGTTAACACAAGTTTAAAAATGAGTAAACACGGTTTTGTAAGCTAGCAACGTAAAAACGGTATATAAATTTGAGTTTAATTGAGTTTACAATGATCACGAGTTTCCTGGTGACTCAACTCGATTTTATAAGTTAAACATAAAAACGTTAAACCGGAGAGTCAACTCACGAAGTTTTGCCAATAAAATATAAAGGTGTGCATAAATATGATAATCTAGTACAACTGGCCGTGTTCACCAAAATTTTCCCTAACCTGATCTGGAAAAAATGGGTCTGGTTCCAAAACAATAAAATAAAAAAATAAAAAAGACCAACCGACTAGACTAACTTATTAGGTAGGAGTAGACAAGGGACTAAACAATTAAACCTAGTTTGGTATGCCCCAATATTAGTATATATACTCTTATGATTCTAAATATAATACATAATTTATAATATAAATAACACTACAAACTATATCCTATATTTAGACCGGAAGGTAGTAATTATTATACATCGTCATTTTTAGAGAGAAGGGATTGATTCTTAATCTTTGCAAATTGACGAATCTTAACCTGATCTTAGGCTCCTTTTAAACCACAAGTTCATAACACAGGATGCCCCAATCCATCCATGAAACAAACTTAGCTATAGGTTAGGCTCTTGTCCTCCCTGATTTGTCCATTGTGCACTTTTACAATTAGGTCATTACCAAATTTTTCCCCCGTTTTCTATACAAATTTTATTTCCCTAAAAAATAAGTTGTAAATATTGATTCAGATAATTGTAAATCTAAAAATCTTAATTACAAATAAGGAATTTAAATTTCAAATCAAACTTTTTCGTAGGTAACCAAGATTCCAGATTGCAACAATTTAAATCAATATTTGCAACTTATTTTTCAGAATTTTTCTCAAAAGACCCTATATATCATCAATTTTTTCCCACTTAAATGTCATAATAGTCCTATTAATAGTTGCCAACTCCTTACTTTTGTTAATGTGACCTAAGAATCCATATCGTAACGAACAAGTAATTTGAACCTTTACTTTAGTTGACAAGGTATCAGCTTCAATTTCTAAAAGATTAAAGGGTTGTAGTGCAAAAATACCATGAGTTTTTGGTTACCAAAAGGAATTAGATGCTTCAACAAAATTCTGGATATTGCCAAAAGGATACCAAGTTCTTCTCGCAATGCTCCTTGGCTTTGCAGCAATCTACATCACTAAAACTCTAAAATGAGATTGAAGAAAAAAACTTGTAAATACTGAAAAATACACCCCTGAAACCAGTGAACCACCGTCCTCTATGCTCTACACGCTGTCTATTTTGTAAATTTAAATATACATATATATATGTATATGTGTGCGTAATTAAAATTATATTATTATGAAATTAATTTAAAATAAAAATTATTTTATTATAAGTACAAATACTAGTATAATTAAAAAATATATCATCATAAAATTAGTTTATTCTAAAATGTATTATTACATATAAAAAAAAATTATTCCATATTCAAAATATATTTTTATATTAATGATTTAAAATATTATTATATTAATTAGATAAGGTGTAAATTAATTTATATAACACATAAATAAAAAATATAAAAGGGTAATATGGTGAATTGCTTTATTTCTCCCATCCCCTCCCCTCTTACAAAACAAGGGATCAATAAAAACCATTCATCTAATCATCTCCTCTCCCAACCAACCACACCAAATAAAGTAACATCATCCCTTCGAACCAACCAAGCCCTAAAGGCTAGAGTGAGTAGTAAACATCTAGGTTAACTTTCCATTTTGTTTTCTTAGTCTCATGCATTTGAAGATTTTTTTCGTTACAAAAATTTTAGGAAAGGGGTTGGGTTTACTCACGATCCAAGAGTAGGGCAAAATCTCTTTTTCTCCTAGGACATACCGATGTTAAGCAGGGCGAACCGTCTAATACTCTCAGGTGTTTATCTAGGCACCTAGGAGCTAGGATGTCTCCCCCAGCGTCTTGACCAACTTCAGGATCGAACTCTCTCCCTTTGATAAGAGTGTTCAACTCTTTGCCAGTTGAGCCTGAGGATGGGGGTAAATGCACTTGAAGATTAATAAGATAAATACAGATATAGGTGTAAATGCTCTCGGAATACCTTAAGAACATCATCTGCACAGTATCCGTTAATCCTTTAAGCTAATCATAGTTCACACAGCCTTTCCATTGATCCTGAAAAAACAAATCATAGTTACCATTGTATACTACACATCATGTTGGAAAAACAACTTCTACTGCTAACCTAAACAGACAAGTAAGAGCTTCTTCAAGTTGACTGGTTCTGAACCTGATAAGACAATAAATCCATCCTTCACAATTATTTATTTGGGGTCCGTAGTCCTGTTCCATGACAAAGGGGTAGGGTAATGTGTTTGTAAAAAGAGTGAAGAAGTGGACCATTTTGAGCACGCCAAAGCAGCACTTAAGCTATGTAGATAAGTAGATAGGTCCTGAGTTACATACACCCCACCATAATTGGATTGCCTCCACCATGATTGGATTGGATTGCAGCTGGCATCCTCTGTCACACCGTATACACGGTTTTTTTTTTTTTTTAAAAAAAATAACCTTTTGGGCCACATGATGTCTAGTGCTTTTTTTTTAGATCCTATTACCAAGTAACTGAGTAGCCAACTAATTCAAATTGAGACTTTGCGATCATGATGCTTCTTTCTAGGTTTTTTAAACAAGGTGGGATTCAAATTCAGTTCGCCCATTTTGTAGTTTAATTGGTTCACAGCTATACCAAGTACACTTGGGTTACACGTCTTTTTCTCTCTTTACTTCAAAAACCCAACAGTCCCACCATCTGCTCAAGTACTAGTACCACTCAGCATACAATAATGGCATTTACTATTTATAGAACTTTTCTTCTCAGTTCACTCAAATAATTTATATTACTACTACTTGAATTTAAACACAAAGTTTTCAAATAATTCTTTCAAGGGAAAAATGTATTTAATGGCCCTTTTTAGAGAAAAAAAAATCATAAAAAAGACCCCAAGATTCTGAAAATCCTAAAAAAAGCCCAAGAGCCTTTTTTGGGATTTTCAAAATCTAGTGAATTGTTAATGGGGCTGATATAGTTGTTAATCGGGACTGATATTGTTGTTAATGTGATTGATTTAGTTGTTAAAATATTGTTATTAATTTGGCTGATTTAATTGTTAACGGATATTGATTTTGTTGTTAATTTGATTTTGTTGTTAAAGTTTAATGAATTTATACAAAAAAAGGCTCTTGGACCTTTTTGAGATTTTCAGAATCTTGGGGCCCCTTTTGAGATTTTTCTCCAAAAAGGGCCCCCATATGGATTTTCCCTTCTTTCAGACTGCTGTGGCTTAAGTTGATTAAAACTACTGCCCTCTGATATTCATCAGACATGCCTTGTTCAATAATTGGTCTGTGTAGGTGCGTGACAAGATAGTTAGTAGGACAGTTGCCAGCTAAATTAAGACAAAAAATCTTGCTCATTATCATTGAAGACGAGAAATGGCTGGCACAGAGAGAGAGGCATTTCATCAGTTTCAATATATACACTTCAGATAAATAAAATTTCAATATTTCTATTAGTCATGGTCAATGCTTACAACACGCTTCAGATTAGAGACTTTTGCACCTTTTTAGGGTTAAGTGGCAAAATTACACTGTAGTACAATATTTTAAGTATTTTAGTCACTAACCCATTTACTATTGCAAAGCATGTAAGACTCACATCCCTTATCCAACTGACGTTTGACATCCATTATGCATTGAGAATTTTTGCATTGTTTTTTAGAGTTGTTGGGCAAAAGTGTACCATACTAAATTTTAGAATGCCAACAGCTCCCTGCAGAATACTTTTGTAGGTATTTCTGCACCTTAATCCTATAATTTAATAAGTGTATATTCTTTTTTCATTTTTGGAATCATGCAATATTGCACAGCTAGTAGGCTAGATGAATAAAAAGTGGTAGGTTGGAAGATTAGATTAGAATCATATTAAACTTTATGTCAGCAAAGTTTACTGTAGTAGCTTTGTAACTGCATCAATGAAGCAGATGGATTTGAAATTCGGACCAATATGACAAAAGGATAAAAGAGATCTGCCATAGCTTACTGGTTTTTTTACTTTCCACTATATATTACTTGTAGGTTTGTTCATCTATTTGCTTGACCATTTGGAAGAAACATCCACTGACAACTCAATAAAGATGATTGTTTGAACTTGAGAATTGGTGATATGGTTCTAACACGGAACTTCTCCGAATCTTTATATGGGAATCAATAATAAAGGAAGCAGAAGCTTGATAGCTAGGTGGTGGCACTGCTTTTTGCAAGTTGAAATTAAGACATCTTGAAAGGATTTCGTGGTGTAAGATAACTCAAAGGACAGGTATTTCAGTTTAAGGTAATTCAGCACATGACATGTTACACTATAATAATTCCCTCGTGTTCAATGTGGGTTTCTCACACAGTTGCGTATCAATACAGCACATGCACTTTTAAAAAGGGGTGAATTACTATAAGGTACCAAAGAAAGGACTTAATCACTCCCAAATCCAACAATAACTGAGAAGCATGCGTTGACAAGTTCTGTGCAGAAACAGGTTTATGATACTCATTTGTGATTGCAACTTTTTAGTTATTAAATTCTTTCTTTGGAACCAGTAATTCTCTCCTTAAAAAAAGTGAAGGATACAACAAAATTCTAGAGAGAAACGTGATGAGATGAAAGTACCTGGCATAATCTTCACGGCTAGAACAGAGTGTTCGTTGCTGAGTTGGACGTATGGATTTATATTTATTTATTTTTTTGGATTGGAAAATTGGTCGAACACCTTGCATACGGAGTCATTATCTCCCACACTGCATGTGATGAAGGAGGTTAACTCTGCACGGTTTTATGATTTATGGGGTGTATTACCCAAAGAGCAATCTAGAAAGTACCTTTCGATCGATTACCTTTGCCTAACCAAATTTGATATTAGAAATGGCAAAGAAGGTTTGGCGCGATGGACTATCATCGATCGAACCAAATTGTACTTCGATCAAAAGGTACTTATGAATTAATTACGAACACAAAAAATTAGGTCACCTCCCAATGGTCCAAACGGAAAATTAACAAACACAAAGTTGAAGAGGTAAGTTATGCTGATCCAGAAGGGGCCCCAAGAAAAAACCGAAGGTGGAACTGAATTAGCAGAGTACAAAGAGAAGGAAGACTGAGATTGTTGTTGAAATCGTATACGGGTATCATAAGAAGAAGAATGGTTTAATTAAGAGGATTTAGGGTTCTAAATGAAGATTATCCATCTGAGATAACTGATGAGCATGATGAGAAGGAATTAGAGAGGGTTGACCTTCAGGTATTGACGATTCGCGACCGGTTCGAGTCGCTATCATGGTTGGTATGACCGTATGAGAGAGCCTTTTTCTTTTTCCCCTTATCGTTATTATTCTGGGCAGCTTTGGCTTTTTCGTTTCCATTCTTGTTCATCCAATGCGACCCGAGAGTGGTTTCTTAAGGCACGTGAAAATTGTGCCGTTGCCTTTTTTTTTGGTCGAAATGCCGTTGCCTTTCATCTTCCATATTTCTTCCTTTTTTAACGTCTATATACTCCTCGTATTTTTTTGCGTCCAATTGTAAAGTTAAATTTTGATGTTAAATGTAAGAAATATTTTTTATACTTGTCAATTTTTTTTTTATTTTATTTTATATATGAACAATTAAAGAGAAATCAAAGAAGTTGATTAAGATACTTTGGGGAAAAAATTATTTACTAGGTTTAATATAATTGTTGGTACTATCTCTAAAGTTTACTCATTTTAATTTTAATTTTGATCCTTTAAATTTACTCTGTTTCAAGCCATTAGTCCCTAAAATTTAAGAAGGACTTGCAACAAGAGTTAATGGTGTTAGATGTGCATGTGTCACTAACAACATTAAATTTCCTAATGTGGGCTGATGAATGGGACAAATTGCTGAGTAAGTTTATGCTTACATGGACATGTGCCAAAAAAGAGAGAGCAAATTTAACACCTTTAACTCTTATTCCAAATCTTTCTTAAAATTTAGGGATTAACGGTTTGATATAGAGTAAAGTTGAGGGACCAAAACATCATATTTAAAACTTCAAGGACTAAAAGTAAAATGAGGGAAACTATAAGGGACCAACAATTATATAAACCATACTTACTAACTTAATCAACTTCCTTAATCTCATTAAATTATATAAATATGTCTTGCATTAAGAACTAAAAGAGTAGCTTTTTTTTAGTTTTTTAACTAGCTCAAAACAAGTTATTTTGTGCTTTACCATAGAAAATTATTTTTACATTTATTTTATAAATTGTAAAATCAACTCTCTATTGACTATTGAGCATGAAACAAAGTAGTTAAAAATAACTTATACCCGGTTTGGGATGATGGAATTGGGGGTATGAAAATGGAATTGATTTCCATGAGATGGTTTGTTTGATATGATGGAATTGGCTTCCATTTCCATCTCCACCAAAATAGGTGGAAATGGCTTCCACCATCATATCCTAAGATTTGTAATTCTAGCTCCTAAAATTCAACTTTGCCCCCCTTAATTCAAGCTTGGTTGTTCAACTCTAGTCGCCAGCAAGCTCCTCACCCCCTGGCCGGCGAACACCTCAACCCTATCGTCCGATGAGCTCCTCACCTACTATCGGCTAGCTTCTCAAAATTAATATAAGCAATTTTAGTCAAAATTAACAGTCAATATAAATGGTGGTTAAAATAAAGGTAACATTGCTACGTTTTTATACTTTCAGGAAACATTGCGACAAAAAAACTTCCAGATCAATAAGATTTTAAGAATACTTTTATGGCGGATTTACACCTTAACCAATATTTTTGTGGTAAAATATTTTAACTGAGTTTTGGGACTTTTGATATATGAGCTTCAAGCATTCCCTTCCCAAAAGAAAAAAAAACCCTTCAATCCAAAAATAAATAAAAAAAGATATTATGCCCATAGCTATTTAGAAAACAGTAAGATTGTTAGGACTTGATTAACTAATTTAATCGGGAATCGGTGATTGGTCTAATTCAAAACAATACTATAACAATATAACCGGTAAAAAAATCCAAATTGTTTAAGAACTAGTGGGAAAACATTCATGAACTGTCTTTAATTTTTCTTAAGAAAACAATTTAAAAAAAAAAACCTAAAATTACTTTTTTTTTTTTTGGTAAAAATTGAGGCTCAATCACCCATTACTTCATTAGTAGAGTATGGTCTAGTCGAACAAGCAATAAAGAATAAGTAGAGTATCGTCTCACAGAAACTGGCGACACCGAGAATGGTGACAGTTTCAAATGACTAGTGTGTTAAGTGAAAATTATATTTGATTTGCTATTACTAAAAACAAGAATTAAACAAATGATCGGAAGTCGACGGAAGATATCAGTTTAAAAGTAGGTTGAGCTTGGATTTCATCTTAAGTTGTGTCATTCTCCGAGTTTGCCTATATGCATTGCTATAGCAATTATGTTGTACAGCTTCCGCAATACTACAGCATAACCGCCTTTCACAATGATATTTAGTTAACCCACCACTATCCTATATAGAAGCTTTCACAATCCTGTAAGTACAGTCCTCGCTCTACTCTCTCATATTCCTATGGCGATTTCAAGTGTAGTCTATTGGTTCAAACCTGGGTGTTCCTGGTTATGAGCGGTAAATCCATTCCTGGCATCTACAGTTTAGGTCAAGCAGTGCACGGGCTCGCCCAACAAGTACTGTCTAATAGAGGTCTAACCTTAACTCCCATCCGGTAAACCAAGACCACTGAGATAACCCTTGGCATATGCTAATCGGCTATTAATTAAAACACTGTTAAACAAACTAAATTTATTAAAATAAAAACTAGCAAATTGGGTTCATCCTATAACTTAGAAATTCATCTTCACTTAGCCAAAGGGAATTTAGTTCATAACTGATGAGGAACAAACAAAGTAGAATAGTAGAGAATAGCCCATGGCAGAATTAATAAAATAGCAAAAGAGAAACAAAGAAGCTCGTCAAAAGGTTAACGGTGTAAGAGGCGTCCTGTCACGCAACGTCTCTACGTCTTCTACGATCCGTCCTGCTCCAGGGAAAGATTTGGTATGGTCTATTGTCCTCTTAGTCGAACTTCTCTTTCATTCCTTCGATGTGAGTTCAGTTGGATGGGAATTGTGTTGATTGCTTGACTCTCACGACTCTCGACCCCTTTAGGTTTTGCCGTGCTTTTCTCTTATAGTTGGGTCTCCTTGGCCTCACGTCCAGTCAGTTGGGCATTCCAAATCTGTTAGGTCCAAGATTTAAATTCGGTTGATTGATCCTCCTTTTAATATCACAGGATTTTTTAAATCTTTCTTTAGATTCTCGCATCTTTTGATTCAGCTTTAGTCAATCACCGTCTTTACGTGCATCTGGGTGACCTGTCTTAATTTCCTGAAAACTTTCGAGGAAGCTTAGAATAACTTAGCGCATAATTCTACCTCATTTACGATGCTACACCATAGCGGCCGCATTGTATTGCTAGTGTAGATGTGAGCATGAGCTATACTATAGCAATTGTATCAACTTCATTATTCGCTTTCACGGTAAACCATAAAGTGGTCCTTTTCTTATGCACACGAGTAAGATAATGATATGAATGCAACAATTTGTAAGATCCATCCTCTATTTCCTTATGTGCATGAATTCACAGACATTTTAACAGATAGCATACATTAAAGCTCATATCTAACAGTCAAAACACATAGGAAAAACATGACATAAATACTACTCATCACTACCACATCCCAATTTCTCTAATAAAATACAGCCAAAAACCCATCATCCCTTGGTGCCTTAAACCCTCCAATATCAAAGAATGCATGTCTAATCTCCTCATTCTCTAACCTCCTTCCTATTATTCTCATGTCATCCCTTCTCACTTCTCCCCAACCTTGTCTGGTCATATGTCATCCTCTATTCATATTTTCCTTGAAGAACTGATAATCATAAAATTCTGGAACATGTTACAAATAAGATTCTCGTCCTCCACCCAAACCCCCTCATTATTTTTAAGACCCTTTACCTTATTTCTCCTTTTGCGAATCATTGTCTTATTATGGTAGTACCTCATATTTCTATCCCCTTGGCTAATTCATATCCCTCTTGACTTCTAGAACCACAATAGCTCTTCCTATTTTAACACATTCTCCAATTCTTCCTCTAGCTCTTTCTCAAGATTCATCAAGAAGGGATTACTAAAGCGGTCAACACATCGCTAAATCCCTTCCGGCCTCGTGCATAAGCCTCTTATTCTATACCGAATGTGACTAAACAATTCTTTACTCCATATCCCAAGTTGCTCCTTCAATACCCTTATGTTTCCACACACATCTCTTCCTCTCACCCATTTATTCAAAAAAAACAAAAAAAAAATCCTAAAATTGCTATGATTAGGCCATGTTGCCTCAAACCGGAAAAGGTCTCTCTCTTCTCATATCAGATTCGTAACAAGTATTGATGATTAAGGGGTGGTGATCTAAACTTACCCTTACACCTACCTTTATCATGGATTTTGGGAACAATTCCTGCTAGCCCATATTACACAAGCAACTATCTAACCTCTTAAAAACACGATCATGTCCACTCCATTTATGTACTCTCCATGTGAAGAATGGCCCTTTTGCACCCAAATCAATGAGTCTGATTCCTTCAAACCAGTCACGAATCCGTCTACACCTTTCCTCATTAACCCTACCTCTCCCTTTTTGCTCTAAGAAAGTACTTATTTCATTCCAATCTCTCACTAGAAGCTATGGTTCAATCATGGCAGCTGCTATATTGTCTAACTTCCCCTATAGCTCTCCCCTCATGGTCTCATGCGGACTAGCATAAACAGCAGTAAAATACTAGGGTAGTTGACTCCCAATTAGTAATTGACAATGCAAAAATTGTAAATGTCTCTCTACTACATTAACTACCAGATTTAGGTCATTCCAAATTAGCCAAATACCTCCAACAAAACACATAGCTTCCACAATCTCTGAATACCTAAAGCCAAAATTCTGAATGGCTTTCCTAGCCTTATTACCACTAATACGAGTCTCAAGCAAAACAATTATATCCACTTTTTGAGCGAAAACAAAGTTTTTCAAGAAAGTAGCAAATCTCTTACTAACTGCCTCTCTACAACTCCAAACTATGGTCTTAAACATTAACAACAAGTAGATGGTGTTACATTTTTCTTACTCATTTTTTAAAGTATACTTTCTAGTTCTTAATATAAAATTTATTTACCTAATATGATTATATGAAGAAAGTTAATTAAGTTACATTAGTTAATATAATACGTATTTTATAAAATACTATAGCCATATATCTTCCTTAATTTTTTCATTTTATCTTCTCATTGATTATTATTATTGTAAATGAAAATGATTGACAAATATATATATTTTTTAAACAATACGAGTAAATAAGAAAATGATTGACAAATATATATATTTTTTTTTTAAAAAAAGTCTTATATTTAAGATAAAGATCACTCTTTAAATATGTCTTATATTAAGGACTAGAAGAAGTGTCATTTTAATTCAGATTGATTCAACTTCAGTCCAGTGAATCAATGCTTTGGTCAGTTTGATACCTAATCCAATTCTAACAACATTGAAAAATAGACCAAATCTATTTTGAAAAGAAGTTTGTAAAACATTGATCCGCTGAAGCGCACAATAGATAAGCAAATTTCTTGTTGTGTTGGCTTAAAAGTAGATTTGGGGTAGATTTGTCTTGCCGCCCTCAAACATGGGTTTGAGAAACCCTAATGATAAGGGCGAGGATAAAATGGTCAAGATTTGTAAGTTTAGGATAAAATAAAATAGTAAAAAGAAGCTAGAAGAAAAATTTCCACTAAAATCAGAAATTTCAAAAAATAATTAATAGTTAATAATATCAAATATTAGATAATTATTAGAAAAAATTTGCTCAAATGAAAATTATAGAGACTGAAATAAAGCTACAAAAAATTGACATTACAATTACTAAAAGCAATAAAAACCTGAGAGATAATTTAATTTTTATAAAAATAATTTAATGGAAGAAATTTCATTTAGATTAGTTCAAGAGATAAAGATAATATACAAAATTGATTATAATTCAGATCTTTCTAATGTAATAAAAACAATATTACTGAAATTAATTAAATAATTAAAAATATTCAGTGTTTATTGAAAATAATACAGTTGTGAGTGTCTTTGTGGTCCTTTAATTTTCCTAACGCAATTATTATACCTAATATTTTACCCAAGTGAATAAATTCATAATAATAACTTAAAAGCATAAGAAACAACATCTTTTGCTTTCTGACAAGCCAACTCAAGTTGTCGTTTATGCTTTCATCTACCAATTTTAAGTGCGATTAAAACACCCAAAATAATAATATTCAGATTTTTGCAGTAGATACCTAATTAAAAATTTAATTAATAATTCGTACAAACCTTATTTGATGCTCTTCATCACATGCCCTTGTCTAAATGGGCCATCACTCTAAATAGTATATGATTCCTAACAGTTTACTTTATTATCACTATTCTTACATGTACCCCTTTTTTTTTTTAACTATTGTTATATTTATTTTGTGGCAGACAGTTATTGCAGTTTTCACATCATAATTGATACTTTTCAAATTTTTTATTTATTTATCAGTCTTTACTATATGAACCTTTTTTTGGTTTCAGGCTTACAATTTTATTCATGAGTAAATACTCTTTCTTTCTGGTCCTTGATAAAAAAACGCCATCTCTATTTTGGTCCCTTACAAACAGAAGGTCTTTTTTAATCCATAAAAAGGACAAATAAGGATCTATTGGTTGATATTTTGATCTCTCACAAATTTTCAAAATGTCCTTTTTAGTCCATAAAAAGGACGAATAAGGGGTTTTTTTTTTGTAAGGGACCAAAATGGGGTCCGTGTTTTTGTCGGGGATCGAAAGGATATCTACTCTTTATTCATCTATTCTCACTTTAGAAGAAGATTAAAATAAAATGAGTTATATTATGAGAGGAGAACACAAGTTCAAATATTAGAAAGCGTTTTTGTTGGGAGATGTGAGAACTTTTTACCTTCTAACCCTTGATAGAGAAACCCTGGATCAAATTTAAAAAAAGAAAAAGAATGAATTTTTTTTTTATAAATATTATGAGGTCACATAAATTCAAAAAATTATATTCTGATATATTTTAGTTTTGGAATTTTTTTAAGATCTTTATTGTTTTTGTACTTCAAAATTGGAATTATACTGCTCAAGGTTTAAAATGATGCTTAATTAGCTAAAAAAAAATGTTTTTAAGCAATGCCAATAATAATTGATCCCATTTCAAGCAATAAATACACGCACACAAAATGAAAAGTAATTTCCAGCATTTGATAACTTGTAATTTTAAAAGTAATATGTAAAGGAACTTAATCTAAAATAATATAATTATACAATGTTAAACTTTATAAAAACTTTAATTTCACGATATTTTGATAGCCTTTTATTAATAAATGCATATGAACTGTTGAGAATAATGCGTACACAAAAGAAGACTAATATATTTCTAACACTAAAAAATCATATGTATGTATGTATGTATGTATGTATGTATGTATGTATGTATGTATGTATGTATGTATGTATGTATGTATGAGGGAATAGGATATTATCACTACCAAGTCACTACCACTTTTTACATCGTTAGATCATAACATCCACCTTTATCATTTCTCTTTCCTGTTGAGATTCTGATCAACGACGAAAAAAGTAGTAGTGACTAAAATTAATAGTGACAATATCCTATCCTATGAAAGAAATAGTTTTACACTACATAAAATAAGTTTTATATTAAGGATAGAATTAGTATATATATAATGCTTATAATATTCTTATTATTTTTTTTATTTGTGTGTGTGTGTGTGTGTCAGCTACTATCTACCATTTGCGTTACCCGTCAATATAGTTTCAAAAATTGTTTGTTAAGCTTAAAACGGAGCATCGCTCATTTAATCCAACCACATATCTATTATTATTATTCAATATTTTTATTTAAAGATATTAGAATACTTTCTAAGGAAAACCCCAGTTAAATCTTTTTCGAAATACTTAAATCCAAATACAAACATATACTTTCAATAAATTCCTAAACAAGCCGTAAGGCATAATTAGGAATTTTTTTAAAAAATATTTTTAAAAGACAAAAATACCCATAATAATTAAAATTATAAATGAGCATCTACATCACATAGTTCTCGGCTGACTAAATCATCTGGAGAAAAGAAAACGGTTATAGGAATTGGGGCTTTTGAGAGATGGCCGAAAAAGAAAAATGAACATCTCCTTAATGTTTGAACTACGAATTTTGCAGTTTGACATTTATGAGAGAATTGGTTGAAAAAGTTACGATTTTTTTTTTAAAAAAAAAAGTTTAAGTGGGGGTAGATATCGGTGCACCCCACCAAGATCGGCAGCATGTCTCCGGCTCAAAGAGTCTTTATAGAGGTATTTACAAGTTGCCTACCAATAAGGCTCTAGTATCGACCAGCGAGTATCGACCCTCCTTCCTTTTAGGGTAAAGGTTGATACCTTAGCCAACTGTGCCGATTCTCATTAGCAAAAGTTATGACTTTTGCCTATGTAGTGAATCACAATTTTGCCGAGTCTGCAATATGCCAGGATTTCTTCAATTTATTTCATATTTAAATAGCAATAGATGAGACCAATAGTGTATTTTGCAAGGCTTCTCCAAATGCAGAGCAGTTGAAACCTGACAAAGTATTTTAGAATTTTATAAAGTTAAATTAGGAGTAGTTTATTTCTTTAATGTGTTCTGCGTCTTTTGCCTTTTCTTGTGGTAAGAAACTGATTGATCATAAATGATAAAAAAACAAATTAACGAATATGCAATTGCTGATAGCGGAAGATCAATCAATTTATACAATTTAATTGTTTATGCTTTCCATCGCGCCACGTATATGGTAAAGCATTAGAGCTAAAGAAAAATTGTTAGAACTTACCCTTCAATGTTGTTACAAGTTAACTAAAAGTAGAGATACCAATTAATAATTCAAAGAAGCGTTTTAGAGTTATTAGGATTAAAAAGAAAATCTTCATTTTTTTTTAACAAAATAGGGGTATCATAGTCTTTTAACAACATTGCGAAATCCCTAATTAGACCTCACGGCCTTATTAGGAATTTATTTAAAGTGTAGGCTTGAATTTGAATTTTGCTATTATAGAAGGATTTCTAACTTTTTATTCATAAAAACATTTTTTAAGGATCATTTAGTTAAATATAAATAAATTTATAGCATTCCAGTTTTCTTAGACGCATATCAAATCAAAATGGGGCCTTTTATGCTAATATGATCAAACCCATGGCCATTAATTATTTCTCAACTCTATTTGTTGAAGAAGAGGTGATTGGATCGAAACTTGTTTATAGTATTTCCTTCCCTACTATAGATGAGGGTTTGATTTCGGGATGTGGAAGGGAGATCACGAATGGGGAAATTAAAGATGCTATCTTAAGCATAGGTGCACTCTGAAGAGCCGACTGAACCTAAAAAGGGGGTGAATTGGGTGAAGATTAAAAACTTGAAATTTTGAAAATCTTTTCGCGTCTTCTAAATCAACAGTTATATATTCAAATAAGTATATACTAGAAATATAAGAGATAAGAGAAGAGAATATGAAAACTGTGATTTATACTGGTTCGGCCCAATCCTTGACCTACATCTAGTCCCCAAGCTCTACTTGAGATTTTCAATCCACTATCCTCTTATTTAACCGGACACAAGAGAAGCCTATACAAACGCACAAGTTTACCCAGACACTTGTGAAGCCGAATCTCTCATCGAGATACACCTTTCAATCAGTTAACACTTTGTATTCGAAGTTATCCTCTCACTAGGATACACTCCCCCTTACAAGTTGTAAACTGATAACCCAATCTTCAAGTCCCACGACTTGAGATTCTTACAATGATTTAATAATCAGAAATGTTCTATCTAAAAGAGAAGATGAGTAAACACTGAGGTACACTACAAATCATTTCACTCTCTAGTATAAACTATATAAACATTGAGAAACAGAGTGTATGAGTTATTGAACTATCGACGATGAAGTAGTAAAATCATTTTGTTGGCTTCATCGATTCAATCATCAATCGTCACTCCTTCCGGTTTGAAGACTTCGCAATTTATAAGTTATTGTATTTCGACTGTTGCGAGCATTCGACTGTTGGAGATCAGTTGGAAGTAGCCGTTGAAGCTTTTGTTGCTTTTTTTCCCGTTGAGCTCTAATCCAACTTTAATCATAAAATGTTTAACATTGACTTCGTTAATCCTCCGTCTTGAGTGTTGTATTTATGGCCGTTGTAAAGATTCAAGCTTTTTGTTGGAATGTTCAAACTATCCGTTAGACTCAGAAGCTTTCCTCTGTTTTCTGACGTAGCATTTAATGCTCCTGACACAAAATTTGCTTTATGCCAATTTGTTGTTAATCCATGATAAAATCATCTAAAACTCATTAGCAAACTGATTAAAAGCAATTAGGAATAGTAATGAGTAATGATATGTAGAAATGAAATCACACATGATGATTTATGATTTACGAAGACGGTGAATTTCAAAGTAGAGAATAATCATGCTCGAGCATGACTATTATTATTCTCGGGAAACAGTAGATGCGATACTTTGAAAGAGTAGAAATCACCCTATGCTCGAGCAATCAACTAAGCTTGCTCGGCAAGCTTCTCTTGATGTCTTTTGAAAATAGTTTCCATCGCTGATGCTCGAGCAAGAAAACCTTCATGGTTGGGCAACATGTTGTCAATGCTCGAGTAACCTAGAGAGTATGCTCGGGCAAGAGATGGACAGAGGCGAAAACTTACAGATTCAGTGATGCTGCTCGAGCATGACTTTTCCTCTGCTCGAGCATGTCATATTCATGCTCGGGCACAAGTCATCCAAAGGCTATGAATGAAAGGTCAATTGATGCTGCTCGGGTACACTTTTACCTTTGCTCGAGCATGCCTTTCACTCTTCTCGGGCATCACTCTCCAACTTGCAATTTTTCACTCTGAGTCCATGATGCTCGAGCATTGCGACGCACTTGCTCGAGTAGGCTGCCTTCGAGTGTCAGGCTGCTGGCTACTATGATCTTGTGCAAATATCAAACTCCATTGACTTTCAAAATGCAATAGCATTGGCAATACAAGAGTCAATTTCCAGTGAGCATAACGTCTTCGATATAGCTCTAAATTTGGCAAATCACTCATGCTCAGGAAGCTCTTTAAGTCTTCTTTCCAATGCAAGAAGAATCAGCTTTAAACTTGTTGTATTTTGTCCATTATCATCAGATGAATGGAGGTTGTTCTTGACCAGCATTTTTGCAATATCCTAAACTGACCGTCAACTTCAAAATATCATATCTCCTTCAATTGATCTTTTTTTTCATGTTCTTAATGTTTTTGGAAATGTATTTGAGTCTAGTTTCCAATGGCACTAGTTTTAGCTCATTTGGATTTGTCGTTTGAGAGATAAACTCAAAATACCGAAGCTTGGTCTGCTGTGTGACGTTGTTTTCTCTATCATCTTCCAAAATTCATAGCTCTCTCATCTGAACTTCTTTGGGCTTGAATTTTATATCAAAATGACGCATTAAGAGTCTAGTTTCATAAAATATTAGTTTCACCTAAATAGGGCTTCTGGTTTGAGAGATATCATCAAATTACCAGAGGTCACCAGCTGAAACACAAAACAGAGGTGAACATGGTGCTGAAAAACGTTGTTGCTCGAGCACCAGATTTGCTCTGCTCGAGCACCAAATTTTCTCTGCTCGAGAAAGGCATTTTGCATGCTCGAGCATGAGCCTGTTTATGCGACAATAAGTGTTGGAACTGTAGCAATGACCTGTAGCAAACTACTATTCATCCGGAAGCTTGAACTTGCTTATTTTAACTCCGAATTGAGTCGCTCCAACTTCTATTTGATCATAGAGACTTGAATATTGATATTCCCATAATATTTAACAAGTTCTTCTTTCTTCAATCTCCATTCTTGGTCATTTTTCATTAATTAAACTTGAACTAACCTACATTAAACAAAGTAGTTAGTCAATGTATGTGATATAAACTTTTTACTCTGAATAATGACATCTATATAAGATATCATCAAAACTAACCATATCCAACACACTCAAGTCTCCGGGTCCAGATGATTTTAATGCTTTCTTTTTTCAGAATCAATGGGTTACGATTTTTCACACTATTGTGAATTATGTTAAACAACTTTTTACTAACCCACATGTTATTGGACAAATTAATGGAACATTAATTGTGCTCATTATTAAGAAAGATCCCCTGAAGGGTATATAGGACCTATGACCAATAAGCTTATGTAATGTGATATACAAAGCTATAATGAAGGTGATAGTAAATAGATTGAAATTCTGCAGATGATATCTTCTAATCAATGTAGTTTTGTCTGGGGAAGGCATAGAAGTGATAATATAATTGTAGCATAGGAGGTTGTACACTCTATGAGAAATATGCATTCCAATAAAGGTTTCCTGGCCATCAAAATTGATCTTGTGAAAGCGAGTGATCGAGTGAACTGGAATTTTATTATTAAATGTCTTCATGACCTGTCTCCGAGGAAACCTCATTTTGATGATGACATAGTATGTTTCAACTTCTAGTATGCAGCCCTTATGAAATGGGGATAAAGCAAAATCTTTCCACCCATCGAGAAGTGTCGAGCAAGGGGATCCTCTTTCGTCATATTTGTTCGTTATCTATATGGAGAAGCTTGCTCATGTTATTCAAGAGGCAACTTAGGAAGAGAGTTGGAAACCTATATGCCTTACCAAAGATGGACCACCCATCTCACATTTATTTTTTGTGGATGACATTATTCTATTCCCTGAAGCTTCTATTAAGCAAGAAAATGTGATCAACACATGTTTACAATCGTTCTGCAATAGCTCATGCCTAAGAGTAAACTAACAAGAAACAAGAGTTTTCTTTTCTAGTAATGTTAACCACACTAGAAGTAGTGAGCTTTGCTCTAATCTTGGGTTTTCTATAACTAGTGATTTGGGCAAGTATCTTAGAGTTCCCCTATGCCATAAAAGAGTAACCAAAGACTCTTACCAATATGTAGTAGACAAAGTGAAGATACAATTGTTGAATTGGAAAGCATCTACTATGTCCTCTGTTGGGAGAGCTATACTTATAACATCCATCACTTCGGCTATTCCTGGGTACGTGTGATGAAAACTTCGTCTCTTCCTATTATCACACG
This sequence comes from Acacia acuminata, assembly GCA_019022655.1. NCBI lineage: Eukaryota > Viridiplantae > Streptophyta > Magnoliopsida > Fabales > Fabaceae > Acacia > Acacia acuminata. The sequence goes on from JAFJYI010000036.1 coordinate 1,709,288, forward strand.
TGATACATTGGATAAATGTAATCATAAGTTTTTGTGGGGAACAATTGATGAGAAGAAGAAAGTCCCACTGGTGACATGGGAAACCGTGTGTGAACCCAAGAAGAGAGGAGACTTGGGGATTCGGCATGCAAGAAATGAAAACAACACTTTTCTCATGAAGCTTGTTTTGAAAAGATGATTTTGGGTCAAGGTTGTGCGGAATAGTTATAAGTGTGGCTTTGACATAATCCCGAGAATTGATATGGAAAAACCTGGTTCAAATCTATAGAGTGGGATTAAGAAGATAAGGAGCAGGGTGTATAAGGGCGTGGAGGTGTTGGGAGATAAGTCGGTATGCTAGAAAGGTAATAGAAATGGTTGATTCTCTGTAAAGTCAGCATATGAGTCCTTGAAGGGAAGTAATGACCATACAAACCTGTTGTGGAGTAAGTTGTGGAAACTTAAGGTACCTGAAAGGTGTAAGATGTTTTTATTGATGGTAACTCATAAGAGACTTTTGACAAATGTAGCTTGACACAAGCAAGGTTTGAATCTTGATTCTACATGTTTAGTGTGTAACTCAGAGCTAGAGGATTTTAGACATGTTCTTTGTGATTGTCCGAGCACTAGGTTAATTTGGAAAGAGATGCTACCTCTAAGGTTGTGGAGAAAATTTAGGTCGATGGATTTTTCTGAGTGGTTTTGTTGAAATCTATGCTTCACTAACCAAGGAAATCAATCAGATGAATGGAGGGAGCTATTTGGTACCACATGTTGGCACTTGTGGAGGCATAGGAATTCTTTTGTTTTCAAAAGTCTGTTTCTAATGTCATAGTGCAAGCAAATGTTAGAGCCTTTTTGAATGGCATTCAAGATGCTCGCGTGGAGATTCTAAACAAGAACACCAAAAGAGTCGGGACATGACGATGTAGGGGTGAAGTGGAAGCCGCCTTCTGAAAGGTGGGTCAAGGTTAATGTAGATGGCGCTTTCTTGAATTTAACTTCAAGAGTAGTATGTGGAGGACTTGTTCGAAATGATAGAGGTGATTTTCTGAAAGCCTTTCTGTTCAAAGGAGGATAGTGATTGTCTTAGTCCTGAGCTATGGTCTTAAGCTTGCATGGGATATGGGGTTCAGGAAGGTGGCATTTTAAATTGACTCATCTGAGGCAATTGAGCTACTTGAGAAAGATGGCTATGAAAGTCATGTAGATAGAAGCAGTGACGGAGCCAGGATTCAGAGTTTATGGGTGCACAATTAGTGTAGGGGTTCGGGGGCAGCGCCCCCGAATTTTTTTTTTAAGGAAAGTTTTAAATGCATTAAGATTGTATTGTTGACATTTTTTGGAGAGAAAAAAGTTTGACAAAATTAAAGAACATGTTGCAACCTATAAGAAATCAAAGAATGAAGAACTATAATAACTAGAAGGTGGGCAAGCAAACCAAAATGCTAGCTTCGTCTTCAATTCATCATAAACGAAAATCACAAGGTGGGGTATTACCTTCATATATTCATTTACATCAGCCTTCATTTGCTTAGCCTTGAGTGCTGCATCAACCTCCAAAAAGATTCGAGGGGATAAAGTTATTTCTTGAAGTAAATCAATCTACAAAAGAAAGTAGAAAAGGAAGCTGTGTCATGCCAATATTCAATATTGTGACCAAGAAAGTAGACAAGATGAGTTTTAAAAGACCTTTAGATTAGGCGTGGATGGATCTGGTAGCCTCATACTACGAGGAAATGCACTTAAAATAATATTTTGTATTTGTATGCAACTACTAAGAATAACATCAAACACCTACATAAAGGAGGAAGGAAAATAATGAGAACACAACTGCATTAACATAGAAAAATAATAATCAAGAGTCAACTAACCTTTACATTAAAAGGATTACAAAATCATTCTTCGATTCTTCATTCCTTGAAAATATTTCATTATATCATCATCATCAATTGTATCAAATATATCACGTTCAACAAAAGTTAACATGCATGAGTTAAACCAATCATCACTTATCCGATTGCGCAACTTATTCTTAACAAAAGTCATTGCAGAAAAAACCCGCTCAACACTAGCAATTGCTACCGGTAGAACGAGTGCCAACTTTATCAACAAATAGACTAGCGGATAAACAATATCCTTTCTCTTCTCAACCATCTTCAAAGCAATGTCGAAATTGTTTGCAAATTGACAAAATCGAATCAGCCCTCACATCAACAATAAAATTATCGAGACTTGAAGACGAGAAAAGGAATATCGCAAGTTCATCAAACTCCAAAGGATAGAATCTAGCAAACTCAATCAACTTTTCATTGTTAAAATTAGCAAATGAATCACGAGGATCAAGACAACTCAAACACTCAAGCAACTTGATATTGACGTTATCAAATTGATCATTCAACTCTTGAACCTGAGTATCTATCACTGTATTAAATAACTCCACCTTAAAGTAGTGGAGGAATGTGACTGATTCCAAAACATCATTCATATTTGGAATGTCAATATCATATTTGTTGGCAAAAATGTTTGTTTCTTGAAGCAATTTATCAAAACCATTATCCCTCACCTCTTGTAAACGAGACTTGACTACCTTCACTAAACCAATTGCATTTAAAAGGTCTTGATCTTTTCTTTGCAGTGCTTGTGACAACTCATAAGAAATCCCCAAGATCAATTTCATAAGATGCAACAAGAATGCAAATTCAAAATCTTCCATGGCATACAAAATGCTACCTGCATCGGTTCTTGCAGCATCATTTTTCGGATCGTCTTCAATAACTTTCATCAAGGAAATGATTGGAGAAAATAATGAGATAACACTTGTAACCGTACCAAAATGGGAACCCCAACGAGTATCTCCAAGTCGCTTTAAGGTTGTCTCTTGATTTAAACCTTTTCCAGTTGGTATTTCACCACTAGAAATTCTTTCAACTATTAGCTCATACTGATTCATTTGAAGAATTTCCTTCCGCTTGCATGAACCCCCACAACGGTAGTCATCTTTTGAAGCATGTCAAAAAATTCTTGAATCTTCTTGTGATGTTTTGCAACCTTCACAAGTGCCAATTGTAATTGATGAGCAAAACAATGAATGTAGAATGCGGATGTGTTGTCTGCCAAAATCAAACTCTTAAGCCCTTTGAATTCACCCCGCATATTACTAGCACCATCATAGCCTTGCCCGCGACATTTAGACAAGCTTAAACCCAGTTTAGAAAATAGGCCATCAATCGCTGCTTTTAGTGATTGTGCAGTCGTATCTGAGACATGAATTATGCCTATAAAATGTTCAACAATGGACCCTTTTTTGTTAACATACCGAAGTACAACCGCCGTTTGTTCTTTAATTGCAACATCACGAGCTTCATCAACTAGCAAGGAAAAGTAATCATCATCGAGTTCACTAATTATTGCTTTAACAAAGTCAAATCAGCACAAGCTTGGGAAAGATCTTTCGAATCATTGGTGAAGTTAATTTGTTATTATCGGGGCATTTTCCAAGACCACATCACTCATCTCTTTATTTGGCTTAGAATAAAACTTTAGAAGTTCAAGGAATAAACCTTGATGATTTGAACTTGTAGATTCATCATGTCCCCGAAAAGGCTCACCATTGCGTAGTAGGAATCTAACACAATCTAAAGAAGTTTTCAACCGAATACGATAATCAATTTTTTGTTGGTCAGAAATATTTGACAAGGCAACATCAATATGTCGATTTTGCTTCATCAAATCTTGACAAGCTTGATAACATCTATTATGAACACTCTTATGATCTCCAACATGAACTTTGATTTTCTATCCTTCTTATGCCAATTTTTGAACCCCACACCGACAAATGCTTCCTGCATCGAACCACTACCTCCAACCTCCATATCAAATAGATAACAGTACAAGCAAAAACATGCATATTTTGATACACTATACTCTAACCAACCAAATTCTTCATACCACTTAGGATTAAATCTACGCATTTTTGCATACAGTTCCGTATGAGGAAATGGTTTAAGAATTGGTTGAGTTGGCCCCTTGAGCAAATAAGCTCTCCGAATATCCTCTCTTTCTATAGGATTTGATGTCATTGAATAAATTGAAGGTCTTTTTCCCGAATCCGCTTCAAGATTTTCTATATTAATTTTTGCTTGAGATGGTGATTGAAAACTTTGAAATTGAGATGCTTGTGGTGGTTGGGAGGATTCTTGGACTGTTGGAGATTCGGGTTCTGTATTTGTGGGTTTTAGACGTTTGAAATAAGATTCTATCTTTGACATTTTCTAGAAGGAAAAAAGTTTGACAAGATTAGGGAACATGTTGCAACCTATAAGCTGGCTCATCTTAATGCTTCTCTATCGAAACGTATAAGATTGTATCTATTTTCATACAAGGACACTAAGCAACTGAAGCTATGATTTCCAATTCCAAAACAATAAAACAATTCACACTCTATGTCAATTTAGTAAGTAATCAAAATAATTACAAAGATTTTATATATACATAGATCATTACTTCCTTGCTCTTCTATAAATGGATCGCATCAATGATTTCTATGTCTTGGCATCAACAAGCTAGCCTACCAACTACTAAGTGAAATCACTTAAATAATTTATAAAACATGGCCTCAACCAAGGGCCTTATTCCTAGGTAAGCCAACTTCTACCAGCGTTGCCAGTCATTTTTCATATGACTAAATATTCACCATTTTCATGAGTGAATGCAAATAATCTTCATGAAGCACATACTTCTATAATAAGTTTGGCAAGCATTCATAGATAAATGGAAGAAACAACAATAAAACTAATTACCTTTTTCCCCTGCTTCCAAAATCGCCTAGAGAGCTTTTACGGTGATCAAATTTGTATGCCTACCTATTTTGACTTCGTAACATCTCTTTCTTCTTTGGTCTTTGTCCAAGTCAAAGTTTGTTTAGATGAATAAATAATCAGCAACTATATAAAAGTTTGTCTAATCAAATCAATTCATTTAGCACCACATATGAGTTGCAGAGCACATCTACCTCAATTCCCATCAGTGGTGGCATTTCCACTTGGGTGCACGCCAAAAAAGTAATTCCATCCTGAAAAACTTGGAAAAGATAAAGTGTAGGGGATGCAATCACTAGTACTTGCGACATATAAGCACAGTTATAATGAGAGGTTAAAGGTTTAGAGCAAGCCACCGAACAACCTTAATAAAATCACATAACCTAATAAGACAGAAGTTAAATGAAACATATATGAAAAATAGATTTCTGAACAGAGGGGCTAAATAATGCTCAGTAAGCTCCATATAACTTTCGCATTGGGGAAACTCAATATAACATATGAACAAGCAAATACAACTTCGTCAAACTGAAGAAAATAGCTTAAAGGAATCACCTTGTGAAATGGCCTGCTCCCAGAACCAGTCACATATAGATCGATCTACGGGGTGCCCAGTAAGTTGTTTCTCTAGCATGACCACCCTAAGCAACTAAGTAGACCAATCAATACCCGAAGCAGCCGTCAAACATTGGAAAATAAAATGAAATTGATTGAATTTATAAGATTGAATCACCATTTAAGTATCTCAGAAGCTAAAAGCTTTGAATTCAAGAAACTAAGTTACAGGCAAAAGCATCTCATTGGCATTAACTAAAACAATTTAAATGGCTAGAACTAGAAACACATTATATAGCCAACAAAATAACTCACCCCGAATCGGACAGAAGAAATATACACCGTCTCGCCCTCTTCTATGTGATCGAGAGGAGGTACTGCAAATACAAATTGAAGAAGCCAACAAATCTGATGCGAGAACGGATCGAATAGGAGTGGGTGAGAGTCGAGAGGTTTGGGCGACGGGGATTTGGGGATTGATGGTGAGAGTCGAGAGGTTTGGGCGACGGGGATTTGGGGATTGATGGTGAGAGTCGAGAGGTTTGGGGGTGAGCCGTGAGAGTCGAGAGTCGAGAGGGCCGGGGGACGGGGATTTGGGGATTGAAAAAAAAAAAAAATGAAACACAACGGATGAGAGTTACGAACCAGGGGACCTTGTGCCGACTTGGGAAAGCCTTAACCAACTATCCCAATTAGACAAATTGAAATAAAAGTCCTTTACTAAATATATATTTTTAAAATTTTTTATATCCGCACTTGCCCACATGGGCACTAGTGTGCCTCCGTCCCTGGATAGAAGCATCATCATATTGGTGAAGTAAAGAAGTTGCTATCTCGGGATTGGTGTGTTTCTATCGAACATATTCGTCGATAGGCAAATGAAGTTGTGGATCTAATTGCTAAAATTGGCCTCCCGGCTAAACTAGGATTCCATTTCCTTCCATATACATTTCCAGAACTAGAGTGCGCAATTCGAAGAATAAGACTCGGTCGGTTTTTAATTTGGTGTCATTTTATATATAAAAAAAAATGGGGCTTTTCAATTTTATTTTATTATTATAATATGATACTACATCCGATCTTGATTATAAGATAAATTTATAATGTATATTATACTATAAATTTTATCCTATAATTAAGATAAAACAAAATAATAGAAAATAGATCGGGCATAATTCATTTCCATGGTCACATCATAGAGATGAAACAAAACTAAGACTCAAGTCCCGGAAGTGAAGAGTGTCATAATAAGTGGCCAGGATTAGTGTCATTATCAAAGAAAGGTCCATACTAGACCAGTTAACTTGTGGCCCCACCCTGTATCCAAAAAATTAATGAATTAGTAAAACCTCTTTTTATTACTCCTTAATTAATCAAATCCTCAAAAACAAAAACAAAACTATCATTACCATCTGAATTGACCTCTCACTCCCATCACCCAAAAACCTAATCCAAATCAAAACAATCATTAATTATTCTCTAAAAACCCCTTTCTCCCCTTAAATCATTTGTTAATCAATGAAAAAAATCGCTTTTATCCATGTCCTTTCCCTCAGATCCCAGCCCATTACGTGTCAGCGCGTCATTGGTGAGACAGGATGGACGGTGGAGATCTGAGATTGTGGGTCCGATCGACGGTGAATATTGTGTAAATGAATGGAACCTGGAAGCTTATGAAAAAATTGAAAATGCCAGGACACTCCGAGAAAACCTCTCACTGGAAGTGACTTGCTTCGCTACTCCCGAGGCCTCTGTCTCTAAAACAGCACAGCGTGTGGAAGAAGAGAGAGAGAGAGAGAGAGAGAGAGAGAGTTATGGTAGATTGAGAAATATAAAATCAACTCGGTTCGCCCCAGAAGCCTCCACTGTCCAAGGAGATCACGCAACAAAGGGAGACACACACAAACACTTCTCTCTCTTTCTAACTTCTCTCGTTTCTCTCTCTGTTTCGTTGCTTCTGCGATACAATTCCTTGTTCTGGTTCTGCGTTTTGTTTGTGCGTTGAGCTCTGCTTGATGCGGGGTGGTGGTTGGTGGTGGTGGTGTTGTTGAGTTTGGGGGGAGGGGGGGTGTTTGGATCCCAGGGATTGAATTGGCGGTTTGGTTGGGGGATGGATCCAGGAGCTATGATGAACGAGGGTTCGTTTGCGAATGGGGGAGCTAATACGGGGCCGTATAACCTGTCGGATATCTGGCAATTTCCGATGAATGTCGGTGCGGGCCTTGGGGATTCCGGCAGCGGGTTGGGGCTGAGGAGGCCACAGTTCGGGCATAATTTGGGGCCGCCGCCGTTCGGTGATTATTCAAATCGGGATGTACCCGGTAATGATCAAATCAACTCAGAGCAGAGGGGGAATAACAATAATACTAATAATCACGGAGTCAACAATAATAGGAAGCGTCGTGATTCAGACGATGAGTTCACCAAGGGCGTCTCCACCAGTAATGGCGTGGTATTATTCTATTTCCTCGTATTCATAAACTGTTTTGATAAAAAGAAAATGAATCTATCTGTAATGAGAACTCGTACGGATCTGTTTAAGCGTTTGTTCAAATTGACTTATGTTAATTTCCATTTGGTTTATCCTGTGACTGATAAAAGAGTGACGAATTCTGAACTTGAACTGAGCAGAATGATGGTGATGAAGGAAAACGGCTTAAAGTTTCAGCGAATAGGAATGAGAGTAGGGACAATAAAGCTGAAGCGGAGCCCAGTTCAGGAAAGCATGCGGAGCAAAATAACCAGCCACCTCCTCCTGAGCCTCCTAAGCAAGATTACATTCATGTTCGAGCAAGAAGAGGTCAAGCTACTGATAGCCATAGTCTAGCAGAAAGAGTAATTGATTCCTATCCCCTTTAGTTGCTTCCTTGTTTTAGATACTTATTCTATTCAATGAAAAAATTACTTGGTCCCAATTTCCCAAATTGTTTGCCTCTTTAGTTTAGTCGTTAGAAATTGGTGAGTGTACTTATTGCTAGTTTCTGTATATAACAAACATTTTGTACTTCAGTTATTTTGTCAAGTGATGTGATTTAAAGATGCCCAAGCAATTGACTCGTAGTTAGTTTAAAAACTAACTTATTTAGTCCCACTATTCTTTAAGATTAAAGTTACCTAATAGTTTAAATATTACGTTGTCAATGTACTTTATTTATTTTACTGTTGTGAAGATCATTATCTTGATCTTGAAAGAAAAAAGAGTTCTTGACTAAGTTAATCTGTTTTGAAAATTGTTGGACAGGCTAGAAGGGAGAAGATAAGTGAGAGGATGAAAATTCTTCAGGATTTGGTCCCTGGTTGTAATAAGGTATGACTTTGCCACTAGCTGAGTTATTACTTCATGTACAATTTCAGCTTGAAGTAAATAACCACAACAATAACAACAACTTACCCAAAAAAAAAAAAGAAGCAAAAACAACAACTAGGTGGCTACAGGGATTTCGCAGTGCAATTGAGCTTTGTCAACTTGAAGTAAATAACCAAAAAAATAGATAAACAGTATGACTTAAGAAACAAACAAACTCTTATCCTTGAATATTAGTATTCCTACATGTAAACTAACATGACGGTGTTTCTAAGACTGCTGAGAATCATTTCTTATGATTGGTGTTGTGAACCATGTTTTTATGACATTTTAAATAAAGATACTTGTTTGGATTCAGGTTATTGGGAAAGCACTGGTCCTTGATGAGATTATAAATTATATCCAATCACTACAGAGCCAAGTTGAGGTATGAATCACCTTTTTTATGTTGATATGTGAACAACGTACATAGAAAGTTTATTTCTGAATTTAAGGCTGAACTTGAGACTTGTGACATGCTGGCTGTTACAGTTCCTGTCTATGAAACTTGAAGCTGTAAATTCAAGACTGAACCCCGGCATCGAAGTCTTTCCTCCAAAAGATGTAAGTCCTTAAATACACCCATAGTCTATATAATGATTGTCTATGTAATCGAATTAAATTGACAGCTGGCTTGAATTTCCATTGTTTTCATTTTAAATTCTGCCGACTAGTCATGACTTATGAGTATTTTTACACCTATCTCTTCAATTGCAATGATGTATCATTGTATATTGGGCTTTTGTTTGAGCTTCGCCCACCCTTTTTTGGAAAGCAGATGATAAAAGTGAGTTGGAACCTATGAAGCACTAGTTAAAAACAAAGTTATCTTGTCTTCAACATTTCTGATACTCTTATTAAAGGGTCAAGATCCAATTTTTTCCTGATTTTTTTTTTTTTGGATCAATATTGCCTGGAAGTAATGAAAAATGAGCAGTGTCATCCTTACCGTTAAAAATGTTAATGGTCAACATTATTTTTTTAATAGTTATAGGCTTATAGCGACTTTGCTAACTTTTATCCCAAAAAAAAAAAAAAAAAAAAAAATTCTGGGTACCCACAACTCACACAAAAACTTAGGAGTGAAAATTAATACCTGTACTTCTTAGATAAGAATCTTCAATCTATTAAAATACAAGTTTAAGAAAATAAGAAGAGTGTAGAAACAAACCTAAAATCAATAAGGGGAGTAAAACGATTGAAAATGAACAGCAGAGTCAATTCTGCATTTGTATTACAAGATCTTAATTCTTAATGAGTTATAAACTTTTTGTTCCAGCTTGGTCAACAATCATTTGAAACAGATGGCCTAGCATTTGGCTCACAAGCTACAAGAGAGTATAGCCGTGGTTCGTCACCGGAGTGGCTACACATGCAGGTAGGTGGTGGTTTTGAAAGAACGTCTTAGTCCATGAGAGAAATCCTTTGTGCAACACCTGCTAATAAAAATGCATAAAGGCGTGTATATCTATACCCTTTCTTCTTCTTCAATGGCTGCCCAGAAAACATGTACTCAAGATATTTAAGTCGAATGAATAGACACCATCTCCATTCCCCATTTTCTACACAAGGCATATGGAAGCTGTTATTGCTTTGCAACCGGACTGCTTTGCTTTTTAAGTTACATATCTGTGCATCCCAAGTTGTTACTTCCTTCCTGGGTTGGAAAAATGAATTCATTTGATGCTCAAAATATGAAGCATAGTAGTGGGGACTATATACAAGTATAGGTTTTGGATGCTAATACTCAACATAACCCCTGAAAAATGAGTATTGTTCTTGTAAAAGGATGATGCTGTTGCATGTTTATCCTGAATACATAATGCTTATCATATGTTGTGTAATATCTCAACATTGGTGTTTGTTTGTGAAGCTATGTTGAATAAATTACGTAAACATGGTGTTGTTAATTATGTTTCTTTTTTCTTTTTTTGGTTTATCTTGAGGGAGGTCCGGGTTCCTTATGAGTGGATCAATAGATAAAGTATATAATTATATATTTGGTATTTATGTTATGACTAAGGTTTGCTCGAAAGTAAATTCAATTATGATAAACATTTCGTCATAAATATATTTGACCAACAATAATAGAGTATAGTACCACCTCTGGTTGTTAATATAAGATCTCCTACGTAGGGCACTATGTAGGATTGGAGGTAGTAGAAGATATTTGATGGCTGCAGGTGGGTTAAGTGCAAATTTGTTCTGGAAATTTTTTCGTAGGTTCAATATTTCTTGGGAAATATTAAAATGAAGCGATGTTGCCTTTTCTGTTCAAAAGTTAACGGTCACACTACTAGAAAAAGGGGTTTTTACTTTCCTAAAAGGCGTCATTTTTTGTAAAAAGGAAGTAAAAGATAAAGGTGGTGACATTTTTGTAATTATATGTGAGAAAAATTGACTTTTAACATCTAAGTTTTGAAATTAGACGCTAAAAGTGATGCTTTTCTTGGCGTCTAAGTACTTAGACGCCAAAAGCATCACTTTTGGCATCTAATTTCAAAACTCTTAAAGCAACCATTTTTAGTTTGCCTTCGGTTCCCGTGACTCATTCTCATTTCATCAGTTCTACTTTTTCTTTTCCTCTCTTAGCTCTCGACCCTCTTCTTTGCCTCAGATCTTGCCTTCAGTTCGTGCCTTTGGTTTGTGCCTCTCCACGTCGCCACTGCAGATCTGCTCCCCTTCGCGTCACCGCCAACCTGCTCCCCTCCGTGTCGCCACAGATCTGCATCGTCTTCGCTCAAATCTCCGATCTCCCTCAATGATGGTGCTGAACGAACTACGCCGCCACCGCATCATCGCAGGTCTGCACCTTCTTCGCTCAGATCTCCGATCTCCCTCACCGACGGCGATGGACGAACCACACCACCACCACGTCGCTGTAGATCTGCACTCAGATCTCCGATCTCCCTCACCGACGGCGATGGACGAACCACACCACCACCACGTCGCTGTAGATCTGCACCGTCTGCACTCAGATCTCCGATCTCCCTCACCGACAACGATGGACGAACCACATTGCTAGGTTTGTGTCTTCAGTTTGACGGTCTATGAGTGTTTGTGGATTTCTGATTTTTTGTTTTGATTTTTGGCTTGTGATTTTTGTGTTTGTAGATCTTTGATTCGAATCTATCTCGCTCAGATCTGTATCTTCCATATTCGATATTTCGGATTTAGTTTAATTTTTTTCGATTTGATTTTTATGTTGATTATTGGATTTGAGTTCTGGATTTGTAGTTTTCCAAATTTGAATATCTTGGATTTCAATTGAACTTTTCGATTTGATATTTATATTGATTATTAGATTTGAGTTCTGGATTTGGATTTGTAATTGGTGTATGAAAGTGTGATGAAACAAAGATGGGGTTACTGGTTCTTGGGTTCTGGTGATAGTGTAAGACGCCTAAGACCCCATTTTTTGTTTTTTAAAAAATAAACCTTATGGCGTCCTAAATTATTTAGGATGTCGTATCATGAAGTTTATCACACCCCCTGAATAGACGTCTCCCTATTTTTGGACGTCAAAAGGCTAAAAAAATGGACGTTAAATCCATTATTTTAGTAGTGTCAACGTTTTTTTTAACAGTATGAGGCAATATTGCTATATTTTAAAACTTTTGGAGTTATATTGAACTTGAAAAAAAAAAAAAATTCCAGGGCCACATTGCTCCTCAGGGAAAATTTGCACCTTAAATTTTTATATTCCAGCTTTGTGAATGGAAAAATAAAATTAATTACTGCGGAGTTTATTTCCCTTTAGGCTTGATAGGATTTCAATCTAAATTAATCAATGGTGGTCAGATATGGGATGGAAGCAGATACTCTCAGTATCCCTCAGAATCTTTACATCCTAGTCGTCCAATATTGATCCTAGTATCCAGAGAGAGCCACGTTATCTTTTTCAAATTACCTCACGTGGTAAAAATTACTTCATGCAGTGGAAATGAAATTTTAAATAGTAGATGACATAGCTTTCTCTGGACGCTTGAATCAATATTGGACGGTCATAATTTAAAGCTACTGAGGGAATGGATACTGAGAGAATCCGGATCCATGTATTTGATATGCACATGTTCTATGCTTAAATTGATTTACCTATGCTTTTGTAGTGTCTCTCTGGTATGATATCTGCCAATTATTGCAAAGAATTCTTTAGATGGGCACAGAAATGAATATAAAATTTCCTAAAATTTCACTTTCACCTATGTTTGTAAGTTTTTTTTTTCCCTTTATTGAGCTTTTTTATAGTTTACTCACCCACAGGTATTAGTCCATATCCCCATAATTTGTTAAAAAAAAAAAAAAAAAGAAAAATCGCGTTTGTTGTTGATGCGCGGTTTCACCCAATGTACATTTAAATTAATTTTGCAACATACATCTAAATAAAATTAAAATTAACCAAATTATATATTACATATTAGAGTAAAATACATTGATTACCTCTCCATTTCATCTAAATTAAACCTCCCATTTTTTTTTTAAATTTTTATAGACCTCATTTGAAATTAAAATACATGTTACATAAACATCTCTTACATATTTAAGATTCTATTTCCATTCACCTAAGCGTTTGGTGGTACCTCCCATTTATTTTGAAAACATATATAGAATATTTGAAATTTTTAACATGTTATATATCCCTTTCATATTTAAATGAATATTTATTTATATTTTATTAAAAATATTTTTTTATCAAACATTTGTTTTAAAAAATATCCCTTTTCAACAAATGAATAAATATTTATATTTTATTAAAAATATTTTTTTATGCAAACAAAAAAATAATTCAAATATATTATAAAATTTTTTAAAATTTTATTATATTATAAAATTTTAGATTTGTAAAATTTTATCATATTTATTGAAACTTATTTATTTAATATTTTCTTGAATGACTAAAAACATATTTCTTTCCCTTTTTATTGCCACGACATTATGTTTGAAAACACATTTGAAAGACATATTTTTAATCAACATGTGTTATTAATAATATAAACTTAAGATATTATATAACTTATATTAATTTTAATTTCTTAAATTGATTTTTTTGCAAAAACGTTTATAAACATGTTTATTTAAGTATGCATCTATTAAAAGAATTAATTATATTTTAATTAATTTTTCATGTCTTCATTAATTAAATTAATTATGTCTTTATGAAAAAAAAGTTGAACAGATAACTATTTGCAAAAGTAATAAATAATAAAGAAAAAGAAAAAGACTCTGACTTCAATAAAAAAAGAAAAGAAAAACTCTTAAATTACTTAAACAATTTTAGCCAAAATTAGGGAATTCGTTATATAAAGGATATATCAGTAAAAATATATATTTTAATATAAGTTTTAATTAAAAATAAAAATTCTTAACGGAGTTAACAATTTGGATTTAAATGTATGTTTTCAAAATAAAAGGGAGGTCTATATGATTAAGGGAAAACACACGGGAGGTTAAAGTATTTTACTTTATATATTATATATAAATATATGCAAGGATATGGTTATACGCATAATATATTTTTTGTTTTGTTGAAAATAAATAAATCTGTTCCATCATATTATTTTTTTAAAAAAATATTTTATTTTGTATTTTGCGGCAACTGACATGTTACTTAGCATCTTTACCGGTCATATTTAACAAATCATGTGCATAGAAACTAGTGGTTATAACTGAGTAAACTATAAAACCCAATAAATAAATATAGAAATCTGATTAAAAATTTAGTGAAAAAAAATTAATTATTTTAAAAAACAGATTGCCTTTTGTTTTTTCCGCCAGCAGATTGCTAATTGTTCTATGGAACATTGGAACTCTGTCTATGTTTTATAGTCAATCTCAAGTTCGGATAAAAGATGAGAGTTGTGTTAGGATCTCAATAGTCAATGTAAGACTCTATGAATCTTTATGAACATGGATCAACGAAGAAATTGTACTAATGCTATGTCATTGCCTGTAAGTGATGTGTTGTATGGCTTGAATTCAATAAGAAATGAGCGAGAGCCATTCACCATCGCCTGAGTGTAGTGTTAAATGAGCAAGGGCTACTACTCTCTTTTGAATGGAGGCGACTAAAGAGACTAGTTCATCCAAGCAAGATTAGATTTGGCACTTGGAACATTGGGGCCCTATATGGTAGATCCCAAGAGGTGATTGGAGCTATGGAAAAGAGAAATATTAACACTCCCTCCGACAATACCAACTTTTTCCTATATTTAGGACCGGAGGTAGTAACTTATTCCTTTAGGAAACTAAATGGGTTGGAGAACTGTCTTGGGAGTGTGATGATTTCAAGTTTTGGTACTCAGATAAAATGGATACATGGAATGGTGCTGGTATTCTCATTGATAAAAAAATGGAGAAGTAATGTGGTGGAAATTAAAAGGATTGAAGATGTAATCATTTCTGTAAAAATAATGGTTGGAAAGGAAATTAGCAACATTATCCACACTTATGCACTGCAAGTAGGTGCAGAAGTACATCTTAGGGAAAAGTTTTGAGAACATATGCAGGGTTTGGTTCAAAGCATAACTACTTGCTGAAAAGACTTTTATTAGTGGGGATCTTATGTAGGGGTCATGGTGGCTTTGGCTTTGGGGGTGCTTAATATTAAAGGACAAACAATAATTGATTCTCTCTTGCATAAAATTTTAAGATTGTCAACACTTGTTTTAAGAAGTGGGAGGAATAGAGGTGTTCAATGTTTTCCCATCCAATTTTTCTTGTCTCGAAATTTTTCAGGACAATAAAAATTTGGGATGGAGAAAAATATATTGGGGATTGAGAATGGGACTTCCCAATCAGATTTTTTCCCGATCCCGAATATATATATATATATATATATATATATGTGTGTGTGTTTTCCCCCCTTTAAAATACCCACAACTCCAAATCGATCAAATGAAAGAGAAATATCAAACCGTTAAAGTCCTGAACCTAATTCCCTCCTTCGTGAAGTGAAGTAGAAGCACCAGCACCAAATTGATCGATCGCTCGCTCACTCGCTCCTCCCGACGCTACTCCGCTCTTCATCTCTCTCCTCGAAAGAACATGTGAAGACCTTGGTTTGGGAGGAAGCGGCTTTCCTCCTTTACCCTTAGCATTCGCTGCCCTTCTTTTCTAAAAAACTGCGCTGTTTTGGCGTAAAGCATTGAAGCTGGTGACTTCTTTTTTTAAAATAGCATTCACCATTCTAAACTATTTTTTTTTTAGTATTAGTCAGTTCCTTGAAATATTTTTTCAAGATCCTAAAATAATTTTTCAAGATCATTAAGTATTTTTTCAGTACCAGTTTATATCGAAGTATCCTTTTAGTACCAATCAATACCTTGAAATATTTTTGCAAGATCCTAAATTAATTTTTTAAGATCATGAAGTTTTTTCCCCATACCAGTCAGTATCCTGAAGTATCATTTTAGTACCAATCAGTACCCTAAATATTTTTTCAAGATTCTAAAATAATTTTTTTCAAGACTAGTCAGCATTCTAAAGTATATTTTTAGTATGAACTAGAAATCTGAAATATTTTTTAAGATCTTAAAATAAGTTTTCAAAATCATGAAGTATTTTTTTAGTATTCAAGTATCTTTTTATTACCTGGTCGTCAAGAGAAGCCTAAATTTTTTTTTTTCAAGATCCTAAAATAATTTTTTAAGATCATGGTATTAAAAAAAAAAATTATGATGGTGGATACTATTTTTTTTTTTTTTTTTTTTTAAAAAAAAGGCACCAGCTTCAATGTTTTGAGCTCAAACAACACAGTTTTATTTATAAAAAAAGAAAAAAAAAAAAAAAGAAAAAGGGCATCAGACGCTACGGGAAAAAGAGGAAAGCCGCTTTGCCATTGAGGTTGAACTTCAGCTTAAATTGTAGCAAAGAAAAAAGCTTAAATATGAAAAACCCCTTTCTGGTATGCTTACGTTTTTCCTACTTGCCCGTTAAATTATTCATAATTTCAGCTAGTCTTCGAACACCTACCCGATTTTCTTTGGTGCCCTTTCTCAACCTCGGATCTGTAGTGTAGAGGGATCTGATATTTTCTTTCAGATTT
Source organism: Acacia acuminata (assembly GCA_019022655.1). Taxonomy (NCBI): domain Eukaryota; kingdom Viridiplantae; phylum Streptophyta; class Magnoliopsida; order Fabales; family Fabaceae; genus Acacia; species Acacia acuminata. The sequence continues at coordinate 1,726,029 of JAFJYI010000036.1, forward strand.
TAGATATGAAGTGTACCCTGGTTTACCATTTCTCCTCATTTTTAGTCCAGAATCTCAAATGTTCATGAAATATAATGAAGGCGTACGTGTCCAGGAGCCCACTATAGATCAAAACATGCTTAGTTTAATTATATATAGTTTTGACACTTTCTAATGCAAAATCAAACTTGCATCGATCAACTTGCTCGTGATGAAGTTAATGTTGTTCCTAACCTGAGCTTTTGCTGTGAGAAGGTTTTGTTGTTCCTAACCTGAGCTTTTGCTGTGAGAATTGTTCTTGCAATTAATGCATGCTTAAGTTTCTATGATGAATGATCCTTGTTTAAGACTTAAGTCATATTTCCACGCGGCTGCCTGGTTTTTATGCACAAAAAATAATGTAATTTCAAATTCAGCAATTTGGATTTCAGCAGCACGATAAAAAATATTTAAGCTATGGAAGTCAATGACTTCGATTTGATTTTTGTTAGTTGTTTTCTTTCAGCCTTGTGCTTTTTGTTTTTTGTATTTTAAGTAGTGGAAGTGGAACATATAATTATCATCTTATCATGTGATTAGGCATTATTAGGGCATTTTATTCAAGCCTTCTTCCCTTGGAATAGATTTTATTTCTGCCATGTTTGAGCCATCAATGTTGTAACCATTTGAAATTTATTTTTTCAATTCCACTCACAGAATTTCTTTCCTTTTATAGAAATAAATGTTTGTTGAAGGATATATTTTATTAAATATGATTAGTTTTAATGAAGTTATTTCATCTACACTTGAGTGAATCTTTACTATCACTCGAGTTATAGAAGCATCACTCAAATGATTATCAAGCTTCACTCGAGTTATAGAAGCATCATTCGAGTGATTATCAAGTTTCAACATACTCTATTTAGCTATGTTTTTGTTTAGTATGATAAAGGTTCGATAATTTGGTCATATCTTTCAAACCAAAAATCCGATTGAGGTGGAACCTTTTTTATATGAAACTAGACTCCAAATGCAACACACTGACACTAAGATCAAGCTCAACAAAGTTCAAATGCAAGAAACATGAGATTTGAAAATTGACACTGAAATTTTTTTGCGTCATTTTAGAATAGGTTCAATACTTTGGATGTATCTCACAAAATATACATCCAATTGAAGTAAAGCTTGTTGCATATGAAATGGCTAGTTTCATTGAAGCTGGGATCAAGCTCGAAGAAACTTAGACGAAAGAGATATGGATCTCAAAAGTTGATGCTCGATGCTCTCATGATGTTCTAGAACAACTGTCATTCCGTAGATCATAATTTTCAGAATCCAATGAGTTTAGGACTTAAACTTGTTGCATATAAAACTAGACACAAGAGGCGTTTTAACATAATCAAGCTCGCCTAGCACCTATGTTGCATCGACACTGGCACGACATTTTCGACAAGTTACGATACGTGACGTCAACACGTTATTTCAAAAATACTAATATTTCGACATGTCTTAGTATTTAATAATATTTTAAATATAAAGAGTGTATTTCAATCAACAAAATATAATAAAAGAAAAATCATTTGCATACCTAAACTACATCTCCACTAATAATATTTGCCTCCAACTCTAGCTCATTTAAGGAAAGGGCAGCAACATCTAAAGCTCCAATATCATTAAAGGTATCAACTGCATCTCATCTAATGTCCCAATAATGACTTTCTCCTTCATTATATTTCACATTGTTTCTTGATAAGACCCAAAGGTTGCTATGTATGTAAACTAAGTTTTCAGCTCGTTTGGGATCCATTTTATTCCTCTTTATGGAATGCACAAAAAAGTAAGTACTCCAGTTGCGTTCAACACAAGATGAAGAAGAGGGTTGTGCAGTGAGTTTCAAAGCTAGCTTTTTAAGCAAAGGTGCACTCCAACCGTGAACTCCCCACCAATCAATAGCCTCAAACTCTCTAAAACCTCCCTTCATTTTAGCAAAGTTGACATACTCCAAATTTACTGCAGACCTTTCCTACACATTAGAAAAATGTCTCCTGAATAACTTTTTTACTTCTAAATTAATCTCCACATCATCGTCTGGAGAAACTCGATTTGGATCTTCAACAAGCCATTCATCATTATAGTATCTACAAAAAAGAAAAAATATTATAAGTATCAAAATGATTTCAATTAAGAGAATTATTAAACCAAGCTACAATTATAAAAAAAAACTTACTTGGGATGCAAAGCATGTGCCAAACAATGAAGGGGAGTTAAACTTTTGGTCCAACGATCCACAAGAATTTTATTCACCACATCATAAAACGTTGATGACTCACCATTCATCTTCCCTTCTTTCAAGTATATTACATTCTTTACCTTCTCAATCATCACATCCCACATATCATAAACTAAATGAAGACAAGGTTTATTAGTGTTAAAAAACTTGATCATGTCATAAATGGGAGCAGTGAAAGCAAGGATGTAATCAATGTATGCCCACAACTCATCATCTAATATCATATCCTTCACTTGTCTTGCCCTTCCTTGATTATCACTTTGTAAATAGTCCATTTTTCACTAATGACCATGTTTTGGAGGGCACCCTTTAGCAACTTAAATCTCTTTAACATCACAATCATGGAAGCAAATCGGGTGTCAGCAATAGAAAGCAACTTCAAAATGGAAAACTCATTAAATATAGACAATCTAATAGAATGAGTCATGATGAAAGTCTTGATTGTTGAAACACGATCAACAATTTCAGATATCCATCTATACTCTCCATAAGTAATCTCATTATTCTCCACATTTTTGGCTGCACAAATGTTCTTCAAAGCCAAGTTCAACATATGAACAACACATGGTGTCCAAATGATAGTCGGATATTCTCGCTCAATAAGTTGCCTTGCACCCTTACAATTGGCAGCATTATCTGTTATTACTTGAACCACCTTATACACCCCAACTTCTTGTATTATTTCCTTTAGCAAGTTTAAAATAAAAAACTTATCCTTAATTTCCCCAGAACAATCAACACTCTTTAAAAACATGGCTGAACCGTCACATACCGCCATGAAATTAATTATTGGCCTCCTTTGGGAATCACTCCACCTATCACTAATAATACTAACACCATTTGATCTCCAAAGAGATCGAGCAGGGATTAACAACCTATCAACATGATCCTTCTGCAAAGCATAGTTCGCAATAAGTTATACCCAGGGGGTCGATAACCTAATATAACAACAAAAAACAGTTAAAAACAAGAGAAATAAATAGGGTAAAAATAAATTATGAAACATAATATTTCATAACATTAAATACCTCTAATGTTATGACTTGCAGCATAATGAATGCTTATGTACGGGTTCTTGGCCAAACTAAATGGCAATCTAGCAAAATAAAACATCCGAGCAATAATATGATTTAGTTCTTCCCGCTCCCCCATATTGAAAGCCCTCTCAATAGGACCCATGCTTGTAGTTCCATCATCACTTTTTTTTTTCCTTTTAGAAGATGTACTAGCTGTAGTTGAAAAGCCGATGGGTGATAAAGGAACATGTCTCAGTGCATTATTCCTCACCCTTTGAGAAGATTCCTCTTCCAATTTTCCCATTTCTAACAAAGATGCATCATTGACACTCTTACATAATGCAATTCCTTTAGATTTAATCTTTAACAAATGAGCTTTTATTCTCGTGTATGAACTTTTGTATTCAAGTTTGCAAAAGTTACACTTCCAACCCACATTCCCTCCAGCTTCTGTTCCATCATCAATTCTAGTCACATATCTCTACAATGGTTTGTCAGTTTAAGTGTCCACATTTCGTGAGTTGGACTCTAAGTTTATTGAACTATTGCTTTGATTTGGGTTGGACTCCATTCTATCAATCATATTAAAAACAAATCATATTAAATACAAAATTAAGAAACAAAATCTATTTACAATTGAAACCAAAAAATGACAGGGAAACAGGGGAGGGGAGTTGTGATTTCAGATTTGTGAATAGCAAAGAGTTAGAGAGCCTCATTGCCTCAAAGAGTGAAACATTGAAACACAATCACAGTCCACAGACAAATTTCATACAGACACAAATCAGTGAATCACAGTATCACACAATCACAGATATTAAAAACAAACACAATCACAGTCGGCAACAAACACTCACGCAGATAGAGAGAAGCGAAGAATAGCAGTAGAACACAGACAGTAAGAACGCGCGCATAGACTGAGGAAGAAGAAACACTCACTGTCTTTAAGTGTCTTAGATGGCATCGTCGTCGTTGATTCCAATTGCTTTGGTTTGGGAGAATGGCAGAAAACAGACACTCACGCACGATTTGGGAGAGATGGAAAATTGTGTCGATTCTAGTTGCTTGATTCAATCCAATTTGAGAGTGAAAGTGGAGTTAAATCACCAAGATGAGGGGTGAATTGGGGATTTTAAAAACTTTAAAACTTTGCTCTGTTTAGGACAGCGAAAATAGAGTAGAAAAGAGAAGAGCAAGACACACAAATTTATATTGGTTTGGTCTAACCTCTTGACCTACGTCCAGTCCCCAGACTCTCTGGGATTTCCACTATCTCAATTGATTACACACTCTGTACTCAAGAGTAATTCTCTCTCTAGAACTTACTCCCCCTTACAAGTTGTAATCAATGAACTCTAATCACCAAGTCCCCGGACTTATGATTCTTTACAATAAATGATTTACTGAGATAAAAACTCTCTCTAAGAGTGAATAATGATAAACACTGAAGCTTTTAGTATCATAGGATACAATACAAGTGAAAACAGAAAGGTAGTTGAAGAACTTTTAATGCAATTTATTTTCAGCAGGTGTGTTAGTTGAGAAGACTTGAATGCTGCTCTATTTATACTAAGAGAGCATTAAATGCCGTTGTAATCTTCAATATAACCGTTGCCTTCATTAGACAAAGTTCTGGGTAAGTTTAGGTCTTCTTCTCTCACTAATATTCTCTTAATCCAGCTGTACAAAAGTTCAAAGTTGACTCTCTGCAAATTAATCCGTTGGAGTAGCAGCTTCTGGATGTGGAAAACATTCTTTAATTCTTTCCAAACGTGTGCAGATGGATTACCCAAAGGTATGCAACTTTTCGGGTTTAGCATTTAATGTGTGCCGACATCACTTTTTGCTTTTGCTTTAAACCTTCAATAAACATTCTTTAAAGTATCCGAAACTCACTAACAAAGTGGTTAAGCATAGCTAGAAATGTATAAGAATGATTCTAGGAAGTATTAAAATCAAACACAAAGGTTTTACAAATTCGACAAATTTGAATTTCTAACTTTGCGATGGAAACTCGAGTTTGTTCTTCTAAACTCGAGTTTTCAACTGTGCACTTAAGGCAAAACTCGAGTTTCAATATCAAGACTCGAGTTTCCTCCATCCAGAGAGGAAAGTCGCCATTTGAGCTTTGGAGCATATTTTGTGAGAAACTCAAAACTCGAGTTTTGGACTTTTAATGAAAACAGTGAGTTTAAGTATTGGTTGAATTCCTTGATGGCAAGTGAACCAGTCGAAAAAGTAATAAAAAGTAAGTAGAGTATCATCCCACAGAGACTGAGATACCGAGGAGTGACGCGCAATTGCTATGACAGTTGTTAAAGCATGAAGTAAATATAATGGTTCTGAGGGTTGTGTGCTTATGCTACTAGCAAATGTAAACAAAATAACTGTAACGAGAGAAGATATCAATGAGAAGTTAGGCTGGACTCAAACTCATCCTTAAGTGCATCAATCCCCCAGTTGCTCTACCCAATGCTATAGCATCTAGACTATACGGCTTCGCAATTGCTACAAAGATAGCTACCATTTGCAAAGCTATTTGGTTAACCCACCTCTATAGTCTACCGAAGCTTCCGCGTTCGATACTTATGATGCTAACTTTACTCCTTCCATATTCCTATGGCAACTTTCTAGTCAGAAGATCCGTGCAACGCTCAAGGTGTTATGGTTATGAGAGGTAGACCCATTCCTGAAGCCTACAATAATAGGTCTAGCCGTGCATGGGCCGCCTAGCAAACACTATTTTTCATAGGTCTAACCCTAACTCCTTGCCGAAGCCGAGGCCACAAATCTAGCCCTTAACTTCCGTTAACCGACTAGTAATTAGAACACCGATACGCAAACCAAATTTATTGAATTAAGAAACTGCAACTAGGATCATTCAACACTTAAAGATTCATCCTCATCCAACCATATAAAGTTCAGTTCATGACTGACGAGGGATGCACAAAAAGACACTAACGAGAATGACCCATGATCGAGAAAACAAAGATAAAAAGAAAGGAAAACATAAAGCTTGATGGAATTTCGACGGCGTGGTCAAGGTCCGATCACGTCACCACACCACGTCTTCTTCGTTCGCCGTCGTCTTGCGGGGAAGGATCTTTGGGTAGTCTGGAAATCTCGTGCTCCTGTGAGCTCTCTCACTCTTCTCTTGAGTTTGCCGAAAGTTAGAATCTTGTTCTAGGGCTCTCCAACTTTTTTAGGGTTAGCGCTGCTGTTTCCTTTTATAATCAGACTTTTATTGCGGGGTAAGTTACAGAGAGCTGGACCTTTCCTAATCCGTTGGGATCTATCATATCTCTTGATCCGAGTAGATTGCTTCTGTTGATTCTGCAGGATTCTCCAAATCTTTTAGTTTTGATCCTCCGCATCTTCTATTTCGTCATATCAGCAACCTATCTGTCAATATTGCCATTTATTTATTCCTGAAATCATCTGGGTAAACAGTCAGAAAATATGCCGCATAGCATTGTGTCCTTTACTTTGCTATAGCATTTGGGATGCCTTGATTGCACTTCGAATCGTCGAATGCTATAGCATCGTATCAGCCCCGCTATACGATTTCCCTTAAAAATAACGTAAACCTGTTCCATTCTTAGCACATGCAAATGATTTCTCCTCTTTAGTCCCTATACCATGAATGTATGCCTTTTTGCTTAGATTATATGCGGTTAAGCTTGTATTTAACATTTAATTCAGTCAATAAGTATAGGAAAAATTAGGTACGAATTGTGCTCATCATTAAGTCCAAAACATCAAAACTGAGTTTTCAAAACATTGAAAATGTTCAAAGCTCTCGGGTTGCCCAAAACTTGAGTTTCCAAAACAAAACTCGAGTTTTCATTTAAGTATGAAAACATTGAGAGATCTGAGCCAAATCAAAACTCGAGTTTCTAAAAGGAAACTTGAGTTTTCAAAAACATTGAAAAGATGCATTGCTCTCGGCTTGGCCAAAACTCAAAACTCGAGTTTTCATATAATTATGAAAACCTTGAGAAAATTGTGCCAAGTCAAAACTAGAGTTTCTTGTGAAGACTCGAGTTTTCAAAAACGAGTAAAAACTTGAAAACTCTCCAAGTCAAAACTCAAGTTTTGAAATCAAAACTCGAGTTTTCTCTTAACTTAGAGAAAACTTATAAAACTCATAGCAAGGTAAAATCCTGGAGTCTTAGCGCGAAACTGAGTTTGCATATGTTCAAAAGGTCAAGACTATCTGTCTGGCCAAAACTCTAGTTTCCAAACCAAGACTCGAGTTTTGTCCTCATTTGAAAATAATGTGAAATCTCTGTGTAAGGCAAAACTCGAGTTTTCGATCAAAACTCGAGTTTGTCTTTAAGTGAAAAAAGCGAGTGCTCTCGTTAGTCCCAAAACTCGAGTTTTCATTTGAAAACTCAAGTTTTGCTTTGATCACCGAAAATGATCAACTCTTCGCAAGGCCAAAACTCGAGTTTTGAAACCAAAACTCGAGTTTTGTCTTGATAGTAAGTTTTTCAACTTACCAAAGACAAAACTATAACTTGTGTTTACAATTGTTTGTTATCATCAAAACACATAGAGAACTAACAAAGAGCGTCGCTGTCGATTTCACCGAGTTGAATAGAAGGAGAGAAATGATTTTGGGATCGCTTTGGTGCTCTGCTCGACCGAGAAATGATTAGGACAAAAATTTGGTGTTACAAAATATGCCTTCAACTTTGGATACAATTACAAAAATGCCATTTGAAAATTTGACCGGCTTAATTCACGTATTTGGATTCAATTCGCGTGTCGAGTAGATACGCGTGTAGGACTCGTTAATTTCCCAGATTTTGCCGTGTCCGTGCAACATAGCCTAGTACCCACTGCTTAATAGAAGTCTAACCTTGACTCCTTTCCAATACATTAATGCCCACTACTCTTGCCTATACGCGGCTAACTATCAAACAAGACCAACATTAATATCACAATTAAGAAAACTAAATTTATTGAATTAAAACTAACAATTTGGGTTCATACTAGAACTTAAGGATCCTTCCTCGCTCAGCCAACGGAGTTTAGTTCATGGCTGATGAGAAGAACACAATTGAAATAAATGAATTATGATCCATGAATACAAAGAAGAGAAAACTAAAGCATAGAAGAATCTTCAAAAGGTTCAACGACACAGGGGATGTTTGTGTGCCTCTACGTTTTCTTCAATTTTCTATAACTTCTCCCACAATTGGGCTTTTTCAAGCTCTCAGCATGTTGTGATCTTCTGCATTGTTCTGATTCTCCGCCTTGAGTTGAGTCATTCTTGTGCTGACTTACTGCTTCTAGGTCTAGCCGTCTTTCCTTATATGGTCAAGGTCCTTGCATTGTACGTGCAATGGCTGGGATTTTCAATTCTATTAGACCGAACTCCCTAGATTCGGTTGATTGATTCTTTCTTAATTCTGCAGGATTCTATTATATCTTCAGTCCTATTCTCCGAGCTCCTTAGTTTTGTCTCAGTCAAGTCAACCGCCGTCTAGACGTTTAGCCAAATCCCTACTATTGTCTTCTGAAATACTCTCAAGAAAATATCAGCATATAACAGTATATCACAAGTTATCACTATGATGCTACGACATTGAGACATCATTGTAATGCTAGTTCAGAACAAATACTTATGATGTTGTAGTATCATATCAGCATTGACATGCAGTTCCAGAATTATCATATAAAACACATTTAAGCTCAAAATTATCATGCAAAACAATCATGACACATTGGAAATATATGGCAAAAATATGACTTATCACATATCATCGCTGAAATCAGTATATAAAGGAGTGGAATCCACTCTAAGAGAGAGTGAAAAGTCATTACCCATAGTAGAATGTGTTTCCTCTACCAATTGAAAACGGACCTTCTTGACTTGTGTAGCTGATCACATGTAAGCAATGGATAATGAGTCTCTTGAGAAGTATTTCGCTTAGAAGACCTTTGTGCTAGCCACTCCATTGCTTTCTCCAGCTTCTCATTTTCTTTTTTTAATCGCTCTGGTTTCATTGCTAGAAATGTCAATTGATCATTCACATTAGCATTGTTTATCATCTTTATGAGGTTATCCAATTGGTTCTTTACTTGAACCATCAATCCATAAGACTCATCATTAGAGTATCCTTCAATTGGTGCACATGGTTGGTAAGGTGATTAATAAAGTGGGTGATATGGTGGGTATTAAGGTTCACATGATTGAGGTAGATAGGATGAAATAGGTGGTTGGTAGGCTTCATATTGTGGTGGAGGTGGGTTATATGGTGGAAAAGAAGGTTCATGGTATGGTCTATATAATACCCGAAATTTGCATTTCTCCTAAATATGATATTTTGGCAAATACGACCTATTGATAATAGGAGAATATGTTGTCTCTAATTTTGTAGTGTATTTACTTTATTTCTTGAGTAAATTTTCTTTAGGATTTAATGAGGCAAATCCAACTCTCTAAATTCAAATAGGGGTCATAAAATGTCATAAAATGATATGAAAATACCTAAATTAATTAGAGAAAATTCCCAACAATTAATGGACAATTAAATTTACATGAATTTAAAATGTTCACATTTAGTTTCTATATCATCAAAAATAAATCATAAAGGAGTGTGAAAAGGCTTAAGGTAATTAGGGAATGCTAAAAATAATTATTGGGCAGCTAAATTAATATTGATTTCATAAACATTCATAATTAATCTAATGGCAAATAAAATGATCTATTTAAGAGTATTTTACCTTAATTAAAAAAAAAATCCAAGGACCAATGATATGGCTCCAAAACATTACCTAATCAATTAAAATAAAACACAAAATGAATAAAAGGAAAAGATGAAGGGGGGTGGCGTATTTTTAAGAACTTGGGGAGCAAGAGAATTGTTTCCAACACATGTTGAAAATCAAAAAGCAACAACTTGATGATCAAGTCTTCAAACCTTCAAGTGCAAGCTTGGATACTTGGTGATCAAGAAAAAAAAAAATAAGAGAGAGTGAGTGGGGTGGGGAGCACGGTTTGGAGTGTTGAAAGGTGAGGATGAGAGTTTTAATTTTAGCTTTAATCCAATGGCCAAGGATTAGGGTGAATTAGGTTAGGAGAATTTACCAAAATGCCATAGCAAAATCCTATAAATAGGGGCTTGGGTTCTTCACAAATTCTTACACCAAAAACCTCAAGTAGCATCTGATTCTAAGAGTGAAAAAGTGAGTGAGAGTCTTGAAGAAAGGAGGAGCAAAGTTCTAGATAAGTTCTTGAGTTCTAAGTTTTTGAGTTTTTAGTTATTTTGTAGTTTTGATCTTTAAATCTTCTAAATAAGATTGTTTTCATGTTTTTATAGTTAAAAATAGCTTTATTTCAAAAAATTGATGAAGGAAGGGTTAGAGCAAAATTTCTAGAAGAAAAACACCGAAATAACGAAGTTCTGGCGAAATTTTTCGGTTAGGCGTTTTCTGGAGTCAGTAGTAGAAATGTCATAATTTTAAATAGAAGATGAAGTCAATTAATTCTGAAATTTTTCATGGTTAAAGTAGACATATAGACCTTTCCAAATATGCCTAGAATGTATCATTTAAAGTTTTGTACAAAGAGATAAAAATTCTTGAAAATAAGCTACGAAATTCTGGAATTTTTCTGGGCAAGTGAAAAGGGTAGATAGTCCATGAAATTTTGGATGATAGGTTTGGGATGAAGGTTATTGGTAAGGGTCATGGTATGGGTTATGGAAAGGTTGATATGGCGAGTCACTCATTCAATTAAGGTCATGGTTATGATTGTGGGAGGGGGCACCATTTTCTTGACAATTTGAACCCCTTTTTGGATTCTCCATTTGGGCTAAGATGAGATCTATTTGTTTGTCACTCATCCTAATGTCATTGCCTACAAAAAAGTGAGAATTGAAAGGTAGATTGTGATTACCTTCAAACCAAGTCATGAGAGTTCAAGACATTCAATTTCCAATGATATTTATGTCCCAACGAGGTTATGTAAAGGGGTATGCTATACACAAAGAAAAAAATGTAAAACAAAAAAAAAATCAATAAATTTACTTGTTTTTTTTTATAAAAAAAAAATATACAAATGCAAAATAAACCCTATATGATGAAAGGAAGCAAGACACTACAACTAACTCGCTAGAAAGCACACAAGAGGTTAACCCAATCACTTTTTCAATTGACACTTCATTAACCAAGGAGTTGTTAGCTCCCAATGTTTGTTTTGATGATAACTAACCCTTGTAAAAGGAACTAGGTCAACAAAGTTCATTTAACTTGTGAAAATTGAATCTTCATTTTATCTGTCAGATTGGCTCTAGCCAACTCCATCGACTCGAGCCAATATCCTGTCTACATTTGTCAAAATGCAAGTTCTGACTCTAGCCAATTTCTGCTGACTCGAGCCAAGCCCTGGATACATAAAATATTATTTTATTTGACTCCAGCCAAAGAGCATTGACTCTAGCCAAGTTTTTGACCGTTATTTTCAAATACTCTTTTTACCTCTAGCTTACATAGTATACCTCGAGCTTTAGCCCAGATTTGAGCCTGAGATTCATAACTAAAGCCTAGAAGTGCTTCCATAGAATAATCTAACTCTAGCCTACACATTGTGCCTCTAGTTTTCGCCTAGACTTGAGCCTGAATCTTTTAACTCTAGCCTGGAGTGCCTTCATAGAATAAACTGACTCTAGCCTACATAGTGTACCTCCAGTTTTGGCCCAAACTTGAGCCTAAATGTTATGACTCGAGCCTATAGTGCTTCTATAGAATAACTTGGCTCTAGCCAGGGATCTTGGCTCTAGCCAAAATGTGTCAGTTTGAAAAACCACAATTCTAAGCCTTGTTAAATCTCTCAGTATGGTTTACTTATTTTATATCTTCACTCATTATTGTTCCTAACCATGTTTAATGAGTTTGCTAATGAGTTTTAGAAGATTATTATAAGGTTTAACGCTAAATTCCCATAAAGCAACCATGTGTCGAGGCATTTAATGCAAAGCAGAGATATTCATCATTTCGGCAAAATGACCTTCTGGGCAACGATAAAGCTTCACGACCATTTCCTTGATACATTCTTACTAAGTCTCAATGGACAATTTGAATAAGGAATGTCAACGATGAATCTTCAGAGAATACAAATGAGTCCGAGTAAACATTCTTCAACGAAAATATTTATTACACTCAACGGCTAATTTGAAGAGTCTCAACGGATAACTTCAAGCTTCTACAACGATCATAAATGCAACCAACTATAAATGCTAGAAGCATTCAAATCTGCAACTACCGAAACTCTGCACATTCAATTAGCGATTAAGAGCATTTACTGTTTCCACTCTAAGAGTTAATATCTTTGGATATATCAATCTTCAAAGATTATTAATATGCTCTTTTAGAGAGGTCTTTATTGATTATCATCTTTGTAAGAATCTCAAAGTATTGGGACTTTGAGATTGAGTTATTTGATTACAACTTGTAAGGGAGAGCAAGTTCTAGTAAGAGAATTGCTTCAAGAGTTACAAAGTAGGTAATCATTTGAGATAGTTTGAGATAGTGAAATCTCGGAGAGTCTGGGGACTGGACGTAGGTCAAGGATTTAGACCGAACTAGTATAAATCGCTTGTGTTCATTCCTCTTCTACCCTACTCTGTTTATCCCTGTTTTTGGTATAAGTTATCAGAGCATCTTTCGGAAGAAAATTTTATATCCCCAATTCACCTCCCTCTTGGTGATATTCCATCTTTCAAGAGTCAAATAAATTGACTCTCCGGCAACAGTGCTATTGATTTAAAACTTTTATTCACCTTAAGTTAAATCAAAATAAACCAAATTATGCAGTGAAGGACACAACTTGGGTCGTGTCCTCTTAACAAGCCTTTTTTTAATTCTTAGGCTAAACTAAATGACAAAAATAGAGATTGGTTTTAAAATTGATTTTATTTTTATGATGAAAAAACAACCTAAAATACTTTTATTTTTTATTTTTGTAAAATAATGAATGAAAGTATGAAATTAGATTTAAGGAATGATATGATAAAATGCTCCTTGGAAGTTAACTTTGTAGCTATCCTAGCTTGCTTAATGATATGGCAGGTAAATAATTCACCAAGTCTAATTAAAAACCACAAACACAATTTGAATCAAGTGATTCTCAATAAATAATTGTCTTCAACGTTAGATAACATTACTTTTAAAACTTACCTGGTGTGAAATTTAAATTGAGATGATAAAACTTATTTCCTCAATATGAATAATCACGGAACCACTCAATAGCAACACAAATTAATTATAATACCTAACAACACGTTAGATAGCACAATCTAAACCACAGTTATCCAACTAACAAAGATTAACACATAATTTTAGTCTCAAATCCTAATCAAAATAACTTCTAACATAGAAAATCAATATAGTTCAACAAGAGAAAATTAATTGGAAACAAAATACTCCCCTAATAAACTCCCAAGCTCAAGTCATAGCATCCATCTCCAAAAGCCGTAAGAGAACTAGCCACACATCATGTTAATTGCAGCCAAAGCTCATCCAATACAGCAAAAGTCCATGAGAGCTAAATGATAGGTCAAATTTAGTTGGGGCAGAAGATGGTTGAATAATCTAGACAAAGACAATGGAAAAAAGAGGAAGAAGATTGGCCAAATTTGGTGATTAGAACGATGGAGGAGGTGTGTTTGGTGAAGCTGACCTTCGACGGTGAGGAGGAAGGACGTCATCGACGATGGTGGTGTTCTCGATCTCCTACCCTTCGTTTGAAAGTCTCCAATCTCTCCAAAGAATGTCGGCTACCCTGAATGGGTTGACCTGGTTCCTTAATAAATGGACAAAACCCTCCAAATCTGTATAATCCAACCCAAAAAATAAGTTTCAGCTGGTAAAGATAATGGTTTTCCAGCTTTGGGCCTTTTTTATATTTTTTTCAAGTTCGGGGTCCTTTATTGTAACTGTCTATGACATCCTTCCCTATATAAAACTCTGGAATATTTGTGTTTTTGGTCCTTTTTTTCATTAAAGAACCATTAGATACGTTCCTTTTTTTTTACAATAGATTTAAAACAAAAAAATCAAAGGGAAAAAAAGAATAGTGGTGAGGAGCTTGATGAACTGATGAGATCACCAGCCTACCCGTCACTAGGGGAGTGGCCATGATCATTGTTAGGATTATGGCCAATCACGTACTCATTAAGTATGAGATTGACCTTCTTGTTTATACGCGAAGGTTATTCAAAAAACCTTCTCATGGCATGGTCAATGTTTTTTGCATGCCATGACATTTCCTCCAGTTGATGAAGCATAGGATGTGGAGGTAGAGGTGAGGTGGCGAAGGCATAGGTGTAGTGGCAGAGGAGAAAGTTAGGGAGAAGCATGGGGTGGAGGTTGAAGATGATGAGGTGGAAGATGACACTGAGAGATTTCTGGCAAGTCTTCAGCACGGCATTTTATCTTAGTGAATGAGAGAACGAAGGTGGAGCTAAATCACCAAGAGGGGGTGAATTGGGGATTTTGAAACTTTTTCGTTTTGCTTTGTTTTTGTACAAAGCAAAACAGAGGTGAACGAGATGATGTAGAGAAGAATAGCTAGACACAAAGATTTATACCGGTTCGGTCTAACTCCTTGACCTACGCCTTGTCCCGGACACTGGGATTTCCACTATATCAATTTGATTACACACTCTGTACTCAAGAGAAATTCTCTCTCTAGAATTTACTCCCCCTTACAAGCTGTAATCAATGAACCCAATCACCAAGTCCCCTTGACTTGTGATTCTTTTACAATAAATGATTTGTAGATAAAAACTCTCTCTCAGAGTGAGTGATGATAAACACTGAAGCTTATAATGTCAAAAGACGAATACAAGTGAAAACCGAAAGGTAGTTGAGAGACTTGAATGCTTGTGCGTTTTCGAGATGTTCTAGTTGTTGAAGAGACTTGAATGCAGTCCTATTTATACTCGAGAGATCATTAAATGACCGTTGCTATCCCAATAAATCCGTTGGAGAAGTTCACCAAGATTAGCGAGATGGTTTAGGCATCTTCTCTCTCCAATCTTCACTTAACCCGGTGGCTAGATGATCGAGTTGACTCTCGTGAATTTGTCTGTTGGAATAGCAAAGTTGCTTGTTGTAGAAATTATTCTTTAATGCTTTGCAACCGTGTGCGAGTGGATTAAGCAAAAGTATGCAAGTTTCGGTTTGCATTTAATGTTCGACATCACCTTTTGCTTTTGCTTTTAACCTTCAATAATCATTCTTTAAGCGATCGAAACTCACTAAACAGATGGTTAAACATAGCAGGAATAGTAGAGAATAATCCTGGAAGATATTATGATCAAAGATTAAGGATTCACAAATTCGTCGATTTGATTTTCAAACTTAGCGTTCAATACTCGAGTGTGTCCTTTGTGCACTTAAGTCAATACTTGAGTATTCATTCGATACTTGAGTATTCTTCTTCGAGAGAGGAATCATCGAGTTTTGACTTTGGACCTTATCATTGAAGTAAGGTCAATACTCGAGTGTCCAAATCAATACTCGAGTTTTGAACTTTTGATATGAAAATAAGTTTAAGTTCAAAACCTCAATACTTGAGTATTGACTTCAATACTTGAGTATTCAAATCATTGACAAAGGGCAAAGCTTTCGTATGCCCAATACTCGAAGTTTTCAACTCAATAAGTATTCATTCATCTTGAAAACTTTGTGAAGTCTTTCCCAAGTCAATACTTGAGTATTGAAATGAATACTTGAGTGTTCAAATTGTTGTCAAAGATGAAAGCTCTGTAAGTCCAATACTCGAGTTTCCAACTCAATACTCGAGTGTGCATTTGTTTTAGAAAAGCTTTGTGAAACGAGTATTGAAGTGAATACTTGAGTATTCAATATATGTATAAAACTTGTAGTCTTTTAATGAGTCCAATACTCGAGTGTGGATACCAATACTAGAAGTATTCTAGGTGCTTGAAAACTTTGATAAATTGATGGGAGTTTTAATTCATAAACACATGTCAAATATGAAAGCTTTGTGAAAGTCCAATACTTGAGTGTGTAAAACCAAAACTCGAGTGTCCATAAGATGAACAACTTGATATCTCTCTGTATGGCCAATACTTGAGTATTCAAAAGAATACTTGAGTATTGAAAGCTAAAGTCATCATTGAAATTGTCTCGTGTGTTCAATACTTGAGTATCCATATCAATACTCGAGTTTGACTCGGGGGTTGAAAAACTTGGAGTGCTCTCTGTAAGTCCAATAAGTGTTTTGTTGAGTATTGCTTTGTGTAATGGTTTTTGAGCAACTTAATCAAGTCAAGGAGTTTGCCTCGAGTGTGGCTTTGATAGTAAGTTTTCCAACTTACCAAAGACTAACTTCAATGAATGTTTACAATTGTTAATTATCATCAAAACACATAGAGAACTAACAAGAACAAAGAGGAGTATGATGAAGAAAAATATAGGAATAATAAATGACAATGGGGAGTTTAAATAAACATATGGAAAGGATGGAAAATACCATCATTGCACACGTTGAAAGTTGAATAGGACTTAATAAAAGGGTGCCTAGTTCTCTTGAAGATCATCGAATAATCAGGAGGCACCTAGAGTTAGTGTGGAGAAGAGAAAAGGTTTTGAAAGCTTTAACGTTCCTTAAGTTAGAACCGTTAAGTATATTGGTGTTTTCAAGAATACTTTTTAGTTTTTAATTAATGACTGTGAATTATTAAGTTGCTTTTTTTATTCAATTTTTTTTTTTAAATATTTTAAAAAACGATAGTGGTGTTCATTTATTACCACCATTGTCATCCTCATCCTCCTCCTCATTCTCATCATCGAAGGAGGAGATGAAGGGTCCAACTAAAAGTCATATTCAACATCATTGTGATAAATTATGTGGTTCAACTTCCTATTTAGCTTGTTGGCATATGTCACGAGATGCCTTGTGTGGCAGTCAAGGCTTGCCAATATTTGCATCAAAGCCCCCATTTTAGGAGGAGACAGAGGAAAAGGAGGTGTTATCAACCTATCAATTGGTGGCGGCAGAGGAGCTTCTTGAGAACTTAACATGATGAAGGAGAGAAAAATGAGACCGATAAAGAAAAAGTAGTAAAAATGACAAGGAATATGTGAGTTTAAATAGATGTCTTACAGATGTTACGCAGGATTATAACTTATGAAGGTTGGATGATGCTACGAAGGGTTATGAAATTGTTAGATGGCGGTTGTTTTTGAAGACCGTTATGTTTTGTCTTCACTAATATAAGAGGTTGGAAAACGAATTGTTTGTAAGTATTACATAACGGTTGTTTTATAAGAATTGCCATATTTGTCACTAAATAAATAGTAGTTATTAACTACAACCGTTATTTTTGTATTTCCACAGATTCCGCCTCTCGTGCATATATTTAACTGATATGTTTTAGCGTTTTATATTTTTGTGTGACTTATGCTTTGACATACATAACGTTTATTCACTCTAACTATTATTTATTAAACATTACATATAAACGAATCTGTAGTATTGTGTATAATTCATTTCTTGAATTCTAGGTAATTATGCATAAAACTTATTTAACTCAATTAATTATATGAGTGCTAGATAGAGATAACGGCTCCAGGTGGGAAAAAAAAATGGAGCAAATGGGAGCTTATTATATAATCTAACCAAAGATTAAAAAAGGTTCCGTCTACACAATTTGGCTAAATTTTAATTCGTTATTTTTCCAGAATGCAAACTGCAATACGTATATGTCATGGGTCTAAATTTGGAGTCAAAATTTCATTAGAAAAAGGAAAGAACTCAATAAATAAAAATGGGAAAATCACACCAAGTCCCACAAAAAGGAAGTAATATCTAAAAAATCTCATAATTTGTCAATGGTGCCACTTTTTTTTTTCTCATAATTTGTCAATGGTGCCATTTTCACTTATCGAGACTAACAAGTAACACCCGTTGGTCAATGGTGTGCCACTTTCACTTATTTTTAAAGAACTTTTTAGATATTATTTTCTTTGGATGGGATTTTAATGTGGTTTTTCCACACACACACAGATACTAACATGTTAGAAAAATGAGCTTATTAAACTTAGGGCGAAGGTGCAAGAATACTTATATACATATCCCGCATGTGCATTTGGCAATATATACAATCCTTTGGTGCAAGAATACCTATGATATTTTAAAAAAAAAGGACAAAAATGCAAGCTCTGTTAATGAAGGCAAACATCGGTTAATTTATGGCTTTGTGGGCCCACTTTAATATTTTTTAAATAATTAATTTAAGTGCATATGTGCAAAATTACTTATCTACATATCCCACATGTACGATCTAGCACCAAATACAATCCTTGGGGTGTAAAAATACCTATAATCATTTGTAAAGGGGACAAAAATACCAACTCCATTAATAAAGGCTTTCTCCAATAATTTCTTGTTTTGTGAGCCACACTTTAATAATTTTTAAATAATTATTTAAAAAACTCTCATCCTCTTTCTCTTCCCACAGCCCTCTCCCTCTCACTCTCCTCTTTCTCTCGCCCTACAAACCAAAGCCCACCTTCACACTGGCAATGTCTCTCTCTGACAACCCACATGGTCACTGCCTTTGTGCTACCCTTTCTCTCGAAATGCCCTTCTATAGTACAGCATCATAATTTTTCCCTTCATTAATAGAGTGGTATGGGGAAATTATGACCTATGACTCTACAAGTGTATGGGCCATATTAAGTAATAAACTATGAGTAAGATATCATTATAACGAAGATTTTGCACAAACAATTCAGTTGAGCAATAATTTTACCCTTCCAACTAAGTTGAGCAAGTCAAAATTGGATTCAAATAATAGAAAAGAAATTAAAGTCAAATTAAAAACAAACTGTTCTGTCATAAGAACACAGATGTCTAGCCCTAGGTGGGCTAGTATGTTTATGTTGGATCGAATAGCTCCCTCTTAGGTATCTATGGATGAGATACCTTTGAGAATAGAAGATCACCGTACACAACCAAAGGGGTGGGGTGTGTGCACAAAGAAAGCAGAATCGTAGATGAGAGAGAGCTTAGAGATCGTGTACCTTAGGGTTTACCATCTATTTATAGAGGGTACCTTAGGGTTAGGGTTTGATTTGTTGGGCCTCTTGTGCCTCCAAGCCCAAATGTTGTGCCATCACATCTCGTGCAATATTGGTTGCCTCCTATTGGGCCACACCTTAGTTGGGCCTATTATTTGAATCCATAATGGTTGCCTTTATTTCGGTAGTTGAGCTTCCCGAGTTAGGGATGTATTTTGCCCTGTCGGCTTTACTAGCCGAGCTTTTCTTTGTCGTGAGCCTTACATTGCCGAGCTGAATTATGTTGATCCTGGCTGCCAAGGCTGCTTACCTTGAAGATCCGAGGTCTTGTCTCAAAGATCCTGAATAGCGTGGAGATAGTTCGCCTGCATTTGAATCCAGATGTTGATCTTGGATATTGAAGTTGTCTTCTCAAAGATCCGAGGTAATGTCTCTAGGATCCGAGATAATGTCAAGGCGGTTTGCCTGATTTCGAGGTTGGGATCGTTCTTCAGGTTATCCGGGCTAGATTGCTGTGAATCTTACCTTCTTGCGTATCTACCGCGCACACGGTTGTGTCATATTGACCCGGTTCTCGATGTCATTTGCTCAAAGATCCGAGGTAATGTCTCAAGGATCCGAGGTAATATCAAGGAGTTCGCTCGACTTCGAGGTCGGGACCCTTATGCGTTCGCCATCGTTGCCCATTGACACCGGGCGGCTTCCGTACTCGTGGGGTTTCAACCACCACACCTAGTCACCTACGGTTTCCGTGTGCATTTAATTCATCCGTCGTGTCACATGCGTCGGCCACGCGTTCGGGCTTAGAGGTCACTAGGCCGCCGAGGCGCCCTTTTGTTTGACCCGGATTCCGTATTCGGATTGTTCCATCTTGATTTGCTTTTGTCGAGTCTTTGACGAGTTCGGACTCGATTCTCGCTACCGATGTGCCTCGTTTAGGCGATAAGTTTTCTCCCAAAGCGGGATCTATTCGCCTTTCCTTCATTCTTTGTTTTGCTTGCCTCGGCCTTGGTGAACCCGCATTAAAATAAAAAATTCAAATATCCCCGTGAGGGCTTCCGTTAGTTCTTCTCACACCGTTGTCATTAACAATCGTATAATAGTTGCCCCCCCGGGCTGGCGGTCAAGGGCCTGGCCGCCGGGGGTGCTTGACTATTTAACCCGGATCTCATGTCCGAGGTTAATCTTCATTCCCTCTAGCGAGGTGCCGCTCCTCCGAGTTGAGGGTCGTGGCTTTAGTTTTGCTTCGCTTAAGGCGTCTCGTGCTCGCTTGATTTTGAGTTTTCCTGGCGTACGTGCCGGTTTGACTTTAAATACTCCGCGTCTATGCCTTTTTGACTTTGAATGTTCCGGCGTCTATGCGGTTGTAAGTTATGACAATCTCGATTATATAACCATTAATTGTCATACCATTTTTGAACTCTAACCGTAGTTAGAAATTCATCGACAGAAGTAGTAGGTACTGGTCTTTTATACTCGACCGAGCTTAAGTCCGGGAGTGATGGGCGTGGGTTGTCTATTTTAACCTCATGGGGTGTTAACTTAACCGCACTACCTCGTTCCGCTTGACTATTTGGAAAAGTAATTTGTAACCGAAATAAGGGCGAAGTTGTCACTTGTTCAACCGAGGTGTCCATTACCTCTAATCAAACATTTTGACCCGATCGGGATCGAATGACAACCCGCTTTCTTAAATCGGGCGAGCGTTGACGCGTCAATTTTGCGAAGGCCACGTATGGCATTTTCGCCGAGCTCTAACCAATGCACGTCGGAGTACAACGGCCGGTGTCATACATCTAGATGGTTTTGTTTCAGGACCGGGTTTGGGGACCACCGTGTCATGCCGGGTTTAGAGACCTCAGCTTCATGCCGGGTTTAGGGACCTCGGCGTCATGTTTATTACCGGGTGTAATGACCTCGGTGTTTCTTATTTCTGACCGGGCGTAATGACCTCGGTGTAATGCCGGGTTTAAGGACCTCGGCTTCATGGTTATTACCGGGTGTAATGACCTCGGTGTATCTCTTTGACTATCGATAGTAAAACGGATGAATTTCCATTGAGGAATTCTTTATCCGGGTCCTTTTAAGGAGCGCACGCGGAGCAAATGGGTGTCGTAACCCCAAGATTCCATTATGGGTGTCGTAACCCTTTTCTCCATTATGGGTGTCGTAACCCTTAATTAGTATTTCCCGGAACCCGGATTTTAACTATATGAAGTGTAACCGAAGTCGATTCTACGGATCCCGATTTTAACCAGATTTGGTGTAACCGGGGTCCATTCAAGAATTTATGCAGATCCCGAACGCTAACTAGATTTAGTTAACCGGGTCCGACTTCAAAACTTCACACGGAGCCGGGATTTTAACCAGATTCGGTATAACTGGGTCTGCCTTGAAAAATTCACACGGAGCCCGGGCTTTAACCAGATTTGGCGTAGCCGGGGTCCTTTTAAGGAGCGCGCGCGGAGTCAATTGTACTTTACACGGAGCCCGAATTTTAACTGGAATTCAGTGTAACCAGGGTCCGCCTTTCTTTTGCTTCCTGCACAACTATCCATGGAACCCGGATTTTAACCGATTCGGTGTGTAACCGGGGTTCTTCTCGCTGCAAAATTTTTTCCCGATTTTGTTTATCCATGATGGATGTCGTAACCGGAATTTGTTCTTCTATTATGGGTGTCGTAACCCTTTCTTCCATTACGGGTTTCGTAACCCTTTCTTCCATTACGTTTAACTTCGACATGACTTTTGGAAAGCGGGTGTATGTACCCAGAGTTCATACATGTTTATTTTATACACGATTTTCGGAAACGGGTTTATTTACCTCAGATTCCTACATGTTTAAATTGAACATGATTTTCGGAACGGGTTTATTTACCTCAGATTCCTACATGTTTAAATTGAACATGATTTTCGGAAACGGGTTTATGTACCTCGGATTCCTACATGTTTAAATTGAACATGATTTTCGGAACGGGTTTATTTACCTCAGATGCCTACATGTTTAAATTGAACATGATTTCAGGAACGGGTTTATTTACCTCAGATTCCTACATGTTTAATTTGAATTCATACATGTTTACACGGATCCCGAATTTAAACTAGATTCGGTTTAAACCGGTCTCCGTCTTCATCCCTTTCGTAGGGACGGACTCCACACGGATCTCGGATTTAAACCAGATTCGGTGTAACCGGTCCACCTTCGAGAATTCACGAGGAGCCCGGGCCTTAACCAGATTCGGCGTAGCCGGGGTACGTCTTTAAAAATTCAGAGGGATCCCGGATTTGAACCAGATTCGGTGTAGCCGGTTCGCCTTCAACAATTCACACGGAGCCCGGGCTTTAACCAGATTCGGCATAGCCGGGTCCGTCAACAATTTACACGGAACCAGGATGTAAACGAGCCCGTTTTAACCGGTCCGGTTTAAAAAATTATCATGAAGGCCCTTTAGCAAGGACAACAGTAGTAAATCATGCAATTTAACAAGAAAGCTTAGCAGCTCTTTATTTCCATAATTTATTTCAATTAGGAGACAGAAAGAATAATGATAAAAGTTGCGCCACTTCCTGGTTGGCTGGCTTTTACAGATAAATAGGATGACCAAGAGAAGGTCTATTCATAGATGAGGCTTTACCGAGCCAAGCATATACGACGGATGTAAGCCTAGTATATGACTTTAATCTCGTGAGAATTCATATTAATACAATGAATTAACCAAGGGAATCTGCCTCCTGACCAAATAATTTCAATGAAGAATATGTGGGTAATTCCCTAAAAAATATTTCCAAATCAAGGTCTGTCTTGATCACCGTGGTAGTTTTCAAGTTTGAGAGGATAATTGAAAATGATATCAAGATTCTGCAACTTGGAGAAATTCACGGGTTAGTAAGGTATAGTACTTTCAAGAACACTCTTTGCAAGGTCAAGAGTTGAAACACACTAGTTAAGTGCTTGCATCTTCTTTGAATTGCTTTCATTCAAAACAAAACCGTGGCATATACGTAGAGGGCTGCCAACAATATTGTCAAATTCATCTTAGAGCATTTCCTCCTTTGGGCCTTGCGGGGAAAAATAGGTGCCCATTCATATGTTTTGGGCTTGGGATTAAATGGATGAAGAAGTAGGCATCAAAACACATGTGAGCACCTCCCTCATAGTATTAGATATCTCCCCAGCGAACATCAAATCCAGAGCCTCCTGAGTATTTGTTTTTCCTTCAGGCAACTTTCAGCGAAAAACCATGGAGAACTAGGCTTTGCTGCAAATTCCTTCAGGTAACTTTCAGCAGAACATCATGACTCTTGGTGTGAAGTGGGATTCATGCAACACTTGGTCCACTTCTTCTTATTGCATCATTTCTATATGCATCATTAATTATTGATACATGTAGCTAAAATCATTTTCTTCTTGATCTTCGCTGCTGCTATAGTCATCAAAAATGTTTCCCCAAAAATGCAATGGGTAATTGTTCACAACACAAGATATTCTGATTTATACTGCTTCTCTTACTGAGAATGAACTAGTACTTCCCATAGATAATCTTGACCACTTGGACTGGAGAACTGATGACAAATAAGATTTTCCAGGAAGGCTAACAGGAGTCAATTAAAGACTCCAAATGACAAAAGAGATTTCCCTATTTTGCATCAGTCTTTGACGAGGATATGAATCTAAGAAGGAATTCATACACAATTTGCGGACGTTGCAGATGTGATTAAACTACTTTAAAACTTGCTAATACATAAGCTCTTTTGTGCAGGTTTAAATATCAAGCAATCCAAAGGCATATAAATAATAAATAGCTGTACCCATAAACAAATATGCAGCAACACAAACAAATATGATGTAACACTTGCAGTTCTGAGAGGGACCCGAAGTAGTGTACCAGGAAAAGGCTGTTGCAAGTCATACTCAAAATGAAGTAATGAAGAGAATTTGATGAGGGTATTGCTCCAGAACTTGTCTTCCCACAAACTCTGAAGCACCTACATCCTCCATATCAGACATAGAATCATGCTAAATCACACAACCATGCCAACACCGCAATGGGCAAAGGCTGAAACTCCAGAGAGAATACTCAACAGAGTGACCGAATTGGGTTGAATTCCTTGTTGACGCATGTCAACGAACATAGGAGAAGCTATTTCAAAATTACCCTCCCGAGGCTAGCATCCCATAGTAGTGGTCTCAGGAACTTCATTCCTCCTAAGCATAAAGTCTAACACTTTATGAACAGTGTTAGCACGTCCGAATTTCACACCAAATTACTCAACGATGAAGCAGCTCAGGCATCGGAAGATAAACCGTTAACGACAACGCATTGATGGAGACAAGGTTAATAACAACGATCATAGAAACGGCCAAAATGATGATAATGACGCAAAACCGCAAATCATAGTCCAGAAACGTTTGACTGAGCAGCGGCAATACGCTGCTATTGAACCTCCGAACAGAGCCATGAAGACGTAACCCAAACAGAGCTTGAATCACCGGTCAGATTCGAACCAGGAGGGCTTCAAATGAATGTTCTTGGCACGAAATCCGTGATACACTCAGAAACGGTGCACCTTGGCCTAGGATCCTGGACATGCACACGCATGGTACATCTCGGCCCCATATCCCATAATGCCATAGACACAGTGCAACTCGGCATAGGACCCTTTCTGCATCTCGGCATCTTCGGCGCCTATGAACAAGCATCCCGAGCATCTCGGCTCCTGTTGGGTATGTCGGCGAGCCTAAGGTGCTCAAGGGTCAGTGAGCCCAAGCAATGATGGCGAAGATGGAGATGAGCACGTGCTCTTTCACATTAAACGAACCAGGGTTGAGTGAAAACTCCCACCCGAGGACCCGATACTTGGAGCCGATCAGAAACGTAGCAATCTGAACTGAAATCATGGTGATGACCATGTATCCAGCCCCATAAAGCGTAGCAATCTGAACTGAAATCATGGTGATGACCATGGATTCAGCCCCATAAAGGAAGAACGCGTTGATGAAGGAGAGGAGCACCTCTGAGATGAGATCCAGAAACCACATCCTAAGCATCGCACCCCATCATCGTCTTCTTCCATCGGCGGCCGAGGTGGTTCCACCATAATGCCTCCTTCCCGTTAGATTTCATCAGTAGAGGTGGCCGAGGCGGCCCAATGGTGGAAGCACCACCCCCACAATCCACAGTAGCATGATGGTTAGGGTTTTTGTGAAGGGAATAAAACCAGGCCTTGAAAGATAAAGGCAAGCTATCATAGCGTGATCCCGCAGTTTGCGAATATAAGATCAGCTAGAAACTCGATGCTGGAGGCATGCGTTGTTACCCTCAGCAATAATGGAATCTTCGAAATAGAACCTTCACCGTCCCCTTCCTCGCTGAGTTTTACTTTTCAGATAATTTTTGGGTACCTGGGAATTGGAATGGACCATTTTTGGTCGCGGGAATCAAAATTTACGGTTCCCCACGGACGGCGCCAATGTTCTGTCATAAGAACACAGATGTCTAGCCCTAGGTGGGCTAGTATGTTTATGTTGGACCGAATAGCTCCCTCTTAGGTATCTATGGATGAGATACCTTTGAGAATAGAAGATCACCGTACACAACCAAAGGGGTGGGGTGTGTGCACGGTAGGCGAATCGTAGATGAGAGAGAGCTTAGAGATCGTGTACCTTAGGGTTTACCATCTATTTATGAGGGTACCTTAGGGTTAGTGGTTTGGACCGTTGGGCCTCTTGTGCTCCAAGCCCAAATGTTGTGCCATCACATCTCAGTGCAATATTGGTTGCCTCCTATTGGGCCACACCTTAGTTGGGCCTATTATTTGAATCCATAACACAAACTAACCATCACAATTAACAAACGAGCAACCTAAAGTCACTAATCATAAGAAAAAAAAAAAGGAATGGAGCATTGATTCAAAGTCTCATCTTTAAACTCTAGCTGCTCCTCTTTTGTCTAGGTGACTACTTTGGTCTCTTCTCTTCTCCACCATCCTCTCATCCTTCCGTAAAGAAGAAGAAGAAGAATCAAACGTGAACTCCTTTATCTCTCTTTCCTTATGATTCAAGACAACGATGAAGTTAATGTGTGTGAATTAGCTGCCTCCTTCTCCAAGGATGGACCTAGAAAATTACAGAAGGGGAGCACAATTGGCGGAGATATTTGGGGGCTACCCCCGAAATTTTTTTTAAGAAATGTTTTAAATGCATTAAAAAAACAAAATAATATAAACAAAAAAATATATATCAAAAAAATATTTATGAAATCAAGTGAATACTGATGATGTAATAAGAGAGGCAATTATTTTACAAACATGTCATTTAGAAAAACAAGGCTAGGTATTGTTAGAAATAAATGCAACTATATAAATTACAATAAAGGGTAGGCACTCAATAAGTACAAATACATATATTTTAATAACAAAAGTATATTACAATAAAAATAATTATAATGTCATTCTTCTAGGCCTTATTTTTTGAAATTCCATCATAATTGTCTTCTTATCAATGCTATCAAATACATCTTTTTCAATATAAGGCACTAAACAATTATTCAACCATTCATCTCCAATTTGATTACGAAATGCAATCTTGATGTATTAAAGGTAGGCAATCATTCAAACGTGTATTAATTATAAATAAATAAAATCTCAAATTCAAGGGGCACCTCCCCCCCCCCCCCCCAAAAAAAAAAAAAAAAAAAAATCAAATAGGTGGGTCCGCCTATGTCCTTCTCTCCTTCACTACTTTTTTTTTTTTTTTTTTTTTAAATGTGCGTGTGTTAATCTAGAATCTAGGGCAGCCTTGCGTGTAGCAAAACAGGTGACAGATATTTGCCATTTGTTTGTTTAAAAATTGAAGTTATTATTTCCTAGGAATGCATTTAAGTGATCATCGAAGGAATCTGTTTTATATATCATTATAATTACTATTTTGCATTGCATTCAAAAAGCCATTTAAATATTATAAATTGAAGTTATTATTTCCTTATGCATAAACAAATTGAACTACAAACTAAATAGTATATGAAGGACTAGGGAGAATATTATTTTGAATTTTATAACCGAACTCTAAACACATTTCTATGTCTTGCTTGCGCAGATCCTCGGACAAGCTTTACTATTTATGAACTAATAAAAACATTTATTGATATATTCATGATATGTAACTCTGGTTCAGGTCATTTTAATATACATTTCTGAAATAGCTGGACTATAATGCTATTACTGGAATTTTTTCGTCTCTTTTGCTTGCATATGTTCGGTGCAAAAAGGAACCAGGATTCAATTTTTGAATTTTAAACCATTCTTTCTTTTGTTAACTTTGTACTTTTCCAGGGTTTTATTGGCGCTGCATCAAGATATGTGGGCATCATCAGAAGCATAATGACACTACTTGGACCTGTGTATCTTTTTCATCTCATCTCATAACTAAAATTTCTTGATGCTGTGTATTTTTGTTGTAACTTTTCCTTCCTTATTTCCTTTAAAACTTAAATTTATACTCCTACGGTCCTTGATGTAGGATCAAAACGGGAGTTGATCTTGATCCTAAATATAAGACTTATTTCTTATTTTTGTTCATCTTTTCCTAATCTACTCTTGTTGAAGTTCCTTCAATATTAATCAAATTAATCAGTTTAATCGTCGATCTTGATAATTCCTTTTTGTTTCTCCAGCAGCTTCCTTTCTCTTGATATTAGGTTTCCCTTAATTATCCATTCCAAACATTGCGTGTGTGGCTACCACAAAAAGAAGGAGAATATTATATAATACTATAATAATTTAGTCTTCTTCCTTTTTTTCCTTTTTTTTTTTTTTTGAGAAAATTTCTCATTATTATTTTTCTTTCACAAACTTAAAATCTTCTATTTTGATTTGAAATCACATAAATCATGCACTCAAATGATATCTCATGAAATCTGAAAAAAATACTTTAATTTAATATTGATGACTTTCTAAATATATCAAAATGTATTAAAAATGGGAAGTCATCATGGAGCCAGAAATTAACAAATGATTGCCTTTACTAGAAGCTGGCATTTTGTCCCCTTTTTTAATTATCATAGGTATTTTTTTAACTGAGATTGTATATGGTGTCGATGCACATGTGGCATATGTAGATGGGTCTTTTTACACATTTATCCTTAAAATAATTATTTAAAAACCACTAGAGTGGGGCCTACAAAACCATAATTAACGGACGTTTACCTTCATTAACGAAGTTGGCATTTTTGTCCTCTTTTCTAATAATCATATGTATTTTTGTAGCCAAGGATTGTATAGGATGGCAAAGACATGCATAATATTTTTTTGACCTGAAAGGATATCATTTTATAGTAACGAAGGAAGGGATACTTTAAGGTCTAGCTTAGTTACAGTAATCCAATTGAGAAGGCAGTAAAGCAGTAGTAAAAGTAGAAAAAATGATGGAACAAGATTCTCTCCTCATCTAAGGAATACAAAATTTGGGAATCCTTAGCCTATCCCTTCCCTGTCATATCCTCTGGTCGTGGCTTCAGAGTTGATTTCAGGAGCACCGTCATTTGCAAAATCACGCGAGAGAATAGAAATCATAGAAGGTGATGGTGAAAACACCCACCTCGCAAAGTACACCTTCTTGCGGGTAGATACTGCTATGTGATCAGGAGCTAAATTTCCCACTTGAGCCGTGAAGGAGAAAGCAATGCCCGAACGTGATTCTGCTAACTCAAATGTTTCCTTTAGGATGTGCCAGTCATTCCATTCTCACCTGGAGGAGGATTTTGTCTTCAGGCACCAGTGCAAGTCTTGATTGTCAGTATCCACAAGTCCAACTCCTCACATATCAGCAGTGCTTTCCTAACAGCTAGTAGGTCTATCTTAAAGGCAGATACAGCGTCCACACGTGCACCAAATCCCCATAGAAAGGTTCCAGAATTGTCCCTGGATACGATACCAATAGTCGGCTGTTTCTCTATATCAAGAAAAGAACCTTCACAGTTCAATTTCACCCATTCAGTAGGGGGAGGCCTCCACTTAACTGGAAGGGGAGAATTGGTGCCCATATTTCAGAGTTTAGGATAGTCATTGCTGATTGGAATTCATTTACTGCCCTGCATGCTTGAGAGAGGACCACTTGAGGGTTTGGCGTTTTTCCTTCAAAGGCAGAGGCGTTACGTTCTTTCCATACAAGCCAGAGTAGCCAAGCTATTAGCGAGACATCACCGTCTTGAATTTCTTTTTCTTTGCAGACCGTTGCTAAAAACTAAGCCTCAAAGGAGCTAGCCATGGACTGGTCTAATCTAATGGACATGTAACATCCGAACCAAACACATCTTGCCTCTGGACAGATAAAAAGTAAGTACTCCAAAGTCTCAGGTTCGGTTAGGAAAATTGGGCAAAGAGGGTTTACCGCACAGTGTTTTTAAAAATAACGTATATTTGGTGGGGACAGCTTTGTTAGAACAACGCCACAGGAACTGCTAAATTCTTGGTAGGACCTTAATTTCCCATAGTTTCTCCTAGAAATCCTTTGGGATTGTCAGTGAACTGCTTGGTCTCTAGTGAATGCCCTTTCCCAGTAACATCTAACTTTTATATCCTTGTTTCACCGTAATTATTCCATTCCGATCATTTGTCCACATCACTTTATCCTTCTGTGAAAGGTGTTCTAATTTAGTACTCTGGATAAGGGAAATAACTTCAGCGGCCACATTCTGTGTGAGACATGATAAATTCCATTGGCCATCATCTATCATATATCTAACTCAGAGCTTTGGTACAAGTGTGGTGCCTAAAAACTATTGCAAAGATCAACCCGATAAACCTGGAATCCAATGATCGAGCCAGACATCAATCAATTTTGCATCACGTATTAACCATTGGCACTGTTGTTGGAGTAAGGATCTCCCTGTCAATATACTAGACCAAATCCAAGAGGCACTGTGGCCATTCTCAGCCATCATGAAAGTGTTATTGGGGAAATATAGACCTTTCAGTACCTTGAAAGAAAGGGAATCTTCTTCCTGTGTTGGGCGCCACGTAGTCTCAGCTAAAAGTGAGTAATTTAAAGCAACAAAGTCCTTGAATCCTATACCACATTCAGCCTTGGGATTTTTAAAATAAGAAATAAGACCAAGCCTTGCACTGAATATTTCCCCCAGAATCTTGGCCACCCCACTAAAAACCAGAAATCAAGCTGTCGAGTTCCTTGTACATCTCCTTTAGTCAATAAGGTTTCAACTACTGTTAACCCAATCCCTTTTGATCTTTGGCATTTTAGATTAGGCCATTTATCCAACAATACTTTACATGATGTATAATCCTTCAATGACATTAGCTGAACCAATCATTCTCTCTGAAGGAAGGAGTCGGATGCAGCATTGGAGTCTCTGAAATGACACGAAACAGGGAAGAAATTTAGTGAGTTTAGAAACAGAAATTAGATTGAAATGGAAATTTGGGACATATAAAACATCCTCAATCATAAAATCATCAGAAAAACGAACAATGCCACTATAAGAAGCTAATACCCGTGTACCATCAGGTAGATTGACAGAAATTGGTGGAATATGCTTATATGATACAAAGAAAGACATATTAGCACAAATATGATCAGAAGCTCCTGAATCAATGATCCAAGAATTAGAAAATGAATGAACAGAACAAATAAAATGTATACCGGTGGTGGTAACATTATTCACAGTGACGAAGGATTTAGAAGTTGAAGGTGGAGCAGAGGAATCTCAGTCTGTACAAGAGCCAGCAGCCTTTGGTATTGCTCAGGTATGAAACCATAAGAAGAATTAGCAATCCGAAGAGGTTCAGTGGTGTGTGAACTAATCACATTTTCAGAAGACATTGCATTAACTGTAGTGTTTCTGAATTTGAAACCCGGTGGAAATCCATGTTTCTTGTAACACGTTGCTTCAGTGTGCTTATACTTGCCACAATAGGTACACTGCTTGTTAGATCCAGAGCCAGGTGGATTCGACTTAGAAAATCCAGAAGCAGGGGGTCATGGATTAACAGACTTAAAAAGCAGAGTAGTGGCATCACTGATTGGAAATCCCATTTCACGTTCTTGTTGTTGGACTAAAGCAAAAACGCGATTAATCTGAGGTAATGGATCGATGAGCATAATTTGGGATTTAATTGAAGCAAATCGACCACTCAAGCCTTTCAGAAATCTGATCACATAATCTTGGTTCAAGTGTTTCTTGTATATTTCCAGAACACCACAAGCACATTTAGACGCACAAGAACATGAAAGAACAGGTCGATAAATGAGATACTCATCCCACAAGATCTTAAGATTTGTAAAATAATCACTCACAGTCAGATCTCCTTGGCGTAAATTCCGAATATCTTCGTGTAGATCTGCCAGGCGAAATACGTCATTTTGGGGAAAACGAGCCTGAAGATCATCCCACACATCACTCGCCCGATCAATCCAGAGAACACTCTGACCAAGGGAAGACGAAATCGAATGAGTAATCCAAGAAAGGACCATCATGTTACAACGTTGCCATGCTTGATGCATCGGATCTGTAGCTGGTGGAATAGGAATCGACCGATCGATAAATTGGAGCTTGTTCTTCAACAACAGAGCCATTCTCATAGCCCTAGCCCACGAATGGTAATTTCTACCGGAGAGAATCGGTGACACAAGAATTAACGATGGATTCTCGTTAGGGTGAAGATATAATGGATTAGAGATATCCTGGAGTGGATTAATCGGTGCAATTGGTGCAGAAGAGGTGACCTCGGTAGGGTTCATTGGATTTTCAGTCGGAGCCGTGGCCATCGAAAGGTAAAGTCGAAATGAAGGGAAAGTGAATTGAAATGAAGCAGGAAAGCAAATCACGTGTAGTTGCAGAGATTGTAAAAAAAGACGGTCAAAAAGCATATGAAATTGAATAGATGTATGGGACCATTGTCAGAAACCACGTGAAGGTGCAGAGATGAATAAAGAAACTCTTAAGAATGCGTATGGCAGAAGCAAAAGAAAAATGGAAAAATTTGAGAAGAAACACAGGATGTCAAATACCATCCCGCTCTGATGCCATGAAGTGATTTAGGAAGAAGAGAAAATAGAAGTTCTGAATATTATTGCTTAAAGAGATACAAGATACAAGTGTCCTTTATATAGACACAATAAGTAATCCGAACAATCGGTCTCATCTATTCTGGAAACATCTAAACTAACTATAACTATTTACATGTAACAATATCTCAACTAATCTGTAACAAACTATTTATTATAACTAAGATATATACACTAATAGGTTTTGATAGGGAACTTGAAGCAAGCCATCGGGTATATCAGTATATCATTTACTACTGATTTGATCATTTCTTATTGTCCTGCATAGGAGAGAACGTTCTTCTTCCATCCCTATACTTTTTAAGTCCAACCCGCTCCTTCACATAGGCAAGAACCTGCTGCTTTGTTTTACCCCATACATTTAGTATCCCCAAATACTTGCCAGGGCCACTAATGATTGGCACCCCAAGAATATTGCTCACCTAATCTTTAACATCGTTCGGGGAGTTGCGAGAGAATATTAAACCAGACTTGCTTAGATTTGTTTGTTGCCCCGAGGCCCTGCAATACTTCTCTAGAACATTTGCAAGTCTACGACAATTATTAAGATCTACATTTATAAAGAGAAGGGCATCGTCCGCAAAGAAAGTATGGGAAAGAGTGTGGCCTTGGTTTGATAGTTTAATTCTTCTTAGCCTTGTGAATTCAATCTCTTTGGTAAGTGTGCAAGAAAGCACCTCTACCACTAGAGTGAACAGATATGGAGATAATGGGACCCCTTGACGCAACCTACGAAGCGCAGACACGGCAAAATTTTTTATTCCAACATATACGACACGCCTTTGTGATGAACACGCACCTGACTTGGCAAATGGTGAGTCGGAATGGTCAACAAGGCAGATACGGTCAAACGGCAATTCTGTAAGAAAATTTAAAAAAAGAAGGGCATTTTTTAATTGAGAATTTTGGTAAAAAAAAATACCTAAATTGACGATTCGTCTCTCTTGTCTTAGTTGGCTCCATCTCTCCCAAATCGACAACGCCATCTCTCTCGTCTCTCCTCGACTTCGTCGCTGCTCTTCGGTTCTTCCTCCTTAGCTTCGTGCATCTGACTGTCTATGACTGTAAGTGTATTCTTTGCTCTTTGGTTCTTCCTCTATCTTTGCTCCCATTTATATTTTTTTCTATTATAATGCTTCGTGCGTCCGTGTCTCTATGAGATTGTGACTGCGTCTGATTATAATGCTTCGTGCATCTCTGTAAGTACGCGTCACCGAATTGCTCTCATCTTTGCTAGGACCTCTCTGGTGGGTTCTGTTCCAACTTGATTGGCTAGTTCTAATAAGTTGGCATTGAGATATGAAATAGTGAAAATATTGTGACTATTTGCAGCCCTACAATTGAGAGTTGAAAGAGATAATTAAAGCTAAAGCTGAAAACAATTTTAGCCTCCCACGATTGTTTCTGTAGTTGGGAGGAAATCCCGATTGTAGTTTGCAATCCTACAATCTCAGCCCTACGACTGTAGCTACTAGTTAGTGAAAATATCGCAAATGTTTCAATCCTAGTTTGCAGCCCTACCACTGATGAGCACTAATTATGTCATGTTTTCCCTGTATTTTATGACTGAATTGTATGGTGAATATGAGCTTTAACTGCATACAATCTAAGCAAAAAGGCATTAATTCATGATATAGGGAACTGAAGGATAAGAACTACTTACATCCTAAACATGTGCTAAGAAAGAACAAGTTTTGAGGCTTTATGAGAAAGTCTCATAACATAGCCGATGTCATGCTATAGTATCAGGATAGCTTTACCGAAGTGCAATACAATGCATCCCTGAAGCTATAGCAGAGTAAATGACATAGTGTTATGCGGCATATGTCCTGATCTTTTGTCAAGGTTGTTTCAAGAAATATATTGCAGGGCAAGAATAACGGTTAGATTGCTGACGTATTGAAATAGAAGATTCGGAGGATTGAAACTAAAGATTTGAAGAATCCCACAGTATCAGCAGAATCAATCTAGCGAGATTGGAAAAGAAGATATGATTGAACCTCAACAGATTAGGAAAGGCCCAGATCATTGAACGTACGCTGCAAGTAAGACCAGACTATTTAAGGAAACAACAGCCAACCCTAAAAGCGTCGAGTCGTCAAGAGTCAAAGACCAATCCTATACGGTCAGACTTGAAAGAAGAGTGAGAGAATTTGTGAAGCACGAGGACTCCAAGAGAACCCAGCATCCTTCCTTACAGCGAGACGGAGTGAAGAAGACGTGGAGTTGTGACGTGATAGGGCTTCTTCCACGCCGTCAGAACCTCCATCAAGCTTTTTTTTTCTTTATTTTAATCTTTTATCATGGGCTATTATGTAGTACTTTGTTTTGTGATTCCCTCGTCAGTCATGAACTAACTTCCTGAGGTTGAACGAGGATAATTTTCTAAGTATAGAATGAATCCAGTTGCTAGTTCTTAATTTAATATATTCAGTTTCCTATCAGTGATTTAATTTCTTGTCGATTAGCGAGAGCTAAGGGCTAGATCAGTGGCCTCGGCTTACTGAGAGGGAGTCAAGGTTACACATCTGAGAAGCAGTGATTGCTAGGCAGGCTGGTGCAAGGCATGACCTATTATTGTAGACTTCAGACATGGGTCTACCGCTCATAACTATACACCTTGATTTGTATTGATAATCCAACTAGAAAAATCGCCATAGACATATGGGAGAAGTACAGAGCAGGATTGTATGTATCGGACGCGAGAGCTTTGATAGATTAGCATGATGTGGTTATCTGAATAACTTTGCGTAGGGTGTTCATCCTGTAGCAATTGTGAGAGCTGTACAGTATGAATGCTATAGCATTGTGTATGGGCAGCTAGGGGAATGATATGCTTAGAAAGGATTCTGAGTTCAGTCTATCTTCTTACGACTACGATCAGTTATTTATTTTCCTGTTTATTAGTATAACTATCAAAACTCTCAAACCAATCAAATTTATTTTCCTTTCAAACACAACTAGTATGCAAATTCAGTGTTACCGTTTGGTATCCCAGTCTCTGTGGGACGATACTCTACTTACTTTTTATTACTTGTTCGATTGGTTCACTTGCCATCAAGGAAATTGACCAACAACCACGTCCCTTGTTTCATCCTCCCCTATTTCCCTTGTGTGTCCTTTTCCCTTTGTAAATTTTGTTTTTTTTAATTTTGTTTTAACATAATTTTGTTTTTAAGATGATTTTATTTTTAATATGATTGATAGAATGGTGTCAAACATAAATCAAAGCAATAGTTCAATAAACATACAGTTCTATGCACAAAATGTGGACACTAAAGTTGAAAACTTGAATAGTCCATTGTAGAGTTATGTTACTAGAGTTGAGGATGGAACAGAAGCAAGAGGGAATGTAGGTTGGAAGTGCACCTTTTGCAAACTTGAATACAGAAGTTCATACACGAGAGTAAAGGCTCATTTGTTAAAGATTAAATGTAAAGAGATTAGAGTATGTAAGAGTGTTAATGACGCAACTTTGATGGAAATGGGAAAATTGGAAGAGAAATATTTTGAAAGGGTGAGGAATATGTTAGTTCTCTATGTGTTTTGATGATAACTAACAAATGTAAACACAAGTTGAAGTTCGTCTTTGGTAAGTTGAAAAACTTAATGTCAAAGAAAAACTCGAGTTTTGGTTAGAAAACTCGAGTTTGTACTTGACAGAGAGTAGCTCAATTTTAATGAACTAAGAAAACTCCAATTTTCATAGGCAAACTCGAGTTTGTGAGACACAGAGAGCACTCCAAGTTTTTCACATTAAGACAAACTCGAGTTTGCACCATACAAAGACTCTTCAATATTTTCTAAAGTAAACAAAACTCCAGTTTGCAAGAGTAAACTCGAGTTTTGATTGTATAGAGAGCCTCCAATGTTTTGAACTTGAGCAAATTCTAGTTTTGACAAGGAAACTCGAGTTTGCACTTAGCCAAGAGTTTTCTAAGTTTTAAGAAAACCCGAGTTTGTGTTGGTAAACTCGAGTTTATGTTTTGAGAGAACTTTCATGTTTTACTCACTTTGAGAAAATCCAGTTTGTTTAGAAAACTCCAGTTTTCGGTTGGCATAGATTTTTCAAAAGTTTTCATATTTAAAGAAAACTCGAGTTTAGTTTTGCTAACTCGAGTTTGTGCTGCGCAGAGCTTTGCTCTGTTTTAGTGATTATGAAAACTCCAGTTTTGAGCTTTTTGGACTTAAACATATTTTCACTATAAAAGTCCAAAACTCGAGTTAGTCATTAATGAACTCGAGTTTTGCTCTATATTCAAAATGTGCTTTTAAACTCAAATCACGACATTCTTCTCTAGAAGAAGGAAACTCGAGTTAGGATTTGGAAACTCGAGTTTGTCTTCTGAGCAAAGTTACAAACTCCAATTTGTGTGAACAAACTCGAGTTTGAGTCGCAAAGTTTGAAAATCAAATTGCTCGAATTTGAGAAATCTTCATGTTTGATCTTAATACTTCTTATCATCACTCATTATTCGTAACTATGTTTAATCAGTTTGTTAGTGAGTTTCAGATGGTTTAGAGGATATTAAATGAAGATTTGAACAAAAGCAAAAAGTAATGTAAGCATATTAAATGCAAGTTCAGAAAACTTGCATCGTTTTGGACAATCATTCTACACACGCTGCAAAGGGATTAATGTTTCCTTTCCACATCTAGTAACTACTCTTCCAACGGATTAAAATTCAAGAAGTCAACCATAAACTTCTGTGCAACTGGATCAACCAAAGAGTAGAGAGATAAGAAGACCAAAGCTTAACCTAATCCTTCCTTAATGCTGGCAACAGTCACATTGAAGATTAAACAGTCATTTAATACTCTCTTCATATAGATAGAGCTGCATTCAATTCTTCTCAAGAACTAATCTGCTAAAAATGAAAATCATTCAAGCTTCCAACTACTCTTTGAGTTTTCTTGTGTAAAGTATCTTTTGATACATTTGTACTTCAGTGCTTATCTTTATCCACTCTTAGAGAGAGTTTCATTTATTGAAAAACATTCATTGTAAGAATCTCAAGTCATGGGACTTGGAGATTGGGATACTTAATTACAACTTGTAAGGGGGAGTAAGTTCTAGTGAAAGGATTACTCTAAGAGTTACAGAGTGTGTAATCATTTGAGTTGGTGAAATCCCAGAGTGTCTGGGGACTGGACGTAGGTCAAGAGGTTGGACCGAACCAGTATAAATTCCTTGTGTCTTGCTTCTTCTTCTCTTACTCTGTTATACCCTGTTTTTAATATTAAAAAACAGAGCACTTAGAAAAGAATTTTAAAATCCCCAATTCACCCTCTTGGTGATTTGCTTCACTTTCAGAATAATGCACCGAGACATGTTCTTTTACCACCCACTGGCTTTTTAGCTACATCTAGTACATATGCTAAAAGAAAAAGAAGTGATCAAGGAACTGCCAGCATGATTCTATTGAGAGGGCTTTCAATATAGGGGAGCAGGAAGAAATAAATCACATCATTGCTTGGATTTTTTATTCTGCTGGATTGCCATTTCATTTGGCAAGGAACCCGTACTTTCAACAAGCATTTACACTTAAGTCATAACATTGGAGGTATTTAATGTTATTAAATATTATGTTTCATAATTTATTTTTACCTCATTTATTTCCCTTGTTTTTAATTGTTTTTTGTTGTGGCTTCAGGCTATCGACCTCCTAGATATAACTTGTTGTGAACTACTCTTTTGCAAAAGGAGAAGGATAATGTTGATAGGTTGTGTATCCCTACTCGATTCCTTTAGAGATCAAACGATGTGAGTATTGGCAGTGATGAGTAGAGTGATTCCCAAAGGAGGCCAATAATTAATTTCATGGCGGTATGTGATGGTGCAGCCATGTTTTTGAACAGTGTTGATTGTTCTGGTGATATGAAGGATAAATATTTTATCTTCAACTCGCTAAGGAAGTAATTTAAGAAGTTAGGGTGGAGAGGTGGTCCAAGTAATAACAAATAATGCTTCTAATTGCAAGGACGCAATACAACTTATTGAACACAAATATCCCATTATCAGTTGGACACCATGTTCACATGTTGAATTTGCCTTTGAAGAACATTTGTGCAACCAATAATGTGGAGAATAATGAAATTAGTTATGGAGAATGTAGTTGGATATCTGAAATTGTTGGCCATGTTTCAATAATCAAGACTTTCATCATGACTCATTCTATGAGATTGTCCATGTTTAATGAGTTTGTACCATTTTGCTGACACCCAATTTGCTTCCATGGTTGTGATGTTGAAGAGGTTCAAGTTGATAAAGGGTAGCCTCCAAAACGTGGTCATTTGTGAAAAATGGAGTAGTTATAAGGGTTAAGTACCAATTTTGCCCCTGAAGTACGTGCCCAGGAGTAATTTTGCCCCTTAAGTCTTCGACGGAGCAATGTTGCCCCTGAAGTATCAAAACGGAGCAATGTGCCCTTCCTACTAACACCGTTAACTTTCACTGTTAAAAAATCCTACATGGCGATCAAATTTCCTTGTCATCCGTCTACCATTCTCCATCTATTGTACACATCAGCATCTCCTCGCCACGTCTCTTCTCCCTCCCTTTATCTTTATCACTCAACCTTCGGTCATTTTTCATGCAGCAGGGAAAATCCAAAAACAAACCAAAAAAACCTCCGGTCCTCTCCCTTATCTTCCTCTTGCCACTCTACATCGTCGCCCCTCCACTCGCCTGGTCGCCGATTTGCTCACTGCAATGATTCTCCTGTATACCTTGTCAAAGATTTAGAAGCTTGAAGATGAAAACTCACCTTGACCGGACTCTGTAGCTACACAGGGGTTCGAGCTTCCAGAATCCAATCGAGCTTATAAATCAAACCACAGGAGAGAGAAAGAGCACGAGAAGGATCGATCATATCTTATGAAATGGAAGATGCGTCGTATTCGTGGACGATGACGACGCTCGACGACCTTCTTTCCGTTCGTTTCCGCCGGATTTTCATTGAGAGGATGAGAGAGGGAAGGGGGTTTCACTGATAGGTTTGATTTCATCCATTTTATTGGATCTTTTCCGTCGATCTAGGTTCGATTTCGTCTTGTTTCATTGACGGATTTTCAAATCGGCATCTGAGACAAAATCAGTTGGGATTGCCGATTTTGTGTTTGAATTTATGATTTTTCTTCTGCTTCCTCTTCAGATGCCGATTTTGTGTTTGAATTTATGAACTTTCTTGTTTCATTGCTGCTTTAAATTTCTGGTTTGCTATGAATTTGATAGTTATCTGGGTTGGTCCATGCTGGTTTATTTTTTTGGCCGTGCTAGTTGTTTTAGTTTCAGAACTTTGGTTGGCCATGCTGATCTTCATGGAAGGAGGGGGCAGTGGAATGCAAAAAAAAATTTGTGGGTTTGTTTCTGGTTTATGGGTGGTTGACAAGTTGAGGAAGACGATGAGATGGATTGCAAAAGATGAGAGAGGGGGAGGGATTAGCTGACGTGGCAATTAGTTAGGTTATTGAGTGCCACGTCAGAATGCCATGTAGGAGTTTAAGTCAAACAAAACGGTCAAACTTAACTCAGGGGCAACATTGCTACGTTTTTTAACTTCAGAGGCAACATTGCTCCGTCGAAGACTTAAGGGGCAACATTGCTCCTAGGCGCGTACTTCAGGGCAAAATTGGTACTTAACCCTATTTATAAAGATGATAATCAAGGAAGGGCAAGACAAGTGAAGGAGAAGATATTAGATGATGAGTTATCGGCAGACATATATTATATCCTTGCTTTCACTACTCCCATTTATGATATGCTCATGTTCTGTGACACTGATAAACCTTGTCTTCATTTGGTTTATGACACGTGGGATGCGATGATTGAGAAGGTAAAGAATGCAATATACCGAACGAAGGGAGGATGAATTGTGAGTCATCAACTTTTTATGATGTGGTGTATTATATTCTTGTGGATCGTTGGACCAAAAGTTTAACTCCCCTTCATTGTTTGGCACATGCTTTGCATCACAAGTAAGTTTTTTTATAATTGTGAATTGGTTTAATAATTCTATTAATTGAAACCAGTTTGACACTTATAACTTTTTTTTCTTTTTGGTAGATACTACAGTGATCAATGGCTTGCTGAAGATCTAAGTCGAGTTTCTCCAGACAATGATGTGTAGATTAATTTAGAACTAAAAATTTTCTTCAAAGACATTTTTCAAGTGTGGAGGAAAGGGCTACAGTAAATTTGGAGTATGTCAACTTTATTCTAATGAAGGCAGGTTTTAGAGAGTTTGAGGCTATTGAAAATCGATATACAATGAATCCTAATGATTGGTGTAGAGTTCACGGTTGCAATGCACCTGTGCTTAAAAAGCTAGCTTTGAAACTCACTGCGCAAACCTCTTCCTCATCATGTGCTAAACGTAATTGGAGTCCTTACTCTTTTGTGCATTCCATGAAGAGGAATAAAATGGATCCCAAATGAGCTTAAGACTTAGTTTACATACATAGCAACCTTTGGCTTTTATTAAGAAACAATCCAAAATGTAATGAAGGAGAAAGTATTAAGATATTAATGGAGATGCAATTGATACCTTAAATGATGTTGGAGCTTTAGATGGTGCCGCCCTTTCCCTAGATGAGCCAGAGTTCAAGGAAAATGTTATTAGTGAAAATGCAGTTTATTTGTGCTAATGATTTTCTTTTTATTATATTTTGTTAATGTAAAATCGACTCTTTATATCTTGAGGAAAAAAAAAACACTATTTATATTAAAATTATTATTTAATACTAAGATGTATTGAAACATATCTAGATGAGCCGAGTTCAAGGCAAATGTTATTAGTGAAGATGCGTTTATTTGTCTTGATGATTTTCTTTTTATTATATTTTGTTAATGTGAAATACACTATTTATATCTTGAGCAAAAAAAAACACTCTTTATATTAAAATTATTATTTAATACTAAGACATATTGAAACATATCAAAATATTAATATTTTTGATGAAACATATCAACATCTCGTATCGGAAACGTCGTGTCAGTATCGATGCTCCATAGGACGCAACTCTCTTCCTAAAGTAAATGAACTAACTTTTCGGCCAAACATGTAGATATTCAAATGAACTGAAGTAACACAAGCCATTATTAGATTAACCAATCTCTCATTAAAGCCAATCTTCAACGTAACGCTATTAGGAAGTCCCATTTAATCTAGTCATAAGTCTTGCTCATGTCTATCTTTAAAGAAAATTTGCATCTACCCCCTCTTGTTTTCCTTCTAAGGTAGTAGAAAACTTCATGTGCAATGATTATATTGTCGTGGATCACTTTGCTTGAAACATAGGCTCCTTGTGTTAGAGATATACACTTTTCTAGCATTGGTTTTAGCCAATTGCCGAGTCATGTGGACACTATTTTATATGCAAAGGCTAATAGGGTGGAATTGAGTGATCATTTTGTCTTTTCCAACTTTGGGGATTAAAACTACATTTGACTACCCCCATGAAAGAATTCTTTCACCATCTTAATGATATTGTCACCCACCTCCTTCCAAGTATACTGGTAAAACTTGCCATGAAACCCATTTGGGCTCGGAGCCTTTGTTCCTCCCAGCTGAAATGCAACCTACTTCACTTCTTCATCAAAAATAGCGATAGTAAAGAATTATCAAGCTCAGATATTTTGCTATCAACATAATCCATATATTCCACTGAAATCCCAGGGGAGATGCAGCAAACAAAGACTCAAAATAAGTACACACACATTCAGATAGCCCTTGCTCGGTATCCACGACCTCTCATCATCTCTCTTTAGTCTTAGGATGTTATTTACTCGGTGCTGATGAGTAATGGAGATATGAA
Organism: Acacia acuminata; assembly: GCA_019022655.1. Classification (NCBI taxonomy): domain Eukaryota; kingdom Viridiplantae; phylum Streptophyta; class Magnoliopsida; order Fabales; family Fabaceae; genus Acacia; species Acacia acuminata. Next base: position 1,768,255 of record JAFJYI010000036.1, read on the forward strand.
AGAATATTGAATTTTGGTCACTTGCCTTCTATCCAAGCCACCCGAGAACGTTGCCACCAATATTTCTCTTCTCTTTCCCATGTTATTTCAATCTCAGCCTAGATTGCCTCCACTTTCTGTAGTTTTTCTTCAATAAACTCATCATCAAGGCACTTAGCAAGCTCTTTTTTAAGCACTTAATCAGTTTGAGACAATTCCAGAAAACCTTATTGCTCCTGCAAACCCGAGCCTCCCAACACTTTGATAACCTTAGAACAAATTCCTCCAATTTGCTTTCTTCCAATATTTCCACATCATTCCAACCTTCCTCTACCATTTTCCGAAAATCAAAGTGTTCAAGCCAAACAAGCTCGAACCAAAAGGTATATGGAGTGTGGATACATGAGTAACATAAATCTATAAATAACATTGAATAGCCATATCCAAAGGGTTAGAGATGGAATACCTACGGCTTTGGGAAACTTTCACAAGATCGATATTAGCTATAGAAAGATAAAGTCTCTCCTCCACATGTGCTTAGCCTAATCTTTTGTTGCTTCATGTATAGTGTGCACCACTTATATCCCATGTCTAGCAAGCCACAATCAAATATCTATTTATGAAAATTAAGGATCTTCCTTATTGCCTTGGGCTCCCAAAAAAAAAAAAAAATTCTCAGCTTCGCTAGCTATGTCATTAAAGTCCCACATACATATCCATGGGCCTTCAATTCCAAGTGAGATAGATATTAATTTATCACATACCTTTATCTTGTCAACTTCTTTTGCAAGTCCATACACACAAATGACGTACTAGAGTACTGATATAGAAGGGGAATGTATTGCAATGTGGATTATATTACTTGAAGAATGCAAGATCTATACTATTAACAGCTCATTCCACCATAATGCAAGTCCCCCACTTAGATCCATAGGGTTAACCACCCAATCCTCATTGAATCCACAACTTCTTGGGATTTTTTTAACAATTTTTCTTGGTGTTTGTTCTCCATCAGGAAGACCAAATGGGGTATGTTTTGTTTACAACCCTCCTTTAGGTTTTTCACTATCAAGGTGACCCTCATACCTTGACAGTTCCACAATATGGCTCTCATGGCACTTGGAGGGCTGTTTTAGGCCAGCCATTCGCGCCATCAGTAATCTCCATCTCAGTCGTGTGTTCCAACATCCCCAAAGATTCGTATAAACCAATGCGCTTAGATGAAGAGGACAGACTGGCTACAGCCATCTTACCTCGAAGGTGTTGTTTGGTGCACCGTACATTCTTCTTCTTCAAGATGCATTTCTTCACCCCTCAATCTACTTATTGCTCTTGAATTTCTAGTCTACTTTGTTTTTGTTTCGTACAATTCGATTTTGGGTGATGTTTTCTTCAACTTAATCGCTCCAAGTTTGCCGACCATCTATAACACCAAAGAAGATGGAAAAGACGGGATTATGGATTTTTCAAGATCATTTGGTACAAGGGTGAGGTTAATCACTCGGCCACTTCTATCTCCCACAACTTTTACACTTAGCCCACCTTTCTTCATTGGGTCAAGGCTAAGGTTTTCTGTTTTGTTCTTTGGGACCATCATGTGGTAGAAGTGCTTCATCGGCGACCTGATTGCAAGTATCAATTGGGCTTTGGATTTTTCGCCCATACTCTGGTCCACTTCCCCCATCTCTTTTGGTCTAGTTATCCTACTCGAATCCATTTTCTGCACCATTTGTGATTTGCTTCTATTGCTATCCTTAGATCCCCAAGGTTGATTTCCTTTATTGCCGTGTGTTTTTGTTGTCATCTATGTTATGGCATCCTTTTTACTAGGGCCGTTATTCCAACCTTAAGGTGTAGGCCGGACATCTATTACTCTGTAAATCCTTGTCAGATCCATGCGCCTCGCCAAATTCCAAATAATGCACCACCATCGTTGCTCTTCTGTTCCATTCATACTACCCTTCCTCCACTAGCATCATTAATTCTTTCATATATCTTGGTGGTGTACCTTTGAGCTCATTCTAAATAATCCATCTTCACTTGCCCCAGTATTTGGCTGAGAACATTGCCTTTGCTCGTGTCCTTTTACACCACATCTGTAGCAAAATGTTAGTAGATGCTCGTATTCCACCTCTGCCCAAACGCCATCCCTATTATCAATTGGAACCCAAAATCCGGTAACCAAGGGGCCTTAACATCTATCAGTACTCAGACGTGAAGAAAGCTTTACATTATCTTCCCTTGCTTTAATGGGTCTTCAACCATCACTACTTTCCCCACTAAAGAGCCCAATTTTATAACATTCATTCGGTTCATGTATCCAAACAGAAGTCTGTGGAATTGGATCCAGAAAGGGCATTGATTAAAATTAACGTCCTTATATACCATTTCATCATCCCGTAACTACAGATTAAGAAAGTGTGATTGAAGCATCCAAGGGCGGCCACATAGGACCTTCATATAATCATTCCTATTGGAGAACTGGAAAATAAATACATTTTGGTCTACATCCAGGACCTCCACTTTGTCTTTCAACTGCCATCCTTTTTACACCATGTTTAAGATAGTCCCCCTGTTTAGCTCCTTCGCCACCTCCAACCTTCCAATCAGGGTTCCTCCTATATTTGGACTAGGATTGTGTTCTAGAGTCACCACTCATCGGTTATTAGAGGATGAACTCTAACTTTCCTCCATTTTAATCTTCCTACCACCCATCTTTCCACCCCCTCTTACCTATTCTTACTTGTGCTCACACTTTTTCCCTCTACCTCCCGAGAATGCAACTAGGTCGCTATTACACTTAATCTCACAATCTTCCAAAGACGCTAGTAAATGGGGAATGCATCCCCTGGTGGTGAGAAACTTGATTGTCCTCTATTGAATGGGTATTTTAGTGCCTTCACTCGATCTTAAATTTATAAATCCTACTTTCTATGAGGCTTCCCAATACGGTAGTCTCAAAAGCTCCATTTAACAGCATTTCAAGTGGCCATTAACTAGTAAGTCATAACAATATCCTCTCGTTGAAATGAAGAAAATTAAGCCATAAAATATAAACATTTTCACCGATTTCGTAGGCACGAAGTTATGTATTTTTGTAATCGTTGGATTGGACCCACAGTTGTCCTAGTTGTTTTTCAAAAGAAAATGTATTGAAAATAACTTTCTCCACGTGGCCAAGCAATTCATTAATAACAAAAGTCATTCTTCAGGCAACGGTAGGAAAAAAAAAAAAAAAAAAAAGGGATCCTTAGAGGGGGCAAAAAAAAAATTTGATGTGTGCTAGGTTGGTTGTAGTTGTTGGCCAATAATGCTTAATGAATATGCGTTGAGACATTAAGTTGTTCTCTGTTGGTGACGGAGCTCCAACGTCAAGCGGATGTGACAATGTTTTTATAAAAAGACAAAAATATATAAAATAATTAATTTTTTTTTTTTTTTTACAATAGACCAAAGCAAATTGAATTAACGTGATTAGAAATCATCGTAGTTAAAGCTTCTAATAAAATAACACGAATTGGGAACAAAGAAAAACCATGTAATAAAGATAAAATTGGAGGTGACATTTTTTAAAAGTGAGAGATAATGGGGTAAAAATGCAATATGCATAAAATATATCAAACCGATTTTTTTTTTTTTTTTTTTTTGACTAAGTTGAAATTTGTTGAATTGAAAAAACTGAATTCAGATTTATGCATTTCAAAATGGATTTAGATTTAAATGTGATTCTCCCAAGAATTTTTTTTAAAAAAAAAAACAGAGAGATTTTTTTCCTAAAAAATAAGAATAATAAAATAAAAAAAAATTAATTATTTCCTTGGTACTTTTCCTTCTTTCCCAAAGGCTTGGTCGTTATTCAAAATGTCAATTGTCAACTGCTTCTCAATAAACCGCGATTTCGTGCATGGCCCCACTTTAGGTGACGGAAGGACCAAAACGACGTCGCCGTTACGTCATGGCACCTTCTGGTGTGTTTCCCGGCGGGCCGGCGCGTCTTGAAACGCACAAGGGCACAATTCAATGACGTTAGCACAGCTCATGGCTCCACTTAATATAATAACTTATATAAATAAATAATCCCAATAAGATGGAGATACTTCAATAATTTTCTTATTTACATGAGATTGTAAATTAATAATACAACTCATTTTACCCCATAATAACGCTGGCTCAGTGCTAATATATACATCTCAATTTTTAAAAAAACTGTGAAACTCATTATAATTTTGAAAATTAAAGACACTTAAGCCTTATTTTATTTAATGGGATAAATACCAATTTTCTTCTGGAAGTTTTGGTTTTGGAGCACCCAAAGACCCGGAAGTTTTTTTGATATCATTTTTTGCCCGAAAGTTTACAAACGTAGCAATCTTGCCCATCGGTTGATCTTTAGTTAGATTGAAAAAATTTGTATCATTTTGGTCCGAGAAGTTTACAAAAATTTTCTCCTAAGAAAAACTTCCAGGGAAAATTTACTCGTAAAAAAACTTTAGGGACATATTTGCTCCTTTTTATAAACTTAGGGACAAAAATGATACTTAAAAAAACTTTGGTGGTCTTTGAATCGCTTAACCAATACTTCCCATGGCAAAAACGTTATTTAACCCTTATTTAATTTCTTAACAAAAAAATTGTTCTACTATATTTTTTGTTAATGAAAATTGTTCTATTATTACCAACAAAGCTAGAATGAGAAATGTAATTAAGGGAACAAAATTACAAAATACAAACCAGATTGTTCATGAAAGTATATTTCAACTCCATAAAAATTTTAATATTTTCATTTTAGTTCTTTAAGAAACTTTTAATGGAAACGAACGTGAAAATATTAAAATTTTTATGAGATTGAAATGTAATTTTCTAAAACATTGGGTTTTGATTCGTAATTTTAGAGGGTGGGGCCACCCCTAGGTCCTGATTACCAAGTTTAGATATAGTATAGTTAATAAAAATGCCACTAATACTTTTATTGGAAGCTAGAAACATGGATTTCCTTTAATAAGTGATTTTTAACGAGTCTAGAAACAAACTCATTCAAACTTTTATGCAACCAAACAAATAGTAGTACTATAATTTATGAATAATATAGTTTTTTTAAAATCTCATAAATCATACTAGATATTTTCATGGGTTTTACTCTTTTTTTTTTTTTTAACTCTTATTGTTAGCTCCTAATTTTTTACGGTAACAAAAGTTTAAGGTCGGGATTAACTAGTTGCATCTCCATGTGAAATTGATTCTCGAGTATATGTCAATGATTCTCAAGAATGGGTAAGTACTTCTCGAGAACCTTGAAGTTGTACTTGAGAACCATTGTTCTAATCGTCTGCCTTAAATGTTCAGGTAGCAATTCTCGAGAATGGTGTGACAAATTCGCCATCACAAGCTTTCTCGATATGATTCTCGAGAACCGGTAAGTGATTCTTGAAAATGCCTTCGACGTAATCACAATGGCATGGTTTCTCGATGTGATTCTCGAGAATAAGTAAGCAATTCTCGAGAATAGTTCTCAAAAATTAGTAAGTTAATTCTCGAGAATTAATCTGAAAAAAACCCTCGGGGTATATTTCTCTTAAGTATTAATATGAGATTTGATTCTTGAGTATGAGTGAAATGATTCTCGAGAATGCTTAACTACTAATGATTAAGAAACTCTTTGAACGTATCATTCTCAAGAATCTATAATATGATTCTTGAGTATCACCGAGACGTGCTCTCTCGGAAAAACCTTTCTTCTAATAGTTCTCGAGAATGATATGAACAACTCTCAAGAATGTATATCAGTATTTGAAATCTCTGTTCTCGTAAACTACAAATCATTGATTATGGCTTGGGCACTTCATATTATTAATCTATATTTCTCCTAACCAAGTTTAATCAGTTTGCTAGTGATTTTCAGATATGCTTAACATGTTTTAATCATCAAATTATCATAAAGCAAATGTCGTGTCGACGCATTAAATTCCTAAGCAAAGACGAAGCACGAAAATGAAAATTAAGCTTCGAGCAACCATAAAGCATTAGGCCATTCCGAGTTAGCATTCTACTTGAGTCTCAACGGACAAATCGAATAAAGAATGTCAACGAAGAATAACGGCTAATATCCGGAAGAATACGAAGAAACGAAGTAGCATTCAACTCAACGGATATATTCATAAGTCTCAACGGCTCATTAATCTCTCTTCAACAGTCATTAAATGCTATCAACTATAAAAGCCAGTAGCATTCAATTTCTCAACCACCGAAACTCTGTGCATTCAATTATTGATATAAGCATTTACTGTTTCTACTCTTATGAACAATATCTTCGGATATTTAATCTTCGGTATTTATTAATCTGCTCTTTTAGAGAGTTCATTATTGATTATTCTTTCTTGTAAGAATCTCAAAGTATTGGGACTTTGGGATTGGGGCATTTGATTACAACTTATAAAGGGGAGTAAGTTCTAGTGAGAGAATTACTCTAAGAGTTAGAGTGTGTAATGATTTGAGTTAGTGAAATCCCGGAGAGTCTGAGAACTGGACGTATGTTAAGGATTTAGACCGAACCAGTATAAATCGCTTGTGTTCATCATTCTTCTATTCCTCTCTGTTTATCTCTGTTTTACTGAGTCTGTTTCAGAATATTTTCGAAGAAAATTTTATAAATCCTACTTTCTATGAGGCTTCCCAATACGGTAGTGTCAATAGCTCCATTTCATAGCATTTCAATTGGCCATCTATATTTGTGAAGCTCTTTGATCTACGACTCATAACTATTGAAATGAAGAAAATTAAGCCATAAAATATAAAATTTTCCCAGATTTCGTAGGCACGAAGTTATATATTTTTTAATTATTGGATTGGACTTACAATTGTCCCAATTTTTTTTCAAAAAAAAAAAATTCTAGTGTGTTGCAAACATCTTTCTCCACGTGGGGAAGCAATTCATTAATAACAAAAGTCATTCGTCAGGCAACGTTAAAAAAAAAAAAAAAAAAAAAAAAAAAAAAAAAAAAGGATCCTTAGGGGGAAAATACATTGATGTGTATACTAAAACAAAATGAAAATGTGTTGAAACCAGATGCTAAATACCCTAAATAGTTCATTAGCTAGGTTGTTTGTAGTTGTTGGCCAATAATGCTTAATATAAAAAATATGCGTTGAGACAATTTTAGGGCCGTTTGGGATAAATTTGTGGGAAAAGTGGCTTTTTGTTTCAATTGGACTTTTCTTAATGGACTTTTTTCGATGTGATTTGTGTTTGGGATAAAGATAGCGAGAAATGGCTTTTGTTTGTAATGGAAACTTGTTTGGCATAGCTTAAAAAAGATAGATGAGATGGAAAATGACCGAAAATGGCATTAATCAAATTCTCACACACACACACATATGTGCCATATAAAATGTAATAATTTGGGATAAAAAATCAAAAATAAATATAAATTTACCAAATAAAATGGTAAAATTCCATTAAATAAATTACAACACAATAAAGTGCTTAATCAAACCTAGTCCCTACAAGTTCATTTCTCGATTTCATCACGAAATTGCGCTAAAAAAAAAGCCACAATCACATCTAATTCAAAGCCAGCTCTAATGGACTACTAGTAGTAGCAACTATGATCCCGCTTCAAAGAAGTCAATGGGGTAGTAAATCACAAACTCTTAACCAAGATCTACAATAAGTCATCGGCCACATGATATTCACAGATACATGTCGACGCATTTAAAACATCTAACCAATTGATATGACACTTGGTAGACATCATCTAAAAGCGAGAGAATCGAGATCTCTACCTCCTCACCTCAAGGGCCTCGGCCTTTCGTAGGTCGTTGACTTTTGCCCGATCCACACACCGACTCGGGTGGTATCTCGCAAACAATCATCATAAACTTAACTACGATCCTATGAGAGATAGAAAGAGGCCAGTAATTAGATTGGCAAACAAAGAAATCTTGCTAATATGATTTGAAAATGCATAATTCTCATCACAATATCTGAGAATGTGTAAATAAGAAAAACTTCCAATAACTGCCACACAAACACTCAACCTCACAATCCCTCTCCTAGACCATGCACCGAAATAGGGTCCTCAATCCTAGCCATGATTAGCAGAAAATGAATGGAAGAGACGAGGTAGGTCGGAACAGGAGGTAGCTCGAATTAATGTCTGGAACAGATGGGAGGTAGCACGAATAGGAGGTAGGTCGGATAATTCTCTGCTCTCCATCGCCATCTCCATTAATTGCTGAGCTTTCGAATTAATGGCGTGAACTTGGTGATGAGACCGGCGAAGAATTAATGGCGGAACTACTACGATGAGACCAGGCGAAGAAGAGAACGAGACCATTAGAAGAGAACGAGACAAATCGAATAGGCGAAGGATGAGAAAGCGAAGTAATGGGATTAGAAAATCGAATACGAGGTTGGTCGGACAATTGAAGATGAGGACGGCGAAGTAATTGCTGAGGAGATGAGGTAGGTCGGACAATTGAAGAGGAGAGGATGGGAGAGACCGAGAGAGAGAAGTTCATTGTTGAAGGCACACGTCTTTTTGGGGCAAAATGGTCTGAAAAAAAGGCTGGCTTTCAATGGACTTCTAATGGGATGATAAGCAACTCAATGGGAGCTCAAAAAAAAAGCCCATTGCCCATCAAAGTCCATCAATTTTTTAGGGTTCCCAAACACTCTTTTTTTTTTTTTTTTTTTTTTTACGGACTTATTATCCCATCTAATGGGATAATAAGTCCATTTGGGGTGTTCCCAAACAGGCCCTTAAGTTGTTCTCTGTTGGTGACGGAGCTCGTCATCGGGGCCCATTGTCAAGGTCAAGTGGATGTGACATTGTTTTTATAAAAAAAGATAAAATGATATAAATAAAGGAAAAACAACCGTATTTGGAGAAAAGTGTATTCAATTACACACACATATATATATAATTAGCATTGTATATATATGTGGGTCCCACCATTTCATGTGTGTGTAGGAATCTTCTTCTTCTCATGCAACATGAGAAATTTAAATCCTTATAAATAATTAAAAAAATTTACAATGGACCAAAGCAAAAGAAGTAACCTGATTAGAAAACATAGTAGTTAAAGCTTCTAATAAAATAACACAAATTGGGAACAAAGAAAAACCATGTAATAAAGATAAATTTGGAGGTGACATTTTTTAAAAGTGAGAGATAATTTAGTAAAAATGCAATATGCATAAAATATATTAAATCGATTTTTTTTATGTGATTAAGTTGTAATCTGTTGAATTGAAGAAACTGTATTCAGATTTATGCATTTCAAGTATATTTGGATTTAAATGTTATTGTCTCACGTATTAAGGAAAAAAAAAAAAAAAAAACAGAGACCTTTTCCCTTGAAACGTTTTAGTTTCGAAAATAAGAATAATAAAATAAAAAATTAATTATTTCCTTGGTACTTTCCTTATTCCGTTGGCCGTTATTCAAAATGTCAACTACTTCTCAATAAACAGCGATTTCCTGCATGGCCCCACGTTATGTGACGGAGGGACAAAAACGACGTCGCCGTTACGTCATCGGCACCTTCGTCGTGTGTTTCCCGGTGGGCCGGCGCGTATTTTTGAAACGCACAAGGGCACAATTCAATGACCACTTAATATAATAACTTACCAGTATATAAATAAATAATCCCAATAAGATAGAGAAACTTCAACAATTTTCTTATTTACATGAGATTGTAAATTAATAATACAACTCATTTTACCCCATAATAACGCTGGCTCAGTGCTATTATATACATCTCAAATCTTTTAAAAAACTGTGAAACCCATAATAATTTTGAAAATTAAAGCCACTTAAGCCTTACTTTATTTAATTTCTTAATTTGTTCTACTATTTTTTTCATTAATGAAAATTGTTTTATTATTACCAACAAAGCTAGAACTAGAAATGTAATTAAGGGGAATAAATTACAAAATAGAAACCAGATTTTCATGATAGTACATTTCAAATTTCCATAAAAATTTTAATATTTTCATTTTTAGTTCTCTACAAAACTTTTAATGAAAACTAACGTGAAAATATTAAAAATTTTATGAGGTTGAAGTGTAATTTTCTAAAACATTGGGTTTTGATTCTGTAATTTTAGGGGGCGGGGGCCACCCCTAGATCCTTAGACCCCTAATTACCAAGGTTAGATATAGTATAGTTAATAAAAATGCCACTAATACTTTTACCGAAAGCTAGAAACATGGATTTAGTTTAATAAGTGATTTGTAACGAGTCTAGAAACAAACTCATTCAAACTTTTATGCAACCAAACAAATAGTAGTACAATAATCTTATTATGAATAATATAGTTTTTTAAAAATCTCATAAATCATACTAAATATTTTCATGGATTTTACTTTTTTAACTCTTATTATACGAGACACGAAAATCTTAGATGATGTGTGTGTGTATAGGTGTGGAAGGAACTTGATAATGCTAATTTATTATATATGAATATGTTATATTAAAAAAAATAATGAACAGAATTTAGGTCTATTTGTTTGGTCATCGAAATGATAAGTACTGTATGCTCATCAATATGATGAAATCTGAACGATCCAAAATCTAATCTTTATAGTCTAGAATTAAAATTTTTCATTTACAATTTTTTGCAATGATAAATTTATTTTTTTAAAAAATGTTAGTTATAACATTATCTTCATTTTAAAATTGATAACTAAATATTCAAAAAAAATTAAAAAAAAAAAGGTCTAGATTAAGATGAACATACACTCTATTCTGATCAACATAATAAACATGGGATGTGCTCGTTTACTTGTATCTTCTCTTCAACAATGATTCACTATATATATTCGTTTCAATTCTCCAATACATGAAGAAAATTTTAAATCATTATTAATAATATTGTTTTTGCAAATTGTTCAACAACCAAAAGTAGTAATAATGCGTGAAATTTAAGCCAGAGGTCAGCAGTCAGCAAAAAGCATATTATATGACAATTGTAATAATTACTAGAACCCTTAAAATCGAAATTAAAGAAAATATAGTTTGAAAAAGGACAAATGATTAATGTTAATGAAAAATGATAATTCATTTTATAGAATTAATAATGGAGAAGAATAGTTTTTATTTGCGTAGGTTATCCAAACTCTATTATCTACATATGATTGATTATGTACATTACTCATCCTCTCACAACTTTTTAAAGTTTAGGATATTATCCGCGGATTTGGCTTTGGTCCGTCCTATACATAAAATGATGCCCTTTTGGTCCAAAACAATGATCCAGTTTCCTTTTTTAAAATAATAAATAATAATATGTATATATATATATATAGCACTGAATGGTACTTAAAAGATACTTTAGGATATTGAATGATATAGAAAAAATATGTCATGATCTTAAAAAATTATTTTAGGATCTTGAAAAAATATTAGGAAAATTAAAGCCAGGTCCTAAAGACCATAAAAAATTACAAAAAAATCAACGTAAATTCACATATCAATATTTGTATTGAAACAAAATAAAATTTTTTAAATTTTGTTGTAAATATAACACTTCCTGTTGTTAATATGACTTTTTATGTTGTAAATAGCTATGTTTAAAATTTTGTTGTAAATATAGACTTTCTTGTTGTTTTTATATAGCACTTTCTGTTATTAATAGAAATAACATCAAAAAAGTCCCTTGGGACTTTGGTGTAATTTGGTGATTTCAAGGGACCTAATTGTATTTATTTGCCTTACTTGGGACTTGCACGTGATTTTCCCAAAAATATTTCAATTTGAGCATACTGAAAAAATACCCCATGATCTAGAAAAAATATTTCAGATCTGAGACTTATACTAAAAATATCTGCAAGAAATTTTTTCAATATCCTAAAATAATTTTCCAAAATCATGAGTTTTTTTTAAAATCGCTCAAGATCTTTTTAGTGTCAATCGGTACCTTGAATATTTTTTCAAAATCCTAAAATAATTTTTCAAGATCATGGAGTTTTTTCCAGTACCAGTCAATATCTTGAATTATCTTTTTAATATCATTTAGTGTCCCAAAATATTTTTTTAATAAAAAAAGGAATTTGCTCATTGTTTTAGACCAACACGACGCCGTTTTATATCTCGGAGGGCAGCGGATGGGAGCCCTCAACCGACCAAAACTGAGTCCATTATCTACACTACACTACACATCCATCAAAGCTTGAAATGTTATTTGATAAAAAAAAATTTGAAATATTATATACACATAATATAGAACTAAAGTTTAGATGGGTATATAGTTAATAGTTGGACATGAACTTTTAAGTTTGTACGGGTAACTCAACTATTAACTATATACCCATCTAAACTTTAGTTCTATATTATGTGTATATATTATTTCAAAATTTTTTATCAAATAATATTTCAAGCTTTGATGGATGTGTAGATAATATCCAAAACTTTAAGTTGTGAGAGGATGAGTAATGTACATAATCAATAATATGAGAGTTATTTAAATAAATGTAAGAGTTTAAGAGCGTTGATTATAAAATTTTAAAAGTTAAAAAGATTATTGGTAAATGACTAAATGGTTCAAAATTTAAGGGTTCTATGTGTGTGTATATATATATATATATAGAGAGAGAGAGAGAGAGAGAGGCTTTTCATTTTGAGAATCAAGGATATATTTGAACACAACTTAACGTATGATGTATTTGTATATTTTCACACAAAAAAAACTCTTATTTAGTTAATATAGTTATATATTTTCAAAGCTACGTTGGGTTTAACTTTATACTAATTGAAACTAATCCAACTATTCAGGCCTAAAATATTTTATATTCACAAGTCACCTGAACAAATAGGTATTAAAATAAATAATAATAATAATATTACTAAAAAAAAATTCATATTACTCTTTATGGTCCATAATATAAGACCTAACTAATTTTTTAGAGAGGTTTGGGAAGCTAAATATATTACTTAATCATAATATATGTTATGTATTATTATATTATATATTAGTTTATAAGCCATAATAATTAGTTCAAAACAAAAACTATATATGTAAATATTTTAAAATAATTCATTTAACTTATTTAGTCTCTACAAAACAAAGTAAACTGGATTAAGAATGGAGGTGTGCGATTGGCGGAACCAAAAAAAAATTTTTAGGAATGTCAAAAAATAAATATATTGAACTACTCCCTTTAGTTCTTATTATAAAGACCAACTAACAAATATATTTGGTCCTTTTTATAAGGCACTTGCTTGTTTCTAAATAGTATTGAATATTTTTATGTATACCCATAATTAAAAAGGTAGTGAGTGAGAGTAATAATTAATATGATATTAGAGTTTAGTATAATTAATAGGGATAATATTGAAAATTACTTAAATTTTAGGGCAAATTTAATGAATTTAACTGTTTTTATTGACTTGTGAGAATTGTTAGTCGGTTCCTTAAATAAGGACGTAAGAGAGAGTATTTACTAAATAGTATCAAATAACCTTGAAAATACAAATAAATAATAACTGATAATTATAAATCAAAACAATATGTAAGATGATACTAACTTTTTCGGTATTTCAAATAAGAATTTTACTTTCTTCTCACGCCCAATGAATAATGAAACAAACATTATCTTTACGAGAGAAGATAAAAAAATTATTTGGGGTCAAATTTGTGATCAAACAAAATATCATATAATAAATACATATATATTTTCATAAATTTTATAAGATCAATCGGGGATCAATTGGAGCTTTGGCCCTTAACGACCATCAAAGCCTTCCGCCATTGGAGGTGGTATTATTTTTTCAAATATGGAGGGAGTCATTACGGGCATTGTTGTCAAACTCGCGAGTTGACTCTCCGAAGTTTCGTTTTACGCTTCTAGCTTAGAAAAACAAGTCGAAGTAAGTGATAAACTCGCTTAGTTGTAAACTCGGTTAAACTCACGAGTTTATATACCGAGTTTACCGTTTTTACGTTCTAACTTACAAAACCGTGTTAACTTACTCTTAAACTCATGTTAACTTTTTTGATTTGATCATGCTCCGTGGCTTAATATAAAAATTTTATAAAAATTTCTTTATTAAATATGATGAATGATGAATGTTGATAGATTTCATTTCAATAACTTGGATTTAAAATATATTTGAATCAAATTGTTGTCATTTTTATATTTCAAGTATTTAATGATACACTAGTAGCACTTATTTTATAATAAAAGTAAACTCTTATGCCAGTTTCGATTCGAATTCACGATACGAGTTTACGTCATGTCATGAGTTTCTTAAACTCGTCATCATCATGAGTTCTTAAACTCGTGAGTTTTAACCTTAATTACAGGATACCTACCACAACACAGCATTCGGATTACGTAGAATTGCCATGCCGGTAGAAAACAGGCGACCAACATTTTTGTCTGCTAATGATTAAAGAAAATTATTGTTTTGAGCAAATAAATTTATTTTTTCTTGCTCAAATAAATGTACATATTCACTTTGATTTTAAAAAAATCATTTATATAGTTATGTCCAGAATGATTAATAACATCCAATACATCTGAATATTTTTGGGAAAATCCATCTCGGGCCCATATTAACAAACAAAAAATGTCAAAAAGACCTAAGAAAAAGTCACATGTTAAAAAAGACCCTGCGGGGCCTTTTTTCAGTATTATTTCATAATCATTAACAACTATATCAATCTCATTAACAACTAAATTAGTAGCATTAACAACAATATCCTAACAACTAAATCTGGGTTAACAACTATATCGTAAGTGTTAACAACTAACGTTTATGAAATAATAGGAAAAGGCCCGGAACCTTTTTTGACATGTGATTTTTCTTAGGCTTTTTTTAACATTTTTTACCAATATGAGCCTTGAGATGAATTTTTCCCTTTTTTTTTTTTTTTGAGGGGAGGGGGCAATATTTGGTGGAAGATGCTCAGATACGCCTATTTAATTATTCGGTCCCATCATTTACCTTAATTTTTAATTTAAAATTATAATATTTTCCAATCCAATCCCAATAGTTTTTTCTCTTACTTGAATCCAGTCCTAATAGTTTACATCATCTCTAGTTGTTATTTTATGTGTTCATAATTATTGCTTGTTTCTTTTTTCCCTTTAACTTGCATGAAGTCTAAATGGTTTTATAGATAAATACAATATTTTTATGGTAAAAAATGCATATTGAATTTTTGAATACAAAAGACAAAGTATCATTTTAATTAGTTGATTTTTTTAAGGGTAAGTTTGGAAATATATAATAAATACTAAGAAGGTAGAACTTATATTATTCTACTCAATAAGTTACTTCATCAGTTTTGAATGAATTGTGAGGTCTAACTTTCTAGAGAAAATTAAATTTTTGGTAAATTAAATAAGGAAAGTTTTATTATTTCTTATAAAAAGTTCAACTTTTTTTTGCCAAGACTTCTTAAATGACATTAAATGCCTTGATTGAAGTTCAAATGGCTGTGACCTTCATTAACATATTGGTTACCCTCCAGCTCAAAATACGAGTTGCAACAATTAATTAAAAAAATAGAAAAATTTTTTAAAATTGGTTAAAAACAATAAATATGAAAAAAATAATAATAATAATAAAGTTTACTTTAGGAAAATTAGCTAAAATTGGTTAAAAACAATAAATATGTAAAAAAAAAAAAATGAAGTTTACTTTCCTAAAACACCCTTATCTATTGAGAGTGAGTGAAAAATGAGATAAGAGAGAATGAATGGAAAAAACAAGAGAAGAGAGACATATAATTAATTTTAGATAAAATTAGGAAAAAATGTATTAAATGATAAAGACAAAAAAAACTATATCTTACATTTAAAAAAAAAAAAAAAAAAAAAACCAAACCCCTCACACATTTGACCTTTATATTTTGAACCAGAGGAAATATATTTTAACCGTGAAGGTCAAATTATGCATTTTCAGGGGCTTCTAATCGAAACAGTAAGAGAAATAGAATGCAATGGAATAGAATAGAATGCTAATTATCAAGAATTTGTTATATTAAGATTATGGAAACTTTTTATTATAGTAAAAGTGAATGAACCAAAATATGCCCAAGACCAATAGAGAATAACCCAAAATCCTCCCCCTCCTGGTTAATTTGTAAATGTGTGTGATAGGGTTGCAAGTAGATTACAACTTGTTTTCTTTGTTGATGGTATGTTTGTGACTTTTGAGAGGGGTAGTTGATATCTTAATATTGTTTGTTTGTAGTTCTTTTAGGTTTTTCGCCTCCTCATTCACAAAAAATAAAAATCCAAATAATAAATCTTGGGAAATTTTCCTATTTCTGAAAAAGATAAAAGTAGATGCTTGATGAAATACATTGCTAATGAGATGATAGGTGGTGGGAACTGAACACGATGAAGGAGAATGACAATGAGAATGGAGAGGTTAGTATTAAGATGCCTAACTATTCAGTGTTAGATTTAAACAATGCATGGATGTGGTTGATGAACCGGGTTGGAGCATGATTCAAGTGATCTTGAAAAAGCATCCAATTTCTCAAATATGCAATAACCTTTGATTTTTTTGGGAGAGATAACCTCAAGGCAATTAATGGAGATTTCATTTCCATTCTAGAAGTATGAACTCAGCCATACCAGGGACTAGGCTTTTGTACCTTTATACAATGAACAAGAAAAGAAATTATGCAAATGCTTCCCCTTACTCTTCTTTTCCCTCCTTTGCCCTTTTCCATTGTTGGATTAATGATCTCAATGGTCCAAAATCAACATATTATAAAAATATTATCATAATTTTACCTTAAATATATAATATGTTAAATTTGGACCGTTGAGATTTAATCCAACAATTGAAATCACCCAATTCACCACCCCTCTTAGGTGATATTCGGTTTACAAGAATATAGGATGATTGAAGTCTAGCAATTGTAGATTCACAAAGATATAGGGATTGGAGGATTAAAGAAACACGGCCAGAGAAAGATAGTTTTACTGGAACCTATTCAGTAAAACGTGCAAGGCAAGAAAATCCTCGAAAAATAAGGTAGACCTTAAATCGTCGAACCCAAAGAGACGTCACATAAATCTTTGAACAAGGAAGCGGATCTTGAACCTTTGATCAAAGTCATGATGACGGAAGCTAATGGATTTTGAATCACCAGTAAGAGAAACAAAGGTGGAAGCAAATCTTTGATGGCTCAGACGGTTGAATAACAAAATGTGGTATCCATAATGATCAAAAAGCAAGAGACAAAGGAGAGACATGGTGAATCGGCCGTGAAGCTTCTAGGGTTCGCAAATTACAATCAAGATCGAGTGGAGAGGAAAAAAAAAACATTCAGACCAAGGAAGAATAACCCGAACCATTATTGAGTGGACCTTGGGCTTTGATACGGTGGTAAACCAAAATCACCTCCATAGGCTTGTTGATTATATGGCCCAACTCAAAACTTGCTCATGATTCCATGTTAACAAATGTAATTAGAGGAATATAATGAAGATGAAAAATCTTGTATTAATCATATAAGAGCAACATGTTTATACAAACAATAACTCACTTGGGTTATCTCTAATCTATCCTTACCTGAGGAAGATAACCAATACACGTAAAACTATTAGAATATTAAATAGAGACTAAGTTAACTCCTCTCTTTAGTGAGAACTCCACATCCCACACACTAAACCATATTAGATAAGACCCTTGATTAGGACCCTAACTAACTAATTAATCAATTAATAACACGCTAATATCTCTAACAAGTATTTTAGCGCCTTCACTCTTAAATTTATAAATCCTACTTTCTATGAGGCTTCCAATATGGTAGTGTCAATAGCTCCATTCCATATCATTTCAATTGGCCATCTACATATGTGAAGCTTTTTGATCTACGTCTCATAATTATTGAAATGAAGAAAATTGAGCCATAAAATATAAAATTTTTCCCAGATTTCGTAAGCACGAAGTTATGTATTTTTTAATTATTGGATTGGACTCACAGTCGTCCCAATTGTTTTTTAAAATAAAAAAATTCTAGTGTGTTGAGAATAGAGCCGGGAAATCGATAGGGTCGGCCTATTTAAGCCCTAGTCCTGTAGGGCTTGGGCTTAAAAAATAGGTCAGAAATTTGAAATTGGCCCTGTAGGGCCTCGGACTTAATCGGGCCGGCCGGTTAGGCCTTTTAACCGTAGCTTTAAAAAATAAAATAAAATAATTATTTAGACTTTCACTTAATGAATGTGTTTATTTGTAATTACTTAGTTTTTTTAGTTTAAACTATAACCCTTTTTTATGTTTATTATTATTCTGTATTAAAACACATAATTAGTTATTATAAATTTTAAAGAATGGATGTTTTCATATTAAATAAACACATACTTTGGTATTACTAAGTAATAAATTATAAATATATTTTGTGTAAAATAAGTATAATTATTTTTACATGTCAGTATGAACGGAAGGAATTTGTAGACACACAAAAAATTATGAGAGGGAAAGGCATTTTATCGTGGGCATACATAAAACAATTTCTTTGTTTAATATTTTTTGAAAAAAAAATATTCTTTATGTTTATTTGTTTTTTATTACGAATTAATGAATGTGTTTATTTGTTGAATGATTTATATTGTTTAGATATTAATGTTGATAACATTTATTTGATATATTAGAACTTTAATAGTTGCAATTTACTTATTATATTTCTTTGAAAAAATCGAAGGAAAAATATTAAAATTTGAAATAGTAATTTTCGCGCCTTGTAGAAAATAACTCGGCCGATACTATTAGGCCGACTTTTTAAAAAAAAAGATATTTTCCTTATCTCAAGCCTTATCGGGCCGGACTAACCCTCATTCCCAACTCTAGTTGAGAACGTCTTTCTCCACGTGGCGAAGCAATTCATTAATAACAAAAGTCATTCGTCAGGCAACGGTGAAAAAAGGGATCCTTAGGAAAAAAACAAAACATTGATGTGTATACTAAAACAAAATGAAAATGTGTTGAGATAAGACGCTAAATACCCTAAATAGTTCATTAGCTAGGTTGTTTGTAGTTGTTGGCCAGTAATGCTTAATAAAAGAATATGCGTTGAGACAGTTTAGAGTTGTTCTCTGTTGGTGACGGAGCTTTGGCCATCGGGGGCCAATTCAATGTCAACGTCAAGCGGATGTGACATTGTTTTTATAAAAACCCAAAATTATATAAATAATTTTAAAAAAAAAATTATGATGGACCAAAGCAAATAGAAGTAACGTGTAGAAAACATCCTAGTTAAAGGGAAAAGTACCACTGTAACAATTTTTACTAAAAATTGTATCTAATTAGAGCAGATGAAAAAATATTTATTGAAATAGAGCAGTCAGTGACGTCATGTTAGGCAACGCTACCAGTGGCATTAGACCTCATTAGTGTCATCAGAGCTGACGCTACTAGAGTAGCGTCATACTAGTTGACGCCACTAGTGGCATCAATTTAATTTATTAATTGACGCCAGTGGCATCAACCAATACGACGCCACTCGGACTTAACACCGTGGTGGCGTCGCTGACACGACGCTACTAACGCCTATTTCGATAAATCTTTTTTCATCTCGCTTTCTAATTAGGTATAATTTTTTATAAAGGTTGTTACATTAGTGCTTTTTTCACCGTAGTTAAAGCTTCTAATAAAATAACACAACTGGGGAAAAAGAAAAACCATGTAATAAAGATAAATTTGGAGGTGACATTTTTTAAAAGTGAGAGATAATTTAGTAAAAATGCAATATGCATAAAATATATTAAATGGATCTTTTTTGTGTCACTAAGTTGAAATCTGTTGAATTGAAAAAACTGTATTCAGATCCATGCATTTCAAATATATTTGGATTTAAATGTTATTCTCTCACGTATTAAAAAAACAGAGAGATTTTCCCTTGAAACGTTTCAGTTTCAAAAATAAGAATAATAAAATAAAAAATTAATTATTTCCTTGGTACTTTCCTTCGGTCCCAAAGGCTTGGTCGTTATTCGAAATGTCAACTTCTTCTCAATAAACCGCGATTTCCTGCATGGCCCCACGTTATGTGACGGAGGGACAAAACGACGGCGCCGTTACGTCATTGGAACCTTCGTTAAGTATCTCCCAGCGGGCCGGCGCGTATTTTTGACACGCACACACAAGGGTACAACATTTGCACATATAATAACTTATATAAATAAATAATCCCAATAAGATATAGAAACTTCAATAATTTTCTTATTTACATGAGGTTATAATATATGTTATGTATTACTTAATCATAATATATGTTATGTATTATTATAATATATATTACTTAATTATAATATATGTTCTCCTTCGGTCACAATTATAGGAACAAATTACCGAATTTAGAGAATTTAGAGGAATTAAAGAAGGAAATTAAATTAGATAATTATGTGTATTTTTCTAAAGTACCCATACCCAAAATTTAAAAAATAGATTAGGGAGAGAAGAAGATTATTATTGTTTTACTGTGATTTACGTGACATGTACCATCGCCCCGACAGAAAAACTGATGGATTATGTAGGGTATTTTAATAACTACTCCCTAATCTATTATTTAAATTTTGGGTAAAGGTATCTTAGGTGTATATACTTTCCTAAAAAAGTATAATTTAGGTGTATATGACATTAATGAGTTGCAAACATTATTTACTTTATAAAATATATAGGTGTATTATTAAATTATTATTAAGAAAGTATAAATAGGGGTATTATAGGAAAAAATTGACAAAAATTAAAATTTGCTCTTATAATTAGGACCAAAACCAACTCTAAAATTTTTTCCTATAATTAGGACCGGAGGGAGTATGTATTATTATACTATATATTAGTTTATAAGCCATATTAATTAGTTAAAAAAAAAGTAAACTGGATTAAGAATGGAGGTGGTATTATTTTTTTCAAATATGGAGGGAGTCATTACAGGATACACACCACAACACAGCATTCGGATTACGTAGAATTGCCATGCCGGTAGAAAACAGGCGACCAACATTTTTGTCTGCTAATGATTAAAAAAAAAAAAAAAATTGTTTCGAGCAAATAAATGTATTTTTTTTTTTGCTCAAATAAATGTACATATTCACTTTAATTAAAAAAAAAATCATTTATATAGTGATGTCCAGAATGATTAATAACATCCAATGGATCTGAATACTTTTTTTTTTTTTTTTTTTTTTTTTTTAGGGGGATAGAGGTGGCAATATTTGGTGCCATATGCTCAGATACAACTATTATATTAAGCACATGTGGGTGCTATATTAAGTACAAGCAAAAAATATGGGTGTTTGGATGAGCAAATTATTTGATGTGCTTTAAAAGTGAAGCTGTGGTTTTTTTTTAAGCAACATATGATTGCTTCTCATTGCATCACAAGCTACCTCCTGTCCTTTCTCTCTCCTCCTTCACTCCTTTTGGACTGTTGTACCCCAATTACTTCTACTTGTGGTGCGTTTCTCTCCTCCTCTCCTCTTCAATTTGGCCAGCTTGTACTCCCTGCAATTAATCTCCTCTTCAATTTCACGAGCTACCACCTGGGTCCTCCTCCTCAATTAATCTCTCTTTTCAGTTATTTTCCATCTCATCTATTTTTTTAAAGCTATTCCAAACAAGTGTTCATAAAAAAAAAAAAAAAAACTCGCCACCGTTATCCCAAACACAAATAACATAAAAAAAAGTTCATCGAGAAAAAAAAATCCAGAAGAAAAGTACATAAAAAAAAAGCTACTTTTTCCACCGCTATCCCAAACGGGCACTTAATTATTCGGTCCCATCATTTACCTTAATTTTCAATTTAGTCTCTATAATTATAATGTTTTCCAAGCCAATCCCAATATTTTTTTCTTACTGAATCCATGCCAGTCCCAATAGTTTACAACATCGCTAGTTGTTATTTTATGTGTTCATCATTATTGCTTGTTTCATTTTTTCCCCTTTAACTTCCATGAAGTCTAAATGGTTTTATAGATAAATATAATATTTTTATGGTAAAAAATACATATTGAATTTTTTAATTCAAAAGACAAAGTATCATTTTAATTAGTTGATTTTTTTATTGTTAAGGGTAAGTTTGGAAATATATAATAAATACTAAGAAGGGAGAACTTATATTATTCTACTCAATAAGTTACTTCATCAGTTTTGAATGAATTGTGAGGTCTAACTTTCTAGAGAAAATTAAAAAAAAAATTGGTAAATTGAAAATTTTATTACTTCTTATAAAAGTTTAACTTCCTCTTCTTCTTACCCCAACCAAGTGACTCATTAAATTACCTTTTTTTTTTTTTGCCAAGACTTCTTAAATGACATGGCAAGTGGCCATGCCTTTATCGAAACTAATTAATTTAAGTTCAAATGGTTGTCACCTTAATTAACATATTGGATACTACCTCCAGCTTAAAATACAAGATACAAATAATTAATAACATAAAAAAAATTACGTAATTAAAAAAATTTGTTAAAATTGGTTAAAAAAGATAAATATGTAAAAAAATAAAGTTTACTTTCCTAAAACACCCTTATCTATGGAGAAAGGGCATGAGCGAAAAATGAGATTAGAGATAATGAGTGGAAAAAAGAGAGAGAAAAGAGATATATAATTAATTATGGATGATATTGAGGAAAATGTATTAAATGATAAGACAAAACCAAACTGTATCTTATATGAAAAAACCAAACCCCTAATATATGTTTAACTATGAAGGTCAAAATATGCAGTTTTAGGGTCTTCTAATTAAAATGTTCTATAATGCCTAGCTTGCTTGGCTTTTGAATCGATAAGAGAAATAGCATGAAATGGAATAGAAGGCTAATCATCAAGAATTTGTTATATTAAGATTATGGAAACTTTTTGTTATAGTAAAAGTAAATGAACCAAAATACTCCCCCCTCCTTGGTTATTTTGCTTTTGTCCTCTCTTCTCCTCTTCTTTCCCATTAGATTTCTAACATTGACTAGATTCAATATTAATCAAAATCATTGAGTATACGCTAGCATGGCCTTGGCTAGGGATGTCCAAAAAACCTATGGTCTAGGTAGTCCGACCCGGTCGGTCCGACCCGACCTGGTCTCGTTGGAAAAAAAATTGGCCTGAGAAGTTGTTTCAAAGGATATGGGTTAGCATAGTATAATTGGTAGATTGAGGTTTTCCATCCTACAAATTAAAAAGGGAAAGAAGTGTGCTTATGCTCTAGCAAATCTAAACTTTGAAATTAGTGGAGGGGGTAAATGTGTGGGATAGGGTTGCAAGTAGATTACGATTTATTTTCTATGTTGATGGTATGGTTGTGGCTTTTGATGAGCGGGGCAGTTGATATCTTAATATTGTTTCTTTGTAGTTCTTTTAGGTTTTTAGCCTCCTCATTCACAAAAAATCAAAATCCAAATATCAATGATGAGGTTCTTTGTGGTGAACCAAAAAGTGGCTCAATAATAAATCTTGAGAAATTTTCCTATTTTTGAAAAAGACAAAGGAAGATGCTTGATGAAATACATTGCTAATGATGAGGTGCTAGGTGGTGGGAACTGAACACGATGAAGGAGAATGACAATGACAATGGAGAGGTTAGTATTAAGATGCCTAACTATTCAATGTTAGATTAAAACAAGAGTTAAGGAGCAATTTAACCAATGAACTATTACCTCAGGAACATCTAGCACAAATAACTTTTAAGTGGACAAAAAATATAAAAAAAATTTAAAATGTGCAATTAGCACAAAAAACTTTTACTTCAGGAGCACCCAACACAAAATTTTTTTTACTCTAGAAGCGCTTACTTCATTTTTTATGCTGACAGCATATTTTTAAAAGGTTTTTGATATTTTTGAACCATTTAAAAATTATTTGTGCTAGACATTCCTAAGGTAAAAGTTTGTTGGCCAAATTACTCTCTAACCCTTTAAACAATGGAGAGGTTAGTATTAAGATGTCTAATTATTCATTGTTAGATTTAAACAATGCATGGATGTGGTTGATGAACCTTGTTGGAGCATAATTCATGTGATCTTGAAAAAGCATCCAATTTCTCAATTATGCAATAACCTTTGATCTTTTTTGGGAGAGATAACCTCAAGATTTTAAATAAAGGCAACCAATGAAGATTCCATTTTCATTCCAAAGGTCTACATGAACTCATACGAGGGACTAGGCTTTTTTTATCTTTATACAATGAACAAAGAAAGAAATAACGCAAATGCTTCTCCTTACTCTTCTTTTTTCCTTTTGTGCCGTTGGATTAATGATCTTAACGGTCTAGATTCAATAAATTATAAAAATATTAGCATAATTTTACCTTAAAGATATAATATATTAAATCTAGACCGTTGAGATTTAATCTAACGATAGAAAAAAGAAAATAAGGGAAAAGGAAAGTAAAGGGAAAAAGAGAAAAATCGAACATCAATAACCTATATGTTCAATTTTGGAATCGGTGGGTAGTAATAAAGAGGTATGGGAGAACATGTCAGTTTGACAAGAATCTCATTCCTTAACTGAATAAGTTTTATATAAATTTAAAATTGTTTTTTATAATATCTCCATAAATAACTTCCACTGTGCAGTATTTTGAGTAAATTGTTTTCTGGTTCCTCGTATAAAGGTAAAGAAGCCGAGGGATTGCCCGAGAAATGATAGTAAACAGTGGGCTTTTTGACCCTTTTCCCCTTAATTAATTAATTAATAACTCAAATGTTTTTGTGTGAAACTATATCACCTTTCTGCCCCTATTTAATCAATTACAATCTAATGTGTAATCGATTAAATAGTGTCATTTTTTTTAATGTTTTCCTGTGATGTAATCGACTAAGCTACAATATTTAGTTGATTACATTAAGCCGGATTTATTTTTTAAAATCCTATTTGGGACAAATCAGAACCCTTTTAGAAGCGGTGGGTAGTAATAAATAGGGAGAACATGTCAAATTGATATGAATCTCATTCCTTAACTGAATAAGTTTGGTATAAATTTAAAATTGTTTTGTATAATATCTCCATAAATAACTTCCACCGTGTAGTATTTGAGTAAATTCTTAGAAAAGCCGAGGGACTGCCAGATAAATGATGGGTAAACAGTGTGGAGCAACTTTAGAAAGTTTAAAATATTAGGGCCAAAATAAAAAATGAATGCGAACTAAAACAATTAATTTGAACTAATATCAGCATCACTTTCTGTAATTCAACAACCCGTCCATCCTAAAGCGCGTGTGAACTACACGAAGCTTCTCTCACTAGATTCGATCAAGAAAAGCCGTCGCACGGCTTCAGACGGAAGAATTAGAACGACGAAGGCAAGAAGGGAAAGTGAAAAATATAAGGGGGCGAAATTACAGAGGAATTCAACAAGGCAGGAGGAGGAAGACGAAGTTGAACGTGCACTGATCTATCCAATTTCAGCAAAGTACAACGAAGCTATTGGGAGTTATACCAAATAACAAGGAAGGCATTGAGAGCATCGCAAGGACAGGGAAGAGGAGGTTTCTCTGTGAAATTGGACGATGAGCGGATGGGAGAGGGTTCGAACATCATCGTCTTCTTCTTCGAGATCGCCTCATGTAATGGGTTCTAATGCCTTTCGGGACCTCCCCAACCGCATACCTTCCAGTCGAACTATTCAACTCGGCCGAGTCCAGCCCCAAGCTCCTGGTCATCGTACCGTTTTCTGCAACGATCGCGATGCCAACCTTCCTGTCCGATTCAAGGTTCTCCTCCCTCTCTCTATCTCTTCCATGGATTTTTATGTTAGATGCCTTCTTTTTCTTTTGGTCTCGTACCTGTAGTCTTTTTTTTTTTTTTTTTTTTTTTTGGGGGGGGGGGGGGGGGGTTGAGAAGCTCGGTATCGGAACTGTGCAATGCTTTCATTGTCGAATTTAATTTGCATTTTTAGTTGACAGAGGGAAGGAAACGAGTATTTAGTCTGGATTCACTGTTTCGAGAATTCGCGTCTGTATTTTCCCCTTTTCTTGGAGTTAATAACTAAGCAAGGCAGAACATCTTGCTCAAGCTTTACATTTGCGCTTGTGTAGGCACGGGTCCTGGACCCTTTACTGATTGTTTGAGTATTGTCAATATTCACGCATTAAGTGCAATTGGGAGCTTATTTGAAGAGAGTATATAATCAATGGAGCTGTGTTTATTACAAGTTGGGTTGCGTTAATGTATTACGATAGGGGCGGGCAAAGGTTTCACCCGGAGATCTTTATAAACTAAGCGAATAAATAATGGTCTCTAATCTTATATAAACTGTTACAGTCATTTTATGTGTCAACCATTTTGATTAATAATCATACTCCTATGTTGTTTTAACTAGATTCATACACTGAAAGAAGATAGTCTAAGAAAACCTATTAGGATAGCCCAAGGAACGCTCTTCCCCTTATTAGGAGATAACTTGCGTGAATGCACGTGGATGGAAGCAATAATGGTTGAGAATTCCAATGTGACTCTTGCAACCAATTAGGATAAGAAAAGACATAAAAAAGGTTTACTTGATTTTGGCATCAGTTTGAGGCTAATGTAAGAAATTGCAGACCGTAAGTTTTGATCCTTCTTTCATTTTTCATTGTTTTTGTTGAATAAAAACAGAATAAATTCATATATTTATTGAGAAAATGCTCAGGACTTAGATATGCCACTGGGGCTAGAAAGTTCAAACTTTCAGTTGCAAATTTCAAAAGTCAAAACTAAACCCAACAAAGTAAATTGACATGAGTCTGGTTCAAATCCTGCGAATTATAAAATATATAGGTTATTGGTGAGTGAGGTCATCTTTTAAATAAGGGATTAAGGTTATTTTTTGTTTGGATGTATAGTTTCCACATTCAAGATCTTACATAGATCGATATACATAGAAATCTAGGCATTTTATTTGTTTTTATGTTTGATATTATGTTATATAATTTACATTCCATGATTTAACACTATCCATCGACAATTAAACTTGATTAGTTATAATATCCACTGTGTCAGGGGAATTCGATATCGACCACAAAATACAACGTTTTCACTTTCTTGCCGAAAGCTCTGTTTGAACAGGTAAGTGACTTGAAGGATTTGGGTATGTGAGAGATGCATTTGATTTTCGGTAGTGAATTAACAAACTTTGCCGCAGTACATATGCTGTTTCATGCTGGCATTATGATTTGTTATGTTGTGGACTTATTGACATTTCAACCAATTTGTATTTTTTACTTGTGTTTAGTTGAGTGAACTGGCCAATTCAAGGAGTAGCAACTATTTTTTTGTGATTGTATACATTTCATCATGTTTTTAATAATATTTTGCTTCTAATCTGGAATTCTGTCCTTGATATGAAATTATGGTAGCAGAATCAAATATATTTTCTATTGATATATCAAGAGGGCTTTGAACCCTTGATACCCTTACCACCTGACCTAGCCTTTGGTGGCTTTTCCTACCTACTGCATAAAGATTTTTTTTTTTTTTTTTGGGGTTAACATACATTCAGGCTCATATCAATGCATGCTCCAATGAATTTATTGATTTATGTTGGTAATTGTTGCTTTATCCTTACTTTTGTATTGCTGAGAAGTGAGGATTATTTATTTATGTTGCAGTTTAGGCGGGTGGCTAATCTGTACTTTCTTACAATCTCAATTTTGTCTACCACACCTATCAGGTAAGCAAATCATCATCAATATAGATAATTAGTCCATATATATATATAATATATAGGAAATTTCATTATTCATAACTTACCAATAGTACAACTTGTGAGTATGATTTATGGAATACTATAATGAGTTCCATAATTGTGAGTAAACCAGATTATGAGATGATTGGATCCTTATACTTAAAGTTTCTTGATTCTAGTGTATCCCAATTGTTTTATGTACTTTATGCTTTGTCTGATCTTCTACAATTGCTAGTTTTGGCACATCAGTTTTATTGCTGCATCTCTACTTGAGTATTTTTGTTTACACATTATTTATTTCAGCCTTAATCATTGAAGTTCTATTTAGAAGCTATTATGGGTGTCATGTTGATTCATAAGTATAACAATTCAACTTAGAATAAGGTAGTCAAAGGCACAAACCTCAATGCCTAAGGCTTACCTTGCACAGAAGAAGAGGCAACGTCTTCAATCAGGTGCAAAAAGGATTTCACCTGTTGGCATCTTTTGCGTCTTGTTCGAAGGAAGAAGCAAGTTCCTTCAACATTTGGTTGATAGATGATGGATACACTATATGAAGTGTTTTTTCCAAGTTGGCTGAAGTGGAGTTTCTGATTTCAATAGTGGATGTTGGAGGAATTGGAGTTGGGGTTGAATGATGGAGAGTGTGGGTGCTTTAACGATGTTTTCTTCAGTGCTTTGTTCTGGTTCTAATCTTATGCTCTCAGCCCTCCACACAATGCTCTCATAGATGATAATCTACTTCCAGCTGACTCTTTTTGATGCTTTCATGTCATTGCCAGTATGTGCCACT
The DNA here is from genome assembly GCA_019022655.1 of Acacia acuminata. Lineage (NCBI taxonomy): Eukaryota > Viridiplantae > Streptophyta > Magnoliopsida > Fabales > Fabaceae > Acacia > Acacia acuminata. The sequence continues at coordinate 1,796,649 of JAFJYI010000036.1, forward strand.
TGATTCTTTTAGCCTGTTGGCACTGGTTTATTATGTTAAGAAAATTTAGGTAAAGTTAATTTATTATTATAAATTAGGTAAATAAAAATTTATGTGTATAAAATATAAGTATAAGAAAAGAAAGTTCTATATTAAAAAATTGGAATTTTTAAAATTTAAAATATTACAAGATAAGAAAAATTTTGTTAAACAATTATGAAAGTTATTATTCAAGATTATATAAAAATAAAATATCATATTTGTGAATATTTATACATCAATGAAGTTGTTGAGTGGACCTTTTGATCAACAATTTTTCCAAATATTTCCTTGTTGATAGAGCAAAATGCCACATTGTCATCTATGTAGCTGATCTCACCTAGTGGAATAAGGCTTGTTGTTTTGTATATTTCTATATAAAATATAAATGTATGATATGAAACTCTTCTAATAAATTATGGGAAAGATTCAAAATTAAAACATGATAGGGAAGTTATCTAATTAAGTAACAGGAAAGCCTTCTAATAAAATTTCCTATACTCTATTGATCACACACATATTTATATATATTGTTGTTGTTGTTGCACCACTTTTTTTGCACCTTTCACCCTGGTGTTTTTTATGCCTTGTGCCTCGAATGCACCGTTCACCCTTGACTTATCTTTCTTGTATGAACTTTGTGATTTGAATTTATGGTATTTTGTTTCTACCTTACCATGTTGTTATATGCTGATCACTTGACCATTTTTTGGGGCCTTGCATTATTTCTCCTGTTAATCTATGATGTTTTCATTGATCCAGATGCTGTCATCAAGAAATAAGCAATTGATATGGTGCTTATTGCTTTAATATCATCTGTTTCGTTACTTCATTATTTATGTCTGAATAAGCTTAATTACATGTTTTCTGATGATGCAGTCCTGTGTCTCCAATAACAAATGTGGCTCCGTTATCATTGGTGCTTCTTATCTCTCTCGTTAAGGAAGCTTTTGAAGACTGGGTGAGACTGCTGTTTATTGTTATTACTGTTTTTATGTCCTCTTTTCCCTAGAAGTCTCTTGGGTGGTTTCATCCATAAGTAAGATGCTGGAATACTAATGCTTGGATACTCTGAATGAGATTCAGATTTGGTCTTTTTTAAACTTTTTTTTTTTTTTTTTTTTTTTTTTTTTTTTTTTTTTTTTGGGAAATTTTAACTGATGATGGCATAGGTAAATCTTGAATGAATGTTAATGTAGAATAAGAATTTTAATGTATCTTTGAATATTGTCCTTGCAGGATTGATGTGGGCATGTTATTTTGTATTTAAAATGTGATTACGACTGCCCACCTTTAACAAATATTTTCTATCAGCATTTTATGAGATTTGCCGTTGCTTATACTTTTATCCGTGTTATTTAAAAGTATTTAATTTCAGGCAGTATGGTTTTATGGATTTTTATATATTATTATAATTATCTTTCCTCAACTTGTGTACAACAGAAGCGTCTTCAGAATGACTTGGCCGTAAATAACAATTTGATAGATGTTCTGCAAGACCAAAAGTGGGTTTCCATGCCCTGGAAAAGGGTTCAAGTTGGAGATGTTATCAGGGTGAGTGTGTCATATCGGTTTTTGATTAATCTTGATGCCTTTAGCATTTTGTACTTGTATTTAAGTAGAAGTATGTGGACAATTGAGAGAAAAAGTATTCTCATTTTATTGATAATAAATGTTGCGATACAATACCTACTTATATAAAAAGTAGACAGATAAGGCTAAACAAACTAAGGAGAAAATAAAGGATAACTGATAGAGAGAAAATCTAGGATAACTGATAGAGAAAATCTAGGAGAGGAATAAGGAGAGAATAGAGGAGAGGTTACAACCTAGAGAGAATAATATAATATTATTATATTCCCACACTCCCCCTCAAGTTGGATCATGAATGTGGATCATGTCCAACTTGCTTATACAACTCTCAACTCCCTTAGCACACCCAATCATCATTCACGTCAGCAGATTCTTCTTTGACAACCATGGCCGCCACGGCTGAGTTGGCAGTTGGTTGGTTCATAGTCTGAAGTGAGGCTAGCATTTCCATGATTTTGTTTAGCTGGTCATTTTGGGATGATTCTTTGGAGGCTTCAGCTACATCATTGCTTTCTTTTTCTTTCCTTGGCTTCCAGTCTGCAGGTTTACCATGAAGGTCCCATCAGTTATTCTTTGTGTGTCCCAGTTTCTTACAATAATCACATAGTGGTCGACCTTTAGAACCTTTGAATTGAACAGCAAGTGTTGAGGCCTCAGTAGGTACATAAGTAGTAGCGGAATTGTTCTGATTCTGAAGCATTGATTTGCGCCTATCCTCTTCATCGCACAAAGTGGTATAGACTTCACGCACAGAAGGCAAGGGCTCTTGATTGAGAATCCGTGCCCAAACATCATAAATTACATTAAGAACGGTAGAGATGTCACTAGACCCGAATCGTGGCACAGAGGACGAGGCATCTGTGTGTAGACATACTGACCGTTGTAGAGACAAATGAAGGTCAAAGATAAACTGAATAATACCTGATAGGACGACGGGACCAGTCATCAAACGAGTTGAATAATACCTGATAGGACGACGGGACTAGTCGTCGGATGAGATGAGAGGCACGATGACAGAGGAACTACCACCAACAATGATATTGATGAAGAACTGTGCCGGAAACGTTACTAGGGTTGAATATTTGTTTTTTTAAACCTAGATGTGCTTCATAATCAGAAAAATGATGAACCCAGACCACAAAACCTGTTGAACATCGCCAGAAATGAGAAGAGACTGAAATAGGAAGTCGCCGGAGAAAATACCCCTCACGCGTCGTCACCGTGAGTCTGCCAGCCGAGCGCGTGAACACCACGCGCCGTCGTAGAAACGTCGGACGGCCACAAAGTTTCAGGCATTCACTAATCGGAAGATGGAGAAGACGATGGGCTGGCGCGTGTTCCAAGATTAGGTCAGGGACAAAGCGCGAATATTATCCTCTCACTGTTTGTAGGGCGCTGGAACTCACGGTTGCAACGTTGAACAGACGCACAGAAACTGAAGGAAAAAGATAACCTCACAACTTTGATACCATGTGGACAATTGAGAGAAAAAGTATTCTCATTTTATTGATAATAAATGTTGCGATACAATACCTACTTATATAAAAAGTAGACAAATAAGGCTAAACAAACTAAGGAGAAAATAAAGGGTAACTGATAGAGATAACTAATAGAGAGAAAATCTAGGATAACTAATAGAGAAAATCTAGGAGAGGAATAAGGAGAGAATAGTGGAGAGGTTACAACCTAGAGAGAATAATATAATATAATATAATTATATTCCCACAAAGTATCTATGCTCATTGACTCTGACAAAATAAAAATGATTATTGACGGCATGTTCTAAAATTTCTGCAGCATCTCTGTGGGCTGCTACCTTGTTTATGTTCAAAACAATGTTGTTCCCCGTTTGTATCATTTTAACTTGACATTTATCTTCGTTTGGAGGGATTTCTTCAGATAATCACTGCTCTTTTGCTTACGTATTTTAATGCTTGTTGCAGCTTTACAATCTAAGTTAGAATAATTTTCTGTTCAATTTCACAATGCTGTGGCTCAAGATAGTTCCGTAATGTGCATTGGATGTTTAGTTTGTTAACCTCTTCTGGTTGTTAGCTGAAGGGACAGATGCTAATGAAAAGCATATGATGTTAAGTTTGACTTCTGGATTGTAATCTGTTTGGAATTGTCATACTTCTTTTTCCATATGTAATATTGGCCTTGCGAATTCTTGGTTTGATTTTACGATTGGGCTGACGATTTGTGACTTACCCTAGGAGGGCAATAGCACTTGAATTTTTAAAGTTGAAATTAGCTTCAGTAATAGAATCTGGCCTTTCTCCTTCAGCTGCATTTTTATCTCTTTCCCAGTCTTGCCTTTGGGGTGTTAGATCAGCAACATCGTCAGGGTTCTCAAAACAATATGATCAAGTCTTGTTAATGCAGTATATTATTTGTGTGCAGAATTGAAGTGGCTGAACTTTAATTTGTATTGCTGTTTGTGATGTCATTGCTGGTTGTTCTGTTAGTTATACAATCTTTAAGTTCAATGTTTTTTATTGTTTCAGGTTAAGCAGGATGGGTTCTTTCCTGCAGATCTGCTTTGCCTGGCCAGTACCAATCCTGATGGTGTCTGTTACATTGAGGTTTCTCTTCTTCTTAAATGTGAAAAATAGGTGTATCCTCCTGATCTCTAGTAGTTCACCGCATTATGTTAATATTGAGTTTGGGTGACAGACTTCCAATTTGGATGGGGAAACCAATTTGAAGATTAGGAAAGCATTGGAAAAGACTTGGGATTACCTGACTCCAGAGAAGGCATCTGAGTTTAAAGGTATGTGTATTTGTTACTGGTTGTCTTATTGAGCTATCCCATGACTTTACATTTGAAGTTACAGGGTACTTGGTGTCTACTTTTCAGCCTATATTTTTCATCCCAGTTATTCTTTCTAAGCATTTTAATGCTAAAGGAACTTCTGTGCTCCTGTACGGAGATATTACACTCAGCATACAGCTTATATTTATATAGCTTGTATACTATATATTAAGTACTTCTATTTAAAACAAGCATTCACTCCCCCGTGCGATGCGCGGAAGCAAAAATAAAAGGAACATAATATGCCAGAGAAACCAAGTCCAAAAATAAAAACGTGCTTCATACTGCAGAATATCTCCCTCTCCTTTGTAGCCTCAAACTTCAGTCCTGCATAACAGAAATACAATGAAACAGTTGACAGACACACAAAAGGACGACCTGGTCCATACTGAACCAATGAAAAAAAAGAAGTATGAGAAAAGTTACAATATTAAATACTTTTGTTGACTGTCCATCTAGAATGAAGCAAAGAACAATAAACTCCGAACTCAATTGCCTATCATCAACCACAAAAGATAGCTCACGATTAATAAAGCAAGCAGGAAAACAGAGATCATAATGGAAGGAAAACACAAAAAATCAAATGCAAGTGCACAAAACCTTTAACACAGCAAGCAGGACACCATGAGTTTGACGTTGGAGAGATATCATCAAGCCTTCTGTGGGGTCTTGCCATTTATTGAAGCTAGTATAGAGTCGAGGAAAAATAGAGAAGAATGGTGGAGTATTGAGAGTGAAACGGATGAAATGATGTGTGGTTGATGAATGCTCATCGTGTATTTGACATATATGTCTTAAATGAAGCCCGACCATACACAACCAACGCAATAAAGGAGAAGAATAGAAGGAAAAAAATGCAACGTAAAAAGGTTAAAAAAAAAACTCCTCAAAAACTTAAATGCCCCTAAAGAATCTAACCAGTGAACACCAAACATTTTTCAAAAGATTTGAGAAATAAAAACCCCCTAAAAATGGAGAGAAATTACAGATTTGAAGCCAAAGGATGTGTTTGAGGGGATTTGAAAAGGAAAAAATGTATGGGAGGAAGAGAAAGCCAGAACGATCTATGCGAAATACTCCCCCCACCGGCGACATCAACAGACAACATCAAGGTTGGAGGCGTGCGGTGACGCAATGGAGCTTCAATTATGGAGAAAGTTTTTTTATGGAATAAAAGGAAAGAGAGAGAAGAAAGCCACAAATAGAGAGAAGTTTTGAATTTCAAAATTTGAAAAGAATGGAGGGAAATTAAAGTAAGTTGCCCAAAGCCATATGCTGAAGCAAGAAGAGCATGCACGAAGCCCAAAAAAATTAACCCAAGACAAGGAGCCACATACAAGTTGGTACTGTTCATATGAACAGTAAAAATAGAGAGGAGCTACAAACAAAAGTGGCTTGGCTTGGCTAAATAGTTATTGAGATTTATTATTGTATATTGATATGCCGATACTTGAGAGTCGAGATACAATCTAGAGTTAAGTGTGTCCTAATATGCTGGAAAAGTTTCTGCTTTTTTGATGGGGTACGATAGTAAGAAGGAAAAATTTTATGGTCACGCATGATTTAATCACATATCCTCGTTCCCAGTTCTTTGTGGAATATACATTGTGTATATGGCTTCCATTTGGTGCTTAGCTTATGTGTTTCCTAGGCAACCTCTTTACCTGATATTTGAAGGGTTGGGCAGCTGTCGTAGACTGCTAGGCTTTATGGAATTTGTAGTATTCTGTTTTGAGCTGTTCTTTTATTTTCTGATTTTCTGATTTCTTTTTGTCCAGCTATGTCTAAATTCTTCTCTATAATGAATTTTTTTATATATAAAATGATGCAAAATAGATATATTTTATAGTTATATATTCTGATCTGATTTGCATTTCGGTTTTTTATAATTGCAGGTGAAGTTCAGTGTGAACAACCAAACAATTCATTGTATACCTTCACTGGAAATCTTATATTTCAAAAGCAAACACTGCCTCTCAGTCCTAACCAACTTTTATTGCGAGTATGTTATGCTTTTTTCCCTCATTGTGTTGAAAGCTTTGTTTGTGTAAGTTCCATGTTTGCTCAAAAACCAGTTAGAATTCTTGCAGCTTTAAGGAGTGTGTGAATTTCTTCTTCGTTGTTCATTTATAATTTATTTGTAAAGTGTTTTATGCAATTATGTATCATTGATAAGTTCTGATGCTTTGGTTACCTCTTGATTATGAAACCAAACAGGCGTTGACTTGTTAATATGTTGTGCATTTCAGGGGTGCAGCCTTAGGAATACAGAGTATGTTGTTGGGGTTGTTATTTTTACTGGACAAGAAACAAAGGTTTGTTATTATGAAATGATGGGTAATGTTATGCGACAAACTGTTGTTTTAGCATCTAGTCGAATGTTTTAAATATGTAATTGTAATAATTCACTGATGGATGAGGTGTGTAACTGATTATATCTGAAAAGCCTTATTCACAGGCATACCCGAGACTCTTTTTGTTTGTTATTTGGTATTTATAATAATCGTCATTTTTATTGAGTTTTTAAATCTGGTATCTAACATTTTTGGTATTCTTTTCTGATGGGTGGTGTTTTCTTTAAAGTAATGCTCTCTCCGGTTCTTATATAAGACATATTAGGGGATTGATCTTGGTCCTAAATGTGAGGCATAATTTTCATATTTGTTAATATTTTCTTAATTTATCCCTACTGATGCTCCTTCAACAATAATCAAGGAGGAAATGGAATGGGGGAATTAAGGAAGATGACTAAGGTGTTTTAGAAAATACATGTTATATTGACTAACTTTGCTAATCTCTTAATCTAATCAAATTAAGTAAATATGTCTTATATTAAGGACCAAAAGGAATAGTAAACACTCTTGCTTTAGTGCTCCCATTTTTTTGGTGGAGATTAACTCATGTTCCGACCTATGCAATATGAAATTACTTGGGAGTTGGGATGTCTTTTTTATTCAGGATAATTTATTGTTATGTGGCTCTCCTCCTCTAGTTGCTGCATTTTTTCTTTTTATTGTTGATGTACAGTTTTCATACATATATAATACAATGTAGGTAATGATGAATACAATGAATGTTCCTTCCAAAAGAAGTACATTGGAGAGAAAGCTCGACAAGCTCATACTTGCTCTGTTTGCGACTCTCTTTGTGATGTGTTTACTTGGAGCCATTGGCAGGTGCGTGAATTGGAAACATAGTCTGAGCGAGTTTGCCTGGATCTCTTTTAGTTTTTTCTTTTTGGATACACCCCTTTTAGTTATTTCATAACTACATATATGTCTATGCTTTGGGCTTGAGGCTATGGTTGGTTTTACTGGCACTGTGCTTTAGATTTTTGTGTTTATTTATTATTATTTCTAAATATTGACTTGGATTAATGTGAGTTGCAGTGGCATCTTCGTAAGCAACAAGTATTTCTACTTACGTCCTAACGCAGGTGATGAGGGATCTGGTCAGTTCAACCCAGGGAATAGACTTTTGGTACTATTTGCTTAACTCCTTAAGACTAACATCCTTATCCTTTTGTTCCCTTCTTTTTGACTTTTGTTTGTCCATTCTTCTTGTGCCTTCAGGTTATTACTTTGACTATGTTTACCCTGATCACTTTATACTCGTCAATCATCCCAATTTCACTTTATGTTTCAATAGAGGTTTGTGTCATGGCCATTTATATATGCCCTAATAATGTTGTTTGTCTTTATAAAGAGAATTTATTTTTGGTATTTGTGTCAGATGATCAAATTTATTCAGTGCACTCAGTTTATCAACAAAGATTTGCGCATGTATCACAGTGAGACCAATACCCCTGCATTGGCCAGAACTTCCAATCTAAATGAAGAACTCGGGCAGGTAAGTTGCTACCCTTATGATTCTTTTTCTTGTCACCTGATCATTAAAGACATTGATGATGAGGGATGGATTTATAGAGAGGACAGTAAAAAAACATAAAAACGAAGAAAAGCTCATTGACAAAGGAAAAAACCACCAGAAATCATAAAAATGAAGGAAAACATATTGAACAAGGAAAAGAACATAGAAATGGAATGTTTCTAAAACCAAAAGAGTAAAAAACCAAGAAAAATGGTTTTGTTCTGTGAGCATTAAGCTGAGTCTCTGTCAAGTCAAACACATTGCCCCATTAAAAACCGTTACATGTCTTCCTTACTTATTTGCCTTCATCAAATAATTATGCCTCAACTGCTTTAAGCAACTCTTTCAAAAATCAAAAGGGATCCTGGAACTGACATAGTGATGAACATTTTTTTTTCATCCCTCCTTCACACTCATAAATCAATGTGCTGGTTGCTGTCTGAAGTTCATTTTCTTATTATACACCTTTAGAGGGAATTTCACTCTTATATCTTTTCCTAAGGGATGTCTCCAAAGAGTCAAGCTGTAGTGAGTTTCATTAGCACTGCCTTATGGCATAATAGATATGAGGCCTCTGGGATCTTCCTGTTTACATCTGCAGGACGCTGCTTTTCAGAATCTGGACATATATGCAACTTTATTTCATCAGCATTATCCGAAAATAGCACTTGATATAATCATGCCCCATCCAGTATGGTCTCTGTCCTGATAGTTGCTACGCCATCTGTGACTTTGATGGCTAAGACACAATAATCTTTAATTCTCTTTGCCTATTGTTCTTCTGTCTTTCTTCCCTTTGGTGGTGTTTTCTTTTTTTTTGGGGGGGGGGGGCGCCAATTATGGATGTTCAATAGTCACAAAACGTTGTGCATTAGTAAGAGGGTATGTATGATTCAAATGTGTTAATTTACAAAGTGCTTATGTATATAGCTTCTTGTCAAAGCTCTGGTTGTTGATGCTATACAGTTTCACTTCTGATTTTATTAGGTGGAGTATATCTTCTCTGACAAAACTGGGACCCTAACAAGAAACTTAATGGAGTTCTTCAAGTGCTCAATTGGAGGGGAGATCTATGGAAATGGCATCACTGAAATTGAGAGAGGACTAGCTGAACGCAATGGCATTAAAATTCAGGCGGTACACATGTCCTTCGAATGATTGAAATCAAACTTATGTTAATTTCGGAGATCAGGATTATAAAATTTAAACCTTCTTTATAGGAAAATCAATCAGCCAATGTAGTGCAAGAAAAGGGTTTTAATTTTGATGATGCAAGGCTTATGCGGGGAGCTTGGAGGAATGAGCCTAATCCTGATAGTTGCAAGGTAAATCCTTTTCTGGACTCTCTGCAAGAGTCTTATTATGTTTTCAATCCAGGCTTGATTTTTTACAGATCCTAAGTTTGATATGGCTGTATTCTTTGTTCACTCTAGGAATTTTTCAGATGCCTTGCTATATGCCATACTGTACTTCCTGAGGGTGATGAGTCCCCTGAAAAGATCAGATATCAAGCAGCATCGCCTGATGAGGCTGCTTTGGTCATTGCTGCAAAGAACTTTGGTTTCTTCTTTACAGGTTGAAATTATTTAATTATGTTGTAGCTTTCTTCATAATTTTGTCATTTTTTGTACTGTGCAGGTTGCATGCAAATCCTATTAAACTGTTGGGCCTTAGTAATGCTACATGAGAGATATTCATTTTGTTATTTCACTTTTTGGGGATAAATGGTAAAACTATTGAAAGAAGTTGATAGTGGTGTTCCTTGAATTTGTTTTTCATGTTTAATATAACTACTCACTTTCTTAATAATGTTGGTTTATTTATTTATTATATATTTTTTGACTTCAACTGGCTGGATTTATAAGCTTGAGACAGTTTACTGCTGGGAAGAAAAAACGGGGGAAACAACGTACTTGAACTTTCCATGTGTTTGAGCATAGGTGCATGTCTACTCAAGCAAACACATGCCAAACATAGGAGAACATAATGTATAGAATATTGCTAATTTTCAGATAAGTCTTTTGTTGTCATGGGCTTATTATTTGGACAAGTCTATTGTTCTGGATATTATATAGTTATGAGCTTCATTGGAGCTTATGTTGTCTTGTTATTGAGGATATCTTATCCTACCCCTTTATGAGATGAGTCTTAATGTGAGATGTTTGATGGCAGCATAATTTATATATACAACTAAATATGGTTTTAATACCTGGTTCTTCTAAAAGTTTGTCTTCAGAGATGCTAGATTTGGTGGCTAATGCAGCTTGATTTGACCATAATGAATATTCTTCTGCATCAGGCGCACACCTACCTCAATATATGTTCGTGAATCTCATGTGGAGAAGATGGGTAAAATTCAGGATGTGTCTTATGAGATTTTGAATGTGCTTGAGTTTAACAGGTATTCATTCATCCTTCTTGCCTGTACTTAGCCTTAAGGTTTAGATAAATGTTTTTGACACTATTTGTAATCCTTGTTCCATTTATAGTACAAGGAAGCGTCAGTCTGTTGTATGTCGTTATCCAGATGGGAGACTTGTGCTGTACTGTAAGGTAATTGTTTCTTGAGGATTCTGTTCAAGATTGTGATCATACAGCTGATGGCTAAGAAGATAACACCTTCTCAGGAACTTTGTTTTTACAGGGTGCTGATAGTGTAATCTATGAGAGATTGGCTGATGGTTATAATGATATAAAGAAAGTGACTAGGAATCATTTGGAACAATTTGGATCTTCTGGACTACGTACTTTATGCCTAGCCTACAAAGAATTGCCTCCTGATGTGTATGAAAGCTGGAATGAGAAGTTCATCCATGCCAAGTCATCTCTTCGTGATCGTGAAAAGAAGTTAGATGAGGTACCATTTTATTCTACCTTTGCATCTTACATCTGCTTATTAATCACGGCATGTTTTATGTTTTTCAGTTATTTTGACTACTGTTCTGATGACTATATATCGGAAGCACATAAGGTGCTTCTCCCTTATGAGCTTCTTACATGCTTGTCCCTCTAATTAGAGGGATGAGGCATTTTTTTTAATATATTTTATTTATTTAGATTAAATTATATGTTGCTTTCTGAAATGTTTTTTTGCATCCAGTATCTCAAATTAATTAGTTTCCAGTCCCGTATTGAAACATATGTCTGTAACACAAAAGTATCTTGAAAATTAATTAATTTAAGATACCGAAGTGTAATTTTTTTTTTTTCTTTCCAGCATATAATTTAATCTAAATAAATAAAATATATTAAAAAAAAAGGTCTCGTCCCTCTAATAACAAGCACATAAGGGAGAAGCACCTAATGTGAACCCCTTTATATCTTGTTAAAAATTGTATTTGGTGGTTGCTTTTCTTTCGTTTGGTTTATCAGTGTTGAATTTAGAGGGATAAAGAATACTTTATTTATTTGTAAATAAAAGAGAGCACATATGGGCCTTTCTATAGGCAAACCTAGAGCTAACCCTAGAATCTAATTAGTAAAAAATAAATCAAATCAAAATAATTAAGATATAATATCCTTAGATATAATATATCCATATCTACTCCTAGGATAGTAATAAATATCAAACTTAATAATAACATAATGATTAATCTAAATAATCCATAATATTCTAACACTCCCTCTCAAGCTGGAGAGTATATGTCGATCATTCCCAGATTGCCTCAAAATCCTTCAAACTTTGTTCTGCCTGCTTCAATCTTCAAAATCTTTAGGCTTGTACTTCTTGAGTCTCAGCGGCCCATTTATTTTTGTCTAGGTTTGTACTCGTTTTTAAGTCTCAAAGGTCTCATATCTTTGTTTGGGCTTGTACTCCTTTTTGAGTGTCAGAGGTCCCATATTTTGTTTGGGCTTGTACTCATTTTTGAGTCTAAGAGGTCCCTTATTTTTGCCTGAGCTTGTACTCCTTTTTGAATCTCAGAGGCCCCATAATATTAGCTATCTACCGAAGTCAGGGTTAAGATAGTGATGGCGGGTTCTCAAATGTCATGGGAGCCGGTCATATTGATTCGAACATAGGAGGAAATTGAGAGGGATCCATGGCACTGATTTTATTTTGGTTGACGGAGGTCACTGTTCACGACGGCGCGTGGGTGTCACACGTCGGGAAGGTGGTGGCGCTTGGTGGTTACGTTCCGAGCAAATCGCCTTGGTTTTGCCGATCGGCACGCACTGATGCCATGTATGGTGGCGGTGTAGTTCCATGCGCGCCCTCTCACCTCAGATCTAAAAGTCATGTTTCCGCCGTTCTATGCTCTCCATCGCTCTCTGTCATGTTCCTTGTGTCTCCCTCTCTCTCTTTCTCAGGCTCGCATCTCCCTCTTCGTCACTGTGATTTTCGACACAGTAGGTACAGTGGGATGTTCACTGTTTTGACGATCATAGTGATCGGACTCACGGTGTCAGATAGAAGAGAGTTGCTGTTTTGTTGCTTCTATGTCTTCAAATAGAAGGTTCTAGCTCTGATACCATGTTGAATTTAGAGGGATAAAGTATACTATAAAGTATACTCTATTCATCTGTAAATAAAAGAGAGTACATATGGTCCTTTATATAGGCAAATCTAGAGCTAACCCTAGAATCTAGCCTAGAGCTAACCCTAAAATCTAATTTAATCTAATTAATAAAAAATAAATCAAAATAATTAAGATATAATATATCCATATCTATTCCTAATATATACTACCCTCGGTCCTAATTATGAGACTTAGTTGATTTTTTTTTTTTTTGGAGAAATTAAGGAAGCTAAATTAGTTACTTAATCATTTCATATGTTGTGTATATTTAGATTCTATATTAGTTTATTAGTCAAATTAATTAGTTTGAATAAAAAAAATAAAAATACTCTAAAGTGATTTAATTAGCTTCCTTAATTTCTCCAAAAAAGTCAACTAGGTCTTATAATTAGGACCGAGGGAGTAATAAATATCAAACTTAATAATAACATAATGATTAATCTAAATAATCCATAATATTTCTAACAATCTGTGTCAATAGAATTTTTTTTTTTTTTTTGGAAGGTACTTTGATGACATGGGTACGGTTATGTCAGGACTTTTTTTGGGGGCTTCGATATGAATAAACTGGGCTTGAACACTGAGCCTGGAGAAATAAATTGCCACAAAAAAATGTAGAATCAGACTGGAATTCCTGTCTTGATGACATAGTATAATAATAAATTTATTTTTGTTCAATGCATGTGCTCCATAGCATCTAACTTTAATAATATAATGTGGTTTGCATCTTATGTTGAACTGTAAGTGCATTTAAATTGGAATAGCTTTGATTTTTTTTTTTACCCCCATTATTTCCTGTAATTAACTGGTTAAAAATATGAAGAGACATGGACTTGCCGTTAGGTCTTGCAGCAGGTTAAAAAAAAAAAAAAAAGTGAAAAAGAGCTTGAATTTTTCTGATTATAACATTTACAAGTCGTTTTAATTTTCTTGTGCGGTGGTATCTATTCTGTTATTTTAACTTGTACCTCTGGAAATAATACAGGTGGCAGAACTTGTAGAAAATGGGCTTGTTTTGATTGGTTGCACTGCCATAGAAGACAAGCTTCAAGAAGGAGTACCGAGTACTATTGAGACTCTTCAAAGGGCTGGCATTAAAATTTGGGTTCTTACAGGAGATAAGGTTGAAACAGCCATAAATATTGCCTATGGTGAGTTGCTTTAAAAGAGTTGGTTTATCTTTATCCTTAATCTTTGTGTGGCAAAAAATATGTAATGACAATTTAGAACTCACTTGTCCTTGTATTGCCCTCCTATGGCTGCAGCATGCAATCTAATAAACAATGAGATGAAGCAATTTGTCATCAGTTCTGAAACTGATGTAATTAGAGAAGCTGAGGAAAGGGTAAGCTGCATTATTTAGCTGCTGTGTTTTACAGAAACAATTGTTAATGTGTTTTGGATACTATGTTTTTGTCTATTTTATGTAGGGTGACCAAGTGGAAATTGCACATGTTATTAAGGAAGAAGTTAAAAGGGGGCTGAAGAATTGCCTTGAGGAAGCACACAACTGCCTTTCATCTCTATCTGGACCTAAATTAGCACTTGTAATTGATGGAAAATGTCTAATGTATGCATTAGATCCTAGTTTGAGAGTGATGCTGCTGAATTTGAGTTTAAATTGCCATGCAGTTGTTTGCTGCCGAGTTTCTCCTTTACAGAAAGCACAGGTAAAACTAATGTGCTGAAGGCAAACTTGCTTGTACATTTGAACTTGATCATCTCATTGATCCTTAGAGTTATGACATGTGAGAAGGCTAATTTAATGTCAACATCAATGCATTCAGGTTACAAGTTTGGTTAAAAAAGGTGCACGCAAAATAACTCTTAGTATTGGTGATGGAGCCAATGATGTCAGCATGATTCAGGCTGCTCATGTTGGTGTTGGCATAAGTGGGCTGGAGGGGATGCAAGCTGTAATGGCTAGCGATTTTGCCATTGCACAGTTTCGTTACCTTGCAGATTTATTACTTGTTCATGGCCGGTGGTCATATCTTAGAATATGCAAGGTGTTGTGTTTTTGCAGAATATACCTCTGTTATTATTTTCTTAAAGAAATTGTTGTAACTTGTAACATGATTGACATTGTGATTCCAGGTGGTGACATACTTCTTTTACAAGAATCTCACATTCACTCTTATTCAGTTTTGGTTTACTTTTCAAACTGGGTTTTCTGGTCAGAGGTTCTACGATGATTGGTTTCAGTCATTATATAATGTGATCTTCACAGCACTACCAGTGATCATGGTTGGACTATTTGACAAGGTACTGCATTAACTTCTTTAATGTAGGACTGAACTGTTGATTTTTGTATAATGTGTTGGGTGAGGGAATTTCACTTATATGTTATTATTTCTTATCGTTTACGTCCTATTGTGGATACTTGATGACCCTATCTCGGCTCTTGCATTTCCCTTGTTACAGAGAAGCTCTCTTCATGGATGATATATTTGTTACTTGGCTTTTTTCTTTTCCAGGATGTCAGTGCATCCCTTTCCGTGAAGTACCCTGAGCTGTACATGGAGGGCATAAGAAATGTCTTCTTCAAATGGAGAGTTGTGGCAATATGGGCCTTTTTTTCCGTTTACCAGTCTCTAATATTGTACTATTTTGTTAGTACAGCAAGTTTAACTGCTAAAAATTCAGCTGGCCTAACATTTGGAGTTTGGGATGTCAGTACATTGGCGTTCACATGTGTAGTAATAACTGTGAACTTGCGGCTTCTTATGATTTGTAATTCAATTACAAAGTGGCACATTATTAGCGTTGGTGGAAGTATATTGGCATGGTTTATTTTTGCTTTCATATATTGCGCTATCATAGAAAAGGTGAATAAATTCTCTCCCTCTTTGTTTACCAATCTTTTTTTGCCTGTTTGTATTGAAAAATAGACTGCAATACTTTCCTTGGAAACCATAACCCTTTTTATTCCATTGTTTGCAGGGGAACACTTATTTTGTCATATATGTCTTGATGAGTACGATCTACTTCTACCTCTCAATTATATTTGTACCTGTTGTCGCACTTTTGGGGGACTTTGTTTATCAAGGGTAAGATTCAGATTTGAAAAGCTATTGGCGCTTCAATTTGATATCGATTATTTATGCATTGATAATTGTTCATGGTTGGAGACTTCTACGCATTGATAGTGCGGCCCTGGCCAGGTTATATAACATTGTTCATTGGATGCAGCCTTTATATCTAATATCAAGTAGGCTTTAACACGTTAAAACAGCGGAAGGATCTGAAATTTATGAGATACACAGTTTCCCCTAGGATCTGAAATTCATACGAACCCTACTTTAGTATAGCTGATACATTATGATATTTCCTGTGTTTCATGATATAGTATGTACCTTACAAGTTACCACATCTTATTTTTGTTTTTCATTCCTTTGGGGCAAGAGATCTTTCAAGTATTTGAAAGAAATGAACAGTTTTAATTACTAGATGGCGTGATAGTTTTATTCCCGCTGCACTTTCTTTCTTTGGCAGCCATTTTCATAATTTAGCTCATCTGGTTGCAGGATTCAAAGATGGTTCTTCCCCTATGACTACCAGATTGTTCAGGAAATGCATCAACACGAAGTGGAGGGCACTAGCAGGGCACGGCTGCTGGAGATAGAGAACCAGCTCACACCAGCCGAGGCAAGAAGCTACGCTATATCTCAACTCCCTCGTGAGATCTCGAAGCACACAGGCTTTGCTTTTGATTCGCCAGGGTACGAGTCCTTTTTCGCTTCACAGTTAGGTGTATATGCCCCACAAAAGGCATGGGATGTTGCCCGACGAGCTAGTGCCAAGACAAAGCCTAAAGTCCAGAAAAAATGACAATTGATTTGAGAGTAGGATGATTTGTAAAATTTCTTTCTTTTCATTAGTATGGTCTCCCATTATGAGAGCCAGTTTTAGGAGTAAATGTAGTAGAACTTTGTGCTATAATATTTTGGTTATCTTCGGTTAGGGAGATATCTTCGTCGTCTTCTTGGGACGTTGAAGCAGAGCAGGTTGGCAGGATTGCATAGATGTACATTACACGATTTGTAAAAATTTCGAGGTCAAATCATACCTTTGTGTAGAAATATAATTAATTTTTTCTAAAATGTAGAGATGGATTTTATTTGCAATGTCAATTATTTTGGCTGGAATGTTGTTTTTTCCTTTCGGATAATTGTTCTCTTTTTTCCCGTTGTTAACCAGATATATGTTAGATGTTCACCGCATTTTGTGTTAATAAATCTCCGGTCATTACAATGTACCCCTTTTGTTTTTCATAAATTGTTACTCCGGCTTCTAAATATAACAAATATTTATCTAGTTAATATGAAATGTATTTTCTAAATCTCATAGTTATCTCTCTTAATTTTCTATTTCCTTCTCCTCTTTAATTATTGCTGAGGAAGACAACTTAGAAAAATGTTGATAAATAAGAAAACTATATTTTATATTTAGGATCAATATTAGCTTTTCAAATATGTCTTATATTAAAAGTAGGAGGGAGTATTTTGCATTATTGCTTAAGACATTAGCTAATAAGCCTAATGACATGAAAGTTCGAATATTAAGGGTCTGTTGGGTATGCAGGATAGGTGGGAAAGATATACCAGTTCCCTTATTTAGTACACTTTTTGTGTCTAATCTTCCTAGGAACTCAAACTTTTGTTATAATGTCCTATAATAAAAAAGACAAAATAAAATAATAATAATAATAATAATAATATATTTTGTGGTAGGCATGCTACCACAGTTTAGGGAGAGATGGCAGCATGCGGCCATTGTTCCGTGGGGGAGAGAAAATAATAATTTCCCCACTGCCTCTCGTCTCCTATATATATATATATATATGTTCATAAGTGTGTGTGGTTGTTTGAGATTTTACAGTAAGTTATTTATTTTATAAGATCATTTAGGTAGTTAAAATTATTCCATATTTTTTTTCTTCTTTCTAATGAAAGTAATATAATACTGATTAGTGAAAGTTTTGAGGATAGAATTTTGGAAAAGTTTTGAATTTTGATAATAGATGATTGTATGTATGTGAAGTATGATTAATAGATAATTTTAATCAATTTAGATTTATTAGTTGGTTGTTGATAAGATGATATTTTTTAAAAATATATTTTAGAAAAAATATATTTTCCCTTTTCATTTTGAATTAATTATTTTTTAGAGTAAAATATGTATTTCATGATTCTTTACCAATTGTCACCCATTCATTTTTTTCTATTAAATAACTCATCTTCCCTCGTCTCTCAAAATCTTTCCTTCCCTTCCGATGTCTCCTTTAAGTTCATTTTTCTTCTTAAATCTTCTTCGTACCAAACAGCCCTAAGTGGATTACAATTTGGATCTACAGAGATGACAGTGAGGACCACTCTGTGCCGCCGCCATGGTCGAACGTGAGGATGTGGTGTTGGAGTCCGAGCAATGAAGGTCAGCAATGTGAAGAATGGCAGTGATTGACGAAGTGAGGGTCTAAAGAGAGAGGGAGAATCAAGGACCCATCAACGGTGGGGTTGCCAGCAACAAAGGTGGATGATGGGGGTAGTGGTAGGCTGCTAACGACGATGCAATAGAGGGCAGAGGGACGTGTGGGTTAGGGACAACCAGAAGTAGAGGATAGGGAAGGGGAAAAAAAGAATTCCATGGGTTGTATGATGGAAATCATTTCCATCAATATTGATGGAATTGGCTTCCAAATGGAAGCCAAGGCCATGCTCCCTAAAATGTACCAAACAAACTTCATGATGGAAATCAATTCCATTTCCATGTCCATGTGCCCCAATTCAAGTGTACCAAACGAGCCTTAAGTTTTTTACTCTATTTTTAAAAGATCATAAAGGGAGGGAGACAAGAGAATTAGGATAAACATGGGACCCACAATGCAAAAAAAAAAAGGAGTAACGACATTAGGGTTAGTTAATGAGGGTTGAATTTATCTCATAGAATTAGTTGTTTTTTTTTCACTTTAATTGAAAAAATCCACCTTTTCAAAAGTTGTTGTCCTTTCAAAATAATTTCGTTGTAAATATAGAATTTTTTGTTGTAAATCTGGATTTTTTCAATTATGAGGTCTAGAGGCTATTTTTCCTTTGGGCAAAAAGTAATTTTGCTTCTACAAATAATTACTCACAATCAATTTCCCCAAAAAAAAAGGTTGAGTTTATCTCTTAGTTTTTTTTCTCATTATCCTTTATAATCTATAAATCATATTCATTCAATCAATTTTTTATCTTTTTTATCTTTTTTTTTTTTTCAAATAGTTATTTGGTTATTGTTTATAAATGTTTGTAGGAAAAAGATGTGTTTAAAAATTATAAAACTAAATTATTTATATAATAGCTCCAACTTATAGTATTTATGCTATATGGTAATAAAAATTATGTGTTTGAAACATGGTTTTATCCCTTTAAAAACCCAAAATAAACACGTTTCAAGAAAATATGATAAAAAATAAAGTTAAATTTTTTTAAAAATATAATCGAAATTAATAAATTTTTAAAAAAATGTATAATTTTTTGAAAAAAATCAAGATTTATTTTTTGATTGTATAATTATTTTGACAAATATAAATTTTAAATAATTATGGGTTAAGATGCAAAAAATAAAAATAAAATTTTATCCAAAAAGCGTGCAACCCAAATATTTTGTGGAGATGCAAAAGTTAGTATCAACTTTGAAAATAGGCGCAAAAGTCATAAGGCCGTTAATTCCCGCTGAATGGTGTTAAGGCCCCTTTGGATGGAAGAAAAGGTAATGGAATGGAAATGAATGAAAATGAAAAGAAATGAATAGAACGAGAAAAAATTTTACCTCGATGAGTTTAGTTCGCATTGGAAAAAAAATGGGTGGGTAAGAAAATTTTTGTTTGATTCTAAGAAAACAGGTAGGAAAATGAGATAAAATATCATTTTATCCCTAAGATTACCAAACACTTGAGTGTGGATTACCAAACACTCGAGTGATAATTGAGTGCCACACTTGAGTGTTACTTTGTAACACTCAAATGCCCCTAAGATATAAATGCAAATCACCTAAAACAAAGCCTAATAAAAACGCATCTTCTCCTTTCATTCTCTTAACACGATCAGAAAAATCTCATCGTCTCATCCTCATCGATCAGAAAAATTTTTGGTAGGTGTTTGTGTCTCCTCTTCTCATCCCCATCGACAGATCCATTTGCGTCTGCGACTGCATCTGAGTCTTTTTCCTTCTTCACCGTCATCTTCTCTCTTCGCCATCATCACCAACGCAACAAGCATCAAGCCGATAGTAGGTGGCTTTTTGCAGTCAGATAATTCCCATCTGCATCACCGTCACCTTCTTTGAGACTTTCCATGGACAAGCGGGACATGTACATGGCCATGGCATTATCAACCTTGTCGTCGTTGTCAATGCCACACAAGGTGCTGCTCGTAAGACGGAAAGCTTTATGCTCGGTGGGAACTGATTTTCCTATGTTTAAAGGAAAATGGCTTGCTGTCGGAAAACGTTTTCCAGTGAAAATGTGAACCAAATAGCCGCATCTGACGAAAATTGGCATTTTCCTGTTTCCTTCCCCCAATTTTCTTTGAACTTTTGAAAATACCAAAATACCTAACTCAAAAAAAATCCCCTCGCAACGTATGATTCTTCGGATTGTTTGGTGGGGCCCACACTTGATTCCAGATTTTTTTTTAAAAAAATTTGTTGTTTTACCAAAATACGTTTTTTGTTTTAACTCAAAAAAAAAAAAAATCCCCTCGCAACGTATGATTCTTCATATGAAACGCACCAAGAAGGATTAGAGAGTACTGCGCCAAACTCCACTGCACTCCGCCTTAAGAGGAGCCATACTAGTCAGAATCAACACTCTTCTTCCAGACTTGAAATTCTAGAAGCCATAACCAAGTTCCTCAACCACAATATCAGCCCATGATTGCAACTTTGCGGTACCATCACCACCTTCTCATCCCTCTTTCTTACATTGCCGGTTTACTCACCGCCGTCGGACCCAAGGGAGAAGCCCTTAATCCTAAGGAAGCTTTTCAATTGGCCGGCATCGAGTCTGAGTTCTTTGAATTGCAACCTAAGGAAGGGTTTGCTCTTGTAAATGGCACCGCTGTTGGTTCTGGCTTGGCTTCCTTTCACCATTTGCTTCCCCTATTATTCAAAGTATCTATCCCCTTCATCGCATTTATTCTTCGTCTCCCCTCTTCTTTCTCCACCACCACCTTCGATCTTGTTCCTCAACTCAAACACTTACTAATAACATCTAGTGAACCTACTAAGTATCAATATTAATATGCATCCATATTGAAGGTGAATTAAATTTACTTCACACAAACATCCATCAACGTCGCTTTTCAAACGCAGTAATCGAGGGATCAAATTAGGCGATTTTAGAAGGAAATAGTAAGTCAACAAGTTAAGTTCTGAAACTGCAACTGATGGGTTTTTCGGCTCTCTGATCTTTCTTGGCGCGTTTCATCATTCGTATCGTATGAAAGCCTGTTTGGCTAGAGCGTTTGCGCAGCTTTTAGGGTCAGTGGTTTTAGCTGTGGTTAAAAAAAAAACTCATTAATCCAGAAGCTCAAATTTGGGCATTGTTTGAGCCTGTGGGGTTTGCATCCAAAAGCATCAATGATTATTAAATGGGTTAAGGACCATTTTTGCCAACGAACTATATGGCAGGTGTCATGCGAACACAATATACTTTTTGTTGGGACCTTAAATGCAAATAAAGTTTTAAAAACAGCCAATTTGCACAGCCACGTTGACGACCCCAAACGTCGTGTAATGGAAATTGAATGAAGGGAATAAATGTATAGCTCGGACAAGACGTGGCATCGACTCGGCTAAAACCAAAACGTTCGAAGGAAAAATGGGCTGGAGATCGAAAGAAGGAATTAGGGTTCGATCTATTTGGGAAAAAAAGGAGAGTGAGGGAGAAATCGTTCATCCTTTGCAAAAGCCATCATCGTCGACGGAAAAGAAAAGGCGGTCTTGATCTCTCTTACAATAATTTTTACGGGGTTTTCCCTTCAAGTTTGGGCGGCTTAACGAGCTCACAAAGTTCAACATTTCTTATAATTCCTTTATTTCAGGTGAGATTCCATCAACAGGACAACTAGCTACGTTCGAGAAATACTCATATTTGGGAGATCACCTCTTGCATCTCCCAAGTTTCATCGACAACTCCACCGATGGCAAAAAAAACACTACCTTTCGTAATGAGCCATAAAAAAAATCCACGAATATCTCTGTTTTCTGGTGACCTTTGCTCTCATTCTTGCTTTCTTAGTATTTGGTCTTCTTCTTGTCATTGTACGTCTGCGATAAAATCCCCATCGGAAGAACCACTCGGCGAGGCTCTCCTTCTACTCTCTTTCCCGAATGAGCCCTAATTTTATTTGAGTTGAGCGTCTCCTTCGACTCTCCCCTTTTTCCCCCAAATGAGCCCTAATTCTTTTCTTTATCAATGATTATTAAATTATTTCCTTGATTCAATTTTTTGCATCCAAAAGCTTTTTCATCAATTTATATTAGTGTGGGGTCCACATCCAAAAGCTCATTGTATATTTATGTCATTTTAATGATTTATATTTTTTTCATTGTATAAAAAATTTTTTTTTTTTTAAATTTCTTTTTTTTTTTTTTTTTCATTTTTACTTTTTTATCATATGTATGTATGCAGTATTAAATCAAATTCATGCCTTTTACAATTATTTTCTATTTTAATTGACTTTTAAAATAATAATTTAAACACTCATCAATTTTTTTTTTTAAAAAGACCACTTCTGTAAAAGTCAAACATGCAATCTAAATACAAATTATATTTACAACTTGACCTTTTTCCTATTAGACTTTTGCAAAAGCTAGATATAAAATAAGTCACTGCTCCCACCGCTAGCTCAAACAGGCTCAAAGAATTAAAGGTTGGAAGGGGAGCATTTTTTCTAAGTTAGGGGCATTTTAGTATTTTCATAATAAAAGCATGGCCCTACCGCAAAAACTAACATCGTCCAAGAGGAATTCACTGTCATTTGACTTTTAGACCCATTTTTAAATTTCATGATTATTTTTAACCCTATGATATTTGGTGTTGGACGCGCTATCGATAAAATCTTATATGTATTTTTGTGTCTTAACCCAACAATTATTTTGTTAAATAGGGGTACTCTGGTTTGAAAAAATTTTGGGATTCAAACTTAACCATGAATGGTTGGATGGATGGAAAATGAATTTTCAAAATATAAGGGAGCTTTATGTAATATATATTTTAATTCTAAAGAAGATTTGTAGGGTGGAAAAAGGTCAGGGGCCTCCTGGCCTACTAAAAGCCTGATCAGGCCTGGCCTGTCAGGCTAACAAGCCAAGCCAAGACCTAATTTCAGGCCTGTTTGCCTTAACGCCAGGCCCAGGCCTCTTAGTAGGCTGAAAAGTCAGGCCGGGTAAAAATGTAATTACATAAATAAATAAAAAAAAAAAAAAATATATATATATATATTTTTTTGGTAAAAATGTAATTACATAAATAAATATATATACTTTTATTATATATATATATTTTTGTTAAGCCAATTCTTCCAAATCCTAATTCATTTCCGCCTGAATCGTGACCGCGTCAGCCACGCGCCCTCGCCCTTGCCACGACTGTGTGTGGCTTAACCCTAAGTCCCCAAATCCCTAATTTCACGATCAGCCTCACCGTCCCCACTCCCCCACCGTCGGCGATTCTCCTCCTTCTGCCTTCTTTCTCGTCGGCGACTGGTGTGTGTCTCAGACTCTCAGGCCGCGATTCTCCTCCTTCCAGGTCAGCGTTGGCCAGGCTGGTACTTCTAATAAGACTGTTAAGCGCTGGAAGACTCAAGCTCTCAGTAAGCGCCGGAAGACTGTTAACCTTCTTTCACCCTTCTTGCTCCTGGTCCTGGTTATACTTGTGGCCCTGCTAAGGTTGTTCCTTCTACTGTGTTTCTTACTGCTGATAAGCGCCGGAAGACTCAAGCTCTCAGTAAGTTCCTTTTTTGCTTACCCTAACTTATTATTAAGGAAATTTGTTATTTATAGAACTAATTTTCGTTCTGCTATCTGAGAAATATAGTCTATGGTCTACAAATCATGAATTTCCCTTGAGCAGTTGGGTTGGCGGTGGCACACATGGGACTGTACAAGAAGAGGATGGATTTTTGTACTTGAAGCACAACTCTTTTCTTCATTTTTTATGACCAAATTTTGATTATTTGATTAGTTTTAATAAACAGAAAGTTATGACTCTTTGATAATTAGAATGATTGTTTATAAAACACCAAAAAAAATCGGCCAAGCCTTTAGTCCTTCCACTACAAACCCCAGCGAGCAAGCAGATTGAGCTTGTTATATCAGAGTTCATGAGGAGTGTTTTGCAGATTTTTCCATTGAAAAATAACCACCGGAGTAAAATTCCCTGAACCAGTTTCTTTGAATAATTCATGTTTATTGTTTACTTATGATGAGATTTAGATTATAATTATTATACTTGATTTATTATTACTGAGTGTTTTTGTTGTTGATTTTAACTTTTCATTCTATTATGGATGCAAATATTTGGGATGAAAGAGGATGGGCATGGAAGGTTACATGGGGATTCAAACCCAGAAAGACAAATTAAAGACAAAAGAAGCATTGAGTACCAGCGGTGGGATGCTCTTACAAAGCATTAATGGACTTGTAAACCAGGTTAATATGCTTCTAATATTACCTCCGATCCTTAATATAATATCTTGTTGGTAGTGTGACCAGCAAAGAGGCAGTACAAAAAATATAATTCCAGAATTATTCCCAGATAATCTAATTAGAGGAAGAGGTTTGTCTTGCCCCCTCATGTTTGAAGTCCCAAATGGCTTCCCTAAGTTTTACTGATGTTTTTGCTGCGTTGGCTGTGGTTGCGAACACCAAATTTCCTAAGGCCGGTGATCTTTTACTGAGAAGAATTGTCTTGCAGCTTAAATGAGCTTATATGCAAAATGAAAAGTTACTCTATTACAGTTTTCTTGTAGTGTTGCTGTCTTTCTTTCAAGATCAAACTATTAAATTAAACTAGATTTCTTCTTATTTGTTTGTTTATGTACCTTTCATGTATACTCTCTATTACTAGCTGCAATCAAGTTTATTGCATATCTTCTAAATCAGCAAGTGGATGATGAAATTGTTGCAGTAGGGTTGATTATTGTTTTACTTTGTCAGAGTGTGGGCCAAAATTGCAAGATGTCTCACCTAGAGGCATTTTAGGGTGAGTATTTGCTTGAAGTGCTAAAGCTTTTTAAGGATAATTTTTGCATTTATCAATCCTTATATTTGCCAAGTTTCCTGAACAGTACATGAATATGCTTCATTGTTCATAACTTTCATGAATATTGAAGATTTGATGTCAATGTCCAGTGGCTTAAAGAAGAATCTGTATGTTGGTTTTTGTATGTTGGTAACTTGGTGGGATGTTGTAAACTTTATTCATGGGATGTTGGATGTTTAATTTGTATGTTGGATGTTGGATGTTGAATTTGTATGTTGGATGTTGTATTTGATTTCATTTTTTATGTTGTTGTAGATAGAGTAGGACGAGGGGACCAAGCAGAAGCGAATACGTAAATCGTCGGAACATTCAAATAAGAGGCAGAGTTTAAGCTCACGCAATTTCCTCTTTCGGTCGCTTTCAGAAAATCGTGTTCGACGGCGCCCTCCCGTGGGTAAATTCTCACCCTGTAACTGAAGCTGAACTCGGAACGCTTCTCCATCCTTACAAAAGTACAGGAAGATGTCGGTTCTAATCGTCACGAGCTTAGGAGACTTAGTGGTAGATTTGTACTCCGATAAGTGCCCCTTGACAAGTAAAAATTTCTTGAAGCTTTGCAAGTGAGTCTCAACATTTCATCATTACATTAATAAATTTTTCTGATGTAAAATAATATCTGTTTTTGAGTTTGGCTATTCAACTCTTCTCCTCCTGATTTCAAGACATCAATGTTTGGTTCAAAACCCAGAACCCCACTTCTTTGTTTGGTATAGCAATAGTTTGAGCCATTTTAAGATTCAAGCTTGCTTATATATCAGGGATAGCAATAGTTTGACTAATTCTTTGTTACTCACCTAGGATGAAATACTACAATGGATGTCTATTTCACACAATTCAGAAAGATTTCACTGCTCAGACTGGTGATCCAACTGGAATTGGGAGTGGTGGTGATTCTGTTTACAAGTATAAAACCCGAACTTATAACTTTGTGATTTTTTGTAATTATTGTTGCACATTGAAGCTTGATCTAATATTCTTACTATCACTCTTCCTTTCAGATTTCTCTATGGTGATCAAGCTCGCTTTTTTAGTGATGAGATTCATATTGATTTAAAGCATTCTAAGACTGGTACAGTTGCCATGGCTAGTGCTGGAGAGAACCTGAATGCTTCCCAAGTACGAGATAATTTTACTTCAAATGTTCTCCTGTCAATCTTACAAGAGAAGGGGAAAACCTTGAATTGATTTTTGATCTTATCTTTAACGTACTGTAGAAAATTGCTGCTGAATAATCATTGGATCAATTTTTTTTTTTTTTCCCAGTTCTACATCACTCTGCGTGATAATCTTGATTATCTTGATGGAAAGCACACTGTACGTATTTTTTTTTCCAGTTCTTTAGTTGCTTTATCTTGCTCTCTTGCTGTTAAATGTTAGTTTATCCTGTTTTCTCTTTCTGATGTGTGTCTATCATTGCAGGTTTTTGGTGAGGTAGCCGAAGGGCTTGACACTTTGACTAGAATAAATGAGGCTTACGTGGATGAGAATGGGAGACCTTATAAAAATATCCGGTGTTTATGATTTCCTCTTTATTTTCATTTTAGTGATATATATTACCTTACTTTCTTTTTGAGATGTAATGTATTTATCTCGCTGAATTACTTGAACAGAATCAAGCACACTTACATCTTAGATGATCCTTTCGACGATCCTCCTCAGCTAACTGAGTTTATTCCTGACGCTTCACCAGAAGGAAAGCCCAAAGATGAGGTATTAGTTTGTTGCAGCACTAGATGTGTGGCTTGAAACCAAATGAACAATAGACCAGTTACTTATTCATATAGCAACGATTGTTTCTGGGAGAAATACTTTTTCTTTTTTGGTAAAAAGGAATTTACTGGAAAAGAAAATTTATTTTTTTCCCTATTGTGTTTGACTTCTGGTATATAAGCAATTGATTTGTTGACCCACCTTTGGTATGTTTCTTTCATGGTTTCTTGAAGGGAGCTTCTCTGTTATGTGCAGAGTGAGCATAGAGCTTGTTTGTGCTGTTGTATTGGTTTAAGTAAAATCTTGTAATCATTTTTCTCTTTATTTAATGAGGTTATAAATGGGTAATGAACTAATGATGTTGCTTAGCTTTATAAATTTAAAACTGTGTTGTGCATTTGCTGTCAATTCAACCTCATTGTGATTAATTCCATTTTATGTTCTTTGACTCTTTGATAATCATATCTGTTTGAATACAAATTAATGTGGTTAACTAGATTCTTGATGAAGTGCGGCTTGAAGATGACTGGGTGCCCATGGATGAACAATTAGATGCAGCAGAGCTTGAGGAGGTTATTAGGTCAAAGGAAGCACATTCGCGTGCTGTTGTACTTGAGAGTGTAAGTATATGATACACATTATTTTTGTACGTTGTCGGTGGTGATGATCCCTTGTGTTACCCTCTCTTCATCATTATTTTAGATAGGAGATATTCCTGATGCTGAGATCAAGCCTCCTGACAACGTGCTATTTGTTTGTAAATTGAACCCAGTTACTGAGGTGAGTGATCTTTTTTGTCTGGGTTAATGATTTCTATCCTGCTCTATCTCCCCCTTTTTTCTCTGAGGCAGTGTTTGGTATTATTAACGTTCTACTCATTTTCAATTTCAGGATGAGGACTTGCATACTATATTTTCACGCTTTGGGACTGTTGTGTCGTGAGTAATATCAAATACTGGAGTTTTTCAATTCTTTTAATAATTGCATTATGTATTTCTCATTTGAGTTTGGTATATATGATTATAGGGCTGATATCATCCGTGATCACAAGACTGGTGACAGTTTATGCTATGCTTTCATAGGTTAGTGTATATTTCGCCTTTGGTAGTCTGAGAAAGAACTTGATGAGTTATTTGATAGTCACTGCTGATGAACAAATGAAAACCTGACTTGTATAACGCCTTAGCTGCCATGGTTCTTGATTATTTTCCCTCAAATATGCTCACATTTGCATACAAATTGATATTCTTATGGCACTCTCTTAAGAATTAGCAAAGAACTTTGGAAATGATGATAGATCAGATTGGTAACTGATAGCCAAAAGGTTACACAATCTGAAAAGAGTGAAACCACCCCCTCAGCCAAGATGAGTTTCAGGTTTAAACAGACCTGATTCCCTCTCCTTACACAACTCTCATACAAAATAATGCCTGCCTTTCAAAATACTCCTAACGCCTAATATAAGCAAAAATAAACATCTTTCACAGTACCCCAAAAAGCCACCCTACAATACATCTAGTATCCTACTATTACTTTAATATAGAAGGTCAATCCTGCAACCTTAAAAAGCATCTTGCCTCTTTGTTAGTGCTAGTTTTGTCTCCCTAGGTCTTAGGTCTTCTTGCATAGGTCTGCCTGAATAGAGTCCTTTCATTACCTTCCCCTAAAAGCTTCACCTCGTGCTCAAGTTGAAAGTTTGGAAATTGGATTGCAATGGTCTCTGCATCTTCCCAAGAGTTCTCATGGGATGGCAGATCCTTCCACTATATGAGTACTTCCAGCTGCCCCATTTATCAGTTTTCATGCTTTGCAAACCGCAGATAGCTGAACTTGTAACTCGAACTATTCAGACAATGCTGGTGGTATGGTAGGGATCACTATGGCAGACTGTACTGACTTTTTGAGGACTGAAATGTGGAAGATTGGGTGTACATGGGCCGTGGGGGGGAGGTCAAGACGGTATGCCACAGCACCTATGTGTTCCACAATCTGAAATGGTTCATAAAATCACGGACTGAGCTTCTCATTAATTCGTTTAGCCAACGTACGCAATCTTTATGGTCGAATCTTGACATGAACCTGATCTCCTACCTTAAATTGGAGGTCTCTTTGGTGTTTGTTTCCGCATTTTGTCTTGAGCCATGAGTAAATTGTCTTTCAAGGTTGCAATAATTGCATTCCTTGATCCTATTTGCTCATTAACTTCTTCCACTACCGAAGGCTCATTAGTGAGCTTGATGAAGGTGGGCGGATCCCTTCCATAAATGGCTAGAAAAGGCATCATGTTGGCTGAACCATGGTTGGTGGTGTTGTTCCAATATTCAGCCCATGGTAACCATTGAACCCATTGGTTCAGCTGTTCACCAATAAAACACCTTAGGTAAGTCTCCAATCATTTGTTCAATACCTTTGTTTGTCCATCGGTCTTTGGATGATAGGCTGAACTTAAACATAGCTGAGTTCCAGCTTGTTTTAACAATTCCTGCCAGAAATGACTCACCAAAACGTGATCCCAAGTGGAGACAATCATCTTAGGAAAGCCATGCAATCGGATGATCTCCCTTGCAAACAGTTCTGCTACATCTTTGGCACTAAAAGGGTGATGAAGGGGAAGGAAATGTGCATACTTAGTAAGGCGATCCACAACTAGGAGTATAGTGTCGTGCCGACAGGATTTAGGCAGCCCCATAATAAAATCCATACTTATAATTTCCCAAATTGCATGAGGAATGGGAAGTGGTTGCAGCAACCCCACAGGAGAAAGGGCTTGGTGTTTGTTCCTCTGGCAGATTTCACTTGCAACCTCATATCGCTGTATCTCTTGTTTCATTCCCTCCCAATAGACAACGTTAGCAAGCCTCTTGTAAGTTCTCAAGTACCTGGAGTGTCCCCCCACTGGGGAGGCATGATACTCCCACATCAACAAAGAAATTCTAGTTGAATTCTTTGGAAGAAGCAATATGCCCTTAAAATGCAAACATCCCTTGATCATGGTGTTGTTGGGATTCGTACACGTAGCGGAAGAAACTTATCCAATAAATTACGAATCCCATAGGAGGATCTATCAACAGCGTTTAAACTATGGTAGTCAGAACCGTACCTTTCGTATTTGTGTGCGTCTTGTTCGATACAATCACCAGGAGCTGACTGAGCGAATGAACTCCCTCTACTGGTATCCACACCAAATAGAACTCCAACACCGACGATAGTGTGCTAGCGCCTTCAGCGTTGTGCGTCTCTTCTGTAGGGTTTTTCTTTTTCGTAGTTGACTTACTTTTAATACGAGTTGATCATCATCTTATAGGATTTTTCAAAACCCTAATGGGCCGTATTAAAATATTCAAAATTAATCTCAATTGATTTTGAAATTCAAATTTGGATTAAAATAACATTAATTAAATCTGTCCAATAGATCTAATCTAATCTATTTATTTAATCCAAATTAAAAGCTAACGATTTAAT
The DNA here is from genome assembly GCA_019022655.1 of Acacia acuminata. NCBI lineage: Eukaryota > Viridiplantae > Streptophyta > Magnoliopsida > Fabales > Fabaceae > Acacia > Acacia acuminata. The sequence goes on from JAFJYI010000036.1 coordinate 1,826,944, forward strand.
TTATCTTTATAAATTAAATCTAAGATATGATATTTATCTATTTAATTAAATATGAAATACACTATCTCAATTTAAATGAAAGATATCTCTATTTGTTTTAGTTATTTAATTTATCAAATAAATTAAATACTACATAATAATATTATTATTTATATAAATAATATTATTATTATTTTTTGAAGTTATATATATATCCATCCTAGATTAAACGTTGTATTCATTAAATCTTAGACATATCTAAGATTCAATGAATCTGGACATTATTGCTTGTGTTGGGCTATTCTTGTGTGCGACCCTGTAGGCTCACATGAGATTGGCAGCGAGCCAATACTGTACCAGCCCACAAGTCGCAAGGGGCCTCTAGCAAGACATTACGACTACCCAATTCATATGAGGATCGATGATTCGATGTAGCCTATCATACAACCATGCCACGTCCCTTTTGTCACACAATAATTTGCTCGAAACCCCGTGGAAGAGCCTCTAGTTGAATTTTCTTGCGTCTTCAATCGGGTTTGGCAATTTGGGATGATTGGGTTGCTACACTAGCCATTCGGGTGGGTTCAGGGTAATGGTTCACCCGTGGGTAGCTAGATTGGGTTGGGTATTTCTTAGACCCAATAGTATTGGATGGTTTAAATGCCCGTGCCCCTCTAGTTCTAACAACCTGTTCTTACTATCGATGCGGAGTGCCATCTTGATCAATCCCTCCAGATCGGTTTCTTTGGCCACCTCCAACTCCACCTGAACCTCCGTCTTCAATCCATATAGAAAAGCTCCCATTAGGCATTCCTCCGGTGCATTCTGTAACGGGAACGAGAGCCTTTCAAATTCCTCCACATACTCTAGGACCGAACTCTTGACCTCTTTTGCCTATTCGTGAAAGGGATTTTATATCCCCTCCCCCCCAAACTCGCGTTGGAATGTGTGAAATCGTTCCAAGACCTTATGTTTGAACTTCGGCCAGTTCATTAACGCTCCTCGAGTCTCCTTCCATTGGTACCAGTGAAAGGCTCGATTTACAAGGCAGACTACGACAACCTCTAGCTTTTCTGTTTTCGGCACGCTATTGATGTGAAAATATCACTCAACCTGACAAAACCATCTAATCGGATCATCCCTATCAAACACTAGTAATTCTACCTTTCAGAACCTTGTCACTCCTTTTTCCTTGTCAGTGTTGCTTTCTATCTCTGTGATATGTAAAGCATAGAAATATTAGAGTTAGTTAATTAGTTAGGGAGTTAGGAAGTTAGAGAGGTAGTTTGTTAGTAGTTAGTCAGTTAAGCAGCAGAAGTTTCAAAGTTTCAAGTCTTATGTTTTTTTTGTTTCAGCTTGTATTTTCAAGGGTCAGTTTGTGTCAACCATCCTTGAGGGCAAGGATGTTTTTGGGAAGGGAGTATTGATATGTAAAGCATAGAAATATTGGAGTTAGTTAATTAGTTAGGGAGTTAGGAAGTTAGAGAGGTAGTTTGTTAGTAGTTAGTCAGTTAGGATTAGGAAGGTATCTGTTATAGTTGTTAGTTGTTAGAGGTTGCTGTTAGTAGTTGGTTAGCATCTGATTAGTGAGTAATTGCTATTGGGCCTTGAGGGTCCAGCCTAGTAAGATACTATATATAGGCAGATAGACTAATGAGGAAGATGTATTGAATCAGTTTATGTTGAATAATGAATGAGTGGCAGCAGTTCTGCACTCCACCTTCTCTGTTTCCCCCATTCCTTCTAGTTCTACAACCTTCTTATCACTCTGTTTCGGTTTGGTTGTACTTTGCATCCTTTTTGTTCTTACTCTTCTTGCTTGAGTCCTGTTCCATCCGTAATAACAATTCTCTCATCACATTCATTCCTTCTGTTAACTCACTAACCTGCCTTGACAACCCAGAAAGTTCGTCTACCTTCCTTGCCAGACCTGCCACTGACTCTTTTCAGCTTCTGATCTCGTCGGCGATCTCCCAGAAATCGTTCCGCTTTCATACCAATTGTTAGGAATCAGCAAAGAACTCTGGAAATGATGATAGATCAGATTGATAACTAATAGCCAAAAGGTTACACAATCTGACAAGAGTGAAACGACTGCCTCAACCAAGACGAGTTTCAGGTTTAAACAGACCTGATTCCCTCTCCTTACACAACTCATACAAAATAATGTCTGCCTTTCAAAATACTCCTAACGGCTAATATAAGAAAAAATAAACATCTTTCACAGTACCCCAAAAAGCCACCTTACAATACAGCTAGTATCCTACTATTACTCTAATATAGAAGGTCAACCCTACAACCTTAAAAAACATATTGCCCCTTTGTTAGTGCTAGTTTTGTCTCCCTAGGTCTTAGGTCTTCTTGCATAGGTCTGCCTTAATAGAGTCCTTTCACACTCTATTATTCAGTGTAAACTGTACAAATCCACTCTGATTGTAGATAAATGGATATTTAGTTATTACTCTATCGCCATAAATCAAGCAACAATCTTATTTGCTTCTTATTATGGCAGAGTTTGAGGACAAGCTGGCATGTGAACAAGCGTATTTTAAGGTTTGTATTAAGGTGTCTTTCTATATTTCTGTGAATTAATGGCCCCAGTTTTGCTCCATGGCATTTGGTATTTTCATATTGCAGTTGGTTGAATTGGCTCTCTGTCTGTATACTTGGTTGGTTTAAGTTTATTCTGCATATGCATTTTGAAGTGGCTCAAGGTTCCTTGTCATATAAGAGGCTTGCATTTTATTCCTCTTTCAAGAAAAATCATTTTTGCAATGCCTTTTGGTTGTCGTGGCTTTCAGTGATATTATAAACATGCTACTCAATGTGATAGCTATCTACGTCAATTTGCTGAAATGATAGTTAAATTAAAACATATAATTTGATGCTTAATTACTTAATAAATGAATAGATTAAGGTAAACTAATAATTTTAAATCTTCACATATATTTAGATATTTTGGTTTTAAACACACAATTTGACTGCTAGGCGTAAAATACATTTATCTCCTTTTGTTTTGTTAAACTTACAAAGAGTTACTTAAATTTCATTTTATAATTGTCCTTTAGAATCTTCAATGAAATATTTTTATGTTAAAATTTACATTAAAGTGTAGATTTAAACTATAGCATGATGATGCATTTCTAAGATTTGCTTTTTTGCTGAATAAAAAATCTTATTTCACTATCCTTGTTTTCTTTTCCCTCTTGAAACTGCAGATGGATAATGCCTTGATTGATGATCGAAGGATACATGTGGATTTCAGTCAGAGCGTGGCAAAATTATGGTCACAATATAAGCGCAAAGATCAAACTGGTAAAGGTATGGATAAGAAATATTTATCGTATATAATCTGGCCATTTTCTGTGTTATGCATAGCGTCTAATGATTCTTGTCACAATCTTGTATGAAATCATTTGGTTGTAGGTAATGGCTGCTTCAAATGTGGTTCTTCAGATCATACTGCCAAAGATTGCACTGAGGATGGTACGAATAACCAAACGACAAAATACATCTTGAAGGACAACAATGCCCAACGTGGTGGCAATGATGCAAGGTTTGGACTCACTATTGCCTGTGTCTGTCCGTCTCTGTCTGTGTGTTCAAATGTCTGACGGTTGCTTCATGGTGTAGGTATGAAATGGTTTTCGATGGAGATGGCGAAGAGAGTCCAAAGCAAGGAAAGGGACACAGTAGGCATGACAAGGATGAACCAATTGAGAGAAAAAGTAGGGGTCACAGGGATCAAGAGATGGTAGGCTCAGACAGCAGAGATAGGTATGGTGATAGAAACAGTGGAGGAAGATATGAAAGAGGTGCCAGAGATGTTGATTCCCATTCGGAGAGGAAACATAGGGATAAGTATATTGATAGACGTAGAGATGATGATGGCTATGGTCGGAAAGATGACCGAGACTCTAGGAAGAGATACGAGGATGATAGCCGGAAAGAGAGATGGAGCAGTGCAGATTATCGGAGAAAGTCGGATTCTAGTTATGTGCAGAGAAGGGATGATAGGGATAAGGAGGATGGCAGAGATAGGGAGAAGAGAAAGAAGGACGGTTCACCTGAAGATGGCCATGAAGACAAGAGGAGAATGAACATGAGAGATCATAGGACAAAGCAGGAAGACCGAGGCAGGCAAGACTTGAAGAATGAGTCCAGAGAAAGAAAGAGAAACGCAGATGATGATGAAGATTACAGACGTCAAAGGGAAGAACGTGGCCAGAGAAGGAAAGATGTGGAGTTTGATGATGATCGGCATAGGAGACCTCGTAGTGACAGGAGATGACTTAAGGTGTTACTTTGGATTAGTTGATTTCTAGCCTCTTTTTATCATAGTCCATGACGTTTAATTTTTTACTTTTAATGGGTGCTCCATGTGCTAATGTTCATTTTGTTTGATCAGCAACTGATATTAAAAAAAGGTGACTTTACTGTATTTATGGGGACAAAATATTATATGGTACTTCGGGTACATACCAAATTGAAAACGATTTGAGTGATTAGAAACCCATATACACAGTGGCGGACCCAGGGTTTGAAGTTTGTGGGTGCACAATGAATAATGAGATTCGGGGTTGGGGCAGCGCCCCCGAAAATTTTTTTAAGGGGAAAAATACTTTTTGTGGCAAAAAGAGAACATAAATACCTTTTCAATGAGATCCAATACATCTTGATTATCTACAAATTCTAAGTAGCTCCAACAAATTCCTTCTCTTGTATATTCGTCTTGCTCCATCCTAAACATATGCTGCATATCATCATCAACCTTAGATTGCATGTTCAGACAAAAAGTTATAACCCAAGTTGTAAAATCAATTTTAAAATAATCAAGACTAACCTCATACCTGGTTGAAGTGTTGCTGCAGCTTTTCATTTGTGTAATTAATACAAAACTGCTCAAAAATGCAGCCAAAGAATTAAATATCAGCAATATTTTATTTTGTAAAGTACAGGCACTGCCAGTTATGAATTAAAAGAAAAGAAAACTTCAACTTAACATAGAAAAATACTCAATTAAGAGTCAACCAACCTTTATATCGAACGATTATAAAAGATTCTTCGATTCTTCATTCCTTGAAAATATTGCATTATAGCTTCATCATCAATCGTATGAAATATATCACGTTCAACATAAGTTAACATGCATGAGTTAAACCAATCATCACTGATCCGATTCGCAACTTGTCTTTAACAAAAGTCATTGCGAGAAAAAACCCATTCAACACTAGCTGATTCTTCCTAGGTAGAACGAGTGCCAACTTTATCAACAAATAGACCAGGTGGATAAACAATATCCTTTTTCTTCTCAACCATCTTCAAAGCAAGGTCGAAATTGTTTGCAAATTGACAAAATCAATCGCCCTCACATCGACAATAAAATTATCGAGACTTGAAGAGAAAAAGGAATATCTCGCAAGCTCATCAAACTCCAAAGGATAGAATCCAACAAACTCAATCAACTTTTCTTTGTTAAAATTAGCAAATGAATCATGAGGATCAAGACAACTCAAACACTCAAGCAACTTGATATTGACATTATCAAATCGATCGTTCAACTCTTGAACCCGAAAGTATCTATCATTTGTATTAAATAAGTCCACCTTAAAGTAGTGGAAGAATGTGACCGATTCCAATCTCCGTCTCGATCTCCCTTTAGGACAATAAACATCATTCATATCGGAATGTCAATATCATATTTATTTGCAAAAATCTTCGTTTCTTGAAGCAATTCATCAAAACCATTATCTCTCATCTCTTGTAAACGAGACTTGACTACCTTCACTAAACCAATTGCATTTAAAAGGTCTTGATCTTTTCTTTGTAGTGCTTGTGACAACTCATAAGAAATCCCCAAGATCAATTTCATAAGATGCAACAAGAATGCAAATTCAAAATCCTCCATGGCATACAAAATGGAACTGCATCGGTTCTTGCAATATCATTTTTCGGCTCGTCTTCAATAAAGTTCATCAAGGAAATTATTGGAGAAAATAATGAGATAACACTTGAAACCGTACCAAAATGGGAACCCCAACGAGTGTCTCCAGGTCGCTTTAAGGTTGTCTCTTGATTTAAACCTTTTCCAAAGTCGGTATTTCACCACTAGCAATTCTTTCAACTATTACCTCATATTGATTTATTTGAAGAATTTCCTTCCGCTTGCATGAACCCCACAACAAGTAGCCATCCTTTGAAGCATGTCAAAAAATTCTTGAATCTTCTTGTGATGTTTTGCAACCTTCACAAGTGCTAATTCAGAACGATGAGCAAAACAATGAATGTAGAATGCGGATTTGTTGTCTTCCGAATCAAACTCTTAAGCCCTTTGAATTCACCCCGCATATTACTAGCACCATCATAGCCTTGCCCGCGACATTTAGACAAACTTACACCAAGTTTAGAAAATAGGGCATCAATCGCGCTTTTAGTGATTGTGCAAGAGTGTGTCGAAACATGAATTATGCCAATAAAACGCTCAACAATGGACCCTTTTTTGTTGACATAACGAAGTACAACCGCCATTTGTTCTTTAATTGCAACATCACGAGCTTCATCCACTAGCAAGGAAAAGTAATCATCACCGAGATCACCGATTATTGCTTTAACGGTCAAATCAGCACAAGCTTGAGAAAGATCTTTCAATCTTTGGTGAAGTCAATTTGTGATTATCGGGGCATTTTGCAAGACCACATCACTCATCTCTTTATTTGGCTCGAATAAAACTTTAGAATTTCAAGGAATAAACCTTGTTCATTTGAACCCTGTAGATTCATCATGTCCCCGAAAAGTAAGACCATTGCGTAGTAGGAATCTAGCACAATTTAAAGAAGTTTTTAACCGAATACGATAATCAATTTTTTGTTGATCGAAATATTCGAAAGAGCAACATCAATATGTTGTTTTTGCTTCATCAAATCTTGGCAAGCTTGATAACATCTATTGTGAGCACTCTTATGATCTCCAACATGAACTTTGAATCTATCCTTCTTATGCCAATTTTTGAACCCCACACCGACAAATGCTTCTGCGTCGAACCACTACCTCCTACCTCCATATCAAGTAGATAACAATACAAGCAAAAACATGCATCTTTTGATACACTATACTCCAACCAGGAACCAAATTCTTCATACCACTTAGGATTGAATCTACGCTTTTTTCCATACACATCCGTTTGAGGGAATGGTTTAAGAATTGGTTGAGTTGGCCCCTTGAGCAAATAAGCTCTCCGAATATCCTCTCTTTCTATAGGATTTGATGTCATTGAATAAATTGAAGGCCTTTTTCCGGATCGGCTTCAAGATTTTCTATATTAACTTTTGCTTGAGGTGGCGATTGAAAACTTTGAAATTGAGATGCTTGTGGTGGTTGGGAGGATTCTTGGACAAGTTGGAATTGAAATCTTGTTTGGAAGTTCCTTACTTTGAGATTCGGGTTCGGTATTTGTAGGTTTTAGACGTTTGAAATAAGATCGTATCGTTGACATTTTCTCGGAAGAAAAAAAGTTTGACAAGATTAGGGAACATGTTGCAACCTATAAGCTAGCTCATCTCAATGCTTCCTCTATCGAAACCTATAAGATTGTATCTTTGTTCATATTGGGACACTAAGCAACTCAAGCTATGATTTCTAACTCCAAAGCAATTTAAATAAAGCTAATCAATAAAGATAATGTAGAGCAATGAAATTTAAAGAAAGCTAAGCAATGAAATTTAAATCACGGTCTCATTTAAATCATAAGGTATAAAAGAGAAAGTAATGATAAGACAAGAATATAACCTTAGGGCCAATTTGAGCCATGCATTAATAAGCTCATCATATAAGCCCTAAGCTTGAGTGAGCCCAAACTCCTATCTTAAGCGAGAGGGTTAACCCACAAACTCTTATGAGCTTGCAATAACATGTCTCAATGCATGAAATAACAATAAATTTATACCGCTCATTTATCATTACTCTTTATTTTTAAATCCTTGTCGGGACCTCAAAGTATGTCTCTCATTAAATCATCTTGAGCCCTTTGAAACCAAATATTCAGTAGACCAATAAAGATAGGCCAATATATGTTATGTGGATAGCATAACATACCAGCATAGTAGGAAATTTTGAACAGATAAAGAACACTAAATTTAAAACCATTGCCAAATTAGTAATAAGACAGCTAGGGGCAAGGTAATGGATATGCGAGTAATTTAAGAGATCTTGACAGGCGAGATGAGCAATAAACAGCAGAAATAAGCTTGATCTTGCGGTGCCAACAAGACCCTTGGCTAATATTGTATGAGGCCTGCATATAAGAATGATGATAATGAGCAATAAGGGCCAAGACCATGTCAGTACCTTGAAATCCAACCATTAATTTATGTTATAATTATTAATCATTTTGATTGCAAGCTTACTTTTATTCATATTTCCCAGAATACATTAGACAGGGAGGCAAACATTCCCCTTTAAAATATCTTGTGCATGGAAAAGGATCAAGAAGACTACAAGTGTTTTTCGTTTTTTAACTCTTATCGTACATGTTGTTCGACCTCAACCAGGCATGCTTAAAACCTTAATAATTACTAAGGTTTGGATCATCTCACGTGATATGAAGGTCTTGAGAACAGAATAATAAATGACAAAGAAGGCACCACAGTTTATTTCTTTTGCTCCAAATCGTATTGGTTAGTTAGTTTGGTAGTTTCATGGTCATTAGGGACGGTTTTAGTTCCTAAGGCGGAAGGCACATGTTAGTACTTGGGCTGTAATTGCTTTACATTGAGATAGCAGAATTGTAACCCATTTTACATTAATCAAAGGCTAAATGAAAATAGCTTCTAAGGAGGTTTTTGGTGAAAACCAAAATTCTGATTGAGAATGAGAAAATATCAAAATAATAAGTTTTCTTGGCAAAATTATTTGTTACCTTGTTCTTACATAAAATTGTGTCTTAGATACTATGATATAGGATATCGATGTATAAGATACTATAAAGAAGATACAGTTGCTCATGTGATAGTTAACTATGTTGTAAGTAGTGTAATGCAAGATTCCCATAGTTTTTGGGTGGTATGAGATACCCCACTCCCTCTAGTGCCCCCACTGATCTTATGATATCTTGATATGTTGAATGACACCACCGTCTTTGATACTGATGTACTAAACATACCCATTTTGTATGCCACCAAGCCTTCAAGATATCTAAGGTCAAGATGATAATGTACCAAATACTTTTTTCATTGCTTCAAGTATTTTCTTTGCTTATTAAATTATTTTATATCGATTTTGTGTTATATATATCTAATTTTCTCTAAACTTATTTAGAAAGACGTCATTTTATGGTGCTTCTACTTGCCAAGCATATTCCTAATTTCCTACATAAATTTCATTTACGTGCTTTGGTCAATTTTGCAATGCAGTAAAAATTGAGTTCAATGTTCAAGCCACTCAACAAGGGATAGTTTACATTGACGAAGTTGACAAGATAACTAAGAAGGTTTCTTGCTTATTTGATTGGATAAATGCACCATCATACATCCATTGTATCTCTTTTAATTGTTATGGGTGTATTATAAATTTGAAAGCTTAAATATTAGCCGGGATGTTTCGGCGAGGGTGTTCAAGCAGCACTACTAAAAATGTTGGAAGGAACGGTAAGTAAATTAATTCCGCATGTAGTTGTTCTGTTTAGAATATGTACCTTTAAGTGAAATATGGTACATTAAACTTATTCCTTACATTTTCCCCTCTTAGCAGCCCTTGTAATCATGTTCACAAGAATGTCATTTCTTTTATATAGTGGATCTGAAATGTCAATTATTTAGGACTGGATCTGAAATACAGGCAAACTAATAGAACAGACAAGAGAGGCTAAAAACTAAGCTAATTAATAACAAATATGCCTCTCTTTCTATATAAAACAATTTCTTTAATTAAATTCATATAATTAAATCCATAGCATTCAACAATACAGAGTACGCATAAGAATTGAAGAACAACATAAGCTGGAACTGTAACATAACGAAGAATGCAACTGAACTTCTGAATTAGGAATTCAGAATTGAAGAATCAAACAAAAATATTTCCCATAATTGTATCCTCCCAGTTAGGAATTGAATTGCGAATCAAGCCAAACGAATGACATTTATAGGTTTAACAAGAATCAAGGTAGAGATAAAGCACACGAAAGGAGTACCGAAGCTGAACAATAAAAGGATCTTCTACTTTAGTGAGAATTTCTCTCCGAAGCACCCACACCCACTTGCTTTTCACCAACCGCACAATCAGTTCCTAACCCACCTCCGACATCAATTTCGGCCTCGTCGTCGCTCCGGGAATCGAGTTCATCAACAAACGCCGGGGAATTAGAGGATTGGGCGAATCTTGGGGAGGGTACCACAAAGGAATGCGTCGTCGGGCACAGAGGGCGTCGGAATTTTGGGGGGGGAAAAGTGGTGACGAGAGAACCAGAGAGGGCAATGGAAATTGGGGGGGGGAAAGAAAAGGGCTTCGGCCGACGGCGGGAGAGGAGGAGGCGGGAGAGGAGGAGGAGGCGGTGGTGGGCGAGAGATGGCGTCGGCCGTCGAGCAAAAAAGAAGGGCAATGGAAATTTGGGGGAGATGGCGTCGAAAGGAAATTTGGGGGAAAAAAAATGAGATGGCGAGACATGGCGTCGACTAATGGAAATTGGGGAAAAAAAATGGTCCATGGCGAGCTCGAACCGAAGACGCGTGAGTGAGTGGAGAGAGTATTTACCATCTGTTCTAACTATAGATATTCCTATACTTTGCTTCTAAATTCTATATATTTTGTGTGTTCCCTTGCCCACATTGGCACTGATGTGGGTCCGCCACTGCATATACATAGGTATAGAGATTAGAGATTAATGCACGAGAAAGTTTTTGAAGGAAGTAAGATGAAAATGATTGAAGTGGAAGGGGGTTTGAGAATGTTTGGTACGACTATGAAAGTGGGATAACATTTTATTTAGGGTTAAGGTGCATTTTTACCAATAAACTATTACAGAAGGAGCATCTGGCACAATTATTAATTGATGGTATCTTAAATACAAACAAACAGTTAAAAAGTGGAAAAAAACACGACACCGTTAGTTGAATTTCTAACAGACGTTTACTTTATGATATTTGATGATGTGGGCAAGAGAAAAGAGAGGATGTGGAAATAGTGTCAAAACTTAGCATCTGAAAATTAATGGGTTCCATCGCAAGTCCAGATCTGGACAAAAATGGGTTCCATCGCAAGTCCAGTTCTGGACAAAAATGGGTTCCATCGGCAAAAATGGATTCTGTCAACACATCGCCCCAAGCCGCAAGCCATCTAGAAACCTCATCACGCTTTTTGCTCTTAGTCGATGTCCAGGAGGACGCCGACAAAATCGGGGAAGAGCTCGATTAGGACGTCGCCGACGAAATCAGGGAAGAGCTCGAAATTGGAGAAGGCAACAATCAGGACACCGCCGATTACCCTCATGAAAAAATGCCATCACTCGGGAATTTATATATTAAGTTCTTCTTCAATCGTCACTGTCATTTTTTCTTCTTGTGCATTGAAATCTCCCTTGGTAAAATCATTGGTGAGTCACCTCGTCTTCCCCTCTCAAATCACTCAAGTCTTTTTTCTCTTTTTTTGGGTGTGAAAGTGGGGCATCAACCCATTCCTTTTATTATATCAGAATGCAACGTGGGTAAGAGATACCCATAAAGTCTCTATACAAACAGCCAGCAATAGCACCTGGAGGTGAATCAAAACAAACGAAAGCTTCCTCTTGTACAAAACTCAAATCACTCAAGTTTTTAATTTTCAAATTCTCATGATTTCTTAGTATTTTGGTGTTTTTATTGGTTAAGAAAAGATGTCATCGTTGTGATAGATTTCATCCCCTTTCTCTGTTCTTCCTATTTTCTTTAAAGCAACATCAACGCAGGACAGGGGGATCAATTGAGGGAGATGAATTAGAGTTAGAGGAGGTTGTGTAGGTGGGTGAAGATGAGTGAGGTAGAGTGTAAGTGTGTCTGATTTTTCAGCTTCAATTTCAATATTCTCCACCTGCATCTTGCCGTCGACGATGAAGAAGATGATGCCATTCAAACCCTTGTTTGCAGATCGCCCTCACCTTTTCTCGGAGATCGCGTTTTCATTTTGGCCTCCGATGGGTTTCGATGTTCTTTCTTTTTCTCTGCTCTCTCTCGCTTTTGTCTAGGATCGCGTTTTTGTTCTCTCTTTCAATGATGATTTCGCCTTTGATTCCTGTCTTCCTCGAAGCTAAAGGGAAAAATGAGTCAATTTTTTCTGACAATAGTTGCCACATCTTCATTTTATCTTCACCACATCAGCATATCCTAAGAGCTAAACGTCCGTTTATTGAGTAAACTAACGGGATTGTGTTTTTTTTTTCCACTTTTTAACTGTTTGTTTGTATTTAAGATACCATCAATTAATAATTGTGCCAGGTGCTCCTTCTGTAATAGTTTCTTGATAAAAATGCACCTTAACCCTTTTATTTAATGTATGTATTCATATTATGAACAGAATATAATACCCTTGAAGTACCAATAAATAAAAAATGTCAAAGCACCAGCGCATAAAGCATGGCCACGACTATGGCATTATCCACCAGATCCTAGTACTATTTCCCACTACTTTCATATGGACAGTGTCTTGAAATCAAGCAAAAGGGGTTGAAGAGTTTTAACTTTTAAGTGAAGACCAGAAATAATTTCTCAAACCCAAACTTGACAATCAATCCCTAAAATAATTTCTCAATTTCGAACAGAAAAATTGAACACCAGAAAATCATGATGCGTGTTTATGTTAGCTCATTTTAAGTGATTTTATATTGTACGGGTAAATATATTAGAATAATTTTATCTTAAAGTGAAAAGTAATTATGTGATATGGTCCCAACTCCCAAGCACCCTAAACCAAAGAACAAAAGCTAACGAACTCAACACTGCTTCTCTGTTTTTCTTGCTGTTGCTGTCCATCGCACATTATATTCATCACAAGTGACCAGGGTTGAGATCGAAGAGCAAACCAGATCCGTGCATCTTAAGGAAGTTTCATCATCAGGCAACCAGGTTACCGCCGCTATCATCATCGTCATTGTCATTAACGTCGTCGCTAGGGCTATAGAAGGTCATGGTTGTGAGGCACACCTTGGGTAAGAACAAGATGCATAAAGGAAGGCACAAGAAGAGTTTCAAAGAATCATATCATCTATAATTGGAAAAGAAAATAACAAATTTTTTTCGAAATTCAAAGTTACCCTTGCTACATCTACATTTGTGGATCTTATAGACGATAAAGGCGTGGATCATTTAATATAGCTTAATAAAGAATATGGCCATGTTTATATTGAAGAAAATGGGAATAATAACAATAGACAACCATCAATGAATGGTCAAATGGAAGAGTAAAAAGTGTAAGTTTAGTTGTGTAAAGAAATGTGATTTGTTGCCATGTAAGTTGTGAATAATGGCTAAAACATTGTCGTTACTAGCACTAAAACTTGTTATTTCTTGCAGGATTGATCAATTGTTTGGAGGTGCAGATGGATTGTCTGTGTCTCCACCTCATTTGTTAAATGAAAATCAAGAGTTGTTATCTTTGGTATATTGTACTCAAATTGTGCCAACAACCAGACCAGAAATAAATAATTCAAAATGGAAGGATTTGACTATGGGAGAAGGACATATTTTTGCCATTGTTGTGACCCTTTGTCAAACGTTATACAAATACAGCATTTCACACAAGTTTTCATACCAATTTGTGAAGAACAATCAACAAAAGATAATTGTGAAATGCAAGGTTGAGGATTGTCCTTAGTACATGGGTGCATATTCATCAAGAGAACGTTAAGATATTGAGTTTCTAACTAACAGAACATATAGAAGTGAACACATCCACCATGCGCAAGACAACCTAATTGTTTCTCATCCACCCATGTCCAGCTTGATATCATCAATTGTAATGAATGGTTTGAGGTGCAATATTGACAAGACTGCTAATGAAATTCAAGAAAATTTGTACAAAGATTGTGGGGTGCAACTGTACTATTGTCAAACATATAGGGCCAATCATAGTCATCACTGAGATAAACATGCATTCTTTATTGTATGGGAAAGAGCATAAAAGAAAAAGGACATCGTGTTTTGTGGAAGGGTATAGGAACTGCAGTGGCTAGAGCTTTTATAGTGAATGGTATTGTGTTTGCTGCTTATGAGATTGCTATGAGAAACCCGTCAAACAATGGAAGTAGTAGCACTAACAATCTAGGAGATCCATCACTTACTAGGAACAAAAGACAATCAGACAACAATCAAATAAGTGGTTAGGAAACAAATAGAAGTAAGATTTATCATTTGACCATCATTTCCTAATGTACTTGTCATATGGAATGTCTACGCTTGTTTAATACAAAGTTGCCAAGTTGTATGATTGCAGTATCCATAAGTTAAGCAAATTAGCAAATTAGAAACATTCAATCAAGTTGGTCTTTTGTCCCACGTCTCTCAATTGATTAAACAACTATTCGCCTATTTAGCATGGCAAAAAACTTGACCAAATGAGTCAAATTGGCATTCAGAGTTGCCAATGCAAATACAAAGAAGATGGAGCAAAAAAGCAATTATTTGTCTTTTAAATCCATGTGAGAGTGATTAACAGAAGAGATGAAGTGTAGAGGTAATATGAATAATATAATCAATCCTAACAGACAATTGCGGAGCCAGAAATTGCAATTAGGGGGTGAATATTATAGAATAAAACCCAAGTATCCATGAAATTACATTTCGGCCCTACAAACATTTCAATATTTTCATGTTAGTCCCTTCACCAAACAAATAGTGGGGACTAAAATGAAAATATTGAAACTTGTATGAGGCTAAAATATAATTTTCTTAAAATTTGGGTTATAATTTATAATTTTAGAGGGCAGGGGCCACCCCTAACACCCTTGGCTCCGTCCTTCTAACAGAGAACTTGACAGCACAAGCATTGTAAGCAGGGTGATCTGATTGACGGGAAGAAAACATTCATATTCCACATTTCATCTTTGCACATAAACCTACCAAAATTAGAGTACCATTTTTCAAATATTTTAGTTCCCCTCCCACTCAAAGTCATATGTACCCAAGGAATCCTTGCTCCATTATGTCAAATCCTCAAAAGCTTTTGTCTTTTCCACATAGTTATTGAAGAAAAAGTTAATATAAAGAACTTTTTCTATTATTAAATTAAACAAAGCCTCGTTGCTTCTTTACTGTAAGCAAGTTAATTCCATTCTTTTTAAGACAAATCAACTAGGAAAATACATGTGCACAATCAATGACCACCGCTATAGTTGATATAGAACAAGAACTTTAATGAGTACCCAGCAATTTAATTAATAGAAAACATATGAGACCCAGAGAAAACTTGGAAGCACCACCATTGTACTGAGCAATCAAGTTCAAACAACGATGGGAGGTTACAAATTTTTCCGTAATTATTTAATATTTTGTTTAAAGGGTCAAAATATCCACTGCATAATAACAAGTAGACCCAGAGAAAAATTAGGCCTTAGTAAGAACATCATACATCAAAAGAATTATTCAAAGTGTGTCATACCATGGCTGGAACTGACAACGATGGGCAACTTGAACAAAATGGACGATGGTCAATGGTGACTCCAACACTTGGCCTTTCTTTCAACCGAACACAATGAACCACCAGAAGATCAAGTAGTGTACGAAGATGCACAATGGGAATCAAACATCGACAACGATGATCGTATCATCTTGGGTGGGTCGACGGAATTTCGTTGTTTACATGATGGCAAAATGCAACTCCAATGCCAAGGCCTTCTTTCAACCAAACACAAGGAGGAACCACGAGCAATCAGGTCACAGCGACGCACGGTGTGAATCGAACAAACACGGCAACAACGACGATTTGGGCTTCGGTGGGTTTAGGGTATTTTGGTGTTGACAAGAGAGAACACAAGCAGATAGGATCTCGATTTGAATCTGTCTCCCTTTTTCTCACATTCACTGAGGGTATTTAGGTCATTTCACAATTGCATTATATCACACAAGATCAGCCAATTCGTTTGGTACACATAATAAATATTACCTCAATTTTCATGGGAAAAAAAAAAAAAGAAATCCCTTCTTTTGAGCCCAAAGGAAGCCTTATAAAGAAATCTAATATAACGTACCTCGAAAAAATGATTCTACAAAATTTTTTTGCAAAACAAACTTTGCACGACTTTACCCTATGATTCTTAAAACCCAATAATACCTCTGTCATTCAATAAAAACCCTGTAATTTCCTCCAGTCCTGTTCACTTGTGCATTCTCCACCAGCATTCTCAGTTTCTGTTTCTGTTTTCTCCCCTACCCATCCAATCTTTTCCTCTTGCCAATATTCTTCATTGAAATATTTACTCTGGCAGCATTATCAGCCTTCACTTTTTTCCGCACTTTAATTCATCAAAAACACTCTAATTCACCTCTTCTTCTTACTCTTTTTATTTAGCGATCCTTTTTTGTCTGGTAACGTTTCCATTCCCTCTTTGTTTTTGTCTCCTCCTTTCTTGATGCCTCTATTTCTTTTCCTTTTTTTGCTCTCTTTCTTTAATAATCCTTTTTCTGCTAACATTTTCATTTTCTGTTTTTTCCGCTCTTCTGCTTTCTCCTCAAAGCCATCATCCAACATTTTCATTTCGGCAACATTTTTAGCACTGAAAACCTGAAAAACATTATGAAAAAAACAATCAAACAAAGCCACAAATAATTAGTGTAATCATACATCTTAACCATCATCATTCACCTACCAGTACCTAAAGGGCTTTTCATTGCAATATAAACCCAACTCCAACTCAGTAAGAGTTTTTATAAAAAGAAACTGAAAGTAGTTAAAATAACAAGGATATTGATAGGTTTACTAGATATAAATTAAAAAAAAAATAGAAAACCATGAATTTTAGACAGGGTCAATTACATGTTCAGTCTGTTTGACTCTCTGAACAACAGAATGGTCAGGATGTTCACCAGGTTAGTGGGTGAACCTGCCAGGCTGGTCTAAGTTCAAAATAATCAGATGATGCAAGAAAATAAGCTTCACAAAACTCATCAAGGAAAGGCATAAACTTGAATATGAAAAATGGAACATTCAAGAAATGATCAGATGCTCAATCACCAGGACAAAAAATAAACCCAAAGGCACCACACCTTTTTCATCAGAGTAAGAACCTCATTCTCCTTGTATTCAACCAACTCAAGTTGCCTTTCAATAAGAGATTCTACTTCATGAATGAGATTAACATCATTCTGCACATGCCAAGAAACGATTCAGATGCAAAGACAACACTCATAAAATATCTCCATTAACAATTAAGTGTAAGAATATAATTCGAATTACTTTACAAGCTATCTTTAAAATGGAAAGAAATACATATGTAAATCAAACATATCTAGAAGCTTTGTAAAATAGCAGAGAACGTATGGGCATTATAGTAAAAGAATGGAAGGATCGAAATAAGATCATGAAAGGGAGGAAAATACTTGTTCCCTAATTCATTTTTGGACAACCATGACCCATTTTTTGTTTGTTAATCTAACAACTAAATCATATGATGATCCAAGAACTATGTCAAATTTGAGGGCTGAAAATGATGAATAACTACAAAGAGTGTAACCTACAGTTCTGTACCAAAAAAATCACAGAAATAAGCTCCACCAAATCCAAATTTTCCTGACATGTATTTTGAACTATATGTCAGTGACATAGAAACAATGGTATGTGATAAATTTTAAATTTTGCTTCTAATTTTGTTTTACCTGGGTAACAATGCTCACAGCCAGTCCTCCTCTACCTGCTCTTGCAGTTCGACCAACACGATGGACATAATCCCTAGGAAACCTGCAATGCATTCTTAAAATCAGTGATATAAGGATTTAAGAAAGTAACGAACAAAAAATGAAATTGAGCAAGAAAGGTTACCTTGGGACATCATAATTGATAACTAGATCAACTGTAGGAATGTCCAAACCTCGGCTGGCAACATCAGTTGCAAGCAGTATAGAAGCCTTTCCTGATTTAAATTGATGAAGTGCTTCAAGTCTCTGAGTCTGTGATTTGAATGAATAGAGAGCTGCAGCTTCTTGATCAAGTACTTCTAGCATTAAACTTAAACGATGACAATCTCTGCCATTTTTAACAATAAAAAAGAAAAGTTGTAGCTGGTAGTGGTGAACAACCCTTTATCACATGATTACGAACCGAAAAAAGGGCAATTACAAAGCATAATGACATAAAAAGGGTGTCAAAAATTCAAGCAAAGTTTCATTCAGAAATAATACCTGCATGTAGAGAAAAAAACAATGGTAGAACGAATGCCCATATCTTCCATTTTGGACAATATATGCATTAAATAAACCTCCTTGACTTTGTTGGGAACAAATATAATTTGTTGCTTAAGTGTCTCAACTGTTTTCAGGCCTTGATATGCCTCATAGACATAGAGCTTGTCTTGGTAACGCTCATGCAGCTTCTGTAGATTACTTGTCGTAGTTGCAGAAAAAAATAGGTTTTGCCGACTTTCAGGTAAGCACTGAAAGATCAACTTCAAATCCTCCTGAAACCCAACATCAAGAACCCGATCTGCTTCATCCAAGACAAGGAACTGGAGCAGCACAAGTTGAATACTTAGTAAAAAAGTAATTAGATAAAACATATGATGTTTAAGCATACAACTAAAGGTTTAGTCCAATAATTAATTCCTGTGAAAAATGAAACTTCAATTTTTATAGTTCATGTAAGTTTCTAGTACAAAGGAAAGAAAGGAAGGAAAAGGTGAAAAGGGATCCACATGTTTTCTCCCCAAAGTTTTCTCTTCAAAAGTGGAGAGGTTTTGGAGAGAAAACATGCTTTCTAAAGTTGCTCTAAAAGAATGAAAAAGAAGCATAGGGCCCACAAATATTCCATATGGCGTAACTGTCATTGTGGAACTAGTCACTTTTCTCTATGTTTCATCCAAATATAAACGATGCAAGAAAATCTCAAATTTTTCTCTTCCCTCTATTTCTCTCCCATTTTCACTGCACATCCAAACAAAGTATGAAGGAAACAAGAGTAGATGACACTTTAACTATATAAACATAGTGAGCACCAGAGAGCATTCACCATCTTAGGAAATATCAAAGACTGTATACGCCTTTTTTTGGCCAAACGATAGCCATAGCATATGCCTATTGCAAGACTATATATCGAAATGGTTATGATGCAAATCAGGATGTCAATTAATGATTTTCCAACTGAGAGTGACACAATAATACTAGCCTATTATGCTCAACTCTATGCAGCAAGGTTTTCTTCATATCTCTGCCAGTATTCTTTCCTCTCTGATTCATGTCAAAAACACACACAAAAATCTTTTGATTAATGCATACCAAAATTGTAAAACAGGGCTATACAAAAGGACCTCGATGTACAAAAGAGGCTGCAATATTATGCACTAGGAATACTCCCATTTGCATGATAAATGGAGAAACTTCAAAAATTCTAATTTTATCAATGATATGCACATAACCATTTTAATTACATAATGACTTGTGGATCATAATATCACTAGAAAAGGGAGTGCTTTAAACAGATCCTAGGGAACTTGTTGGAAAATTAAACTATTCTAACAATCACTTGCCTAGACATATGCTATGAGCATGTAGCAAGTTGATTCCTACAGTCATAACCCTAAACCTGTCACCCTTAACCCATATTAGTCATTGGGAGGCAGACTTGTGTATCCTCAAATGCATAAAAGAAGAACTTGGTAAAGGCTTACACTATAAGGATAAAAAACACTCCCAAATGGTTGGATATGCTGACAAAGATTGGCCACGATAACCTACTGACCACTCACCCACTACTGATTACTATATATTTCTTAGAGGAAATCTTGTCTTTTGGAAAATCAATAAACAACATGTGGCAAGATCCTGTACTGAAGCTGAATACTGTGTCATCACATTGGTGACACGTGAACTTGTGTAAATGAAACAATTACTCCACAAAATCCAACTTTGAGATCTTGATTGAATGACATTAAAGTGTAACAAAGTAACAAACTGCACACATCACTTTTAATAAAAATTCACGAGGACCAAACACAAACAATTGTTTGACAATTTCATCATAGAGAGAACCCTACTTGGAACTATTTCCACTAGCCACAACTTCAATCACCAGGTGACTGATGTTCTAATTAAAGTATTAAGAGGAAATCATATTTCCTACATTTGCAACAAGCTTGGCGCATCTGATTATGATTGATTAGAATTTGATAGTAAATAATTAGGATTGATTGTAATTGGCTGTAAATATCTAGGGAAGTTATTATTCTAACTATTTGTCAAAATATGTTATAGATTGTATCCTTACAAACACGAGACTCATGGAGGTCAGTCCCCACTCACTACATTTTTCTCATTCCACTCCTATTTTCTCTTGAACCATCAATAATAAACATCGTTTATTAGAGTAACAATGAAATAACCATGATGGCATAGCAAGACTAAAGCTTGAAACTCAATGACAGGGAAAAGAATCATCATCACCTTAGTTCTAGAAAAAACTGGAGGAATATCAGGACTATCCTCGAGCAAAACCTTGATCCTTCCTGGTGTGGCGATCACAACATGCGGCCTGGATGTTAAAATCCTGGCTTGCTCCAACTTGTCCATCCCTCCAACCACCACAGCTATCCGCACATGCAAGCATGAACCTAATGCCCTAAATTGCTCTGCAAGTTGATATGCCAACTCCCTTGTTGGCGTCAAAACCAAAGCAAAAACCCCAAAAGGATGCTCACCCAGTCTGTGAAGAATTGGCAGAGCAAATGCCGCAGTCTTACCACTTCCTGTCTCATCAATGCCAAGCACATGGCTGCCATCTAGAATCTTCGGGATGCAATGTAATTGGACCTGTCGAGGCTTGCGCATCGCAAGCTCTTTGCAAGTCTTCACAGCCCATTCAGCAAGTCCAAGCTCCGCGAAAGTACTCGGATTGGTGGAATCAAGAACCGTGTCATCTGACTTTCCAAGGTGTTGGCTATTAAAGTTGATGTCTTTCGTGGCAGCAGTGGTGGTGGTGGCTGTAGCAGTTGGGGCAGCTGGCAAGTGTTTTTTTGAGGGTTTACGAGACTTGGAGAAGAGTGGAAAGTTTTCATCCACAAGAACTTGTTGGTTCATTTTGATAACACAATTTGGTTGGGCGTGCTAATGTATTAATGCTGAGCTTTTTTTGAGCAGCTGTATTAATACCAAGCTGAGTAAACACGATTTGGGTTCACTAATGCAAAGGTCGTGATCTTCTTGTACCTGAAGACACATGCAGTAAATAATAATAATAAATACAACACTAATGTTCTAGAATATTGATTGTATATTTATTCCATGCTTCACTAACACTAATATTGATATAGTCCATCCAGCTTAAATTTAAATTTTGTAGTAATTACTTTCCTGGATGTAAAAGCAAAACGTTAAGTCAATGTTGGTTTCATTTTATGCTGGATTCTCATGCTTGTTATAATGCCTATGAGGTAAAGCATCTTCATTTTGTAAAGAAAATTTAAATTTAAATTTAAGACCAACTATAATGGTCAAGTATAAGCCCATAGTCAGAAAACCTAGGGTTGATCATGGACCAAACCATACCAGATTCAGTCCTAACCCGAGGTTTGGTCCTGATAGGACCTAAGGCTGGACAAGTCAACACAAGGTCCAGTTTGGTCTAGCACCAACCCGAGCTTGGGCTATATATATAGGTCCAGTGACCAGCCAGGCAGTCCAGGACCTGTTTTATTTTTATTTTTAATTTTTGTTGTTGCATTTTTAGGAGGCAATATTTCAACTGTGCGATAAAACCCCAATATTGCAAACAACAATTACTTTACTGATTTTGACTTTTGATCACCATACCAGAATATTGCAGCCACACTACCAGAATCTCAAGCCACATCATGCTAGTATTCAAATATTGCAGAGAAAAACTATGCCAGAGATCGTGGAAGATGAATGGTTTCAAACAGATTATGTTCCTGCTTGTGAATCTGAGTGTGATCAGAACATTCACATTGATGATGTTAATGCTGCTTTTGATTTAGTTGAGGAAAGTCATCAACAAAATAGCATAACAAGCTAAAAAGGAAACTTAAAAAATGTCTGACATTGTTTTATCTATATGTTTCATGATTCAATCATTAATACCAGTGTTGGGTTGTTTCTTTGCTTAGGATCACAAGCAGAAAACAAGAATAGGATCCAAGCACAACATTGATGAAACCATAGAGAAAATAGAAACTGCAGCAACAGATGTGAAGCTGTCAAAAGAAAAAAGAACAACTTCACGGTAAAAAACCAGGCTTAATGGATTTCTTAATGAATCTAAATTGTGTAGCTTTTCTTGAGGACAGAAACTAATGGCTTTTCCCTTCTTATCAGTTAAAAATGCAACCCAAACGAACCATGACTAAACAATAAAAGCAGAGTAAACCCGAAAACTCACAATGAAAGGCGAACGGCAAACGGCGAAATAGGCGACCCACAGCTGAACTTGCAGACCCAAAAGGAGCTGATGAACGGCGACGCACGCACGACGAACGACTGGGAGAGGCGAAGAAGAAACTTCCGGAACAGCAACAATAGCTGACGAGAGGCGAAGAAGAGGGTCCGATTGTAAAGCCTTAAACCCTGCGTCCGCCTCCCACGATTACGCCTCTGAACCGAAGATTTGATTCAGGCGTGAATTTGATTCAGGTAGGTTAATTAGATTTTTTTTTTTTTTTTTTTTTTTTTTAATTTTATTAACATTATATAAATTTTTTATTCTAAAACAAAAAATAAATTATACAAACTTTCTTGGTTTAACCTATATGATAAATTATAACAGACCATGATATTCAAATTATATAATTCCATTTTTAATTGAAAATTTTGTTCATTTTAAACAAATTATAATTTTTACAAATTGAAGAATGCTTAATCTTTTTTCATAGATATATATTCAAGTTGTGAAAAATAAAAATTGAGAAAATTATTATTTAATTTAATGAAACAATGTGGAAGAGAATATAGAAGGGAATGCAGAAGATTTTGTTAGGGACAATTTAATACTTATAATTTTATATTTTTATATTTGGTCATTCTAAATAATTATAATTTTTATGGTCTTTCTTCACAAATCACAAATATCTTTTCCTCTAAATACTTCATTCTAATTTTCCCTTATGTATATCTAGTTATGTGAGTAGAACCCTAATATATTAAAAAGTTTGATTTTTTTAATGTGAACAAGGAAATAATTAAGTTTTTTATTTGAAATTTTCCTGTAGTTCTTCTTAATAACATTTTCAATAAATTAATTTGATTATATTTTTTGATGTCCCAAATTTGTTTCTATAAATTTTGTTTAGTGGCATACACTTCAATTGTTTATTTAGTATAATATGAAAAAAATTATAAATCAATCCAGATTAAAAGTTGATTATTTTTATATGTCACTTCCATCTGATGATATAAATGCTAGAGATTGGCATACAAATAAAATCTCATAAATAATTAATTCTTTATTTTAAAATTATTTGTAATCCTTAATATTTCATTATTATTCCTGTTGTTGTTATTGTTATTTTGGGTGAAGAGCATGCCTTTACTTATAGCGTGCTTGATTCAATTCCATGCATAATGAGCACTCTGCTAATTCAGGGACTGTGTTGATTGACCCATTAAAATAGTTTAATGTAATCTTAGTTAAAATATATTATAATAAAGGGTAATGATACAAAAATACATATGTGATTTTCCTAAAAAGTACGCCAAATACCAAGTTTTTTTTTTTTTTTTTTTAATGTAAAAGTAACTACATGGTTACTATTCTCGTGTAGAACAGATATCCACTGAAATGTGTACTTTAATGTTGGATCGTACGGCTCGGCCTGAATATATATGGAGCAGATACTCAAGGGAGTCTGGAGTCACTGTACATGATGTAGGGGGTGGTGTGTGTGCACGGTGACAGATGAATGTAAAGAGTAGTAGTTAGAACCCGTGCACTGGTTGATTGGTCTCGTATTTATAGAGGTTGGCGTGGAGGAGATTGTGGTTGGGCATGATCTCCATCGTGGTTGGGCATGACCTCCATGGGGAAGCACTAGGGAGTACGTGACGCGGATATAACCAGACGCTCCCATCATACTGATGGTTAGGATCCATTATAATAGTGGGTCTTCCTATATTATAGGTACGCTTGTTACCTTAGATGTTTACTCGTTGAGCCGCCTCGATGTTGGGCCTTAATTCAGTCCATAACGATTACAAAAGTGAGGCAAAAGTTACAAATTCTATTAAATATAGATGATAGTTATATTTAACAAATGTTAGTTATATTTAACGTAATCCGTGACTTTTGTTACATTTTTGTAAGGGTGAAGGTTAAAAATACACATGACATTTTCCCTAGGAGCGCCCGCACCACAACCTTTCAACTGATCAAAAATACACACGACGTTACGTTTTGGAATAAAAAATATACACGTAGTTAGTCAACCGTTAGGTGACCGTAACGCCGACGTGGCGCCGACAGGATGAGTTGGACGCTTTTCGTGGATCGATGTGGAATAAAAAAGTTAAAAAAATTAGGAAAAAAATAAAAATAAAAATAATGTGGAAAAAATTAGGAAAAAATTCAAATAATTAGAAAAAAAATAAAAAAAAATTGGAAAAAAATAAAATTAATTAGAAAAAAATTAAAAAATTTTGGAAAAATTAAAATAATTATAAAATAATTAAAATAATTAGGAAAAAATTAAAATAATTAGGAAAAAATTCAAATAATTAGAAAAAGAATTAAAATAATTGGAAAAAATTAGGAAAAAATTCAAATAATTAGAAAAAAAATTAAAATAATTGGATAAAAATTCAGGAACCTACCATTCATTTCTTTAATACACTTTTTTTTTTTTTTTTTTTTTTTTTTTTTCAAATAGAGACGTATTTGGATTATTATTTGAAAAGTTGATTAGATGAAAAATGACATAAATTTAATACTTGAATTCAAATAGAGACTCGTTCCGTCTCTCTACCCTCAAATATTTTGCGAGCTTCTGCTCCATCTCTCACATTTCCTCGCTCTCAGTATCTCTCTCCTCAAGCAACCTTCACTCTCTCTCCATCTTCATTTGGGATATTTTCTAGCGTAAATTCGTAATCCTTCTTTAGGGAATGTGTCTAAATTATTAAAGAAATGAATGGTAGGTTCCTGAATTTTTATCCAATTATTTTAATTTTGTTCTAATTATTTGAATTTTTTCCAATTATTTTAATTTTTTTTCTAATTATTTTAATTTTTTCTAATTTTTAAATTTTTTTATTCCACGTCATCGTCCATGTCGGCGTCCAACTCATCTTGTCAGCGCCACGTCAGCGTTAATGGTCAACTAACGGTTTACTAACGTCCGTGTGTATTTTTGATCCTAAAACGTAACGTCGTGTGTATTTTTGATCCAATTGAAAGGTCGTGGTCTTTGGCTCCCAGGGGAAACGGTCATGTGTATTTTTGACCCTTTACCTTTTTTGTAATTACGTAGTCACTTTTACACTTTAAAAAAACTTGATATTGGACACACTTTTAGAAAAATCACATGCGTATTTTTGTACCTTAACCTATTATAATAAATTTTATTTTTTTGCCAATAAAAAATTTGAAAAATATTGAAATCAAATAAAGTTACAACTTCTCAGAAGCATAAACGAAAAACCAAACAAACAAAATGAAAAAAATAAACTCTAGAAAGTAGCAAGCAAATTAGAAAAACAAGCATTTTCAAATAACATTTTATTAGACGTTTTAATAACAAAATAACTAACCGCCCTCTTCTAGACAAATACCTCAAACCAGTCATAACTATTTAAGAAAAGACTCAAGAGTAAGATAGTTAAAATCGAGATTTTACGTAAAATCGGAAAAGGAATAAAAAATTGTAAAAATATGAAAGCGTTTGGAAAATTAATAAAATCGTTTAATAAAAAAAAAAATCGACGTAAAATCACGTGATAAATCAAGATTTTAAGTACCCTGCTCAAGAGTTCCATTCCTTTTAGCACTATCATCATCCATTTTTACTCTTCCCCACATAAAATCCTTGCTCACCAAATTACAATGACAATTCGTTTAAAGTTTATTGGCTTACAATATGCTATTGACAAATTAACCAAGCCACAACTGGTTTCAACTCTTTTAGGCGATCGAACACCCAACATAGTGACTCCAACAACAAGAGAAGTTACCTTAACTCAATCCCAGAACAACATCAATAGAAAAGCTTTGAATCTTGAATAAACCACTAACCTTAGGTTCTAAAGCTCTCAACTCTATCACCTCTAAACTCCTCTGCACCTCTGCCCCTGATTTCCTCACGGCTCACGTCAATGGAAAAGGCCCAAACACTCATCAATTTCTTTGTGAACGCCTTCCTTTCGACTTTGAGTTCAGATTTCAGAATACCCTCACCTAAATCCATATCGCCGCTGAGAGGCCTAGAAGCACCTGTCGGAGATCAGCATCGGAGGTCGTCAAACAATCTATTAGTAGCTGGTTCAAATTCTAGCATCAATGTGAGAAATAATATTTATTAAGAAGAAACATAAAAATGGTAATTATTTTGAAGGACCAGAAATTAAAACATTTAAAAAGAAAGACTAAATTACCCTTTGTTTGATTTTCTATATTCTCTCTAATTAAATCAATCTAGAGTGGTTGATGGATAATCATACATAAAAACAAAGTCAGAATCTGCGCCTCTACTACACTGAAATCGCCTCCCAATTACAATAGAGGTCTTTTGTTTTTAATTTTGATTAGCCAAATCTTATTAATTCTGAAACAGAGGAAGTGGAGAGAAATTGTTTGTTGGTTGTCTTCCACCATAGAATTTGTCTCTTGTTGCTTTAAACACAACAAACAATGAATTTAATACTCTATTACAAACAAAAGACCTTGATTGTAATTGGAAGGTGATTTCGGTACAATAGAGAGGCTAATTTAGATTATATCTTTGTGTTTGATACTTGTGATTATCCATCCATCACTCTAGATTTTTATTGAATAAGAGAGAATATAAAAAATCGACAAAGAGAAATTTAGTCTTTTTATTTAATGTTTTAATTTCGATCCTTTAAAATAATTACCATTTTTATGATCATTCTTAATAAATATTATTTCTCTTAGGTCCTTTATTATAATTTTACCTTTTTTGTGTGTGGGAACATATGCCTATACTAGACCATCTATATAATCAACATTGAGACATTTATTTCCTCCAATTTAGGCCCCAAACAACAGAAAACATGAAAAAATAGTTCATGGAAATCTCAAAATTACATATAAGAGGCTTTTTTACAATAAATTTTAATTCTATTGATAAGTTAGATGCAGTACTACTACTTGACAACTCAAAGGGCGTTGACCGACAAGTTCATGAATATCCACCGACAAGTTGACAATTAAAATTTATTGTAAAAAATTCTCACAGTGATTTAAATGTAATCTTGAGATTTTCAAACCATTTTTTTTGTTTTTTCTTTTGTTTGGAACTTAAATGCAATTTAAAAAAACAAACCATTTCATATTTGATTTATTTTTCAATAAAATATAAATTTCATTCCATCCATATCAGTATATCACATGCCAAACAGGCAATACAAGACCGCCCCAGAGCACTTCAACATTAGTCGTGCACGGGCGCCAGGATTCAACTCTAAGGCCCTGTTTGGTACAGGGAATTGGCCCGAGGGAAAGGGAACTTGGGCCAGTTCCCACTTAAAAAACCTGTTTGGTGAGGCATAGTTCCGGTGAGACGAGTTTCCGCAAAGATGGTCGGGCCCCACGAACGTGGGAAGGTGAATTCCATTTGAAATTGGCGGGATCTCAAAATGTTCCCGGGAGAGCCAAATAATGGGACGAAAAAGCCCCTGAACAAATTATATTATAAACACTTGCGAAGTGAGAAGGAGGAGTCATGAGAAGGAGAAGGAGGAGTCGGGAGAAAGACGAGGTATTCTCTGCTTGAACGACAGTCGAAGGACATGTTTAAGGAAGGGGAGACGAGTGTTGAATCCAGTAATTGGAAATAGATGTTTAATTTCTCGAGAAATTTTTGCCGATGACGTGTTTGTTGTAGATCGTGAATCATGTTGGGTGAGTGGTTACTGTACCTGCTTCTTGTAACAAACAAAGAAGAGCCTAACTTTGGCTGCTGTCAAATATATGACATTTGCAGAAGTTTGGTTGTTTATGTTTCGTGGAACAAAAAAGCATAGCACAAGCTTGGTTGTTGTTAGGTATTGAACATATTTTACATGTACTTGCGTTGTTGTCAAATATTGAATTTTAGACTTACTTTCATTTGCTGGTCTGATATGACATTATGCAGAAGCTTGCTCACCGTCAACATTTTCGTTTGAACATATTTGTACCGTTTGAACGGAAATATTAAGCATGGTCGATAATTTTAAGATTGCAGTTAATTAATTAGCAGTGTAATTAATGACACACGGTTGGTAGTTACTTATTTCGTGGCATTATTTCGTTTATTTATGTGGATCATCTTTCCTCCATTGTCAAACTAACGCCCGGGTTCATATGTTTAGTGATCATCTTTCTTGATCCTCGTCATATTCATTTTCGCATCCGGTTTCATTCTTTCCGTCCTCCCCAATAATTCTTTCCTTCTCCGTCATCGTCATCGCCTGTAAAAGCCATTCATCGTCACAATCTCATTTCCCATCAGTGTCTACTTCGATTTTGCATCTCAACTATCACAAGCGCTTTCGTTTCGTTAATGTCGCTAATCGCTCTAACGACAAAATCAATTCGTCATTTTTTTCCTTTTTATTTAATTTTAAGGGCATTGTGGGAATTTCACCCCATTTTCCCACTTAACCAACACCTAATTCTTCATACCAAACAGCTTCATTTTCCTTCAACTTAAGTTCCATTCCTTACTTTACCAAATAGTTTTTCTTTTTTAAGTTCCCCTCCTAATCTTCCATTCCTTTCCTTTCCTTTCCTCCTCAAAAGTTCACTCGTATCAAACGGGCATAGTTTAGATTCGTTTGGTAGAAAGAAGATTAGAGAAGGAAAGGGAAGATTTCAATCTTCTTATGAATTTTGAGTGTTTGGTAGATAGAAAGTCCAAATAACATTTTCCAGTGAAGTACTTATCTTCCTTTTTGAGAGAAGATGTTTTTATCGAAAATGGAAGGAAAACCGCAATCTTCCCAGGAAAATGTTTTTTCGATGCATTTTCCCCCAAACTTGGCGCAGAAAGTACAAATTTGATGGGAAGGTTTGAATTTAGCGATTTTTTTTTTGAAGTCAATTTAACAAATAATATATTTTTTAAAAATATATTTTAAGAAAAAAATTGTTTCTTTTTTATTTTCAATTAATTTCTTTCGGCGGTAAAATGTATATTTCCTAATTCTTTACCAACTACCACCTCTTCATTTTCTTCCTACCAAACAACTCAAACCATCTCCCATCATTTTTCAAATCTTCCTTTGTTCTTCCCCAAATCTTCTTTATAACATGCTGGGGTAAGTCATCCATGAAAATACCATTAGTTCTTGGCTCCGCCTTCTGCTGGGGCTTCCATTGATTTTGCTCATCAGAATCAGAAACCTCCAGACCACACTCCCAATAATCACCTTCGCCTGTATCGCGCAACCCACAGATGTGAAATGGCTGGTCCTCTACTTCTTCGAGACGTTCTACTTTATCGCTTTCAGCTCCAAAACTTCCGGCCTTTGTGGCGGGAATCTCCGTTAATGTAACGCCTAACCGCTTATTCTGCAGTGCCTCTACCGTCCCAGCGTCGGCACAAACAGATGAGAAAGCAAGCCATTCTGCTCAAATCTCTAAGCTACCGGATGACCCCAATGATGCTGAATGGAAGGAGAAGGCAAAGGACATCATGAAGGATATTAATCCTATGGTTAGGCTAGCCAAGGATATCCTTCACTCGGGAAGGTCGGCTTCTAACCCTCATTCATTTTATGAAATTTGTTATTTTTGTTTTATTCGAACTGTTCGTCGTATTGCCGCCAAGAATTCGAAGCATATTGTCGGACTACCGTATGTGATCAAACTAAATACACGAGAAATATGGAATAATGCTGAACATATTATCATCATAGGCTATAGTTGCATAACAGTACAAGGAAGCAGTAGCCGTATAACCAAAAAGGGAAAAAAAAAAAAGAGAGAGAAGAGAACTCTTGACTCTTGAGGAGAGAGACGCAAGATCCAAAGTTGATACGCTCTTTAAGGAAATTCCTTATGAGTATGAGACTACATTGGCTTCTTGACAGGAAACTAAACATTATAGTATCATTTGCCTCTGCGCACTCTTTGATTGAGTGACTGAGATCTATTTTGCACATGTAGGGTAAAATGCTTGTGTACCTTATTGCGTCACTAAACTAAACTGAAGCATATTTTGAAGACGGGAAGAGTAAAATCATGATCCTGCTATTGTCAGCGAAAGATCTAATAAATATATAGACAGACAAGCATATCATTGCTGTAAAAGCATCAAATCCTCTACAATAACTGCTGAAAACAATACCTGCGTGCCTGTGTGAGTCTGTACACAGATACAAATTTTCTGTGATAAATTCTGTGTCTCCTTCATTGTTCATATTAATACGAGCTGCATCTTTGGAATATACAACTTTATTCTTTGTTTAACCTTATAAAACTATCTTCTTAATGTCTTTGATTTTCTACGCTAGGTACATGGTTGGAGAGCAACTGACAGATGAGGATGAACAAGTTGTGGTAGACAAGCTTCTTGCTTACCATCCACATTATGAAGATAAGATTGGATGTGGTCTCGAGTCACTTATGGTATGACATTCTTAAATCTATTTGCATATCTACATGCCATGACAACAATGCAACTTGTTAGCATGGTATTATACTGCTATCAATTTTTTTGGTTGTTTTGTCCTTGCAACATCTGAGTTGCAATTGTTGTACATTAAAAATAACATACAATATCATGTGTACTGGTTGTAAAGGAATATCTGCTGTAGATCTTTGCTGAATATTTGACTTCTCATGTTGCAGGTTGATCGTCATCCCGTGTTTAGCCACTCAAAGTGTCTTTTTGTTGTAAGAACTGATGGTGGTCAGATCGACTTCTCTTATCGGAAGTGCCTTCAAGAATACATTAGAAATAAGTACCCATCTCATGCAGAAAGGTTTATTCAAGAACATTTAAAGCATGGGTTTGCCGGGTTGCAGAGCTAGTGAGGTGTACAAATGCACCTCTTCACTTTAGAGAAAATTGCATGTAGGTATATTATGCTTACTTCTATAAATATATTTACGCACCATGGCAATTGACAACAAAGCAATTTGTTGCCGGGGTAGTAGAATACTATTGATTTCTTTACTATGTTTTGCTTGCAACTTCTAAGTTGCAATTGCTGTACATGAAGAATAACATACTACCGTGTGTATTGTTTGTAAAGGAATATCTGCTGGATCAGCTATGCCTTTTTTTTTTTTGTCGTTGTATGAATTAAAATTTCTGTTTGCTTTTCCTCCTGAAAGAAATGATTTAATTGCTGAGTTATATTTGACACCACGAGATCGTATGTTTCTTCCCCTTACAATCTTAAAATTTTCCTCCTTAATTTTAATGATATAGCAACTTTTTTGCGATGTCTAATTCTCCATTTCTTAGAATGTTGCTTCATATGTTGGTATTGCATGCTTGTGTTTCTCGTCAGTTGAGACAACAATGATATATTTATATGACATTGAGCCAGAGTATATTGAAAATGATGATTTTCCCTGGTGCAGTGGCACTGCCAGGTGGATTGCTTGCCTCTGTTTCTAATCACAATAAAATCTAGAAATACAATATCTCATGAATTTCTCT
Organism: Acacia acuminata; assembly: GCA_019022655.1. NCBI lineage: Eukaryota > Viridiplantae > Streptophyta > Magnoliopsida > Fabales > Fabaceae > Acacia > Acacia acuminata. The sequence goes on from JAFJYI010000036.1 coordinate 1,858,919, forward strand.
GGTAGAAGGGGATCTTTCTTGTTGCTTTCTTGTGTGTCAAGAGGAATTTATATAGTGATACAAAGTACAAAACTATCATTTCGTTTGAGCTTAGCTTCAGAATGCTGGTTCTTGGTTTGGGAAGCAGACCTTAGGAAGTTAATAATGCAGCGAGTCTATAATGTTTCCTAATATTCATCATACTGTCTTCATAAAACAACCCTAATTTCTAGTTCAATCTGTTTGGGGGTCAAAATTCTGGCTTGATTCTATTAGGGACTTGAATACTGTTGATTTTGGATCTATCTGCTCTAATCTACCAGGACCGGCTTATGATGCAAAATTAATTTTATCATAACATGTATCTGCTGAAAATTCTCATTTCTCAAATTTGAATTGAGCCAATCATTTTATTAGAGGATCCACTTTACTTACTCATCCTTTGGACGAGCGGGGGAGGAGCTCGTCCGTCTAGATGGCAGATCTATTTTTTTTTTTTTTCGTTTTTATTTTTTTTCTACATGAAAAAAATTATTTTTTAAAAAAATAATTTGTTCAAAGATTAACTTTATTTTAGGCTCTTTACCCATTAAAATTATTTTTTTATTAAAAATTAAAAATTAAAAAAATTAGATCTGGACCATCAGATCCAGATCTGAGTGGCGAGGTCCCCCTGCTTGTCCTAGTGGATCCTTTTATTAGATCCTTTGCTTGTTGACAGGCTACATGCAATGAGCAGCCTACAGGCTACATGCAATGAATGACAGGTCAAAGAAACCTTTTGTGCAGTCCTCTACAATTGTTGTTCAACACGTGATTCAGGCAAACATGAACTAGATACGACGCTTAAAGATGAATGTAAAATCAATAACTTCATGTGACAATTTAATCAGCCAACATAAGTAGCTAAGCTTTTTCCCAAATCTTCAGTGCGACCAACCAAAATGTGAAAAATGCTTGCTTGTGCTATCTGAAATGCATTGCCATAAACTAAGGATATTATTGACTTCATCAATGTTTGTTCTTTCTCGGTTAGCAATTACTCCATCCGTTCTCATATATAAGCCTTTTAACCGAATCAGTCACAGTTAAAAGTAGTTAAATGTAATAATTATATAGGAAATTTAATAAGTTTTTTTTCCACCAAGAAAAAGGCCCCTATTTATAAATGGGTGAGAGAGTAATAAGTGAGAAACTGATGAACGAGAATGTATGTAATATAATAATTAATTGAGGGCAAAATGAGAAAAAGTACAATTATTATTTAAACAAACTCAAAAGGATCTTATGGGAACAAGTCTGTTTAAAAACAAAGGCTCTCATATATTGGGACGGAAGGAATATCTTCATTTTTGTCTGGCTCACCATACCTATCACATTCAATTGCAATACCCAATCTGTGCTGTTCATGACTACATTGATTAGAGGGAATTCTGTGCTCGAATGGAATCAATGTGATGTTATTCCTTCTTTACACATGCTTTTTGGTCTCCAGTCATTTTTGAGTTACCAATCATATATTCGTTAACTTAGTTATGATAATTGATTAAAAGACGAGAGTAAAAGAATGTTCTCGCCTAGATAATTCTCAAGATGTGTATATATTTACTTCATAAATCTGAGTCATGCTCTAACTACTTGGATCTTTTTCGTTTGCTTAACTTTGCCGTATTCTAATTTCCTTTCCTCTGAATCTTAGCAGCTAAAATAGGATGCCATTGGTGTTATCTTGTGCAATTTCTCTCTTTAGAAGATTTGCTATTTCTGTCTTTCAAGTATTATAAGTCTGTAAATTACCAGCTCGAAACTTTTGCAAACTATTTGACTTGTGTTGTAGGTGGATCGTCATCCCCAGTTTTTGTTGTTAGAACTGTCTCTGGCTGGATTGACTTCTGTCATAAATGCCTTGGTGAGTGCAATAGGAATAGGTTCATCTCGGAAGAAAGGTTTGTTCGACGACATTTAAAGCTTAGGAACCGTTAATATGTATGTATGTACGTATATACAAGTATTTGTACCTGATTACTCATTTTGGTATCTCAGTCTATAATATGGTGACTAGGTTCTTTGTTTTGTTGGCCCCATTGTTCTATGACCTACCTAGTTTTATCGATGTGGCAATGGTGGTTCATAACTATCAACCGGCATATAAAGCTTTTTTCACTTGGTAAGCGTACATAAATGATTGATAACCTATAGGCCATAGTTAGTTATTGTTAGGAAATAATCAAAGTAAATATATTGTAATTTATGAGTATCACTACTGATTAGGGATTATAGGGATTACGGTGTTAATTAGGTAATCAATACTCTTAATGAGCCATTACCCCCTTGTTCCCCCATATGTGTATATATACCCATTCTTGTATGTGACAATATATGAATTCAAGAATAACTTTTGAGATCATACTTCTCTCTCTCTCCGTGGTTTACATGGTATCGAGCAAAGTATGGTCGTTTTTAGCTTCATTCTACGTGTTTCGTCGGCCCGCATAGTGAGTTCGACGGTGTGCAAAATGATGAGAGAGAGGAGAGCAAATTCGAGATCAGTTTCAGACCGTTTTTTCGGACCACACGCCACACCAACATCCTCCCCACCCTTCGATCGGCGGACGCCCGAAGTTTGGTGGCCATCCGACACCTCCACGACGGCGCGTGGGGTTCACGCGCTCTCAGGCAGTTCCACGGTGGTGGCGCGTGAAGACTCTGTTTCGCCGGTGACTTCGTGTTCTGGCCTTCTTGTCTCATTTTCGGCCTGATCCGTGAGTTTTGCAGTGTTTGGTCACCGGTTGAATTTTTCCGGCGACTGTTTGCATCTTCCGGTGAGTTATTTTTCATCGTTTGCTTTTCTGGGATCAACTTGCTGCCCTCGTCCTGACCCAAGTTGTTTTGTGCTCATCTCACCCTATGCTTAGTTCTATTTGACCTACTGGCTGCTTTGCCTTGTTTTCTTGTGAGACTTTGTGTTTGTAGTCTCGGTTTGGTCCTTGTGTGGCCTCTTGTTACTATTTGGCAGCCAGTGTAGCTGTGGTTTTTTTTTTGTTGGGTTTTCCTCTTGTGTTGCTGTCTTGTTTCTTGTTCCTTGGTGGATCTTTGGTGTTGAGTTTGCCTCTTGTTGCCGTTTTTGAGTAAAATTTGCAAGTATTTGCCGTGTGTGTTGAAGATCGATGGTCGCATCTACGCCCAGCTTCTTGTTGCTCTTGTTACCGGTAATATTGCTTCTAGTCTTGCTACTTCTTCCTCGAAGTGGATCATCGATTCCAGTCTTCGATCATATGACAGGTAACTACCATTTGTTTTCCTCGTATGCGCCTTATGCCAACCCCTCCAAGATAACAATTGCCAACAGTTACTATTCTCGTGTTATTGGCTCTGGCACTGTTGAACCTACTCCGTCTGTTCCCTTATCCCATGTTCTTAATGTCCCTGACCTTACATTTAATCTTTTGTCTCCTAGCAAGCTCACTCGACAATCAAACTGTTTCATTACTTTATTTCCTGACCATTGTTTGATTCAGGATCTTACGACGAAGCGAGTTATTGGTAGGGGCTATGAATCTGGCGGCCATTACTTCCTTGAGGATCGGTACCGCGTTCGTTGCTTGCTCGTGGTTCATCCCCTTTTGATATTCATTGTCGTTTAGGTCATGTGTCCTTGTCTTCTTTGAAGAGGATGTATCCTCAATTCCATAATTTGTCTTATTTAGAATGTGAGTCATGTCAATTTGCTAAACATCATCGTGTTCACTTGGCACCTCGAGTTCATAAACGAGCTATATCTCCCTTTGATTTAGTCCATTATGACGTTTGGGGTTCGTGTCCTGTCGAGTCTAAGCCTGGTTTTAGATACTTCGTTACTTTTGTTGATGATTTCTCTCGTACCACCTGGCTTTATTTAATGAAAACTCGTTTTGAGTTGTTTTCTCACTTTTGCAATTTCTCGTTTGAAATCAAAACTCAGTTTGGTGTGTCCGTCAAAACCTTACGAGTGACAATGCTAAAGAATATTTTTCTGCCCAATTTCAAACCTATATGCTCCAAAGATGGCATGCTTCATCGGTCCTCCGTCTGTCCGGATACATCGGCTCAAAATGGTGTTGCGCGAACGTAAGAACCGACACTTATTAGAGGTCGCTCGGGCTCTCATGTTTCAAATGAATGTTCCTAAACTTTTTTGGGTTGATGCCGTGTCTACTGCGTGCTTCCTTATTAATCGTATGTCCCCTCTTGTCCTCAGTGGTGCCACTCCATACACTACATTGTTTCCTTCCAAACCCCGTTTCCCGTTGACCCTAAAATCTTTGGTTGTGTCTCTGTTTTGTTTGTGATGTTCGTCCCATCGTTACCAAACTTGATCCCAAGTCCCTTAAGTGTGTTTTCCTTGGGTATTCTAGGGTTCAGAAGGGTTATCGATGCTATTCTCCCACTCTTCGGCGTTATCTTGTGTCTACAGATGTCACATTCCATGAGTCAACTTCATTTTTTCCTGTCTCTACTCCACCTCTATCTTCTGTCTCTATCAATGACACCTCTGACTGTCTTGATGATCTTTTGGTCTATAAAGTTCAGTTACTACCAGTGCAAGCATCTGATCCGGCACCTGCTAAACCACCTATCTATCATGTTTATCAGAAATGCCCTAGGGCGAGTAATGTTGTCGACCAAGTTCATGACCCACCAATGACTGCTTCGACGATCGATCCTAAGTCGCTCCTTCCGCTCCTACTCCTGAATAAGCACCAGTGCCTGATATTCTTGATACTCCTGATCCTTCCGCTGCTACCTCGAACTGCATACGGTCCCAGGACTCCTGATGAATTGCCTATTGCCTTACGGAAAGGTAAGCGTACTTGCACCTATCCTATTTCTTCCTTTGCTTCCTATAACCATTTGTCTCCTCCATCCTGTTCCTTCATAGCATCCTTAGACTCTCTTATCGTTCCCACTACTCTCCAACAAGCCTTAACCCATCCTGGTTGGCGTGCTGCAATGGAAGAAGAAATGGTGGCCCTTGATAAGGCCAGTACCTGGAATCTCATTGATTTGCCTCTTGGCAAGAAGGCCATCGGGTGTAAGTGGGTGTTCACGGTTAAAACAAAAGCTGATGGCACCTTGGAACGTTTGAAAGCTCGACTGGTTGCCAAGAGTTATGCTCAGACCTATGGTGTTGACTATTCAGATTCCTTTTCCCCTGTGGCAAAGCTGTCATCTGTTCGCCTCTTCATTTCTATGGCGGCCACTTATGGTTGGGATCTTCATCAATTGGATGTTAAGAATGCGTTCTTGAATGGTGATCTTCTTGAGGAAGTATACATGGAGCAACCAGCTGGTTTTGTTGCTCGAGGGGGAGCTTGGGAAGGTATGTCATCTTCGAAAGTCTTTATATGGCTTGAAGCGAGCCCTCGTGCTTGGTTTGACGGGTTTAGCTCGTGGTTAAGAAGTTTGGTTTGAGTCGAGTAAGTGTGACCATTCTCGTGTTTTATCGCCAGCGAGATGCTTTGTCATGATTCTCGTTAGTCGTATATGTTGATGATATTGTTATTACGGTAGCAATGCTTCGGGGAATCTCATCCCTAAAGGTCTTTCTTAATTCTCATTTTCAAACAAAGGATTTGGGTCCGTTAAAGTACTTTCTTGGGATAGAGGTTATGAGAAGTAAGAGAGGCATCCTTTTGACACAGAGGAAATATGTTCTTGATCTGTTAAAAGAAACCGGGAAACTTGAGCCGCACCGAGTAGCTTTCCCATGATTCCTAATCCCTTGTTGGACATTGATGACCGCATACCGTTTGATGAGCTACCTGAGGATGTAAGAAAGAAAGTTGATCCAGAGAAGATCAAACCATTTGCCTATCCTGAGAGATACCGTAGATTGATTGGGAAATTGAACTATCTCACGGTAACTCGCCCCGATGTGACCTTTCCAGTTAATGTGCTTAGTCAATTCATGACTGCACCAACCGTTGCTCAGTGGGAAGCTTTAGAGCATGTCTTACATTATTTGAAAGGCTCACCTGGTCGTGGTGTACTCTATACAAATCATGGCCACAACAAGATTGAATGTTTTTGTGATGCAGATCATGCAGGGTCAAAGGCTACCAGAAGATCCACCACAGGATATTGTCTGTTTGTGGGTGGAAATTTAGTATCATGGAGGAGTAAGAAGCAAGATGTGGTTTCTAAATCGAGTGCGTGCCGAGTATAGAGCCATGTTTCGGTCAAGACAGGAAATTGTGTGGATCCACCAGTTAATGAAGGAGGTTGGTCTTGCCACGTCATTACCTGCGAAGTTGTGGTGTGATAATAAAGCGGCTCTACACATAGCTTCCAACTCTGTCTTTCATGAACGCACGAAACACATTGAGATTGACTGCCACTTTGTACGCGATAAGATCAAGGAGAACTTTATTTCTACAGGGCATGTGCGGTCTAGTGACCAATTGGCTGACCTTTTGACTAAGGCCCTAAATGGGACTCGGGTTAACTATCTTTGTAACAAGTTGGGCTTGATTAACATCTATGCTCCAACTTGAGGGGGAGTGTTAGGAAATAATCAAAGTAGATATATTGTAATTTATGAGTATCACTACTGATTAGGGATTATAGGGATTACGGTGTTAATTAGGTAATCAATACTCTTAATGAGCCATTACCCCCTTGTTCCCCCATATATGTATATATACCCATTCTTGTATGTGACAATATATGAATTCAAGAATAACTTTTGAGATCATACTTCTCTCTCTCTCTGGTTTACAGTTATTTCTGTTGGAAAAATTAATCTGCTGCAGTTACATATAGTTTCACCTAATTCTTAATTAGGGTTTTCTTTTTATAAGGTAATTATAGTTTCACCAAAATTTAATAAGGTCCTAGCAGTTTTTTTATTTTTTTTTATAATTTTTTATAGTTTCACATGATTTTTAATTAGGTCTTTTATAGTTTTATTTGTTACCTAGGAGACCTCATTAAAAATCATGTGAAATTATACAAACTTGGTAAAAAAATAAAAGAAACGGTAAGGATTTTATTAAAAAATAGATTAAACTATAGAGATACTCATCTTCATTATTTACTATGTTTATGCTTATATACTCCACAGATATTAAATGTAGAAGCTAATTCGGAGTTAGTTTTAATTTAAATGTAAGCCCTCAATCCAATTTGTTTTTTATACTTGTAATTTTTTCCTACACTACAGTTGGTTATTCAAACTCTCTCAACAATATTAAAAAAATTCAAATAGTTACAAGACAATTCTTATGCAAAGGTGTTTTGGAGAGATTAAGTGATATAATCTACCCAAATAAATCAAGTAGCTCTTACATAGAAAAACATGGGAGTAATATATACAGGTTTATGCTACTGCTGTTAAGCCTCTGCATGAGATGTTACCCCTTTAACAATATTATTAAAAAATAGGGAAAATATCAGTGAGGTTCCAAGGAAGAGAAAAATATCAAAAAGGTCCTAATCCCAAATCTCCTATCAAAAAGTCTCGTCGTCAAAATAACTTTTCATATTGTTAAAATGGTTTTTTCCGTTTGTCAAAATTGTCCTATAAAAATATTGTTGTCAAAATGACTTTTCTTATTGCCAAAAATTTTCTAGATTTCTAAAATTTTACATGGCAGAGGAAAAACTCGAAAATTTTTAACAAAAAGAAAAGTCATTTTGACCATAAACAGACGAGAAGCTACAACCGATAGGCTCTTCCGTCTTCGTCTTGTCTTAGAGAAGAACTAGAGATTTCTCTTTGGGGTTTTTGGAGGGCGCCCGCCGGGGGGGGACCATGAGCGATCAAAGATAGTAGCTATCTTTAGCTATAAAGGGAATATATAAAGGCAGATATCCGAAGTATATTTTTAGTACCATTCAAGACCAAATAATTTTTCAAGATCATGAAGTTTTTTTTTTTCAATACCAAGATATCCGAAGTATATTTTTAGTACCAGTCAGTACCCTGAACTATTGTTTGAAGATCCTAAAATAATTTTTCAAGATCATGAAGTATTCTTTCAGTATCCTAGAGTATATTTTTAGTATCAGTCAGTACCTTGAAATAATTTTCAAAATCATGAAGTATTTTTTCAAGCACCAGTTAGTATTCGAAGTTTATTTTTAGTACCGGTAAGACCTTGAAATATTTTTTTAAGATCCTAAAATAATTTTTCAAAATCATGAAGTATTTTTTCGCACTACCAAGAGTGAAGTATCTTTTTAATACCCGTCAATACCTTGAATATTAAAAAAAAAAAAAAAAACAGCAAAGGGCCATCTTGACAATTGGACTTTTTTAATATTGGAATTTCGTAATTAATATAATAATAATAAAAAGTCCCTATAGATTTTTTTAATAGAGGATTTGAGATTGAGACTTTTTTTATATTTTTTTCTCTTCCTTGAGACCTCACTGATATTTTCCCTAATAAATATTGTGAAAAAAATCAATTAATTGAGATAAAGTATAATATTATACCAATAAACAAATGGTTGGTTGAGATGACGAGCCTGTAGGAAGAAGAATACAAATTCAAATTTTTGGAAACGTATTGTTGGGATAAAATAAAATCCTTTTACACTCTACATTTCAAAAGAGATTACTTTTAGATCCAAAATGCTAAACAAAAACTGAAAATGAATAACTAATAAATTATGAGAAAATTTCAGTTAACCCCTTTATGGCAATGCATTTTTCAATAGCCCTTGATATTTTTGAAACATCACCACACCCTTAAAAACCAAAAAGAATAAAAAGATAATGATGCCCTTCATTTATTATTAGTAGTTATTTTTTAAAAAGAGCCAACTATTATTAGAGCTTTGGTGACCGGCCATTGAAGCTTTGGCTACAGCTGGCGACCGGTAATCTAGTGCCGGTGGGCAAGCTCGAGTAAACAAAGACTTTATTTCAAATAAATGTGACCAAGTTGCGCATTTTCTTGTTTCTTGTATATGACATATTGTAAATTCTCTTATTTTCACTTGTTAAGGAAGGCCTAAACACTTGAATTTATGTTCTTTTTTTGTTGTAGGTGGGCTAATTTTAATTGCAAATTCCCCCTATTCTACTTGTTCATGTAGACTCTTGGACACCCGCATTTATGATAGTTGTAAATTCTCTCATGTTTCTTGTAAATGGGTTAATTTTAATGGTAAATCCCCTCATTCCACTTGTTCCTACACACTCACATTTATACCTGTAGGCCACCTGTTAATGACCTACTTTTGAATTGCAAACCTCCTTTATTGCACTAGTTCATATAGAATTAGATACTAACATTTATGAGAATTGTAAATTCTTCTATGTTTCTTGTAAATGGGTTAATTTTAATGGTAAATCCTCTCGTTACACTTGTCCATGCACACTTGCATTTATAGGCCACTTGTTAATGGCCTTATTTTAAATTGCAAATCCCCTTTATTCCACTTGTTCATAGACATTTGGACATTTGCATTTATGAGAGTTGTAACATCCCTTGTGTTTTTTGTAAATGGGGTTCATTATAATTGTAAATCCCTTCATTCCACTTGTTCAGATAGAAACACTTGCATCTGTAAGAGTTGTAAATTCCCTTATGTTTCTTGTCAATGGTTTTATTTTAGTTGTAAACCCCTTATTCCACTCGTTTATGGAGAACTACAAACAATATAAAGGAATATACAACCCCTATAAATGTAAGTGTCTTTACAATTAAAATTAAACCATTTACGAGAAACATAATTTACAACTCCCATAAATGCAAGTGTCTAGATCTGCATTAACAAGCAGAATAAGGGGATTTACAACTAAACTTAAGCTATTTACAAGAAACATAAGCAAATTTATAGCTTGAACACCTTTTATTTAAAATAAAATCTCCAGTTCGCAGAGTTCAAACAAGCCGCCAATGGAAGTCAAAAGCAATATGCCTTAATAAACGAATCCCTATACAACAGTCTATCATTTAAGAATAAAATATCAATGTTAACCTAAAATAAAATAAAATAAAAGTAAGGAGTTCGTATTATTGCTCATAAACAATAATCAATATGATTTCCTTCAAATTTTATGCCATGCTATAATTAAGTAAAAATTTGACAACTTTGCCAACCTCTAATTAAGTGATAATTTGGGCCAACAAACTCAAACCTTCACTATCTTTAAAGATTCAAGTAGCACGCTGAAGGAATTCAACTAATCATATTGAAGGCAAATTTTATGCACATCAAAATTTAAAAACAGAGAATCAATATACAACCCACTGAAAATGAAGATGGAAGATAAACAAGATTGGCAAACCTGAGCTCATTTCAATTCTACCAAGACTCTGAATGACAAAAATTTTCTAATGCCTTCAATGCTGCTATACCTGATTTGCAATAAATATCACAAATATTTCACCTGCCTTCTACGCAGCAATATGGGTAAATTTGTACAAAGCTGCTCTTCTATATTCACCATCACACCCTACTTCTGCCAAGAAGTTCGGAGGCCAAAGAGCCCTTCTGTGGAGAAACTAACACTCATCACTCAATTCAATGGCTTCTTTCCCTTCAGAAACTGTTGGAAGTAATATGATTTTAAAATTCAAATCTGTTAACATCTATGGAGTGGGGCAGGATATACATCCAGTGGCTGATACCCAAGTCTGTCATTATGAGGCAATGGACCCTCCTAAAATCATAGAAATGTAAGATACTTAAGTTACTTCAGGTGTTCATTAAAAGAAAAAGAAGAGAAAAGAATAACTCTAAAAAATTGTCAAGAGAAAATACTGCTGCATAAATTTCCTGCATCTATCTGGTTGTTTTGAAACAAATGGAAATAGGTATGGTAAACCAAATAGGTCATTTCTAGCTATGAAAATCATGAATGTCTCTGAACAAGCCATTAAACTGTAAAATGCTTTTACATTATAGTTTTACTAACTAAAAAAAGAAACTGCCAGCTACCACAGGTAGAAAGGCGAAAAATTCGACGGCACAACAATTGCCATTTTGATTTGGGAGAATAATAAATAAGTACCTACCAATTAAGATGGGAGGACCAAATAATCACAGAGAATAACAATTCAATTACAATTTGAATTTGATGACCACACGGTATTTGGTCCATTAGTGCAAATTATTATAATGATCCATATTTATAGTTCTACCTTTTATTCTCTACACCCAAGTTTCATAATCTGTGATTACTTTTCATTTATGTTTGCACCTTCAATTTATAATAACAATAACAAATAAATAATTGAAATAGCAATCAAGTTATAAACTGAAGGCCAAAAAAAAAAAAAAAAAAAAACAAAAAAACAAAAAACAAAAAGAAGATATCAAGTTATAAACAGGTATTAATTATAAAGCAGACCAAATCTACACACAAATATAGGTTTGATTGACATTAGCAAAGATGTATCTCCATATGAGTCCCAAAGGACAACTTAAGTATAGGGCAGAACTTACTTCTTCCATGTTTATCTGGAAAGGCTTCACAAAATCCTCAAACATTACTGGAGATAAGTCCTTCATTTTTTCTTCAACCTCCTAAGGAGCAAAAACAACAGAAGATACTCAAAAATTGAAACACAACATTCACAAGTTCGCATACAAAAAAGTGGCAGAAATTAAATCCCAAAGATCCAAAACAAAAAAAGAAGTGAATATGCTTCAGCGTCCATTTTGTTATAAAATGTACTACCAAATTATTTTGATTGTAAAGACTCCTGATACATGGAAAAATAGGCTCAATTTTGTGAATGGACATTAAGAATATAGGTAATTTCTTCATTTCTTAAATTTTTACATCATTTTTTCCTCCATTTGATATTTGCTAAATAAGCAGATAACAACAGAAACACAAGCAGAACTCACCAATCCAGTTATTCTTGACTTCTCTAATAGCTCCTTCGCAACCAAGTCCAATATGTGTCTATTGTCTCTTAAAGCTTTCATTGCGAGTTCTTCTGTCTCTTCTATGTACTGTCAGGACAGTCAAACCCATGCTCGTAAAAGGATAATCATTAATATAAAGTAATCACATAGGAAGGGAACACCATATATCAGTTACTCAGCATTCTCATTTAAAATCATATTACTTATTTGTAATTCTATAGAACAAGAAACTTGTTGAAGGATAGGTTAACCTCAGAACATAAATAACATGCAAAAGCTCAAAACATAAAGCCATAACAATTCACCGGAGTACCAATTAAAACATGAATGGGCACAGTACATAAGAATGTAATGAACGATCTGGCTGTTACTTGTCATTGATCAAATCAAATGTCATCTTGCCACTCTGATATTCAAGTTTTCTTCAAGACAATTAATCATTAGAGCAGCGAGGAAATCATCTCCTTCAGTAGATGGGAATCTTTCAAGGGTTACCCCAAATACGTTGCAATTTAATACAAATCCTATGTCTACCAAACAATTCTCTCCTTTGTCTACCTTCTAAGGAAATATATTGTGTTAATGTCATCTCCTCCAAAAGAAGAAGCTGGTTAGATTAACGAACTGAAGTAGGTAATGCAGCCTAGAGTTTCACACAAAGATTACAACAAAGATTAAAAGCCAGGCCAGGAGATTATCATTTACCCTTGTCAACTCCCGAGTAAACAGCTCAGACACCTCTAATGTCATGTTGGCAGGAATTACTTGTGGGTCGTCCCACTACATTCATGAAGAGGGAAAATGAATTATTTTTACATTACAGATGCAAAGAATATCCATATTTATAACTAAAAAGATAAAAATACCCTATATCTTGTCAACTCGCCATCTGCACTGTCTGGCCGATTAACTAAGCCAACCCTTTTTGTCAAAGCGATTAACCCCAACCTTTTATTTTGAGGGCTGATCACCATCTCCCTAGCAATCTGGAAATCAATTTTAAGTCAAGAGTAATTTAGATTAAAATACATATATAAATACTAAGATTTAATTGCACCATAGAAAGATGTAGATTCTAGAAGCAGAAGGCATTTGTTTTGGGAGATAAAAGCGATGGGAAAGAAAATTGGGGAAAAAGTCTTCCCATTTCCCAGCTCTGATCAGTTTATTTACGAAACGTGCCAAAAAACTTGAAGGGTCATTCAAGAGAAAAATCCTGAACAAGTTGTGAAGAACAAGATTCAGACAAGCCTTGTACACAAGTGTATTTAAGATACACAACCTACTACAAAAAAAATGGGAAGCAAAAAATTCTCAAAGTGAAGCTACATCTGTAATAAATACTGCATGGTAAGTTGTCAAATTTTCATAGGTAAGAATCAAACCTAATTAATTTACCTAACTAAAGGGATGTGCATACATGCATATAAAATAGATTAGTTCTATAAATAAGATGAAAGCACAACCATGATATTGCTTTCTCTTTTGATTAGTCCCGTGGCTTAACACCAAACAGGACAATTACAAACCATTGAATAAAATTATTAAACTTGAGGTTAACCTGTAAACAAATAAAATAATATGTATTTATTGTAAATATGCTGTTATTAGGCAAAGTATCTTGGGTAGATGATTATTAGGAATATCTTTTGTAATGTCCACCATTATTGTGTTCGATTCCCTCTCCTCCCTCATGCTTTATAATCTGTATATACCCTATTGCATAAAATAATCGGATTTTCAGTGCTCATCTGCAAAACTAAAAGTAGCAATTAACTTAATTTCCAACTACTTTTGCAATACTGCAGTATTTATAATAAATTTAGGTAGTGAAATCCCCTCAATTGATGTACTGATTACCTTTGTTATCCTTTCTAGATCATCTCTTCCCCCATCAGTTATGTCATCACCAAACATGACACGTTCAGCACAACGACCACCATGAGCAACTACCATTTGCATTTTCAAATAGCCAAAGGTTGTGTAACCTTGGTCCACCATATCTTCTCGTGGGTAGAATACAGATATTGCAGTTTCCTGCTCAAGTGGGCAAAAATGCCTCATAAAATTAAGAACATTAAACAATATAATCATATTGCATTTTTTAGTAACCAGAAGTCATACCTTGCCACCAGGAAGGAGCTGTGAAAATGCATGCCAATCAAATCGAGGAAATAAGTGAGCTAACACAACATGACCAGCTTCATGGACAGCAAGCAGTCTCTTCTTTTCAATAGATATCTGCAGTATAGCAACAAGTTCAGTACCAAATGATTTGCCATGTCAAGGACCCACTAATATGTACGAAAAAAGGATACACATACACTCTGTTCGATTTTCTGTAGCTCTTCCTCAGTGAGAAGGACACCCATACCCTCAAGCAGTTGTTTATCTAGTACATCAACAATGTCTTGCTGGTAGATTTTGGAATGCCCCTTCCTTACCTGCAGGCAGAAAAAAATTGCATGATTAACAAAGTGAACAATTAAAGATGTAGATTAATATTATATTATGGTTTACTACTGGAGAAAAAGATCTTGAAATGCTACACAAGGCTTTAACGCAATCAAATTTTCTAAGCAAACCTAACATGATATATTCAGATCCATATATAATAATCCAGTCATCAAGAAACCCCTTGCAAAGCTAAATTGGTTTCTAAAGTTATCATATATATTTTAAAGTTTCTTTGAAGTTTAAAATTAGGGTTAATATAATCTTTCATCCCTTTGCCCTCATTTTGGTTTTTGTCCCCCAAGTTTCAAACCATATGTTTTAGCCTCTCAAGTTTCATTTTGTTTAAAACATTGCTCTCTACAACTCATTAAAGACCAGGACCATTCTATCCCTAGAGGGACCAAAACCAAAATGAGGGTAAACTTGAGGCACCAAAGATGGTATTGCCTCTTAAAATTAATACTTTAAAGTCAACTGATATCAGCATAAAAAATAAAGAATGAGAAAGGCATATGAAGAGAGAATGCAAGCAGTGCAGCTACATGTTCTGTTAGGAACCAATGGGATAGGAACCTAAAAAATGGTATATTTCAGCACAAAAACAGGAATACACTAAGTAACACAACTCTGTCAAGAGTCAATAGACTCCCACAGCCAAGAACAGAGGTAAATCTGTGCTAACAAACTTATCCCCCCTCTCCTACAATTTGTCGAGAGCAATAGAACTCCCACAGCCAAGAAATAGGTCTTACAATCAAATAGGGTCCTTTCATGTTCCAATATGCCCTTGCCTCATAGTATAGCTTAGCTATAAAGTAATATTTTGCAAAAAAATTTCCACAAATTCACAAAATCGTACCTGACCTCAATAATGGTAAAAAAGTAAGGTGACTTTTGGCTTCTAGCTCTATTACAGTCTTGAAAATGGACATGTTGATTTCACAGAGCGAGAGAGAGACAGAGATAATTCATTTCACAAAAATGGCATCGGATAGGTACACCATGTTTATTCTCTCTACCTAGCCACGTCATCACTACTATTCTCTCTCTTCTAACTAACTTTAGGGAAGATATGCACCTTTACCATAGTTATTTACTAAAAAGCCCTCACTTGATAATAACATATATATCAATTAAACCCCCCCCACAAAAAAAAATGCTTGTCCACAAGGATTTCAAAAAAAGCAATGGAAAATGAGGGAAGTCCTTGTCATACAAGAGAAAACTTCCATTTCATTGAGTATGGGAAGTGCAGCAGTGGAAATATCCCTGGTCATCAACTGGTGGTAAGGACTGATTAATGGAAGCTTAAGGTCCCACATGCTGCTTTAAAAGTGAGACATGGAAGACTTGATGCACTCTAGTTTCTAGGGGCAAGTCAAGTTCATAAGCAACAACACCAATCTTCTTCAACACTCGAAAAGGGCTGAAATACCAAGCAGCAAGTTTGTGAAGTGGGGAAATATTGGGCCAATTCCGCTGAAAAGGATGCAATTTAAGGTAGACTAGATCACCAACAGCAAAGTGACATTTCAGCGATTCTTGTTCACTTGCTGTACCATTTGGTGTTGAGCCTTCATTAAATACTGTTTCAAATATTGCACAACCAGCTCAAGTGAGAGACAAGTGCGGTCAACTAAATAATTGGAAGAATCCCCTGCAACATATATGGAAGATGAACAGGGGGAGAAACACCATAAACAGCCTCAAAGGGAATCATGCCAATAGCGGAGTGATGAGATGTGTTGCACCACAATTCAGCCAAAGACAACCACTTAACCCATTGTTTAGGGAAATCACCACTCATACAACGGAGGTACACTCCAAAGTCCAAACAATGATTAAGGACTTCAGATCCGTTTGAGGATGATAGGCCAAAGGATAATGAAGCTTAACTCCATATAAGCAAAACATTTCCATCCAAAATTTTCCATTAAAAATAGGATCCCAATCCATAACAATTGATTTAGGGAAGCCATGCAACTTAACCACATTATCCATGAACACATAAGCCACATCCAATGCTGTAAAAGGATGTTTAAGAGCCATAAAAAGAGCAGCTTTAGACAATCTATCAACCACCACTAGAATAGTAGTTTTAGAGTAAGACTTTGGAAGACCACTAATGAAATCCATGGATGACTCAGACCACACATGTTCTGGAATAGGCAGAGGCTGAAGAAGCCTGGAGAAGCTACCAATTCAGGTTTTAAAACACTGACACATAGTGCATTCGTGTACAAAATTGCAAACATCTTTTTCCATCCCTTTTCAATAAAAAAAGAAAGAAAAAAGAAGAAGCAAGACGCTTGAAGGTAGAGTGAATAGCCCCCAATGCTATCCGCATGAAAAAAGTAAGTAAATCCTGCAAAAACCATGATCAGCTGCTACCACCAACTTATCATTGTGTTTAGGCAATTGGTGGTGCCAAGTAAACTTAGAATGAGATGTAGGATCAAGCTCTAAGTCTTTAATTATGGTCTGTAATGCCTCAATCATAAAGAGGGAAACAAGGATGGATAGAGCCAAACAAGTGCTTTTGGGTCATCGAGAAAGGGCATGGCCACAACATTGTCACTAACTTTTCGATAAACAATCTCATAATGGAGTTCCCATAAATTATGCAGCCAGTTAAACTAATCTTGAGTGAGATCTCGATGCTCCAATAGATGCTTTAAAGGTAAATGGTCAGTCTTAATAAGAAATTTTCAGCCCCACAAGTAAGATCTCCACTGTTTAACAGCAAAAAAATAGCAAGGACCTCCTTTTCATAAATAGATAAAAATTCCTAGTTGGAGCAAGTGACTTACTAGCATAAGCCAAGGGATGACCATTCTGTGATAATACTGCACCTAAACCTGATCCAGAGGCATTGGTTTCAATGACAAATTGAAATTTGGTAAAGCAAGTACCGGAGGAGACATCATGACTTCTTTGAGAGCATGGAAAGCTGCAACCGCCTCAAAAGTCCATGTGAATTTCTCATTCTTCTTCAATAAATCACTCAAAGAACAACTAATGGATCCATAATGCCAAAAAAATCGTGATAATACCTGGTGAAACCAAGGAAACCACACAATTACTTGAGAGAGAGGCCCAGAAGCAATAGCGTCGAGTTTCCTTGGGTCGGCTTGCACCCCTGGAGTAGAGATAAGATGACCCAAATAATCAAGCTTTGTAGCAGCAAAAATACATTTAGAAACCTTAGCAAAGAGATGGTGCTGCCAAAAAATAGAGAGAGTAATTTCTAAATGGTGTAAATGAGAGGGCGAATCTTTGCTATATACCAAAATATCATTGAAAAAGACCAAGATAAACTTGCACAAATAAGATTTAAAGATAGAGTTCATGAGGCCTTGGAAAGTAGCGGCACGCATTTGTTAAGACAAAGGGCATCTCCAAAAATTCATGTATCCCCTTCATGAGTTCAAAAAGACGTTTTGGGGATATCATCGTCTTTCATTTGAATTTAATGGTATCCAACTCATAAATCAAGCTTGGAGAAAAGGTAGCCCCTTGAATTCATCCAAAAGTTCTTCAATAACAGGGATAGGAAACTTGTTTTTGATGGTAGGCTGGTAGCCTTATTCAACTTGTGGTAATCAACACAAAACCTCCATGTACCCTCTTTCTTTTGTACTAACACAACGGGGCTGCAAAGTCATTTGAACCCTCGACGGATAATGCCATTATGAAGCATTTGCTGAATCTGATTTTCAATTTCAGTTTTTTGTATAGGGCCATAACGATAGGATCGACAACTGATTGGTTTGTTATCCTTAAGAGGAGTAGAGTGGTCAAATTTTTGATAAGGAGGTAACCGGTAGGTTTTGCAAAAACATCAACAAATCTATCCAGAAGGTTTTGTAATTCGAGCTATTGATCTTGAGAAAGAGTAGAATCATAATTGAGACGGCTTGCAACAAAGAAGGTATGTGAATGAGATATAACTCATTGGCCACAACAAAGTCACTAATAGCTAAAATTTCCTCAGAATGTATTAGTTTACCAGAATTCAGACCCTTCAATTCTTCCGCTGACCATTAATATTGAATTCAAAAAGTTGCAAATCCATATCCATTATAAAACAACCCAATGTCTTAAGCCATTCAATGCCTAAAATAGCACCACAACCGCCTATGCACATAACCAGGAAATCAGAAGAGAAGGTTGAACCACCCATCTCCCAATGCAAATCAGGACAATACTTAGAAACACACACCTGACAAGAATCAGCCACAGTAAGCCGAATCAGATCCCGTTCATGAATTTTCAATTTAAACCACTTAGCCACCTATGCATCAATAACGTTGAGTGCTCCTAGTGTCAACAAGAATAATCACTTGTTGATTTTTGACTCGCCCCATGAGTTTCAGAGTCAAAGCATGTGCACGGCCTTCAATAGCATTAATAGTGCCATGGACAGTTCCCTGTGCATCGCCGACGGCATCTTCAAATTGATCTTCATCCTCATCAATGATCATAGCGTAAATGTGAGAATCTTTACATTGGTGGGTAGAGGTATACTTCTCAGGGCACTAGTAGCACAATTCCCTACAACGCCGATCATCCATTTCCTTTTACGATAATTGACGCATGGGTTTAGAGATAGATGTAGAATGCGGTGTCAATGAGTGGTTTGAAGTAGACCCAGAAGAGGAAGCAGAGGCATTCTATTTAGGCAATTGGGTCAGAGATTTAAATACGCTAAAGGCAGAGCCTAGTACCATAGACGGTTTGGGGCCAAACCCGACAGAGGAACCAAAAGACCCAGTCGATGGGGGTAACAATTTTTGATCACAAACACGGGCATTCCCATGCAAGGTACAAATGGTGGCCTCTTGCAACCGAGCAGAACACATCACACTAGCTAGCATTGGAGGAGAAAAATTAAGGACAAACCGTTGAATGTCTAGTCGGAGGCCACCAATAAAGAGGTTTAGAGCCACAACTTTAGGAATATCAACCTCAAAGAGCAACTCATTGAATTGTTTCTATAATCAGCGACGAGGTCCTCGCCTTGATGGAGTTTCTTGAGAGCAATCAAGGGGTTCTCCTATCTTTGACAATTAGTAAATTTTGCCTCCATCTACTTAAAATAATCTTCCCAGCGAACCTCAAAAAACAAGCAATGGCGCATGAAAGTTTGGTGCCTCCGGAGAGCATGACCTTCCAAGTGAATACTCGAAGGAAGATTTGGTGCTTAGGTAAAGTACCATAGACTTCAAAGAATTGGTAGCAACGATATGCCCAGCCACAAAAATCAGATCCATCAAACCTTAGAAATTCCAAACAACTCTGTTTTGTGGGAACAAAGTAAGAAGATGAGTTCTGCTGTAGTTCATGGAATGATCCAAAGGGCGGAATGCGAGATAAAATAGTGGAGCTAGAGCTGCCGTCCTGGCCACCATTACCAGTAACCGGTTCTTTCCCAGTGTTTAAACACAAGGAAGATAAGCAAGCATCCATCAATTTCATGTATTCTTCAAAGGCAAGTAGCTGTTTGTTTCAGGTCAAGAATGTCTTGAGAGCTTTGGTCCAGTTGAGCATGCATAGTGGTTTAGAGCATCTCTATACGGTGTCTAAATCATTGATACGATCTTGGGATCATGTGTCCGATGGTGGTGCCATGTGCCACACAAAGGCTATGATACCTTTATGATATCATAGAGAGAAAGACAAAGATAATTTATTCACAAATATGGCAAGGGATAGGTATACCATGTATATTCTCTCTGCCTAGCCACATCATCACTACTGTAGAGTTTTAGAATCAGATACACTTGAAGTCCGATGCTCTCGCATTGCTTATTCATGAAAATATATAGATTACAAGGTAGTGCAATCTGTTGTAACAGATTTAGGAATTCTAGGAAATTCAAAATTCAAAAACATAGAATCTAATCTAACGTAATCCTAGATTATCTCACTCGGTCTAACTTCCTCCTATACTTTCTAACTAATAATAAAATAATACTATTCACTAAATCATACAATTACCACACTCCCCCTCAAGTTGGATCATAGATACTCATCATGTCCAACTTGCATACAAAACCTTCAAATATGTCCTCGGGTAGCCCTTTTGGGAGTATATCAGCAAGCTGTAATTTTGTAGGTATATAGGAGAGACAAATAATTCCATCCTCAACCTTTTCCCCGATAAAGTGGCGATCAACATCAACATGCTTAGTTCTCTCGTGTTGTCTTGGATTCAATGCCATGCTTAAGGCTGCCTTATTATCACAAGTAAAGTTTTAATGGAGAGTCTATCTTGGTATAGGTCTCGTCCGACCCTTTTTATCCATAATCCTTCCTTAAGTCCTTCAGACAGTGATCTTAATTCTGATTCTGCACTACTTGTGGATACCACTCGTTGCTTGTGACTCCGCCACATTACTAGATTTCCCCATACAAACGTGCAATAGCCTAAAGTAGACCTGTTGTTCTCTTGGTCTCCTGCCCAATCTGCATCTGTGTATATCTCAATAGTCCTCGATTAGTTTTTTCGAAGGAGAGACCTCGGCCAGGAGTTCCTTTGAGGTATTTCAGGATTTTATATACTTTTGCATTCAAGTGTTTCTGTTTTGGCGAGTGCATGTGTTGACTTGCAGTACTTACCGCAAAGGCGATGTCGTCGTGTGTGAGAAAGATAGATAAGCTTTCCAACCAATTCCGGTAGCGCCCTTATGTCGCCGGTTTTTCTTCCTCTCCTTGTTTCTTCTTTTCTCGCCACCTCTAGTTCGGGTTGTCGGCTGTTCTACTTTTTCTTCTTCTTTTTGACACTAATGGGAGTCTTGCTCGGCTTACACCCAAGCATGCCAATTTCCTTTAGTAGATCAAGGACATATTTTCTTTGTGAAATGTGAATTCCTTCTTTTGACCTAGCCACTTCCATTCCTAGGAAGTATTTCAAGTTACCAAGGTCTTTGACTTCAAACTCCTTGTTTAGCGCCGTTTGATTTCGATCATTTCTTGAGGATTGTTCCTTGTAAGTATTATGTCATCCACATATACTATTAAGATAGTAATCATACCTTCATGGTTCATAGTGAACATAGTGTGATCGAGAGGCATTGGTTATATCCTTGACCTTTAGAACTTGTGAGAATGTCAAACCAAGCTCTAGAGACTCGCTTCAACCCGTAAAGGACTTGTTCGGCTTGCATACCGTTTGTCGTGACCATTCTCAAAACCAGGTGGAAGTGTCATATAAACTTCTTCTTTTAGATCCCCTATTTAGGAAAGCGTTTTTTGATGTCTATTGTTGTAAAGGCCGGTCGAGATTAACAAGAACGGAAATAAGGATTGATTGTGTTGAGCTTTGCTACGGGGCAAAGGTTTCATTGTAGTCCAAGCCATAAGTTTGTGTAAAACCCTTGGCAACTAGTCCGGCTTTGTACTTGTTCAAAGTACCATCAAGCATTGTACTTGGGGGTAAATACCCACTTACACCCTCGCCTTTTTACCTTGGGGTAAGTTAGTGACATTCCAAGTTTGATTTTTCTCAAAAGCATTCATCTCATCTAATACAACATCTTTCCATTCGGGAATTTCAAGTGCCTCATGTACATTTGTGGGAATCGAACCCGATCAAGGTTAGTGACAAAATGACAATATTTCGTGAGAGATTACCATATGACATGTAGTCTTGAATAGGATGTTGAGTACGAAACGTGTCTTATTTCTCAATGCAATAGGCATGTTTAGGTCCTTGTTGGTATCGTGAGTCTCTCTCGGTTGGGAGAGTGGCTGAGCCTCAGGCATAATGGACTCTATTACATTTTTGTTCCTCCTAGAGTAAACCTTGTCATAATATTTGTCTCCCCCTGTTTGTGATGGCATTGTGAGTGAATCAAGTGTGGAAGATATGATCACAGGATAAGACGATGGTATAGGTTCAGGTATAGTAGGCTGAGAGTCACTCCAATTCTCCCCCTGACTCAAAGATGGAGGATAGAAAGGTAGGGCTTCAGCAAAAGTGACATCTCGACTGACAAAGATTCCTTGGGATTTGGGGTCATAACAACGGTAACCTTTTTGGCAATTGGAATAGCCAAGAAAGATGCAAGGAAGGGACCTAGGGTCAAATTTGGAAGGAGGATGATGAATATGGACATATACGGTACATCCAAAGACATGGAGAGGAAGAGAGTGATCAAGGTATGAAATCACATGAGTCTCACGGAGTTTATCAAGAGGGGACATATGGGAAAGGACACGAGTAGGTAGTCTATTGATAAGGTGAGTGGCAGTAAGGATTGCACCTCCCCAGAAATATTTGGGAACATTGCAAGTGTACATAAGAGCACGGGCAATGTCAAGAAGATGGCGATTTTTACGTTCGGCAATGCCATTTTACTGAGGTGTGTTAGGACAACTACTTTTATGAATGATTCCGTGAGACTTTAGAAAATGGCTAAAGGTATGATTGGAATATTCGGTGCCATTGTCAGAGTGTAAGACTTGAATGGTAGAATTAAATTGTGTTTGAACATAGTGGAAGAATTCAACAAAGATATTGAACACATTAGATTTTTCTTTTAGGAGGTACACCCAACACATGCGAGAGTGATCGTCTATGAAAGTGACAAAGTATTTCGAACATGTCCGGTTAGGTACTCTAGAGATACATCACTATGGATGATGGAGAAGGGACGAGTAGAGTGATAGACAGTGGGAGGAAAGGTAGTGCGATGATGTTTTGCTAGTTCACACGTTTCACAATGGGAATTGACATCTTTATTGAATGAAAATTAAGGAAACAATTTTTGTAAATACTGAAAACTAGGATGACCCATCCTTCTATGCCATAACATCAAATTATTGTCTGAAGTAGGGGAGACAGAGGTCTTTATTTGTGATGACAAGGCACTTGCAGAGGAATCATCAAGGTAGTAAAGGCCGTCATGCTCCTTAGTCAGTGCCAATCGTCTTCCCCGAGGAGAGATCCCGAAATATACAATGAGTGGCAAAAAAGTGAGCGCAGTTTGTATGTTTTGTCAATTTGCTGATTGAAAGGAGATTATATGCCAAATGAGGAACATGAAGAATAGAATCAAGTTTTAAGTCTCTTGTAAGAGGTACGGTACCAGTACCAGCAATGGAAGCACTAGAATTATTGGCTGTGCGAATTCGATTATTACCAGCCAAAGGAGAATAGGAAGTAAAGTTTCTTGATTCTGAGGTCATATGATCAGAGGCGCCGGTGTCTACTATCCATTTTGGCAGAGAGGATGATGATATAAGAGTAAGATGATCATTACCTTGTTTGGCGATAGTGGCAACTGGTCCTTGAGAGGACTGTAAATTTTTCAGCAAGTTGAGAAGTTGACTCATCTGTTCTGTATTGAGAGGAGGCACGGATCCTGAAGGAGTATCTGCCTCCATGACTATTTGATGAGCAGACGGTGATCGTGGTTTACGAGGTGTCCAATCAGATGGCTTACCGTGGAGTTTCCAGCATTTGTCTTTGGTATGACCAATTTTCTTGCAATGATGAGTAGAGGGTGATCGTGGTTTACGAGGTGTCCAATCAGATGGCTTACCGTGGAGTTTCCAGCATTTGTCTTTGGTTGAGAAGTTGACTCATCTGTTCTGTATTGAGAGAAGGAGGCACGGATCCTGAAGGAGTATCCGCCTCCATGACTATTTGATGAGTAGGCGGTGATCGTGGTTTACGAGGTGTCCAATCAAGATGGCTTACCGTGGAGTTTCAAAGCATTTGTCTTTGGTATGACCAATCTTCTTGCAATGATCACACGTTGGACGAGATTTGTTAGAACCAAAACCAGAAGAGGGAATGTGCTTACTGATTAAACTGGACGCTTCTAGTCCTGAAGAGATAGCCTTGGAAGCATAGTTTGTCTTCGGGACTCTTCACGGCAAATCTCAGAATATACTTTCAAGAGAGGAGGAAGAGTCAAATTACTCAATATCCTTGCTCAAGCATCGTCAAATTCTGAATTTAAGCCAGCGAG
This sequence comes from Acacia acuminata, assembly GCA_019022655.1. Taxonomy (NCBI): domain Eukaryota; kingdom Viridiplantae; phylum Streptophyta; class Magnoliopsida; order Fabales; family Fabaceae; genus Acacia; species Acacia acuminata. The sequence goes on from JAFJYI010000036.1 coordinate 1,883,206, forward strand.
AAAAATCAAAATTCGATCAGTGTCGACATTCCGAAGGTGGCAAGTGGCATCAGTGGAAGAATCCCATTCATTTTTGACTATTTGATCTTCTTCTTGCCAAAAAGCGACAAGTTCAAACCAGAATTCAGCAATGCACCGAGAGCCCTGAGATGACTTCCAGATGCGACGACGAAGATTAAATAGTTGGGATAAATCCTTGGCATCGACATAAGAATCACGAATAGCATCCCAAATATCCTTTGCAGTAGGAAGATACATGAAGCTTCGTTTAATCTGAGGAGACATGACATTGATAAGCCAAGAGCAGACAAGAGAATTATCAGTATCCCATTGAACCCACGCTGGTGAGTTTTGATCGGACGGTGGTTTGATCTCTCCAGTTAAAAATTTCCGTTTTCCACATCCACCGATAGACAGCAAAACAGCTCGTGCCCAGTCATGATAATTGTGAAGATTCAGTTTTTCCGACACCAACTGGTTATCGGAAGAGTGGAGAAGATTATCACTGGGCTTGGGAGGTGGTGGTGTATCATTTGGTGATGCCATTTGTTGTTGGTATTAATCCAATGAATGCACAGTGCAAGACAAAAAAATGTTGAAAGTACAGTAAGCTCAAACCAAACCGCCGAAAGCCCAAATGAAGCCAAAAAGAACAATAGATGGAACGGCTGAATGAAGCCCGAGATATGAGAGAGTGACTAGATGAATGGAAAAAAGACAAAAAACGAAGTCGAAGACGAATCGGATATTCAAGTTGGACCAACAATGGCCGATAAGAACCACGCACGTCGACTCGGAGGAAGACGATGAAACGTTCACGATGAGTCAAACCGGAGATGGATTTTATAAGTCCGGTCGAACCGAGATCGTCGGATGACGGAGAGAGGACCGACCCGATGTTGTTCGGACAAGCGGAGGCGGGCGTTCGTTGCTCGAGACGACGCGAGAAGAGTGGCCCGAGAGCGAGTTCAAGGATGATGAATGTTTGAGAACGTCACAGTGGGTGACTTCTCGGATCGGGACTGGGATCGTCAGGTGAGCTTGAGTCGTTTGATGAGTGACAGACCAAGTCGAGGATGATGGGACTTTGGCCGTCGGAGTTGCGAGAACAACACCGGTCTACGATCGAGAATCGTAAACCCGAATGGCAAGGCGTCGAGACAAACTTGAGGGACCAGTCAAAGCGGTGATGGTAGAGGTCGAGTCGAAGACAGAGAACTAGTCTGGTTGAGGTTGAGCGGCGCTAGTTCGATGATGACGTTAACAAACGTCTCTGATCGGACTCGAGGCGGAAGCTTTGGAGGATTCTATAGTATGGCTCTGATACCATGTAGAGTTTTAGAATCAGATACACTTAAAGTCCGATGCTTCTGCCTTGCTTATTCATGAAAATATATAGATTACAAGGTAGTGCAATCTGTTGTAACAGATTTAGGAATTCTAGGAAATTCAAAATTCAAAAACATAGAATCTAATCTAACGTAATCCTAGATTATCTCACTGGTCTAACTTCCTCCTATACTTTCTAACTAATAATAAAATAATACTATTCACTAAATCATACAATTACCACAACTACTATTCTCTCTCTTCTAACTAACTCTTAGGGCAGATATGCACCTTTGCCATAGTTATTTACTATAAAGCCCTCACTAGAAGATAACATATATATCACATGTGGTGAACAATGGTGAATCATCTGCCAGAGGATATCTATGAAAACCAAGATTGACCTTGTTACCAAAACACTTCCTAGGAAGCAAGGAAGGATGAGGTGGGACAATAGGCGGGCTGGTTATTTGAGGAGGGTGGGTGTTGTTAGTTGTTGGATGGAAAACAGAAACAACAGAATGCTTTAAAACATGATTAAAACGCAACGAGAGAGAAAGGCATTGACTCGCAATCAGAAACCCGGAAGAATTATCAAGTTTTTGAATCATATGAAATTACTATATTTTCAAAGTTGACATATCTGATAAAGTAATTAAAAGCAGGCTGCCACTCAGAAAGATGTTAGAAAATGCTTCAACTGTATTTAAAAATGGCTCATCTGTATACAAAATACATATAGTGGAAAGAAGATGCATGGCACTTTCAGAGAAACAAGGACGTTGTTATTCCATTTTTCTATGGAAGAACTTGAACCAGCAGATAAGATATTCAACTTAAAATAGAATTAAAAGAAAACGAGAAATTTCCCTTCTATACTTTTTAAATATTAATAGGTTATCACTTTAAGTCCCATTCCACCTATTTGCACCAAGACATGGCTGAGGTAAACCAGCGCCAATAAGGTTGAAACTAACAGTTAACAAAGACATGTCATGTTGAAGTAGATACTTATTCTATACATCAAAATGTAAAAATAGGACTTGCCGACATTATTGCTGCTTCATTCACAAGGTTTCTTATATCTGCTCCAGAGAATCCAACTGTGCGAAAGACAAGCTGTCAATTAAAAAGGAGAAAGCAGTAACAGTCAGCACAAAGCAGATCAAGTCTTAGCATTTCCTATAAAATGATAAGCCATATTTCATTTCTGAACAACAGAAAAGTCGAATGGATATTGATACCATTATTTGGTTCATGATGATATCAGAACTAAAATGCAGTACTCTGAAAACCTTGAGAAATTATAACGCAAATAGTACATATACACTATTTCCCATCATTCTTTGTTGAAGTAAAGCCAATATTAATTCTGGCAGGTGATAGCTTAAGCAAGTTGAAAATGTAGAAAGCATCCTGTTTTGCAAAGGGATTTTTTATCTTTCTCACATTGTGCCAGGCAGCAGCATTGCATATAAGTGATTCCACAGGACGACAGTACAAACTCCAATTTATAATACACCTTTGCCTTTAAGTAGTCTGTCCACGTGTTTAACTATTCTTCACCATAAATTATATAAACTTCTACAAAAGATGGTCCAATGATGTATACCTTTCCAAAGTCCACATCCTCTGCTAGTTGTTTTTTTGCACTATGCACCCCAAAAATCTGGACTCTTTGCTTTGCATCAGGCAAACCAATGTAAAGACGGCGATCAATACGTCCCGGACGAACGAATTCAAGATCTAGTTCGTCCGGTCTATTTGTCGCACAGATGAAAATAACAGCTTGTCTGAGGGATAGACGATCAACACCTGTTTTTTCCTTCCTAGTATCATGAATTGATGAAAACAAAAATAATCAGTAAGGAAGAAAGAAATTGCTAATAAAACAGTTTGTCACAAAACCATATCATCAGAGAACAATTGTATGTTGAAACCAAGTACCTAAAAGAAAGGCAAAATGTTGCCAGAACAAAGCTCTCCTACAAATTAGGCTTTTTAGGGATGAACATTTGAAACTACATATTTCTTATTATGAATGCACAAATCTATATATATACACTTTTTTAACAAGAAAAATAATGAGCAGATAGAATCCTAACAAGCAGTCAAACACTGAAAAGGGAAGACAAATTTTAAAAAACAGGAAATGATAAACTACAAAGAATGCAAGAAAATGCATGACAACAGCTTTTTCTAAATAAGATTTCTGACTAACAGCATATCCTCACTAAAGAACCTACTCTGCAAGAAAAAAAAGCTTAAGGTTGTATTTTGGAAATACCTGATTCACACAAAAATTGTTCATCTTGAATCTCGTCAGAGTAAATTGTAATTACCCAAGACTATGCCTAACCCACACTATTGAAGGTCTCTAACCAACCAACACACTCGAACTTATTGCAACATAAATTTTCATGACATAAAATTCAAAAATCCATATGATATCCCTCATAAAAGTAATAACTTACTCCCCATCAAGCTGTGCAATCAGAGCCTCAAATGTTGCCCTTCTTCGTGGATCCTTTCTCGCATGCCTTCCAGCAATAGCATCTATTTCATCGACAAATATAAAACATGGAGCCTATATAGAAATAATGACAATATTAGCCATGTCTTCCAAGTTTTAATTGTTAATCACTATTCACTCAAGAAAAATAGTTAGGAAAAATAATTGCTTCTCAATTGAGCAAAAGCAAGCTGATTTTATGGGACCCAAGAAAAGAACTAAGGACTAGTCTTCTAATTGTATACATGCTTTCCATAAGTGCTCACACGTGATCCAATAAAAAAAAAGGATAATTGGAATTCTCATTCCAACTGAAACACTGATATATTACAGGAGAAAGCCCAATAACTGAGTATTGAGGTGCAGAATATGTGAGTAAGGGCAATAGTGAAAATTACTTATAACAGTTTAGAGGCATGAGAGGTGTATATGTGAGGTAGTCTGTTAGTAGGAGGCATGAAAAGTATTGAGTGATTGTGAGGAGAGTGGAGTGCCTCTCGAATGCACCAGTGTGGTATCTTTTGCTTTTGCTTTCACCTCTGTATTTCTCCATTAGAATCATACTCTGGGGAGCTATTTTCAGCTATTTTCATCCTGAATATGACTATATCAAAGGTCTTTTCCATCTTTTCCATCAAAGGTTTCAGAGCATCAGCAGCGGAATTAGTGTTGACTGGTTTGTACTGGATTTGGAGGGTATACTCCATAAGCTTAGTAACCCAACTTTGTTGAGAATCATCGAGAATACGCTGTTCAAGTAAAAACTTCAGTGCTCGCTGATCTGTTCTGATAATAAAAGGTCGATCCAATAGATAATAACACCATTTTCTCACAGCAAAAACTATGGCCATTAATTCTCTCTCATATAAAGAACATTGCCGTTCCCTAGAAGATAATGAGTGGTTATACACAGCCCCTAAACCAGAACCTAAAGCATCCGTTTCCACAATAAAAGGTAGTGAAAAAAACTGGTAGGGCCATGTTAGGAAATATATTATAGGTTAGAAAATATATTATATTAGGAAAGATATTATAGAGACAATCAGGGATTATAGTAATTAGGGAATCAATTTACATAATGAGTCATTATGTCTCATTAACTCCCTTATTCCCTCTCTTGTGTATAAATACCCTATACTATGTACATGAATAGACAAGAAATTCAGATTATATTCTCCTTTCCCTCTCTCTAATTCTACATGGTATCAAAGCCATGCTTTCTGCATTTTTCTGCTGCCTTTGCTGTTACAGTTTGGCAACACAGTGAGAGAGAGAGTGAGTGTGGTTTTTAGGTTTAGGTCCCCACAGTGCTTTTTCTAGAACACGCGCCCCACCACCCATATCCCAGACCCCCAATCGGCACTTGCCTGAAATCCGGTGGCCATCCGACGTCTCCGTGACGGCGCGTGGCCTACACGCGCTCCGCCGACAGCCACACTGTGACGGCGCGTGAAAGCGCGTGGAGAGGCTTTTTCGACGGTGAATTCCTCTTTTGGTTTCCTCTCCTCATTCCGGCGGTTTCCGGCAGTTTTCATGGTCTGGGTTCATCCTTTACAGATCATGAGTTTGCTCCTCCTAGTGTTTGACAACTGAGTTTGTGGCCTTTTTTGGTTCCAGCGCTGGGTTTGGCACTTTTTTGGGTGTAATCAACGTTTTCCTTGACTTTGCTGTGTGGTAGCTAGTAAAGTTTCGGCATTGTTTTTTGGTCGTCCTTGCAATCGATTTGCCTCTAGTTGGTATTTATTTAAGCTCGTGTTGCTTTGAGGTTCATTGGTCTTTCTTTGCACTTTGGTTTTTTTTTGTTATCTGGAACTTCATCTATTATTTGTTGGGGAGCTTTGTTGGTTTGTTGTTTGGTGTTGCGTTGCCATCTCTTTGGTGACCATTTGGTATCTTTGGTACGTCTTTTGGTGCATTTCTCTTTGGCTGCTGGGATTGAGTTTTCTTGCCCAGATTCTTTGTGCATTGTTGGGACTAGTAATCTTGTTTGCTATCTTCGTTTACCATCACCTTTGTGTTTGCTGGTTATTTCTTATGGCTGAGACTAAACCGAGTGCGATGACTGAAATGGTCCCTGTCTCAAACAAGATTATTGATCATAAATTGATTGGACAAATTATTCGGACTGGATCATAACCATCCGTATGCATTTACTGAGTATTGAGAAGGAGGACCATTTAACTGAGGTGCCTCCTAAGGATGATCCTAAGATGACGTGGGCTCGGGCGGATGCCAGGCTCTTCTTGCAGATTAAAAATTACATTGATGGGGATCTTCTTCCTTCGGTTAGTCATTGCAACACTGTTAGAGAACTTATTAATTATTTGGAGTTCTTGTATTCTGGGAAAGGAAACATTACTCGAATTCATGAGGTTTGTAAAGGGTTCTATCGGGCTGAGCAGCAAGGTCGCCCTCTGAAGAATTTCTTCACGGAGTTCAACAAGATGTATGAGGAAATGCGGCAATTAATGCCACCAAACCGACCTCCGGTACAAATTGATAATATGGAGAAACGGCGATTATCGGTTTTCTTACAGCTCTCGACCCAGCTTATGAGACCGTACGATCTCAGGTATTATCTAGTTCCGAGCTTCCTTCGCTCCAGGATGTGTATTCTCGTGTGTTGCGTGCCGACAGTTTAGCCCACCCGGCTTCCAATCCTAATGCTAGTGCTCTAGTGGGTCAAGGTCCAACCGACACTCGGAACCCGGGTTTCCTCGCGCCATGGACATGGTACACCGAATCTTGTTTTTCTTTGCTCCGGCTCCTAGGAACCCCCCCCACATGTCCGGTGTCTAGGCTCGCCCCCGAGAGGCCCGGTCACAATCCTCTCATTTTTGGTGCTAGTGGGATTGTCTGCTATTATTGTAAGGAACTGGTCATACGAAACGCTACTGTCGTAAGTTGCAACAGTCGCACCAGAAGCAACGCAGGTCTGCTCATATGGCTCAATCCTCTGATGTCTCTGATCCGCCCTATCTCCACCAACCGCACTTACTTTTACGGGTAACTTTGATTCGTGCCTTGCTACTTCTTCTTCGAAATGGATCATCGATTAAGACTCTTGACCATATGACGGGTAACCATCATTTGTTCTCTTCTTATGCACCTTATGCCAACCCTTCTTCAATTACAATTGCCAATGGTTCTTACACCCGTGTTCTTGGATCTGGCAATGTTACACCAACTCCTTCTGTTTCCTTATCATCCGTTCTTAATGTTCCCGATCTTGCTTTTAACCTTTTATCCCCTAGTAAGCTTACTCGTCAGTTAAACTGTTTCATCTCACTTTTTCCTGACCATTGCTTAATTCAGGATCTTACGATGAAGCGGATTATTGGTAGGGGGTATGAATCTGGCGGCCATTACTTTCTTGATAATCGGGTGCCGCGTTCCATTGCTTGCTCTGGTGGTCCCTCCTTGTTTGACATTCATTGTCGGTTAGGTCATGTGTCTTTGTCATCTTTAAAGAGGTTGTATCCTCAATTTCAGCATGTGTCTTCTTTAGAGTGTGAGTCGTGTCAGTTTGCTAAACATCACCGTGTTCATCTGGCACCTCGCGTCAATAAACGGGCTGCGTCCCTTTTGATTTAGTTCATTCGGATATTTGGGGTCCGTGTTCAGTTGAGTCCAAGTCTGGTTTTCGGTACTTTGCTACTTTTGTTGATGATTTCTCTCGAACCACCTGGCTTTATCTAATGAAAAATCGTTCTGAGGTGTTTTCTCATTTTTGCCATTTCTGTGCTGAAATCAACACTCAATTTGGTGTTTTTGTGAAAACTTTACGAAGTGATAACGCTAAAGAATATTTGTCTGCCCAATTTCAAAACTATATGCTCCAAAATGGCATGATTCATCAGTCCTCGTGTGCAGATACACCAGCTCAAAATGGTGTTGCCGAAAGAAAGAATCGGCACTTATTAGAGGTGGCCCGAGCTCTCATGTTTCAAATGATAGTTCCCAAACCTTTCGGGCGATCTTTGTGTTCACGGCTTGTTTTCTCATTAATCGTATGCCTTCTCCTGTTCTTAGTGGAGCTACTCCCTACTCCACCTTGTTTCCTTCTCATCCCTGTGTTTCCCATTGCCCCCAAGATCTTTGGGTGTGTTTGCTTTGTTCGTGATGTTCGTCCTACTACTACCAAACTTGATCCCAAGTCCCTTAAATGTGTCTTCTTGGGGTATTCTAGGGTTCAAAAGGGTTATAGGTGTTATTCCCCCACTCTTCGGCGTCATCTTGTGTCCACAGATGTTACCTTCCATGAGTCAACCCCGTTCTTTCCTGTCTCTGCTCTTTCTCCATCCCCTAACATCACCAATAGTCTTGATGATATATTGATCTATACAGTTCAGTTACCACCAGTGCAAGCGTCGGACCCGGAACCCGTTAAGCCACCTATCTATCATGTTTATCTAAGCGTCCCAAGGCAAGTAATGGCATTGAACAGGTTCCAGCCCCACCAGTACCTGCTTCGGAGTCTGATCCCGCGGTAGTTGCCCCTTCTCCAGTCTCTACACCAGACCCAGTGCCTGTGCCTGACTCTCCCTCACCGGAAAGCCCCGTGCCTGACTCTCCTACTTCTCTTGACTTGCCCATTGCCCTCCGTAAAGGTCAGCGATCTTGCACCTACCCTATTTCTTCTTTTGCTTCCTACAATCATCTTTCCCTTGCATCTTGTTCTTTCATAGCCTCCTTAGAATCTATTACTGTCCCTACTAATCTCCACCAAGCCTTAGCCCATCCTGGTTGGTGTGCTGCTATGAAAGAAATGATGGCCCTTGATAAGGCCGATACCTGGACTCTCGTTGATTTACCTCTTGAAAAGAAGGCTATCGGATGTAAATGGGTGTTCACAGTCAAAACAAAAGCTGATGGCACCTTGGAACGGTTGAAAGCTCGGTTGCCAAGGGTTATGCTCGAGACCTATGGTGTTGATTACTCGGAAACCTTCTCTCCTGTGGCAAAATTGTCCTCTATTCGTCTCTTCATCTCTATGGCTGCCAATTATGGTTGGGACCTTCATCAGCTGGATGTTAAGAATGCCTTCTTAAATGGTGATCTTCTTGAGGAAGTTTACATGGAGCAACCACCTGGTTTTGTTGCTCAGGGGGAGCGTGGGAAGGTATGCCACCTTCAACGGTCTTTATATGGCTTGAAGCACAGTCCTCGTGCTTGGTTTGACAGGTTTAGCTTTGTGGTTAAGAAATTTGCTCTGAGTCAGAGTAAGTGCGACCATTCTGTGTTTTATCAGCACACAGATGCTGGGATGATTTTGTTTGTGGTATATGTTGATGATATTGTTGTTACGGGTAGCAATGCTTTGGGAATCTCATCACTTAGGGCCTTTCTCAATTCTCATTTTCAAACAAAGGATTTGGGTCCTTTGAAGTACTTTCTTGGGATAGAAGTTATGAGAAGTAAGAAAGGCATCTTTTTTGACACAGAGGAAGTATGTTCTTAATCTGTTAAAAGAAACTGGGAAACTCGGAGCAGACCGAGTAGCGTTCCCATGATTCCTAATCCCTTCTTGGACATGGATGACCGCATACCGTTTGATGAGCTACCCGAGGATGTACAAAAGAAAGTTGATCCGAAAAGATCAAGCCATTTGCCTATCCGAGAGATATCGTAGGCTAGTTGGGAAATTGAACTATCTTACGGTAACCCGCCCGATGTGACCTTTCCGTTAGTGTGCTTAGTCAATTCATGTCGCACCAACCGTTGCTCGGTGGGAAGCTTTGGAACATGTCTTATATTATTTGAAGGGCTCACCAGGTCGTGGTATTCTCTATACGAATCATGGCCACAACAAGATTGAATGTTTCGTGATGCGAGATCATGCGGGGTCAAAGGCTACCGGAAGATCCACCACGGGATATTGTGTGTTTGTTGGTGGAAATTTAGTATCGTGGAAGAGTAAGAAGCAAGATGTGGTTTCTAAGTCGAGTGCGAAGTTTGAGTATAGAGCCATGTCTCAATCTACACAAGAGATTGTGTGGCTTCACCGATTAATGAAGGAGGTTGGTCTTGCCACGTCGTTACCCGCGAAGTTGTGGTGTGATAATAAAGCGCTCTACACATAGCCTCCAACCCGTGTTTCATGAACGTACGAAACACATTGAGATTGATTGTCACTTTGTACGCGATAAGATCAAGGAGAACTTTGTTTCCACCGGGCATGTGCGATCTAGTGACCAATTGGGTGACCTTCTAACGAAAGCTTTAAGTGGGACTCGGGTTGAATATCTTTGTAACAAGTTGGGCTTGATTAATATCTATGCTCCAACTTGAGGGGGAGTGTTAGGAAATATATTATAGGTTAGGAAATATATTATATTAGGAAAGATATTATAGAGACAATCAGGAATTATAGTAATTAGGGAATCAATCTACATAATGAGTCATTATGTCTCATTAACTCTCTTATTCCCTCTCTTGTGTATAAATACCCTATACTATGTATATGAATAGACAAGCAATTCAGATTATATTTCTCCTTTCCCTCTCTCTAATTCTACAAAAACTGGAGTAGTGGACATAGCAGTTTTCAATTTATCAAAAGCGGCCTGTGCATCATCATTCCAACAAAAAGCATTCTTCTTGAGGAGATCTTTGAGTAGAGCAGCAATCAGACCAAAATGTTGAACGAAACGGTGATAATAACCGGTCAAACCAAGGAAATCTCATAATTCCTTGATGGTAGTTGGGGTCGGCCATGTGGTCATGCTCTGAATTTTATTTGGGTCAGTGTGTACACCATCCTTGAAAATAATATGACCCAAACATTCAAGTTGTGGCTGAGCAAAGACGCATTTCTTGATATTAATAACCAAGGAATGCTGCTGCAATATCTGAAAAGTCACTTAAAGATGCTATAGGTAAGAGTCTCGACTGTCACTATAGACCAAAATGTCGTCAAAGAAAATGAAGATGAACTTATGAAGGTGCTGGTGAAAGATGTCATTCATCAAGGATTGGAATGTCAATGGAGCATTCTTGAGGCCAAAAGGCATGATGAAAAATTCATGATGACCATCATGGGTGTGAAATGCAGTCTTGTGCTCCTCCCCTTGCTTCATCTGGATTTGATGGTAACCCGACTTGAGATCGAGTTTCCTAAAAATTTGATCACCCCCTAATTCATCCAAGAGCTCTTCAATTGCAGGAATAGGGAATTTATCTTGAATGGTTATCTTATTAAGTTCCCTATAATCAACACAAAAATGCCAGCAACCATCAAACAAAACTTATCTTGATCTCAGCAGCTTATGAAACATTATGCTGACTTGACAAGCCGAGATATCCATTTTGAGGTGGGAGATCAAGTTTATTTGAAGCTGCAGCCGCATCGCCATAAGTCCTTAGATAGGCGTCATAATGAGAAGCTAAGCCCTCGTTTTTACGGCTCTTTTCTAGTGCTTGAACAGATTGGTAACTTTGCCTATCATCTCCAGCTGCCTCCGGACGCACAAATCCATCCTGTCTTCCATATTTCTCAGCTCAAAAAGTCCCTGTCTTCCTCTGAACAGTCTCATCCTTTACCTCCAATGTTGACAGCTGATATGGAACTGCAGGTTACTCCAGAGGCATTATCAAAACATCATAGAACGACCGATGGTCGCATAGAACTACTTATCAAATGGATTTCTTTGTCTGACTTGGACAACACCTGGGAAGATTATGATATGATTCCCAAACAGTTTCCTTCCTTTTGCCTTGAGCACAAGGCTACTGTTGGGGGGGGGGGGTAATGATGAATATAGGCCATTATTACTTATTATAGGAGAAATCCCCCTAACTGAGTATTGAGGTGCAGAACATGAGTAAGGGCAATAGTGGAAATTACTTATGACAGTTAGAGGCACGAGAGGTTTATGTGTGAGATACTCTGTTAGTAAGAGGCATGGAAAGTATTAAGTGATTGTGAGGAGAGTGGAGTGCCTCACGAATGCACCAGTATGGTTCCCTATCTATTGCTTTTGCTTTTACCTCTATATTTCTCCATTAGAATTGTAGAAATCGAGAGAGAGAAAGATAGAGAAAATATACTCTCAAATGAATGTGTTTATTCATATACTCAATAGGGTATTTATACATAAGAGAGAAGACAAGAGAGTAATGACTCATTATGATGATTGATTCCCTAATTACTAATAATATCTATAATCCCTTATAATATGCGATACTAATTAAGTATAGTATATTTATACTGATTTATTTCCTAACACTCCCCCTCAAGTTGGAGCATAGATGTTGATCATGTCCAACTTGTTACAAGAAAACATAATATAAATAAATCCAAACAAAATAATTTTCTTCATGAGATCTTGAATCCACCAAGAAGTTCGGCCACATCCAAGAATAGTTCAACCAAATGTCACCAAGGACATTCATCAAAAGAAACGATCCAACAACTTCACCAAGAGTTCGAATAATAAAGAGTACCAAACCAAAGTAGAAGCTGCAAAGACAAACGGTCTCACAAGGGACCAAACAATACTCCAAACGTCTCACGAGACAAAGCAACAATGAACATCTCATCGAGACGAACACCAAACGGTCTCACTAGGGACCAAACAATACTCCAAACGTCTCAACAGACAAACACCAAAGAAACACTTCACGGAGGCAAAGCACGAGACGGGTAACACAAGGACCACCAAACTCCTCACCAGAGGACGCAAAGCACGGCATTCAAGACAAAATAGCACTTCACGAACATGCTAGAAAACGTAACAAACGAAGAACCCAACCACTAGAGACAAGTGAACGTGCCTGAAACAAAATGCCGACCGTGCTGAAATAGTAGAAACCCGGTCTCACAACGCAACCTTCGAAGCAAAGATCCAGCCTATACATACCGGAAATGAAGGCTCGACGTCGGAGAATGAAGCACGACTAGAAAATGGTCATAACAACCAAACGACAACCATACAACGAGGTACACACTTTCTCTCTCCCCCTGTGAACAGTGATGACATGGTTCACCGTTCACGAAACAACAGACGGAATAGTACCAAAAAGACAGCAAATCGACACAAACGGAAAAGAAGGGTATTTATTCATAAGAGAGAAGACAAGAGAGTAATGACTCATTATGATGATTGATTCCCTAATTACTAATAATATCTATAATCCCTTATAATATGCGATACTAATTAATTATAGTATATTTATACTGATTTATTTCCTAACAAGAATAATACTCTTGAGCTATTTTCATCCTGAATACAACTATACCAGAGGTCTTTTCCATCACCCTGGTACTATAATACTTCCCTTCATGCTAGACCAGTTTAAGGTTCATGTAGAAATAGGACACAGGAAATGCTGAAACATTGCAACACAAAATTGGAGATGTGAAAATATATTTTTATGCATGCAAAATGTCTACCAGTAAAGTTTCAGATTGGATACTGTTGGAGGGTGCCATTTTATGCCATATTGTTGGAGGCACCATTTTCTATGCTACTAGGGTTATTTATTATTATTTTATTATTTTATTTTAGTGGGCCTTGTATTTCTGGCCAGATTAGAATTGATATGTCATTATTACATTTCCATTTTTCCATTTTTGAAGAAGATTTCAGGGAATAGCAGACTTGTGGCTAAACCTAACTTCTACCTACATGCAGCCTAATCTCAAGCAACATGGTATGAGAGCTGAGACCCACATGGAGCAACAGCTACTGTTCGGCACCATGAGAGCCTTCATTGACGATGTTAATGACCTTAAATTATCTTCATCTAGTATGTTCAGTTGATAAAGGAAGATATCAGAGGAATAAACATCTCCAATTGATGAAAGGAAAAAAAAAAAGAGAGGAAAATCACTGTTAGATCCCAAGATACTAAATCAATCACAAAAAAGTCTCATTCCCCTTACAAAGATGTGATTAATTGTGAATAAGTTACGAAATTCCCCTCACAAAAAAAGTGTCAAAATGGCTTTTTATCAAAATGGATTTTATTAGTTGTTAAAATGTCCTTATGAAAATCTCATTGTGAAAATGGCTTCTAACATTGTCAAAATGACTTTTCATGTTGCCAAAAATTGTCCAAGTTTCTAAGATTCTACAAGCCGGAGGAAAAACTCGGAAAATTTTTGACAACATGCAAAGCCATTTTCACAACGAGATTTTGATAGGGACATTTTAACAACTAATAAAACCATTTTGACAACATGAAAAGCCATTTTGATAATGGGACTTTGTGAAGGGAATTCAACAATTAATCAAAAAAGTCACGAGGGAAATTTGGTATGGGACTTTTTTGTGATTAATTCTGTACCTGGGGACCTGATAGTGATTTTCCCAAAATAATAATAATAATAGTGATAGAATAAAGAGAGGCATGGAGGCCAATGCAAGTCACAGCATTCATGTGGCTTGTAAATAGTAAATTATAGAGAAAAGCTGCATTGTTATTAATGACTTACAAGCAACATGGTATCAGAGATTAGTTAGTTCTTGGCCAATTTTGAGTTTTCGGTGGATCGCCATCACCGATAAATGATGACAAGTGGCCTGCCTCCCGACTACGCCGATGAGGATGGCTCGCCTCCCAACTCTGGCGTGTGTGTTCGTTGCATTTCAGTTTCTGTCCATTTTTTGGTTATCCTTTGATGGTGCTCCTTCTTTCCGTTTGTGTCGATTTGCTGTCTTTTTGGTATTGTTCCGTCTGTTGTTTCGTGAACGGTGAACCATGTCGTCACTGTTCACAAGGGGAGAGAGAAAGTGTGTACCTAGTTGTATGGTTGTCATTTGGTTGTTATGACCATTTTTTGGTCGTGCTTCATTCTCCGACGTCGAGCCTTCATTCCCGGTATGTATAGGCCGGATCTTTGCTTCAAAGGTTGCGTTGTGAGACTGGGTTTCTACTATTTCAGCACAGTCGGCATTTTGTTTTTGTTTCAGGCACGTTCACTTGTCTCTAGTGGCTGGGTTCTTTGTTTGTTACGTTTTCCAGCACGTTGGTGAAGTGCTATTTTGTCTTGAATGCCTTGCTTTGCGTCCTCGTGAGGAGTTTGGTGGTCCTTGGGTGACCCTGTTCTTTGCCTCTCGGTGAAGTGTTTCTTTGGTGTTTGTCTCTCGTTGAGACGTTTGGAGTATTGTTTGGTCCCTAGTAAAACCGTTTGGTGTTCGTCTCTGATGAGATGTTCATTGTTACTTTGTCTCTGTGAGACGTTTGGAGTATTGTTTGGTCCTTGTGAGACCGTTTGCTGCAGCTTCTACTTTGGTTTGGTACTCTTTGTTATTCGAACTCTTGGTGAAGTTGCCGGATCGTTTCTTTTGATGAATGTCCTTGGTGTGACATTTGATTGAACTATTCTTGGATGTGGCCGAACTTTCTTTGGTGGATTCAAGATCTCATGAAGAAGAAGATTATTTTGTTTGGATTTATTTATATTATGTTTTCTTGTAACAAGTTGGACATGATCAACATCTATGCTCCAACTTGAGGGGAAGTGTTAGGAAATAAATCAGTATAAATATATTATAATTAATTAGTATCGCATATTATAAAGGATTATAGGAATTATGAGTGATTAGGGAATCAATCATCATAATGAGTCATTACTCTCTTGTCTTCTCTCTTATGTATAAATACCCTATTGAGCATATGAATAAACACATTCATTTGAGAGTATATTTTCTCTATCTTTCTCTCTGTGATTTCTACAAAAGAAAAAAATAATAATAATGACTTACAAACAGTGTAATTTGTATGGGATTTTATAGATATTGTAGAGAAAAAGGAATGCATTTAAATTCTCAACAGAACTACTAAACAGTGTAAAAAATAGTAAAATGGATCAAACATCACCCAGCACAAGCATGTCTATAAGAAAGTATAGAACAAAATCTACAATGAAAACTATTCACATTTGATATTATATTTGATGTTGAAACTAGCTGACTCTTACATTTCTCCTGGCTATGGCAAACATCTCATTGATCCTAGCTGCTCCACTTTTTTCACTATCTGTGAACTCAGCACCAGATGCAAAAACAAAAGGCAATCCACTTTCTTTTGCAAGTGTTCTGGCAAAAAGTGTTTTTCCTGTTCCTGGAGGTCCAGAGAGGAGAACACCCTGAAATATTCTTGTCCATTAAACTACTTATATGATTACACATCTTGTGATTAAAAGCAATGCTTTGAGAAGGTTAACTATTGATATATAAAATTTAAATCTTTACCCGCACAAACTGCACACCCCTTTCATAAAACTGCATAGGGTTTCCCATATAGATCATCAATTCATCAAGGAGATCCCAAACATCACCCCCTAGTACAACTTCCTTGTACATAGATTTAGAGTCACCAACATCCCCAACTGGCTGACAATCAATATATGGAACAACATGAAAAAAAATTCAGAGTCAGCTGCCAATATCAAATTTAGATTCCAATCTCTAAGGAAAAAAAGCATGTTTGCTACATAACAATTATTATATATCCTCTCAAGTTAATAATATAAAACACATTAATAATCAGGATTCATATTATTATACTTAGTATCACAAGCAAAATAATTAGGTGGCTAAAAATATATTAAAAACATATGTCATCTCTTACAAATTTTTTCAAAATGCATTAATTTGCAGCCACTATCTATGGTCTAAATTGTGTTGGAGATCAAAAGCTTACCAGAATGAAATTTTCTGCATAAGCCATATCAAAAAGCTGATTATACTTTTTGTATAGAAAGCGCTTGGAAGTAACATGTAAGAGCATCACAGACTCCCTTATAAGCCAAAGAATTAAAATTCCAGGCAATAATGCAATCAAAACCTTCATAAAATAATGGATCTGCCGCTTTGCAGGAGATCTACTTCAACTCCAGAATTGGAAATCATCTCAAATAAATAAGGATCAAGAGGGATATCAACCTACATGAAAAGAATTGCATTAATATAAACCCAAAAAAAAAAAAAAGTTGTGCATTAATCAACTAATAGGAAGCATAGATATTGACAGGAGTACAAGACACAAGCATGGCAACATGAAAATTTGGACTGTTTTGCAAGCAAGTTGAAGGGCCATCTAGTGTTGTACTGTTTCATGTCTAATTTGAGAGTATACTACTGGTCACACATGTACGAGGCTCTTTTTCTACATGTTCATGCCATGTATATCAATTATGATCACAACCAGAGACATCTAATCAGAAATAACAGTTTAGAGGCAAACTTACGATATACTCCAATGGAAAACCTTCTTTCATTGTCACGTATAATCTCTTTAAGTCTTCAGTAAAAACAACAGCTGCAATCTGTCCACAAGGATGTACTTCATAAACTGACATTAGTTTGTCAAAGGCATAACTTACTGAAATTTAACAACTTTGGCTCATCTGGACTGCACATTATATTAACTGATTTAATAAGAGGGACAATATAGTATATACCAATAATTTAGTTTAAATTCAATGAAGCCAACCATAACCAAATCTAGTGAGTGTTTGGGTAACACCCAAACTGTGGTTTAGAAACCCTTTTCAGCAAGGCAAGACAAAACCCATCTCATATGCTTACCTTATATATCGTAAAATTTATTCTTCAAAAGTTAATCTAAACACACACCTAATTTGACTTCACAATCATATTTTCTGTGATGCTTGTTAATTTTTGTGTAGTCTTATGCTTGGGCTTGTCCATTCCACTGATGTCAAACTTCATTCACTAATATTCCTATTGCTTGGGCTTGTAGTCTCAGTCTTAGAGGCTTCAAGTCAACACTTTTCTTCAATGCTTGGGTAGTAGAGGTGAGGATGTTGAGGTGGATGTGTGGTTATAGAAAAAAGGTAAGATTCAAAATTATCATATCCGAGGAAGAGCTAGCACAGTGCCTATTGAAGAGAAAATGGTAGAAAATTGTTTGAGGTGGTTTAGAGTTTGGACATGTACAAAGAAAGTTGTTAGAGGCGCCGATGAGGATAATAGATCAGATAGTTTGGATACCTCTAAAAAGAGGCAACGGAAAATTAAAGAGATTTAACAAGACCTTTTGGTTAACAATCTATCTAAAGATTTGGTTGTTGATAGTGTACAATAGCATTGTGAGATCTATGTAGCCCACCCCATATAGTGGGATAAAGCTTGTTGTTGTTGCTTGGGCTTGTACTTTTAAATCTTAGGGGTCTTAGATCTGATGTTTTTTTAAGACCTTGAATCTTGCATGGTTAGGCCTTTTTATTCTTCTTGGCACTGATACGATATTAATTTTTCTATGAACTTATGTTCACCAAAATAGATTAAGCTTTTTGGTTGGGGTTGCCACAAACTTAGATACCCTTTATTTTTTCTTGTCATTTTTTATGTGAGACTTCTATTCCCTTGTAATGTTACCCGACAAGAAGGTGGAAAAGCATCAATGCCAAAACATAATATTGCCTACATAAACCTTCAGTAAAAAATATAGGGTTGAGTAGCAAATTTACCCGGAAGTATAAGCCCAGAAGCAATGTTACCCTGAAAGTTTTTCTTGTCTCAATGTTACCGGAAGTTTCAAAACGTTTCAAATGTTGCCCTATTCCATTAAAAAACTTACGTCAAAAAAGTTTGATGTTGACCATTAACTTTTTAATGGAAATGGGCAACATTGTTATGTTTTAAAATTTCCAAAGCAACATTGAGACAATAAAAACTTCCAAGGTAATATTGCTCTTCAACAAATACTTCCAAGGCAAATTTGCTACTTAACCCAAAAATATGAACATCACATCAATTTACATTTGCCATCAAGTTCTGCCATGGCTATATAGTCAGTTTACCCATGCAAATGCAAATATAAAGAGTTACAATTTCAAAAGATTATTAGTACTGAATTAACCCTTTTAATGAGCATCATTCCATCTAATTAATAGTCTATATGCTACCAACACTAACCATTAGATTTTAATAAATCTTTATTCACAATACCTAATTAAAACTGAAAGAGTAAAATACACCAATCACTCCTTTATCCTAAATCACAAAAAACTCTTCTCTATTTTGAAAACATATGAGCCTTCCTTGAAATTAAAATGTATGTGTCACAAACCTTCTTTATATATTTGAGACTCCATTTTCATCCACCCTATTGTTAGTTGATTGTTAAGTTTGACTCTCAAATTTTTGTTTGACCAAAATACACTTATTTAAATTTTTTTTTTTTCTTTCTGAATTAAATGGGCAGAGAATAACATCCTACGATGACAAACACGATCGAACCCACGACCTCTCACTTATAGGGGAGCTCTCATACTACTTGGCCACAAAGTCATTGGGTAATATAAGAATTTTTAAATATTTATATTTTCCAAAAATAAACATTTTTATGCAAGCAAAAACAAATTCTAATACATATAGTTTTAAACTTTCTAATGTTATAAAATTTATTAATTGATTATTTAATAAAATTTTATAACTATAATTATTCGGTCACATTTATTAAAACTTATTTATTTAAGTTTCTTGTAAATGGATAAAAACATATTTTAAACATATTTTTGTTCATCATATAGTATAAATGATGTAGGTTTGAGATATTATATAAATCATTTAGATTTATAATTCAAAAAATTTTAACATATTTTTTGCTATAAACATTTATAAACACAGTCAGTCAAGTATATATTTATCAAAAAATTAATCAAATTTTCAATCAAAATTTTTTGTCCATGTTAACTAAATTATTTGAGCTTCAATCCCAATATAATAAAAACATTAAATAAATAAATATTTACAAATACAACAAAATAAAATCAAAGAAAAGGAAAATTTTAAATTCTTCAGAAAATTTTTAGTCCAAAATAGAAATTTAGTATGATGAAGAGTAAAGTAGTAAATAAAATATATCTCCTTAAATATTCTTAACAAAGTTAATGGTTTGGATTTAAAAGTGTTTTACTCAAACGGAAAGAGTTCAATTGTAGGTGATAGTATATGTACTCTCAAGACAGTAGAGGTTCTCACCTCAGAACTATCAAGTTTGTCGAGAAAATATGTGTAAGGAAGTTTAGGACGATAGCGCCACCATCTCTTAGATATCCATAGTGCTCTTGTTCCCTGTGTGGCTGCAGCCTTCTCTACCACATCTTTGCGAAGACTGTTTTCAACCTCTTTCATGTCAAATTCAACCACATATTTTGCATTTTGGAATCTAATTGCTCTGCAAGGCGCTCTTTTGCTAAGATCTCCCTCCATTTATGAAGTCTCTCACGCCATGTGCCCCCAGTTTGAACTTCACCTGCTATGAAAACATGAAAACCATACCATGTTGGAAATCAAGAGCATAAATGCACCCCAAACATGTAAAGATGAAACCAAATTCCCCACATGATTACTTGATATCACCATCTTATTAATAACATTATAAACCAAGAGTAATGTCTGTAAAATCAAGAAACCAGGATTATAAATGAAACGCAGTTGTAGTTATGAGAAAAGAGAGGGTAACAGTTTTAGAAATATGAAGTGAGAAGCTTTGAGATATACTATGTTGGGGATGGAAAGATACATAACCACATAGGGATAGGTAGTTGGGTTTGGTCAAGCTCAGATATACTCAATAACTTACATGAAATAGGGCATTCTTAAATCTTTCTGCAACATTGTAATAACAAGCTTTGGTGGTAAGCTACTCAAGGGTGTACATTGATAATGTAATATTCCTTGATAAAAGAAATATTGAGGCAGGGAGACATCCTTTTTCTCTAATTTATTTCATTAGCAAAAAGTACAAGTAGCAAATTATATTT
Organism: Acacia acuminata; assembly: GCA_019022655.1. Classification (NCBI taxonomy): domain Eukaryota; kingdom Viridiplantae; phylum Streptophyta; class Magnoliopsida; order Fabales; family Fabaceae; genus Acacia; species Acacia acuminata. Next base: position 1,903,791 of record JAFJYI010000036.1, read on the forward strand.
GCCATGAAAAATGAAACTGTGAGAAAGACAAAGGTGATTCCCCCAGAGAATAAGGATTTCTTGAGATCATCTAGCAACAAACAAACAAACAAACATTTCTTCAGATCATCTAGCAACAAACAAACATGCCTTTTGAAAAGCAGAAATTCTTATAATCAGTTAGAAAAAGTTCAAAATAGAAAAAGCACTGAAATTGTGTAAGCTATAAGTACAAACCAAATAGAACAAGATTGAAATTTTTTACTAGCATCCATATCTTCTGTCAGAAGCACCACTACACTACCTGAAACTCCCAAGCCCATTGTCAGTTCTTTCTTCTTCTCTTTATCTAATCTTTCATCATTTTCAATCATTTGTTTTACATTTTCCTCAGGGGTACCTCGATCATCATCCCATGCATCCTCTCCAACATAGGAATTATCATGAACAAGTGTTCCATCAGGTCTCTCAATGAATTTTTTCATTTTAAGGCCTTTGGGTGTTGTCTTCCTCCACATACCCTTCTTAAATCTGCAATTTCAAGAACTAATAAATCAGCCAAGATTAAAGAACATAACATATTTCAGAGTTGAACGCCTGAAATGGCTTCAGGTTTTGAGCTTCTGAGAGGTTGAATAAGGATGAACTTTGATAGCCATCTGGTAGTAGGAAAACATGAGCAACAGGAGTGTCTTAACGGTCAACAATATGCAGGGGGATATAATTTCAATGGGTAGAACCAGAGAAGTTTACAATATAACATTTATGGTTTATTACAAAAGTTACATCCTCTTGGAAAGCCCAAGGCCTAGGCCATGTTTCATCTAGGGATCTAACATAAAAAGTTATGATGTGTCTGCGTGTGTAACTTCCAATCAATGCATCTAAAAATAAAAGAGAATTGAATTACCTTTTAATGTTTATGGGGGACGGTTCTGGAATTAATGCTTCCATGTAAGCCTCTGTCAATTCTTTTTTTGGCGATTCAGATAAGGAGCTCGAGCTGCTACATATATTCCTCTACAAGAAAATGCCGTGACAAGGATATAAAGAGCAAGGACACCAATTCGTTTAGCTTCCCAATTCTTGAGATCCTAGAGCAGCAACAAGCTACATTGTTTAGTTTAAATGGAAGAATAAAAGCAATACATAAAAGGCATAGAATAACTGAACCAAATTGCATTGATTCAGCAACAGTAGCTAAACCAAAATTGCCATTACTTCTCTTTCAAATAAAATTTCAGAATGGGCAAACTAGATAAATAAATAATATCAAAAAGAATCACACAAACTTCTAAAAGAGTAAAATCAATGAATGCCATATAGCCACTAACCCAACATCACCAGTCAAACAAACATGATCTCATTTGAATAATATTCATTTACATTTTAGTGAAAGAACGCATGCCCATATGGAAGCATTAAAACCAAAAGAACTTTTCATCAAACCAGTAAACCATTTTGTTCAACACTAGCAGCTATTGTCATAAAGGATATATAATGTAATTAGGCCAGCTTAACTGTTATCATGCAGAAGCTTGTAGGAATTAGTTTTTACTCGAAGTTGCTTGTTTTGCAGCGTGCTTAAGTCAGCTTTTGACACCATTAAATGTTGGAACGTTATTAAGAGGGAGAGGCAGTACAATAGCATGAAAGGCAGTTCATCTTTTTTTTTTTTTTTTTTTCTGCAGACATTTTCCACTTGAAGGCGACACTTTCTGAATTTTTTCCCTTTTTTTTTTATAAATAAAACTGAGTGCAACACTTCTGTATCAATGATAAGAAGCAGCTTTGAAGAGGTTGAAAATCATTTTTTCAGCAAATAACGGATAAATTACCTTCCAACGTTCCCATCGATTCCAACTGACAAAAGCAGGTACCCCCTCAGTCCTAAGCCTTTCCAATTCGGCTCCACTCTTATTGGCGTCATCCTTAATTTGCTCTACAAACTCAACCACCTTCCTATCTGCATCTTCCAAGTTAAAACCCGTTTCCTTCTTCACCGCATCCCCAAATCTCAACCAAAATCTCTTTGAACCATTCTGAAACGAGCGACTAATGTCAGACCAAGAAAACCCACCTGCCCCGCCTGGATTTGACGAAGCTGAAGCTCGAAGCTTGGATTTCTTATGGGAAATTTTCGCGCTGTGCAATGCGGTTAACCTAAGTAACTTGGAATTTTGAGATGTTCCAACGAGTGATGATGATGAAACAAGAAGTGGGTTTGGTCTACATGCGACGGTAAGGTCCATTGTTGAGTTCCTTACTGGAAATGGGAGAGGCTATATTGTCGATACAGTAAGCGGAGGCGATAATTTGCATGGGTAAGCACTTGCACAGACAGAAGTATCAAAGGACGTCCGAATTTGTCCGAGTCCAAGAATGGTGCAGTTTCGGGTTTTTTTTTTTTTTTTTCATTTGAGAATTGGATTTGGGGTTTTTTTGGTCAAGATTTTGGTGGTTGAGAACCTGGAACTTCGGGGTTTTTGAGGGGTTTTATCCACACACTAGTCACATGGTACAACAACAGAGCACCATTTAAACTCTTGACATCCAACACCATTCCGAGTTCACTTGAATGGAATACATAATTTTTTCGCATCATATAAATGTTTGGGAAAATAACATAAAAAGAAGCGAAAATTCTAAATAAATACCATTTGAATTTGCAAAACCCCTAGAAGTTCGTTGAGAAATATCAGGACCTATGAGGGATATCGCAAATTCAGGTAAAATTACCCTTTTTTGCCTTAGTTTTAAATAAATTTAAAAAATAAAAATACCATCGCCGGCGCCGGCCGCCTGAGAGAGCCACCGACGAGGGGGTGGGGGTTTTTTTTTTTGGAGTGGGTTGGGCTTTTTGTTTTTGAAAAAAAATATATTAATTGAAGTGTGGTTGTAACATCCCAAATTTTGGGATTTTAAAAGTTTGAATAATATAGGAAATTAATTCTGAAAATCTTGGCTTAAAATAATTATAAGAATAATTATTGAAAAATTAGGCTTATTTTTCCCTTAATTTATTTTGGAAAAAATAATAATTCAAATAAGGAATAATTGAGGCCTAAAAACTATAGAAATTATATTCTATGGCTTAAGGAAAAATTAATCAAGATGGAAATATCCTTAAGGGAAATTAAGGATTTATTTTTCATAATTATCCAACAATTGCAATTAAATGAACAAATTAAATAACCTAGTTGCAAATTAGAAGCTTGAAGGAACAAGAGGGATATTTAATGGGCCTCACAACAACCCAACACATTCTTCTCTGTTCTAAATTATTTGTCAAGCTAATACTCTCTCAAATTGCAATCCGAACCAACTAACCACATGGCCCTTATGCTATCAGATACAATGCCCACATTATTTGTTTCATCCTTATTCTATCAACCACCACGCAAAGAGGCCAATGTGAGTTGGTATAGATGGTAAGGGATCCAGGACTAGGCCTAAATGGTCGTGGGTTCGATCCCTCGCCATCGGGACTCCTTTGGTAGGCGATCTCGTAAGTCCCCAGCAAGTGCTCATAGAGCCCGGGCCGTGCCCTGGCCTTGGTGGAGGACTAATGTCGAACCCCTCCAAAACTTTTTGATATCAAAAAAAAAAAAAAAAGCCACCACGCAAAGAGAGCAGCAACATATTTATATGGGTTAAGGTGCATTTTTGCCCTTAAAGTATGCACCCAGGAGCAATTTTGCCCCTGAAGTTTCAAGCGTAGCAATGTTGCCCCTGAAGTTTTAAAACGAAACAATGTTACCCCTCCGTTAAAAACCCTAACTGGTCCAACGTTAGGGTTTTTAACTAGGGGCAACATTGCTCCGTTTTTAAACTTTAGGGACAATATTGCTCAAAAAAAAGTAGCAATTTTGCCCCTAAAGTTTCAAAACGGAGCAATGTTGCCCCTTTGTTAAAAACCCTAACGGTGGCCACTTTAGTTGACCATTAGGGTTTTTTCGGAGAGGGGCAACATTGCTCCATTTTGAAATTTCGTGGGCAACATTGTTACGCCGAAAACTTTAGAGGCAAAATTGCTCTTCGGCGCATACTTTAAGGGCAAAAATGCACCTTAACCCTATTTATATTCTTGAAGCAGCCCAAATACTCCATCATTTATCCACCAATAACTATTGGCCCATAACATTACAACCCAACCCATTACCTCTATTAAACCAACTTATTGTTTTTATTAGCATCCTTCTGGCTTCTCAGTTCGGGAAAAAAAAAACGCTAATATAGCAAACACTGTCAGCAAATCTATCAACCCATGCTCTCCCTCGATTTGCCGATCTCATTCGCCATCGACGCTCACACGCAAGAACAGACTCCCATGCTTTTCGAAATTAATGAGAAATATCCAACGTGTTTTTGCATCAACTGGAACCTTTGCTCCCTATATATCTCTTTCCTTGGTTCTCATTCAGATTCAGTACGCTCCACCAAAAGAAACAAAACAGAAACGAGAGAGGAAGAGAGAGTTGAGAAACACAGAGAGGGAGATACCGAGAGAAGGAGAAAGAGAGAGAGATTCAACTGTGAATAAACTTGTCCACCTTCCTCTGCATAAATTCACCAAAAACAGGGGGTGTTTGGGTTACTCAAAGATCACATCTTGCAAGCCAAAAATTGAAGTAAGTTATTGAGTCTACCTTCCTTCTTGTTTCATGATTCCGAGCGTGAGTTTTGAATGCTAAACTGTAGGAATAAGCCATATGAGTTCTCTGCAAGATGGAAACTGAAAACAGGGACCATGTTAGCTTGTGTTTGGGGTCTTCGAACTTTTTACTACTACACAGTATGTATTTATATGTAGGAACCGATGCTTCACATAAAAATAAAAATAAAAAAGAAAGAAAGAAAAGAAAAAGAAAAGAAGTAAAAGAGGAAAGAGGAAACCAAAGTTTAAAATATACATACATACATACATAAAGGCGTTGCATTTAGAATATGTGGAAGGAAATATTTTTTTTGCTGTCTAAGTATATGATCTCGCTGCACATGGTAAATGAGTAGAAAACTTGATGTCTCATATATATATAAAATTGTTGTACATGGAGAAACTCATATATATATATATATATATATATATATATATATATATATTGAATAAAACTTTGCTAAAGAATAAATATAGGAATGCATGCGTGGCAATCGTGTATATATATATATATATATATATATATATATGTTGAATAAAACTTTGCTAAAGAATAAATATAGGAATGCATGCATGGCAATTGTATATATATGCTATTCTATTGCTGCAGTTGAGGAAGAAAAAAAAAAAGAAGAAGAAAATTGTGTTGTTATATATATATATATATATCATTGCAACTGAAATAGTAGGATTCTTGGGGTGTTCTATATACACGCTGCATATATAATAAAAGAGTGAAGGAAACCTAATTTATTTTGCTGTTAAGATTATGAATATATATGTATTATAGTAAAATTTATAATATGTTGTTAGCATTTATAAACTCCTACATAATAGGATCTAATTTAACTCACTCCTATATTATTTCATTTATAGTATTATTTACAAATATATATATATATATATATATTATAATAAAATGTATTTTTTATGTTGTTAATTATTTATTTAAGCTTCTAATTTGAAATGTTAGGAGGGCCTATGAAAGTTTAAAATAATTGTAGAGAAATATGAATAAATTTTTAATGACGGGGGCACTATAATACTAGTGATAATAATAACTAAGTCACAAATAAAACTCAAGTGCGATAGATCATAAATGCTAGCAGTAAGCTGTTTTTTTGGACTTAGTTTTTATTAGTTATTAATGGTATTTAAAAGTCAATATATATCAACCAAATATAGGTGTGTGAATAATAATAGTAATAAAATAAATAAATAATAATAGATATTATTAAAAAGGGGAAATAGATAATAAAAAAAATTTATTAATTAATAATAAATAGAAAATGGAGTCATTAAATAATAATCAATAATTACAATGGTTTCCCTAATTCTTTTTTAGTCCCATTTTAATCTGCCCACTTCAAGCATTCCAAATTTATTATTAAAATTTGTATATTTTTAATTTTATAAAATTATAAGTTATAATTTTATGAAGAGTTTTAGAAGAGTTATTAATGGTTACTAAATTGATTGTGGTAGATTGATTTTTAGCGTGTGTTTGAGCTCTTAGATTAGGAGCAGTGTGATAGTAGTTAGCTTCGGCAAGAGGTAACCACTTTCCACTTGTTATGTGTATTAGTATGTTATTTGTGAGTATTTTGTGAAATGATTATGAATATATTAATAGAAATTGCTTTGCGGAACCTTATGATTTGAACTGTGAATATATACATATATTTATTTATATATGTATAAGAATAGAGAATTGAGATATATGAAATATATTTGAGAATGATTTTAATTACATGATATGAACGGCAAATCTTGAAAAAATCCGGTTGAACTATTTATTGTGATAATTATGGTAAGGGTTGACTTGGGAAGATGGAGTAATTTATTTCACCACGTGGTGAGGCCTCCATTGGTGTACGATGGTTGGCTTTATATTGTCTCACCTGTTCAATGAGGGAATGCCCACTAGTTCAATGAGGGGAAAAGACCCATGGTCTGGGACATGTGCTCTGGGGATTTTGGCCGATCCTCATCACATGACCAAAGTGAGCTTTCGAGTAACCAGTAACATGGATGTAACTTAGCCCATGGGTCTAGTCGGAGGAAATAAGGCGGTTCGGTTGGATTGATGGGAGGCATCTTGGGGGAATTGTGTTAATGAAAAATTGTAATACTTAATTTATGATACATAATTTTGTAATGTGGATATTGGTGAATTATATTTTATTAATACCTTGTTAAATAAATCGTTCCACATGGCACCTCACTAGCACATATTAGTATTCGTAATGAGTTGGATTGATGGTTACCCACATTTTTCAGGTGATAGTTCTCATACGGGTCCATCAAGGAAGACTTCGGAAGCTTAGGCTACTTCTTCTGATAGTAGTGCTTCCGTCTTTTGGTATACGTTGGATGATTGTATATTGCCACGTTAGGGCTCATTTTGCATACTCTGATTTATTTTGTATATTTTGGCAAGCAATGAAGCATTACTTAGTCGTTGATCAACCCTTAATTTGTAATTTTGTTAAGTAAAATGGAGAATGTTATAGTGGTGGGTTCGAACCCCCAACACCATGGGACCAAGAGGTCCACCAGTTGGGCCACTTGGTTCCTTTAATATATATATATATATATATATACGTTAACAAATATATATATTCTTTTTAACATTTTTTCAATGTTATTTACAAATTCCTGAAAAGAGAATTACCATTCCAGAAACGAGAATTACCACGTTTTCTAAGGGAATCCTTTTTTTACTCTTTGATGCATGTGAGTGAATTTGTAAAAAAAAATGCACTTTTATCATTTCATAAACGAGAATTATCATTCCATAAACGAGAATTACCACGTTTTCTCCAGGGATCCCTTTTTTACTCTTTGATGCATGTGAGTGAATTTTTTTAAAAAATGCACTTTTACCATTCCATAAACGAGAATTACCATTTCACAAACGAGAATTACCATTCCACAAACGAGAATTACTATTCCATAAACGAGAATTACCACGTTTTCTACACGGATCCATTTTTTTCTCTTTGATGCATGTGAGTGAATTTGTAAAAAAATGCACTTTTACCATTCCATAAACGAGAATTACCATTCCACAAACGAGAATTACCATTGCATAAATGAGAATTACCACGTTTTCTACAGGGGTCCCTTTTTTACTCTTTGATGCATGTGAGTGAATTTGTAAAAACAATGCACTTTTACCATTCCATAAACCTGAGAATTGCCGTTTCACAAACAAGAATTACTATTCCACAAATGAGAATTACCATTCGTGGTAATTCACTCACATGCATCAAAGAGTAAAAAAGGGATCCCTGGAGAAAACATGGTAATTCTCGTTTATGAAATGGTAATTATTGTTTGTGGATTGGTAAAAGTGCACTTTTTTTTACAAATTCACTCACATGCATCAAAGAGTAAAAACGGGATCCCTGGAGAAAACGTGGTAATTCTCGTTTATGGAATGGTAATTGTCATTTGTGGAATGGTAGTTCTCATTTATGGAATGATAAAAGTGCATTTTTTTACAAATTCACTCACATGCATCAAAGAGTAAAAAAGGGATCCCTCGGGAAAACGTGGTAATTCTTATTTATGGATGGTAATTCTCGTTTGTGGAATGGTAATTCTCGTTTATGGAATGGTAAAAGTAGAATAGGGATGGGCCCAGGCCGTTTAAAGGACCATGGCTTGAAAATTGGAGGTGAGAAGTGAAGTTAGGCCCTCCAGGGCTTACTTGCCTACTGTTGGGCCCTTCAATATTATTATTATTATTATTTATTTATTAAAGTTGAAGTTAGGGTCAGGTGAAGCTTTTTTCCCATGTGTTCTAACAAAATATAGAAGTTCCATTCTTTCATCTAATGCTCAAGCTCTCATTTGTATTCACAATTGGATGTATGGATTCATATATGATGGTAATTTATGTGTATTTTGTATTTGTTATAGAGTTATTTATCCATTTAAGTACAAATACATAATAACTATACTCTAATTTTATGATTTAGTTTATTATTTGTTATAGATAAAGATTATGGATGTGTTCATGATGCGGGAGAAGAAATTCATGATATTCTTACACATGAACCAGAGGCTACTACTCAAAATGAAGAACAATCAAATGTCGTTGAAATTGATGATAGTGGCGAAAATGACAATAATAGTTATCATACTAATGTCGCTTAGTGGTATGCTTCTTATATTTAGGATATGTGAGTTATTTGTGAACATAGTTTACTTTTGATTATGAATTAGTGACTGTGCTTATTTGTTGGATGATTCGTGTTGTAATTTACTAATTATATTTCTTTGAAAACAAAAGGGAGAAAAAATAGTTAGAATTTGAAATAGTAACTTTCGGGCCCTGGAGGTATCGGCCTCGCCCTGGGTGCTCAAAGCCAGGCTTTTAAAAACATATGTTTTTCTTGCCTCAGGCCCTGGAGGGCCAGCCCTGTTAGGCCCTGGCCCTTCACGGGCCAACCCTGGACGGCCTGGATGGCCGGGCCGGCCCTAATTCTCAGCTCTAGGTAAAAGTGCATTTTTTTTACAAATTCACTCACATGCATCAAAGAGTAAAAAAGGGATCCCTATAGAAAATGTGGTAATTCTCGTTTCTAGAATGATAATTCTCGTTTGTGGAATGGTAATTCTCGTTTATGGAATGGAAAAAAGTGCATTTTTTTACAAATTCACTCACATGCATCAAAGAGTAAAAAAGGGATCCCTATAGAAAACGTGGTAATTCTCGTTTGTGGAATGGTAATTCTCATTTGTGGAATGGTAAAAGTGCATTTTTTTTACAAATTCACTCACATGCATCAAAGAGTCAAAAAGGGATCCCTGTAAAAAACATGGTAATTCTCGTTTCAAGAATGGTAATTCTCGTTTGCGGAATGGTAATTCTCGTTTCAGGATTTGTAAATACCATTGAAAAAATATTAAGAAGAATATATATATTTGTTAACGTATATATATACATTAACGGAACCAAGTGGCCCAACTGGTAGACCACTTGGTCCCATGGTGTTGGGGGTGGCGGGTTCGAACCCTACCCCTACACTTCAATTAATATAATTTTTTTCAAAAAAAAAAACCAACCCACTCCACACAAAAAAACCCCCACCCTCGCTGCCGAGTGCGGCTGGCCGATGGCATGTTCTCCACGGGCATGGCGCGGCGAGGGTATTTTTATTTTTTAAATTTATTTAAAACTAAGGGTAAAAAGGGTAATTTCACCCAAATTTTCATATCCCTCATAGGTCCTTGGTACTTCTTAGTCTTTTTACAAATTCGATGGACTTCTGGGGGTTTTGCAAATTCAAATGGTGTTTATTTGGAATTTTCCCTAAAAGGAACTTTAAAAATAATAAAAGACAAAATGGTATTTTGAATATCCATAATAATAAAAAGGTGTGAATATCGATTTGTCCTTTTTGAAAATTAAAATAAAATGACAAAAATACCTTTATACACACACACACACACACACACACATATATATAAAATTTACCCCCACACCTGACCGCCTACGGCCACCCCTGCCAATAATTATTTGGTAAGGTGGTTGGGGTGGGATTTGAACTAACATTATTTTTTATTAGGTTTTAACAACTTTCTTTTACTCAGTAAAAAATGCACATTATCACATCATTCATAAATTTTGTTAAGAAATTCATCATGTTTTATTAGGTATTAACAACTTTCGTTTACTCAGTAAGAAAATCATATTATAAGCTCATTCACATGTTTTATTGAGAAATTCACCACATTTCATTAGGTTTTAACAACTTTCATTTACCAACTTGTAAATGACCTAATAGTGTAAATTTTTTACTAGGTAAATGAAAGTTAAAACTTAATGAAATGTGGTGAATTCTTTAACAAAATTTGTGAATGTATGCATTTTTAACTAGGTAAACGAAAGTTATTATTCCTTCCGGGTGCTAAATATAGGACATAATTTTACAAACTATGTCCAATATTTAGACTCGGAGGTAGTAATAATAAAATGTGGTGAATTCCTTAACAAATTTTGCGAATGACATGATAGTGTAAATTTTTTACTATGTAAACAAAAGTTGTTAAAACCTAATGAAATATAGTGAATTCCTTAACAAAACCTGCGAATGAGTTTATAGTGTGAATTTCTTATCGGCAAAATGAAAGTTGTTAAAACTTGATGAAATTTGATAAATTCCTTATCAAAACTTGTAAATGAGCTTGAGCCAAAGATAAAAAAGTTAACTTATATATATTTATTTGCATAATATATATTGAAATGCATTGGTGGCCTCATACATATACATATATGTGTGTGTACATACACATACATACATATACATATATGTGTGTGCGCCCGCGCACATATATATGTATGTGTACATTGTAATATTCTGAACTTTGAGCCTAGAGGCTTAAGGATAAGCCTATATTAGGCAGATGATTAAGCTCAGTTCAGGAAGTGTGACAAATATTCTGAAGGGAATTTCCCTTGATGTTGGAAGATTAGGATTCTTGGAAGGCAGTCATGTTTGTAATGCACCTTTAACTAAACAAATGGTATCCAATGGCCCTAAAACTTTATAGGATTGTAGCAGACATCCTAAGTTTTAATTTGATATATAATATGAGCCTATTGGATCTGTATATTGGTAGTTATGAATTTTTGAAGTTAACCGTTCAATTTGAAACTTTTTTCGACCAGTGTGTAATGGTTGATAAATCTGGGACAAATCACATGTGTTTGACCATGGGAGGTATTTTTTTTTTGCTTAAAAATAGACTTTGTAATGGTCTTATAGCCTTTGGAATCACTATAATTGGATATTTGTACCATGAGATATGAATTTTTAAAGTTCGTGAAAAATTCTGCTAGTTTGTACAAAAATAAGTTTTGTCAGGGTAAAATGGTCAAATGAGATAAAAAGCTTGTTGGGCCCATAGACTTGGCCTCTAAAAAATTCAAAAACACTCTAAACTCCTCTCTCATGCCTTAATTTCGTCCCAAACACCCAAAAGAGAGGAGGAAGGAGAAAGCCCAAAATACTCAAACTACATAGTTAGGATTGAATTAAGTGGCATGTGTATAAATAATTGACTAGTTGGAGGCCAATTGTTTCCCTCTTTTCTTCATCCGATTTGGATCTTTAATATATTCATTAAACACACTCTTTTTTCCTCTCCAAAGTCAGACAAACACACACCTCCAAGGACTAGGAGAGCTCACCAAAATTCAAGAAGAAGAAGGAGAATGAAAGATCAATAGGTCAGTTTTTGTGTAATCTTCTCTACCTCTTCTAAGCTTCCTCTTGTAACTCTTCTTGGTCTTGAACGCTCTCTTCCTATGGTGTTTTAAGAGAGAAGCCGAAAATTTTGATGAACCAAGAAGAAGGGAAAATTTCAAGAACAATCACCAAAGTCAATGTATGTGGTTTCAAGCCTTCTTGTGGTGTGTTTTAGCTTGTTGATCGGGTTATGGTGGCTTCCCCTTGTCTTCTTGTAATTTTGGAAACCCTAGGTGCTTCCCAATTGTTTATAAATGGTTAAAACATGGATTAAAGGTTTAAACAACAAGCTACAAGTGATTAGAGATTAGATTATGGTGTTTAAGTTGGAAATCAAAATTGTTATCTTTCCTTGCTAAATTTCAGCCAGAACAAGGGACCTAGGAGGAGTGTGATTTTGCTCATTTTTATGGTTCGAATGGATTTAAAATAAAAAATTGTGTACGATAGTGTTTAGGAATTGTCTTGGAAGCATTGGAATTAAATTGAAATCAAAGCCCAAAATGCCGCCAATTTTGTTTTCTATGAGACAAGAATGTTGTGTCATGTTTTTTAATAGGTAAATGGTGTCCAATGGCCATGAAATTTTTTAGAATTAAAGTAGACATAATGAGCTTCAATTTGATAGGTCATATGCCTAATTTGGATCTGTATTCCTAGAGAAATAGATTCTTGAAAATGACATATGATTCTGGAACATAATTCTGGACAATGTGTGATTATTGTTGATTTTATATTTTTGTTTGTGAATATGACTGCTGGAAGCATTTTTCCATAAAAATAAACTCAACAATGATTACATGGGCTTTAAAACCTCCCTATTTGAACACTTATACAATGAGATATGATTTTTCAAAGCTTGTGGAAAAATCTAACAGGGATTGGGCCCAAGGGGCGACAATAAAAAGTAAGGCCCGAAGTGAGTAGTTGGATCTTCAAGGGTTAGATTTATTGTTACTCTAGGAACCTTCAGGATTCCAACCCTTGTTACTATCTTTGAATTGTATAATGTACTGGATGCGGCTCCTAGGGTAGATGGCGAATACCAGCGAATGAAGGTTCCGGTCGTGATCAAGACCTGGCGTTGGTTACCTGTACTGGTTTAGATGTATTAAGTAATGTTGCAATTTGCAAGAAAATTTGTATAACCCTGTAAGGATCCGTGTTTGTAATCAATAGTTTCATATTAGAATATTGCACTATTTCTATTTTGCCTATTGAACTGCATATTAATACTCTGATAATGCCTACTTAGCCGTGCACTAATGATGATATACCAGTGGGGTATTGCAAATGTCGTTGAAGAAAGAGAAACAAGTAATAGAGAATGTTAATCGCTGTGAATCACCCAAGAGGGGGTGAATTGAGTGAGTTATAAAAATTTAAAATGATTTTAACAACTAATTAAATCATGAAGGGAGAGTTAGAAGAATATCATCGAAGTATACTTAGAGAGTTATACTGGTATGGATTTAATCTCATGACCTACGTCCAGTCTCCAGAGCTTTTCTGAGATTTCCACTATCTTTCAACAATTACAATAAGCTTAGAATAATCTCACCAAATTCACTTCTCCTTACAACTGTAATTGGACAACCGCATTCAAGGTCCCACTACCTTTAGACTTTGCAATAAATAATTGAATGATAATAACTCTCTCTCAAAGTAGATATATGGTCACTACAAAATTGAATATCAAAAGTTATCCCATAAAATATTAATGAGTAATAGCTAAGCAATGAATGATATTGTTGTTGGTTGGTTGGCTCCAAATTGAATGATCTTCGTATTTATAGTTGAACTCTATTAATGGCCGTTGGTGAAGCTTTAAACTATCCGTTAAGAGACTTCAAACTTTCTGTTAGACTCAGAAGCTTTCTGTTAGACACAAACCAAAGTCGTTGGAAGATTTGAGGATATGTCGCTTTCGTATCACTGTCGACAATCTTCAAAAAACATGCCTTTAGTTTGTAGTTGACTAAGGAAGATCCGCTATTGCTTTTGCTGAAATAGGTCTCAAAACCATGATAATTTGACCCTTCTAAATTGCATTTCGTGTGTGTGCTTTGTTTTTGCAATCCATTTAATGCTCGACATGTTCTTCGCTATTTGAAGATTTGCACGAAATCATTTGAAACTTACTAACAAATATGTTTAGAAGCATTGAAAATAATAATGAGTAGTAATCAGATGTTATGGAATGTTAACCAGATATTTTGAATTTACAAAGGCGAAGAAGACGAAGTTTTGAAAGAACTGTAAAAACATTGCTCGAGTACAAACTTGGTCTATTTGAGTACCATACTCGAATAACACATAGTTATACTCGAGTAACTTTCAAATTCTTTCACACAGACAGTTCAACAAGTAAGCTTGCTCAAGTAGCCTATTCAAGTAAAGCTTCAACTTGCTCGAGCAACCACTGTGAAAGCCAAAGTATTAGTTATCAAAATATACATGTTGGAGTAACAACTTTTCCTTATTTGAGTAGACTTACTGTAATGTGAACGAATGAACATACTCGAGTAACCATTTAACCTTACTCGAGTACTATGCTCAAATAACAATACTACTAGAGTAGTATCCTGAAGAAAACTAATTAATTGCATTGATAAATTGAGCTTACTCGAGTAATCATTATCTTTGCTCGAGTAATGTACTAGACTAAAGCTTCTTAATTACTTGAGTAACATCCTGAAAAGCAAAGGGTTAGCTTAACAAGATAGATTTGCTCGAGCATAATTCCACCTTGCTCTAGTAATGTGCTCGAGTAAGATAACAATATGAAATGAGTAAACTAGTGATCAAGGCATCTTACTAGAGCAATCACTTACTTGTTCAAGCAAGCTTATGCTTGACTAAGCTATATCTACTTTAGTGCATGCTTCAAAACTTCATTAAATTAAAACTTCTTCCTTTTTTAAGTTGTCATCATCAAAATATAAAACTGAGAACTAACAAAGAATATTATTTTTTTTGCTCAAATAACAGAGAATATTAAGAACATATAAATATTAAATACAGAAGAAAATTCAATAGAAAGAAGAATGACTTTCAATAAAGACCAATATGATAAAATAAAAAATTAGAAATTAGATATGACAACATGAAATATAAGAAATGAGAATTTCATAAACAAAGTAGGCAAAATGTGAAATCCAAGAAGAATAAAAAATCAGCATGTGTAATATTAGAAAAGAAACATCATATAGAATTAACCTTAACGGAAGGAGTTTTGAGAATTGCATTGATAAGTAAAGAATTAAAAGAAAATGAAATATCAAAATTATCTCTTAAAGATAAAGTCTCAGAAATATACATTGCAGAAATACAAATTTTGGTAAAAGCATATTTTCAAAGTGGAATAAATTCACTAATAAAATTATTAATAACCGATGGAAGGATACTTGCCCTCTTAAATTTTCAATATTTCTTTATCAGGTATACTTTCAATAAGATCTGCAATATTCTCGTTATATATTTTTAGATACCTCATTTCTTTCAATATCCTTTTTAACTTTGGAACTACTTTGTTTATTTTTCTAATCATACTTCTCATATATATTTTATCTACTTCTGCTATTCTTGGAAAACCTTTGTGATTTCCGTAGTATGTTTCTACTCCCAACCTTCCATATTTTATTCTTGAAGTTTGTAAGATCCTTGTATTCTTCATATCCTGGATAATGTTTCTAATTTCTGTTGAAAATACCCCATTAAAATTTCATTTTGATCTCTATCTCTTCTAATTTGATCATAGTATCTTGGATCATGTATAAATTTATTCATTGTTAATCTTGAATTATGATATTTAGTTTTTTATTTAATTTCTTCATCAACTTTTTTATAAATTTTATTTCTGCCCTTGGAATTCTTATTATGTTATCATTTATTTCATAATAACTTTCCACCCTTATTCTATTTCTTTCTTCATCCCATATTCCTATTTGGGTAATTCTTTCGTTTATAATTTTAACTTTTGAATTACAATTGTTTGATAATTCAGATTAAACATTATTCTTTCATTTTGTATTCTATAAGATTTAACTTGTTCTAAAAAAAATATTTTCCTAATATTATTTTATAATTTTCATTTGTATTACTTTACCCATAATATTATATTTAGTACATCTCTTTTATTAAATCTTATTATAGCATTAGTTCTTGTTCCTTGTTCATCTATTTGTATATTATTTTCTGCCTTATCTACTATGGCTCAAATTTCTTAGGTATTATCAATATCCAAAACACCATTTTGTCCTTTACTATTTTTAAAGTTCTTTTTGTTTCATTTTTCCCTAAATGTTTTTTATGTTGTGGCATAGGAAAATTCCAAGAAAATATCACATGAATTCCAAAATTTGGAAAAAAGAACACTTGAATATGCAAAAGGACATATAGAGGAGTGGGTAGGAATCCGAAATTTTAAAATGTCAATAGTTTTATAAATTTCCCATCAATTTTAAAAAGACAGAGGAAAACCACCACTTGTCGGAGCACTACCACCAACTAGCCACTGAAATTCCAGCATTGGCTAGAGGGTACCTGCCATATGTGAAACTTGTTAAAAATAGTAAATTGAAGTGATAAATATCTTTATTAATTTTGTCATTTGGGTTATAGGTATAGTCTGTGATTTAAAACATTACACTCTTACTTGTAAAAATTGACGAGTGCAGTTAATTCCCCACCACCTAACCCAACTAGATGAATTTTCCCATATGTGAAACTTGTTAAAAGTAATAGTAAATGATACTATTAAAATGATAAATTCATTTAGAAATGTTATCATTTGTGTTATAAGTGTAGTTAAGTGATTTAGAACATTATACTCTTTGTATTATATATTATTTTGCAATATATTAACCAAAAAGTTTGGTGGGCCACCCAACCTTTTAAGAACCAAGGCGTGGTGGGATAAAATCCCACCTTCACCACCTTGAAATTCTCATTACATGCTTTTTTTAGACGTTTTTTAGATGTTTATCCCTCAATTTAGGGGTGTGATATTTTTGTTTATTTATTTAGATTAAATTATATGATGTATCTTGAAATATTTTTTTGACTCGCATCTCAAATTAATTAATTTCCACGATCTTGGTGTTACATGAAAAAATATTTCGAATGCAGATCGAAAATTAATTAATATGAGATATTTAGTGCAAAAAAATATTTTAAGATTTAACATATAATTTAATCTAAATACATAAAATATATTTATATAAATAAAAAAATACCGCACCCCCAAATTAGAGGAATAAATATCTAAAAAGTGCATAAGGGAAAAACATGTCATGAGAACCCTAAACTAGATCCTGCTGTAATTTAGTTCAAACAAAAGGACGGAGGATATTACAAATGTATCACCTCCATACTCACTCCATGAGCATTGAAGGTCTGCATATTGAAGGGTCTCCTTGTAATTATGAATAATCTCCAGGTCCCAACTGTAGCAAATAAGAGAACTAATCCCACTCAAGTTTATTTTATATTTAGTTAATGGGATAATCTAATTATGGTTAAGAGTTTTCGCCTTTATCAATAAGTACATTTAATGAGATTTAAAGTTGTGTTTTCTTTTTTTATGAGGATAAGACTCGCTTACCACCTTAATTAAGAGTTTGTTGATATACGCGGTTTGTGTATTTTTTTTTCCCTTGATGGGGTAGTTGATCAAAGACGATTACTTCATACATTTCATGCTAGAATAAGAATTTTAAAATCAATCCAACCATTAAATGAGCAAGAGAATAATTCATGAGTCAATTGTCAAACTATGGTCCAACTAAGATCTTATCAGTCATGATTAATTTAATACTTTTTATGGTTTTATATGTTATATATAACATTCAGGTAATATTTTGTAAAATATTATTTTACAAAGTTAAATTATGGGATGTGTATAAATAATAAATAATTTATTTTATAGTTTTATATTATTAAATTTCATTTTATTTGTATATAAAAATTGGAAGGTAAGATGAGAAGTTGTCTTCTCCTCAATTTAAAAAAATTATCGTTAATGGTTTTAAAAATATAATTCCAAAAAATTAATAAACTTTTTGTAATTTAAAAAATAAAAGAGTATAATATTTATATGATGATATGACTATTTTTAAATTTATAGTTTCATAGTGTAAAGATATACATATTTCTTGTGCATTTTCCTTTGGTTTTTCTTTTTTAATGCTTATAATGTATGGTGCAACAAATATAGCTTAGAAATAAGAAAAATGACAGAAAAATACCACTTAAATTTCAAAATATGACAACGACAGTAATGAGATTAACAAGAACAGTAAAACAATTGATAACTCGTTTTGTTGGGAAATCACCTATTTGACATTTTGAAATTTAAGTGGTATTTTTTTAGGATTTTCCTTAAGAAATAGTTTAAGATTTTCATAAATTGAAAAAAAAAAAAAATTACAACCATTTTGATATGATTCACGGTTCATTAGTTTTCTATCAATTCGACTAGTTCTGAGCTAGTTCATGTTGGAAATTGTTCCTCCATAAATGCATTGTAGGGTTCCAAGTTTGACTATTTGACTTATTTGAAAGTGGGTTCAAGACTCGAGGATTCCTTTATTGAACTTGGGAATGACTCTTCCTAATTTCTAGATTTGATTTAATTCCTTTATTGAACTTGGGAATGACTCTTCCTAATTTCTAGATTTGATTTAATTCCTTTTTCTCTTTATGGTGTGTGACTCTTGAGAAAAAAAAAAGTAGAGAAAGAGAGAGCTAGAGTGAAAAAGGAAAAAGAGAGTCCGAGAATCGAGAGTTTGAGTACCACCATTGTTGGTGAAGCTTGAGTTTTCTAGAGGAAGTCTAGAGATTGATTGATTGATTGTACCCATTATTTTCATAGTGGAAGTTTGATCTTGGACTAGTGTCCCGTGGGTTTTTACTTCTTCACCTTGAGGAAGGTTTTCCCACGTTAAACAAATGTCTCCGTGTTCTTCTTCTTCCCTACTCGATTTATATTTCCGCAAAAGTGGTATCGAGCCTGGTTCAACGAAATGGAGACTGTGGCGCCGCACTCGTGTTGATATGTTCAAGCCGATCGCAGTAAAACTTTACTTACTGGAGACCGATGATGGAAGATCATCTGTACTACAAAGATCTCTATGAGCCCATCCTTAATCAGAACAAACCAGAAGGTAAGGAAGAAAAGGACTGGGAAGTTCTGAATCGGAAGGCGGTTGCCATGATCAGAAAGTATATCGACAAAAGCCTCTTCGAGCATGTGTCCGAATTCACAAATGCGTATGAGTTGTGGACGAAGTTGGAGTCCATGATTCAGAAGAAGACTCCCAGGAATAAAGCACACTTGGTTCGCCGACTTGTGAAGTTGGAGTACAAAGACGACATGAGTATGATTGAACACCTCAACACCTACAAAGGTATTGTGAATCAACTGTCGAAGGCCGAGATGAAGGTGGATGACGAGATGCGTGCTCTTCTCGTTAAGCTCATTGCCGAGAAAGCCGGGATACTCTGGTAGTGACTTTGAGCAACTCGGCAACACAGACGAAAAATTGACTATGGATGTTGTGGTGACAGTCTCCTAAATGAAGAATCCAGGAGAAGGGAAAGAGGTGTGAGCAGCGCATCAGAGGCAAACGTTGTTGTGCATAAAGGAAAATCTGAAAATCGAGGTCGGAGCAAGAACCGGGGTCGTGATAACCGGGATAAGTCCAGAGGCCGATCTAGACGTAAATACGATTTGAAATGTTTCTATTGTGGAAAGATTGGCCATAAAAGGCAGATCACAGAATCACTTGAAAGATGAGAAAAATGACGAGGTGAAACCGGATCGATTGTACCTAAGAAGAGAGAAGATAAGAGCACTTCCGCGGTGATTGCTAATGCCGAGGTGAGATCTTCTTACTCGGAGATCATCTTTTGAACGTTATCTATGATGACCGTGCGTGGGTGGTAGACTCCGGTGCCTCCTTCCATGTCACTCCTCAAAGAAGTTTCTTCGTCTTACCGATTTGGTGAATATGGTGTTGTAAAGATGGGAAATCAGGTAACTAGCAAGATTGTTGGTGTTGGAGATGTAACCTTGACCACGATGTACTGCCGACTTGTGTTGAGGATGTAAGGCATGTGCCTGACATGCGGTTGAATCTAATATCGGTAGGCAAGCTTGATGATGCCTGGTTAATGAATTACTTTGGAAAAGGTCAATGGAAATTGTCCAAAGGAAATTTAGTTGTGGCCCGAGGAAAGAAAGAAGGTTCCTTGTACGTGATGCAGGGAAAGATCAATGGCGGTGAAGCCAATTCTGTCCGAGATGATTCCAGTCTAGAGATGTGGCACAAGTAGAGCTGGGAATCAGGGCCGGCCCGACCCTACAGGGCCTGGTCCTCCAGGGCCTGGGCCTGAAATAAGGAAAACATTTGTTTTTCAAAGCCCTACGATAGTACCTGGGCTAGGGCCTACCTACAGGCTTGGAAATTACTATTCCAAATTTTAATTATTTTTTTCTGGGTTTTTTCAAAGAAATATAATTAGTAAATTGCAACGATTAAAATTCTAATCTATCAAATAAATCTTATCAACATTAATATTTAAACAATACAAATCATCCAACAAATAAACACATTCATTAATTCGTAATAAAAAACAAATCATTGTCCACAATTGCCTCACATAAAACATAAGAAGCATTAAACTAAGCAACATTAAATAACTCACATAAAATATAAAAGCATACCATTATCATTGTTAATTGTCACATTCTTCATCACTATCATCAATTTCATAGATATTTGATTGGGCTTCACTTTGAGCGTAGAAGGTCGCTTCACTCTTTGACTATTTTTTTTTTTTTTAAAAAATGAAAATGCTACGAGAACGGGGCCTAACGAGCCACTGAAACCTGCAGTAGGCAGCCCGATTAAGCCCGAGGCCCTACGGGGCCGGCCCCTGCAGGCTAATTTCAAATTTCGAGC
This sequence comes from Acacia acuminata, assembly GCA_019022655.1. Taxonomy (NCBI): domain Eukaryota; kingdom Viridiplantae; phylum Streptophyta; class Magnoliopsida; order Fabales; family Fabaceae; genus Acacia; species Acacia acuminata. Next base: position 1,924,655 of record JAFJYI010000036.1, read on the forward strand.
ATATTTTTCAAGCCCGAGCCCTACAGGGCCAGGGCCTAAACGGGCCGGCCCGACGGGCCCGGCCCGATTTCCCGGCTCTAGGCACAAGCGTCTCGGTCATATGTCGGAAAAAGGGCTACAGATTTTGAAAAAGAAAGAACGATTGGCCGGGTTGAAAGGTCAAGTGCTTGAAAGTTGCACGCACTGCCTAGCTGGAAAGCAAAGGGTTTCTTTGCGAAACCGGATCAACCAAGACAACGAAAGAATATTCTTGAACTAGTTCATACCGATGTCCGCTCTATGTCGGAAAAGTCTCAGCGGAGCTCGTATTTTGTTTCTTTCATTGATGACCACTCTCGCAAAGTGTTGGTCCATTTGTTGAAAACTAAAGACCGGGTTCTCCAAGCATTCAAAGAATTTCATGCTATGGTGGAACGAGAGACCGGCAAGAAGTCTGAAAGCGGTCGGATCGACAATGGTGGTGAATATTGCGGTCCATTTGATGCTTATTGTCGAGCGGCCGGGATACGACTTGAAAAGACGCCCCCCAAAACTCCTCAACTAAATGGTTTGGCTGAGAGGATGAATAGAACTATTGAAGAAAAGGTCCGAAGCATGTTGTCCAATGCCGGATTGCCGAAATCATTTTGGGGTGAAGCAGTAAGAACCGCAGTTGATTTAATCAACTTATCACCATCACGGCCACTAGAGGGAGAAATTCCTGAAGAAATCTGGACAGGGCGAAGAGCGACCTATGATCATCTAAAGGTGTTTGGATGCCGAGCTTTTGTGCACATTCCAAAAGATGAAAGAGCTAAGCTTGACGCAAAGACGAAGGAATGTATTTATCTCGGATCGCCGAGATGTGAGTTCGGGTTCCGACTTTGGGATCCGGTGAATAAGAAGATAGTGAGAAGCCGAGATGTGATCTTTCATGAGCATGAGACCATTCATGACATCTCGAAGCCCAAAGTCCGGGTTGTTGTCCGAGATGAAGAACCCAGCACTTCTGTCCGAATTGAAGTAGGGGGAGAGAATGGTTCTGAAAATGACCAACAGGAGCCAACTGTAGAAGTTGATGCCGAGATCCGAGATGAGACCCAGATCCGAGATGAGAATGCTGAATCGGATTCTCAACCTGAAGGACACATTAGAAAGTCAGCACGTGAGAAAAGACCTTCTACGAGGTATCCACCAGATGAGTACATTGTACTTGCGAGAGGAAGGTGAACCTCAAAGTTATTATGAGGCCGTGGCAAGCCCCGACAAGATTGAGTGGGAAAAGGCAATGCGGGATGAGATGACGTCCTTGCATGAGAATCGACTTATGAGTTGACCGAGTTACCCCAAGGAAGAAGAGCTCTTAAAAACAAGTGGGTATACAAGATTAAAAATGAAGAAAATGGACGAAGCCAAGATACAAGGCCGAATTGTGGTAAAAGGTCGCAATCGAAGAAAGGAGTTGATTTTGAAGAAATTTTCTCTCTCGTCGTTAAGATGACTTCAATCCGAACTGTGTTAGCTATGGCAAAGCATCAATGGATCTTGAAGTTGAACAAATGGATGTGAAGACGGCATTTCTTCATGGGGATTTGAAAGAAGAAATATATATGGAGCAACCGAGAAGGGTTTCGAGTTCCGGAAAATAAAATGGTATGTCGGTTGAAGAAGAGTCTATATGGCTTGAAGCAAGCACCTCGGCAGTGGTACAAGAAATTTGAATCATTTATGACTGATCATAAATTTGAGAAGACAGATGCCAACCACTGCGTATTTGTTAAAAGGTGTGAAGCTGGAGATTTTTTGATCCTGATGCTATATGTTGATGATATGCTTATTGTAGGACAAGACAAGACAAAGATAATCGCTTTAAAGAAGGCTTTAAGCTCGTCCTTTGCAATGAAGGATCTTGGTCCCGCAAAAAGATCCTTGGAATCAAAATAATTCGAGATAGAAAAAGGAAGCTTCGTAGGTGAGTCAAGAGAAGTATATTGAAAAAATCTTGAAGAGATTTAACATGGACAATGCTAATCCGTGAGCACCCCCTTAGCCTAGGACATTTTAAGCTTAGCAAGAAGCAATGTCCGAGATCAAAGAAAGACAAAGCCGAAATGAGAAAAGTTCCATATCGTCTGTTTGTTGGAAGTCGATGTACGCGATGGTCAGTACAAGACCAGATCTAACACATGCAGTCGGGATGGTGAGCCGATATTTGTCTAATCCAGGCAAAGATCATTGGGAAGCTGTGAAGTGGATCTTCAAGTATCTCAAAGGGACAAAGAATTTATGTCTCCGATTTGGAGGAAGTAAAGCCGAGCCGCTAGGCTTTACGGATGTCGATTTAGGGGGAGACGTTGACTCAAGAAAGTCAACATCCGGTTACTTGATGACTTTTGCGGGAGGTGCGTCTCTCGGCAATCTAAGTTGCGAAATGTGTGGCACTCTCAACAACCGAGGTGAGTATATAGTGCTATCGAGGCTTGTAAGGAAATCTTATGGATGAAGAATCTGCTATTGAAACTTGGTCATAAACAAGATCGTTACAAGCTGAGATGTGACAATCAAAGTGCTATTCATCTGGCGAAGAATTCAACTTATCACTCTCGCACTAAACATATTGACGTGAGGTATCACTGGATACGGGATGTGATAGAAAATGGAGAACTTGAACTCGTCAAAGTTCACACCGACTTAAATTGGTCCGATATGATGACTAAGTCGGTAACAACAAAGAAATTTGAAGACTGCTGTAAAGGAGCCGGGATGAAGACGGCAATGCATTGAAGTCGGAAGGGGGAGATTTGTTGGAAATTGTTCCTCCATAAATGCATTGTAGGGTTCCAAGTTTGACTATTTGACTTATTTGAAAGTGGGTTCAAGACTCGAGGATTCCTTTATTGAACTTGGGAATGACTCTTCCTAATTTCTAGATTTGATTTAATTCCTTTATTGAACTTGAGAATGACTCTTCCTAATTTCTAGATTTGATTTAATTCCTTTTTCTCTTTATGGTGTGTGACTCTTGAGAAAAAAAGTAGAGAAAGAGAGAGCTAGAGTGAAAAAGGAAAAAAGAGAGTCTGAGAATCCTGAGAGTTTGAGTACCACTATTGTTGGTGAAGCTTGAGTTTTCTAGAAGAAGTCTAGAGATTGATTGATTGATTGTACCCATTATTTTCATAGTGGAAGTTTGATATTGGACTAGTGTCCCGTGGGTTTTTACTTCTTCACCTTGAGGAAGGTTTTCCCACATTAAACAAATCATGTCTGTGTTCTTCTTCTTCCCTACTCGATTTATATTTCCGCAAAAGTTCAAACTAGTTCTCAATTTCACCCTTTGCACCGAACTGGCAACTAATGCCAATTATGGGTCTCATTGTTTGATCTAATCAGTCCAATCTAGTTTTTTCCCCCTTTTAAATATTCCTAATTTCCTATAAAACTTCTATTAAGTTGTTTGGTTATTGATATCAGTTATTAATAGAAAGAAAAAGAAAACCCCAATCCTTCAGTTATATATTTCATATTTTGATAATTAGAAATGGAAAGAGAATTACGTGTTTCTAATTGTTAATCAAAACATATATCATTAATCTCATAAACATGCAACGCAAGTCCATAATTTGAGTCTTATCAGCCTTATAGGTTTAATGTTACAAGTGTATGTTGAGTATTCTATGCTTTGAGTCATCAACTCTGAGTTATGTCTTTAGAATAATAACTTCCCGTCATGGCAAGTTATTAAGTTGATTCTGTCTCATATCAAGCAACTCAATTCATGCAATGTCTACTGAAAATAAACTTATGTGCCCTAATCTGAACTCTCAAGTTCAGATTGAAAGTTATGTACTTGACTGTGTCTGAGAGGTCAAGTACCTTGAGTCTTACGCTCAAGTTCATGAACTTATAATGATAAATATTTTTAATCATTCTTAATCTCGGAATCTCAAGTAGTCGTACTAAATCTTAAGTTTAAGTCAGTTGGAAGTTGATCCTAGAGTCTGTGCTTCAATACTCACAAATCTTTGTTTACTCAAATTGTAACTTGAAGTCTCATACCTATTTTCATTAGGTTAAAGTGTACTTTTAGTCCTTTAAGTTTATATAAGGCATACTTTTAGTCCTTAATTTTATAAAGTATATTTTTAGTCTTATAATTCTAACCCCGTTAATTTTACTAACAGAAAATGTAAACTTAAGTGATAATGATGTAAAGATTGTGTAATTAAATGCTATTAAGCTTGAATTTAAAATATGGGTAAATTGAAGCATATGTAAAATTTCTGTAATTAAATGCTATTAGTCATCACTTGAGTTTGCTGCATTAGCGTTTTCTGTTAGAACATTAACGGTGTTAAAATATTAGGACCAAAAGATATCTTTTATAAAGTTAAGGGGACCAAAAGTATGTCTTATGTAAAACTTAAAGAACTAAAAGTATATTTTAGCCTTTTCATTATTTACTTTGTCAAACAATTCAAGTTGCAGCTAGAAGTTATTACCACTCATCTAATCTATCATTCATCAGAATGTTACAACTAATATGTAATTAATATTGCATAACTATATGATTAGTGTTTTTCCTGTATTAGTATGCGTGTGTTATCTGTAGATGCATCTAGAAGATTTTGTATAGGTGTGAAATATTCTTCTCTCTCTACGTGTATAGCTCATATCGGATTGTAATGTTTTCCTGTGCTAATCCATTACGGATTTATCAATATAAAAGGACTATAGGGCCTGAGATAATATTGCTCAACCTTTTTCATTTTGTTGTGACTCTGAAATTTGTCTTGGTATCAGAGCCAGGTTAATTTCTTTTCGCTTTCATCATGTCGTCATCCTTGTTTTCTTCGTCCTCAGTGTCTCCTTCACAAACCTCTAGTGGCACTGTATCAATTGAAAATTCCTCTGTTTCGAAGACCTATTCTCTTTTTCAATCCTCTAGTCAGACTACATCCATCAAGCTGGATAGGGTGAATTTCTTAGTATGGGAATCAGTTGTTCTTCCTCTCATCGAAGGAAACAAAATCCAGTCACATATTGATGGTACCCCTGCTCCGTCTCAAACGCACTCTGTTCCTGGTCTCACAGCTGTACTTCCCAACCCAGAGTTTGTCGAGTGGTATGCCGTCAATCGTATGCTCGTTGGTTGGCTTAGGAACACCATGACGCAAGAGGTCGGTGCTCAGCTCCTTCACTGCCAAACTACACACGATCTCTGGACCACCACTCGAGCTCTCACTAGTGTGTTTTCACGATCTCAGGTCATGATTTATCAATCAAATCCACTTCAGACACGGAAAAATGCCATGCGCATGGAGGACTATATTGCTAAAATGAAGAATATATCTGATCAACTTCTGCTCACCGGAGCTCTGATCACCATTGACGATCTCATCATGCACACACTCAACGGTACGATCTTGATGCAGACTACAATGCTATTGCGGTCAAACTCATCGACCAAGTTGGACTAACCTGGGTGGAAGCTCAAGCATCTCTGTTGGCATTTGACAGTCGACTAGAACAATTAAATCAGCTTGCCTCACTTTCCATTCAGCCATCTACAAATTCCGTGACTCGTGGTTCCTCTTCTGGTTCATCTGCTGGTTCTGGTTTTAATTCATCTCGGGGAAGTTGGGTGGAGGTCGCGGTACTCGAGGCCGTCGCTCAAGAGGACGATCTGACTACCGTGGTGGTGGTCTGTCATCTGGAGGAAGACCCTACTATACCTACTGTGACTGATATGGTCACTACCTTGAGACCTGTTATCAGCGTCAAGATTCTCTCATATCTCGTAACTCCTCTGATTTCTAGCCACAAGCTCACTATGCAGACCCTCAGGCTGTGGTTGATCCAGACTGGTATCTCGACAGTGGTGCTAGTCACCATGTGACTCCAGACCCATCTCATCTTACCTCGAACACTTAAGCAGCAGGTAGCACATTTCTATATACTTGCACTGATAATCAAATGCAGATACAGAGTGTTGGCTCTGGTTTTCTTCCCTATTCCAATTCTAAGCTTCAACTTAAGGAAGTACTGGTAGTACCATCAGCTACCAAAAATCTTCTCAATGTTCATAAACTTGTTGAGGATAATCCTGTCATTATCACATTTACTAATGCTGGTTGTATTGTGAAGTTAAAAGCAACAGGCAAGCTATTAATGAAGGGACTAGCAAAATAGTGGCTCTATCCCATGAGTAGGGAACTCTCTTCAGTTCAAGTGAATATGGTCGCTGCCTCCAAGAAGGATCATGCTCTGCTTCTACACTGGCATTGCAAACTAGGGCATCCAAACAATAAAATTTTAAGACAAGGTTTGCATCTTTGTAATGTCAACATTAGTTTTAATGAGAACTTTGTCTGTGCAGCGTGTCAATATGGGAAATCCACGAAATTACTGTTTCCAAAATCAGTGTCACACTCTTCAAGAACGGTAAAACAATTGATAACTTGTTTTATTGAGAAATCACCTATTTAGCCTTTTGAAATTCAAGTGATATTTTTTAGGATTTTCCCTTAGAAATAATTTAAGATTATCATAAATTTTAACAAAATAATTACAAGCGTTTTGATATGAATCATATGATTCACGGTTCATTGGTTTTTTTATCAATTCGACTAGTTCTGAGCTAGTTCAAACTAGTTCTCAATTTCACCCTTTGTACCGAACTGGAAACTAATGCCAATTATGGGTCTTATTGTTTGATTTAATCAGTCCAGTTCAGTCTTTTTTTTTTTTTTTAATATTCCTAATTTCCTATAAAACTTTTATTTAGTTGTTTGGTTATTGATATCAGTTAATAAGAGAAAGAAAAAGAAAAACTTAATCCTTCAGTTATATTTCATATTTTGATAATTAGAAATGGAAAGAGAATTACGTGTTTCTAATTGTTAATCAAAACATATATCATTAATCTCATAAACATGTAACGCAAGTCCATAATTTGAGTCTTATCAGCCTTATAGGTTTAATTTTACAAGTGTTGAGTATTCTATGCTTTGAGTCATCCACTCTGAGTTATGTTTTTAGAATAATAATAACTTCCAGTCATGGGCAAGTTATTAAGCTGATTCTGTCTCATATCAAGCAACTCAATTCATGCAATGTTTAGTGAAAATCAACTTAGGGCCCGTTTGGTACGGGGAAAATTTAAGGAGGGAAAGAAAGATAGAGGAAGGAAAGGAAGGGAAGGGAAGATTTTGAAAAATGAGGGAAGATGGTTTGAGGGAAGATGAGTTGTTTGGTAGGAAGAAAATGAAGGGGTGGTAGTTGGTAAAGAATCAAGAAATGTCTATTTTACCCTCAAAAGTAATTAATTCAAAATTAAAGAGAAAAATAACTTTTTTTGCTAAAATATATTAATTCAAAATAAAAAATAAAAATAATTTTTTTGCTAAAATATATTTTTAATAAATATATTAATTCAAAATAAAAAAGAAAAATAAATTTTTTTTTGCTAAAATATATTTTTAATAAATATATTAATTCAAAATAAAAAAGAAAAATAATTTTTTTTTTGCTAAAATATATTTTTAATAAATATATATCAAAGTTTGAATTTCCGTAAAAAAATTTCCCGCCAAGTTCGAACGTTCGCCATGTTCGAACGTCCCGCCATATTTGAATTTGAGGGGTAAATTTGTCAAAAGTGTGAACAGTGGCGTGTGAAAGGTGAAATCCCTCCAAATTTGGAGGGATTTGATCTTCCCACATATGAAGGAAGATTGGTGGGCGGGGTGGGCCCGGATAGAGCAGCAATCGTGGCCGCCGGTGAAGGGCCAAGGCCTAACAAGGCCGCCCTCCAGGGCCGGAGTAAGAAAAACATCTGTTTTTCAAAGCTCTACCGAGAGCACCAGGCTGTGGCGGCCGTTGCCAGGCCCGAAATTACTATTTCAAATGTTAAATATTTTTCCTCCACTTTTTTTAAAAAAAAATATAACTAGTAAATTACAACACGAATCATCCAATAAATAAGACGATCCGATTCATAATCAAAAGCAAACTATGTTCACAAATAACTCACATAAAACATAGAAAGCATATCATTAAGCGAAATTAGTACGATGACTATTATTATCGTTATCTTTGTCACTATCATCAATTTTAACGACATTTGATTGTTCTTCACTTTGAGTAGTAGCCTCTGGCTCATGAGTAAGAATATCATGAAATTCCTCTCCCGCATCATGAATACATCCATAATCTTTATTTGCAACAAATAATAAATCAAATCATAAAATTAGAGTATAGTTATTATGTATTTGTAGTTAAATGGATAAATAACTCTATAACAAATACAATATATATATAAATTAATAAATTTAAAAAGGAAAAAAAGAAAAAGCTACAATGAAAAGGGCCTGCAGGGCTAGCCCGAGGCCCTCCAGGGCCGACCCGTTTAAGCCCGAGGCCCGTCAGGGCTAATTTCAAATATCTCATCCATTTTTCAAGCTCGGCCCTTAAAGGGCCAGGGCTTAAACGGGCCGGCCCGATGGCCTGGCCCGTTTTTGCTTTGCTCTAGCCCGGGAAGATAGGTTTTCGGGAAGATTGGTCTAAAATGCGTACCAAACGAGGGAACTCTATAATTTTCCTTTCCTTTCCCACGGATTTCGTGTACCAAACGGGCCTTTAGGTGCCCTAATCTCAAGTTCATTGAAAGTTATGTACTTGGCGAGAGGTCAAGTACCTTCGTCTTACACTCCAGTTCATGAATTATATGGCCCGTTTGGATGTAGTTTTTGGAAAATGATTTTCACAATTTACGAGGTAAAAATGACTCTTAGAAAAATAGCTTTAAGGATTTACGAGGTAAAAATGATTTTTAGAAAATAACTTTTGGATAACTTCAAAACCTAGGTTTTATCAAAAGTTTCCAAACACCAAAAAATTGCCCAAAAGCTATTATGCATCAAACCTAGGTTTTGCAAAAAGTTTGTCAAACCAGGCATCAAAACTTAGGTTTTGTCATAATCTTACTAAGCTTTGAGGCCAAAACCTAGGTTTTGTCAAAAGCTATTTTTTTCCACATTTTTCTTTCTCCTTTGCCATCATCAATATTTTTGAGTATCAATCAAGTATCCTTAAGATATTTTTTAGTACTTTTTCGTACCTTCGAAATTTTTTTTTCAAGATTAGTCATTACCTTGAAATTTTTTTTTTCAAGATTAAGATATATTTTTTTTCGCATCTTTTTAGTACACATTAGTACGATGAAATTTTTTTTATCAAGATTGTCGATATCCGAAATTTTTTTCAATACCCTAAAATAAATTTTTAAGACCATAAGAAGTATCTTTTCAATACCGCCCCGGTATTAAGTATTTTTTTAGTACCCATCAGCATCTCGAAATATTTTTTTCAAGATCGATGTTACTTTGAAATATTTTTTTAATATCATAAAATAAATTTTTAAGATCATAAAATGTTTCAAGGAACTAATTAGTACTAAAAATGATCTTCACGATTTACGAGGTAAAAATATCTTTTAGAAAATAGCTTTTGAGATTTACAAGGTAAAAATGATTTTCGGAAAATAGCTTTTGAAGATTTGGGTACCCATTTGGTAACCCTTTTAAAAAAGTTATTTTACGCAAATCGAGATAAACTCCTCTCACAACTTACCTCATAAATTCCAAAAACTATTATCCAAAAGAGATTTCCAAATGAGTAGTAATGATAAATATTTTTCATCATTCTTAGTCTGGGAATCTCAGGTCGTCGTACTACATCTTTAAGTCAATTGGAAGGTGATCCTAGAGTCTGTGCTTCAATACCCATAAATCTTTGTTTACTTAAATTGTAACTCGAGTCTCATACGGTGTCTTAAATTGAGTTTCTACATAAACACGAAAGAATGTGGTAGAAATGTAAGTCGTAGAAACGACATAAAACGTAAAGTTTCTACTTTCTACTACTTAAGATTAGAGCTTATTATTATACAGACACACACATATTTACACACACACATATGCATGGAAAGAAAATCATAAATTACTACTTAAAATTCAATGAATAACTTCATATTTAAAAAATATAAGTTATATAACTATATAAAACATTTTTTTAAAAAGAACTTACGTTAAAAACTATATATAACTATCCACTCTCCACTCTCCACTCTCCAAGAATCCCAAGTCCAAGATGCACGATGAAAAGAAGGTTTTCAACTTTCATATTTTTTTGGGCAAAAAAAAAAAAAAAAAAAAACTTTTCATCCTTTTTTTTTTTTGGTTGAAGTAAAAATGGTAAAAACTGTAAAAACGTAAGTTTTTACGTGTTTGGGTGGAGTTTCTACTAATTTTTGCTCAAGACAGTTTTTACTTGTGTTTCAACATATATGACCCTAATAAAAATGTAAAAACGTAAGTTTTTACGTTTTTACACTAGTTTTTGACAACAATGATCATACCTATTTTCATTATTTACTTCGTCAAACAATTCAAGTTGCAGCTAGAAGTTATTACCACTCATCTAATCTATCATCCATCAGAAGATAACTTCCAACAACTGCAAGTTTCCAAACAGTCATAATAACCAATTCAAGTCATTCACTCGAGTCGTGTTCCTTGAATCATGATTCATTGCTTCTGGAGTTCTAAATTAATTTTATGAGATTGTATAATTGTTCAAATTCTTTGAACTTCATTATAATTGCTTAATAGGGTAAAGGATTTCTCCAATGAAGATAAGTTATCTTCAGTGACCCCCAAAACTACGTTGTTTTGGATTAATGAAGGGTATTTCTGTAATTTTGCACCCTTCATTAATTCACCTAAAATTACAAATACACCATTCGTTAATTCAAAACGACGTAGTTTTAGAGGTCACTGCAGTGACTGGAGAAATACTTTTCTCTTGCTTAATAACTTATTACTTACAAGGAAACAAGTTTATTTTGCAGGTAGAAAAGATTAAATGTCCAACTATTATTTCACATATATGGTCAACTTTCTGTCAAAAACATTCAAATAAAGACTCCAACAGGAACCCTTTTTTTAAAAAAAAAAAAAAAAAAAATTATCAACCAACAGGAAGATTAATGAGTCTAATGGCCACTGGTTTATTGAGTGTACCGGATAAATGAGCAATTATAAATAGAATTGCATAGAAAACAAAAGATAGATTTGAGAGCTGGGAAAATGCAATACAAGAAGAAAAATAGAGAACACAGTTGCTATGGACCTTGGTAATGGGCCTGGAAAGGTCAGACCCAAATAAGGAACCGCTATCCCACGATCATTCCACAACTATAGTAGTGCAAGTATAGGGGGACAGAACGTGTTAAGAAGGGGAATGTGCCATCAGGGAAATCGGATCCACATAACCTCACTATAAATAAGGAGACATTCCCAGGTGAATAGTACACAAGCATTCTCCCTTACTATTTACATATTGTTCCACTGTGCACACACCCCACCCCTCAGACGGTATTCCATCTTCGTGTCGCACAGTGATCTCCTTGTTCAGTGTTATCTTCTTGATAGATAGCATTGAATAAGCTTCTCCCGGATCCTATATTGATTATTGACCAGCCCTAAGTGGTTGGACATTTGTGTTTCACATCAGAACAATAGTATTTGGCGCTCAAACATGGATCCAATCATCGTAATTGATACTCTAAGCCACTTTCTTGTACTTCAGCGATAAACAACATTCAATTTTTAGAGGAGAGAGTTTATTATTTGTAATCTTCATTTATTTGGAAAGTTACTCAAGATAGTGAGACTTTAGAGGCATTCTTACCAATAGCAAAGACAAGTTTAGGTTCTTAAATACCTGAATGAAATTTGAGGGGATGTACTGAAGCACTAAAAACCCATTTGAATCTTTTGTATGTAGTGAGACTTTTGCTGGTATGAAGTTCTTTGTAGGACATTTTATGATTTCATGTTTCAATTGTTTGCTTATGGGAAGAGATTGTTAATTTTTTCCACGCTTTGGGGCCAGTGGGTTGTTTCTAGATAGAGAGAGAGAGAGAGAGATTTTTCTAGCTTCCATATGGAAAGATAACATTCTCATTCCGCAAATTGATCTTTACTCCTGTCACCTCTATTTGGTCTTTCATTTGTCTGACAATGTGTTTGTTCTCAAGTGTACATCCTTTTTAAAACTCCCGTGATCTTCCTTTTGCAGGTGAAGCGTCCTTGAGAACAAATTTATACAGCTTATGTCCTCAAGTTTTGCCTCTCTTTAAGTGCATTTGTTTTTTGATCTTACAAAGCAAAATAGTAATAATGGGGGGTTGAGGCTAAGTAGAATAGCTCAAATGGATTGTTCTTATAAGTATTTCGTTAAATATGACTTGGAGCAATTCTGTATTGTTTTAAATAATACTCTCACTTATTTAAGCCTACAATTAAAATTAAGACTTTTCTTTCTTTAGGTCTTCACTATAAGTTATACCATCTGATGCTAATTATTTAGGAAATTGTTTTTTCCTAATGTGTTGCTTGCTGCTTCCATCTCCATTAAATGATTTTCACCTTGACTGATTGGTATTTTTGCTGGTACAAAAGATAAACACGAGGTTTCAACTCAAAGGGTCATTTATTCTTACACTCTTGCCTATTTTTGCATTAGACAATGATTTCTTAATTTATCTATATTCATGCTCATATCTTCTCGCAAGTCCGGATAGTTATGCATATGGTGTTAAGGAAATTCAAGAAGAAATCTTTTTGTTCTTTTGTGAATGGATTCGTTGTTGCTTTAATTTTTGTTTTGTTTCCAGGTCGCTGTTTTTTAGCAGTGGGCAAGTAGGTTAGCCTCCCTTAATGAGAGCTCGGTTGGCATCAAAGTAGGTGACTTCTGGTAAGCTGAATAAACTATTTGTATTTAATGTTCCTATTTGGTTGTTTGTCAAGTCATGATCATGTTATAAATGAATTGTTCCCCACCATGTTAAGGAAGGACTTATTCTTGCCGCTTATGTGGGAACCAATTTACAATCACATTGCGGTATGTTTTCCGAGTTTGCACCTTCTTTTTAAAAATAATTTGATTTTGTGGGGCATATTTTTATGGAAATTGAGATGAGTTTGGCACGGATCGTTTTTATTGGTATACTAATCCAATTATATTTTTAATATTAGAGATAACGAATACAATTTAACGATCAAGACGATTTGGGCTAGATGACATTCCTTTCTCTCAGGTGATGACATCAACAACATATATAAAGGGAACAAGAAGAATGGAGGAAGGTGAAGTGTTGCTGAAAATGAGAGAAGTATTCGCCTGCTTTCATTGCCTCCCTAGCCAAGAATTTTTCAAATCGTGTTAAAGTAATAGATCAAGAGAAATTCGACTTCATGTTAATGTGTTATAATGGGTCTTTTACATTTACGTTTAGTTATGACTTTATTTTTTGTTGGACCCTAGTGGCAATTAGAATTATCTAGGCCGGTACTTTTGTTGTGAACTCAAGTAGTACTACACTTTAGAACATGAAAAGCTGCTAGACATATAAGAGTAGAAGGACTAATGTGGTTGTGGTCCATGTTGTGGATTTGGTTTGTGAAACAACTTATATTTTGTGTTGTAGATTTGAAATCCAATTATTTGCTTTATGTCTCTGTGTTTTATTTAATTCCTTAATAATTTGGATGAGTTGAAGGTTTAAATGTACTTTAATATTATGGAGTTGTTGCAACCGCGCATCGCGGGGGGGATTTTTTTTGCTTGTTCTTACCAATAGCAAAGACAAGTTTAGGTTCTTAAATACCTGAATGAAATTTGAGGGGATGTACTGAAGCACTAAAAACCCATTTGAATCTTTTGTATATAGTGAATTTAAAATTTTAAAGGAATAAGAGTCTTAAATGTCATGGAAGTTTTCGCTCAGGAGCACTAGTAAGACGGAAGTTTTTTTTGGACAAAAAATGCCACGAAAGTTCACAAGACGTAGCAATTTTGCCCGGAGTATCATTTTGCGACGGAAGTTTTATTTGAGGAGCAATTTTGCCCGGAAGTTTACAATCGGGAGCAATTTTGTAGAAGTTTACAATCAAGAGCAATTTTTCCCTTCGTCCCCAAATATTAAATTTGACTATTAAATCAGTCAAAGACCACACATGTCACAAAACGCAAATGAAACGCAAAACGAGAAATGAATTTTCTAAAGATTGGTTCAGTAAAACAAATCAATAGTGATAATATTTACGTTTGTATAGACGATCATTTCTTAGATCATAAGTGATCTTCCTTTTGGGTTTTGTGATGATCGACCTTTGATCCCTTTGATCAGTTCGACTTCACAAATTTTGGCCACCTTGAGCTCAACATCTCAAGGATCTCCACCTTTTCAAGGCATAACATGTGTGACCTTTGACTAATTTAATAGCCAAATTTAATATTTGGGGACACGAGCAAAATTACTCTTTAGTAAAAACTTCAAGGGCAAAATTGATTAGGAAAACTTCCGAGGCAAAATTGCTCCTCAGCGAAAACTTCCGTGGCATTTTTTGTCCAAAAAAAACTTCCGTCTTACCAAAAGTGCTCCTGAGTGAAAACTTCCATAGCATTTAAGACCCTTATCCCAATTTTAAAAGGTGTTTAGAGACCAAACATAGGTCAATGAAGACCGAATCAAAATAAGTGCAAATTATAAATTTTGTCAAATTTCATCCTATATTTAAACCGGATGTATTAAGATCTCTTTATGATGCATGCATTGAAGTCACTGGTGATATCTTTTATTCATCTATTCAAGTTTTATTTAAGTTAAATTGCTTTATTTTTATCATTAATCAGTTCACACCTCTTAGGGTGTAATATGCCCGTGACACCACAATTCTTTTCAAAATTTAAGTAGACTTCAAAATTAGATGATGCTTCAGGTATATTTTTAAGTTTCTGAGCCGGTGAACCCCAAATTCACACGCCTACCGTTTTTCATCATTTTAAATAAAACATTCACTTTGCTCATTGGGAATAAATTGAGTTTAAAGTTCCCAAAAAGTCTGTGATTGCATTCCCAGGAAAGCCACAGAAAGATCCCTGGGACACATTTGTCCAAAATTATATACAAACGAATTTCAAAATTATATCCATAACTTAATACAAAGAAAACTGGGTATTCTAGGCAAAATTAGTGGGTGTCCTTTTCCAAACCAAAAAAAAAAAAAAGCAACTTAGGACCACCTGATGCATGACTGTGGCCGTGGGAACAAAATGGTCACTTGCTGATGCAGAATTTATTCACAGTTTGGTTTCTTATCATGGTATCTAATTCCTAACAGCTAGGTATGGAATAGTATACAAGGACCAGAAAACCAGCTTCTTTCTATTGCATCTATTATCCTGCAAGAGAGAGTAAACATTTTGCCTGAAAAGAAATTAGTAAATTACTGTTTAGCCACTGTTATGCTGATGAGATACTGATTTGGTTAGGCTGATGGGAGGTTAAATGAGAATGAGAATGTAAAGAGAGATAATAAAGTTGATAGTAAGCTATAAAATTACTCTGATTTAAAGAGGAAGCGAGTATCTTGCTAGCTCTTTAAGAACAGCTTCTTTGAGATAGAGGATAGGCAAGAATCTCGCCTCTTCTCTAAATCAGCCCACATCCTTAATAGAAAGATGAGCCAAAATCTATAACCCATTAGATTATTAAAGCCCAAGGAGAATCTCCTGTACCAATTTACTCTTTGAAATATATCATATGAAAATTGAAAATACTTTTAAGGTTAATATCACATAACTGGAGCTTTAGGCATAATTCTTGGAATAGCCTAGAAGACTGGAGAATATCAAAGAACTTAATCGGACATTTAACAAAGAAATTGTTCGAATGCTTTAACATTCACGTGATTATTTATTTATTTAAATCACAATGACCAAACTATTTTGGGTCACACTCTGAAAGTTAAATACAAGAAGCAGAGATGCTACCTGGTCAGCAACTTGAAGAAATGAAGTTTCTTTTCTATACAATTCTGTGGTTCATCATTTGCCTGAATATATACTCTCCTCAATTCTCCTAATTACAACGCTAAGAGTTGCACCACTTTCCAAGGCTTTAACGACAGCTCGGTGTGCAGATTTATGCCACTTGAGAAGATTGTAAGATTGCAAAACCGACCATCTTGCTTGATTAGACATCTGCTCAATGCAGGAACATGAAATGTCATATTTCAGTATAACAAAGATAAAACATGACAATCAAGAAAAGTGCATTGCTTTATAGAGAAGGACCTCGGCTACAGATAATGGGGGATCGAGTAGAAGACAGATGCCTCTAAATAGATTCTCATCATTTTCTCCACCCTCTGCCTCTCCATAAACAAGAGCTTCAGCTGCAATGCCTGCAAAAAGCACCATGCAGTACCTAAACAATAGGTTATGTAAACCATCAGTATCACTTAAAACGCTGAAAAGGACTGAAAAATAAGACTCAAGTTACAGCTTGTATATTCCAGATGTGCATTGCACATTTCCATCTTTATTTTCCTGAGCCAATTTTCAAGTAAAATATGCTATTTGCACTTTCAAGAAAAAACACCGGTTAGACAAGGATCCGATGGCTAGTCTGCCTATGACCAAGATTATTGATTGTATTCTAGTTGAAGAAAACCAAGGTTATTGAACCTGAACCGACCATTGAACCGGTTGATGCTTGAGTCAAAAGTCGAGTGGGTTAGACCTAGAGTCAAAACAGAGCTATCCTGGGGCCAAACTAGTGAGAAAGTGAAGATTTCAGGTTATTAATATGAAATTCTAAAGAAATATATATATTTTTTTATAATTTAAAAAAAAGCAAATTTTTTTTTTTTTATATAATTTAAAAAAAGGGAAAAAAAAAAAAAAAGAAAAAAAAACTGACCACTCCCATTGCTTGATAGATGATAAATGGAATTTTATTCAGTTTTCATTCATAACCACTTAGTTCAACATAAAAAAAAATCTTCAATCAATTGGACTTAGCGTAAAACTGCTTAGTTCAACATAAAATCTCTGCCACTGTAAATGTTTTACCCACCTATCAAAGGCAGTGCCATCAAGTCGTCCTTCAGCAAGGTCATTGGCAACTTTCTCATCCCAAAACTGAGTTCCTGCCTGTAAAATAATATTTTTATTGGCACCAAAAGGATATATAAAGCCTAATGAAGGTATATAAATGGAAATGAGAGGAAGCAGATGAGAGCAAATTTATTACAGGAGAAACGTAAGAGATAAAATCTGCTTGCGTGTATCTGTGAAAAGCAATAAATATCAAAATACATTACAATTTGGAAACTTTATTATCAAAGTTGCCTTGCTTTTTCTACCAAAAAGAAACAAAAAAAAAAAAATTTGCCTTGCCAAGGAAAGAAAGATGATGCTTCAGGTGATGAACGAAAGAAGAAAATGAAACCAAACACAGAACATCCGAACTAAAAGTATGGAGTATGAACTTTTATGGAAGTAACACTTGAGGAAAGTATGGCAATAAAAATGAAACCTACATTAAACGGTGTCTCAAAATTACCAGGGCCAGCCAAACAGGAACTGGTAAAATTAAACATTAATATACTCCTCATGTGCTTAATATAAAACATATTTACCTAATTTGATTAGATTAAGAAAGTTAGTTAAGTTAGTTAATATGACATATATTTTCTAAAACACCTTAGTTATCTTTCTTTATTCATCCTTCATTCTCCTCCTTGATTATTGTTGAAGGAGCCTCAATAGGAGTAAATTAAGAAATGATTGACAAATATGAAAATCATGTCTTATATTTAAAACCAAGATCAACTCCCAAAATCTGTTTTATATTAAGGATTGGAGGAGTACCATGCATAGAAGAATAAAGTACCTGTCCCTGAATGCCCATTTGCATCGCAACTATTGGGTCTAAAATCACCCCACGAATTGGGCAACCCATCAAGTATGCTGTGATAGCACCAAAATAATTCTTGTAAGTTGTTATATGCATGACTAAGAAAGCTTATTATCACATACCATGTGACAATTATAAAACATAATAGAGAAAGTATAATTACCTGTCAAGAGATGCCCTGCTTCATGAATTAGGATGCGGCGCCTATATGGAGGCCAATAGCTTGAGATTTGTGCTAAACAAGTACCACCAAGGAAGATAGAATCTAAGAAGGCTAGACCTAATATTGCCGCAAGGTTGGGTCTTATGTCAATCCCTTGAGAAACAAGAAACGATGCCCCACTGAAAAAGACTATCAGAACAGCACTTGAAGTTGCTGAAAGACCCCACTTCGTTGGAGCAAGTTTAGACACTAAACAGAAGGGAAACATGGTAAGGCTGGATTGGACGTCATAAGAAAAGCATTTTGCTGTAGCAACTTCAATAACTACTATTTATTCAAATATGGTACAATTCATAAAGGCCACTGAAGTGAGAATTAGAGCCATTTACAGCTTGGGAAAAATATCTGTTGGTCAGAAATTCATGTGCACCTTCTAAACCAGTTGAGGACTTCACGACATCAGGTGTAATGTTCCTTGGTCCATCAAGCACTATACAGGATGAAAATTGAAAAAAGGGGGAAAAAGAAGAAAAGTAAGAAACACTGGCCACTATAAGCAAATGCATCAGCTGACTAGTTAGAGCAGACTTTAACAATACACATCAGTTTACTAAGCTTCAAAATAACAACAACAACAACAACAAACATTTTTTTTCAGTTATACGTTGAATCAAAAGCTAGTCTTTAAATATGGTACAGGATCAACAATCCAAAGGAATGCTCAATTTTCAAATAATAAAAACATATGCCTTTCCTATCCTCAGGTCATCAATTACTTATGTTGCAGCTCACCCCTAAATATAACAGCCATCATATATCATAGCACAGGAGGAGGTACAGCAAACAATAAATAAAAATAAATAAATAAATATCAGGATAGCAAATTATTATATTTTTTTCATAACTGAAGTTGTTTGTGGTTCAAGGTTTATGTATATTATAGTGCCCTGATAGAGAGATGGTTACTATTTGAAACAACTTGGCATTGTTCTTGAAGGGAAGGTTTGGCTTTGTCGTCAGAAATTCTGGTTGTATAACTCCACGATGGATCATGTTTTTCTTCTTCTTCTTTTTCATTTTTTTCTTTTTGGGTATAATTTCCAAGCATTTGGAGGCTTCCTTTGCCACAAGAATCACACTATAGATGATATGACTTTGCTGGTTACTTGGTATGATAAATTAAGCTTAATTTGTTGTTTTTCATTCCAAGGAGGAGTTGATTTTGAGCTACTGGAGAAGGGAGGGAACCTGGGTTTCACTGACATCTACTGTGAGGACAAGCAACATGTAATTTTTGAATCATGACCCTCATAACACAGTAGAATAAGGGGAAATGTCATTTGGATACAACGACAGTGCAGCATGTGCTAATTAGAAACACAAGAAAAGAGTTGGTTATCAAACAAAAGTTCAAGTGTCCGTCTCAGAAATTGCCAATCGCCTTCTTTTCACTATATTTAGCTTGATTATTCAGAAGATGTGTATAGGTGACCATGTCCTGCTTATGATCATATTCCTAAAAGAAAGTGATGCGTTGAATGCCTTTAATGCAGATGTTACCTTCACAAATCTCTGTGACCTACGCCAGTTCCTACTTCCCAGTACCAAATCACACTGATAAAAGAATGTGAAGAAACGAAGCACTGGAACTGAATAGTAAAATTAAACTAGGGAAATTGAATCGGGATTTAAAATCACAAATGGAGGGGAAAAGAAATTTGTAAAATTTCTAACAATTACTATTTGTAAACCATGGCTTATAACCTTGAGGTGACAGTGTAAAACACTGGAGATTGAAATGAATCAATTTTCCACAATTCCAGGTCCAAATAACCCAAAAAACAAACGAAACGGAAAAGTAGAACAAAAACTCACCAATATTCCTGCATTTTCCAAAATTAGGCAGAAAACCCCTATCCTTCAAAAACCTATAGGCATTAGCAACAAGCTTCATGTTATCCGCATTCAAGCACGTGTCCAGGACCTCCCAATCCCTTTGGGGCCCAAACAATTGTAGCTCACGGAACCGAGACTCAAAGGAGTCAGCCGCGGAAGGAGAAGAACCATCAAATAGCTCAACTGGATTTTCGTTTTCGATGGATTTCAAGAACCTCAGAGCAGTGGCGAGGTCTCTCCGCTTGACTGCCTCCTCGTATTCCCGCCATTCTCGGAAAGCTCTGATTGCCGGTTGGTGCTGGTGGTGGAGGTATTGCCTCGCAGAGAGAGGCTTCCTGCTCAGGGGAAAGATGGTTCGACGGAAACAACAAGGAAATCCGCCGGAAAATGGCTGTGAGAAGACAGAATGAGAGAAAATGTCGACGGTGGGGGAAGAAGTTTGATGCACAGGGGGAGCCATAACATGGTGGAAAAGCTGTATCTTCGCGTCGCGTTTGTAGGCGCCGATTTCTCAACTTCTCGCCCAGTGACGCCAGAGCCTAGGTAAGGTAACAATACTCACTTCTTTTCATTAAAATTTCTTTATAAAAATTAGAAAATTAGGGGCAGAACCAACAAAAAATAATATTTATTATAAAAGAGCTAAAAAAATATAATTATTTAAAAGGACCAAATTTCAAAACATAAATTTAAAAATACTAAATTATTCTTGATCAGACTTCCTATATTCTTTTATTCAATCTCTCCCTCATTCTATTTTAAAACTAATTTAAATTTTATTTTCTATCAAAATTAAAATAGTCAAAATCATTATGATACGATTTTCTTAACTTTTATTTGTTACCAACATCAACATAATATTTTTTTAACCTAATTAAAATTAGTGAGTTTTAAAAATTTACTATAATTAAAAAACATGTGAATTTTAAAACTAAAAAAATTTCATATAATATTAATATATTTATCATATAATTATGTTGATGGAAAATAAAAGTAAAAAAAGGATAATGTCGTTGATGATTTTGACTGTTTTAATTTTAGCAGAAAATAAGATTTAAATTAGTTTTAAAATAGAATGTGAGAGAGATTAAATGAGAAAATATGGGAAGTTTCACTAAGTATAATTTAGTATTTATTTTGAAATTTGGTCCTTCTAAATAATTACATCTTTTAAGGTCCTTCACAATAAATAATATTTTTACTTGGTCCCTCTCCCTAATTTTCCCTATAAAAATTGTTCAACGTATTTTTATATTTTTATTGATGTTAATATTATACTCATTAGAGATAATTTTACGGTTAGGTACAATAAGATGCTAATAGGAAAGAGCAAGGGCATGCAATACCAATTATTAGTTTTATTAGATTTTGAGCTATATAAAATTATAAGTTAGAATTTGATATTTGAGTTAAAATTTGATATGATTTTGATTATGTGAAGGTTTGAAGAATTATTTAATAATTGGCTTATACTCATATGAGTTAGAAAAAAATTAATTGATTTAGAATGTTGATATTGATGATTTTATGACTATAAGTGTGTTGAAGATGAAACCTTAACTTGTGAAATTGAGTGATTGATGTGAGAGGATAGTGTAGAGGTTATCTAAAGATTTTAATGAGTGATTTGAGCTTCTGAGAAGAGTGATCCATGACCTTGGATTATTGAAGTTAAGGATTGATCAATGACCTTGGATTATTGAGGTTAAGGATTTTTAACTAAATTGGGACATTGAAAATAATGGTTGTAAAGAAAATTAGATTTTTGAGAGTTGAATTGTGTAATTTATTTATTTTATTATTGCTTATGGTTGATTGGTATCAACATTGATAATGTAGAGCTATTTTATGACTAGTGATTGCTTGTACTTTGCTTACGTAGCTAAGGTTAAGCTTGAAGTTGAGGTAACCTAAATTAACTTATTCCATATGATTGCTTTGGGTTGTAAAGTGTTTTCTAAACCTTACTTTCATCTATACTGTTTGTATGTGTCTTGAAAAGTCATGTGTATGTTTGAATATAAACTTAGTTTAGTGAAGTAGTGCATTTTTGAACTTGTATATGAGTGGAGATTATTATTAAGATTGAATTGTTGTGATAATTATGATATTTGTGATGGACTGTTGTATATGGAATGATAATCTTGAAAAATCTTTTCAAAAAACTACATTGATTTTTTTTCCCTATTATGAGATCTATTGGGTTGTGTGGAAGAGATATGGTGAAATTGTGCCTATTGGTACTTTCATTCCTGACTCAGATTTTGAGTTGAGTGTTTGAGGGGGACACCTCTTTGTTACTGTATATTGGTGGTGGCATAGGAGAGGCAGTATTCTTACAGTGACTAGCTAATGTTTGGTTGGGAATACTAACATTCATAGGTTGTACCACGTCCAAAAGATATAACGAAGAGCAGGATGAATGAATGAGGATAGTTCTAATCGTTGAAAGTATTATACAATATTTAATTATTGAGAATACTATTATTATGTTAGTTAAACTTGCTTCCTTGACATGTAATACTTTCTTGCATATTTTGTAAATTGATTTTGGTTCCGAACCTTATGTCTTACTGTCATTGTTAATATTTTTTTCGTTGAGGCCTCTAATTTTGTTGGAGGCCAAGGGAAGCAACAAGTGGCATAGGCGTCATGAGCTTTGTAGGCTTCTTTTGGTATTAATATTGTATCAATTTTTATATTGTTATTTTAGGGCCCTCATATTTTTAAAATACTATATTTTGTTTTGAATAACTGTTTTGGATAACTGTTTAACTATTGTTAGGCCTGATGCCTTATTTTGTATACTATGATATTTTAGTAGATCCACAATCCTATCTTGTGTTGTAAATTGTTTTGTGTATATGCTTTGTTGGGTGGTTTAGTGTTGTAAAACTCACTTTCTATGTTTTCTCTTGTTTGTTAATTGTGCCCAAAGTAATGAATTTTCTGTAGTGGGTTTCTAAGACGGTTTTGTGCCCTAAACCCCAATGTGTCTTGGAAGAAATGATTTTCAATTACTACAAGTTAATCAAGTTTTGTCATACCATTATGGATAATTGTTCTTTGTGAGAAAGGGTTTTTTCATACTTGGGCCTCATTCTTCTCCTTATACATACCATTACATAAATTGACTTACATTAACTCAAACAAATACATACAACAACGACATAATATAATCGATCAACATCAACAAAATCAAAATACTCTTTTCAAGTGCTTCCACCTTCAAGCTTCCTCCACTAGCATTCTCTCGCACTTAAAAGTACTTGCTGCAACTATTTGTACATAGGATAAAGGGAGCGAGGTTTGGGAGAATCTCAGTAGGAACCAACTTCATCATGTAGTATACACAAGGTCACAACTATGTATGCAAATAAACAATACTCCCACACAACTATATGAGCTAAATTATGCACATGGCCATGACAAATTAACTTGAGTGTTCTTATGCTTATACCTACAACAAGTATGGCACAAATAAACATATGACAACCATTGCATAAAAACATTAGAAGAAAAAGTTTAGCTACCTCTTGCTTTCACTTCATTAATTTTTCTTTATCCTTGTTCTTGATGACAAATGCCAAGTCCCACTATCAATTGTGCATGAAGGGAAAGATTAATTCATACATTCTGGTACCCCTCTTTGGTACAAAGAAAGTTTGAAGAAGGAAAGGAAGGGAATAAAATAAAAAGGATAAGAAGATTGGGAGGGAATTTAAAAGGGTGTTCGGTTTGGTAGACATAAAAATTGAGATGGAAGATGATAATTTTAAAAAATTAAAATTAACATATAACATTTAAAATGTCCAAAATACCCTTTACATTTTTTTTTTAAAAAAAAACTCCCTCCTTCTTCTTCATCTCTATACCCGACCGACATCCAACAGGAAAATAAAAAAGCATTAGATCTAGTCGTGTGTTCCAACTAGGGATCATGGGTTCCGACGTTTTCCCTCTCTCGTTGCTATCCCTCCTTCTTCATCCCCGACATCCCGACAACATCAAAAAAAAAAAAAAAAAAACTTCGATCTCCTTCTTCATCCTTGACAACTTGGTGCTGGCGACAATGGCAAGGAAGACAAATAGATTGAAAGAGAAGAAGATAGTCATTTGGGAATTTCTTCCCGAGGGAAGATCAAGTTCCCACCGAAAATGGAGGGAAGTAGTCTTCCCATGAATGAAGGAAGATCAAAGATTGCTGGAAGATGGTTTCCCGGAAGGCGGTGCTGCCAAACGCGTTCTGTGATGGAAGATTTGCTATCTTACCTTTTCTTCGGCCTATCTTCCACGTATCAAACGGGTCCTTATATTACATAATTAATCTCTCTTCTATAGTCCCCAAATTCTGGTAGTCTTGGCATTTCCCTCTACAAATTCACTTTCTAAACACATCGAACCTTAATTCAACTCCTTGCCATTAAAACTATAGCTGACCAAACTAGGGCAAAGGAAAGGAAATCATAAACCTTAATTCTTTTATCACCAAACCGATCTTTGGGCCTTCAGACATGTCTTAGATATAACTTAATAAACTAGGAAAAGCATCCCGAACAAAATTTCCATGATATAACAAAGTAGTATATATAATATTTTTTTATTTTTTAATAGAATAAAAAAATATTTTATATTTTATATATTTTATAATAAAATAGTATTATATATTTTTTGCAAATTATATAACTTATAATATAAAAAAATATCCTCATTTCTTCAACTCTTCCCATTTCTCGCAACGAGTTTGAGATACTATCTTGGTGTGAGTTTTATAATTTGATGAGCCTCGGAAAATGCCATTCACTTGCAAGTAAGCTTTAATTCTAACTCTATAAAATTCTTGAACACATATTACTTCTTAGATGCTTGAACACATATATTTGATATATACACACGTGAACACATATATTACTTCTTTATTTTGTAATGTAATTGATATTTTATTTTCTTCCTAGATTTGCCAATTAACAGGGGGAATGTAATGGTTACGGTTGTCATTTTAGTGGATGAAATAGGCAATTTGCAACCTTTAAAGTTAAAACTAAGACTTAGAGCCTACAATTAATTGTTACTTTCACATATAAATGATGTAATAAACTAATAATATGCTTTCTTTGTTGCTTTCTTGTAGGCGATTCCATATGCTTCATCCTTTTGACAATTTGAAGCCTTGATGCAAACTCTAGGAGTATTGGATGTCTACAAGGCTTTAATTGCAATTTTTTCATGCCTTGTATTTAATGAATTATGGATGTTATTTAATATTTCAGTTATGGATATTTGACTATTTGTTATTTTCTTAAGATATATGATTGTCTTTTTAATTTTAAGACTTAAGTTGTAGACTTATATATGAATATTTTGAAGTGTAGAATTATAGATTTCATTTGAAGTTTGCGATATTGTTTATTAGGTATGACTAAAGCTATTTTTTTCACATAGGGTGTCGCAAGCTAAGGTTACAGGGTATCGCCACTTGGGCAAGGAAGGGCTGCCCTGTCCAGCCCATTATTGCCCTGCCCACAAATGTTAGGGCTTCTATCGGGCAGGGTTGGGCACTGGGCTGCATTTTGCTACCCAGTGATCTATCGGGTAGGGCATCGGGCAAGGGTCTCGCCCTGCCCATGAACACCCCTACTAAGTACCGTTAAAAATAAATGCGCCTACATAAATTACAATGAAGGGTGGGTACTCAATAAGTTCAAGTACATATATTTTAATAAAAAATATATTACAATAAAAATAATTAGAATGTCATCCTTCTAGGCCTTATTTTTTGGAATTTCATCATAAATGCCTATTATCAATGCTATCAAATACATCTTTTTTCAATATAAGGCACTAAACAATTATTCAACCATTTATCCCATCCCTTACGAAGTGCAGCCTTAACGTATTAAGGGTGGACACTTAATTTAAGGGTGAACAATTATTCAAATATGTATTAATTTTAATTTTTTTTAAAAAAAATCCCAAATTATCGGGAGAGGGGCACAATTAGAGCGGGGGATCGACAGGCCCCGCCCCGTAGGGTTCGGCTTGAAAAATATGCCTGAAATTTGAAATTAGCCCTGCAGGGCCGCCCTGTAGGGCCTCGGGCGACCGGCGGCCCGTTAGGCCCTGTTATCGTAGCATTTTCATTTTTTTTTAAAAAAAAAATTAGTCAAAGAGTGAGGCACAACTTTCTGCTCAAAGTGAAGCCCAATCAAATATCTATGAAATTGATGATAGTGATGAAGAAGGTGACAATAGACAATGATAATGGTATGCTTTTATATTTTATGTGAGTTATTTAATGTTGCTTAGTTTAATGCTTCTTACGTTTTATGTGAGACAATTGTGGACAATGGTTTATTTTTTATTACGAATTAATAAATGTGTTTATTTGTTGGATGATTTGTATTTTTTAAATATTAATGTTGATAATATTTATTTGATAGATTAGAATTTTAATGGTTGCAATTTACTAATTATATTTCTTTGAAAAAAACCCGAGAAAAAAAATAGTTAAAATTTGGAATAGTAATTTGGGGTTCGCGTAGGTGGCCGGGCCCCGATTTTGTACATCGGCCGCTTTGAAAAACAGATGTTTTCCTTATTTCAAGCCCCGTAGGGGCCGGCCCCGATTCCCAAACTCTAGCACTTGCCCCCCCACTCATAAGGTGGGTCCGCCCATGAAAATGGGTGCTCTGAAAATTTTCAGCTTCCATGTTGACTATTGATCCATCTTTAATACCTCCAAACATGGTTTCATAAGGAATCTTCAAACAGAACATTTGCTTAATTTCAGAACCACCAAATTCCATTCATATATCCCATATTTTCAGTCATTTAAGCACTCTCTTGCTTTCCTTAGGAGTAATGAGGCTCTGGATTGACCACATGCAAGAATATCCAACCACATGCAACTTCATTTCTCACATTTACAAGTCTCACTAAAATTCAATTTTTTTTTTTTGTTCATCCAGTGTCTAGAGCTTCGCCCTTACTAATCCGGATCTGACTCACTTCGGGCACCTAGTTATGGTGGGAGAGTCTCCCAACGAGGCTTTTCTACATTCATAATGCTTGAACTCGAAACCTTGTTTAAGTGATACAAGTCGCTTACTACTTATGCCAACCCCCCGTTGGTAATTAAAACTCAGCCTAAATCCACCTCAATTTGCTGAAAACGCAGCTACCAACTAGAGGCAATAATAATGGAATATAGTTTAGGACCTTATCTTAGCCTAAACTCAGTTTTGCATGTGGGTTTTGGCCTTCTCTATCTTCCCCTCTCTCACTTGTTACAGCTGATGGGTCGAAAAATGAGAAGGGAATGAGGCCTGAGGGTGATGAAGTGGCTTAAGCAAAGAAGAAAATAATAATTATTTTTATTTTTATTTTTTTTTTTGATCCCCCTCACACAAGCAACTTTTTTTTTTTTTTTTTTGCTAAAAAGGATGGCATTAGAGCTTACATTACAAACTAAGCCCACAAGGCATACTAATCGGAGAGAAATTCCATCCCAAACTGTTTCCATTTCTTCCTAGATACACAGGGATCTTCCTCAAACTAGAAGGACACTCATTAAGAATCACACACGCAACTTATCACATAAGCCTCTTTTCTTATTTGGGCATTCCATGAAGTCCAAATCTGATGCTTTTTTTTTGGGCTGGAATTGGCCCAATTTCACACAATTAAATCCACCTCAATTTGCTGAAAACGCAGCTACCAACTAGAGGCAATAAACTATAGCAAAAAAAACTAGAGGCAATAATAATGGAATATAGTTTAGGACCTTATCTTAGCCTAAACTCAGCTTTGCATGTGGGTTTTGGCCTTCTCTATCTTCCACTCTCTCACTTGTTACAGCTGCTGGGTCGAAAAATGAGAAGGGGATGAGGCCTGAGGGTGATAAAGTGGCTTAAGCAAAGAAGAATATAATTATTATTTTTAATTGTTTTTTTTTTTTTTTTGATAAATCACACAAGCAACTTATCACATAATTTGGGCATTCCATGAAGCCCAAATCTGATGCTCTTCTTTTTGGGCTTGAATTGGCCCAATTTCATCCTTGGACTTGGGACTGTGAATTCACCATTTTACCCTTCTTACTGAAATTACCAAATAAATTAAAAAAAGAATCATTAATAATTTATAAGGATTTTCTAACATAAGTAGTTTCTTTACCTTATAGTCTTATTTCGCGAAAATCTTATTGGCCAAAAATCATCCTCTTGCTATTTTTCTTAAATTTCTAAGGAAAATAGGCTCTTCATTTCTAAAATTAGCTTTAGAATTATTTAGGCCCGTTAAATTTTATAATATGTCCTCAATTTTCCAAGTCTCCAAAATAACATTTTATAATATGTCCTCAATTTTTCTAACCCATTAAGCAATTTTAACACTTGTTTTTTCTATATATCCTTAGAATTTCACCGCAAAATAGGCTTTTTGTCCGTAATTCATTTTTAGGTCATTTAAATTTTAAATAATATCCCTAAGTATCAAATATTCATTGGAAACTTTTTGATACTTTTCAGAGAAACTTGTTTCTAATTTCTGGGCATTTGCTAATAAAGATTGGCATAGTTGGCTAAGGCGTCGGCCTTCATCCTAAAAGAGAAGAGGTTCGATACCCGCTGGTCGATGTATGGGCTTCGTTGGTGGGCGATATGTAAATACCTTTGTAATCATTCTTTGAGCCTGGATGTATGCCCTGGCCCTGGTGAGGTACCGGTGTCTAACTCCACCTAAACTTTTTCTTACAAAAAAAAAAAAAAAATTTCTGGGCATTTTCACATTACTGATAATTACTCTTATTTATACTTGACCCCATAATTACTCTTATTCTAGGTTATGTTTGGATGGAGAGAAAAGTGAGGGAAAATAGGAAAAATAGAATATTAGAAAGAAAAACTTTGAAAAACGGTCATTTTTTTTTCTCTACTATTTTTTGGAATTTTCTCTTCCCTAATTTTCTTTCCATCCAAACATAACCTAAATTTAAAGCCCAAAATACCAGAAGTTAATTCCTACCATAGGTTTCTAAGTGTCTGAGACAATTCTTGATGCAACTTGATTCTTCCCATCTGGTATTGCTTGATTCTCATTTTCTGATGAATCTTGGTGATCCCTATTAACAACGTTTGAAGATTCCACGATGATATCAACTGAAGGGGATGATGACACGTGGAGGGTCTTTGATGCTGCCAAAAGATCCTTTTTCTTCATCTCTTTCCTTTGCCCCACAAAACCATGTATAATCCACCCACTATCAGCAGTCCTCCAATTATACTGCATATATCATGGATTCACATTTCTATATTATAATTTAAATCATTATACCACATTTTCATAATGAAAAAGAAAAATAAAAAAATTATTGCTGAATCTGCCATGGTAAAGTTCAAAGCACATGAATATCCATTTCTCTGATTTTATTTACTAGCATAATATCGAACACTCTAATCTTATTTATAGTGTATTGGGCTCTAATTTTATTTTCTTAGTGCATCTAACACCCTTAAAAGTTATTTTACCTAAAAATCATGATTATGGATGCTACTTTAACCTCAAGTTTATTACCCAAAAATACTTAAGGACTGAGATCCTTGAGCAAGTGCAATTTATATTTAATGAGTGTAACCCTTATTTAATTGTGTGCGACACATTTATGTGGGAATGTAAATGTCTTCCATTTTGCACCTATTGAATATAGAATGCACATGACTTCTTAAATAACTTCAAGATACTTTATGGTCAATAATTTTTACCACGATGGATCTTTCAACCATTTTTCCTTGGGAAAAAAAATTGAAGGACCATGTAGACAAGGGTGGAGCTAGGATTTACAATTAGTAGGGCAAACATTATAGAAAGAACCCACATATTCCTGAAAACATTTCAACCCCATAAAATTTCAAAACTTTCATTTTAGTTCCTATATGAAAATTTTAGTAGGGGCTAAAATGAAAATATTAAAATTTTGATGAGGCTAAAATGTCATTTCCTAAAACTTTAGTTAATATTCTATAATTTTGTGGCCACCCCTAGCCTCCTGAAGTTCCGACTGCATGCATGCAAAGATATCACTACAAAAAAATAGTGAATCAATGATGGAATTGTAAAATTCTGTCAAAAATCTTACTTTCAATAAAAAATTTAGCAATGAAATTTTCACTAAACTGATTCAATTCTATTACTAATTCACTGTTTTTTAAGTCTATGCTTTGTGTGTGTTTGTATGTTTGTATATGTATATTTCATACCTTGCCAGATGAAGCGTCTCGTTCAAAAAGAAAGATCCAACAAAAGCCAAAAACAAAAGCTGGAGAGGAATGAATACTGATACGAAAACAGGCCCTCCCTTGCTTACACACCATGCCATCATCACCACATTAAACCCTGATGCCACTACTCCCTACATTCACAATAATTTACATTATATGTAACCAAGTTTTCATAAATTTTCATGATTATATTATTTTAATATTGTTAGTCTCATTAAATGAAAAATTCCGACTGAGCTCAACAAACTTAATTAAATGATAACTCATCAATTAAATGATAACAAATCATGTTTTAATTTTAAAATAAAAAAATGATTAAATTAAAGACTTAAAATTTAGAACATGCTTATTTGTCAACATTTAATTGCATAGCTACAATGTAAATTTGTTGAATCATCATTTTTCATTAAATGAGACTCATTATGCTAACATTAAGAAACTCAAAGAACACTTTATAAACTACTTGAGTACTTAAACTGAAATTTAACGTTCTAAACATATACTTTAATCTTTCGAAAAATGTTAGTGGGCAAAGTCTAGATAAGTTCTGTACATAGAGTTTTGATAAATCAGCGAACAAAACTACCCTTTGATTTTTTTTTTTTTTTGAGTAAAAAAAAAGTTTAGGTGGGGGTAGACATTAGTACCTTACTAGGGTTAGGGCATGCCTTTAGATTCAAAGAATACTTACAAATTGCCCACTAATGAGGCTCTCACATTGACCTACGGGTATCGAACCTCCTCCCTTTTGAGGTGAAGGTCAATGCTTTAACTAACTATGCAACTCCTCATTGGCTACCTATGATTTTAAAAATAATAAAACGACGTACCGCATAAGCCACAGTTAAGAGCCTTATGTTCCAACCCAATTTCCATTGACTCCAATCCCTTTCAGTACAAAGAGCAAAGCCAACAGAAAACACTGATGCTGCAAAACTCATCAACGTTGTGCTTGAGTAATAACATGGAAATCTCTGGTTCATCTTACCCTACACAGATAAAAACGTTTAATTTTCGATAAACGACAATATCAGATACCAAAACGATAGGTTCCAGAGCAATATGAAAAAGGGACCTGAACGACGAGCCACAAAGATATGGAAAAGATGCTACCCAGGGCGCAGAGTGCACCCAGGAGGGTATTACCACGGGAGGGAGAATTGTGGGAAGATGCCACGTGGCTGTTGTGGGGAGGCAAAAGGGTGACGTGGAAGGAATTTGTGGGTATTCGTGCACCCTTGTAGAGTGTTAGAACCATGGCTCCACTAATCCCAGTCAGGGTTCCAATGATCTTAGCTTTTCCGCTGGCTGTCTTCAAATTCAGTTTTTCGGAGCTGGAAATAAAGATACAATTTTTATTATTTTTAAAAAAGAAATGATATTTTTTTATTACAAATTATTAAAAATATATAATTCAATATTAATTTTATTTCTATAATTTACATAATTCAAATTTGAATACTCAATATTAACAAAATCTTTCATTAATAAAAATTTTGATAGCAAAATTGAAATTAATTTTTTCTTAAGCAATAAGGATCCAATTCAAAGATTTTACATATTAATTATAAGGATGAAATTAAAATTTTAGTGAAACATACTAGCCAGTAAACTAATTTTTTTTGTAGATATATTTGTAAACTAAAATTTCAGTCTCTAAACTTATAATCACTTGCAATTCAATCTCTATAGTTTTCTTTTAGCAAGAAAAACATATTTATAGTTTTTATTTGGTTGTAACTTGATCCCTAAGCTTTGATTCAATAAAACCTAATACGTATATGGTTTAACCATTTAAAATATTAGTATCATATTTTATAAAATAAAATTATATATTTTGTGTAGTTAACATAAAGACTAAATTTTAAATGAATAAATTCTTAAAGACTGGGTTGCATTGATACAAAATTTAGAAACTGAGTTTCAATTAAGTCAAAATTATAAAATCTGAGTTATACTTTTAAAAAGTCAGTTTACAATTGAGTCAAAATCATACGAATTAAAGTATTATTTTTCCAAAATAGATAAAAAGGTAAAGGAAAAAAAAGAGAGTAAATGGAAGATGACCGTAAAGAAGCATTACCCGAAGAAGACAGCCATGACAAAGGTGGCGGCTGGAATGAGGTTCGTCATCGCAGAGGTAAAGGTGACGGTCGTTAAAGCCAACGTCTCCAAGTATAATGTTTGTGCCAACATTCCTCTGTTATATATATTCATCAGTAATAAATACTGCTAGTATGATTTTTTTTTTTAAACAAAAAATTTATGTATATTGATGATGAGGAAATATGTGTAATTCTGTCAATTAATTTTAAAGTACTATTTTTAAGTTATATAACTTTTTTTTGTTTTTTCCAATCTTTAATTTTTCAACCTTTTTCTTACAAATAATTCCTTTATCATAATTAATTAGTGTCTTTTATTTTGTGCAAATAACTCCTGAGTATTTATAACGGCATGTCTCTCTTCATTTCTCAGAATCTTTACATCTTAACTGTCAATTATTGATATAAGCATTCAGAGAGAGAGAGACACAAAATTTATTTCAAATTACCTCATGTGGAAAAAACTACTGCATGCGGTAGAGATGAGATTTTAAAAAGTAGATGACTTGTCTCTCTCGTGGATTTTTAGATTAAATATTGAGCAGTTAGGATTAAAAGATATTAAGAAATGAGGAGACATGAGATAATTTGCTCCCCCAGATCTAAGGGTATATTTGGATTTGGGCAAGAGGGAAATAGAGGAAGGGGAGAGAATTAGGGCTTGTTTGATTTTATTTTTAAAAACGGTTTTATTTTTTATTTTTTGGTAAAATAATATTGATGAATAAATTTATTACCCAAATAAGCCACATAAAAGTCCCTGAAACAATATAGTCCAAGTCATCTTTGGCATCTTCTTCCTGCAAACAGTTCGCAGGACACTGTTAATCTATAAAATATATGAAAACTTCAATAAACCGCACCAGTCATGAGTAATTGATAAACTTATTTTTTTATACCCTCCGTGTCATGTTCATACAACCAAACTAAGGGGTGAAAAAGAAGCTTCCTTCTTCAATGAGAGTTCATCATCTTCACCCAGAAGTCTGAGAGGAAAATGAGAATAAAGAAAAAAAATTACCTTTCAAAAATGAAAGCAAGAGGAGCCATAAAAGCAGTGGCGAAAACAAAGCGATAAGCGATAACAACTCGCAAGTTCATGCCGTCGTAGACGACAAGTTTGTAAAGAATGCTAATCCCAACGTATAATAGTTGAACTACCACCATTACTATTGTTGGTTTAAACCTATCCATCCCCTCACATATGCCCCTCATCATTGGTTTCTGCCACCGCCCGGAAACCTCACCGCCGCCACCGCCGCTGGCTTTTGAGACTTGAGAGAGCAAGCAAGGCACAAGAAGTGGAGAGGGTGTGTTTAGGATATGAAATGCCGTATGGAGATGGGCTATATATTTATAGGGGGAAAAAATAGTTCTTAAAAAGTTATAGGTATGTGATAATCATTAATTTAATGGGATATCAAACTAATGGTTCTCAAAATTTCAGTTATTTTATAATTCGGTCGTTATATTTTATTTTATATTAATTAATCCTGTCCTCATAATTTCAAGACATAAAATAAATAGGTCTTCACTTCATTTGGCTCAACAGAAGGAATCATGAAAGGGATTATAAAGTAATTTTAATGATAACTTATTTGGCTTATTAAGAGGGAACCAAGGTTTAGGGCGTTGGGCTTCACCTTAAAAGGAAAGAGGTTCGATACCTGTTGGTCGATGTGAGGGCCTCGTTGGTGGACAATCTGTAAGTACCTCTGTAAGCACTCTTTGAGCCTGGAGGCATGCCCTGACCTTGATAGGGTACCGGTATTTACCCCTACCTAAACTTTTTAATATAAAAAGAAAAAAGAGGGAAGAAAGGTAATAAAAAATTGGTTATTTTATTTTGAGTAAAGATGCATTCAGCACCCTAAATTATTTTTAGAGGTGTAATTAGTAAAGTATTTAGCGGTGAAATTTTATCCTGAATGAATTTAAAATGAAGCGTTTCCACTCCCAAGTAACAGAAAGTTAACCTCCGTTTGGTGATTTTTATAACTGGACTTTTTTTTTTAATGACTCATAATTCAATTTGGTAGCTTTACGTATTTTCCTTCTTCTTTTTTCACTTTTCCATTTTTTCCTATAAAAAAGGAGCACAGCAGCATCCACCATCAACCTGATAACTTTTTTGTTTTTTTAGTAGTAGCATCTAACACTTAATCTTATTTATATAGTGCATCTAGTACTTTGATACTCCCTCTGGTCCTAATTATAAGACATATTTAACCGATTTTGTGGAGATTAAGGAAAGAAGTTAAATTAGTTATTTTTACTCATTTTCCTAAAATGTCCTTATATAAATTTAAAATGACATAAGTAAAAGTGAATCAATAGCTCCTATAACATATTTCTCCAATATCATGTATCCTAACACATAAACATATATCTACATATAACATATGTACACATACACACATATAAACAC
Source organism: Acacia acuminata (assembly GCA_019022655.1). Lineage (NCBI taxonomy): Eukaryota > Viridiplantae > Streptophyta > Magnoliopsida > Fabales > Fabaceae > Acacia > Acacia acuminata. The sequence continues at coordinate 1,959,333 of JAFJYI010000036.1, forward strand.
ACATATATATATGCATACACACACACAAAGATATATATATATGTGTGTGTGTGTGTTTATATATGTACACACACACAGATATTGACAGACACACACACAGATATATATATATATATATATATGTCTACACACACATATATGTGTGTACGTGTCTATATATATGTGTGTGTGTGTGTGTCATATATATATGTGTGCGTGTGTGAGTGTCTATATATATTTGTGTGTAGATACACACATATCCACATACATATGTACACAGAAACACACATATATGTATTCACACACATATATGTGCGTGTATGTGTGTCTGTATATATTTGTGTGTAGATACACACATATATACATACATATCTACACAGACATACACATATATATATATGTAAACACACAAACACACACACACACACATATATATGCGAGTGTGTGTGTCTACATATATTTGTAGACTCACATATATATACATATATAGATACACACGCACATATATATATATATATATATATATCTAAAAAATTTATTGATTGGAAGAGTCTACGCACCCACATATATATACTCACAAAAAACCAAACACGTTTGAGAAAATAAAATAGGGGTGTTTTAGGAAAAAATTGACAAAAATTAGAATGTTGTCTTATAATTATGACCAAAACCAACTCCCAAATATTGTCCTATAATTAGGACCGGAGGGAGTATTACTTTTCTAGTACATGCAACAACTTCTAATATTATCTTCTAATTATATTAGAACGCTAATCTTATTTAAAAATGCATCATGCACTATAAATAAGATTAGGATGATAGAAGCATGCACAAAAAATAACATTAATGTAAGAGCTAATATAAGAGTAAAAGTTATTTCCTTCAATCCCTAATATAAGGCTGCATAATTAATTTAGATAGATTAAAGAAATGAATTAAATTCGTTAATATAAAAATATATGACATGATGTCCTTAAAATATTCCTATACAATATTGATCATATATCAATGAATGAAGATAGATTATGTTTTTACTAAATCTATCACCACCTAAGTGAGACTTGTATAACTTTTTGCATTACTCCAATATTCTAGATCTTGGGGTATCTTCTTCTTATAAATAAAGACCAAAGTGACAAATGAAAGCTTGGACCCAAAACTAGTGGCGCGCGTGAGAAAAACGTGAGAGGAGATTGATTCTCTCCTTTTTCTTTTGTTTCTTTATTCCTTTTTGAATTTTATGTCCACTCATCGGTTATGAACCATCCTTTTCTCAATTTAATGGTTAAGGGGTAACTTTGTGTTGGAAGTTGTCACGAGTAACAATTTTGTCCCAAAAGTGGCAAAAAGGAAATAATTTTGCCCTAGCCGTTATCCCAATTAAATTTGACCGTTAGATGACTAAATATGTTGAGGTAGTAGTCAACGTGTCATCACGTCATTTTTGTTAAGGTAAAAATTTATCTTGAAAGTTTTAAATCTAATTTTAAAGAACATAAAGTAAATGACGCATGGACTTTTTGTACAAATTGGTTCCGGAAGTTTTAAATATAACTTTGAAAGAAATTGAAGTAGATGATGCATTGATTTTTGGAGTAAATTTGCATTTTAACAAAAATGGTGTAGATGACATGTGGATTGTCAATTCAGCATATTTAGTCAATTAATGAACAAAGTTAACTATGATAATGACTAGGGCAAAGTTGTTCTCTCTTTTTAACACTTCCGGAATAAAATTGCCACCCCAAAAACTTCTAAGACAAAATGCCCATCAATGACAACTTCCAGGTAAAATTATCTCTTAACCTTTTGTTTAAAGATTGAGATGAGATTATGAAAAGGAAAAAAAAGAAAAAAAGAGAGGATCTAGATGTCGTGAGAAAGAGGAAAACAATGGCTAAAGGCATGGAGATGGGAAAATATGGTGTCCCTATCACACAAGGCTAACCCTTTATTGGCTTTGATTTAAAGGTTGGGGGACTAAAAGGCAACATGGTCTAAAATAATGCATTTGACGGGCTCGGACTTATCCGAGCTCAACTCGACGGGCTCCACTTGTATTCCTGACTCCAATGACATATGTGACAGACCGAGTGTGTTAGTTTTACTAAAGCTAATTATTTTTATCTCTCAACTTTCTAAGAAAAAGCCTTTAATTTTGGAGGGAAGACTAGGGAGGGGAAAGTAGGGGAGGGGTCCTCTTCCTCCTTAAATAATTTCTTAGTCAAACAGAGGGAGGGGGCCAAATCTCATCCTATCCTATTCTCCATCGGAAAACCATACCAAACATAAAGTTAGCTGTTTTGAATATTGTACAACATTAAATAATGTTTCATCCCAAAAAAAGGGGTATTTTTTTTATTAATATTAATATAAAATCTCTTAATAGTGTCACTCCATTCTAAACACTAACTAGTAGGGATGTTCAAGGATTAGGTCAGACCGAGTTGGAGGTCAACTTGAGGTTTGGCCCGATAAAACTTTGGGTTAGACAAGTCAGCTCGACGTCCAGTTTGGTCTGCTACCAACCCAAGGTTGGGCCGGACCGGACCAGTGGATTGCCAGTCCAACTTTGTTTGTTTGTTGCCTTCTTGGGAGACAATATTTTAGCTCTAGTTTTACTTGACTTTCGAAAGTAATAAAAAGTGATTGAGTGTAAAGTGATTCCCATAAGTTAAAAAGCACTTTAGGATGTCTAAACTCCAGTGAGTGGCTAAGTGTAGTGGTGATTTACCAAAAAAAAAAAAGAGGGTCAAACTAGACTAATCCAAGGGGTCTAAGCCCCTTGGACCAAAGTCCGGTCCAACCCGAGTAGTCGGTCCGGTCTAGTCAAAGTGTCTTGGACCAATTTTTTTTTACTTGAATTAGGTCAGGTTAGACTGGACCAACTAGACCAACTAGACCGCCACATTTTTTGAACAACCCTACTAACTAGGACTAATTTAATCATGTTATCATATTCCAATTGAACACTTTCGTTTTTGGATTTTGCATTGTGAATAAAATCTTATATTAAGGATCTTAGTATTTCTTTAACAAATAATAACTATGACCGTTCTTATTTCACATTTTCAAACTAATTTTATTTGATATTTTCATGTATTCAAAGTATAATGACATTTTATCTAAATCCAATTTTAAATCAAGTGAAACTTTGACTATGATCAAAAATTTTATTTTTCCTTATTTTAAAAGTCTTTAAATATAATTTTCAAACAAATTTTAATTTCTTTTAGAATATTTCATAGATATCAACGTTAAAAATAAAAAAAAAAATTTAAGAAATTCCATTTCTAAATACCTTACAACTTGAGGAAAACTTTATTATATGTTATAATGAAAGTCTATAAGTGCCATTTACTCTGCTGTTTCTCAACGATATAAAGGAATTTTTTTAATCAGAAAATAGACAATTTTAACTATTATTTTGTTTGAAATGATGCGTGTTATTGTTCATGTATAGAATAATTTATTTTATCATTAATCCGTAAAATTGTTGAGAATATTTTATAAAATACTAGTTGAAGACACCGCGGAAAAAAATTAGAACAATTATTTGCCGTTAGCTGTGGTAGTGCTTTGCTGTTCAGAATTTCTTACCTGACTTTGCTGTTCAGATTCAATGTATGCGCAACAGCACATTCTACATCATGTCGTACATGCAAACAGCCCAATATACTAATGTGTATTTGGGGAACCAAAGGCAAATAGCGTATGAATATAAGAGAATTATATATATCAGTGTCCATTTCTTTGTTGACTAACTAAATATAATTATTTTATACTCCAAAGCAAATGGGCTTTTCAAGTATCGCGCGGTTATTATTATTATTTTTTTAATCATGGGTGTAACATCCCAAATTTTTACACCAAAGCTTCACTATATATCTTCCTTATTTTGCCAAAAAGTTGCATTGTTTCTCACCCTTTCTCCCCTCTTAAGGATGCAATCCACCATAAAAAGTGGGCAATCAAACAAAATACACCACAATTAAAACAATACGGGGAAGGATATGTGTGAACAGTGTACATTGCCATTATATGTAATGCAATGCGACATAAATCTCGCAGAATCCTAGAATCTGATATCAAATTGTAAAGTTATTTCCTTAAAACTAAATTCTTCATACACTTAATCAAATTTTTTGATAATGAACAGTACTATGACGTAAAAGAGGAAAACTAAAACCTGAATGCTTACCATAGTAGAAAATATTACAACTGATCTTTCAAAGATTTACCATAATAAAAAAAAAGTTCAACTAACCATTTGAAAACATTACCGTGGTAATCAAGGATTTAATAGCTGCAAATATCTATTCAAGATGGAAAATAATTAATTAGTAATTTAAAATTTATCATGAATAATAACACCTTCCCCATGCACAATCACCTCCCGAACCTTGTTTGGGTTTCATAGACCATTTTTTTTTTAAAGGTTTCCAAAAGCATCATATTTTAAAATTTTGATGGTGGCTCCGTGTTTTTCAAATTTTGAGGGCTACAGTTCATAATGTCTTATTATCGGGCATTTTGGGACAATTCAATAGTTTTCTTTGGTATTAGGTTTATCTTCTTTCGTCATACTTGATTTTCACCCAAACAAATCTTCAAATGGGAGAAATTTCACTGTTTCTCATACCCAATTTGATAGGTTCTCAATAACCATTTTTTTCTAAGGCAAAAAGGATTTTATATCCCATGTTGTTTCAATCATTTACCAGAGTTTCACCTTTTTTTAAAGAGATATTTCAAATGTCTTGTGCAATTTTCCCTTGTTTCTCCAAGGAAACATTAAGCATTTGCACTCAAAACTTTCATAGTTTCAAGTATGTATTGGTGGTTGGACTGGGCTTAGGGTTTTTTCTTCTCTCAAGATGTTCCGAGGTGCATCATATCAATTTCCTAAATCCCACCATGATTCGTAGCTTTGGCGTAGGGAAATCTCTTTGTTTGAGATTCCCTTTCTCTTTGATTTAATATAATCTCTTAAGTATCTGATCCTCACTTTCACTTCCTTGAGGTTTCTCTATATTTGAATCTTGACTTCTACCTTTTTAAGATTCAAGAAATTAAGGCTTTTCTTTGGGTTCATCTTAAGAATCTCTTTCCAGTCACACACCTCTTATACCATTTCAAGATCAAATACCTTGAACTATCTTCCTCTAGATCCTAATTAGGATCCTCTCCTTCTGGGTTTGTTCTAAGGGCTCAAAATTAAATGAGCAAATCCCTATTTAAATAATCATTTAAAGGCTCACATTCCTCTATCAGTTCAACACACTACTAGAAAAAAGACCTTTCAGACTGGGTAAAAAATGCTTCTTAGAACCAGTCTCAATATAGGTAGTCTTTTAAAAGTTTGTTATTTTTTAAACTGATTGAGCAACCGGTCTTAAAAAATACTTTCTAGATTATACTGTTAAAATATGAGGTCTTAAAAGTCAGACTTTTTGAACTGGACTTTTAAAATAGTACGTCTCAAAGGTAAGACTTTTAAGAATTCATATTTTAAAAGTCTGGTCTAAAAAGTAAGTTGTAAAAAAAAAAAAAAAAAAAAAGCCCCTTCCCAGCAAAGCCATAACCACTGAACCAAATCGGACAACACAGCCCCGTCATTACTGACCTCCTCTTCGTCAATGGTGTCTATTAACACCGGAGAATGACAGTGAACAAAAATAGCGTATAGTATACATTCATATGTGCAACGAGATAGGATTAGCAATATATATACAAGCATCATATAAGCCTATCCTACACGCCATACAAAGAAGAAAATTTTCAATGCCATTGTTGATCTCCGAAACATTTGATGTTCTAATTCTCAATCTTGTATGTTGATTATGAAACTAAGTCCATACAAAGAATGTTGGCCATCTGACCTCTCTTTCGTCGGCCATTCCTCTTGAGTTTCTTCCAACTCTTCTTCATCACCCCTCTGGCATGCCTGCTCCTTCCAGTATGCCACCAACTTCTTCAACTGAGCCACCTCTTTTGACAAAACATTCTTGCTCGGATCGGTCACAATCGACCTTACTCGTGATGCACACCTAAAAAAAATCCCCGAAGCATAAAATAAAAGAAACCAAAAAAAAAAAAAGCACACCAAAAAATTTAGGGACATACATAAGATAATTGTGTGTCTCCTCCAGGTTTGATCCTGTTGGGGATACATTTCGACGAGGGTATTCGATGCTAATCTGCTGATTGTATAGCCTCAATGATCGTACAGGTTTGTTCTGGTTTGAACTCATAGTCAGGCGTCGTCAAGTGGGAAGGTGTTTTGGCGTACAAGTAAGCCGTTGAAGAAGAAGAACTCTGGTCTGAAGTGGAGAGGCGTGAAAAGGTTGGAAATTTAATAGGGAAATTTAGTTTTTGGCATGATAAAAGAGGAGATTTATCTTTTAGACAAGTTATAATAAAAATAAGATCTTAAAAGTTAACTTTTTAGATAGGTTATTTGTAAAAATAGATCTTAAAAGTAATAGACATATTATTTTATTTTTTAGACCTTTTGTTTGTAAGAGTAGGTCTTAAAAGTAATAGATTTTTTTTTTTAAAAACTTTTTAGGCCTGTTATTTGTAAGATTAAGTCTTAAAAGTAATAGAAATTTAATTTAATTTTTTATTTTTAAATGTTTAGACCTTTTGTTTGTAATAACAGGTCTTAAAAGTAATGGATGTTTTATTTTATGTTTAAGTTTTTAGACCAATTGTTTGGGAAACCGGTCAAAATAATATATTTATATTTATAAAATTACTACCGGTCACACTTTTTAAACCTTGTGTTAAACAAATAAGTCTAAAAAATTCTATATATTTACAAAACTGCTATTGGCCATACTTTTTATAACTAACCTCTATAATCCAGTCTAAATGTGATGGTTTAAAAACACTTTTTTTTTTTTTTGGGTAGTAGTGACACTTGGAGGCTTTCATAAAATAATTTGTTCGTTTTTTTCTGATCCACGGGATAAAAATGGCTTTTGGAGAATAGCTTTTGGATAAAAATGATAGTATTTGGATAATTTCAAAACCCGCCAAACACTTTGGATAAAAGTTTCCCAAATACTCTAAAATTGTCCAGAAGTTATTCTCCATCAAAACCTAGGTTTTAACAAAAGTTTACCAAACACTCCAAAAATTGTCTAGAAGATATTTTGTATCAAAATCTAGTTTTTGGATCCAAAACCTAGGTTTTATAAAAGGCTTTTTTTTCATCTTTTTCTCTTGCTTCTGTCATCATTAATATTTTTTTCAGTACCAGTCAATATCCTTAAGTAATTTTTTTAGTACCCTGAAATATTTTTTCAAGATTAGTCATTAGCATGAAATATTTTTTCAATATCCTAATTTTTTTTTTCATGATCATGAAGTATTGTTTCAATATCCTTAAGGATTTTTTTAGTACCCATTAGTACCTTGGATTTTTTTAAGATTAGTCAAGACACTAAAATATTTTTTCAAGATCCTAAAATAAAATCTTAAGATCATGAGAAGCATTTTTTAGTACCGGTCACTATAAGTATCTTTTTAGCACCCTCAGTACCCTAAAATATTTTTTTCAAGATCAGTCATTGCCTTGAAATGTTTTTTAATATCCTAAAATAATTTTTTTAAATCATGAAATATTTTAGTATACTTGACTAATATTGAAAATATACTTCACCATCTCAAAAATTTATTTTAGGATATTAAAAAAATATTTCAGGGTATTGATGGGTACTAAAAAGATACTTAAGGATACTTAAAAAATACTTCATGATCTTGAAAAATTATTTTAGGATATTGTAAAAATATTTCAGGGGAATGACTAATATTGAAAAAATATTTTAGGATACTGAAGGGTGCTAAAAAAATACTTAAGGATATTGACTAGTATTGAAAAAAATATTGATGATGGCAAAGGAGAGAGAAAAATTTAAAAAATAGCTTTTTCCAAAACTTAAGTTTGGATGCAGAATAGCTTCTGGACAATTTTGGGGTGTGCATGGCAACCATTCTGTTGCCCAGCACTGTTTCTGAGAAGAAACAATTTTTTTCTGATTCTGTGCTTTGGAAGAGTTCTGAGAATCAGAATTATATTTGTTAACCCATTTTATTTTTACTCCAAGAATCAAAATTACGTTTGGTAACACATTTTTCCTCCCCTTATTTGGGAGTTAAAAAAATAGTAAGGGAGGAAGATGAAGGATTAATGAGTTATTTTTACCATTTGGCCTTTTTCTTTAATAACTAATATAATTATTATACTTTACAAATAAACTTAAATTTAGATGTCCTAAAAAAATTATTTATGTAATTTTTATATTCAAAAAATTATTTATATGGGCGACGATGACAATGGTGGCGGTGGCGGTGGTGGGGTGGTGGGCGGCGTGTGGTGGCGCGGCGGTGGCGATGGCGGTGTTGGGGTGGTGGTGGCAAGCGGCGGCGGTGGTGGTGGTGGCGATAGCGATGGTGGCGGTGATGGCGGAAGCGATGGTGGCGGTGGTGGGGTGGTGGTGGTGGCGGCGATGCGGCGACAAGAAATAAGGGGCGGCGGCGGCGGCGCGATGGCGGTGGTGATGGTGGCGGTGGCGGTGGGGCGGTGGTGGTAGTGGTGGTGGGGTGGTGGCGGTGGCGGTGGTGGGGGTGGTGGTGGTGAACGAGGGTAAATTTCTATTTCAAAGAAGAAGGAGTCTTTTTTTTTTTTTTTAGAAAAATAAATTCTCATTTTGTACCCTGGAAGAGAGAGCGAGTAAATTTTTAGCTTCTTTTTTTTACTCCCCAAAGACAAAAAAATAAACCGGTTCATCCCAGGAGCCAAAAAATAAACCGGATTTACCAAACACAATTCCCATCCATTTTTGTTCTAGGGCACGTAAATTAAGAAACAAGTCATTCTGGGAGCGTTACCATGCACACCCTGGAGTGTTTGACAAACTTTTTCCAAAACCTAGGTCTTGATGTAGCATAGCTTCTGGAAAATTTTGGAGTGTTTGACAAACTTTTGTCAAAACCTAAGTTTTGTTTCAAAACTTAGGTTTTGGATCCTTCCAAATAGGCTTTTTATAGTACCCTGTGCCTAATAAAAAATAGGGTTAATGTCCATTTTTTGTTTTGGAAGCCAATTTTTTTTTTTTTTCAATTTTATCACACTAGTTTTAATTTGAAGCAATCGGCCCTAAAAGTTTTCAAATCATTGCAATTTACTTTGGTCATGGTTAAGTTTTATCATTAATTGACTAAATATATTGAGCTGACTAGTGCATGTGTTATCCACATCATTTTTGTTAAATTACAAATTTGTCCGAAACTTTTCACTTAAGACCAATTTTACGAAAAAATTTTTGTGGGTTTCATATTGCCTTAGAAGTTTCCAAAATTGTAGCAATGTTGTCTTGACCATTATAAAGGTTAAATTTGATAGTTAATTGACCAACTATGCTAAGCTGGTAGCGTGAACAACATTGAAGAGAAGTTGCAGATAGAAGAGGAATGCATGTTTGCTAGAGAGTAATAAAGAAAAAGATTTAATTTTCAGATTCAAGACACACTAAGCAAGATTACTACGAACAAGGCCATTGGTAACCCTTTGTCGGGTACACCGGCAATGTCGAGATAAACAAGTACCTCTTTGATTTTCTCTTCATCGTGCAAGATGCTTTTACCTCTATGATTTTATCCAATTATTTAGATGAGGTGCATTTTTTAAAAAATAATTCCTTATTTCTAAATCTAACTTGGAAAAAAAATGAAGTGAATAACATATGGATTTATCAGATAAGAACATTTGGCCAACTAACGGGTAAACTTAACTTAGATAATAACCGAGGTGAAATTGCTACAATTTGAAAACTTTAGAGACAATATAGCTCTTATGTAAAAACTTCCTAGGCAACTTTATACCTAAATCCAAAACAAAAATGATGCAGATGTCATTACTAGAAAAAATGCTTTTAGACGTTAAATATGGCTATTTAGATTGATTTTACGTCTAGTCTTATATCGTCGGTTTTAAAAGTATGACACTTTTAAGCCCAAATAGTAGGCAACCGGTCTAAAAACTCAAATTTAAAATAAAAAATTACAAAATCCATATTTCAAAATCGCAGCGCAGAAGCAATTTTGAGATCTAAATTTTTATGATTATATTTTTTAGAATGGCTCGAAGATTCTGAGATCTAGATAATATAACATAAAATCACATAAAATAAGCTATGATTTTATGAGAACTCATAATAAAATCTATATATCAATGAAATAGAAGAAGATAAATTTAAGAAATTAAGAAAAAAGCATATTTAATAAAATCACAACAAACAATCCAACAACGAAAATAGTAGAAAATATTAGATCAAACGATACATTCTAGTTTGCCAGATTTAAATAAAAATAATATATTTGATAAAATCAAAACAAAGAGATTTTTTTTTTTTTAAATTTTAAAAAAACATTATCTTGGAAAAAATTTGGCAGCTGCCCCATATGAGTGCAGATCTGGGTGACGACGCTGTGAGAGCTTGAGATTTCTTGATCCGGATATGAAGAACATAGATTTGGACTCAACAAGCACAGATTTGGACATGACAAGCATAGATCTGATATCTAACGAGTACGAAGAAAAGGACAAAGCACGGAGAAGAAAACTAGTGTCGAGGAAGCCGTTGAATGAAGGTGGAGAACTTGTTGCTCTTGAAGTAGTTTGGGAGGATATCTAGAAGCCAACAAGCATGAAGAAGCCAACAAGCACGAAGAAAAAGACAAGTGTGTAGAAGAAAACTAGTGCTGAGGAAGCTGTTAAATGAAGGTGGAAAACTTTTTGCTCTTAAAGTAGTCAAAGAGGATATCATGAGTGATGAGATGAGGAAGGGGAGAGCTTCATAAAGATCGTGAAATATGATTTCAAAGAAGCGGCTAAGTGAAGTCTATATGTATTATTGTTTTTAGGGTTTAGATCACTTTATAGACTGGATTTTGTTCAATTTGGTATAAAAGCTTGTAAATATTTTTTTAGATCTGTTGTACGTTTACCAGGTTTAAAAATTATATTTTAGACCAATTGTATGTAGGATAGGTCTAAAAGCCTATAAATACTATTTTTATAAAAATATTTTAAAACCTTTTAGACCTGTTGTAAAATCAACCGGTTTTAAAAGTATATTTTAGACCTATTGTATGTATGCGGAACCGATTTTAAATTTTGCATATATTTACAATAATGCTATCGGTCATAGTTTTAAAATTGTCTCCGATTATAAAAGTTTTAGATGTAGTGGTCTAAAAGGCCTTTTTTGTAGTAATGTGTCATGTGGATTGTTAACTCAATATATTTCATCAATTAATGGTCAAACTTATCCCGAATAACGGTCGAGGCAAAATTACTACGATTTGAAAACTTCATGGACGACATTGGTCCAAAAAAAAAAAAAAAAAAAAAAAACTTCCATGTTAAAATTGAGATTTTTTGACAACTTACAGGAAAAAAAATGGACCTTAACCCTAAAAAATATGAGCAATTCATATTAGACTAAGATAGAAAAGGAAAAATCCCTAAAAAAAACTTTAAAAATGTCAAAAGACAGAAATGTGTTTTGAAAATACATAATACTAAAGAGGTGTTAGGGCCTGATTTGTATTTTTTAAAATTAAAAGAAAATGATAGAATTGTCCTTCGGAGTTTAATTTTTTACTTTGATAGAATTAATTATGAAAACTTAATCTGAGAACTTGTGAAACCTTATAAGATTTTGTGAATTTTGATTGCAAAGTGTCAAATTCTTTAAAGAAGTTGTGAAATTATTTTGAGAACTTGTGAAACCCTTTTCAGATCTTGTGAATCAAAATTTGCAACTTTTGAAATTTTTTAAGGAAGTTGTGAAATTGTTTTGAGAACTTGTGAAAACCTTATTTGAACTCATGAAACTTATATCAGAATTTGTGAAACCTTATTAGATATTGTGAATCAAAATTGACAACTTGTAAATTTTTTAAGGAAGTTGGGACCAAATTGAAATATTACTAAAAACTCAATTAATCACTTAGTTAGCGTAAACTTAAAGTTTAAATGTTAACTTAATGTAAATCAATTTGTTTTAATTTTATAGTTTAAAACGTTAATTCCTAATGCTTAAAACAATAATTTTTGTTTCTTTTGGCCAAGAAAAATACGTTTAGTTTTGAAAAATAAATTTAATCCTTATAGAGTTATAGTTTTATTTTTCGAAACATAACAACTAAGGAATTGAATTTTGATTCAATCAAAAATACAAAAAATTGACTTGTACAATTTTTATTAACTGAGTTTTAATTATATCAAAATTATATGAACTAAATGATTATTTTTATATTTTTTTAATTATATTTGAAAAAAATTATAAGGTACTATTTTGGCATTATCTCGTTATTTTGAATATATAGTAATTTATTTTTTTAACATGATAATATTTTTCTAATATTTAAACCTTATTAAAAATAAGTAAAGACATCGGAAAATATGGAAAATGAAAAATGTTGTCCTTTTTTATTAAAGAGAAATTTTATATTGTCAAGTTATAATAAAAATATTATTAAATTTTAAAACTATATAATTTTGAATAATTTGATATTAACTTTAACTTCATAAGAAATTTATTAAATTTCTAATAATTTATTTTTTGAAATATAACTTTTGATATTCATAAAAGTTAATGTTTTAATATGAGTTAGTAAACGGGAGTCAAGGTTATTAGTGTCCTTTAGCATTCAATTGGTGCCTTTTTTTTTTTTTTTTTTTTTTTTTTTTGGCGAAGATTCGATTATTTTTGTTGTTGTTGTTGTTGTATTTAACGGCAAGCAGAAGCTTGTAATTTACAAGCGTCTAAGTTACCACACTAACGGTACCTTGTGGCATTTGACCAGATTCTAACACTTGCTTTTTAATACCACATTTTAGGGCTTTTTTTATTTTATTTTTAAATAATAATCTACCATTAATTGAGATGAACAAGCTTATCAAATTTACGGGTTTAAACAAACTCGTAATAGTGACATAGAATATAAGATATCAAAAATAGTTTAAACTCATTAGAATTTGCTTTTATCAATAAATACATATTAATAGTGTATAATTAAATATTTAAAATATAAAAATGTCAATTATTTGATTTAAATATATTTTACATCCAAATAATTGAAATTAAATCCATTAACATTTATGGTTTATCTTACTCAATAAAAAAATTTCTATAAATTCGGTGTAAGAGTGAGTTAATATAACTTTGTGAGCTAGCAATGTAAAAAGATAAACTCGGTGTATGAACTTGCGAGTTTAAATGAGTTTATAACTAGCATGAGTTTGAGAGTGACTTAACATGATTTTATAAGATAAGAACATATAAACAATAAATTGTACTTAAAGAATCAACTCACAAGTTTAACAATAATGTAAATGAGTCAGAAAAATTTCTCTATCTTTTTTTTTTTTTTTTTTTTTTTTTTTTTTTTTTTTTTTCAGATTACTAAAACTCAATGGCAAAGTAGATTTAAGGGTAATCTTTCTTACTAAATATAATATTTGATCATCTGTGTCCATACTAAATATAATAATGAAAGAGGGGAGAGAGAAATGGAAATGTTGAACATGCCAAATTTTAAGAGTTATGTAAGATTTTATTAATAATGAAAGAGGGGAGAGAGAAATGGAAATGTTGAACATGCCAAATTTTAAGAGTTATGTAAGATTTTATTAATGATGAAATTGAGGTATTATGAGGTGAAATTTGGATGTTTGAGCCTTAGAAAGTGTTGGAAATTATGCCTTAGGGGAAAATCATTATACTTTAAACGTTAATGTCATTTAAAATATTCTTCATTTAGTTAATCATTTCATTTGCATGTTTATAGTGATAACTGTATCCTTGGATGTATCTTATAGATTATCCTAAATGTCCCTGGTCGGTCATTTACGCGGGAGCGAAGATGAAAGAAGACCGGTGTGACTTTGATGAGGTATGGAGATGCGAATCAAAGTCATAGGCACTTTTAAGAGTACAAGGTGCTGGACCGACCCACTATGAGAAAACTACATGGATTTAGTCATAAGTTTATCTCATGTATAACCACGTCGCAACGCCTTTTGACTTGAGATCATCATAGATTCCTACATAAGAGTCGCTGATCTTTGACCTAGTCAAAAAGGTTTTCATGTAGAAGAATGCAAATGGTCAAGATGGTATTTGCCCCTCACATTTGTAGAGAGATAATACTGGGCCGCTTGATGAGTGAGTCTGAGAAATGTATGACCATACTACGATGGAAAGGAGTTTCCATTTCAATTGTTAGACTACTCAAGAATTGAGAAAGTAATGGTCAAGAACAGGAGGTTGACATTATCCATGCCTAATCCTTGACCAAATTATCACGTGACAAAAGGGACGTGACATGATTGTATGATAGGTAGTATCGTATCATCGATCCCCATATGAGTTGGGTAGTTGCAATGTCTTACTAGAGGCCGCTTGCGACTTGGGGGCTGATACAATATTGGCCCGCTGCCAATCTCATGTGGGCCTGCAGGGTCACACACAAGAATAGTCTAACACGAGCAATAGTGTCCAGTTCATTGAATCTTAGATATGTCTAAGATTTAATGAATACAATGTTTAATCTAGGAAGGATATATATATATATATATATATATATATATAATATTATAATATAAATTTGAAATTAAATAATAATGATATTATTAATATAGATTATAATATTATTATATAATATTTGTTTTGTATTTAATTTATTTGATAAATTAAATATCTAAAACAAATATAGATATTGTATCTCGATTTAATTTTCAAATAGAGATATCATATATCTGATTTAATTTAAATTGAGATATAGTATCTCAAATTTAATTAAATAGATTGATATCATATCTCATATTTAATTTATAGAGATAAATTAAATCAGGCGGCTTTTAATTCGGATTAAATAAATAGATTAGATTAGATCTGTTGGACAAATTTAATTAATATATTATTTAATCCAAATTTGAATTTTCAAGATTAATTAGATTAATTTTGAAATTTTAATATGGCTCATTAGGGTTTTAGAAACTCTCTGAGAGATAATGATCTAGTCGTATTAGAAAAAAACTAACGAACGGTAAAGCCGTGAAAAACCTTAGAGCAGATACGTGAGACACAGCTTGAAGGCGCTAGCACGCTGTCGTCCGTGTTGGAGCGCTGTTCGGTGTGGATACTGGTAGAGGGAGTGGATTCATAGAGTCGGCTCCTGTTGATCGAGTAGGACGCACACGTGAGTTTGCATAGGTACGGTCTCTATCTAACCCAATTCAAACACCGTTGATAGATCCTCCTATGGGATTCGTAAGTTTTTAATGGATGAAATTCTTCCGCTGGGTGTACGGATCCCAACATAAAGATCATAATTGAAAGTCATATCTTTAGACTTCATGAACAGTTTTGGAATTTGGAAATTTCTGTGGACCAAATGATAACATTTTTGAGTGATTCTTTCTATATTAGAAAGTAGACATCTCAGTACGATGTAGAAAGAAAGGCAAACCCAACCCGTCTGCTAAGGTTTTTGATTTGGGGAAATAAGATCACTCCGTTACCCACTATGGTGGAGGAAAATAAGTGTTGCTTCCGGTCGCGCTGTGTGGGAAGGGGATCATGAGGAAGCACCGAGTGAGGATATGTATCGTCGAAAGAAGAAGGTTAGATTTATGAATGAAGAGTTCACAAGAGGGGAATCTTTGCGTGTTCATGAGGAAGGCTGGATGAAGCCTAAAGGTATTGAGCAAGCTTTGAAATCTTACCGAGAATCGTTGATGCAGAACGCGGATTTGAGTGAATGCTGGTGGGAATGGGCCAAGGATGATGAAGATGAAGATATCATCGATTATGGTAGAGACATGGATTTCGCAAAGGTGTTGAACCCTGGCGATGGCATCTACGTGGATCACTGAATCCATTATGTCCGAAGTTTTCATTTGTGGAAAAAGAGAGGGAGCGGCTTATGAAGCCGTTCAGCCGTACGCTAGTGTTGAAATTACTAGGAAAACAACCCTCCTATGGATTCATGGTTAAGAAGCTGAAACAGATCTAGGAAAGGAAAGGTAAGATTGATGTTTTTGATCTGGAAAATGATTTTTATCTTGTCAATTTCCAGCTCATGGATGATTATATAGAAGCATTAATTGGAGGATCTTGGGTGATAATTGATGCATATCTGAGTGTGGGGTGATGGAGGCCTGATTACAGTCCTAAGCATGAGAGAATTAAGTCTGTGGTGGCTTGGGTTTGTTTCCCAGATTTTCCTACTCCTCTTTTTGACAAAAAATTTCTCTGAAAATTGGGAAATTCCATTGGTAAGGCCATTGTTTGGAAGTGCATACATCTCAAAGAACTAGGGGGAGATTTGCTTGTATGTGTGTGGAGCTGGACCTCAACAACCGTTGGTGCTTGAATTTAATGTTAAGGGGTAGATTTTTAGTGTTTTCTATCAAATTTTAGGTCAGATTTGTAATAAATGTGAACGAGTTGGGCATATGAAGGAAGGTTGTGATGCTTTTCATAGGAGGCATAATGAGGAAGAAATGGCTGTTGATGAGGCAGAGTCTCTTAAGAAGAATGAAGCGAGGAGAAAGAATGAGATAAGGGACTATGGAAAACATTCAAGAGATCTAGAAGGCCAAGAAGACAAGAAATGGCTATTTAGAAACAGCAAATAGGGTCTCGTTATGCGGTGCTATAGGCGGATATGGGGGAGGAACAACTGGAAGGAAAGGAGGGCAATGAGCAGGGACAAGGTTTGAAAAAGGAAGCTATTCAGAAAGGGCAAGGAAAGGGAGTTCAAGCTAAACAGAATAGGCAAGAAAAAAGCGTAGATATGGGAGGCTTGTTTAAGGAGAATGATAAGAATAAGCCTAGGAACAAAGTGTGGGGTTCACAAGAGAGTAGGAGGACAGAGAAGAGTATAAGGAAGGTGGCTACTTTAAAGTCTACCTAGGTAAAGGGTGGTAAGGAGTTGACTGTGATTAGTCAGAGTGTTGATATGAATTTAGTTGTTCTAGAGAGTAATTTAGAGTCATATGGGTGGCAGGAAGTTCATATGGCTGATAAAGAAAACCTCCACCCAGGAGAACGTATGGACGTCACATGGAAAAAGGGAGTGATTGATGCAAGATTGTTGCAACTGGATGGTAAGGATGTGGTAGCATCAGATGATGCCAATATGAGTGCAAATGAAGTATGTCCTATTGCTATTCTAGTTGAATAAAGAGTATTTTGTGATTTGTTTCTGTATATATTCTTTTAAAATAATGAAGTTTATGGTGTGGAATTGTCGGGGTGCAATGAGTAAAGGGGTTGCAGCTATAATTAGAGACTTTAAATATAGTTATAAACTAGATTTGATTGTAATTTTGGAACCTAGGATAAGTGGTAGCCATGCAAGCAAGGTTATCAAAAACTGGGGTTTCAAAAAATCAGTTAGAATGGAGGCCGAAGGTTTTCAGGTAGTATTTGGATATTGTGGAATCTGGAAGAGTTGGTAGTAGATATTAAATTCAGGGATGAACAATTCCTCCATTGTAAAATACATTTAGGGGAGAAGGAGATGCTTTTTACAGCCATCTATGCTAGTCCTACAGAACATAAGAGGCATCAACTTTGGGAAACACTTTATAATTTGGCATGTGATATTTCTAAGCTGTGGCTATTAGTGGGGGATTTTAATGATGTAAAATCACCTTTGGAACAGAAGGGAGAAGGACCTATAAATGAGGCACAGTGTCACAAGTTTAATGACTGGATTGAAGACTGTAGCCTTATTGGCATTGGATCTCAAGGTCCATTCTATACTTGGAAAGGACCAAAATGATAGGGTTTGGAGAGAGTTTTCAAGAGATTGGACCGTTGCTCGTGTTCTCTTAGCTGGCAGGAAAAAGTTTGAAGGGGCTCAGATTATGGTGTTGCCACGTTTATGCTCAGATCATCATCCTTTGCTGGTGAGGTCAGCCATGGAAAATCAAGTTTGGCGGCAACGTACTTTTAGATATGAAGCAATGTGGAAAATGCATGATCAGTTTGATAATATAATGGTGACTAGTTGGAGGGGGGATGAGGAAGCACCTCTAAACTTGCAAATTTACAACAAGATTTGCTTAGATGGAATAAAGAAGTTTTTGGGGGGATTGAAAGAAGAAAGAAAAGACTATATAATAGGTTATATCGGATACAACAGTGCCTTAGACAAATAAAGCAACCCTTTCCTTATTAATCTTGAAAAGGAATTAGAGGAGGAATTGTTGCATACCTTGCGGTAAAAGGAGGTTTTATGGTTTCAAAAGTCGAGGGGTAGGTGGTTAGAAGAAGGGGATCGGAACACAAATACTACCACTCTAAGACCCTACTTAGGCGAAGGAAAAACAGAATATCTATGCTAAAGAACAGTGTTGGAGAGTGGATTGAGGAAGAAGATGAAGTTGTGAACCTGTTTTATGACGTCTACAATAATCTGTTTAAAGAGTCCATATGTGATAGGGAATGGACTGCAACCGATTAGTCTAGGGGAGGGGTGGATGAAGAGAAATGGAAGGGTATTGGTAGAGATGTAAGTGGAGAGGAAATTCGTCAAGCTTTCTTTCAAATGGGAGGCTTTAAGGCACCTGGTCGAGATGAATTTCCTGCTGTTTTTTATCAGCAATACTGGAGGATTGTTGGCCAATCAGTAATAAGCTTTATTAAAGCATTGTGGAGGCAGCCGGAGAGAATTGGGGAAATAAATGACACATTGGTGGTGTTGATCCCAAAAACAGATAAAACAAAAGTGGTAAGCCAATTTAGGCTTATTGCCTTATGTAATTTCATTTATAAAGGCTTGACCAAAGTAATTGTCAATAGATTAAAACCCTTTATGGACTAGTTGATATCTTCGTACCAATCAAGCTTTGTTCCTAGGAGGAGCATACATGATAACATTATCATAGCAAAGAAGGTAGTTCACACTATGAACAAATTACAAGGCAAAAAGGGTTACATGGTCATTAAGATCGATCTAGAGAAAGCATACGACCATATGAATTGGAGCTTTATTGGAAATGTGTTGAAGGAGATCGTAATGGACGAGCACTTAAGGGATGTAATAAGGGGCTGTATGAGCACGGTTAAATTGTCACTTATGTGGAATTGATGTAGAAGAGAAGAACTACTCCCAACTAGGGGCTTAAGGCAAGGGAACCCTTGTCTCCATATCTGTTTGTACTTGGGATGGAAAAACTAACACATGTAGTTGTTGATTGTGTGTCTAGCAAGCGGTGGAAGCCAATAAAGATGGGCCGGAATGGCATTGAGGTATCTCATCTATTATTTGTAGATGATCTACTTCTCATTTATGAAGCTGAAATGGATTAGATGTGCATGGTTATGGAGGTCTTGGAGAAATTTGGAAATATGTCTAGACAAAAGGTAAATTTTCAGAAAACTAGTATTTATTTTTCAAAGAATGTTGATAGAAATGTACAGAATGAGATTTGCATGTTTTCTAGATTTAAAAGAAAGGATGATTTGGGTAGATATTTGGGTGTTTACCTGTTCAAGGGCAAGGCAAAGCACAAGAATTTCCAATTTTTACTGGATAATATGCAGAGTAAATTAAGTAGTTGGAAAAAAATAGACTTTATCACTTGCTGGACGTATTACTCTTGTGCAATATGTTACAAATCAGATGGAAGTATATGCTATGCAACATTCTATGATTCCTGTAGGGGTGAGAAAACAAATGGAAAAAATACAAAGAGACTTTATATGGGGTCGGGAAGAGGGGAAGAGGAGAATTCATGCAGTGAGTTAGGAAACATTGTGTCAGGAGAAGAAGAATGGTGGTTTAGGGCTAAGAAATCTGGAAACTATGAATGATGCATTGTTAGGGAGAGTGGCTTAGAACATAATTTTAAAGACAAATATCTGGGCATGCAAGAGTTCTCTATGAGCTTATACTTTGTTAATTATAATAATTATCTATACGTTTTTACTTAGATTACATTCCTTTCTTGGATATTTTGTAATTTGATTTTGGTTATTGAGACTTTATGTCTCACTCGTTGATTTAACATTCTTGGGCCTCATGATTCGAAATACTATATTTATTTCATCCGATAACTGTTTAAATATTGTTGGACTTGAGGCCTTGGTTTATACAATTTGATATTTTGGAGGATCCATTGTCAAATCATGTATTTTGAAAAGATGTTTTGTGAAGACCCTTTTTGTGGGGTTTAGTGTTGTGGATATGACTTGTGGGTTGTGGTTTCTTTTTTCTACTTATTTGTGCCCAAAGTCTTGAATTTCTGTAGTGGGTTTGTAAGCAAGTTCTGTGAAGATTATATTTCTACTTAAATGAATCGCTGAGAAAGGGTGTACTCATAATGCCTATCATTGTCCATTGATTTGATTGTGTCTTTATACCTTGGGGTCAAATAGAAAATATTTTTATCCAAGGATTGCAACTAGTGCAAAACTTAGGTCATCTCTCTTTTGGGAGTCTTGTTCAACTACTTAGAAAACTAAATGCCATGAAAATGCAATAAAACATGATTGGGGATTTGAAAATCATTTTAGCTATACTTGATTAGATCATGTGTGCACGCCCTCCCTGGTAGGAAAGAAGGGAGGATAAATACTATTGGAAACCTTCATCTGATGGTTGTTTTTCTATAAAGTCTACATACCATTTTCTTTTTACAGGTACAAATCGAGATGGAGACTCTATTTGGAAGATGCTGTGGAGATGGATTGTCCCAGAGAAGATTAAGTCTTTTATGTGGACCATTGCACATGGTAGAGTACATACGGCACGACTGTGAATTTAGAGAGGCATTGAGGAGTTAACAAGATGCCCGTTTGGATGCAACTAGGAGGAGGACTTAATGCACTTAATGAGAGATTGCAACAACGCGAAGAAAGATGGATTTTAGTAGATACCCTTACACTATGGGAGAAGTTCACATCACTTTAAGGCAAGGAGTGGCTGCAGTGGAATCTCAAACATGAAGCAAGAAGGGATTTCACCAAGATAATCCCATGGGCTACACTGTTCAGTTATATCTGTTGGGACATTTGGGTGGATTGTTGCAAGAAATTATTTGGCGAGGACCTTACCAAAGATAGCACAAATGCACATGCTAGCCTTTCCAAGGCAAGCTGGGATAAGGATTTAATAATAAAATGTCAAGTTTACTCTAACCAGAATATTGCAGGACGGGTTAGCTGGGAACGTCAACAAGGATCTATCACTCTTGATGTGGAAGTGTGACACCCGTCCTAAATGTGCCTTTATTCATCAGAGTTATAGCGCACAGGCATCGAAATAGTTTGAACAACTTAATTGCGGAATAAATCATTAATAAAATAACTTAGTTGAAAACATGAGGATAAATTTTCCGCGAGCGATATCTATCCCATAAGGTAATCTTAATAGATTAATCCAAAAGTAGACGAATGATAAACAATAAAATACAATCCATCTACTCATATTTTTTCAAAAAGTTCCTTCTACTGTAACCCTTGCAGCTGCATCTTTCTTCTTGATTCCGTTCCACTACCTGTCTCTTTCATGCGATCTGGAGTTCAAATGAATGAACCACAGGGGTAACAGTTAATCTTATATACAAGTATGAAATATAAATGACAACATATCACATGTTAAGCATAGAATAATTCACAGTAAATAAGTCGCACCATAACCGCAGTCATCGCCCAAGGACCGCAGCCTTTTAGGACACACAGCCCTATGGGAACCCCAATCCATAGCTAGGATACATATGTGCAAATTATATAGCAAACATGATTAGTTATACATGAATACATACATACAAGCTAATAAGGTAACAGTTACCCACATCAAGCTTGAATCCTTAACTTTGTTAGGTAGGTCTTTGGGATCAGTAGAGGTGTCAATGCATGCTTATAAACGTTTATCATTGTCATTAATTAGTCACTTCTTGTGTCGCAAAGTGACTAACTACGCGAATTATTTTTAGAGGATTAAAAAGTGGATTAATCCCTAAAAATTCCCTTATTAATAATACTCCTTTTAAATAAATAATAATGTTATTTATTATTATTTATTTATCTATTTTATTACTTATTTCCTTTCCTAATAATAATAATAATAATACTTATTTATTTTATCATCATCATCATAATCATTATTATTTTACTAATTAATTATTATTTTTCTATAATTATTTTAAACTCTCAGAGGCTATCCTAACAATTTAAATTAGGAGCTTAATAATTACCAACTCCGTATAAATTATTCTTTAATGTTTCTCATGATTTTCCAAAGCCTTTGATAAATACTAATACTACATAAAATATACTTCATGTATATGGGAATAGAAATCTTGAGTTAAATAAATACTAACAAGTAAAATATGATTTGTTGTGATACACACACACATGTATATATGTATGTATATACAATATTCAATCAGCAAACTCATGAGGAAACAAAGCTATGTTTTCAAAGGCTTCGTACTCAAAACTATATTTCTAGAAAGAAACAAAATGCATACCACACATTCATATATATGTATATTAGATGCCATTGTTTTTTCAATCAGTAAGTACTTAATATATATATGCATATCAGATCCGTATATATATATATATACACACACACATATATTACATACCATGCCATGCTCATTCTTTTCAAACCTGCGACCTACACATAACAAAACATGATAGCAAAGTTTTTGATCCTACCAAACTAATAGTCCTCTTTAATACATAAGATTAAGATAGTTTCTAAATTCAACCATATATATATATCCTTTCAACATGACAGCAAATTCCTTATATTTTTTTCCCAAATGCCATGATATATATATATATATATATAGGTATGCAGCAAGCAAAAATATATATCAGCTCCCTTTTCTCTTTCACAAGTAGCAATGATACATATAATCTGTATATATATTTATAAACATTCTTATGACAGCAACTAAAGGGTTACTACTCAAAACTATATATTTATACTTGCTAGCTCTCTCTCTCTCTCTCTCTCTCTATATATATATATATATATCATTATTTACATCGTAAGCTTTGATCGATTTATCTAGAACCAATAGGGCCAGCAAACCACAGTAAGCTAAGTTCCTTTACATGTGCAGTCACAAACACCACAATAAAGCAAAAATGACATGTATATATATTATCAAGCTTTTCTTTAGTTCCTTATGTGCAGCGATACATATAGATATTAATATCTAAGACCACTTTTTGTTTTTGTTTTTGTTTTTTAAAATAAATGTTGCATGATATATATCCACTTTGACAGCCAAGGCTTTCTCTTTTTCTTTCTCTTTTTTTTTTTTTTAATACGGTAATATATATACACATACGTTTAACACCCAAGTCTTCCTTTTCTCTCTTCACATGCAGCAACTCACACACATGTTTATCTATACACACACATCAGCAATGTTTTCTTATGCACACACAAGTTAACATTTTTTATGCAGCAAGTTTCTTTTTCCAACGACTTTGCATATGTTTATATATTGTGAGTGCAGTGTTGTATCACGGAAACAACAAGGAAAGGAAAGCGTAACTTACCTTTGTTTTTCAGGATCCAAAACAAAGCTACAAGAATGGCTTCTCTCACAACTCTCAGTCTCTACACCTCAGCTTCATTCTCATTCTCTTTCTCTCTCTCGGTTTTGGGTTGAAGCAAGGTGAATGAAAGAAGGCCAAGTGCCATGGTTATATGGTGAAGGAGGGTTCGGTCTAAGAAGGAATCACTACTACAAAATAGGGATGCGGAGTCATATTTTTTGTACATTTAACATCATTTTCCTGCAGGATGTATATCTGGGAGGCGCCGTAGGGAAAACTTAAGGAGTCCTATTTTAAAATTAGACGCCTTAAATGTAATATAAGGCATCTAAGTTATGGAATTAGGCTCCTTAAGTCTAAGGAGTCTAATTCCATAACTTAGACTCCTTAAGTCATGCCAATTACCTTGTCAGGTCTCACTTAAGGAGTCTAATAGCCGGAATTAGACTCCTTAAGTCATGACTTAAGGAGTCTAATTCCAATACTTAGACTCCTTAAGTCTCACTTTAGAAGTCTAATTCATTTCTTAGACTCCTTAAGTCTCACTTTAGGAGTCTAATTATAAAAATTAGACTCCTTAAGTGTTCTTTTTTTTTTTTTTAAAATAATTGCTTCGTATATTTGCTATCCCACAATTTCTTACAAAAAACATCCTTACATAAACAATCACCAGAATGTGATAATTGCATACAACACCTAGCTATGCGCTAAAAGGTTAGCTCATCTAACCTTATACGAAAAAAGAGAATACATGCACCTTTATATAACAAATATCCCAAGATACATAGTTCATGATGAGTTGGACATAGAGGTAGCAAAGTAGTAACAACAAACTTGGCTAACTTCAAATCATCTTGACCAATTAGCTTTAACTAATTCAAGTGGTAACTACTACTACTTCTATGTACAACAATCACCACTAAGTGTCAAAATGTTGTCTAGCTACCTGCTACTAGTCAAGTAATATAAGGACTAACTTCATTCATCTATGTGTTGCAGAAGAACAAGTGTCAAAATGTTGTCTAGCTACCTGCTACTAATCAAGCAATATGAAGACTAACTTCATTCATCTATGTGTTGCAGAAGATATCCAGCCAACAGGTTTCGAACCAAATCGATTTCTTCGTTTGAGTAGGCATCCTTAGTACCAAAAATCTATAAAATAGAAAATAAGGTATAAGTTAAATCAATCAAGTGAATGAATTAATTACACAACTAAAGTACAACTTCAAAAAATATTATCATTTGAGAATGAAGGAAAAAGTACCTCCTCAAAATCTGAAGTACGTCCGCTCTGAATGATGGAGTACATGTAGAGCATAATGTAGTATCCACACTCCCAACCCCTTGGTTGTCGAGGGCACTATAAATCAAAAGCAAATAGTTACTTAAATTCCTTTTTAATGAATATAGGCATATCGAATTCTACTGTCAATGAAATAACTTGAATGGAAACAAACTACTTACTATCGAATAAACCCACACCGGTTCTCTACTTGGACATGCTTTAATCCGAAATCAATTTATATGCCTTGAGTGCACTATCATTAAAATGAAAATGAATAGACATTATAACAATTCATTTAATTCAAGAATATCAATGATTGTGCAAAAAGTTTACATACTTGCTGAACATGGTTTTTATTTCTTTGTGTGGCCTCCCACCCATGGAATTGAACCAATAGACAGTGTTAATGGGTGGACAAACAACACAAAAAGTATAATGATAACTAAAACAACACATATAGAATAAGATGAAGTTAAGATAAGAAGGTAATTTATTCTTAAACATTTTAAATAGACAAAACTAAAATACGTACCATTCATGAATCGGCGCTACATAACAAGGCAATTTCGACTCTGCCAGTGTAGAACCCACATAAAATGTCCTTAATTCGAAGGTACTGTGGCTCCTTGATGTGTTCGATGGACATAACAATCCATATGAGTCATTTTTTCCAATTTGTACGCATAGGTTGTGGAAGAAACTATGATGGAATTAAAAAGATAAATGAAGTTGAATATATAAAAAGAAAAAAATCAAATGATTAATTAAAAGGCAAAAGATTTACTTACAGGACTCCAAGTTTAAGCCAACATACATCTAGCTCCTCTAAATGAATAAAGCGTGATGATCTGTATTGTCAATTGTAAAAGGATATGATGGCACTCTTGAGCCAAGAATTTCCTGAGGCATCTGCATGCTGACTTCTTTAATGTCATTGTACACCTGTTGCAATCGCGCCAAGAAAGGAAATTGTGTCGCACGATGATCATCCTAGTAAAACATAAAATACAGATTATGAGTAGGTTGACAAGAAAATGTAGCAATCAGTTGTATAGTTCAAGTTTATGTAAATATACACAATTTAAGCAATTTCAGGTTTGACAACAAAAATCCCAAAGTCACAACAAAATGATGTCATACACAAAATATTCTCTCTTAAACACATAAGCACAACAATAATGATAGCAATAGTCTAAAATTCAAGTAATAGTTAGTATTTCCTACCATTGGAGGTGCCGACTTGCAGTCAATAAGTCTCTTCAGCCAAAGGATGAACAATCCTATCGCCTTGCCTAGTTTGGGAACCTCGTCATTAGGGATCGGGATGGCTATTTCTCCTTCCCCCTCTCGAACACTCGTTACAGTCACCCTACGTTGATTTTTTGGAATTTGTTTATTATGGTGGGTGGTGAATTGTGAGTGAACAAGGGCATCGGCAAATTGACGACGTTGTGGGACATCCACATATAGCTTGCAGGCTTCGCCACCCTGTGGATGGAGAGAAGGTTCACATTGTTGTACCTCCGGAGGGTTATAAATGTCTTTCGTGCTTGGGATGGGCGGGGAATCTTGGGTTGTGCGTTCCTTCGACGATTACATCATAGTTGCCATTTCACCACGCACCTTTTTCATGATATCTCCAAGGAGTTCCACTCGAAGTTTGGCTATAAGCTCTGGACTAGGCTCATTATTTGAACAACAATGTGATTTGCGTCCAAAATATTTTTCGGCACCAACTCCTCTTGGCTCCCCTCGAAGACAACCAGGGTTATCTGGTTTCCCAATCGCTATTGATAGGATGTCCATCCGATGACTCGGTGTGAATGAACCTTGGGAGCTCTGCTCTTCAAGTAAATCCTGTATCATACAATTTTAATCCAATGAAAATTAAAAACTAGTAGTATGAAAATTTTTTATCAGTATTTTAACTACTTACGATCTTTGCAGCAACCTCAGCAACAACTGGATTGATGTATTTATCACCCTTAAGCCTCGCAGCTTTCCATTTTTGGTAACGTGGAGGAGGATCTAGGGCCTGAACAATCATGCTAGATTTGATTTGGCAGCTTCCTTCCTTTTCTCCAACTCTTCTGCCATCATCCTTCGTTCAAGCTTTTTATAACCAGCTCGAGATATGTAATCTTTGGTACTTATTTGATTCTTGCTTCACTTTATTTGCTTGCTTCACTTTATTTGCTTCTGTGAAACAAAAACAAAGAAAACTAAGTCAATGATGTCAAGTATATTGAAATAAAAGATAAGATCAGATTTGAAAGAAATTTTACAATAAATTGAGGCTCTTGCCGTGACGCCACAAATGACCTCTAGTCCTCTGGAGAAATGTATGTATATTTAACAAATGGATCCTCGTTCCTCCTTTCCCCTCGAATAAACTTTTGGGTGAGTTTGTTCTTGAAATCTTTCCAGTGAATACGAAATGCCCCCATCAAGTGTTTCTTCATCGCCTTATTGTTTGGGACATCGTACATTTGCTGCAAGGTAAATAATAAGATAATTACATTTCAAGCAATATGACTAAAGATACAAATGCAAATATATTGAAAGTTATATACCAAAAGTTTTTGCCAAATCAAGTCCTTCCTTTTCTGTGGAACCGATCTCCAGTCCGAGTATACAATGCGAACTTTGCTTCGAGCTAAATTTCCAATATAGCTAATGAATTTGTCTTCTTCATCACCAATTGGATTCTTATTAGCATCGAAGTCCACATGAAGCCTCTCCTGTTGTTGTTCATGACGTGCAACCAAAGCTGCCATCTTTGTGCAACCTCTAACCCTTTTCTTGGCTCGGTGCCAAATTGAGGGAACATTTCATCTATTTTCTTCCATTGTGGAGAGTCAGCCGGGTGCCGCATATATTTTCCATCCGATATTCTCTCATCAGAATGCCATCTCAACTTCTTCACTATTGATGCACTAGCAAACAAATGCTTAAACCACGGTATTATTGGAAGATACCACAAAGCCTTTAAAGGTTTCCTTTTTCTTTTCCCATCTCCAGAACCACCATCTTTTTTCACTTTGTATCGTGAAGTATTACACTTCGGACACTTACTAAGGCTTTCATACTCATTTCTGTACAATATGCAGTCATTAGGGCAAGAGTGTATCTTTTTATACTCCATACCCATCACAGACAAGATTTTCTTTTCCTCATACATATGATTTGGAAGTACATTATCGTCTGGAAACATATCACACAAAATCAAGCAGCATTATCGGTCCACCCACAAGTTGCCTTTAAGTTGACCAAATGTAAGGTCCTAGTCAACCGTGTATACTTAGTACACCTAGGGAACAAAGGTGTCTCTGCATCACTCTGCATGTTATCATATTCACGCGATTGTGCAAAAGATTCGACCTCAACATCATGAATCATTCTCTCCATTCCATCATCATCTACCTCAACTTCATTTTCGTGGGACACAACAGTTCTTACTTCCTCACCATGCCATATCCACATTGTGTAGCGAAGGTTTATTTCGTCACAAAGTAGGTGATCCCTTATATCAGAAATATCCAATCGACTATCATTTAAACAATTTATACATGGAAAAAAATACATCCCATTTTTTGTAGCCACATTCCTTCTAGCAAATTCAATAAACTCTTCCACCCCATTCTCATATTCTTCACTAGTTCTCAAAGCATTCATCCAACTATGATCCATTTTATTACCACCTATGACATTTCCAACAATATCAGCTATTAAATCCAGCACTTTCATCAACAAAGAGAACACTATAATTATTCGTACTAACATATACTTCAATGGTAATGGTAAACCATGAAGCCATCACTTTTTAAATCAAGTTCATGTAGTTCAGATGGCTAATAATAAAGGAAAGACAATAGAAAAATCTCAACGACTAGATTAAAAACACTTAAATCCATAATGGTAAACCATGAAGCCATAAGACAAGTGTTGTTCTAACTCAGTTATAAGGTATTCATATGAGGAAAATATATGTGTGTGTGAATAAAATGAAAGCAAATGACCTAATTTAAGAGCGCAAGAGTTTGCTTCAAACCTTTGACCAAGAAGGTAGAACTTACGAGATTAAATTTTCTCAAGAGTGAGGACTCACATAGAACATGATTAACTGCAGAAGAAAATTTGACAAAAATTAAAAATACTTGGTTGAATGCAGGTTCCAGCGAGCATATAAGGCACATAATGCTAAAGTAAGAGATAAAGTAAGAGTTAAACAGAAAGAACTTAGAAATTGCCCAAATTTTTGCATCTACAAGCTAGAGAAAAATAGTTCAAAGAGAGAGCGTGAGTGAGTGAGAGATTTGTTCTTGTGAGTTCTCGAGGGTCACAAGCAAGCCTTCTTCCATCTTCATTGAGACAACAGAAAAAGGAAGACCCAATAATGTTCATTTACAGAAAACACATTTATAATGTTCATTTTGATTCTTCACATTTTGAGGTACATAAGCTAGCATGGTAAGTTATTGGGGGGTGAGATTCAAAGAACCCCAATAGCAAACAATTACCATTCAAGTAAGCAAGTTATGCTTTACCATTAAAAATAAAAAAATAGCATTACCAAAACTTTCATGTAATTAATAACATGCATATAAAACATGCAATTGTCAATCATGGCCATGAAAAAATTCAAGAAAACATTCAACATGTTCAACTTCATTTAGGAGCTCTTTTTTTCTATTTCCTTCTTGGAATTTTTAATGTTGCTATTTTCCTCTTGAGAGAAATTGTTCCCTGTAATGCAAAAATACATTATAGAAAAACTAGATCAATGCAACCAATATGCCAAAGGTGTAATCATTTTTAATAGCCACCACAAATTCCGACAATGAAATCTTAAAACAGCTAAAAGTTTCACAAACACTGGCATGCCTTTGAGTGTTATGAGTAAACTTAGTTTGTTCCACATCCATCTCATCGAAGAAAAAAATCAATAGCAGATTATGATTAAGTCCGAGTTTAGCACCAATCAACTAACAAGGAAGTGGGGAACTATGCTTATAGATCAAACGACTTTTAAGTAAATGAAAGGGGAACCACATGTCTATGCTAATTTTCTTCTGCAAAGATAAGGGGCAAAAAGTTCTCATGAGAGCTTATGCTTATCTCAACAAGTCCACTGATTACAAGAATTTAATCATCTAATTTGGTTAAGCTTGTCATTTTCCATAGATAAAATGTTGGCAGAATCTTAACCCTTATGTATCAAATTTTTTTAAACCAAAATACAAGACCAGAAGCATTCTTCTTCTCAGATTTCGTGACAAAATGTACAACAATATGACCACAACAGCACAGAAACAAGAGCATAAATACCCGTGAGGAAGTGGTTTAGCTTATTTAGACAAGATTGGAATAAAAAACTTACCCCATTCACTCAATGTCAGAGATACTGAGAGCAAAGTAAGATCCAGTGAAGATATCGCGAAGATTGAATAGGAAGAAGCGAACTCCAAAATTAGAAACCGAGGACCTATTTTGAGAATTGGAAAACGTTGATGCATGAAAATTCATGATGATACAAATTTGTGAGTGTAACAAGGACCAAAAGAAGCTTAATTCATCAAGTACAGGAAAAGTTATAGATCTTCCAATACAAAATGTCCCAAATAATACTAGCAGGAAGGGGAGAATTAAGCATAGAGGAGTAATGCTTTACCAAGTTCTGTCATTGCCGTGAGGGAAGTAAAATGTGGCAAGGAGAAAGATGGAGTTTTTTTTTTTTTTTTCCAAAAGTTGCAGCAAAGCAGTCCAATAACTAATATAGCAAACTCAAGGAACTAAAATCCCCCCCACCCAACCTTTCTTAAAAGGGAGAAAAACATAGAATTGCAATGGATTATAGGTTAGAGAAGGATGCATAGAGACAATTGCACTAGGAATTGAATGGAATATAGAATTATTTCCATATTTTACGCCAGAAAAGTTAAGGTACCTTGTCGATGTTCTCTAACATTATACTCTTAACTTCTGAAACTTGAGCCTTCACTTTTATTAGCTTTTCAATCTCCTCAGCATGGTCTATGATATACTTCATATGCTCTTTCATAGCTGGTCTGCAACTGTATATTCATTCACGATATTATTCGTCTTTGGGAACAAAGATTTTTATCCAAGCATTAAGATGTGAATTAAGGACTTAGAAGAAATAAGGATACCCAAACTCCTTGTTGAGAATTTTGCCAACAACTGTATCTGCCTTTCCACCACCATATCTTTTCTTAAAGTCTGCTCTGACACACTCTAGAAAAGCAATAGAGATCTGCTTGCTAACAGATTCCTTTGCAACAACACAATAAGCTGCAAGAATCCCCAGTTCATGAAATAAAGCATCAGTTGTCGCTGTGTGCAACTTAATGATGAAGTAAATCTTGAGAATCAGCAATATGGCAAAACAATCCAATAAAGTCAATATAACTTGTGGATGTTATGGAAGTGGCAGTAACAGTTGCTAACTAAAGTAAAGCACCAACTGTTTGGAGTTGATCATCGTGTATTTATCATTGTGCAATAATGAAACTGGACATTCATTTTTATTGCTCCCTAGGCCACAGCCCCAAAAGTATATCAAATTCTCAACAATAAGTTTTATAGGATTGCTATCACAACTTAGCCTCATGATAAATCTTGTTTGAAGACTTATTGTAGCATGAGTTTCTATACAGGGATTAATAAAATGATTCATGTCCTACCAAGTCCCTAATATCTCAAGATTAAGGGCAGCAAAGGATAACATTGAAGTGAAGCAATACCAAGGATTTGTACAAGGATGATGTGACCAAAGACTTAGTATCTCTTACACTAGATATTTCTGGCAATGTTTATCAGCTAATGATACAAACGTGTTAATGTGTTATCAATCAAGGATTTATGAGCTACATTGGAAAAGAAAACAGAAAAATTTCAACATTAAAGAGGAACCAGTCATGGGAAAGAACAACTTTTTCTCCAAAACGGTCTCCGTAGTTTCCATTGTTCAGTGATAAATGCCTCTTCATCTATTATTAAAACAACAAAACATGCTCTAAATTCAAAGCAGAATTCTTTGTCCAGGTAGAGAGCCATACAAAATAAACTTGTGTATACCTAATGGCTAATGGTGCTGAGCAACAAAACTTAGTTCAACTTTCAAAACCAAATTCTATCTTCTCGTTCATTATCTTCTTCAGTAGCTGGATGGGCTGTAACAAAATTTATGACAGGACCCTTAAAAGTAAACAATCTTCGGAAAGTTAAAATCCAACAGCTAAACAGAACCCAAAAAAACGAAAATCATTGTGCCAAGTGAACGGCCCCAGAGTAAGCCAAATCTGTTTCAAAACCAGATCCAGTACTTCAAAAAGCAATTCAGCTTCCATTCCATTTTCTTTGACAAGACTTGTTACTTGTAACAGACATGCAAGAGGAAGAAAAAGTTGAGTGCAAAAAATGTGTGTGAGAGAGAGAGAGACTAGAGTAGTGTAGAATTATCGTAACCATCCTCGAGTAGAAAATTGAAGGTGTGGTGGTCACAATTGTAAGTGAACTTGTTGTTGGAGGAGGGTAGTTTCTGAAGACACTGAGCTGCAATCGCCGGGAAGTTGCCGGTGAACTCAGTGTACTCAGCTAAGAACAATCAAGGCAGAAGTGCTGTTTGCATTTAGGGAAAATAATGGAAAGACTGGGCTTGTTTTGGCACAAATGGGATGAGGAAGAAACTACCTGAAGGTGCGATGGCAACAGCGGCGACCAAGGCAACAATGGCGACCAAGGAAAAGGCGGTGGTGTCCACAACGACGAGCACGAGAAGGACCACGAAGGTCCGATGGTGTAAGGGAGGAGGCAAGGAGGAGGTGAGAGAGAGGACGGAGATCGGAGGAGCTACGGTGGAGAGGGGGACGACGGAGCAACGATGGAGTGAGGGAAGAAACAAGGCGGACCAAGGTTGAGAAGAAATCCGAGAGAGTGAGAATTGATGGATCCGCGGGAGACAACATGGGAATGGGCAGGTTTTGGGGTGGGGAAAATGACCTAGGGAGTTTAATTCTAGGACTTAGACTCCAAATTGTTTTCCTAGGGAGTCTAATTCTGGGACTTAGACTCTAAATTATTTCCTTTTTTTCGCTACCGCGCCCTTTTTGCTTGGTGTTGGCGCCAGGGCTGCACTTTTGGCGTTTAAGTTTTATAATTAGACTCCAAAAGTCACTTACTAATTACAAAAATGCCACCGCGTTCTTTTTTACTTTCTTTTTTAATAATAGGACGCCAATCAGGGAAGTAAAAGCCATTTTCTGTAGTAGTGAATACCTAGAGGTATATGGCGTTGGGCTCCAGAAGGAATGGGAAAGGTTAGCGTGGCTGCTACTGTTGCAGAAAGAATGGTGCATATTTGCTGCTTCGGCGTTTAAGGCCTTGTGATCTGATTTTGCTGATCCTGTGTTTACGTGTTGCAGTTCGACAAGTGAGATATACGTTGATGATCTGTTTTGTTCTTTTGTTTCTGCATTTTTTTTGACATCCAGATATGCTACTGCTGGTTTTCGGTCAACACTAAGGGTGAGTAATATAGGTAGA
Source organism: Acacia acuminata (assembly GCA_019022655.1). NCBI lineage: Eukaryota > Viridiplantae > Streptophyta > Magnoliopsida > Fabales > Fabaceae > Acacia > Acacia acuminata. The sequence continues at coordinate 1,992,783 of JAFJYI010000036.1, forward strand.
TCGGGGGTGGCGTGGTTAGGTAGTGGGCTGATTCAATTTTTTTTTTTTTTTTAATGGAAAAAGTTTTGGAGGGGTTCGACATCAGTCCCCCACCAAGGCCAGGGCACGGCCCCGGGCTCTATGAGCACTTGCGGGGACTTACGAGATCGCCTACCAAAGGGGGTGGCGTGGTTAGGTAGTGGGCTGATTCAATTTGTTTGGTCAAAAGCAGAATGAATGAGTGAGGCTAAATGGACCCTAATGGATCTAGGTATAAAACGCTGCATTTCTTCTGATAAGTGTATGGTTTTGGGCCTAAAAAAATAGCGGCTTGGGTAGTGTGTATATATTAGGCCTATGGGTTACTTGGTTAAATGGGTTCCATTCCAAATTTTCCCTTGAAATTATTTTCCATGATTTTACTACCAATTATTACAAGGAAAATTGAATTCTTAATTTCCCAAATAATTACTTTAAATCATCTGGCCAAATAATATTGATTCCAAGACTTTTAAGCCACAAATTACCTCTTATTTATTCTTTTCCTGAAAAGTCAAGGAAAATAAGCATTAATTTCCAATAATTATTCTCATGATTATTTTAAGCCAAAATTTCATAATTAATCTCCATATATTATTCAAATTTCAAATCCTCAAAATTTGGGATGTTACAGGAAGCTTTAGTTTTAAAGTCGCTATTAGTGAAGATGATAGACGATGGATATGCGGATTCACGTATAAACTCACAACAGTTCCCCCAGCAATAGTAGAAATTATTGCGGTCATCCAATGTCTTTAGATATGTTGGAATAAAGGATACAATAATGTTTTTGTACTATCAAATTATATTGAAGCTGTTAATGTTTTGACTAGGGGTTGTGATCATTCTCATCCCTTTATGGACATTATAGTTGATGCTAGGTTGTTGTTATAAAAAAACTGGCAAGTTTTAATTAGTCATATTCATAGGGAACATAATACTTTAGCAAATCATTTGGCTAAGCTAGCTCATAATATCTTTGTCTCCTTGATCACCCACTCCTTCGTACCAAGAGGTGGTAGTTGGTGAAAGATAGTAGGTTATGTATTTCATATTGTAGATGCTCTTTTGAGTTATTAATAGATTCCAGTTTTTATTCAATAATTTTTTTTTTCTCAATGTCCTTTAATATCATTGTTTCTTTACTTATGTACTCTCTTTACCCACCTAACCATTTGAACATGGTTTTTCAAATCTCAAAAAGAAAAATCCTCCCTCCATATATTGCTTGTTCCTTCTTTTTCTCTTTTGTTTTGTATACTCTCTTCACCATCCGATGATGGCTTTACAAATCCCAAGAAGAACATTCTCCCTCCACAACACCTATATAGTTTCTCTGTCCCAATCTCTCTCTCTCTCTCTCTCAACGCTTGAGGCTTGTTCCCATTGCCTAGTTGCCATAAATCCCAACTCCTTCATTTCTCCCTCATCTCTCTCTTCTTTCTTTGAAGTTTTATTCCTCCCAATTATTTTTCAGCTTCTACTCTTCCTTACAGATTCAGACTTGACAAACAGAAATACAAGATTAGTGAAGAAAATACGAAATCATAAGGGGAAAACCTCAAAATCATTCAATGAACATTGAGTACTAGCAATCCCATCTCCTATGAATGTTAAAGATGGATTTTGAAGGTGGAAGTTTGGCTGGGATTCTGGCCAGAAAGTTTTTCACAACTTTATGGTGATTAACTACTTAAAGGGTCCTAATGACGGGAAAACGCAGGCCAACCTCCTGAACGAGTTTGTCCTCTAAACCAAGCCATAAAAACTTCTGGACGACAACCTGATCGATTGGACCGTCTACTCCTGTACGGCTCTTTAAACCTTGTAACTCACACAATTAATTACTCAATAAGCTCTAATTAATGGAATGAATTATCATTAACATGCAACCACACTCAACATCAATGAACTTAATCAACCGATACAAATTCATGTCCATATTGAAATTAAGTCTATTGATAGAGTCACTTAGTCTCACTTCTAAGGGTAGTGAATATCAACAAACCCAAGAACTAATGGACAATAATTTGCATTGGAGGACTTCAAATCATAGAGCTTAGTCCCAATTACACTTACATGATTAGATTGGATTAATTTTATTATTCCCTTAGGCGAGTCCAGCTAACAAGCTCAACCATGGAAATCAATCATCAATATTCATCTCAAAGCAAGTCTAATGAACTAAATCATCCCACATTAACATACTAGATAAAAAAAAAAATCACAAAAGACTCGAGCTAAAACTAATAGTAACAAGATAACATATTATTTCAAACATAAATAAATAAATTTTAATTGTTAAAATATGATCTACACAATTTATAACTGCAACATAAGCAAAATTCAAAAAATTAATTTATAAAAATACTATAATAATAGCTTTAAAAATATTAAATCTGAATCATTCATTTTTTAACCAAAAGTTGGAGATAAGATTCTTAGATGGGAATGAGAAAATAGATTCCTAGAAAATCTACTGCCAAGTTCCACACATGAGAGACAAAATCTACAGTAAGTATGAGAAAATACAATGGACAGGATATAAAAATAGAATAACAATAAATTGATATAAAGCATTCTTGTCCATAAAAGAATTTATTTTCCAACAGAGTTCATTGGATTTTGTGTGTTGGATGGGTGATTTGCTTACTAGGCCTCTATTGATTATCTTTATATATGGTTCATTGAATTTTGCGTCTTATTGGAAAGTGTTCGTTCAATTGAGAATGCTGAAGCACAGATTCGAGGCTTTTACTTTCATATCGGCTTAACTGAATATTTAAACTCAAGACAACATCAATTAGTCAATAAAGGCTTTATGAAACAAGTATTAATATGCATAAATGATGTAATCAATATATAACTTCATTGACTGGAGTCCATATCTCAAACAACTAAATCTCTTAGATGCGGTGAAGTTTGTAACTCTCAACAATGATTCGAGAGAGCACATCAGTTGATTTTCCATTAAGATCTCCAAGGCTCGAGTGTATGCTCGAGTTCCACGAATAAGATACAAAATCAACTTAACTTGGGTGTTTCATTTCAGTGAAGTGAAAAGCGTATGACTCTAATTACTTGAAACAAAAAGCACAGACGGCTATTGTATCAAAAAAAAAAAAAAAAAAAAAAAAAAAAAAAAAAAAAAAAAACGCACAGACAGCTAGACTTCTTTCACATGTAACGTATTGAAATGAAAGGACTTGAATTGAATATTGACAAAGCATGTTTTTAAATTATTTTTAAATAAAAATAAGCATACAGTCGTCACTAGGTTTATTTTAATTTCAATTATTTAATTTGATATTTCTATATTTCAAAATTAAGATACACATGCTAATGGGTAGGTTTATTTTAATTTTAATCCTTTGGTCAAATTATTTTTATATTTTAAATTGAAAATGGACTTGTTCATCATAGCGTTTATTTTAATTTTATATCATCAAAATAATTATAAGCATATTTTGCCATTATATATTTGCAGAGTCAACATTTTATACTAAATTAGACTAATGCCTTCACGAATAAAGGATTAAATTTATGCTTTAAAAACCTACGAGATCTTTACGTAATTTTAAAGGACCAAACATATATATTATAAAAAATCATCTTATAATTCGAGCGTATCAATTTCCCCCCCCCCCCAAAAAAAAAAAAAAAAAAAAAAAAAAAAAAACAATGAAATCATTGAATTCAAATGACATCGTTTAGTGACGTTTTATTATGAACTCTATGATAGAAAATCAAATTAAAATTTCTACTGTAAATGTGAGAAAGTATACTGGGTAAGATATAATAAGAGAATAGAAAAGGCAACAACATATTTATCGGAGAAAAAAGAAGCCAAAACCAATAAATTGATATAAAGCATTCTTGTCCACGCAAGAAAATTTATTTCCCAACAGAGTTCATAAGTTTGGCACACAAAGGAAAAAAAAAAAACAGTTCATACAACACTCCTCGAAATAAATGCATACAATGCATTAAAAAAAGATAGGAAAGAAAAAAGGGAAGAGTATGAAACTAAGATATGAATATCTCATACAACACTCCTCCCCTTAAATGCTTTCCTTTCTTTGCAAATGAAATGAACGTAGAAGATTCTCTTTGTAATAGTCGTTTTAGATGTTCAAAGGAACCAAGCTTTCCGAATAGCCAAACGCTTTGAACATTTTTGGAATTCCATGGATTTCAAACCCTTTAATTTGCTGGTTCTTAAGATTATAAGAAACCAACTGGCATCCATCTTCAACAAGAATCTCATCATCTCCCAAAAGCCCTAAAAATGATCCAAACTCAGGGCATGGTCCGATAACAGATTTCTTAGTCCAGCTATTCTCAACTCCGTACTCGTTCATCACCCAGATTTCGAATCTGTGATTGGTCGTGTATGTAGCTATGCAAGCAAGTTTCTTATCAATCACAGTAACATTTAACTCATCACATCGATCAACTCCAAGAGGCAATTGAATCTTACCAAATACCTCCTTGGTGAAATCAAAGAACAATATGGCCTTATCATTATCATCAGTTAACCAGTGATAGAAACCATTCAAATAAGCCCTATACTTTGGATAGCATAGACGAAAAGCGGGGACAACACCATCTATGGTTCTCCAAGAATTAGTAATGGGATTATATACTTCAACAGGAGGAAGTTCTCTTTCTTCAAAATCCAAAGTCCCAAATCGTACAACCTTGTAATCCTTTGTAGCAGGATCAATACCAAACCCAAACATGATATAAACCATGTCTTTCGGCAGGTTCTGAGATGGAGGAAGAACCTTCACCTCTTTTGTTCCAGGGTTCCACAGAATCAAACTGGACCTACCAGCTTTATCTCCCCCATAAACCCCATAGAGACAAAAAATCCCATTACATTGCCCATAAACAAATATGTATTCCACATCCTTCTCAGGAAATGGCAATTCAACATCCTTAGTTTCCTGATCGGAAATCAAAGAAAGGCAGGGCTTGAAAGTGAGATTGTGCAAGCGAAATATCAGCTGGTGGTGCTGGTTTTCAGAGACTGATTCAGACCAGTCGAATTGTTTGGAAATAAAAGATGGATTAGCGATTAGTTCGTACCAGGATTTCGCCACGGATTTGAATCGAAGTAGGGATTTTACAGGAAGCCTCAACGATATCTCCTCTACAATTTCTTCAGGAAGATCAGCACTCAACATCATTTTTCTGAGCTTACCTGGGTTTGTTAGGTTTTCTTTTTCTTCTCTTGTGGTCAAATTCACCTCAGCAAAAGACCAAAACAGAAGGCTGTGGTCTTAGAGATATATAATTGGCCCACGCAGGCGTCTGCGAGAGAAAAGAAAAAACCTTGTTTGGGTGATTTGAGGCAAAAGGTCACAGTGTTACATGGAGATGCTTATACACATCAACAGATTCCTCTTCCATAAATTTTATCCAGAATTCCATGAGTGGGAAAACCTAATAATTTTTCCCCTAATGAACGAGAGAGATTCTGTATCTTTTTTCATTGTAACAATAAATTTGAATTTTATCCAATGAGTCATCATGTGATCCTGATCATAATTCTTCTATTAGAAATTGATGACTTGATTGGATAAACATTGTGTGTGCGTGGGGATATATATATATATATATATATATTTTTGCTTTTTAATATTTATTACTATTCTTTTTCACTTTCATTCTAGATGTATTATCAAACTTAATATATATATATATATATATATATATATATATATTTTTTTGTAGTGTTTATATTTTCTATTTTATCTAAATATAAAAGGAAGATAATTGATCCCATTCATTATAGCATGTTCGTGTTGTAAAGGCCATAACAAGCAATAATTATGTTGATTGTTGTCAAACTCGCGAATTGATTCTCTAAGTTTACTATTTTTACGTTTTTACCTTATTAAATTGAGTCGAGTCGCTGATAAACTCGTATTAGTTGTAAACTCGGTTAAATTCACGAGTTTACATACCAAGGTTACCGTTTTTACATTTAATAACTTATCATATTTAACAAAGAAATTTCTATAAAATTCATACATAAAGCCGCTGAACATAACTAAATTGAAAAAGTTCACACGATTTTGGTAAGGGTTAAAGTGCAGATTGGTCAACAAACTTTTACTCCAAGAGTGCCTAGCACAAAAAACTTTTAAGTAAATCAAAAACACCAAAAAACTTTTAAAAATGTAAAGTTAGCACAATGCTATTAGAAGGTCCGTTAAAATGTAAACTTTTAAGGGTTAAGGTGTAGATTGTCCAACGAACTTTTATTCCAAGAGCGTCCAGTACAAAAAAGTACATGTGCATACCACCCAAAATCCGACTATTGCAAATCCTTGCCTGGACCCCTAACCATGTGCATTGGGGTTAAGAAGAGTGAATGTAATAAAAAAAAATCACAAATGTAATGAGTAGATTTCATTTTAAGTGAACGCAATCCTAAATAACACTTGGACCTTTAATCTTCTCGAAACTCAGAATACATCATTCGCCATAAGTCCAAGATCAAAAATTCATTTCTGCATAACCTCAAAATCATAATACGAAAATCAAAATTATCTAGTCAAATCAGAGTTTACAAAATATAGCACTATAAGTGGCAATATATATCAATTCATCACATAATAAACCAAAAGAAGCTATCCAGATATATAGGGAGACATCTATACCTTATGAGCTCTCCCCGACGTCTTAGTACAAAAACTATCACATGAAAAATATTAAATCAACAAAGAATATATACACAATATTAATATTAACATGCTAGATATAATAAAATCTCAAAGCAAGTCTAATGAACTAGATCATCCCACATTAACATGCTAGATAATAAAATCACAAAAGACTCAAGCTAAAACTAATAGTAATTAACAATATAAAGTATTATTTCAAACATAAATAAATAAATTTCAATTTTTAAAACATTATTTACACAATTTATAACTGGAATATAAATAAAATTCAAAAAATTAATTTATAATATACTATATTAATAGTTTTAAAAAATATTAAATATGAACAATTCATTTTTTGACCAAAGGTGAAGATAAGATTCTTAGATGAAAAGGAGAAAATAGATTCTTAGAAAATCTACTCCCATGTTCCACACATAAGATACAAAATCTACCGTAAGTATGAGAAAGTACAATGGATAGGATATAAAAATAGAATAACCAATAAATTGATATAATGCATTCTCGTCCATACAATAATTTATTTTCCAACAGAGTTCATTGGTTGGGCAAAAAAACAAAAAAACAAAAAACAAAACAGAGTTCATTGGATTTTGTGTGTTGGATGGGTGATTTGCTTACTAGGCCTCTATTGGTTATCTTTATATATGGTTCATTGGATTTTGTGTTTACTTTCATATTGGCTTAATTGAATGTTTAAACTTAAGACAATGCAACATCAATTAGTCAATAAAGGCTTTATGAAACAAGTATTAATTAGCATAAATGATGTAATTAATATATAACTTCATTGACTCGAGTGTATGCCTCAAACAACTAAATCTCTTATATGCGGTTAAGTTTGTAACTTTCAACAATGATTCGAGTGAGAGCACATAAGTTGATTTTCCATTAAGATCTCCAAGGCTCGAGTGTATGACTAGAGTTCATCGCACAAGATACGAAATCAACTTAACTTGGGTGTTTCATTTCAATTAAGCTGATTCAAGTGTATGAGGTATGACTCTAATTACTTGAAACAAAAAGCACAGATAACTAGACTTCTTTCACACATAACGTATTGAAATGAAAGGACTTGAATTGAATATTGACAAAGCATGTTTTTAAATTATTTTTAAATAAAAATAAGCATACACTCACAAGGTTTATTTTATTTTAATTATTTTATTTAATATTTCTATATTTTAAAATTAAGATACGTACACATGCTAATGGGTAGGTTTATTTTAATTTTAATCCTTTGATCAATTTATTTTTATATTTTAAATTAAAACGAACTTGGTCATGATAACGTTTATTTTAATTTTATATTATCAAAATAATTATAACCAAATTTTGCCATTATATAATTGTAGAGTCAGCATTTTCTGCTAAATTAGACTAATGGCTTCAAGAATGAAGGATTAAAATTATGCTTTATAAATATAAGTGATAAAAATCGTACTTTATGTAATTTTAAAGGACCAAACATATATATTATCCAAAATCATCTTATAATTGGAGCATATCAATATATACTTTTTTCAAAAAACAATGAAATCATTAAATTCAAATCGTTTAGTGACGTTTTATTATGAACTCTATGATAGACAATCAACTTAAGATTTCTACTGTAGATGTGAGAAAGTACTCTGGGAAGATGTAATAATAGCATAGAAAACCCAACCCCATATTCATCGCTCCTGTTGTTTTGGGGGGGGGAGGTGACCAACACCAATAAATTGATATAAAGCACGCTTGTCCATACAAGAATTTATTTCCCAACAAAGTTCATTAGTTTGGCAAAAAAAAAAAAAAAAAAAAAAAAAAAAAAACTGAGTTCATGTGACATAGTAATACGATTGTTTCATCATGAATCTTCTACCCTCACGAAATAAATTAAATGCATACAATGCATTTAAAAAAAGATAGGAAAGAAGAAAGGAAAGAGTATAAAAATAAGATACAAATATCTTATACAACACTCCTCCCCTTAAATGCTTTCTTTTCTTTACAAATGAATGAACGGAGAAGATTCACTTTGTAATAATCGTCTTAGATGTTTAAAGGAACCAAGCTTTCTGAATAGCTAAACGCTTTGAAGATTTTACTAGCAATCATTAAATGAGCATTGAGTACTAGCAATACCATCTCCGGTGAATGTTATAGGTGGATTCTGAAGGTGGAAGTTTGGATGGGATTCCGGACAGTTTTCACAAACTCGCTATGGTTCCCAGCTTTATGGTGATTGACGGCTTAAAGCGGCCTAATGACAGGCAAACGCGGGTCAACCTTCTGAACGAGTTTGACCTCAGAACCAAGCTAGAAAAACTTCTGGCCGACAATCTGACGAGTAGACCGTCTAGTTATGTCTAGCTCTTTAAACATAGTAACTCACACAATTAGTTACTCAATAAGCTCTAATTAATGGAATGAATTATCACTAACATGCAACCACACTCAACATCAGTGAACTTAATCAACCGATACAAATTCATGTCCATATTGAAATTAAGTCTATTGCTAGAGTCACTTAGTGTCACTTCTAATATGGGTAGTGAATATCAACAAACCCAAGAACTAATGGACACTAATTTGCATTGGAGGACTTCAAATCATAGAGCTAGTCCCAATTAAACTTACATGATTAGATTCGATTAATTTTAATATTCCTTTAGGCGAGTGCAATTAATAGAATTACCTCAGCCCTAGAAAACTTAGCAACGCAATAGTAACAAACTCAACCATGGAAATCAGTCATCAATATTAATCTCAAAGCAAGTCTAATTAGCTAAATCATCCCACATTAACATGCTAGATAACAAAATCACAAAAGACTCAAGCTAAAACTAATAGTAACATGATAACATATTATTTCAAACATAAATAAAAAAATTTCAATTGTTAAAACATGATCTACACAATTTATAACTGCAATACAAACAAAATTCAAAACAAAATTAATTTATAAATACTATAGTAATAGCTTTAAAAATATTAAATCTGAACCATTCATTTTTTAACCAAAAGTTGGAGATAAGATTCTTAGATGGAAATGAGAAAATTGCTTCTTAGAAAATCTACTCCCAAGTTCCACACATAAGAGACAAAATCTACCGTAAGTATGAGAAAATACAATGGACAGGATATAAAAATAGAATAACATTAAATTGATATAAAGCCTTCTTGTCCATAAAAGAATTTATTTTCCAACAGAGTTCATTGGATTTTGTGTGTTGGATGGGTGATTTGCTTACTAGGCCTCTGTTGATTATCTTTATGTATGGTTCATTGAATTTTGCGTCTTATTGGAAAGGTTCGTTCAATTGAGAATGCTGAAGCACAGATTCGAGGCTTTTCCTTTCATATTGGCTTAAATGAATATTTAAACTCAAGACAATACAACATCAATTAATCAATAAAGGCTTTATGAAACAAGTATTAATTTGCATAAATGATGTAATCAATATATAACTTCATTGACTGGAGTCTATATCTCAAACAACTAAATCTCTTAGATGCGGTTAAGTTTGTAACTTTCAACAATGATTCGAGAGAGCACATCAGTTGATTTTCCATCAAGATCTCCAAGGCTCGAGTGGATGCTCGAGTTCCAAGCATAAGATACAAAATCAACTTAACTTGGGTGTTTCACTTCAATGAAGTTGATTCAAGCGTATGACTCTTTAATTACTTGAAACAAAAAGCACAGATAACTAGTTTATTTTAATTTTAACTTCTTTCAAACATTTTTAATTTTAATATTGAAATGAAAGTTCATCATAGTGTTTATTTTAATTTTATATTATCAAAATAATTATAAGCATATTTTGCCATTATATATTTGCAGAGTCAACATTTTATGCTAAATTAGACTAATGCCTTCAAGAATAAAGGATTAAATTTATGCTTTCTTTAGGTTTATTTTAATTTTAATTACTTAATGGGTAGGTTTATTTTAATTTTAACTTTGGTCAAATTATTTTTATATTTTAAATTGAAAGTGAGCTTGTTCATCATAGTGTTTATTTTAATTTTATATTATCAAAATAATTATAAGCATATTTTGCCATTATATATTTGCAGAGTCAACATTTTATGCTAAATTAGACTAATGCCTTCAAGAATAAAGGATTAAATTTATGCTTTATAACATAAGTGATCTTTAAGTACGTAATTCTGGAGGACCAAACATATATATTATATATAAAAAAATTCATCTTATAATTGGAGCTTATCAAAATTTTCCCAAAAAAAACAATGAAATCATTGAATTCAAATGACATCGTTTAGTGACGTTTTATTATCAACTCTATGATAAACAATCAACTTAAGATTTCTACTGTAAATGTGAGAAAGTATACTGGGTAAGATATAATAATAGAATAGAAAAGGCAATAACATATTTATCGGAAAAAAGAAGAAGAAGCCAACACCAAGAAATTGATATAAAGCATTCTTGTCCATGCAAGAATTTATTTCCCAACAGAGTTCATAAGTTTGGCACACAAAGGAAACAAAAAAAAAAAAAGAGTTCATACGACATACTAATACGTTATTGTTTCATCATGAATCCTCTACCTCCTCGAAATAAATGCATACAATGCATTAAAAAAAGATAGGAAAGAAAAAAGGGAAGAGTATAAAAATAAGATACGAATATCTTATACAGTACTCCTCCCCTTATATGCTTTCCTTTCTTTGAAAATGAATGAACGTAGAAGATTCACTTTGTAATAGTTGTCTTAGATGTTCAAAGGAACCAAGCTTTCCGAATAGCCAAACGCTTGGAACATTCCTGGAATTCCATGGATTTCAAACCCCTTAATTTGCTGATTCTTAAGATTATAAGAAGCCAATTGGCATTCATCTTCAACAAGAATCTCATCATCTCCCAAAAGCCCTAAAAATGATCCAAACTTAGGGTAAGGTCCGATAACAGATTTCTTAGTCCAGCTACTCTCAACTCCATACTTGTTCAACACCCAGATTTCGAAACTGTGATTGGTGGTGTATGTAGCTATACAAGCAAGCTTCTCATCAATCACAGCAACATTTAATTCATCAGATTGATCAACTCCAAGAGGCAATTGAATCTTACCAAATACCTCCTTGGTGAAATCAAAGAACAATATGGCCTTATCATTATCATCAGTTAACCAGTGATAGAAACCATTCAAATAACCCCTACACTTTGGATAGCATAGACGAAAAGCAGGAACAACAGCATCTATGGTTCTCCAAGAATTAGTACTGAGATTATATACCTCAACAGGAGGAAGTTCTCTTTTTTCAAAATCCAAAGTCCCAAATCGAACAACCTTGTAATCCTTTGTAGCAGGATCAATACCAAACCCAAACATGATGTAAACCATGTCTTTAGGCAGGTTCTGAGATGGGGGAAGAACCTTCACCTCTTTTGTTCCAGGGTTCCACAGAATCAAACTGGACCTACCAGCTTTATCACCTCCATAAAACCCGTAGAGACAAAAAATCCCATTACATTGCCCATAAACAAATATGTGTTCCACTTCCTTCTCAGGAAATGGCAATTCAACATCCTTAGTTTCCTGATCGGAAATCAAAGAAAGGTAGGGCTTGAAGTTGAGATTGTGCAAGCGAAATATCAGCTGTTGGTGGTTTTCAGAGACTGATTCAGACCAGTCGAATTGTTTGGAAATAAAAGATGGATTAGCGATTCGTTCATACCAGGATTTCGCCACAGATTTGAATCGAAGTAGGGACTTTACAGGAAGCCTCAACGATATCTCCTCTACAATTTCTTCAGGAAGATCAGCACTCAACATATTCATTTTTCTGAGCTTACCTGGGTTTGTTAGGTTCTCTTTTTCTTCTCTTGTGGTCAAATTCACCTCACCAAAAGACCAAAGCAGAAGGATGTGGTCTTAGAGATATATAATTGGCCCACGCAGGTGTCTGCGAGAGAAGAGAAAAAACCTTGTTTGGGTGATTTGAGGCACAAGGTCACAGTGTTACATAGAGATGCTTATATACACACCAAATTCGTCTTCCATGAATCCTATCCATAATTCCAGAAGTGGGAACACCTAATAATTTTTCCCCCAGTGAACAAAAGAGATTCTGTATCTTTTTTCATTCTAACAATAAATTTGAATTTTATCCAATGAGTCATCAGGTGATCCTGATCATAATTCTTGTATTAGAAATTGATGATTTGATTGGATAAACATTGTGTGTGTGGATATATATATATATATCTTGCTTTTTAATATTTATTACTATTCTTTTTCACTTTCATTCTAGATGTCTTGTCAAACTTAATATTTTTTTTGGTAGTGTTTATATTTTCTATTTTATTTGAATATAAAAGGAAGATAATTGATCCCATTCATTATAGCATGTTTGTGTACAAAGGCCATAACAAGCAATAATTATGTTGATTGGTGTTGATTGTTGTCAAACTCGCAAGTTGATTCTCTAAGTTTACCGTTTTTACGTTTTTTCCTTATTAAATCGAGTCAAGTCACTGGTCAACTCGTGTTAGTTGTAAAATCGGTTAAATTCACAAGTTTACATACCAAGTTTACCGTTTTTACGTTTCATAACTTATCATATTTAACAAAGAAATTTCTATAAAATTCATATATAAAGCCGTTGAACATAACTAAATTGAAAAAGTTAACATGATTTTTGTAAGGGTTAAGGTACATATTGGCCAACAAACTTTTACTCCCTGAGCGTCCAACACATAAAAATTTTAAGTTCGCCAAAAATACCAAAAAAAATTTAAAAATGTAAAGTCAGCACAACTCCATTAGAAGGTTCGTTAAAATGTAAACTTTTAAGGGTTAAGGTGCATATTGCCCAACAAACTTTTACTCCGAAGCTTTCAGCACAAAAAAGTTTTACTTCAGGAGCGTCCAGCACAAAAAAGTCTATGTGCAATCTACCCAAAATCCAACTGTTGCAAATCCTTGCCTAGACCCCCAACCATGTGCATTGGGGTTGGGAGAGTGAATGCAACAAAAAAATTACAAATGTAACGAGTAGATTTCATTTTGAATAAGGATGGTGAGCTTTTGAACTTGCCTGGGCAAGTTTATGTTCAATCCACCCAAAATCCGACTGTTGCAAATCCTTGTCTGAACCCCCAACCATGTGCATTAAGGTTAGAAAGAGTGAATGCAATAGAAAAATCACAAATGTAGTGAGTAGATATTTTAGGTTCACTTAAAAATCACAATCCGCACCTGCAACGGGCAAGTTTGAAAAATTACTACCCTTACTCAAAATGAAATCTACTTATTACATTTGTGATTTTTTTGTTTCATTCACTCTTCCTAACCCCAATGCACATGGTTGGGGGTCGGGCAAGGATTTGCAACAGTTGGATTTTGGGTGGGATGCACATGGACTTTTTTGTGGGCACTCTTGGAGTAAAACTTTTTTGTTCTAAGTGCTCCAGTAGTAAAAGTCTGTTGGCCAATCTGCACCTTAACCATTAAAAGTTTACATTTTAACGGACATTCTAACGGCGTTGCGTTGACTTTACATTTTTAAAAGTTTTTTGGTATTTTTGGTCTACTTAAAAGTTTTTTTGCTGAGCGCTCCTCAAGTAAAAGTTCTTTGGCTAATCTGCACTTTAACTCTTTACAAAAATCGTGTTAACTTTTTCAATTTAGTTATGTTCAATGGCTTTATATATGAATTTTATAGAAATTTCTTTGTTAAATATGATAAGTTATGAACATCGATAGATTTAATTTCAATTATTTAGATTTAAAATATATTCAAATCAAATTATTATCATTTTCTATATTTTAATTATTTATTATATACTATTAATATATATTTAATAATAAATAATAAATTCATTTATAAATTCACAATACTTGAGTTTACATTAATGTTCACCATTATGTTAACCTACCAAATTAATAATTGAGAGGCACTTCTTGTTGATTTGTTGATGCGTCTTGTCGTGTAATCCTCACACTTGTGTTGGATAGGATCTAGAAGCTCCCATGATGTTGAAAAATTAGTTTGGGATGTTGTTGGGAATGTTTAGGTATCACCATTAGCCAAATTAATAATTGAAAATAGAAGTGCACTTCATGATTGATATTTTGAATATATTGATTGATTTGTTAACCTGCCAAATTTAACAAACAGTTCCTATATCCAATGCACAATATTTTTGCTCCTAGCGGCCCTATCTACTCCTACAGGATCTTCTGCACAACACAATGACTGCATTCCCTCAGTGTATGCAATGCCCCTATCCCAACCCCCATTCACGATCCTTTTTTATAGTTTCTTCGTCATCGGTGGTTTAGTTATGACATAGTTTTATTTTAAATATTTTTATTTTACAAATTTAAAATTAAAGATTGATTTATCAGCATTTAATTATAGAGTGGCTATATTATTTAAAATTGTTGAGTCAAATTTTTTTGTTCATGATATTAATAGTATGAACATTAAAGACTAAAAATTATACTATATAAATTTAAAGAAGGTTTATAAGTTTTTTCTTACGGTTTAGGGCTGTTTGGAGGAAATCAAAACCTAGGTTTTAGAAACAAAACTTAAGTGTTGGCATAAATTTGCCAAACACCCATATTTTTTTTCAGAATCTATTTTGCATTAAAATTTAGGTTTTGGTCAAAGTTTGTCAAACACTACGTTTTTGTCTAAAAGCTATTCTACATCAAAACCTAGGTTTTGGAAAAGAACTATTTTTTTAGATTTTTCTCTCTCCTATGTCATCATCAGTATTTTTTAGTACCAGTCAATATCCTTAAGTATTTTTTTAGTACCTTTCAGTACCCTAACATATTTTTTAAAGATTAGTCATTACTCTGAAATATTTTTTCAATATCCTAAAAAAAAATTTCAAGATCATGAAGTATTTTTTCAGTACCCTTAAATATCTTTTTAGTACCCATTAGTACCCTGATTTTTTTTCAATATTAGTCAGTACCCTGAAATATTTTTTTCAAGATCATAAATAAATTTTTAAGATCGTGAGAAGTATTTTTCAGTACTAATCAGTATTAAATATCTTTTTAGTACCCTTCAGTTCCTTGAAATATTTTTTCAAGATCAGTCATTACTCTAATTTTTTTCAATATCCTAAAATAAATTTTCAAGATCATGAGGTAATCTTTTTAGAACCCGTTAATACCCTGAAACATTTTTCAAAATCAGTCATTACCCTGAAATATTTGTCTAATATCCTAAAATAAATTTTTAAGATCATGAATCATTTTTTTAGTACTAGTAGTACCCTTAAATATTTTAATTTTGTACACAAATTTATGTAATTTTTGGTATTTATTATGAAATATAATGTTTATAATATTCAAAACACAACCTTTACGCAATTATACCAAAAGTGAATGTCTTTTTTGGCAAATTTGACCTTGAAAAAGCTATTCTAATAACAATATCCAAAAACTATCATTTTTCTCTAAAAGTTATTCTTCAAAAGCCATTTTTACCTTGTAAATCTCTAAAGTTATTATTCAAAAGCTATTCCTTTTACCTCATAAATCCTAAAAACTATTCTATAAAAACCACTTTTACCTCAAATCCAAAAGCTGTTATCCAAAAGCCAAATCCAAACCACCTTCTCACATTTTGATATTAGTCCGTTTATAATGTTACTCCTCCCCCTTGTAGTTTGAGGAAGATTGTGACCTTTACAGAGCCTCACGCGTTTCACTATGCTTTTCGCTTCTTTTCACATTCTCTCCCTCTCTTCTCCATTTCAAAACCGTTTCCTCTATTTCTGTTTCTCCGTTCACTTCTTCTTGTTATGATCTATTTTAATTGTTCCTTTTGTTGGCGAAAACAGAGCCTTGCATAACCAAGGTTCAGACTTGCTTCTCTGGGAATTGTGATATATGCTTTAGTGTTTGGTTTTTCATCTGGGTTTCTTTAGATGATTATGGAGGACCAAAGGTGTAATTTAGTTAATGACAATCGGACCACAAAAAAGTTTCCTGGGGTATGAGTGTTCTGGTGGTTGACGATGACCCACGGTAACATCCCCAATTTTTATGTAAATTAATTATTGAAATATGAGAATTTCTCATCAAGTGGGAGTCAATGATATCTTATTTTTCGACAAGATAAATTAATTATTGGAAAAAATAATGTGGAATTATTGAGACATGGTTAATAAATTTGGTTATAGATAATTTGAGATAAGTAATGTCAAAGAAGGTAAGAAAATATTTTTTTCCCTCGATTACTCTTATATTTTTCGTCCAATAAAAGGAGGGGAAAATTCTGATGAAAAATTCGCAGAGTTTCAATATAAGTCTAAATTGCCTTTGAAAGGTGGACATTAGATGAGACTTAATTAATTAAGAGAAAAGTTGTGCACATCAAATAAGACATGGAAGAAGCTGGAGCCTTTTTTTCTCCCTATTTGCCCCTTTTTAAATAACTAATTACCATTTTGCCCCTGTTTCCAAACTATTTCCCAATGTGCCCCTCTTTAGTCAACTAAACCTTGGGTTAGTCGACTAAAACGCGGGGCGTTGATTTTTTTGACTGCCCTCGCGATTTAGTCGACTAACCCAAGTGGCTTAGTCGACTAAATAGCGACAGGGGAATTTTTTTAAAACCCCATTTGCGTCATAATGGAACTCTTATCATATAACAACCCTTCCCCCCCTAATACTCTCTCTTTTCTCAGTTTTAGTGCGACCCATCAAAGTTTAATCTCATTCCACCTTGTTCAAGGTATTATTATTGTGTAATCGTTGTAGTTTCACTTTGTTCGGCTTTTTTTTTTTGTAAGCTGAAACCCTCCCTTTTGTAGCTCACAAATTCTTGTGTGAAGGATGAGTTCAAGTTCAAACATGCACGTTACTGTAATCTACCATAGTGGGAGGCATTTTGAAGGTCCCGATGGTGTTTAATTTGAAGGAAAAACGAAAATGATGAAAATCAAACGGGGCACTACGTACAACGAGCTCAAAGAAAGAATTCACCAAAAAAGGGGCTACATGGCAGCCAATGCATTCATCGGTTAATTGCCAAAGTGGAGACTATAGTGGGTAAGGATAGTGCATACTACATTAGTAACGATGTATGTGATGATGAAGACGTAGAGTGTGTCATAGATGCATTTGCTAATCAGAGAGCACAAAATTTTATTGAGATATATGTTGAGCTTGAATCGGTGAATCATCATCTATACCCATGCATACAAGATCTCGCACGATATTTTGGTCAAAAGACGGACTGTCGGTGTATCGCACCTTCACAAGTCTTAAGTCAGGTAACATTGACGGATGAAGAGGAAGATGAGAATATGCACAGCGATGAGGAGGACGAATTTGAGATGTTTATTCCACTAGGTGACACCTCAGATACTGATGTGAAGGGTGATTTTGATGCTCGCACGAACCCAGTAAACCTGAAGACTGCAACAATGCCACTGCTTCGTGTTGACCCAGTTAGAAGTGGTAAGTTAGTAAACTTGTATTTGTAGTTGTATTTGTAATATGTATTTAGTGGTTCTGACCAAAAAAATCATATTGACAGATGTAGGGCCTGAGAGTGAGACATTTTGGAACGAAAGCCCGCACTATTCTGAAATTAATTGGGCGCATTGTGACGATGACATGGACATGTTGTATGGTGATGATGACAAGCAAGGTGGTTGGCAGTTAGGTGATCCATTATATTTGTATCAACAGTTTCCTTCTAAGTCTGAATTGCAACATGCCGTGAAATTGTATTGCATGAAGTCTCATCGTACAACCAAAGTTCAAAAAAGCGATGAGCGTAGGTTGATGATGAGGTGTCAAAATCATGCTGACGGTTGTCCCTGGCATATGAGGGCAATGGTCCCCAATAATGGAAATAGTTGGGTGGTCCGTAAGTGGGGTAAAGATCACACCTGCCTGAACTAGAGTCTTGCCCAGGATCATAGGCAACTGGATTCAAATGTTATATGTGCAACCATTATCAGTAGGTTTTCTATTTTTTTTTTGCAGTTACATTCGGTTTGTTTATTGACAGAACATTTAGAACTTGCTTTGTTTTCACCAGGTATGTTAAGAGAAGATCTAGCTTTAAAACCAGTGCTGATACAAGAGAGGATACAACGTCTGTATGAATATAATGTAACATACAAGAAGGCTTGGAAGGCGAAAATGAAGGCCATTGTGAAGTTATTTGGTGATTGGGAGGAATCATATGCATTCTTGCCCAATTGGCTGACATACATGACGCAGTGTAATGTGGGTTCCGTTTTCAGGCTTGATACTGATGAATGTTTCGACGAACGTCATTTTTATAGTGACAAACGCGTCTTTCGTAAGGTTTTTTGGACATTTCACTAGACCATAGAAGCCTTCAAATACCGTAAGCCCATACTTCAAATTGATGGCACCTACCTGTACGGTAAATACAAAGGTACTCTGTTGATTGCGACTTCACGGGATGGGGATGGGAAGATCTTGCCCATTGCCTTTGCTATTGTTCCTCCCGATGAGAAGTATGATGATTGGTGGTGGTTTTTGTGTCTCCTACATGATCATGTGACGCAAAGGCCGGGCATTTGTTTGATATCTGACTGTCATGCCAGTATCATAAAGGCGGTTAAAGATCACCTGGAATTGGTAGCCTCCATATGCCTATCATGTGTATTGCTTACATCATGTCGGGAGCAACTTTAATACTAGATTTAGGGATATGCAATTGAAGAAAATAGTTATGAAACTAGGGTACATGAGTTCAAAGATCCAGTTTGACATGAGGTTTCAAGAGTTTATTGATACAAACTCACAGTGTGTCACCTGGTTTGATCGGCTTCCAAAGGAGAAATTGTGCAGGTCCTACGATCAAGACGGATGGAGGTTAGGTCACATGACCACTAACCTAGCCGAGTGTGTCAACAAGGTCCTAAGGGGTGCATGTAATCTTCCGATAACGGCATTGGTGAAGATGACTTGTAGTAGACTTGTCGAATATTTTGTCACCAGGCGTGTTGAGATTAAAAAACACATTGCTGCAGGTAGGATAGTCTCAAAAAAGTTCGAAGAAGACTTACAAAGGATGGACCAGTTGACAGTCACATACCGTGTGTGACTTTATGACAGAGATTTACAGTTATATGAGGTTGAGGACTGATGAGCAAAAATAGTACCATGTTTCCCTATACTTACTGACTGAATTGAATGTTAAATACATGCTTAACTGCAGATAATCTAAGCAAAAAGGCATACATTCATGATATAAGGACTAAGGAGTAGAAATCATTTACATGTGCTAAAAATGGAACAATTTACTTTGTTTTTAAGGGAAATCGTATAGCAGGGCTGATACGATGCTATAGCATTCTGACAGCGATTCGAAGTGCAATACAAGGCATCCTGAATGCTAAAGCAAAGTAGAAGACGCAATGCTATGCGACATGTTTGTGACCTTTTTACCCGAGATGATTTCGGGAATAAAATAAAGGGCGATATTAACGAGATAGGTTGTTGACGTGACGGAATAGAAGATGCGGGGGATCGAAACTAAAAGATTTGAAGAATCCCGCAGAATTAACAGAAGCAATCTACTCAGATCAGAATATATGATAGATCCCGACGAATTAGGAAAGGCCCAGCTCGCTGTAACTTACGTCGCAAGAAAAAGCCTGATTATAAAAGGAAACAGCAGCGCCAACCCTAAGAGAGTCGGAGAGCCCTAGAACCAGATTCTATCTTTCGGCAGACTCAAGAGGAGAGTGAGAGATTTCACAAGAGCACGAGACTTCCAGGATAATCCAACATCCTTCCCTGCAGTAAGACGGAACGAAGAAGACGTGGAGTGGTGGCGTGACAGGAACTCGATCACGCCGTCGGAAATTCCGCCAGAGCTTTCTGTTTTCCTTTCCTTTTAGCTTTATTTTCTTGATCATGAGTCATTGTTTGTGTGTTGTTTTGCGTGTCCCTCGTCAGTCATGAACTGAACTTTATATGGCTGGATGAGGATGAGTCTTTAAGTGTTGAATGAACCCAGTTGCAAGTTCTTAATTCAATAAATTTGGTTTGCGTATCGGTGTTTTTATTACTAGTCGGTTAACGGAAGTTAAGGGCTAGATTTGTGGCCTCAGCTTACTGGCAAGGAGTTGGGGTTAGACCTCTGAAAAACAGTGTTTGCTAGGCGGCCCGTGCATGGCTAGACCTATTATTGTAGGCTTCAGGAATGGGTCTACCTCTCATAACCATAACACCCTGAGCGTAGCACGGATCTTCTGACTAGAAAGTTGCCATAGGAATATGGAAGGAGTATAGTTAGCATCACAAGTATCGAACGCGGAAGCTTCGGTAAAATATAGAGGTGGGTTAACCAGATAGCTTTGTAAATGGTAGCTATGCTGTAGCAATTGCGGAAGCTGTACAGTATAGATGCTATAGCATTGGGTAGAGCAACTGGGGGATTGATGCACTTAAGGATGATTCTGCGTCAGCCTAACTTCTCACTGATATCTTCTCTCGTTTTAAAGTTATTTTGTTTACGTTTGCTAGTAGCATAATTGCAAAACCCCTCAACCTGATTATATTTACTTTCTACTTTCACAACTGTCATAGCAATTGCGCGTCATCTCTCGGTATCTCAGTCTCTGTGGGACGATACTCTACTTACACTTTATTACTTGTTCGACTGGTTCACTTGCCATCAAGGAAATCGACCAACAAGGACGCTTACAATCAATCAACACATGTCGCCGGTGACATAATGAGGGTTGACTTGATCAATTGCAAATGTCAATTTGGGAGGTTCACAGCAAGAAGGTATCCCTGCAGTCACGTATTAGCAGTATGCAAGATGGAAAATTTGAACCATTACGACTATGTTGACCCGGTATTCACTATCCCCTACATTAGTCAGGTATATGCAGCACACTGGTATCCGATAGGCAATGAATAGTTGATTCAACAAGGAGAGGGACCAACCGTTATCCCAAACGCAACTTTGTCACGCACACGGGAAGACCAAAGTCTACAAGGATACAGAATGAGATGGATTGGGTGGAGTCTCAACCCTCAAGCAGTCAGCAAAGATGTAGGAATTGCAACCAAGCCGGTCATAATAGCCGCACATGTCCAACGAGGATTAGACCAGCTTGAATTCTATGTAACATGTTTTGTATTGAGTTTATGATGACTTATTTTGGTCATGACTTGGAAATTTGAACCATTCACTAATTGTTATGTTTTATCAAATCATTGACTAGTTTCCGGATATTAACGGACCAAACCTATGTATCGCCCTTAATTATTGCCAAAAATACCTTCCCCAAGTCACATTGATAGGTAAAAATGAGTTGGTAATGGTTTAGTGCAAGCAGCAAACCTAAATCAGCAAGTGAGGTGCCTTTGGACTTGGTTTAGTCATATGGTTTAGTCGACTAAACCATATCCAGAGGCACCCTCACTTGCGTTATGGTTTAGTCGACTAAACCAGGTCCAGAGGCACCCTTACTTGCTGATTTAGGTTTGCTGCTTGCACTAAACCATTACCAACTCATTTTTACCTGTCAATGTGACTTGGGGAAGGTATTTTTGGCAACAATTAAGGGTGATGCATAGGTTTGGTCGCTAATGTTAGGAAATGATTTTCATAGGACAATAAACCGTCTAAACCAAAATGGACAAGGTTAAACTGAAAGCATCAACATTCATTACAAAAGAAGCACCAATTCCGGATCAAATTCACAAAGTTTAAGCTGACAAACAATAAAACATCAAGTGAAAGACCAAACATAAAACATAAAGTCAAAGAGCAAACATCAAACATAAAATCCCTAGATCTAATCTTCATCTTCAGATGTCTCGGGATCCTCCTCGTCCTTATCAGCAACACTAGCTCCCTGGCCATCGTCATTGGCTTCCTCCGGCGGGCGTCCAAGCCGCAACTGACCACGTCCACCTTTCATCCTCTGTCTTCCACCTCTTATTCTGCTTGGCTTCCATTCGGGACATCTGTTTCATGCTAGCATTGATGGCTTGCATGACATCACGAAGAGAGAATCGACCATCCGGCTCAACAAAGTCCTCCATATGAACATCGGTGTCATCATCATCATGGACCACAGGAGGAACAATGGGTGGAACCGGGCCAGCATCAGGTAGATCCTCATGGACACCAGTGCATTGCCACACACCATTTGCCACCTTGGCGATCTTGCACTGCTCCAATAGCCGCTGTCCAAACCTAGCATTCCACGTTTTCTGGCTTACCATTTGCTCATTGTGCATAGGAACACGAAAATGCTCCAATATCTTCTAAACCATATAGGCGTATGGGAGTGCAGCTGTATTCTTTTGTCTGGCTTTATACATCATCTAGCAAATGTAGTGCCTCCAATTCACCAGAATGCCATGACGAACAGCCCACATAACAGGGATGTCACCCTCTAACACCCTTGAATGATTGTAAGCCCGAGAGAACAATATGTGGGTCATGACGTAGAAGAGGATACAGGAACTAACAGTCAGCTGCCCCACAGTAACTATAGGTCTGTGACCTCCTGGCCTCATGGACAGCCTCATCTCGATTAAATCCCTCAATGGCTACATTGCTATCCCCATCATACTGGTATCTATCCTTTGCATCAAAATCAAATCTCAGTAGAGCCGTCCAGATGGAGCCGTCATCAGTATGTCAACCCCAGACGCGAGACTGCAGATCGCCATTTATGTAGCTCAGGTTATGGTAGAAAGCTCTCACCATAACCTCTGAATAGGGACAAGTCATCTCCGCCAGCCCTGTCAAATGGGAAGTCCCCAACATCGTCACTATCTCAAATCCTTCATTTGCATAGAATGCCATGTCTAATGACTTCGGCTTGATAATGAGTCTGGTAGCAAGATTCGCCATGAATTGTGCATGCTCTGCTTCATTATTGTCAAATAAATAACCAAACAGGAGGTCAACAACGGGCTCAGCCTCTGGTGGCTGCCGTGTCCTAGAGGAGGATGCCCCGCGGGTCGCTCGGTGCTTAATCGTCTCCCACTCTCATTGCCGGTGTTTGAAGGAGCTTCTCTACGATGCATGATGACAATAAAGACCTACAAAGGGACATTACAAACCATCAACAAACAAGAAACATTCATCATTCTCGATTTCACATATATATTCATCATTTTCACTAACAAACACAATCAACATAAACAACAAAAAATCAAAGAAGATGAGTTATTCGAAAAAATTACCATCTAAGCAACATAAACAAACATTAATCAATATAAAAAAAACAATAATCATTTTAACAAAAAACCACAAAGTTTAATCCCATTGTGCCCTGTTTAGTCGACTAAACCTCGACTAAAACGCGGGGAGTTGATTTTTTTGACTTCCCCCGCGATTTAGTCGACTAAGCACTGTGGCTTAGTCGACTAAATAGCGACAGTGGAGTTTTTTAAAACCCATTTGCGTCATAATGGAACTGGAACTCTTATCATATAGCAATACTCAAATCATACACAACAAAACACCCAATGAAAGCACAAAACGCAAAAGGGTTGGCATAAACGCAAAAACTACCGTGGAAATCCGAAATGGAGATGAAAACATACCAATATCGACGCAAATGCCACTAGATTGAAGTTTCCTCCGCAACCCACCAACGGATTCAGCAATGATTTGATGAAAAAAATAGAGGGGGAGAGGTTTGGGGAGGAGTTTAGTTGATTAGGGTTCCTATAGCTGCGGTTGGGGCTTTTTAAAAAACCCTTCTGCCGCGATTTAGTCAACTAACCCAAGTGGCTTAGTCGACTAAATATCAGGGGTTTCTTTTTAAAAAAACCCCTGTCGCTATTTAGTCGACTAAGCCACTTGGGTTAGTCGACTAAATCGCGGGGGCATTCAAAAGAAAATCAACGCCGCGTTTTAGTCGACTAACCCAAGGTTTAGTCGACTAAAGATGGGCACATTGGGAAATAGTTTGGAAATAGGGGCAAAATGGTAATTAGTTATTTAAAAAGGGGCAAATAGGAAAAAAGCCAGAAGATGGACATGTTGTACGAGTAAGGGAAACAATACGCAATATATTATTATACTCCCTCAGAAATCCTACACGTGTGGATGAAGCTAAAAAGAATGGAATATATAAATAATAATCCCAATTCCTTTAACACCGTCGTACCAAGGAGCAAATGGGATATATTGGATAGACAATGTCATATTGCTTTAGAAAAGAAGTAGTGGCCCATGTGAGAAAAAAGAGAGAGAGAGGAATAGAATATAAAAGAATGCTATATTGGTTAATGAAGTAAGGAAGTGGTTCCTTTTTTTTTTTCTTTGGCATCTGAAAGGGAGTGGTGAAATAAGATTGATTGGACATTCAACATTAATGAAAAGCAGAAGTGATCACGTGGAGCAAAGCTTGAGGAAGTAAAGAAAAAAAACAAAAAACAAAAAAATCTTTCTCCAATATCCGGACGTATGAGAGGCTGAATTTAAAAAAAATATATTAAAACTACTTTTCAACCCATCAAAACCGTTGGCAGGGACAGTGAAAAGCATATCATTGATTTGGGGAAAGTATTGGTACACGTGAGACAAGGAAAGCTTCAACACAAAATAATGAAATCTTTCCCTATATTCTCCCTACGCCGGATGTGGTAGAAAGAAAGAGAAAGATGTGACAATTCAATATTAATTAAAGAAGGAGAGAAGGAGTGTCACGTGGGTTGAGGCAAGGATCACTCTCAAATATTTTTTTTCAAATGCCTCCATCGTACCTGGTGGAAATAGGAGCCAAAAGAACACTTTTTTTCCCTCTCTTCCCAAATTTCCTCATAACGTCGGACGTGAGGAACCAAGAGAAACCAGAAAATATTGTTTCCCAAATTTCCTCAGAAACGCCGGCCAAGTGAGTAGTGGAAATCATATTTTTTTTTATTCCTCTAGAATGGTGAAGAGAAATCTAGACACCAGATGGGTCTAGAACCGACCTTGGGGATCTATTTAAGGATCTCACCTTCTTCCTTTGGGTTTGCTGGACGTCTGGAGAAGGAGAAAAGAAGAAGGTGAAAATCAGTAAGAGGATACAAATAGGGCTAAGCAAAATGTTCAAAGAGGTAGGTAAGGTCCTTAGATTCTCAAACCACTTTCTTCTGCCTTTTCTCATGTAAACTCAGACCTTAAGGAGAATCTTTCATGGTGGGTTGAAGGTTGATTTCGAAAAGGAGGGAGAAGAATCACTAAGGATCAAAGCCTCAATTTGTTAGAAGACCAAGATCAAGTAAGTAATAGTCCTAGCTACTTTATAACCTTTTAGTTGCTAAGTTGGAAATATTTGTTTCTTGAGTGTATAATTGTTGATTGGGTATGACTAATGGATAAAATGGGTGAACAAGAGAATCAAATATGAAATTTCCGGTCTAGGAAGAAATATTAGTATGAGATAAGAAGAGTTGGTGGTTAAAAATGGTAGATTGATTGCTTAATCTAGAGGAAGAATTTCGTCCAGCCTCCTAAACACCATGATCTGATTTGTTTTTGGAATTTTTAAGGTCTTTGAAGTGTTTAAAATGATTATTTGTATAGGAGTAAGCTTGGATCATATTTTTTAGAACCAAGAATAAAAATTTCAGAAATATTGAAAGAGGATTTGGAGTTTTGAAGAATTGACAAAGGCTTATTTTGAGTCATCAAGTAAATGTCTTTAAGAAGGAGTTATTTATATCTATATTCTGATTATTTTAGGGTCACTTTGATTTCGTGCGCCGGAGAAAATTTATACTGATAATTTTGGTCAACAACCAGGTAGTAACCTTAATTCTCATGTGTTTTGTGTTTCTTTGTATGTTTGTATTTTTCATGATTGTGGACCCGTGTCCCCTGAAAAGGGACATGCGTTTGTGTGCATTCAATGTGGTCCGGGTTCGGAGCTTGACTACTGTGTTTTTCGTAGCGCTGTGGATCCGGGGCTTGCTTTGTTGAGCAGTCTTGCGTTTGTTTCTAGGACATGTCATCCTTCCGCAATTAACACGGTATAAGTTAACACGGTATACTCGGTATGTGATATTTGTGTTACTGTGCGTTTGTTACTGAATGATATTATTTGGTGTTTTCCTGATTATGGTTACATACATACACTGTTTGTGCATTACATATGAGATTAATGGTTACTCTGGGATTCATTTTTGAATCCTAGATTTTTGTAAAGCTTCAGGGAGTACTTCAAGGGCGGTAGCTGGAGAGAAGCATAAGAATGCGGAGATGGAGTAGACGGTATCGTTGGGGCGGAGGATGATTTATTTTTGATTTTATTTTTGTGTTGGGATAACTGTATATTCTTTTGGCCTCGTAGGCACCGGTGGATGACTGTATATTTAACACTTCGGGGACTATATTTTGTTACTTACTTTTAATTATACCAGTATTGTCTGAAATCCAACCAGGAAATGCTCTATTGCGATTAAACTCTGATGCGTGTTAATTAATAGTAATTAAATGATATATGGTAATTATTAAAAGGAATCCCTCTATCCGTCACCCGAAAGGACGAGGTCGGAGGGGTGTTACACCCACTCTCAAAGTTTTTTTTTTGGAGACTCTGCTTGTTAAATGCGAGTATCAGCGTTTGTATTTGAAACTTCTTTGTTTTTAATCCAGTAAATTCCAGTTTTCTTTGCTTGTTCTGGACCTATATATTAGTTGTGTTCAATTACAAGTATTTTATTTTCCTCTTAGCATTCTCCATCTAGTTATGGCCATGTATAAAAATATAATTTACCTGCTCACCTTGAAGTTTTGATCACCCTATGCACAAGACCATATTTTCTGAATAACTTCTACTTGCCGATTCTGATTCCTGTAGTTCTGCTGAAGATAAAAAAAAATTCTTCTGCTGTGAACCAGCCGAGATGCTTCAAGCTGAATGGAGAGGGAAGGGCTGAACAGAGCTGGGAAGATGAGCTTTTTTTCTTTTTTTTTTTTTTTTTTGATATGCTAAATTCAGCCAATCTTATAATGCATCTTGCCAACTCATCAGCTCATGTCAGCAATTTTAACGGTTTTAGTTACACATATGCAA
This sequence comes from Acacia acuminata, assembly GCA_019022655.1. Taxonomy (NCBI): domain Eukaryota; kingdom Viridiplantae; phylum Streptophyta; class Magnoliopsida; order Fabales; family Fabaceae; genus Acacia; species Acacia acuminata. The sequence goes on from JAFJYI010000036.1 coordinate 2,020,518, forward strand.
ATTTAACATTGTTAACTCTATCCTCAATTCCTTTTTAAACTATAAAAGCTAAAGGAAAAACACTTCTCATGTTGTAGGAGAAGTGTATTCTCATGTGACACATGAAATGGTGGGACCCACACACACACACACGCACACACACACACGCACACACACACATATATATATAATTAGCATTATATATATATAGTTTCCACCATTTCATGTGTGTGTAGAAATCTTCTTCTTCTCATGCAACATGAGAAGTTTAAACCCCAAAAACTAATATTACAAACATACGAAACTTAAAGAACCAAAATCTATACTTTAAAACTTCCTGGACCAAAATTAAAATAAGAATAAACTGTAAGCAACAAAAAATTATACTAACCATTTAAAGAATTAAACTAAAATTTGAAGTAAATTTTATAAAATCAAACATATATTTTAGCAAAACATAGTTTTAGTTAAGTGTCCAATTGCATTTTACAAAATGGAGTTTTTAGAAAGAACATGGATTCAAGGTTTGGATAACCAAATACGTCATTTTCCCAATCCAATCATTCAATCAATCAATAAATATGTTATTATAAATCCCATGGCTTTGCACGTTGATTGGTCTAAGTAATATGCTTACTTTGACTAATTTATGTGCGTATATATATGTGGCGCCTTTGATGATCTTCTTATATGGCCATGATAATCATTATTGTATGAAGTTCATTGAATTGTTTCAATTCCATTGGATATTGTGTCTTGGATTGATGATTTGCTTACGCTGGCTATGATTATCTTTGTACGTGGTTCATTGAATTATTTCGGTTCATCAGATTTGTGTCTTTTATTGGTGTTTTACTTAGGTGGCCATTACTATTTTTGCATGTGGTTAATTGAATTGTTTCAGTTCATTGGAATTTTTGTTTTCGATTATGTGTGTTTATTAGAAGGGTTCAACTAGTCATTACCCAGAAGGGTTCAACCAGTCACTGATGAGTTGTTTTGTTTTGTTCTTGTATATGGATTGTTGTTTAGTCAATTGGTGAAAGAATTATTTGTTTAATTTTTAGGATGTTTGCTTTATGTGCTTGGTGTTTAACTGTTTATTCGGTTGGATTAGTTTAGGGGTATGTTCTCTATACGCTCCATAGGTATAGTGTTGTTATTGTCGTTCGGTTTCATGTGCTTGGTGTTTAACTGTTTATTCGGTTGGATTAGTTTAGGGGTATGTTCTCTATACGCTCCATAGGTATAGTGTTGTTATTGTCGTTCGGTTTCAAAGATCATTCTTTAATTATGATCGTTCTATTCATTTAAATGGTACTCCCTCCGGTCCTAATTATAGGACATAATTACCAAAATTTGGAGATATTAAAGAGATAAGTTAAATTAGTTAAATTTATTGATTTTCCCAAAAAACCCTTACTTAGAATTTAAAATGACATCAACCAAAGTAGTTTGCTGAATAGATAGCCCCACGCCCGTACGTGATGAGCTCGCATCCCAGCTTGAAGAACTGAAACTGCTTTATTTATCCGCTATCCTTCTCCACTTTCATCACCTAGATTAAATCTTTATTTATAAATTTCACAAGCACCAATGTCAATTAGATGTAAATCCTTTTAATTGTATGGAATTTATAAAATTAAACTGTGCTATTTTAAATAGCGTTAATAATGGTGAGTCCCAATCGTACAATAAAAGTTATAAAAATTAAACTGTTTTCTCACTTCATAGAATATAAATGTGTTATTAAATTAATTATTATGGAGGAAGTATTAGTAGGGATATGACAAAAATTGCTCAAAATATTTTATTAAAAAAACAATAGAATTGAGATGTATGTGGTATTAATGAGTTGCAAACATTACTTATATATAGGTGTATTATTAAAATATTATTGTGTTTAATTATTATTGAGAAAGTATCACTAAGGGTATTTTAGGAAAAAATTGACAAAAATTAGAATGTTGTCTTATAATTAGGACCAAAATGAACTCCCAAATGTTGTCCTATAATTAGGACCGGAGGGAGTATTAAAATTGGACAAGACTGATCTGGGTTGACTCAAAAACCAGCGACTCAGCAAGTTGTCTGGACTGAGGACTTTGGGAGGATACTGACTTGGTGTGAACCGCTGGGTTAGGCGGGTTACACAATTTACTTATTATGACTCCAGACCCTGAAAATGTGATGCCTTTTTTGTTTTTGTTTTTAAAAAAAAAAAAGGAAGAAAAGAAACAAGCGTGCTTCCTCTGGTTTCGGGCTTCAAGTGTATGTAAGCTCAAAGAAGAGAGATGAAGATGATGACGACTGAAGGGGAAGAGATCTATTAAAGAAGAAGAATAACAACGGAATGAAAGAAACAAAAAAGATGAAAACCTACTCAGAATCTTTGTATATTACAGATTGAAGGGGAAGAGGTGTAACACCCTCAAATAAATAAATCAATATTCATAACTGATTTTTCTTTAGCAAAATATAATATTAAAAGTAAAACATTCTTTTAAGTATATTTAAGAGATAAATGTTGTAAACAAAAGGAAAATGAATATATATATATATATATATATAAAAGATATTTACGTAGGAAGTGACGAAAAGGAATAACAAATTGCAACTTACGAGTATATGGCAAAAGAGAAAAAATATTTTAGGATAAAAGATACTTAAGTTGGCAGTGAAAAATACTTTATGGTCTTAAAAAATATTTTAGAGTATTGACTGATATTAAAAATATACTTTAAAATAGTGAATATTATTTGTTAAAAAAGAAACCGTGTGCATTTTGTATCAAAACAGTGTCGTTTCAAAGAAAAACATGACACAAAAAATAAGAGAAAGGGTGAAAAACCGGATCCAAAGAGGGAACTGGGTTTGGTCCTTTTATCTTCATATCCGCTGCAGCTAAACGGTGCCATTTTGGCTTGAAAAGCCTGAACCAGCACTCTTTTTTGGTAATATATATATATATATATATATATATATATAATATATATATATATATTTAAGTGTATTGACTAATATTGAAAAGATACTTCAAAATAAACTGTCTTTGAAAAAATACTTCATGATCTTGAAAAAATTATTTTATGGTCTTAAGAAAATATTTCAAGATACTAACTAATCTTGAAAAGATACTTAAATATACTAACTATTACTGAAAATAATAATTCATGATCTTAACAAATATTTTAGGATCTTCAAAAAATATTCAAGGGTACTGACAAGTATTAAAAGGATACTTTAGGAGGCTGATTGGTACTGAAAAAATACTTCATGATCTTAAAAAAATATTTTAGGGTACTGACTGGAACTAAAAATGTACTTAAAAATATTTTTTCACGATCATAAAATAATTTTCAAAATTATGAACTATTTTTTAATACCATTCAGTATTTTTTTAGTATTCGAAATATCTTTTCAATACCAAAGTAAGATACCTTTAAATATTTTTTCTAAAAAAAAAAAAAAATAGTGTAGCTTGAGGTTTTTAAAGCCAAAGCGGCACCATTTAATTGCAGCAGGTGGCAGCAGATATGAGGATAAAAAAACCAAAGCCAAATCCATACTCCTATGGGGACAGTTTTCTAGAAGGCATGGAGAATAAAGAGAGAAAGGGGCGGTGACAAAGGGAAAAAAGAGGATTGGATGGAAATAAATAAAAGGGAAAATTACGCACAGGTTCTAAGAAAGAGAATTAATCACAATAAAGTCCCTTAAAATCATGAAATTACACAGAAGTCCCTAAGAATTTCTGTGTAATTATTTGTAAATGTTAAATTACCATTTTGGACTTCTGTGTAATTATTTTCATTTCTCAAGTCCAGAGGCTATTTACAACAACAAATGCTATATTTACAACAGAAAAAGAATATATTAACAACAACCATTGAAAACCAGAATTTTTTTTTTTTTTTTTCATTTCTCACTTCCAGAGGCTATTTACAACAACAAATGCTATATTTACAACAGAAAAAACATATATTTACAACAACCTTCAAAAACCTAGATTTTTTTTTCATTTCTCATGTCCAGAGACTATTTACAATAATAAATGCTATATTTACAATAGAAAAAGCATATATTTATAACAACCTTCGAAAAACCGGGGTTTTTTTCATTTCTCCGTCCGAGGCTATTTACAATAACAAATGCAATAATTACAACGAGAAAAAGCATATATTAACAACAACATTCGAAAACTTGTATTTTTTTGATTTCTCACGTCCGAGGCTATTTACAACAATAAATGCTATATTTACAATAGAAAAAGCATACATTTACAACAACCTTCGAAAACCTGGATTTTTTCATTTCTCACGTTCAGAGGCTATTTACAACAACAAATGCAATATTTACAACAGAAAAAAGCATATATTAACAACAACCTTTCGAGCAAAAAAAAAAAAAAAAAACCTTTGAAAACCTGGATTTTTTTTTCCATTTCTCACGTTCAGAGGCTATTGACAACAATAAATGCTATATTTACAACAGTAAAAGCATACATTTACAATAACCTTCGAAAACCTGGATTTTTTTTTATTTCTAACGTCTAGAGGCTATTTACAACAACAAATACAATATTTATGACAAAAAAAGCATATATTAACAACAACCTTCGAAAACCTGGCTTTTTTTTTTTTTTTTTTTTTTTATTTCTCATGTCCAGAGGCTATTTACAACAATAAATGCTATATTTACAACAGAAAAAACATACATTTACAACAACCTTCGAAAACCTAGATTTTTTCATTTCTCACGTGCAGAGGCTATTTACAACAAAAAATGCAATATTTACAATAGAAAAAGCATATATTAACAACAACCTATTGGATTTTTTTTCATTTCTCACGTCTAGAGGCTATTTACAACAATAAATGCTATATTTACAACAGAAAAAGCATACATTTACAACAACCTTCGAAAACCTGGATTTTTTCATTTCTCACGTCCAGAGGCTATTTATAACAACAAATGCAATATTTGCAATAAAAAAAGCATATATTAACAACAACTTTCAAAAACCTGGATTTTTTTTTCATTTTTCACGTCTAGAGGCTATTTACAACAATAAATGCTATATTTACAAAGAAAAAGCATACATTTATAACAACCTTTGAAAATCTGGATTTTTTCATTTCTCACGTTTAGAAGCTATTTACAACAACAAATGCAATATTTACAATAGAAAAAGCATATATTAACAACAACCTTCGAAAACTTGGATTTTTTTCATTTCTCACATCCAGAGGCTATTTACAATAACAAATGCAATATTTACAATAGAAAAAGCATATATTAACACCAACTTTCGAAAACCTGGATTTTTTTCATTTCTCACGTCTATAGGCTATTTACAACAACAAATGCAATATTTACAACAGAAAAAGCATATATTAACAACAACTTTGGAAAACCTAGATTTTTTTTCATTTCTCACGTCCAGAGGCTATTTACAACAACAAATGCAATGTTTACAACAAAAAAAGCATATATTAACAACAACTTTTGAAAACCTGGATTTTTTTCATTTCTCACGTCCAGAGACTATTTACAACAACAAATGCAATATTTACAACACAAAAAGCATATATTAACAACAACTTTTGAAAACCTGGATTTTTTTTTTTCATTTCTCACATCCAAAGGCTATTTACAACAACAAATGCTATATTTACAACAGAAAAAGCATATATTAACAACAACCTTCGAAAACCTGGATTTTTTTTCATTTCTCACGTTCAAAGGCTATTTACAACAACAAATACAATATTTACAACATAAAAAGCATATATTCCCAACATCTTATGAGAATTTTGATAGCTATTTAAGGCTAGCTTAAAAAGTGAATGTCATTTCAAAATATTAAGTTGTATGAGTAAGTGATTATTTGCACCTACTCATTGAACTTAATATCTGAACTTGAGAAATGAAAAAAAATCCTGGTTTTGAAAGGACGAGGTCCAACGCTGGGTAGGAGGGTGGAGATTTGGAATTGTGATTATGGTGAGAGCAAAGGAAAGAGATGGTGTTGAACAGTGGAGCGGCGTTGAGGGTAGCTCAAGTTTCAGCCAATCTCTGCCAATACATATCTTGTAATCCCAAGAGATTTAGCAGCGACATCGTGTTGCACCTCCTCTTCTGCCTCCTGTTCCACCGTTTGGCCCTTTCTCTTTCCACTTGCCTTGGTTTAATCGCCTTTACCCCTTCCGCTGTTGACGACACCCCTTTCCACCCGATTGATTTCTCTTCTTTCTCCCGCAATTGGTCAACGATCGATGAATGATTGCTGTCTTCGTGTGCCACTGTGTATTTCAGATCTATTTATGTGGTGTCTCTGTATGCGTGGATCACCTAACTATTGCATTGAATCCGTCATATGTCTTCTTATGATGGACCTCTGGACGTAATTGGAATAAATATTGGGAGAGAGAAAAGAAAAAGGGAGAGAGAGAGAGAGAGAGGATAAGGAAGAAGGAGAATGGAGAGAAAGTGGAATTGGAAGAGGTGAGAGGGAAGGTCAGATTGGTAATTTAACATTCACAGATAATTACACAGAAGTCCCTAGGGACTTCTGTGTAATTTCATGATTTCAAGGGACTTTATTGTGATTAATTCTCTTCCTTGGGACCTGTTCGTAATTTTCCCTAAATAAAAAGAGATAAGGATGATAGGATGCATTAATGAACATTAAAAGCACAATTCTCTATAAAAGCTGCTCATCTCATCAATATAAACTTCAGAGCAATAGCAATCTAAGCCATGTACTGTTCATCCTTTCACAGATCACGTTCATTTAAACAGTGCCAACTACATATGCAAGCCGTTCAATTTTTGGGGCTCCGTGCCTGAGGAGGTGGATGTAGCAGGTTAGATTGAATCACTATGCATTTTCAAATCATATTCACCTATTATACACTTGCCAAAATTTCCCCTCTTCATTTTCTCCATCTTCATTGCTGCCAACAGTCATGAAATTTGCCCTCAGCTTTGCCTACTATCATACACTTGCCAAACCCTTAGCTCAGCTCTACCACCTATTATACATTTGCCAAACCCTTAGCTCAGCTCTGACTCTGAGAATGCCTTTTTCTTCTTCATTATCGCAGTGAAATTCTCCACTCTTCACCGGCAGCCATTTCCGCCTTCTACAAGCTTCGACAACTAGATTGATGGAAGCTCCGTCTGTTTGTTCTTTCGGCAGATCCATCCTTAGTCTTCTTCACTGTTGTGTTTCAGATCTGTTCCTTCTTTTACCGGCCTCCGCTCGCGGTATTCTGCTGTAACTCATGCATATCTGTCAAAGGGTCACTGCTATTTCTCACCCAAAATGGATCTATGACCTGCTTGACCTCTGATCTTCAGTCATACACTCATTGGTTAGACGAAAGTGTTGTTGTCTTTATTATATCTGTGTATTTCTTTTCCCCAATTCTTCTACTTGTGTCTTAATATCTTTTCGTTCTTTATTTGTGACCACTCACTGAAACTGGATCTGCACTATAAGCTGCTTTATTAAGGTTTTGTTCATTTATCGGATGTCAACTTGCCAGCCATCTCTCTCTTAGGCTTCAGCAACTGGATGTCCGATGAAAGACCAAGACAAAGGTTTGTTATTTTTTCGTGACTTTGGTTATAATTTAGTAGACATGAATTTGTTCCCTAGTGATATACAATTGATTGGTGTTTGTGGTCATTTTCTTTAGGATAATGTATTTGTTAATGTTGTTGCTTCTGTTCAATATACCATGCTTTGGCTGATAAGGGCTATGATGCATATTAAAAACTTACCAATACAAGGTCCCAAATCCAAGCCTATCTTTTTGACGGTATGAATCAGAACATTGCTTGATGTTGCAAATATAGAATAATCTAATTTATTGTTTATCTGCTAAGATGAGATTACCTTTCTTATTGCAGTAATCAGAGCGGGTGTTCCAAAGCTGGACTTGGATGATTATGTAAAACTAAATTGTTTTTCATTGAAATGCTCTATGCTGATCATGTGTTATACTGTCATTTATATTTGATACCTGCATATAAGATTAACTGTTATCCCTAAGGTTCAGTCATTTGAACTCCAGATCACATGAAAGAGACAGGTAGTAGATCGGGATCAAGAGGAAAGATACAGCTATAAGGGTTACAACAGATAGAAACTTTTGGAAAAAATATAAGAAGATGGACTGTATTTTATCGTTTATTATTTGTCTAATTTGGATTAATGTATTAACATCCCACTATGGGATATATTCGAATTGCGAAAAATTTATCCTCATGTTTTCAAACTAAGTTATTTTAAGAAAGTTTTATTCCACAATAAAGTTGTCCAAACTATTTTGATTGCTATGTGTGCTATTACTCTGATGAATAAAGGCGTATAAAGCACGGGCTTCACAGAAATCATTAAATTCAAATCGTTTATTGACGTTTTATTATGAACTCTGTGATAGACAATCAACTTAAGATTTCTACTGTAGATGTGAGAAAGTACTCTGGGTAAGATATAATAATATAATAGAAAAGCCAACCCCATATTCTTTTTTTTTTTTTTTTTTTGGGGGGGGGGGGGGAGGGGAGCCAACACCAATAAATTGATATAAAGCACTCTTGTCCATACAAGAATTTATTTCCCAACAGAGTTAATTAGTTTGGTAAAAAAAAAAAAAAAAAAAAAAAAAAAAAAAAACTGAGTTCATATGACATAGTAATACGATTGTTTCATCATGAATCTTCTACCTCCACGAAATAAATTAAACGCATACAATGCATTAAAAAAAGATAGGAAAGAAGAAAGGAAAGAGTATAAAAATAAGATACAAGTATCTTATACAGCACTCCTCCCCTTAAATGCTTTCTTTTCTTTGCAAATGACTGAACATAGAAGATTTACTTTGTAATAGTAGTCTTAGATGTTTAAAGGAACCAAGCCTTCTGAATAGCCAACCGCTTTGAACATTTTACTAGCAATCATTAAATTAATGAGCATTGAGTACTAGCAATGCCATCTCCAGTGAATGTTATAGGTGGATTCTTAAGGTGGAAGTTTGGATGGGATTCTGGCCGGACAGTTTTCACAAACTCGCTATGGTTCCCAGCTTTATGGTGATTGAGGGCTTAAAGCGGCCTAATGACAGGCAAACGCGGGTCAACCTCCTGAACGAGTTTGTCCTCAGAACCAAGCTAGAAAAACTTCTGGTCGACAATCTGACGACTAGACCGTCTGGTTATGTCTGGCTCTTTAAACATTGTAACTCACACAATTAGTTACTCAATAAGCTCTAATTAATGGAATGAATTATCATTAACATGCAAACACACTCAACATCAATGAACTTAATCAACCGATACAAATTCATGTCCATATTGAAATTAAGTCTATTGCTAGAGTCACTTAGTGTCACTTCTTAGGGTAGTGAATATCAACAAACCCAAGAACTAATGGACACTAATTTGCATTGCAGGACTTCAAATCATAGAGCTTAGTCCCAATTACACTTACATGATTAGATTCGATTAATTTTAATATTCCTTTAGGCGAGTGCAATTAATAGAATTACCTGAGCTCTAGAAAACTTAGCAACGCAATATTAAGAAACTCAACCCATGGAAATCAGTCATCAATATTAATCTCAAAGCAAGTCTAATAAACTAAATCATCCCACATTAACATGCTAGATAACAAAATCACAAAAGATTCAAACTAAAACTAATAGTAACAAGATAACATATTATTTCAAACATAAATAAATAAATTTCAATTGTTAAAACATGATCTACACAATTTATAACTGCAATACAAACAAAATTCAAAAAAAATTAATTTATAAAATACTATAATAATAGCTTTAAAAATATTAAATTTGAACCATTCATTTTTTAACCAAATTGGAGATAAGACTCTTAGATGGAAATGAGAAAATTGCTTCTTAGAAAATCTACTCCCAATTTCAACACATAAGAGACAAAATCTACCGTAAGTATGAGAAAATACAATGGACAGGATATAAAAATAGAATAACAATAAATTGATATAAAGCATTCTTGTCCATAAAAGAATTTATTTTCCAACAGAGTTCATTGGATTTTGTGTGTTGGATGGGTGATTTGCTTACTAGGCCTCTGTTGATTATCTTTATATATGGTTCATTGAATTTTGCGTCTTATTGGAAAGTGTTCGTTCAATTGAGAATGCTGAAGCACAGATTCGAGGCTTTTCCTTTCATATTGGCTTAACTGAAATAATACAACATCAATTAATCAATAAAGGCTTTATGAAACAAGTATTAATTTGCATAAATGATGTAATCAATATATAACTTCATTGACTCAAGTCTATATCTCAAACAACTAAATCTCATAGATGCGGTTAAGTTTGTAACTTTCAACAATGATTCTAGAGAGCACATCAGTTGAGTTTCCATTAAGATCTCCAAGGCTCGAGCGTATGCTCGAGTTCCAAGCATAAGATACAAAATCAACTTAACTTGGGTGTTTCACTTCAATGAAGTTGATTCAAGTGTATGACTCTAATTACTTGAAACAAAAAGCACAGATAACTAGACTTCTTTCACATGTAACATATTGAAATGAAAGGACTTGAATTGAATATTGACAAAGCATGCTTTCAAATTATTTTTAAATAAAAAAAAAAGCATACAGTCGTCACTAGGTTTATTTTAATTTTAATTATTTAATTGTTTAATTTAATATTTCTATATTTTAAAATTAAGATACACATGCTAATGGGTAGGTTTATTGTAATTTTAATCCTTTGGTCAAATTATTTTTATATTTTAAATTGAAAGTGAACTTGTTCATCATAGCGTTTATTTTAATTTTATATTATCAAAATAATTATAAGCATATTTTGCCATTATATATTTGCAGAGTCAACATTTTATGCTAAATTAGACTAATGCCTTCAAGAATAAAGGATTAAATTTATGCTTTATAACCTAAGTGATCTTGACGTACGTAATTCTAGAGGACCAAACATATATATTATAAAAAATTCAACTTATAATTGGAGCGTATCAATCTTTTCCCCCAAAAAACAATGAAATCATTGAATTCAAATGACATCGTTTAGTGACGTTTTATTATGAACTCTATGATAGACAATCAACTTAAGATTTCTACTGTAAATGTGAGAAAGTATACTGGGTAAGATATAATAATAGAATAGAAAAGGCAACAACATATTTATCGGGAAAAAAGAAAAAGAAAAAAGAAGCCAACACCAATAAATTGATATAAAGCATTCTTGTCCATGCAAGAATTTATTTCCCAACAGAGTTCATAAGTTTGGCACACAAAGAAAAAAAAAAAAAAAAAAAAAAAAAAAAAAAAAAAAAACAGAGATCATCCGACATACTAATACGTTATTGTTTCATCATGAATCCTCTACCTCCTCGAAATAAATGCATACAATGCATTAAAAAAAGATAGGAAAGAAAAAAGGGAAGAGTATAAAAGTAAGATACGAATATCTTGTACAGTACTCCTCCCCTTATATGCTTTCCTTTCTTTGCAAATGAATGAACGTAGAAGATTCACTTTGTAATAGTCGTCTTAGATGTTCAAAGGAACCAAGCTTTCCGAATAGCCAAAAGCTTGGAACATTTCTGGAATTCCATGGATTTCAAACCCCTTAATTTGCTGATTCTTAAGATTATAAGAAGCCAATTGGCATCCATCTTCAAGAAGAATCTCATCATCTCCCAAAAGCCCTAAAAATGATCCAAACTTAGGGCAAGGTCCGATAACAGATTTTTTAGTCCAGCTACTCTCAACTCCATACTTGTTCAACACCCAGATTTCGAAACTGTGATTGGTGGTGTATGTAGCTATACAAGCAAGCTTCTCATCAATCACAGCAACATTTAATTCATCAGATTGATGAACTCCAAGAGGCAATTGAATCTTACCAAATACCTCCTTGGTGAAATCAAAGAACAATATGGCCTTATCATTATCATCAGTTAACCAGTGATAGAAACCATTCAAATAAGCCCTACACTTTGGATAGCATAGACGAAAAGCAGGAACAACAGCATCTATGGTTCTCCAAGAATTAGTACTGAGATTATATACCTCAACAGGAGGAAGTTCTCTTTTTCAAAATCCAAAGTCCCAAATCGAACAACCTTGTAATCCTTTGTAGCAGGATCAATACCAAACCCAAACATGATGTAAACCATGTCTTTAGGCAGGTTCTGAGATGGGGGAAGAACCTTCACCTCTTTTGTTCCAGGGTTCCACAGAATCAAACTGGACCTACCAGCTTTATCACCTCCATAAAACCCGTAGAGACAAAAAATCCCATTACATTGCCCATAAACAAATATGTGTTCCACTTCCTTCTCAGGAAATGGCAATTCAACATCCTTAGTTTCCTGATCGGAAATCAAAGAAAGGTAGGGCTTGAAGTTGAGATTGTGCAAGCGAAATATCAGCTGTTGGTGGTTTTCAGAGACTGATTCAGACCAGTCGAATTGTTTGGAAATAAAAGATGGATTCGCGATTCGTTCATACCAGGATTTCGCCACAGATTTGAATCGAAGTAGGGACTTTACAGGAAGCCTCAACGATATCTCCTCTACAATTTCTTCAGGAAGATCAGCACTCAACATATTCATTTTTCTGAGCTTACCTGGGTTTGTTAGGTTCTCTTTTTCTTCTCTTGTGGTCAAATTCACCTCACCAAAAGACCAAAGCAGAAGGATGTGGTCTTAGAGATATATAATTGGCCCACGCAGGTGGCTGCGAGAGAAGAGAAAAAACCCTATCTGGGTGATTTGAGGCACAAGGTCACAGTGTTACATAGAGATGCTTATATACACACCAGATTTGTCTTCCATGAATCCTATCCAGAATTCCAGAAGTGGGAACACCTAATAATTTTTCCCCCAGTGGAGATTCTGTATCTTTTTTCATTCTAACAGTAAATTTGAATTTTATCCAATGAGTCATCAGGTGATCCTGATCATAATTCTTCTATTAGAAATTGATGACTTGATTGGATAAACATTGTGTGTGTGTGGATATATATATATACATACATACATACATACATATATATATATATATATCTATATCTTGCTTTTTAATATTTATTACTATTCTTTTTCACTTTCATTTTAGATGTATTATCAAACTTAATATATATATATATTTTTTGGTAGTGTTTATATTGTCTATTTTATTTGAATATAAAAGGAAGATAATTGATCCCATTCATCATAGCATGTTCGTGTACAAAGGCCATAATAAGCAATACTTATGTTGATTGGTGTTGATTGTTGTCAAACTCACAAGTTGATTCTCTAAGTTTACTGTTTTTACCTTATTAAATCGAGTCAAGTCATTTGGTCAACTCGTATTAGTTGTAAACTTGGTTAAATTCACGAGTTTACATACCAAGTTTACCGTTTTTACGTTTCATAACTTATCATATTTAATAAAGAAATTTCTATAAAATTCATATATAAAGCCGTTGAACATAACTAAATTGAAAAAGTTAACATGATTTTTCTAAGGGTTAAGGTACATATTGGCTAACAAACTTTTACTCTAGGAATGTCCAACACATAAAAATTTTAAGTTCACCAAAAATACCCAAAAAAAAAATTTAAAAATGTAAAGTAAGCACAACGCCATTAGAAAGTTCATTAAAATGTAAACTTTTAAGTGCTAAGGTGCATATTGCCCAACAAACTTTTACTCCAAAAACGCCCAATACAAAAAGGTTTTACTCTAGGAGCGCTTAGCACAAAAAAGTCCATGTGCAATCTACTCAAAATCCAAGCTGTTGCAAATCCTTGCCTGAACCCCCCAACCATGTGTATTGGGGTTGGAAGAGTGAATGCAACAAAAAAATCACAATTGTAACGAGTAGATTTTATTTTGAATAAGGATGGTGAGCTTTTGAATTTGCCCGGGCAAGTTTATGTTCAATCCACCCAAAATCCGATTGTTGCAAATCCTTATACGAACCTCCAACCATGTGCATTGGGGTTAGAAAGAGTGAATGCAATAGAAAAATCAAAATGTAGCGAGTAGATATTTTAGGTTCACTTAAAAATCACAATATGCACCTGCACCTGCACCGGGCAAGTTCGAAAAATTACTACCCTTACTCAAAATGAAATCTACTCATTATATTTGTGATTTTTTTGTTGCATTCACTTTTCCTAACCTCAATGCACATGGTTGGGGGGTCCGGGCAAAGATTTGCAATAGTCGGATTTTGGGTGGGATGCACATGGACTTTTTTGTGCTGGGCACTTTTGGAGTAAAACTTTTTTGTTCTAGGCGCTCCAGTAGTAAAGTTTGTTGGCCAATCTGCACCTTAACCCTTAAAAGTTTACATTTTAACGAACGTTCTAATGGCGTTGTGTTGACTTTACATTTTTAAGAGTTTTTTGGTATTTTTTGTCCACTTAAAATTTTTTTGCTGAGCGCTCATCAAGTAAAAGTTCTTTGGCTAATATACACTTTAACCCTTTACAAAAATCGTGTTAACTTTTTCAATTTAGTTATGTTCAATGGCTTTATATATGAATTTTATAGAAATTTCTTTGTTAAATATGATAAGTTATGAACATCGATAAATTTAATTTCAATTATTTGGATTTAAAATATATTTAAATCAAATTATTATGATTTTCTATATTTTAATTATTTATTATATACTATTAATATATTTTTAATGATAAAAGTAAATTCTTATAAGTTCACAATACGAGTTTATATTAATATTACGAATTGAGAGGCTTGTTGGTGTTGATATGTCTTGTCGTGTAATCCTCACACTTGTGTTGGATAGGATCTAGAAGCTCCCTTTGTTGGGAATGTTTAGGTATCACCATTATGTTAACCTGCCAAATTAATAATTGAAAATAGAAGTGCACTTCATGATTGGTATTTTGAATATATTGATTGATTTGTTATGGGACACGAATCAAATTAATAATCAAACATTATTGTGAATATATTGATTTAATTGCTGCTAAATTAATAAAAGTGAAGGTTATAATCTATGAATTTTCAATGTACACTTTGCCATCATAATATTCATTTGTTTGCAAAAATATAGAAGCTTTTAAAATAATGCAAAAATACCACGACTATTAAATAAATTAATGTTGAAAATTTAACAAACAGTTCCTATATACAATGCACAATATTTTTGCTCCTAAAGGCCCTATTTACTCCTACAGGATCTTCTGCACAACACAATGACTGCATTCCCTCAGTGTATACAATGCCCCTCTCCCAACCCCCATTCACGATCCTTTTTTTATAGTTTCTTCGTCATCGGTGGTTTAGTTATGACATAGTTTTGTTTTAAATATTTTTATTTTACAAATTTAAAATTAAAGATTGATTTATCAGCATTTAATTACAGAGCGGCTATATTATTTAAAATTGATGAGTCAATTTTTTTGTTCATGATATTAATAGTATTAACATTAAAGACTAAAAATTATACTTTATAAACTTAAAGAAGGTTTTATAAGTTTTTTCTTACGGTTTAGGGCCTGTTTGGAGGAAATCAAAACCTAGGTTTTAGAAACAAAACTTAAGTGTTGCCATAAGTTTGCCAAACACCCATATTTTTTTTCAAAAGCTATTTCGCATCAAAACTTAGGTTTTGGTTAAAGTTTGTCAAACACTCCATTTTTGTCTAAAAGCTATTCGCATCAAAACCTAGGTTTTGGAAAAGAACTATTTTTTTAGATTTTTTTCTCTCCTTTGTCATTATTAGTATTTTTTAGTACCAGTCAATATCCTTAAGCATTTTTCTAGTACCTTTCAGTACCTTAAAATATTTTTCAAGATTAGTTATTACTCAGAAATATTTTTTCAATATCTTAAAAAACATTTTCAAGATCATGAAGTATTTTTTCAGTATCCTTAAATATCTTTTTAGTACCCATTAGTACCTTGATTTTTATCTCCAATATTATTAGTACCACGAAATATTTTTACCGAGATCATAAATAAATTTTTAAGACCGTAAGAAGTATTTTTTTCAATACTAATCGGTATTAAGTATCTTTTTAGTACCCTTCAGTCCCCTAAAATATTTTTTCAAGATCAGTCATTACCCTAATTTTTTTCAATATCCTAAAATAAATTTTCAAGATCATGAGGTAATCTTTTTAGTACCCGTTAGTACCCGAAATATTTTTCAAGATCAGTCATTACCCGAAATATTTGTTTAATATCCTAAAATAAATTTTTAAGATCATGAATCATTTTTTTGGTACCAATCAGTACCCTTAAATATTTTAATTTTGTACAAAAATTTATGTAATTTTTGATATTTATTATGAAATATAATGTTTATAATATTCAAAATACAACCTTTACGCAATTAAAAGAAAAGCGAATGTCTTTTTTGGTAAATTTGACCTTAAAAAAGCTATTCTAATAACAATATCCAAATTCTTTTTTCTCTAAAAGCTATTCTCCAAAAGCTATTTTTACCTCGTAAATCTCTAAAGCTATTCTTTCTATCTCATAAATCCTAAAAAATATTCTATAAAAACCACTTTTACCTCAAATCCAAAA
Source organism: Acacia acuminata (assembly GCA_019022655.1). Classification (NCBI taxonomy): domain Eukaryota; kingdom Viridiplantae; phylum Streptophyta; class Magnoliopsida; order Fabales; family Fabaceae; genus Acacia; species Acacia acuminata. The sequence continues at coordinate 2,037,078 of JAFJYI010000036.1, forward strand.
GCTGTTCTCCAAATGCCAAATCCAAACCACCTTCTCACATTTTGATATTAGTCCGTTTATAATGTTACTCCCCCTTGTAGTTTGAGGAAGATTGTGACCATTACAGAGCCTTACACGTTTCACTATGCTTTTCGCTTCTTTTCACATTCTCTCCCTCTCTTCTTCGTTTAAAACCCTTTCCTCTATTTCTGTTTCTCCGTTCACTTCTTCTTGTTATGATCTATTTTAATTGTTCCTTTTGTTGGCGAAAACAGAGCCTTGCATAACCAAGGTTCAGACTTGCTTCTCTGGGAATTGCGATATCTTCTTTAGTGTTTGGTTTTTCATCTGGTTTTCTTTAGATGATTATTGAGGACCAAAGGTGTAATTTAGTTACGAAAAAGTTTCCTGGGGTAGAGTGATCTGGCGGTTGACGATGACCCACTCTCAAAGTGTTGGAGACTCTGCTTGTTAAATGCGAGTATCAGCGTTTGTATTTGAAACTTCTTTGTTTTTAATCCAGTAAATTCCAGTTTTCTTTGCTTGTTCTGGACCTATATATTAGTTGTGTTCAATTACAAGTCTTTTATTTTCCTCTTAGCATTCTCCATCTATTTATGGCCATGTATAAAAATATAATTTACCTGCTCACCTTGAAGTTTTGATCACCCTATGCACAAGACCATATTTTCTGAATAACTTCTACTTGCCGGTTCTGATTCCTGTAGTTCTGCTGAAGATAAAAAAATTCTTCAGCCGTGAACCAGCCGAGATGCTTCAAGCTGACTGGAGAGGAAAGGGCTGAACGGAGCTGGGAAGATGAGCTTTTTTTCTCCTTTTTTTTTTTTGATATGCTAAATTCAGCAAATCTTACAATCATCTTGCCAACTCATCCGCTCATGTCAGCAATTTTAACGGTTTTAGTTACACATATGCAAATTTAACATTGTTAACTCTATCCTCAAGTCCTTTTTAAACTATAAAAACTAATATTACAAACATACGAAACTTATAGAACCAAAATCTACACTTTAAAACTTCCTGGACCAAAATTAAAATAAGAATAAACTGTAAGCAACAAAAAATTATATTAACCATTTAAAGAATTAAACTAAAATTTGAAGTAAATTTTATAAGATCAAACATATATTTTAGCAAAACATAGTTTTCAGTTAAGTGTCCAATTGCATTTTACAAAATGGAGTTTTTAGAAAGAACATGGATTCAAGGTTTGGATAACTAACCAAATACGTCATTTTCCCAATCCAATCAATCAATCAATAAATATGTTATTACAAATCCCGTGGATTTGCACGTTGATTGGTCTAAGTAATATGCTTACTTTGACTCATTTATGTGCGTATATATATGCGGCGCCTTTGATGATCTTCTTATATGGCCATGATTATCATTGTATGAAGTTCATTGAATTGTTTCAATTCCATTGGATTTTGTGTCTTGGATTGATGATTTGCTTACGCTGGCTATGATTATCTTTGTACGTGGTTCATTGAATTATTTCTGTTCATTAGATTTGTGTCTTTTATTGGTGTTTTACTTACGTGGCCATTATTATTTTTGTATGTGGTTAATTGAATTGTTTCAGTTCATTGGAATTTTTGTTTTGGATTATGTGTGTTTATTAGAAGGGTTCAACTAGTCACTGATGAGTTGTTTTGTTTCACTGGTTCTTGTATATGGATTGTGTGTGTTTAGTCAATTGGTGAAAGAATTATTTGTTTTTAGGATGTTTGCTTTATGTGCTTGGTGTTTAACTGTTTATTCGGTTGGATTAGTTTAGGGGTATGTTCTTTATACGCTCCATAGGTATAGTGTTGTTATTGTCGTTCGGTTTCAAAGATCATTCTTTAATTATGATCTTTCTATTCATTTAAATGGTATTAAAATTGGACAAGACTGATCTGGGTTGACTCAAAAACCAGCGACTCAGCAACTTGTCTGGACTCAGGACTTTGGGTTGGGAGGATACTGACTTGGTGTGAATCGCTGGGTTAGGCGGGTTACACAATTTACTTATTTTGACTCCAGACCCTGAAAATGTGATGCCTTTTTCTTTTTTCTTTTCTTTTTTTGAAAAAAAGGAAGAAAAGAAACAAGCCTTTTTCCTTTGGTTTCAGTCTTCAAGTGTATGTAAGCTTAAAGAAGAGAGATGAAGATGATGACGACTGAAGGAGAAGAGATCTATTAAAGAAGAAGAATAACAACGGAATAAAAGAAACAAACAAGATGAAAATCTACTCAGAATCTTTGTATATTACAGATTGAAGGGGAAGAGGTGTAACACCCTCAAATAAATAAATATTCATAACTGATTTTTCTTTAGCAAAATATAATATTAAAAGTAAAACATTTTTTGAAGCATGTTTAAGAGATAAATGTTGTAAACAAAAGGAAAATGAATACATATATATATATATATATATATATATATATATATATAAAAGATATTTACGCAGGAAGTGAGGAAAAGGAATAACAAATTGCAAATGATGAGTATATGGCAAGAGAGAAAAAATATTTCAGGATAAAAAGATACTTAAGCCGGTATTGAAAAATATTTTATGGTCTTAAAAGAATATTTCAAAGTATTGACTGATATTAAAAATATATTTCAAAATAGTGAATGCTATTTTAAAAAAAAAAACCGTGTGCATTTTATATAAAAATAGTGTCGTTTGAAAGAAAAACATGACAGGAAAAACAAGAGAAAGGTTGGACAATTGGATCCAAAGAGGACTGGGTTTAGTCCTTTTATCTTCATATCCGCTGCAGCTAAAAGGCGCCTGTTATGGACTCAAATATGAGGCTCATTCAAGGTGTGGCCCAACAAGAAGCAACCAATATTGCACAGATGTGATGACACAACATTTGGGCTTGGAGGTACAAGAGGCCCAACAGTCCAAACCCTAACCCTAAGGTACAGATCTTCTAAGCTCTCTCTCATCTACTATTTTGCCTACACTGTGCACACACCCCACTCCCTTTGGTTGTGTACAGTGATCTTTTATTCTCAAAGGTATCTCATCCATGAATACCTAAGAGGGGGTTATTTGATCCAAGATAAAACATACTAGTCCACCTAGGGCTAGACATTTGTGTTCTTATGACAGAACATTGGCGCCGTCCATGGGGATCGTTAAATTTCGATTCCTATCACCCACAATGGTTCAACCAAGAAGCAACACCAGATGAAATTTCTTCCTGGTTTTTAACCATGATTTAAAGACCTATTTTCTAAGCAATCTCGATAATTTGAGATTCGAACAATGATATCCCTCAAAGGCTCAAACAAGATTGATGCCGACTGAAATCCCTTCAATTCGAGATCTTGAAATAGCCCCAGTCTCCACCCAAACAGTTCACACCAATTCAAACACTGGTTTTTGCTCCACCGCTTTTCTTCAGACAGTGAAAATCAACTTGGGTTTCCGAGTAAATGAGCGAGGTGGGATGGAGCCATGGGCGACCCTGGCACTCACACACCCATCGTGTGGGTCCCGACTCTAGCCGCTGAGGCCCTCTCCTTTCTAGTATTGGGAACCATAGGGTTGAGGCAGCACGCGTACAAGTTGATTCCAAAAAGGACAAGCAGACCGACATGCATCCATTGGTGAAACCGGCAGCCGAGATGGAGATTTTGCCAAGTTGCTGAGTTGCTGAGAAGCCGTCAGCCGAGATTACCATCCGAGTCGCAAGTGGAAGACTGGATATAATCAACTTCACCGGGTTGGGATGTGGGAAGCCGAGATACTATGTCGGAATGCCGAGATATCATCTCATTAATTCAATCCGAGAATGAGCATCAACAACGCAGGAGTCGGCCTCTTGCAAGGATCGGGGAAAGCCTGAAAGTATGAAGCTGAGATTGAATATTATTATGCAAAGTACCCACCACGGAAATATAGCCGAGATATTTGAAATCGGTATGCAAAGCATTGGAGCCGAGATAACTGAGGCCGAGATTGCACAATGCTGTCGGGTATGGGTTCCATTCTACTGTGAAAGCATTTATTGACCGAGATGGAGGAACACGGATTCGACGAGGTTAGGTTGTTTATTTATTCTGTACCTTTTATCATGAGATGAATTATGGGCTGCCGTCATTTTTATTTAATTAATAACACCATGATATGCAAGGCTTGAATTGGAGGTACATTCATATCATTTTCAATGTTCCTCCACGTGATTTTTCCAATGCCCACAAAGATGATGTGGAGGGCTATTATTTATTTCCAAATGATCATTGGGTCCCAGTTTTATATCCCATGGACTTATTTGAATAATTATGGAGTGTTAATGTTATTTTTTCAATAACTTTCACATGGTTCGGGAGAGCATACATGTTTATGTTTTACATATTATAATAATCTCGAATCATGCACATGAATGCACCGAAAACTTGGGATCCAGTTATGTTGAAAATTTTGAAAAAGACTAAATTGGTCTAAAGTTATGGTGAGGAGGAAAAGACAACAATCCTTGTCAAGCCAATAGCTCTCACTGGTTTTGTGGTATAGTATGAATGGAGAAAAAGAGGAGCCCACCTCCAATTCCCAAAAAATGGGAACCAGGTTAAACGAATCTAGTTTAAAATCTGGGATCCGTGTAAATTTTTGAAGCCGGACTGGTTAAACCGAATTCAGTTTAAAATCCAGGATCCCTGTAAATCTTTGAAGGTGGATTCGGATCAACTAAATTTAGATTAAAATCTGGGATCCGTGTAAATCTATGAAGGTGAACCCGGTTTTACTGAATCTAGTTAAAATCCGGGTTCTGTGGAGATAATGGTTAAAACGTGTTTCCTTGGGAACAGCCGTGTTTCCTCAGGAGCACGGTAAAGACGAGATAAAGGTTAAAATGTATGCCCTTTGGGATGCGGTAAAGCCGAAATTATGCTTAAAACGTGCTCCCTTTGGGACATGGTAAAGCCAAAATGTACTTCGGATTAAATCTTGGTCAACCATGTCGGGGCGTATAGTTCTCGGCTGGCACCAGATGACTGTTATGCGTAATATCTTTTTGACTCTGGCCCAGTCATCAAACGGACCCCGGTTACAATAAATACAGTTAAAATCTGGGCTCCTTGTAAAGTTTTGTAGAGGAGTCCACCTCCAAAAGAAAAAGAAGACGGACCTCGGTTACACTTAATACAGTTAAAACCTGGGCTCCTTGTAAAGTTTTGTGAGAAGCGAAAAGAAGGTGGACCCCGGTTACACTTAATACAGTCAAAATCCGGTCTCCGTGTAACGTACAATTAAATCTGCGCTTCTCAGTTGGACCCTGAATTAATTGGAAATTATACAATCGACTCCGCGCTCCTTAATTAGACCCCGAATTAACTGGAAATTATACAATCGACTCTGCCCTCCTTAATTAGACCTCGGATTAACTAAAGATTATCCAGTTAAATCCGCGCTCCTTATTTGGACCTCGGGTTAACTGAAGATTATCACCAGGGCCTGTGAGCCAAGGTCCCACATTACGTGAAGCCACCAGCCTTCGCAATTTTGATGCATCAAAACTTGCTCCTAGATAAGAAGGTGAATTGTCATTCTGACCCTGATCAGGTCAAAATGTTTAAGCGTTGCGTTTCTACACCACGGCTGAACATGTGACAGTTTGCCCTTATCTTAGTTAAGATCCCGGACAACGGAACCGGAACGCAGTAGTGAGGGTTAATTGAAAACCCCTACTCATATACCCGGTCTTAAATATCGGAAGAAAATTCTAGCGGATTCTGCATAATACATTTTTGACCTTGGCCAGGTCATTCATTATAACTTTGAACATATGTTCAAGTTCATATAATCAACTTATTGTTGAAATGAAGATAAAACTCGGACATGAGATCCGTGTTAAATAGTCAATGCACCCCGGCAGCCCAGAGCCCTTGAATGCTAGGCTGGGGGCGACAAGACAAGTGGGCACTGTAAAGCTGTCAGCGATATAAGCAAACCCGAAAGCCCGATTCGTTCCTCTTTAGGATAATTCGGACTGGGGGAATTCATTGCTACAACAAACAAACCCGGAAACCCGGATGATTGAGAAAGAAGAGATCCCGACGATCATGAAAAGAAACAGACAAAGTTTCAAAGCAAATTAACCTGGACTACATGTCTAGGGGCAGTTCAATCAGAATACAAGTAAATTCGAGGTTCGCCAAAACTCGGATAGAAACTTTATCAAAATCAAACAAGTTGTAGCAACTTGGATACGATATCCGGGTTCAATAACAGATCCACCCCGGCAGCCCAGAGATTTGGACTACTGGGCTGGGGGCAACTACTATACAGTTGTCAATGGTGTAAGAAGAACTAAGGGAAGCCCTCACGGAGTTATTTGAATTTTCAAATGCTATCCCAGTTGCTTGAACGTTGCTAGTGATTTAAGCATGTTCACCATCAACCGAGATCGAGGCAAGAGAAAACAAAGAACGAGGGAAAGACAAATAGATTCCGCCTTGGGAAAAACCTATCGCCTAAACATGCAAATTGATAGCAAAATACGAATAAATCCGAATTAGTCAAGACTCGAACAAAAGCAAATCAAGCTGGAACAACTCGGATGAGAAATATGGGTTAAATAATCAACGCAACCCAGCTCGGACAATGTTCGATAGATAAGAAAGATCTAGGGCAAGTCGGCTTGGATCATACGTTCGAGGCCAATATGCATCCCGGTAGCTCAGAAACCTAAACTACCTGGCTGGGGGGCAACTGTTACAGACCTATATTAGGACCAATAGCAAAATGGCCCAACAGGGAATATTCGGCAGATTAAGATCTATCTATAATGAAGGAGGATCCTATCTTATCGATAATACATGAAGATCTTCATCTAGATCTGGCAGTTACGATACTTGGGTCATGGATCACATAGGGCCCATATTACCTAAGGTACACTCTATAAATACAAAGGTCAAACCCTAAGGTACACGCATTCTAAGCTCTCTCTGGCTATTTACAATTCAGCCGTCATAGAGCACATCCACCACCTCTTTGGCTAAACGCCTATTGGTGTCTCGAACCACGTGGTTGATCCCTTTACAGGGTAAGTAGGCCCTAGGCATTGTTCCTAGGTCAAGCCCGATTCAATCAATATCAAACATGCTAGTCCATTAGGGCTAGCCAGATCCTGTTCTTGGACAAAACATTCCATGGTGAAGAAACCAGTTTTCGAAAATCATGTCCAAGCTAAGCATGTATGAATTCATGGTAAAAAAACCAGTTTTCGAAAATCATGTCCAAGCTAAACATGTATGAATTCATGGTAAAGAAACCAGTTTTTGAAAATCATGTCAAAGATAAACATGTTTGAATTCATGGTACAAAAACCATTTTCGAAAATCATGTCCAAGCTAAACATGTATGAATTCATGGTCAAGAAACCAGTTTTCGAAAATCATGTCCAAGCTAAACATGTATGAATTCATGGTAAAGAAACCAATTTCCGAAAATCATGTCAAAGCTAAACATGCATGAATCCGAGGTACACAAACCCGTTTTCATGAATCATGTCAAGTTTATATATATGCATGAATCCGAGGTACACAAACCCCTTTTCATGAATCATGTCAAGTTTATATACATGCATGAATCTGAGCTACACAAACCCGTTTTCATGAATCATGTCAAGTTTATATACATGCATGGATCCAAGGTACACAAACCCGTTTTCATGAATCATGTTGCGACGGCTACAACCGCCAAGTCTATTTTAAAGTCCTTTATTGGATTATTTGCGATGGTAATGCCGCCAAGTCTATCTCAAATTCCTGTAAAGGGAAAGAAGGCGGACCCAGTTAATCGAATCTGGTTAAAATCTGGGTTCCGTGTAAGTTCTTGAAGGTGGACCCGATTTTAACTGAATCTAGTTAAAATCTGGTCTCCGTGTAAAGTTTTTAAGGCAGACCCGATTTAAACTGAATCTAGTTTAAATCAGGAATTCGTGTAAGGTTTTGAAGGAAGGCTTGATTTAAACTGAATCTAGTTTAAATCAGGGATCCGTGTAAAATTAAGAAGGCGGACCCGATTTTAACTGAATCTAGTTATAATCCAGGATCCGTGGTAAGTTAAGAAGGCGGACGATTTAAACCGAATCTAGTTTAAAACAGGATTCGTGTAAAGTTTTGAAGGAAGGTTTGATTTAAACCGAATCTAGTTAAAATCTAGGCTACGTGTAAATTTTTAAGGCGGACCCGGTTAAACCGAATCTGGTTAAAATCCGGGATCCGTGATAATTTTTAAAGGCGAATCTTGTTAATCGAATCTAGTTAAAGTCCGGGATCCGTGATAACTTTTGAAGCCGGACCTAGTTAAACTGGATCTAGTTAAAATCTGGACTCCGTGTAAAGTTTTTAAGGCGGACTCTAGTTAAACTGAATCTGGTTAAAATCGGGTTACGTGTGGCGGATTATAGGCAAAATCCGAGCTTCTACGTAAAGTTAAAATCAGAGTTCTGTGTGGAGAGCCAAGTTAAACTATCAATGCATCCCGATAGCTCAGAGACCTGAACCACCGTGCTGGGGGGCAACGAGTTGTTAGTGGAAATGCATATTATCAATAACCAAGGTTAATGAAAATCAAAACGGAAAACAAACTCGGACAAGTGTTCGAAATGAGCAAGTTGAATGATGTGCATAAACAGTAAGTATTTTTCATTGATTATGATTTGCTTACGTATTATTAAATGCAGGAATATAGACCAGGTAATTATCCCGAGAAAAATTTCTACGAAAGCAAGCAAGCGATCTTATTTCTTCTCAAACAACCCGGATAAGCTAGATATATCTCGGCCAAATCCACGTTCCACAATCAAACAATCAATGCATCCTGGTAGCCTAGAGACCTGAACTACCGGGCCGGGCTGGGGGCAACTGTTATGGACTCAAATATGAGGCTCATTCAAGGTGTGGCCCAACAAGAGGCAACCAATATTGTACAGATGTGATGGCACAACATTTGGGTTTGGAGGCATAAGAGGCCCAACAGTCCAAACCCTAACCCTAAGGTACACTTTATAAATAAAGGGTAAACCCTAAGGTACATATCTTCTAATCTCTCTTTCATATACAATTCTGCCTACACTGTGCACACACCACACCCCTTTTGGTTGTGTACAGTGATCTTCTATTTTCAAAGGTATCTCATACCTAAGAGGGAGCTATTTGATCCAAGATAAACATACTAGTCCACCTAGGGCTAGACATTTGTGTTCTTATGACAGACGCGCCGTTTTGGCTTAAAAACCCGAAGCCGCACTCTTTTTTTGTTTTTTAAAAAATATTTAAGGGTACTAACTGATATGGAAAAGATACTTCAAAATAAACTGTACTAAAAAAATACTTCATGATCTTGAACAGTTATTTTAGGATCTTAAAAAAATATTTCAAGGTACTGACTGGTACTAAAAAGATACTTAAATATACTAACTAGTACTGAAAATAATACTTCATGATCTTAAAAAATTATTTTAGGATCTTGAAACAATATTTAAGGGTACCGACCGCATTAAAAGGATACTTCAGAGACTAACCAGATCGAAAAAATATTTCATGATCTTGAAAAAAATATTTCAGGGTATTGACTAGAACTAAAAATGTACTTAAAAATATTTTTTCACGATCATAGGATAATTTTTCAAGATCATGAACCGTTCAAGATCTTTTTAGTACTGTTCGTCAGATCCCAAATATCTTTTTAATACCAGTCCGTACTCTTAAATATATTTTTTTTTTTCTAAAAAAGAAATAGTGCAGCTTCAGGGTTTTTAAGCAAAGCGTTGCGGTTTAACTGTAACGGATATGAGGATAAAAAGACCAAAGCCAGATACATACTCCTATGGGGACAGTTTTCCAGAAGGCATGGAGAAAATAGAGGAGGCGCGGTGACAAAGTAAAAAAATAGGATTGAACGGTAATAAATAAAAAGAGATTAGGATGTTAAGGATGCATTAATGAACATTAAAAGCACAAGTCTCCATAAAAGCTGCTCATCTCCCTCTCAGAAAACGCAGTACCAGCATACGGAAAATTGAAGAAAATAATAACAAAAAAAGACATGTCACTGACTTATTGCAAATAAAGGAAGAACTTCTCTTATCGACTAATAACACCTTATAAAGTTTACTACATTCTGATTCAACTTATTTTTATTATTTCAAAACTTATAGAGTGGTTCCTATTCACGTCTTTATCATATATTTAAACTGATATTTCTGCTTTTTTAGGAAAATTGCCAGATATTATTGTTGTGTGAGATATTTCTGTTGACCCATTCGTATTGTGTGATTATTTGTGGATTCACTCTAAAGAAGCATATTTATTGTATGAGAATATACAAGGAAGACTGTGTTGTTGTTACTTAAAAAAAAAAAAAAAAACCTTAACATCGTAATATTAACTCATCTTTCAAACAATAATTATAATTATGTTAGAACTAAAATTTAACAAAACCATTCAAGAATCTACTGTGGTTATAAAGAAAATCCCATTCAAACTAAAATTATCTATGATAGGAAAAAGATAATTTAAACATTTCAAGCAATCCTAAATTACACTTGGACCTTTAATCTTCTCGAAACTCAGAATACATCATTCACCATAAATCCAAGATAAAAATTCATTTCCGCATAACCTCAAAATCATAATACAATAATCAAAATTATCCAATCAAACCTCAAAATCATAATACAATAATCAAAATTATCCAATCAAATCAGAGTATACAAAATAAGATTCTTAGATGAAAAGGAGAAGATAGATTCTTACAAAAAAAATACTCCCAAGTTTACATATGAGATACAAAATCTACCGTAAGTATGAGAAAGTACAATGGATAGGATATAAAAATAGAATGACCAATAAATTGATATAAAGCATTCTCGTCCATACAAGAATTTACTTTCCAACAGAGTTTATTGGATTTTGTGTGTTCGATGGGTGTGTTCTGGTATAAAACACAAATGTCTAGCCTTAAGGGACTAGCAGATGATTAATATAGGATCGAATGGCTCCTCGAAGATGTGTATCAGTTAAACACCAAAGAGAAGATGATTACTCAGTGATACCTACAAGGAAGATATCACGAGTGTTCGGTGATCACTGTGCTAGACGAATATGGTGATTAGCCACAGAGGGGTGGGGTGTGTCCACAATGAGACTGAATAGTAGAATAGATGAATAGAGAGTGTGCACCTTATGTGTAATCTCTTATTTATAGAGATTACCTCTAGGGTTTCAGTCCTTGGCTCGTGCGCGTCGTGGCCCCCGCTTCACTAACGATCATTCCTGCTCCACTACCTGTACTTTCCATGGTTATAAGCATGATTATAGGGCAATTAACGTTTTACCTGATTATGGAGGGATTCTGCCATAAAGTGCTCTTACTAGGCCACATATCAGCCAAGTCCATTATACAAGTCCATAATAGTTGTCCCCAAGCTCGGTAGTTCAAGTCTCTGAATTGTCGAGATTAACTGGTCGCTTAACTCGGACTTTGCGTATCCGAGTTTATTTCCATTCACTGCCCTCCGAGATTCCTTGAATCCAAATTTACTTTCAACCTGCCCCTGGCATGCATGCCGGGTCGGTTTTCCACAATCATTCATTTGCTTTCATGATGACCGGGGTTATATTTGCAATCTTAACTCGGCTTGCCGGCTTTACAAACTCTTACCGCGTGTTGCCCCCAAACCGGGGTATCATGTAAGCATGCAGGCATACAAACGGGCTTGACTCTTCATTGAGTTTGATAGCTGTTCGCTGGCCTGCTTTTTAGCGTATAACCGCCACTTCCCACGTAGTGGCCACACTAGCCGCCTTTGGTTTTCATACGCATTTAATGTTCACGTCATTTCGTACAGTCATCATTGCACTTTTTAGGGTTTTAAACCTAATTCTTAGTGCATGTTGACATTGCTACCCCTGGCTCTTCAAATTCACAACGTCTATATATTCTCGTGTGCTTCTTCATCTTACCACTTTACGTTCGAAAACTACTGTGCCTTCTCAGAAAGAACTTCTCATTACTACAACGCTCTCTTCCTACGAAAGCTCTCTTAGTCCTCTTCAACCTTTCTTCAGCCAGGTACTTCATTGCTCCCTTTGCCTCTTTCATTTCCACTTTACTTTTTCTACCATTCCCCTTTTCTCCAACGGCATTTGCTAGAAAATCATTTTTCTAGTTTTTTGGGTTGGTTTTCAGGCTTTCTAGATTTTCCGGGTAGGTTCTCTGGAAAATTTCTTAAGGTTTCTTGGGTAAGTTTTTGGGGTTTACTGGGTTTTCTAGAAAAAATTTTAAGGTTTCCTGGTTTTCAAACCACCAGTACTGTGACTTACTCCTTCAAACTCCAACATTCCTCCTTTCTTCCCCAACCTTAATGGATCAAAATCCTGACTTGCCTTTAGATATGTATGGTAGGCCAATCCCCGAAGAAGATAGAGAAGTAATTAAAAAACTCTCTGACAAAAAGAAATTCTGGTTCTGGTCTATACCTCGTCCTGAGGAATCGAAAAAAGATCTGCTTGGTAAACCTAGGAGAAGTAGGAGTAGGAAAAATGTCCAAACACCATCACCTGTAACCTGTAGGCCAAACATTATAGCCCCAGGATCTTCTTCCCGTCTGTCCCCAAATTCGGACCTTGGTCAAAGTACTCCTATCCCGGTTTCTCAAATCTAGGACCCAGAGCCATGCGATCAGTGCTATTATCAAAGCATTGATCTTGTTAAACTTGGTCGTGAGAGGGAGGCCGACTTGGTTTTGGCCACTTGCCGACATAAGCTTATTTCTCAGGCCATTCCGGTTTCAATAAATTTGAGTCAACCCGGCCTGGCGTCTTTTGATTTTCGCCAAGATAGCTCTGTTGTATCAGGTATACTCCCAAATTCTGACTTTTACCCTTTTTCTTTATGATAAGTATAGATGGCTTCGTCTTCACACCATACTAAACAATCCATGACAGAAGAGTCGGGTTCTTCCGGTTCTTCCCAAGTTTCAAATATTTCGGGTCCTAGCAATGTTGTGCTACGCATTAAAAGTACGATGACTGCGGAGGACATTCCCAATCTCGGCCTCAGGGATGGAGAGGGATACATCGTATGCCCTAGATAAATGAATCGGTCGCCTCCTACCGAGTGAGGGACGGTGATCCCCATTTCTTTTTCTTTTACCAGGACATCATTACCCGGCTTGGCCTTCGGTTTCCCTTCACCGACTTCCAAATTTGCCTCCTCAACCACCTGCATCTTCTCCCACACAACTTCATCCTAACGACTGGGCTTTTGGCATTGCCTTTGAAAACTTCTGCCAAGAGCAAGACATAGCTTGCACTGTTCCCGTTTTCTTTTATTTCTTTTCCCTATTAGAATTTCATTCTGCCAAAGGAAAACCTTTAAGATTTAGCTTGACCTTACTCTGAAGTGTCCGTGATCGCAAACTATTCAAGCCTTTTACCGACTCATATAAAGGCTTCAAACCCGCCTTCTTTAAGGTTGTTGCCGAGCCCGGGCAATAGCCATGGTTTCTTGACACTCTTGAAATCGGGGAAGTTAAAGAGAAATCCCCCCTGTACTGGTCGAAAGGTCATCACAGTCTGTCCCTTACCACCTATGCTCCCTCATTGAATAGCCTTACTAACACAGAGGAGGAGGAGATAAACCTTCTAAAAATTATTAGGAAGGAGAGTGGCCTTGTGGACTCGGCCGACTATATTCCAGCACCTCTGACTAGAAAACGATCTGTAGCGAGTACGAATATAGCTTTTCACTGTATTGTCTTACATACCTATTGGTCTTGAGTTAAATGAATAATCATTTTGCTTTGTTCTGCAGCTCAGACTATGGGGAAGCAGCCTCCTTATCCGAACATGGTGCTCTGTGATGAGGCTGACATGGAACCCGGCACCCAGAAAAAGCGTAAAGCCAATGAAGTCGAGAAGGGTAAACAAAAAGCCCAACCCAAAAAATCCAAAATTGCAAAGAGTACCCCGGTGTCGAGAACGACCGAAGCCTCTGTTTCTACTACCCAAGGGACTACTTCAAATCCTCATCCCTTAATAGCTCCTTCTACTCCAGCCCCTGATCAATCTGTTAGTTCTCAATATGTTTTGATGATTAACAACAAATGTAAATCATGTTTTGAAGTTTGCAAAGTCAGTTAAAAACATTCTCGGGTAGTTGCATACCGCAAGATAGGTTTGCAAACTCGAGTATTGAAGTCAATACCGCAGTTTGCATAGCCAAACTCGAGTAAAGGCCATCCAGTAAAACTACCAAGTTTTTCAACCTCAGTCAATACCGCAGTTTGCATAGCCAAACTCGAGTATTCAACTTCCAGAGAGCTAAAGGATTTTTCAAACTTAGTCAATACCGCAGTTTGCATAGCCAAACTCGAGTATTGAACTTCCAGAGAGCTAAAGGATTTTTCAAACTTAGTCAATACCGCAGTTTGCATAGCCAAACTCGAGTATTGAACTTCCAGAGAGCTAAAGGATTTTTCAAACTTAGCCAATACCGCAGTTTGCATAGCCAAACTCGAGTATTGAACTTCCAGAGAGCTAAAGGATTTTTCAAACTTAGTCAATACCGCAGTTTGCATGGCCAAACTCGAGTATTGAACTTACAGAGAGCAAAAGAATTTTTCAAGTTAAGTCAATACTACAGTTTGCATAGCCAAACTCGAGTATTGGACTTACAGAGAGCAAAAGGATTTTTCAAGTTAAGTCAATACTGCAGTTTGCATAGCCAAACTCGAGTATTGGACTTACGAAGAGCAAAAGGACATTTCAAGTTAAGTCAATACCGCAAAGAAAGGAATACAAACTCGAAGTTTAGGTTTTTGCCTTTCAAACACAAGACGCGATGGTTTGCCTTCGAAAGGTGCAAACTCGAGTATCCAATTGGATATCGCAGTATGGACACTTGTATACAAGTGCCATACTCGAGTTAGCATGAACATACTTCAGTTTACAACGGTAAAAACTGATTTTTGAATTACAAGAATTCGCAAATCACTCTTGTTTGATCCTATTGCTTTCATAAATCATTCACTTATGTTCCCAGATATGTTTAATAAGTTTATTGAGTGAATTTCAGTTAGCACAGATGAAGATTAATGAAGATCAAAACAAAAAGCAAAAGGTGCTCAGGTGCATTTAATGCACCTCTCGCAAATCTACCTACTCTCAAAGAAATTCATCCGAGCACGCCTTCCGAACGTTAAAGAATGCTTACTACAACAAGCAAAGTAATCTCCAACGGGCAAATTCTCGAGAATCACACCAGATCAAATTAACACCGGATTAGCGTAAGTTTAGAGAGAGAAGATGACCGACCTTAAGCTAATCACCTACAACGGTTGGATTCATCAAGCAACGGTCATTTAATGTTCTCTACCTTTAAATAGAGTGCATTAACTTCTTCTCAAGCCGATACACCTACCGAGAGCGAAAATTCATTAAGTATCATTTATTATGTTCAGCTTCTTTCGTATTGTATCAATTTGATACTTGTACTTCGTTGTTCATCTTATCTCGCTCTCAGAAGAGAGTTATTTCGTAAATCATTCATTGATTGAGATAACCACAAGTCGTGGGACTTGGTGGTTGGGTGTATTGATTGCAACTTGTAAGGGGGAGTGAGTTCTAGAGAGAGAACTACTCGAGTACGTAGGTTGTAATCAATTGTTGAGTTTTAGTAGATTGAAAATCTCAAGTGTGGCTTGGGGACTGGATGTAGGTCAAGGATAAGACCGAACCAGGATAATTTCTCTTGTGCAAGCTTTTCTTATCCTTCTCCTTCCGATATACTCGCTTTCACTTGTCTAAAACAGAGCTAGTTCATAAAATTTTAAGAATACCCAATTCACCCCCTCTTGGGTATTTAGGCTCCACTTTCATTTGGTATCGAAAGCAAGGTCTTCTCAAAGAGCTTAACATCTCGAGAAGGATCAATATGGAAGGTATCTTACCCGATGGAGCTTCTATCAACAAAGCCACCCGGTTTCAATGGAGAGCATTACTCCTTTCCGGAAAGCAAAGTTCAAAGTCTTCGTCATGGCAATAGAGTATGGTCTCCGGAGAGTATTTGAAAGAGGAGACTATGCGCTATCAACCGTTGAAGATGGAGTTAGAGTTCCTAAGCTAGAAGAAGAATATGATGAGAATGACAGGAAATATGTCACACTCAACAAAGAAGGCGGTTCTACTTCTCCAAAGTGCACCGAGTCAACAAGAATATTTTCGTATTTGCACTTTGCCTTCGCTAAACACATGTGGGATGCTCTAGAGATCGCTCACGAAGGCACAACTGAGTCAAGCAAAATCGAGTAAATACTCTTATGATGAGTATGACCTTCTTCGAATGAAACCTGGTGAATCCATTGGAGAATTTCAGCTTCATTTCACTCATCTCATCAATCAACTCACGGCTCTTGGGAAGGAGTACGACCAGACGGTCCAAGTGAGAAAGATTCTAAACATTCGAATAAGGAATGGGAGGCCAAGGTCACAAACGATAGAAGAAGCGCGAGGAGAATCAATGACGTCTCGTTGTCCCTCTTTGGAAGCTTGTCGAGTATGAAGCCAAGCTAAAATTCAAGAAGGGTCTGGATGAAGCACATGCAAGGAACAAAGGAATAGCCCTCAAGACTGCCAAAGAAAGCAAAGACTCAAAAGACGAAGAAGAAAATGAGGATGAGGAAATAGGCATGATGGTTCGTAGATTCAAGAAATTCTACAAGAGGGACCAAGGTTTCAAGAAATTTCACAAAGCTAGCTCCAAATTTATGAGGCAAAGAAACCAAATCATCTCGCTATGAGTGCCAAAAGCCCGGCCACATCAAGGCCGAATGCCCTCACCGAACAACAAAGACAAAGAAAAGAAGAAGTTCAAACAAATACAAGAAGAAAGCTTATGTCTCCGGCATCTGGGGAGATAGTTCATCTGATGAAGATGATGAGGATGAGGAAGAGAAAGCAAATATATGCCTAGTTGCTGAAGAAGAAGAGCAACGTACTAAACTTGAAGAGGTATATGATTGCAAACCTCCTTATGATGATTTGTTTGCTGAGTATATGGCTGTGCAATTTGAATTTGAGAAGCTTGCTGAAAAATATTTCAAATTGAAAAACAGAAATATTACTCTTGAATTGCAAATTGAAAAACTCTCTTCTTTAGAAAATCTTGCTTGTGAAGAATGTCCGATTTGAAGAAAAGAATTTACATCTTACAAAGGCACTCGAAAAAATTCATTAAGGGAAGTGAAATGCTTGATGTGATTTTGAAACAACAACGATTTATAAATGATAGATCGTGCATTGGCTACTAATCGGATTTTGATAAGAAGAAAGGCAAGAAGAAGAGTGGTCAAAAAACGTACATGAACTATTTCACAAAATCAGTTCATTCTTCAAATCCCTTTGCACATTGTAATTATTGTAATAAGAAGGGTCATTCTACTTCATCTTGCTTTCATAGAAATGAAAGAAAAAAATTAAGCCCGTGGGAAATTATCAATGGGTACCGAAAGGAACTTGTGTTCCTAAGGTCAAAACTAACTCCAAAGGACCCAAGAAAAGATGGGTACCTAAGGCTTGATCCCTTGTGAATTGCAGGTTTGTCTTAGAGCATCAAGACCCAACAAGTGGTACATTGATAGTGGGTGCTCAAGACACATGATCGGAGATGAATCCAAATTCCTTTCAATCAAACCAAAGGATGGTGGTAGAGTCACATTTGGAGGAGACCAATCGGGAAAAAATTGCCGGGATTGGTGAGATAGGAAACAATGAAGGTCCTCTCATCAAGGATGTCTATCCGGTAGAAGGATTGTGTCACAACCTCCTAAGTGTGCGCCAAAGCACCGACAAGGGTAACCTAGTTATCTTTGACTCAAACGAATGCTTGATTGTTAGAAAGGATTTAGTCCCCATTGATGATTTGAAAACTAAAGCTTTATTTAGAGCACCTAGAGAAGGAAATTGTTATACTCTTAACTTATCTAGCAATGCTTCAGTTTCAAAACTGTTTTGTTAGTAACTTGAATGAGAGTTGGCTATGGCATAAGCGATTAGCTCATGTTAATATGTTTCAACTTAACAAGTTATGAAAAAGGATTTGGTCATTGG
Source organism: Acacia acuminata (assembly GCA_019022655.1). NCBI lineage: Eukaryota > Viridiplantae > Streptophyta > Magnoliopsida > Fabales > Fabaceae > Acacia > Acacia acuminata. Next base: position 2,055,202 of record JAFJYI010000036.1, read on the forward strand.
TATTCCAAAATTGAATTTCAAAAATGATATGGTCTCGTGATGCATGTCAAAAAGGAAAACAAACCAAATCCTCTTTTAAAGCAAAAAATGAGATCTCAACTAGTAGGCCTCTTCAATTACTCCATATGGATCTAGTTGGACCAGCTAGAGTAAAAAGTCTTGGTGGAAATCTTTATACTTTGGTCATAGTTGATGATTACTCTAGATTTACTTGGACAATATTTTTATCATCTAAAGATGAAACGTTTGATCGTTTGTTACCTTTGCCAAGAAGGTCCGAACGAGAAAGGTTTCTCAATTTCGGTATAAGGACCGATCATGGTGGCGACCGAAAACAACGCTTCGCTGAGTTTTGTGACAATATGGGGATTGATCACAACTTTTCGGCTCCAAGGACCCCTCAACAAAACGGTCTTGTTGAGAGGAAGAATAGAGTTCTCACCGAGATGGCAAGGGCAATGCGAATGAGAACAACACTTCTCAAGTGTTTTGGGCCGACGCGATAAGTACGGCTTGCTATGTCTCCAACCGAGCCTATCTGAGGAAGAAGCTGAACAAGACCCCATATGAACTCTACAAGGGAAGGAAGCCGAATCTCAGCCACCTACACGTTTTTGGATGCAAGTGCTATGTGCACAATAATGGTAAAGAGAATCTTGGTAAATTCGATGCCAAAGCCGATACAGCATCTTTATTGGTTATTCGAATAGGAGTAAAGCTTATAGAGTTTTTAACACTAGAACTAAGGTTGTAGAAGAGTCCATACATGTTGTGTTCTCGTGAAAATGACTCGATAAACTCTTGAATGATGAGGAAGAAACTATTTTCAAAGATCAATTCTTTTCAAAACTACTCCTTCCTCCTCCGAAGTGTCTCGAAAATGTTTTTGAGGCCGATCCCGAAAATAATTTGGAAAATCCCGATCGCCTCAACCTAGAGCTTGGAGATTTATAAGAAATCATCCTTTGGACTAAGTGATAGGTGATGTAAACCAAGGAGTAAGAACTAGAAGGAGTACTTTGAATGAAGTAACCTTTTCTCGCATTCATTTCACATATTGAACCCTCTAAAATAGAAGAAGCCCTTTCGACAATGATTGGGTGATAGCTATGCAAGAGGAGTTACATCAATTTGACAGAAATCAGGTTTGGGACTTAGTACCTAGACCCAAGGACCATCCGGTTATTGGGACAAAATGGGTATTTAAGAACAAACGTGATGAGTCTGCAATCATTGTCCGTAACAAGGCTAGATTGGTTGCAAAAGGTTACAACCAAGAGGAAGGCATAGACTATGAAGAGACTTATGCTCCAAAGAGCAAGATTGGAAGCCATAAGAGTCCTTCTAGCCTTTGCATGCACTAAAGGTTTTAAACTTTTTCAAATGGATGTGAAAAGTGCATTTTTAAATGGTTTTATACAAGAAGAGGTGTATGTTGAACAGCCTCCGTGTTTTGAAAATGATCGATTTCCGCATCATGTTTTTAAATTAAAGAAAGCCTTGTATGGTCTTAAGCAAGCTCCTAGAGCTTGGTATGAAAGATTGAGTCATTTTTTACTCAATCAAAGGATTTATTAGAGGAAAAGTCGACACAACATTATTTATCAAGAAAAATAAATTGAATGAGATTTTGATTGTTCAGATTTATGTAGATGATATTATATTCGGTGCTACTAATGACTCCTCGTGTGAGGAATTTTCCAAGACTATGCAGGGTGAATTTGAGATGTCAATGATGGGAGAGCTCAACTACTTTCTTGGGCCGCAAATCAAGCAACGCAAAGATGGGATATTTATATCTCAAACCAAGTATTTGAATGATTTGGTCGAGAAAGTTTGGGATGGACAAGTGCAATGGGGCCGACACACCAATGAGCACAACCACTTCCTTGGATGCCGATGAAGAGGGCAAGGATTTCAATATCACCAAGTATAGAGGGATGATTGGATCACCGCTCTATCTCACCGCAAGCCGCCCGACATCCAATTCGGTGTGGGAATGTGTGCCGATTTCAATCAGCTCCTAAAGAGTCACATGCAGAACCCGTAAAGAGGATATTCGATATCTCCGATACGAAGACTCTTGGACTATGGTTTCCCAAAGGTCGCCGGAGGTTTTGGTGGCATATTTGGATTCGGACCATGCTGGATACAAGACGGATAGAAAGAGCACAAGTGGCCAATGCGAGTTCTTTGGGAACTCACTTGTGTCTTGGTTTAGCAAGAAGCAAACAACCGTGGCCGTATCATCAACCGAGGCTGAATATGTAGCCGCCCAAGTTGCCGTGCTCAAGTGTCGTGGTTGAAGCAACAACTTGCTGATTTGGGTGTGCACTTGAAAGAGATTCCAATTTTATGTGACAACACAAGCACAATAAGCTTGGCCAAGAATCCGGTGCAACATACAAGAACCAAGCATATTGATGTGAGGCATCACTTCATTCGGGATCATGTTCAAAAGCTAGATGTCAAAGTGATGTTCATTCCAACCCATCTCCAATTGGCTGACATCTTCACCAAGCCTCTAGCCAAGGAACAATTCACATTCATAAGGAGAGAATTGGGAATGGTAAATCCCAATGAATTGTAAGCATTTCTCCTTCAATTTAATGTTAGTTATGCTTTTGATGATTAATCTTTAACTAACTTTGGCATCGGAGTGTTTAGTCATACTTTTGCAGGGTATTTTGATGTTTCAGAAGTTGGATACTGCAGTATAGGATGGCTTACTCGAGTTCGGATCGACGAGAGGCCAAACCCGAAATCTTGCAATAGGCATACCGCAGTTTGTAAGTGAAAGTATGCTAAACTCGAGTAAGGAAGAGCTAAACTCAAGTATGGTCATCGTGGGTTCAAAAATTCACACTACATTTTTGAAGTCCAGGTTAGTATACTTTCACCTTTACTGCAGTTTGTAAGTGAAAGTTTGCTAAACTCGAGTATGGTCATCGTGGATTCAAAACTTCATTCAAAAATGTAGTATACTTCCACCTTTACTCGAGTTTGTAAGTGAAAGTTTGATAAACTCGAGTAAGCAAGAGCTTGACTCGAGTATAAGGGTCTGTCTATATATACCGAATGCCGTGTTCTTCCAAACTCGCGTCCTTACTCCAGCTTAACCCTGAGTTGCGACTTTTCTCTTCTTCTCTATTTGAAATCGTCACAACCCTTCCTTAAATTCCCATAAATCCTCATCAAACCACCCTCAATCTCTTCCCAATCTCTCTCTCGACGGAACCCTAATCTCATAATGTCAAAGGATCAATCTCAGTCCGATCAACCGGCCTCTTCTCAAATTCCCAGAGCACCAAGGATGAAGTCAATTCCCAAGAAGTTACAAACCGGGATTGATACAAGAATCCCCTGGAGTTGGTATTACGATTGCAGATAAGCCACCTTCGAACCCCAAAAAGAGGGATTCATCGTCGAAGGACCCGGTATCTTCATCGGCCACAAAGAAGAAGAAGCTGGCCGATCAAAGCAAGGCAAAGGGGAAGAGGACCGTTGTTCACAGAAAGACAAGGACCAAGAGATCCACCCCTGCTTCTGGCTCTTTCTCTACTATCGAAGTCACCGGCTCCATGTCAGATTCTGAAACTGAAGAGGAGGAGCACGAAGAAGTCTCCCCATTCATCGACAATGCAGTGGAAGAGATTAAACTTCACAAGACCGCGCCTACGGATTCAAAGTCACCCTGGGGTTCCACTTCCTCCCGGCCTCAATGCCAAGTTCAAGGACCAAGATTCAACTCGTGGCTTCGCATGGTTGTTTCAGTTGACGGAACAAATTCATCGAGAGTGCAATGTGGATCTCTCACCATGGTTCGGGCCCTATCAATCATTCGTATCCATCGAGGCCGCTTACTTCTCGGAGTTAGTCAAGATGTTCTACTTCAACATGGAAACCAATCACATCTTGGACTCAGAAGGCTGTGCGATTGAGGAGAGGATCACCACATGTGTCAGGGGGGTCCAATTCACTTTGTCTGTCGCCATCATCAACAAGATCCTCAAGGTTACTCATCCTCCAGTGGCGTCCACACCACAGTACACCAATGCTGAGGTGTATAGGGCTCTAATGCTTACTCAGGACGTACCGGATGATCAGATTGCTCATCTGTCTATCAAGCCTGCAGACATGCCATCCCTGCACCGAGTAATTTGGTATATCTACACTCGCAATTTTGTGCAGAAAGGAAGGAGCTATACTCACTTTGCATGTAAGGATTACATGCATTCTTCACGCATTCATCACGAAGCATCCCCTCAACATTGGGCAGTGGCTCTTCAAAGAAATCAGCTCCTTCAAGTTTTCATCCCGAAAGGGATAATATATGCCATTTGCCTCACTAGCGTCCCTTATTATGTTCTATCACAAAATATGGTATGTGGGACCACATGAGCAGATGAAGTTCATCCCATCCTTCGGCAAGACTCAATTGAACTTTATGAAGATTTCATTCGAGCCGGAAGGATCGAGCCGCCGAGGGCTCCTCCGAGGTCACAAGCCCATGCATCACGTCATATGTGCACGAGGCTCGCCGCATCCTCCTCCATCATTGGAACTCGAAGAACGGTTGAGAGAGATGATCGATGCAGCCCTTTCATCCCATAGACTGATCATGAAGGCTGAGTTGGACATGCTACGCGCAGAGTTCAAGATGGGTCTCATGGATGTGAAGGCTGACTTGGGCAAGCTGAAGGATGCCACTGACCAGAAGCAGAGCGAGATTTTTGATCAGGGCATTGATCTAGACTCCCGGCTATCCATGACATATGAGCTTGCATCAGAAGCCCGGGATAAGATTGATCGTCTGATCGACCACTTTGGTGTTGGTGCTTCTTCTTCATCCACATTTGGGTTCACGACCGGTCCATCCTCATCCTCTCCTGTTCCAGAGACCCAGCCACCAGAGACTCACTTTTCCCCACCTTCCTCACCTCCCTTCTCCTTTCCCAGTCCACCTCACACCACTTCACCACCAGCCTCCACTTCCACTCCTACCCCTGTGATTCCAACTTCTCCTATCACTCCTTCCACAAAGATTCTACCTGACCACCCTCCATCTCCACTTACACCATCCATGGAGATTCTCCCTTCACCTTCTCCATTTTCCATACCTTTTGATCCAAACCCTTTGGCCATGGTGATCTACTCCCCTCCCATTTTTGTCCTCGACCCGGAGTATGATGATGACAAAGGGGGAGAAGAAGAGAAAGATGTAGATGTATAGGGTTTTATTGGTACTAGGTAGTTTGATTTTGTCATTTGTTCTTCATTATGTGTAGCTATCTTTTTCAGTTCCGAACTTGTTTTAATTATCGAGTGATATCAGTAGTTATCAGAGTGTCTATCCTTTCTGATATCGTTCTTGATTATATGGAGAATGTGCTTAAATGAATATAGTTCAGTTTGTTCACACTTTTGAATTCCACTTCGCTGCCATTCTCTGAACTTTAAGTGTTGAAATGCAAAATTGGATGGTTTTCTGATAACTCAACTTTAAACTTTGAAAACTTCATTTCAAAACAAATTACATCTTCCAAATTCTTTGCAAAAATAGTTTACAAGTGTTGTCATCATCAAAAAGGGGAGAATGTTAGTTCTCAATATGTTTTGATGATTAACAACAAATGTAAATCATGTTTTGAAGTTTGCAAAGTCGCTTAAAAACATTCTCGGTAGTTGCATACCGCTTTAAAGATAGGTTTGCAAACTCGAGTATTGAACAATCAATACTGCGCAGCTTTGCATAGCCAAACTCGAGTAAAGGCCATCCGAGAAAACTACCAAGTTTTTCAACCTCGTCAATACCGCAGTTTGCATAGCCAAACTCGAGTATTGAACTTCCGAGAGCTAAAGGATTTTTCAAACTTAGTCAATACCGTAGTTTGCATAGCCAAACTCGAGTATTGAACTTCCGCAGAGCTAAAGGATTTTTTTTCAAACTTAGTCAATACAGCTTGCATAGCCAAACTCGAGTATTGAACTTCCGCAGAGAGCTAAAGGATTTTTCAAACTTAGCCAATACCACAGCTTGCATAGCCAAACTCGAGTATTGAACTTCCGAGAGCTAAAGGATTTTTCAAACTTAGCCAATACCGCAGCTTTGCATAGCCAAACTCGAGTATTGAACTTCCGAGAGCTAAAGGATTTTTCAAACTTAGTCAATACCGCAGTTTGCATGGCCAAACTCGAGTATTGAACTTACGAAGAGCAAAAGGATTTTTCAAGTTAAGTCAATATGCAGTTTGCATAGCCAAACTCGAGTATTGGACTTACGAGAGCAAAAGGACATTTCAAGTTAAGTCAATACCGCAAAGAAAGGAATACAAACTCGAAGTTTAGGTTTTTGCCTTTCAAACACAAGACGCGATGGTTTGCCTCTGAAAGGTGCAAACTCGAGTATCCAATTGGATACTGCAGTATGGACACTTGTATACAATGCCATACTCGAGTTAGCATGAACATACTTCAGTTTACAACGGTAAAAACTGATTTTTGAATTACACGAATTCGCAAATCACTCTTGTTTGATCCTATTGCTTTCATAAATCATTCACTTATGTTCCCAGATATGTTTAATAAGTTTATTGAGTGAATTTCAGTTAGCACAGATGAAGATTAATGAAGATCAAAACAAAAAGCAAAAAGGTGCTCAGTGCATTTAATGCACCTCTGCAAATCTACCTACTCTCAAGCAAATTCATCCGAGCACGCCTTTCGAACGTTAAAGAATGCTTACTACAACAAGCAAAGTAATCTCCAACGGGCAAATTCTCGAGAATCACACCAGATCAAATTAACACCTGGATTAGCGAAGTTTAGAGAGAAGATGACCGACCTTAAGCTAATCACCTACAACGGTTGGATTCATCAAGCAACGGTCATTTAATGTTCTCTACCTTTAAATAGAGTGCATTAACTTCTTCTCAAGCCGATACACCTACCGAGAGCGAAAATTCATTAAGTATCATTTATTGTGTTCAGCTTCTTTCGTATTGTATCAATTTGATACTTGTACTTCGGTGTTCATCTTATCTCGCTTCCGTAAGAGAGTTATTTCGTAAATCATTCATTGATTGAGATAACCACAAGTCGGGGACTTGGTGGTTGGGTGTATTGATTGCAACTTGTAAGGGGGAGTGAGTTCTAGAGAGAGAACTACTCTGAGTACAGAGGTTGTAATCAATTGTTGAGTTTTAGTAGATTGAAAATCTCAAGTGTGGCTTGGGGACTGGATGTAGGTCAAGGATAAGACCGAACCAGGATAATTTCTCTTGTGCAAGCTTTTCTTATCCTTCTCCTCTGATATACTCTATTTTCACTTGTCCAAAACAGAGCTAGTTCATAAAATTTTAAGAATACCCAATTCACCCCCCTCTTGGGTATTTAGGCTACACTTTCACAATCGGCCAACCAAACTCCTCTTCCGCCTCCTCAAAACATATTTTCTTGGTCCTTTACCTGGATAAGCGGGGTGACAAAGAACCTTCAATTTAGTATTTGTCCTACGCTGAACTTCTTTGAGGCCAAGCATACAACTAATGGCGAGGCAAAGGAGCTTGAGAACATTGAGCACTTCGCTCTAAAGGCTACCGGATTGGCCCAGGCCGTGGCATATCTAAAAATGAATGTGCTTGATTCGAATGATAATCTGAGGCTTGCTATCGCGGAGAAAGATCAGGCTCGTGCGGAGTCGAAACAGTCCCTTGAGGAGCTCCAAACAGCCAAGTCAGGGAAGGAGAGGGTCGATGAAGAACTGGCATTAACCCATGAAGAACTTTGGAATACAAAATTGGAGCTCTTTCAAGAGCAACAAAATCATGAAAGGGATGTAAATGCCCTGAACATGATAATAGAGATGCACCAAGAGGCGGAAACAAGGTTGAAAAACCTAGAAGAAACCCTCAAGGCCGCCTGTGCTAACATTGCCAACCTGAAAAGTAGTGCGAAGGATGCCTTCAACAATGCTTTGAAGCAAGTAACAATTTTCAATCCCGGCGTTAAGTTGGATACCTCGAGAGCCAACTTCAAAGTTTTTGTTGACGATAATGGACAAATAGTCCTGCCTTCTCCTTCTCATACTAAAGAATTGACTAGCCGCTTAGAGGACGACCATGAAGAAGAAGGAGGTGAACAAGGTCAATCAGAAGCTCCTCCCTCTTAAAGAGCCGGGATGCCAGTGTTGATTGTATTTTTTTTGTTCGAGGTACTGAAGCCCCTAGTTTATCTTTTCTGTAATTATTCCCTGCAACCAACATTTTTATGCAACTTCGTAAATACAAATTAATAATGAGTACTTACATTCCATGCACCTCCACTGTTTGTTTATTGCTTGTCGAACCCGAATATTTCTCCGAGTCAGACTTGCGCTTAACATTCGTTGTACTTGTGAGGATTTTTATTCACCCATCACATTCTACTCCTGCATGTTTGATCAAAGTGCAATCTAGAATAATGGATTAACGGTAAACTCATCACGTGTTCATGTTTAGTTTTCTTTAACCAAAGCTTTAACAATCTGACTTGATCAGGGTCGGTGTGACGGTTTACTTCATTATCCCGGATGACTTTGTTATATCATCGCTTCGTGGGCCTTTAGTAGCAACTGTCACTTGAACTCAGGTTTCTTCACCCTGAATTCATTCATTAAATAGGCTTGGCAGCATTGCTGTTGCAAATGATTCCAATGAGGAATTTCAAATAGACTTGGCGGCAAATCTATCGCTCATGATTTCTAAAAATGGGTTCCTTAACCCAGAATTCATTTATTTGAATAGACTTGGTGGCATTGCCATCGCAAACGATTCCCATAGGAATTTACATAAACTTGGCGGCATTGCCGTCGCAAATGATTCTCGTAGGAATTTACATAGACTCGCGACATTGTCGCATCTTTGTGGAACTCGGCTTCAACTGTAGTAGACTTTCAGCTTATCCACATTCCATGTTCTCTTGACTGCCTTTTTCTTCAGCATCTCAAGTATATAAGCTCCTTTGCCAAGCTTTTCTTTGATCCGATATGGGCCTTCCTAGTTTGCAGCAAGTTTCCCGTCGCTAGCATTCCTATTGCCTATATCAGCTCTTCGAAGAACTAAATCGCCTTTCTCAAATGAGTGGGATCTCACCTTCTTATTGTACCGGGTTGCAATGAGTTGTTTTGTAGCCATATCTCAGTAATGTGTCGTGACTCTGGCTTCATCGATTAAGTCCAACTCTACTACAATTGCTTCATTATTCTCGTCTTCCTCTTGTAGAGCCTTAATTCTCCTCCAAGAGGGTTCTTCGATTTCTATCGGAATCATGGCTTCACATCCACATGTCAGCCTAAAAGGGGTTTCCCCAATTGTCGTTTGAACGCTGGTTCAGTATCCCTATAAAACGGAGTACAACTGCTCTACCCAATTAGACTTTGCCTTCTCCATATGTTTTCTCAATCCGTCTACAATGACCTTATTCGCAGCCTCAGCTTGGCCGTTGGATTGTGGATGTTCTACAAAGGCAAAGTGTTGCTTGATGTGGAAGTCAGACACCACCTTTTGGAAACCCTTATCAATAAACTGGACTCTGTTATCCGTGACTATCTTCGCCGAGATCCCAAATCGGGATATAATATCTCTTTTAAGGAATTTCTACACCCGGGCCGAGGTGATTGTCGCCAACGGTTCTGCCTCTATCCATTTTGTAAAGTAATCGATAGCCACTATAAGCCATCGCAGCTGTCCTGGGGCCACCTTGAATGGACACAACAAATCCATGCCCAATGTAAAAAATGGCCACAGAGCCGAGATAGATTTTAGCTATGATGGGGGAGACCATATTATCCTGGCATGCTTTTGGCAGCTATTGCATTTTTGGACATGGTCCTTAGAATCTGCCGCCATTGTAGGCCAAAAGTAACCAGATCGCATAGCCTTTCGGGCTAACGCCTTGGCACCCATATGTTATCTGTTGATTCCTTCATGTATCTCGAACAAGATATATCCGTCTTCGTCTGAATTAAGGCATTTCAGCGTTGGGGAATGTAAGCCTTTACGATATACTGATCATCTATCATCGCATACGATGCCGTTGTTCTTACCAACTTCTTTGCTTCGATTGAGTCATTGGGAAGGACTCCTCTCTCGAGATAGTCAGCAATTGGCTTTCTCCAATCACCAGATTCCGAGATAACCATAATGCAACTCGGCTCTGACAAACTCTACTGAATCACAGTTCCGTAGTTACCTGGGCTCTTGGTACTTGCTAGTTTAGATAAGACATCGACCTTAGAATTTTCTCCTCTTGGGATATGCACGACCGTCACCTCGTCAAAGTCTGCCATTATTTCTTTAACCTTTCTCAAGTACTTAATCAGCAAATGACCCTTAGATTGGTAAGTTCCTTCTATTTGGGATGCCACAAGTAGGGAATCCATAGAGACGTGGACTCGCTTAGCTCCATTTTCCTTAGCCTAAAGGAAACAGGCGATAAGGGCTTCGTACTCGGATTGATTATTAGAGGTAGGGAAGTCAAGTCAGAGAGAAAGTTCCGTAGAAACTCCTTGTGGGCTCTCCATGATGACTCCGACTCCACTTCCCTTAGTATTCGACGAGCTGTCCATAAACACTTTCTAGTCCTTTCCATTCCCCATTAATCCTATGTCCGATGGGGTTAATTCCATTAGGAAATCCACCAATGCCTGTGACTTAATGGCGTGCCGAGCTTCATAGGCGATGTCAAATTCTGACAATTCTATCGCCCAGCTAATCATCATAACTGCTAGGTCCGGCTTGTGGAGCACTTGCTAAATTGGCTGATTCATCTTGATTATAATTAGGTGACCGTGAAAGTATAGGCGGAGTCATAGCAAAAGCCATCTTCTCAAGTTTTAGGTATCTCAGCTCTGAGAACTATAAATCCTGGCTTACAAAGTATACCGACACTTGACCATCCTTTGACTCTCGAACCAACACAGCGCTCACCGCCTCTTCACCCGTTGATAAGTACAGGATCAAAATTTCCCCTGGCTCTGGTCTGGACAAAACCAGTGGGGCCACCAAGCACTGTTTTATTTTTACGAATGCCATATTGCACTTCGAGTTCCATCCGCCTTGGGCCTCCTTCTTCAATAATTTGAAAAAAGGCAATGAATTCTTGTCCGACTTGGGTAAGAACCTGGTTAAGGTAGCCAATCTCACTGTCAGTTGCTGCACTTCTTTTTTATTACTTGGAGCCCTCATATCTAGCACGGCTTGGCACTTGCCTGGGTTAGCTTCGATTCCTCGATTCGTAAGCAAGAAACCCAGGAACTTGCCGGATAGGACTCCAAATGCACATTTGGCTGGGTTTAGTTGAATCCAGTGAGCTCGCAGCTTATCAAACGTCTGTTGCAAATCATGGACGTGGCACCAGCTCTGCCGACTTGACAATCATGTCATCAATGTATACTTCCATATTCTTCCCGAGCTGGTCCTCGAACACCTTGGTCATCATTCTTTGGTACGTTGCCCAGGCATTCTTCAGACCAAACGACATCACATTGTAACAGTAGTTCGCTTTCTTTGTGATAAAGGCCGTCTTTTCTTGATTCTCGGGGTGCATGGCGATTTGATTATACCTCGAATATGTTGGAAATTATGCCATAAGGGCAAGTTATTGTACTTTAAACGATTATGTTATTTAAAGTATTCTCCTTTAGTTATCATTTCATTTGCATGTTTATAGTGATAACTATATCCTTGGATATATCTTCTAGATTATCCTAAATGTCCTTGGTCGGTCATCTACGCGAGAGCGAAGATGAAATAAGACCAGTATGACTTTGATGAGGTATGGAGATACAAATCAAAGTCATATGCACTTGTAAGAGTACAAGGTGCTGGACCGACCCACTCTGAGAAAGTTGCATGGATTTAGTCATAAGCTTATCTCATGTATAACCACATCACAACGCCCTATGACCTGAGACCATCATAGATTCCTACATGATGAGTCGCTGATCTTTGACATAATCAAAAGTCACCTTTGACTGGGTGATGATAAAGACTATAATCGGGATCAGTGGTTTTCATGCAGAGGAATGTGAGTGGTCAAGATGGAATTTGTCCCTCACATTTGAAAAGAGATAATATTGGGCCCCTCGATGAGTGAGTCTGAGAAACGTATGGCCATACTACGATGGAAAGGAGTTTCCATTTCAATTAGACTACTCAAGAATCGAGAAAGTAGTGGTCAAGAACAGAAGTTGACATTATCCATGCCTCATCCTTGGCCAAATTATCGTATGACAAAAGGGACGTGACATGGTTGTACGATAGGTTATATCGTATCATTGATCCCCATATGAATTGGGTAGTCGTAATGTCTTGCTAGAGGTCACTTGCGACTTGTGGGTTGGTACAGTATTAGCCCACTACCAATCTCATGTGGACCTACAGGGTCGCACACAAGAATAGCCCAACACGAGCAATAGTGTCCAAATTTATTGAATTTGAGATATGTCTAAGATTTAATGAATACTCTTAATCTGGGGATGATATATATATGTGTATCATCCCTAGATTTAATTTATACAGATAAATTAAATCTGTAGGCTCATAATTTGAATTAAATAAATATATTTGATTAGATCTGTTGGACAGATTTTAATTAATGTATTGTTTTAATTCATATTCGAATTCAAGATTAATTAGATTAATTTTAAATATTTTAATACGGGTCATTAGGGTTTTAGAAACTCTATAAATAGATATTGATCTAGCCATATTGAGAGCACAGATGAATTAGAGAACCGCAAGAAACCCTAGAGAGAAAGGAGAGACACGAGAAAACATTGAAGGCGCTAGCACGCTGCTGTCCATGTTCACGGCTATTCGTGTGGATACCGCTAGAGGGAGGTGACTCAAAAAGTCTACTCCTGTTTGATCGAACGAGATGGCACCACGTTCGAGACGTACAACGGTCGAGATGCACGACGTTCCAGATGCGCACTAAACCGGATTGAACGAAACTCTCAACCCTTCGCATAGGTATGGTTTTTCTAACGAACCTTGATTTAAACGCTGTTGAGCGATCCTCTTAGGGATTCGTAAAAATTTTAATTTCGCTGCGTGTACAGATCCCAACAGAATATGCATCCATAAAAGAGAGGAATTGAAATCCAGAGGAATTATCCACCAATTGGTCTATGTTAGGCATTTGAAACGCGTCTTTAGGACATACCTTATTTAAGTCTTTGTAGTCCTTACAGACCCTCCACTTGCCATTCGGCTTCTTGACCATGACTACATTGGACAACCATGTGGTGTATTGCACTTCCTGGATAAAACCGGCTTCTAGTAACTCCTTTACATGCTCCTCCAGGGCCACTCCTCACTCCGGCCCGTGCTTTCTCTTCTTCTGAGCTACTGGAGGCGATCCTGGATGTATTGCCAATTTGTGGCAGCAAAAGTCAGGGTCTATCCCAGGTACCTCGGATGGTTTCCATGCAAACACATCCTTGTTTTTCTTCAGAAAGTCTTCCAACTCCGCATGAATCTTGGGGTCCAGTGCTTTGCCAATTTTGGTAGTTTGTCCCGACTCAGTGCCCAAGACGAGGTCTTCCATTTCTCCATTTGGTTTAGCCCTAAGGATTTTATCTTCCTCTCGTAAATCCAGCTCTACCAAATGGATAGACTTCTTCAGAAACTTTGCTTTCCCTTCACTTGAACTTTCTGCTTTAGGAATTCAAGAAGAGGAGGATGAGTCATCCTTACTTTCTTTGACAGTCTTGAAATAACATTGCCTAGACTCCTTTTGATCTCCTCTAATAGTGATGACCTCATTCTTCTTGCTGACCATCTTTAATTTCTGATGCTTTGTAGATACTAACATATCCCAGTTATGTATTGTCAGCCTTCCTAAAATTACGTTGTAAGGGGACGGGAAGTCGGCAACCACAAACCTAACCCTTTCCTTCTTAAAAGCATCTTTTGTCCTTAATGTCAACTTAAGGTCTATATAACCTTTGGGACGAGTATCTTACCCATTGAAGCCCGTTAAAGTTGTCTTGCATGGCTTCAGATCCTCTAGGTCAAACTTCATGTGTTTGAATGCATCCCACAAGATGATATCCACTACGCTACCATTATCCACAAAGATCTTCTTCACCCAGCAATTGACCAAGGCTCCCGTTATCACATACCATCATGATGGCCCAGAGCAACATCCTCAGATCTTCCTTCGTGAAACACAACATGGGAGGTTCTGGTTTACTAAACTCTTCTTTGAACTTTGGGTGATCTCGGATTGACAAGACCTCCCTCAGATAGCTTTTTGTTTGACTCATTGAGTCTCTACCTCCTTCGAACACCTCACTGATGACGTTATAGTCATAATCGGTTTTAGTGAACTCGTCGTCGTTTGCATCCGCCTTCTGCTTTTGATATTTTCTTCTCTTCTTGAAGACCAGGCTTTTGCTTTGCCCCCTAGGCGCTTGTTATTTTTCCGCCCTTAGGTCTTAATAACATATTTCTGGAGTTTCCCTTCCCAGATAAACTTCTCTATGGCGTCTCTCAGATCCCAGCATTGCTCGGTTGTATGTTCGTTTTGGTCATGGAACTCGCAGTACCGAGACTTGTCTAATATGGCCTTACTTTGAAGTGGCTGAGGTCGTTCAACCTTCTTCATGTCAGTCAAGGAAACTTCCTTCCAGAGTTGTTCTAAAGATACATTCAGAGGAGTATACTTCTCATATTTTCCTTCCGCCTCACTTCCTCGGGACTTATTGTCTAGGATGCGTCCATAGAAATCTCATTTGTATCCGCCATGCTGCTCTTTACCCTTCGGAGGTGAGCTCTTCGCCTCTCTTTTGTAGCATAGCTTGCTATCTCCATTTGTTCCAACTCCAAGTATTGCTTGGATCTGTCTCAGAAATCCGTCAGGGAATTGACACAACTTTTCATGATTGATTTCTTCAACCGGGATGAAATATCCAGATCAGCTATAGCCAGATGTAGATGTACATCTTCCTTCAACCCTAGTACTTGTAAAGCTGTATCTTTGAAGCGATCTAGATACTTCTGTAGTGTTTCCCCGAGTGATTGTTTCACCTGGCCGAGTTGGAACTCAGTTTTTGGTTGTTTCCTACTTGTCGCAAAGTCCAGTAAAAAATTCTACTCCAGGCAATCCAAATCCCGGATTGAATTTGGCAATAGTGAATGAAACCATATTTGTGCAGCCCCTCGCAGAGTTCCCGCAAATAGCCAGGGTATGATATGTCCTTCAAATCCTTTGACCATGATCTCCATGTTAAAATTATTGATATGGACTTGCGGGTCCTGGCTCCGGTCATACTTTGGCAGGTCCCTCGAGTCAAAGCCTTTAGGATACGTAGCAGTCTTGATCTCGTCCGAGAAAGGACTTCGGTTTCTCTCACCGCCATATCCTCCTGTATATGTCCCAAGCACGCTCTGTGATGGAGGCCTCATATCCTCCTTACTGGTATCTCATCTTTCTACAGGTTCCTTACCCTTCGCACGTGCTAGGTTTGGGGTTCAAACCTCTGGGATTTGGGCCTGGTCTTGTTCGGCATTATCAACCCGTGGGCTTCCAGCATCAACTTGTGCGGTGGTTGTGATACTAACCCTGCTGGGACTACTCGCATCTCGGTCGATGTTTCGAGTAAGGTTCTCGAGCAATCTCAAGCATTCTTCCAGCAATTGTATTCTTCGCGTCTCTTCTCTGGGAATCTCAACTCAGTCATGGCCGGCCAAGTTTTCTTCCACAGGAGTTGTTTGTGGGATTCCAGCATCTATGTGAGCAAAAACTAAGGCATTAGCCCGACTCGGGCCAGTAGCATCTTGGCTTAAATTACAAGCTGGGTTCTCCAACCGTCCGAAATGCTCTTTTAACAGTTGTTGCATTCGCCGCCCTTCTGCCACTAAAGGGTATTACGACGGTCCATATCCTCATGTATAAGTCAGATATCTTCTTGTCTTTGGAGTTGATTGCTAGTCTCCATCTCCTCCATTCGCCGGAGTAACAAACCCAGCGTGCATTGCAACATGCGAATATCAGGGTTCTCAATTTGGAACTTGTGAGGAGGGTCCAGTTGTTGAACTAGTGGCTAGATTTGTTAGATAACTCAATTATGAGGGGTGGAGAGGTTCCGGTATCAGCCTTGACCTCGGTCTCCACCGTTAGTTCTCAATATGTTTTGATGATTAACAACAAATGTAAAACATGGTTTGAAGTTTGCAAAGTTGTTTAAAAACATTCGATAGTTGCAAACCGCAGTTTGCATTTGCAAACTCGAGTATTGGACAGCCAATCGCAGCTTTGCTTGGCGAAACTCGAGTAAAGGCCATCCAAAGCAACCAAGTTTCCACCAAAGTCGATCTGCGGTTTGCATAGGCAAACTCGAGTATTGAATAGTCAATACTTGCGGTTGCATGGGCAAACTCGAGTATCGAACTTCTTGTGAACTAAAGGATTTTTCAAACTTAGTCAATACCGCAGTTTGCATAGTCAAACTCGAGTATTGAGCTTCCGAAGAGCTAAAGTTTTTCAAGTTAAATCAATACCGCAGTTTGCATAGCCAAACTCGAAAGTATTGATTAGTCAATACCGCAGTTTGCATAGCCAAACTCGAGTATTGAACTTCCAGAAGAGCAAAAGATTTTTCAAGTTCGAGTCAATACTGCGTTTGCATAGCCAAACTCGAGTATTGAACTTCCGTGAGAGCTAAAGACTTTTCAAGTTAAATCAATACCGTTAGCTTGCATAGCCAAACTCGAGTATTGAATAGTCAATCTGTTAGCGGTTTGCATCGCCAAACTCGAGTATTGGACTTCCAGAGAGCAAAAGATTTTTCAAGTTAAACCAATACTGCAGTTTGCGTAGCCAAACTCGAGTATTGGACTTACAGAAAGCAAAAGGATTTTTCAAGTTAAGTCAGCAGTTTGCGTAGCCAAACTCGAGTATTGGACTTACAGAGAGCAAATGGATTTTTCAAGTTAAACCAATACTGCAGTTTGCGTTGCCAAACTCGAGTATAGTCTTTGTCCTTCAAAAACAAGACACGATGGCTTGCCTCTGAAAAGTGCAAACTCGAGTATCCAATTGGATACTGCAGTTTGGACACTTGTGAACAGTGCCATACTCGAGTTTACATGAACATACTGCAGTTTACAACGCTGAAAAACTGATTTTGAATTATACGAATTCACAAATCATTGTTGTTTGATCTCATTGCTTCCATAATTCATTCAATCACATTCCTAGCTATGTTTAACAAGTTTGTTGAGTGAATTTCAGTTAGCATGAGATGAAGATTATTGAAGGTCAAAGCCATAAAGCAAAAAGTGTTCGGTGCATTTAATGCACTTCGCAAATCAACCTTCTTTTGGATAATCCATCCGAGCACGCATTCTCAACGGTCAAGAATGCTTTCTTCATCAAGTAAACTCTTCTCCAACGGCAAATCCTCGAGTTCCACATCGATCATATTAGCACTGGATTAGTTGGAGTTTAGAGAGAAGATGACCGGACTTAATGCTAATCACCTACAACGGTTGGATTCATCTTTCAACGGTCATTTAATGTTCTCTACCTATAAATAGAGTGCATTAACTTCTTCTCAAGCGATACACCTGCGAGAGCGAAAATTTACTAAGTGTCATTTATTGTGTTCGGCTTTCACTTGTATTGTATCAATCGATACTTGTACTTCAAAGTGTTCATTTTATCTCGCTCCGTGAGAGAGTTCTATCTGTAAATCATTTATTGATTGAGATAACCACAAGTCAGGGGACTTGGTGGTTGGGTGTATTGATTACAACTTGTAAGGGGGAGTGAGTTCTAGAGAGAGAACTACTCTTGAGTACATAGTTTGTAATCAGTTTGTGAGTATAGTGGATTGAAAATCCCAAGTGTGGCAGGGGTGGATGTAGGTCAAGGATAAGACCGAACCAGGATAATTTCTCTTGTGCAAGCTTTCCTTCCCTTCCTCCTCGCTATCATCTGTTTTTACTTGGTCAAAACAGAGCACTTTCGAGAAAAGTTTTTAAAATACCCAATTCACCCCCCCTCTTGGGTATATAGCTCCATTTACATCCACCGTAACGTGATTATAATCAGGAGCAACTGAATCTTCATACTGAATGGTTTGTTCCTGATTCGGTTGTGGTTGTTCCTCTGGCAATGGGTCTTGTTGAGGGATCTGACTGTGGCTTCTGGTATTTGCCGCCATTTTCGGTGGTTTGGGAATTGAAGTTTATTTGTCCCCACGGTCGGCGCCAATGTTCTGGTATAGAACACAAATATCTAGCCTCAAGGGACTAGTGGATGATTAATATAGGATCAAATGGCTCCAACAAGATGTCTATTAGTTAAACACCAAAGAGAATATTATTACTCAATGATACCTACAAGGAAGATATCAAAGAGTGTTCGGTGGGTGATTAGCCACAGAGGGGTGGGGCGTGTGCACAATAAGACTAAATAGTAGAATAGAAAAATAGAGAGTATGCACCTTATGGGTAATCTCCTATTTATAGAATTACCTCTAGGGTTTCAGTCCTTAGCTTTGTGTACTGCGTGTCCCTGCTCCACTAATGATTATGCCTGCTCCACTACTTGTACTTTCCATGGTTATAGGCATGATTATAGGGCAATTAGCATTTTACCTGATTATTGAGGGATTTTGCCATGAAGTGCTCTTACTGGACCACATATCAACCAGACCCATTATACGAGTCCATAACAGGGTGATTTGCTTACTAGGCCTCTATTGATTATCTTTATATATGGTTCATTGGATTTTGTGTCTTGGAAAGTGTTAGTTCATTCGATAATGTCGAAGCACAGATTCGAGGCTTTTTCTTTCATATTGGCTTAACTGAATGTTTAAACTTAAGACAATGCAACATCAATTAGTCAATAAAGGCTTTATGAAAAAGTATTAATTAGCATAAATGATGTAATTAATATATAACTTCATTGACTCGAGTCTATGTCTCAAACAACTTCTTAGATGTGGTTAAGTTTGTAACTTTCAACAATAATTCGAGTGAGAGCACATTAGTTCATATTCCATTAAGATCTCCAAGGCTCGAGTGCATGAATAGAGTTCAACGCATAAGATACAAAATCAACTTAACTTGGGTGTTTCATTTCAATGAAGCTGATTCAAGTGTATGACTCTAATTACTTGAAGCAAAAAGCACAGATAACTAGAGTTCTTTCACATATAGCGTATTGAAATGAAAGGACTTAAATTGAATATTGACAAAGTGAATTTGGTCATCATAACGTTTATTTTAACTTTATATTATCAAAATAATTATAAGCATATTTTGCCATTATATATTTGCAGAGTGAACATTTTCTGCTAAATTAGACTAATGCCTTAAAGAATAAAGAGTAAATACCCTTTCGGTCTCTCGACAAAAAATACGGACCCGATTTTGGTCCCTTACAAAAAAATCAACCCTTATTCGTCCTTTTTATGGACTAAAAATGACCTTTCGGAAATTTGTGAGGGATCAAAATGTCAACCAATCGACCCTTATTCATCCTTTTTATGGACTAAAAAGGACTTTTTTTTGTAAGGGACCAAAATGGAGATCACGTTTGTTGTCAAGGACCAGAAAGGGTATTTACTCAAGAATAAAGGATTAAAATTATGCTTTATAAACCTAGGTGATAAAAATTGTACTTTATGTAATTTTAAAGGACCAAGCATATATATTATACACAATCATCTTATAATTGGAGCATATCAATATATACTTTTTTCAAAAAACAATGAAATCATTAGATTCAAATCGTTTATTGACGTTTTATTATGAACTCTATGATAGACAATCAACTTAAGATTTCTACTGTAGATGTGAGAAAGAACTGTGGGTAAGATATAATAATAGAATAGAAAAGCCAACCCCATACTCATCGGGGGGAAAAAGCCAACAACAATAAATTGATATAAAGCACTCTTGTCCATACAAGAATTTATTTCCAAACAGAGTTCATTAGTTTGGCCAAAAAAAAAACAACTGAGTTCATATGACATAGTAATACGATTGTTTCATAATGAATCTTCTACCTCCACGAAATAAATTAAATGCATACAATGCATTAAAAAAAGATAGGAAAGAAGAAAGGAAAGAGTATAAAAATAAGATAAAAATATCTTATACAGCACTCCTCCCCTTAAATGCTTTCTTTTCTTTGCAAATGAATGAACGTAGAAGATTCACTTTGTAATAGTCGTCTTAGATGTTTAAAGGAACCAAGCCTTCTGAATATCCAACCGCTTTGAAGATTTTACTAGTAATCATTAAATGAGCATTGAGTACTAGCAAGTAGCAATACCATCTCCAGTGAATGTTATTGGTGGATTATGAAGGTGGAAGTTTGGATGGGATTCTAGCCGGATAGTTTTCACAAACTCGCTATGGTTCCCAGCTTTATGGTGATTGACGGCTTAAAGCGGCCTAATAACAGGAAAACGCGGGTCAACCTCCTAAACGAGTTTGACACTCTGAACCAAGCTAGAAAAACTTCTGGCCGACGACCTAACCGACTAGGTCGTCTAGTTATATGCTTGGCTCTTTAAACATCGTAACTCACACAATTATTACTCAATAAGCTCTAATTAACGGAATGCATTATCATTAACATGCAACCACACTCTATGACACCCGTACTTATTGCGCCTTTATTTATCAGAGTTTAAACACAAAGGCATCGAAGTAGTTTGGACGACTCAATTGTGAAATGAAACTTCTCTTAAATTAACTTGGTTTGAAAACTTGAGGATAAATTTTTCGTGATTCGAATTTATCCCATAGTGAGATATTAATATATAAATCCAAAATTAGACAAATAATAAATGAATTAGTACAATCCAACTACTTATACTATCACAAAAGTCCCTTTGTTGTAACCCTTACAATTTGTATCTTTCCTTTTGATCCCGATCCACTACCCGTATCTTTCATGCGATCTAGAGTTCAAATGAATGAACCCTATAGGTAACTTGATTAATCTCATATGCATGTATGAAGTATAAATGACAACGTAATACAGTTTAACATAGAATAATTTACGGTAAACAAGTTGCACCGTAGCTCGAGTTAATGGCCAAGGACCATGACCCTTTAGGACACACAACCCCAATCCATAGCTAAGATACACATATGCAAATTATATAGCAAACATAGTTAGCCATACATGAATACATACATACAAGCTAATAAGATAACGGTTACCCACCTCAAGCTTAAATCCTTAACTGGTCCGGTAGGTATTGGGATCGATACGGGTGTCAAGGTATGCCTATAAACATTTATCATTGTCATTAGTCACTTATTGTGTCGCAAAGTAACTAACTACGCAAATTAATTTTAGAGGATTAAAAGTGGTTATTAATCCCTAAAAAATTCTCTTAAAATAATACCCTTTTTATTTATTAATTAATTAATAATTCCCTTTTCTCCTTATTATTAATTAATAATTCGCTTATTATTTATTCCCCTTTTTAATAATAATAACAATATCTATTTATTATTATTATTTCTCTACAATTAATTTAAACAACCGAGATGCTATTTTAACACTTTAAATTAGCAGTTTTATAAATACCAATCATTATATAAATTATGCTCTTCATATATATATATATATATATATATTAGTAATGTTAAGTCTAATAAATATTATCACCATATAGCGTAACATATAACAACAACCAATAAGTATATATATATATACATATACACTTCTTGTTTCCTTTTGTGCAGTTTTTTTATTAAAAAAAAAAACTTATACAGTAACTTGATGCTAGATAATTAAGTACAATTAGTTACATTCTCAAGAATCTGTATTCTCAATTCATATACATTGCTAAATATGAAGCCTCTGATAAATTCATTCCCACGAAATCATGAGTTTCACAATTTAATTTGAGCGAGAGTAATTTAATACAAATATTTTTTTTCCCGCATTTGCATTTATTAAAAAAAGTGTACATATCAACCTGCATAAATCAAATGGATTTAATAAACAACTTGAAGTTGAACTTCCGGCTGGAGCCTCATACTCGGAGTGAATCAAAACAACTACCATTTCTTGTGATTTCCATATGCAGCCCGTGTGCCATTTAAGGTTTTTGTTAAAAGATCTGCCAGATGGTCATTTGATCGCAAGTGCCCTGTAGATACGACATTCTCTTTGATCTTATCATAAATAAAGTGACAATCGATTTCAATATGTTTCGTATGCTCATGGAACACAGAATTCAATGTTGTATGGAATGCTGCTTTATTGTCACACCATAATTTCACAGATAATGTCGTGATGATCCCAATTTCCTTCATGAGTTGAAATACCCACACAATTTCTTGTATTGATTGTGACATGGCTCTATATTCTTCTTCGCACTTGACTTTGACACAACACCTTGCTTTTTACTTCTACAAGATATCAAGTTTCCACCAACAAACACACAGTAACCTGTAGTGGACCGTCTTGTGGCTTTAGACCCTGCATGATCCGCATCACAGAAGCACTCAACTTTAGTGTGCCCATAATCTGTATAGAGAATGCCACGACTTAGGGAACCTTTCAAATAATCCACGATATGCTCTAAGGCTTCCCACTGAGCAACTGTTGGAGATTCCATGAATTGACTGAGTACACTGACTGAGAAGGTTACATCAGGACGAGTCACTGTCAGATAATTCAATTTCCCAATGAGTCTTCTATATTGCTCAGGAGATGCAAATGGTTTCAATTTCTCTGGATCAATCTTCTTCTTCAAGTCATCGAGAAGTTCAGAAAACATGCTATCATTAAGATCCAAGAACGGATTGGAAATCATGGGAATGGTATACTCGGTGCGGCGCCAAGTTTTCAGTTTCCTTTAACAAATCGAGAATGTATTTTCTTTGGGATAAAAGGATTCCTTTCTTACTTCTCAATGCCAAGAAAGTACTTCAATGGACCTAAGCCTTTTTTTTGGAAGTGGAAGTTAAGGAAGATTTTAAGTTCTGAGATTCTAGATATGTTACTCCCAGTAATCACAATATCATCAACATATACTACTAGAAGGATCATGCCTGCATTGGAATGCTACTAAAACGCAGAGTGATGATACTTACTTTGGCTTAACCCAAACTTCTTCACCACACCACAAAACCGATTAAACCAGGCACGAGGACTTTGCTTAAGACCATGCAATGACTTTTGGAGATAGCACACCTTTCTAGACTCCCCCTGAGCAACGAACCCAGGTGGTTGCTCCATATAAACCTCCTCAAGAAGGTCACCATTCAAAAAGGCATTCTTAACATCCAATTGATGTAAATCCCAATGATAGGTGGCAACCAGAGAAACAAGAAGAAGAACGAAAGTGAGCTTAGCCACAGGGGAGAAGGTCCTAGAATAATCAATGCCATAACTTTGAGCATAACCTTTGGCAACAAGCCGAGCTTTCAATCGTTCCAAGGATCCATCAACCTTGGTCTTAACAGCAAACACCCATTTACACCTAATGGCCTTCTTTCTAGAAGTGAGATCAACAAGAGTCCAGGTACCAACCTTTTCAAGGGCCATCATCTCTTCTTCCATCGCTGCACGCCAACCAGGGTGAGTCAAGGCTTGGTGAAGGCTGGTATGGGTAGAGATGGATTCAAAGGTGGCTACAAGGGAAGAGGAAACAGGGGACAAATGCTGGTAGGATACAAAAGATGAGATAGGATAAGTACAATCGGCATATCTCTGGGGAGGTTAGTGAGGACGGGTACCTTTTCAGAGGGCAATAGGCAGGTCATTAGATGGGTCAATAGTATCAGGTATAAACGGGTCAGGAACAGGAATGGCAGGAACGGAATCCGATGGCAAAGCAGGTACTAGTGAGGGCATAATATGGGCAATATCAGCATCACTGACAATATTAGGTTCTGCAACTACAGCATGTACTGGTGAGATAGGAACATGATAAACTAGGATATCATTAGACTCAGAAACCACAGAGGAAGACTCGGATAATATCGAAGACGGGAAGAAAGGAGAAGACTCATAAAAGGTCACATCTGTGGACACAAGATAACGACAGAGATCAGGGGAGTAGCACCGATAACCTTTCTGAACCTGAGAATAACCAAGAAAGACACACCGTAAGGACTTTGGATCGAGTTTACTCACATTGGGACGGACATCCCGAACAAAGCAGGCACAACCAAAGATTTTTGGAACTACAGGAAACATTTTAGTGGTGGGAAACAAAATGGAATAGGGAATTTCACCACTAAGGAAAACTAAAGGCATGCGATTTGAAAGTGGAGCTATATACCCAAGAGGGGGGGTGAATTGGGTATTTTAAAAACTTTGGAAATCTGCTTGTTTTTAGATAACAAAAACAGAGATGAACAGAGTAGAAAGAAGAATAGCTGAACACAGAGAATTTATACTGGTTCGGTCTTAACAACCTGACCTACATCCAGTCCCCAGACTCTCTGGGTTTTTCACTATCACAAAGATTACACACTATGTACTCAAAGAGTAGTTCTCTCTAGAACTCACTCCCCCTTACAAGTTGTAATCAATGAACTCCCAAATCACCAAGTCCCCTTGACTTGTGATTCTTTTCAATAAATGATTTACTGAGATAAAAACTCTCTCTAAGAGTAGATGATAATAAACACTGAAGCTTATAATGTCAAAAGACAGAATACAAGTGGCGAAAGGTAGTTAAGAAACTTGAATGCTTGTGCGTTTTCAGTTGTTGTAGTTGTTGAGAAGAATTGAATGCAGCTCTATTTATAGCTAGACGGCATTAATAGACCGTTGCATTGATAATCGAACCGTTGGAGATGATCCACGAAGTTGTGAGCTTACTTAGGTCTTCTTCTCTTTCTGAAACTCACTTAGTCCAGCTGGTTTGATGGTCAGAGTTGACTCTCTGCAAATTAATCCGTTGGAGAGGATGTTGCTTAATGTAGAAATCATTCTTTAATACTTTGCAACCGTGTACAGATGGATTAACCAAAAGGATGCAAGTTTCTGGGTTGAGCATTTAATGTTCGACATCACTTTTGCTTTTGCTTTAAACCTTCGTAAAACTTCCTTGATCATCGAAACTCACTAAAAAAATGATTAAATATATCTAGTACCAATAAGGAATAATCATGGAAAGCATTGAGATCAAACACGAAGGTATAGCAAAATCATTAAGTTCGAATTTCAAACAACGTCCGAAACCGGAGGTTTGTTCACAAACCTCGAGGTTTGCTCATTTAAGCTTGAACACGTTTTTACATCAAAAACCACAAACCTGGAGGTTTATCATTAAACCACGGAGGTTTATAATGTTCCAATCACGAAGGTTCCTTGGGTTTACCTCAAACCTCGAGGTTTCTCTAGGAACCTCGAGGTTTCACGTTATGTGTGAAACCCAAAGCAAAGATGCTATGAAACCAAAACTGGAGGTTTCTCAAGGAACCTCGAGGTTTTAAGATGAGTGCGGAGTTCATTTGCTCTCGGGTTGCCACAATACTCGAGGTTTTAGGAAATACTCGAGGTTTTGGCCAAATGACAAGGTTGTTTGTTTTGACCCAAAACACAAACACGGAGGTTTCTATGGAAACCTCGAGGTTTTCAATTTGCTGAAAAACATTAGCTCTCGGGGAAGCCGAAACCACGGAGGTTTCGATAATACTCGAGGTTTCACATATGATTTCAAAATCCTTAGTTTGGCGCCAAGGCATAACCTCGAGGTTTGGAAGTAAACCTCAAGGTTTCACAACTTGGTGTGAAACCGGGTTTTCTCGGAAGATCAAAACCTCGAGGTTTCTCAATAAACCTCGAGGTTTCACATATATTTGTGAAACCAAGTTTTCTTAAGTTAGAATGCACAACCTCGACACTTCCCTCATAAGACCAAACCTCGAGGTTTTCCCGAAACCTCGAGGTTTGCTCTCACTCGGGGTTTTCCAACATCGAGAGCAAATCCTCATTCTTCGTTTACAATTGTTGGCAATCATCAAAATCTCTTCGAGAACCAACACGATTGATGAGGAAACAAGCGTAGACATGGTATCGGCCCAAAAGGATTTAGGGACACGGAGTGAAACATGAGAGTACAGGCATTTTCTAAAAGATGAAGATTTTTTCTTTCAAAGCAACACCATTTTGAGCCAATGTATCAACACAGGAGGATTGGTAAAGAAGGCCATGACTACGCATATACTTGGTGAATGGGGCGGAAAAATATTCTTTTGCAGTATCACTTCGAAGGATTTTCACAAGCGTATTAAACTAGGTTTGAATTTCAGCACAGAAATGACGAAAATGAGTAAACAATTCAGAACGTTGTTTCATTAAGTAAGGCCAAGTGGGTCAGGAAAAGTCGTCAACAAAAGTAACAAAATATCGATAACCAGTCTGAAACAAAACTGAACAAGGACCCCAAACATCAGAATGAACTAACTCAAAGGGGGACACAACCTGTTTATTGACTCGGGGTGCCAAATGAGCACGATGGTGTTTGGCAAAATGACACGACTCACAATCCAAAGAAGATACAGACGAAAACTAAGGATACAACCTCTTTAGGGACGAAAGGGACACATGACCAAGACAACAATGGACTTCAAAGGGAGACGACCCACCAGAACAAGCAATAGAACCCGGCACCTGATTATCAAGAGTATAATGTCCACCGGATTCATAGCCTCTTCCAATAATCTGTTTCGTCGTAAGATCTTGAATCAAACAGTAGTCAGGGTATAGTGAGATAGAACAGTTCAAATGATGAGTCAGTTTACTTGGAGACAAAAGATTAAAAGTAAGATCCAGAACATTAAGGACTGAAGAGAATGAAATGGATGTAGTGGGCATAACAATTCCTGATCCAAGAACGCGGACCGGGGAACCGTTGGCGACAAATATGGAGGATGGGTTGGCATAGGGGGCATACGATGAAAATAAATTATGGTTACTTATCATGTGGTCGATGGCACCTGAATCAATGACCCACTTTGTGGAACTAGTAGCAAGGCCAGAAGACAAAGTACCTATAGTGAGGGCCCTTGCCGATGATGGATCAGGATCAGACTGATCAGGTGTCTGGGCAATATGAGCAAGGCCATGCTGCTGATCACGCTGACGTTTATTCTACAATTTGCGACAATTCTTCTTAATATGACCAGGTTCCTTGCAATAGTTTCAGATAATACTGCCAGAAGTCAGGAGTGGAGCACTAGTGTTTTGTTTCAATCCATAATTCTTGTTCTCAAAGGGACCACGCCTAGCCAAAGCACTGGCATTTGGATCAACAGATGGACGAACCAAACTATCAGCACAAAGGACTCATGAGAACACATCATCAAGAGATGTAAGCTCCTGACTGGACAAAATCTGAGAGCGGGTAGTGTCATAAGATGGATCAAGAGCTTGAAGGAAAGCGATGATAGCTTGAAACTCAGATTCTTGATACGGGTCTGAAGATCAGCCTGAGGAGACATAAGTACCTTCATCTCTTCATACAACTTCTTGAAGTCTATGAAGAAATCCTTCAAGGGACGACCTGTTGCTTAGAGCGATAAAATCCTTTACAAACTTTGTGAATGCGAGTAAAATTCCCTTTGCCGGAGAACATAAAGTCAAGATACATCATAATTTCCATCACAGTGTTGCAGTGACCTACAGAAGACAAAATAGGTGGTTCAATAGAGTTACAGATTTGAAAGAAAAGATGAGCATCGGCTCTAGACCAATCCAAACTTGTCTCATCAGCACCGGTAGGAGGATCCTTAGTTAAATGGGCTTCCTTTTCAACACCCAATAAATAAACTCTAACAGTTTTACTCCAGTCAGAATAGTTTGTCCAATTTAATTTGGAATCATTAATTTTAGCGGAGACATAGGCAGCATCTCGGATGTCTTGGATTCAGCCATAGAAAATTAATCAAAGGCTCACAATAACAAGACAAGAAATACATCAAGGGAGGAACCAACAAATTAGAGTAAACAAGTAATCCCAAAAAATACCTTTAATATTGTACCGTGCCAAGAGAAGAAAATACCTCACAAAGACAAATGTGCAAATCGTACCAAACGTGATTTTGCTCAATACGTACCAGACGTGATGACTACACAAGTAAAAGGAATTACCACTCCACAAACAGCCAAGAAACAGAGGGTCCAAATGGCCCACCATCCAAACAATACCAAAAGGGAATTCCAAAAAAAAAAATCCTTAAATCAAAGTCAAACATCCAAAGAGGACCAAGAGTGAAAACAAGGACCCACAAATCAGATCGCGGAAATGCTAAAAGGGAATTGGCCAAAAATCACCCAAACACCAACCTTGAGACGCAAGAGGGTGCCGAAATCCAACCTCGACGGAGAAGAGACGAAAAAATGTCGAGTCTCATTTGGAAAAATATGACGCACGAGCAAGTGCGCCGGAAAAAAAAAATTGATAGAAAAGAATTAGTAACCTAACCTAGCTCTGGTACCATGTAATCTGAGAATCTGAAAGTCATATTAATTAAGATAAACACATGGGTTTATATACAAGAGAAAGGCTAACAGGAAACCCTACAATTATAGATCTAACTTAATCCCTAATAATATGGATCTAACCGTAATCCATATTATAACAGGCCTAAAATTGTCCTTTACGATTATTTCTTGATTTTATTATGTTCTTGTAAATTTCTCTAGGAAAATAAGCCTTTATTTCAATAATTAAATTCATAATTATTTAGGCCAAATTTCTCAATTTAATTTCCAAATAATATTTCTATATCCTCGGAATATTATTTCATAATTTCCCCCTTTTGTTCCTTGGCCGAAGATATGATCCTATTCGGGAACAACACACCTCCTGAACTGGACTTAGACGTCCGCTTAACTTAGGCTTATTCTCAAATTTCAATGTCCAAAATTCAAAATATTACACACTCAACATCAATGAACTTAATCAACCGATACAAATTCATGTCCATATTGAAATTAAGTCTATTGATAGAGTCAATTAGTGTCACTTCTAAAGGTAGTGAATATCAACAAACCCAAGAACTAATGGACACTAATTTCCATTGGAGGACTTCAAATCATCATAGAGCTTAGTCCCAATTACACTTACATGATTAGATTAGATTAATTTTATTATTCCTTTAGGCGAGTGCAATTAATAGAATTACCTCAGCACTAGAAAACTTAGCAATGCAATAGTAACAAACTCAACCATGGAAATCAGTCATCAATATTAATCTCAAAGCAAGTCTAATGTACTAAATCATCCCACATTGACATGCTAGATAATAAAATCACAAGAGACACAAGCTAAAACTAATAGTAACAAGATAAAGTATTATTTCAAACATAAATAAATAAATTTCAACTGTTAAAACATTATCTACACAATTTATAATTGCAATATAAATAAAATTCAAAAAATTAATTTATAAAATATTAAATCTGAACAATTCATTTTTTGACCAAAGGTGAAGATAAGATTCTTAGATGAAAAGGAGAAAATAGATTCTTAAAAAATCTACTCCCATGTTCCACACCATAAGATACAAAATCTCCCGTAAGTATGAGAAAGTACAATGGATAGGATATAAAAATAGAATAACCAATAAATTGATATAAAGCATTCTCGTCCATACAAGAATTTATTTTCCAACAGAGTTCATTGGATTTTGTGTGTTGGATGGGTGATTTGCTTACTAGGCCTCTATTGATTATCTTTATATATGATTCATTGGATTTTGTGTCTTGGAAAGTGTTTGTTCATTCGATAATGCTGAAGCGCAAATTCGAAGCTTTTTCTTTCATATTGGCTTAACTGAATATTTAAACTTAAGACAATCCAGCATCAATTATTCAATAAAGGCTTTATGAAAACAAGTATTAATTAGCATAAATGATGCAATATATAACTTCATTGACTCGAGTCTATATGTCTCAAACAACTAAATCTCTTAGATGTGGTTAAGTTTGTAACTTTCAACAATGATTCGAGTGAGACCACATTCGTCAGTTGATTTTCCATTAAGATCTCCGACGCTCGAGTGTATGCTCGAGTTCCACGCATAAGATACAAAATCAACATAACTTGGGTATTTCATTTCAATGAAGTTGATTCAAGTGTATGACTCTAATTACTTGAAACAAAGATAACTAGACTTCTTTCACATGTAACGTATTGAAATGAAAGGACTTGAATTGAATATTGACAAAGCATGCTTTTAAATTATTTTTAAATAAAAATAAGCATACAGTCACTAGGTTTATTTTAATTTTAATTATTTAATTGTTTAATTTAATATTTCTATATTTTAAAATTAAGATACACGTGCTAATGGGTAGGTTTATTTTAATTTTAATCCTTTCATCAAATTATTTTTATATTTTAAATTGAAAGTGAACTTGTTCATCATAAAGTTTATTTCAATTTTATATTATCAAAATAATTATAAGCATATTTTGTCATTATATAATTGCAGAGTCAACATTTTATGCTAAATTAGACTCATTACTTCAAGAATAAAAGATTAAAAATATGCTTTATAAACCTAAGTGATCGAAATCAAACTTTATGTAATATTAAAGGACCAAACATATACAATCAAAAATCATCTTATAATTGGAGCATATCAATATATACTTTTTTCAGAAAAACAATGAAAACATTAGATTCAAATCACTTAGTGACGTTTTATTGTGAACTCTATGATAGACAATCAACTTAAGATTTCTACTGCAAATGTGAGAAAGTACTCTGGGTAAGATATAATAATAGAATAGAAAAGCCAACCCATATTCATCGGGGGAAAAAAAAAAACCAATACCAATAAATTGATATAAAGCACTCTTGTTCATACAAGAATTTATTTCCCAACAGAGTTCGTAAGTTTGGCAACATGTACAACAACAACAACAAAAAACAGTGTTCATATGACATACTAATACGATTGTTTCATCATGAATCTTCTACCTCCACGAAATAAATGCATACAATGTATTAAAAAAAGATAGGAAAGAAAAAAGGGAAGAGTACAAAAATAAGATACGAATATCTTATACAGTAGTCCTTCCCTTATATGCTTTCCTTTCTTTTCAAATGAAATGAACGTAGAAGATTCACTTTGTAATAGTCGTTTTAGATGTTCAAAGGAACCAAGCTTTCCGAATAGCCAAAAGCTTTGAACATTTTTGGAATTCCATGGATATCAAACCCCTTAATTTGCTTATTCTTAAGATTATAAGAAACCAACTGGCATCCATCTTCAAGAAGAATCTCATCATCTCCCAAAAGCCCTAAAAATGATCCAAACTCAGGGCATGGTCCGATGACAGATTTCTTAGTCCAGCTACTCTCAACTCCGTACTCGTTCATCACCCAGATTTCGAATCTGTGATTGGTCGTGTATGTAGCTATGCAAGCAAGTTTCCCATAAATCACAGCAACATTTAATTCATCAGATTGATCAACTCCAAGAGGCAATTGAATCTTACCAAATACCTCCTTGGTGAAATCAAAGAACAATATGGCCTTATCATTATCATCAGTTAACCAGTGATAGAAACCATTCAAATAAGCCCTACACTTTGGATAGGATAGACGAAAAGCGGGAACAACAGCATCTGTGGTTCTCCAAGAATTAGTACTGAGATTATAAACCTCAACAGGAGGAAGTTCTCTTTCTTCAAAATCCAAAGTCCCAAATCGAACAACCTTGTAATCCTTTGTAGCAGGGTCAATACCAAACCCAAACATGATATAAACCATGTCTTTCGGCAGGTTCTGAGATGGAGGAAGAACCTTCACCTCTTTTGTTCCAGGGTTCCACAGAATCAAACTGGACCTACCAGCTTTATCTCCTCCATAAACCCCATAGAGACAAAAAATCCCATTACATTGCCCATAAACAAATATGTATTCCACTTCCTTCTCAGGAAATGGTAATTCAACATCCTTAGTTTCCTGATTGGAAATCAAAGAAAGGCAGGGCTTAAAAGTGAGATTGTGCAAGCGAAATATCAGCTGGTGGTGGTGGTTTTTAGAGATTGATTCAGACCAGTCAAATTGTTTGGAAATAAAAGATGGATTAGCGATTAGTTCGTACCAGGATTTCGCCACGGATTTGAAACGAAGTAGGGATTTTATAGGAAGCCTCAATGATATCTCCTCTACAATTTCTTCAGGAAGATCAGCACTCAACATCTTCATTTTTCTGAGCTTACTTGGGTTTGTTAGGTTTTCTTTTTCTTCTCTTGTGGTCAAATTCACCTCACCAAAAGACCAAAGCATAAGGCTGTGATCTTAGAGATATATAATTGGCCCACGCAGGTGTCTGCGAGAGAAGAGGAAAAACCTTGTTTGGGTGATTTGAGGCACAAGGTCACAGTGTTACATGGAGATGCTTATATACACAAGAACAGATTCGTCTTCCATGAATCTTATCCAGAATTCCAGAAGTGGGAACACCTAATAATTTTTCCCCCAATGAACGAAAGAGATTCTGTATCTTTTTTCATTCTAACAATAAATTTGAATTTTATCCATTGAGTCATCAGGTGATCCTAATCATATTTCTTCTATTAGAAATTGATGACTTGATTGGATAAACATTGTGTGTGTGTGTCTGGATATATATATATATATATATATATATATATCTTGCTTTTTAATATTTCTTACTATTCTTTTTCACTTTCATTCTAGATGTCTTATCAAACTTAATATTAATTTTGTAGTGTTTATATTTTCTATTTTATCTTAATATAAAAGGAAGATAATTGATCCTGTTCATTATAGCATGTTCGTGTTGTAAGGGCTATAACAAGCAATATTTATGTTGATTGGTGTTGATTGTTGTTAAACTCACGAGTTGATTCTTTAAGTTTATCGTTTTTACCTTATTAAATCGAAGTGAGTCGTTGGTAAACTTGTGTTAGCTATAAACTCAGTTAAATTCACGAGTTTACATACAATGTTTTTTGTTTATACATTTCTAATTTACAAAAATCGTGTTAACTTTTTTTATTTAGTTATGCTCATCAGCTTTATATATGAATTTTATAGAAATTTCTTTATTAAATATGATAAGTTATGAATCTCAATTTATTTAATTTAAATTATTTAGATTTAAAATATATTTAAATCAAATTATTGTCATTTTCTATATTTTAATTATTTATTTATATACTATTAATATATATTTAATGATAAAAGTAAACTCTTACAAGTTTACGATTCGAGTTCAAGATATGAGTTTACGTCAACAACATCGTGAGTTAATAAGCTTGTGTTGACGCGTCTTGTGGTCTAATCCTCACATTTGTGTTGGATAGAATCTAGAAGCTCCCTTTGTTGGGAATGTTTAGGTATCACCATTATGTTAACATGCCAAATTAATAATTAAAAATAGAAGTGCACTTCATGGTTGATATTTTGAATATATTGATTGATTTGTTATGGGACACGAATCAAATTTATAATCAAACATTGTTGTAAGATATATATTTAATTGCTGCTAAATTAATAAAAATTAAGGTTAAAATCTATGAATTTTCAATATACACTTGCCATCATAATATTCATTTGTTTACAAAAATATAGAAGCTTTTAAAGTAATGCAAAAATGTGATAGGTTATTTTGTCTAACTTTATTTTGCATACTTCTCTCAATACTGTTAGATTATAATATAATCTAACAGCGGAGCTTTGAGGGATACCCTTTTACCCCTTCCTCTCTCCCATTGCCTCCCAAAAACAACAACAAGAACAGCAAACTCATACAAATAATACCATCTCAAACCCAGTATTATATTTGTCCATTTTTCAGGAAGAAAACGAAGTTAACCAAGAAAAGCCAATAAAATCAAATAGCGAAAAGCTTAAAAATTGTGAAATTAAAAGGAATAAGGATTTACCTGACCCAAAGGCAATGAAAAATATGTTATTTTTAGGAACCCGTGGACCTTTTTCCAGTAATTGAAGAGGAGACAATTGAAACGAATGAAGAGTTTATGGTTGACAGCCAGATGGTTTCATGAACAACCCCAGAGTTGATCACATCCACCAGAGAAATGGGATTCTCACTTAGGGCAATTTTTGAGATATCAAGGCTGAGGAGAGAGAGAGAGGGTGGGAGAGAGGAAAGGGTAAAAGGGTTTATTTTATCCCTCAAATCTCCACCGTTGGATGAGATTATAATCTAATAGTATTGAGAGAGGTATGCAAAATAAGGTAGGCAGAATAACATATCCCTACAAAAATACCACGACTATTAAATAAATTAATGTTGAAAATTTAACAAACAATTCCTACATGCAGTGCACAATATTTTTGCTCCTAGCGGCCCTATCTACTCCTACAGGATCTTCTGCACAACACAATGACTGCATTCCCTCAGTGTATAAACTGCCCCTCTCCCAACCCCATCCACGATCCTTTCTTTAGTTTCTTCGTCATCGGTGGTTTAGCTATGACATAGTTCTATTTTAAACATTTTTATCTTACAAATCTAAAATTAAAGATTGATTTATCAGCATTTAATTACAGAGTCACTATACCATTTAAAATTGTTGAGTCAAATTTTTTTGTTTTTGATATTAATAGTATTAACATTAGTGGCTAAAAATTATACTTTATAAATTTAAAGAAGGTTTATAAGTTTTTTCTTACAGTTTACTCACATTTTGATATTAGTTAGTTTCAAAGCATGAGATTTGGTCATAGTCCGTTTATAATGTTACTCCCCCTTGTAGTCTGAGGAAGATTTTGACCGTTACAGAGCCTCCCGCGTTTCACTATGCTTTTCGCTTCTTTTCACATTATCTCCCTCTCTTCTTCGTTTCAAAACCCTTTCCTCTGTTTCTGTTTCTACGTTCACTTCTTCTTGTTATGATCTGTTTTAATTGTTCCTTTTGTTGGCGAAAACAGAGCCTTGCGTAACCAAGATTCAAACTTGCTTCTCTGGGAATTGTGATATCTGCTTTAGTGTTTGGTTTTTCATCTGTGTTTCTTTAGATCATTATGGAGGACCAAAGGTGTAATTTAGTTAATGACAATCGGACCACGAAAAAGTTTCCTGGGGTATGAGTGTTCTGGCGGTTGACGACGACCCAGTTTGTCTCAAAGTGTTGGAGACTCTGCTCGTTAAATGCAAGTATCAAGGTTCATATTTGAAACTTCTTTGTTTTTAATCCAGTAAATTCCAGTTTTCTTTGCTTGTTCTGGACCTATATATTAGTTGTTTTCAATTACAAGTCTTTTATTTTCCTCTTAGCATTCTCCATCTAGTTATGACATGTATAAAATTATAATTTACCTGCTCACCTTGAAGTTTTGGTAAGGTAAGCCTATCAGCCTATGCACAGGCACTGTTTTATTTATAGTTCGGGTCACCATATTTTCTGAATAATTTCTACCTGCCGTTTCTGATTTCTGTAGTTCTGCTGAAGTTTAAAAAATTTCTTCAAGCGTAAACCAGCCGAGATGCTGTGAGCTGAATGGAGAGGAAAGGGGGTGAACGGATCTGGGAAGATGAGCTTTTTCCCCCCTTTTTTTAATATACTACTTTCAGCAAATCTTACCCAGTCATCTTTCCAACTCATCAGCCCAAGTTAGCAATTTTAACAGTATCAGTGACACTTATGTGAACTTAACACTACTACAAAAATTGGATATTACTAACATAAAAAACGTCCTAATTAAAAAACGGTAGTAAAAAATGAAGGGCGTTGGCATTCTTGTAATTATATATAAGGACGGTGAGCCTTCAACATCCCGAATAAGAGTTTAGGACTTCTAAAATTGTTTTTTTTTTGCGATCTACACTACTACAAAAAAGGGTAACTACTTCCCTAAAAGACTTCCTCATTTTTAAAAAGGATGTTAAAAGTGATCGTAGTGGCATTTTTGTAAAATAAATACGATATTATCAAATTTTGCGTCCTAAAACCAGTTTAAGATCGTTTAAAATAAATAAAGGCGTCCTACAATAATTTCGGGACGCTTAAATTAAAATTTTTTTTCCGCCAAAAAT
Organism: Acacia acuminata; assembly: GCA_019022655.1. Classification (NCBI taxonomy): domain Eukaryota; kingdom Viridiplantae; phylum Streptophyta; class Magnoliopsida; order Fabales; family Fabaceae; genus Acacia; species Acacia acuminata. The sequence continues at coordinate 2,091,240 of JAFJYI010000036.1, forward strand.
TAATGTTTTAGCGCGCCTTGGCGCCATTTCACAAATTTTTTGGCGCCAGCATCAGAAGAATGATGAGGAATTAATTTTTTATTTGTTTAATAAGTTTTAAGGCGTCCTGATAGAAGATCAGGACGCTTTTAAAAAATTAAAGGCGCCCTGATTCAACATCAGGACGCCTTAAAATCATTAAAGGCGCCCTGAGTCAACTTCAGGACGCCTTTAATGTATTAAAGGCGCCCTGATTCAACTTCAGACGCCTTTAATGAATTAAAGGCGCCCTGATTGTACTTCAGGACGCCTTTAATTCTTTTAAGGCGCCCTAAATATGCTTTCAGGACGCCTTTATTGCAAAATAAACCCTATTTTGCACACGCGTATCCCTCATTCTGCTTCATTCGATTCCCTCAACCCTACCTTCTTCTCGATCATTTGTGCGCCGTTTCCTCCTCCGTGTCTTCGGGCCTTCGCGATAGTCGACCGCACTCTCCTACCTCGTTCTCATCTCGAGCCCTCAACCCTTCCTCTCACATTTGCGCCGTTTGTGCGCGCCGTCTCTTCCCATCGCGACGGTCCGTCGGTGTGCGTGGGTCTCGTTCTCTCTTAGCGGCGTCCGTCGGCTTGCGTTCTCTGTTTCCGCGCCTCCCCTCCTTCTCTTTCTCTGACGAGCCCGTGCTTTGTGCCCTGACTTCAGTCTTCACTTCAGGTACCGTTTTTACTCTTCTAAAGATATTTTTTCGCTAGTTACGTTTTCTATTGAGAGAAGAAGAGGCATAAATCGTAGTTGCAGGAATGTTGAGTCACTTCGCCATCCATCTTCGTGCCTCAATTACTCTTATTAAATTCCATCTTCTCTCTCTCGATCTGATTCTGTTTCCTTTGGTTTTGATTGAGTTCGTTTTACGATTTCTTTGAATTAGGGATTTTGTCATGTGATAGCTCACGGAATAGCAAGGTGATACGTTCCCTTTTGTTTGATGGGTTTAGGTGCGGCATTGGTTATGACTAGTGAAAGGCCCAATTTGAGATAGGTACTATTTAACGGGTGTTGATCGCAATTATTGGTTGAGTAGAAAATTGGGTCCTTGCCGATTGCGAGAATTTTGCTTGTGGGGAGTTTGGAATTCGTGCTTAATTCTGTTTTAAAAGGACTTGATTCAGAAATTTTGATTTCTTTCCCTTCCAACGTTTTTACTCTCTAATGCTTTCTTTCAAAATTTAAGACATTTCATCTTTTGATTCATGATATTATTTGAATCTGTTTTGCATTCTCTCCAGTTTAAATTCTCTCCTTTTTAAGTGCAGCAGTTAGTGAATAATGTATTTTTATAGCCCCCTTGTTAGTGATTGTTTGCCCCTACTTGTTTTTGTTGAAGTTGTTTGCCTCCGTTTTTTTTTTGCAATGGTAGAAAATGCTTAAGATGGTTTGGTTATGTGCAAAGAAGGCTTGTGGAGACCTTAAGAAGAAGGGGTGAGTAGATGATTTTTAGACCTATGAAGAGAGGTAGAGAAAGATTAAGGACACTTAAAGGAAGTCATTAAATGAGATCTCTTGGTTTAGGTCTCTTGATTCATGTTAATCCTTGATAGATGATTAATAGGAGTATTAACTTTCCTATTACATTCGTCTCTTGATCTAGCAACCATGATTCAAATTTCCTTTGGTCACCTTGTAATATTTTTTAGTTAAAAATGCTTGTATGATATTTAAGTTTTTTGTTTACCCACACTACTACCCCATTCTTCTAACTACGTCTTGATGTGTTGATTATTTGGGCGTTGAAAACATTGGAAATTTCATATGTGATGACACTTTTTTAGTTATGGATTATAGGACTGTTATTCATATTTGATATTGAAAATCAAATTTTTGAGATTGGCCCTTGCTTTCATGATATTAAAAATCTGTTTTGGTTGATTTCTTTTTTGCTGGGATTTTGGCATGTATAGACCATGAGTTGCTAAAAACTCTCATTTAGGATTACTTTTCTCTATTGTATGAATTCAAACTACTAGATATGAAATTGAAAATCAAATGGTTGATTTTTTTAGCTGGGATTTTGGTATGTATAGACCATGAGTGGCTAAAAACTCTCATTTAGGATTACTTTTCTCCATTGTATGAGATTGGCCCTTGCTTTCATGATATTGAAAATCAAATGGTTGATTTTTTTTTTGGGATTTTGGCATGTATAGACCATGAGTGGCTAAAAACTCTCATTTAGGATTGCTTTTCTCCATTGTATGAATTCAAACTACTAGATTATCTTGGTTTTGTCGGTTGATGAGTATATAAGTTGATTTTAATTATCTTTGTGCTCAATGCTATGTTGTACTTGATCACCACATGATTAGAGTAGTTTAATTGGAAGATGCTTGAGAGAGCCATTTTGATTGTAGAAATTAAGAAAAATCTTGTTAGTGATTAAATGGATGGTTTGTTGTTAGAATAGAAATATATCTAACAACCTAGCATAGTATATTGAAGGATTGCTTTGGAAATATGGTTTTCATTAATTATAAACAGGACATTTAATAATTTTAATGAAAATGAAAAATCAGTCTTAACTTGAGAGAGTTTAGTTAATGATTTTAGAACCTTTGACTATCATGAATGATCTCTTGTAATCCTTGATACGTACGGCTTAGGTTCTTGAATGCATGATTAAGTGAGCAAAACAAGAAATTATTGGTTTTTCTTTGCCCCATTCCGTGTGATGATTTGTTTGTGATGATCTTGTATATTGTAGGAAATGCTAAGGTGTTGATTTGCTTCATTGAGCCAGCAAGGCAATGTGTGATTGTGGCCCATTCTCTTCTCTCCCGTGAGTCCCCTCTCCCCTCTACACTCGTCCAGCTCTCTTCCTTCCTCCGAGGCTTCTCGGGCTCCAACTCCGGTTCTTCATCCACGGTCCACCTCGTTCCTTCAACTCCGTGATTTGAACCGGTGATCGAGCGACGAGCGATTGTGGTTTGTCTCTCCTTTTCTATTTCGATTTTACCAATTTTTGTAGATCTGTGTCTCTCTTATCCTGTAAATGTAATGTATAGCCTCGACTTGTTCCTTTTCCTCCCAAATCAGAATCAAATTCCCTATTCCCATAATCCCATCGCCCATGTGCTCGACTTTGACTTGTACAGGCTTTGATGATGATGATTTCTTCATTTATTTCTGTTTTAAATTGTTTACTGTGTTACTGTTTAGTTATTTATGCATCTATGTTAATCCTTTAAATGCACGTGCAATCAGTTTTTGCCCAAGATCCAGAATTTAAAGGTAGACAAGTAGTTACTTTCCACAACTAGAGAGACTTCATATTCTTAGGCATCATCGGTATGTATCCACAAGACTTGAATCATTAATCCACATTTATATGTTTATGTTCTTTCTTTCAATATTGTTGTGCTCGGCTTTGCTTTCTTTATGTTTTGTTGGTTTTGATCTGTACTCGTAATTTTCATTTTTACAATTTCCCATATTGGTAGGGTTCTTTGTATGTTATTTTGATTAGCATAATGCCAGAAGAGCATAGTCTATCAATATCAACCCTTTTTTTCATTTTATAGTGTAGTTACTCAACCCTCTATCAATTTTATTTTGTAATGATGAAATTGATGCATTTAATGGATGATATTGTTCTGAATCACCTTGAATTAAGCTGAAATTGTTTGTTGTGAAAATTTGGGATGCATTACTTTTAAGGGGAAATCTTCACGAAATTTTTTAAAAGATAGAGAAAAAAGCATGTCGTTGATGTTTTTTGTTATATAAACTTGAGTGTTGGTGGAAATATCGTAGGTGGTATTAAAATGGGGCATAGTTGGATGAATGCTTTGAGAACTAGTCATGTGGCTACAAAAAAAGGGATGTATTATTGTCCATGTGTTAATTGCTTAAATGGGGTTCGACGGGATATTCCTACTATAAGGGATCACCTAATTTGTGATGGAATAAACCTTCGATACACAACGTGGATATGGCATGGTGAGGAGGTAATAAGTACCAGTGTGTCGGACGAAAATGAAGTTGAGGAAGATGACGATGGAATGGAGAGAATGATTCATGATGTTAAGGTCGAATCTTTTGCACAACCGCATGAATATGATAGCGTGCGGAGTGATGCAGAGACACCGTTGTTCCCTGGGTGTACTAAGTATACACGGTTGGTGGGACCTTACATTTGATCAACTTAAAGGCAACTTGTGGGTGGACCGATAGTAGTTTCACGTCCCTGCTTCAATTGTTGTGTGATATGTTTCCAGACGATAATGTACTTCCAAATCGTATGTATGAGGCCAAGAAAATCTTGTCTTCGATGGGTATGGAGTATAAAAAGATACAGTTGCCTAATGACCGCATATTGTACGAGAAATGAGTATGAAGGCTTGAGTAATTGTCCGAAGTGTAAAACTTCACGATACAAAGTGAAGAAAGGTGGTGGTTCTGGAGATGATGAGACAACAAAAAGGCAACCTATGAAGGCATTGTGGTATCTTCCAATAATACCACGGTTTAAGCATCTCTTTACTAGTGAAGCCACGGCGAAGCAGTTGAGATGGCATTCCGATGAGAGAATATCCGATGGAAAATATCTCCGCACCGGTGACTCTCTCGCAATGGAAGAAAATAGATGAAATGTTCCCTCAATTTGGCGGTGAGCCAAGAAATCTTCGTGCGGGGCTTTGTACAGATGGCTTCAATCCGTATCGGACTCTTAGCAAAGACCCATAGTGCATGGCCGGTTCTCCTTGTAATATACAACTTACCTCCCGGCTATGTATGAAACGCAAGTATGTGATGCTCTACTATGATGATTTACGGACCAAAACAAACTGGGAACAATATCGATGTGTACTTGGCGCCCTTGGTTGAGGATTTGAAGAAATTGTGGGAGGAAGGCGTAGATGTGTTTGATGCATATAAGAAGGAGTCCTTCAAGATGCGTGCAATGATTTTTACCACGATAAATGACTTTCCCGCATATGGAAATTTGTCGTGGTACAAAGTGTCAAGGGTCATAAAGCATGTCCAATATGTGAAGCGGACACAAACTTCCATCAACTAAAGCACGGAAAAAAACGGTCTATCTCGGTCACGGGAGGTTTCTTGATCGGTTCCACCCATATCGTAAGTTAAGAAAGCGTTTCAACGGCTTACCGGAGCATAGAACGGCTCCAAAGGCATTAAGGAGAGGATGTTTATAGTCGAATGAAACATATCAATGTCATATTGGGTAAAGCGAAAGATTATGGGTGAGAAGAATATATGGAAGAAGAGATCAATTTTCTTTGATCTTCCATATTGGCGTAGTCTTGATGTGAGACACGTCTTGATGTGATGCATGTGGAGAAAAACGTTTGTGATAGTCTTGTCGGTACTCTTTTGCACATACCGGGAAAGACTAAGGATGGAATTAGTGTGAGACTAGACATGGTTGATATGGGAATAAGAGAACGGTTACATCCACAAGTAAAAGAAGATGGTAAGAAGGCATATATGGAGCCGGCGAGCCCATACACTATCAAAAGGCGAGAAAAAAGTTTGTGTGGGTGTTTATATGACATTAAGGTTCTACAAGGATATTCTTCAAATTTGAGAAGGTGTGTTTCAATGGACGATCTGAAGTTAGTGGGGATGAAGTCCCATGATTATCATGTCTTGATGCAACAACTATTGCCGTATCTATTAGGGGCATTATGAAAGATGAAGTGCGAAACACTATAACAAAATTGTGTATTTTCTTTAATGCTATCTCGTAACAAAGTCATTGACATTGAAAAGTTGGATGAATTGGAAAATGAGGGTTATATTATTTTGTCTCAACTAGAGATGCATTTTCCTCCGCATTTTTCGATATAATGGTGCACCCGATGGTGCACTTGGTAAGGAGGTCGGCTGCGGTCCGGTTTACCTAAGGTGGATGTACCCTTTCGAGCGATACATGAAGATCTTAAAAGGGTATTCTAAAAATCCTTATCGCCGGAAGCCTCAATAGTTGAGAGATATGTAGTTGAAAAGGCTATGGATTTTTGTAAAGATTATCTATCGGGGACGATGATACGATCTCGGCATGACAAGGGGATAACCGAGGGAACTCGAGGAATCAAAGCGAAGAATAAGGGTCGTGAAGAGGTGTTGCAAGCACACCTGTACATCTTGAATAATATGGAAGAAGTTCAACCATACATTGATGATCACGAAAGAGTTTGAAGAATAAGAATCCAAGGAAGAATGACATGCAAATAGCTCATGAGCAAAAGAGGACGTTCATAAAGTGGTTTGAGGAGAAGGTATCGCACGAGACCGGAGTGTCGGATACAATCGAGTGGTTGGCACGGGGGCCTTCTTTCAGGTCATCACTTGGCAAGGTTATGAAATAAACGGGTATACCTTCTACACAAAAGGCCAAGACGACGAAGTTACGTGCAAAATAGTGGGGTGATGGTTGAAGCTGAATCCATGCACTTTGCGAGTACGAAAGACAAAAACCCGGTATTAGCATCAATGGCTTATTATGGAGTTATTGAAGAAATATGGGAGATGAGTTACAACAAGTTCAAAGTTGCTCTATTGAAATGTGAGTGGGTTAGCAATAATTTGTTGTAATAGATCCACAATTTGGAGTTGTCTCAGTTGATCTTCACGAGTTGGTCATAGAGATGAGCCATTCATTCTAACAAGCCGGGCGAAACAAGTGTTCTATGTTACGAGACCACCGCAAATAAAAAAATGTCCATTGTACTTCAAAGTAAAAAACAGAAGTATGGTGAAGAATCCTTCGACCTTGAAGATACACCCCTTTCACAACAAATTCCCCTACAACGCGTGATGTGGAATTGGTAGATGATGAAGAAGATGATGCAAGAAAAGATCATTGTGAAGGAATATGGGAAACCATATAAAGTAAGATCTTAAGTTATGAAATAGTAATATGTCATAACTTAAGATGGTTTAACATTTTAGTTTATTTTATTAATCTTGTTTACTATTTAATAACCTATCTAACATTGATTTGTCCTTGATGAACGGGAACATGTCTAGCTCTAGCTCGATGAGTCGGGGAGGTGAGAGAGGTGGCGAGCCCGTTGTGAGAAGGGTAGAGGTTGCACACGAGATGAGTGCGCTAGTGGCCGTCGTGACGGAGTCAAAAAAAGAGGCTGCATGTGGACTTTGATGACAAGTTGAATCCAATTGGCCCGGAGGAAGACAATTTCATTAGCTATGTAGGCTATTTGGCTCGAAGCAAAGTTCGCATTGTGATCTCTGCTTGGAAGTTCGTTCGGAGAAAACGAAAGCGAGTTGATTTGGGCACAACTTTTGGTTCGTCACTTTCAATATATTTGCATTTGTATCATTTGGCTTGTTACTTGAAATTTAATTATCTTTCCTTTTACCTTGCAAAGCAAACGTACGACGTCCCTAACACTAAGGAAATGGAAAAGCATTGGATGGGGAAGTCCGTATACGTTGGAAAGACTTCAAGAATAAGCTGACTAAAAAGTTTGTTCGAGGGCAAAGGAGGAACGAGGATCCATGTCGAAATATCCTTATATTTCTCCGGAGGACTGGAGGGAGTTTGTGGCGTCACGGCAAAATCCGAGTTTATTGTAAAATTAAAATTTCTTTCATTTCATATCATTTCTTTTATTTCACAACTTAGTTTTAATTGTTTTTGTGTCATAGGAAATGAGTCAAGCCAATAAAAGAGACAAGCGGCAAATAAGTATCCGCATTGTATGTCTCGTGGTGGGTACGAGAAAAGCTGGAACGGAGAATGATGGAAGAGCGGTTAGAGAGAATGAAGGAAGCTTCCGAATCCGATCCTTCCACCGTTGTCCAGCCCCCCCGAACCTCCTCCTCGTCACAAGAAATGGAAAGCTGCGAGGATGAGGGGCGACACATACATAAATGCAGATGTTCTTTGAGGTTGCCTCCAAGATTGTAAGTAGTTAAATTAGACGTTTTAAATAGCCTCAGTTTTTTCATATTATAGGGTTTAGTTGTTATTTATGAAACATCTTATGATACGGGATGCACTTGAGGAGCGAGTTCCCAAGGTTCATTTACGCCGGGTTCACGGATGGACATTTTGTCAACGGCGATTGGGAAGCCGGATTACCACGACAACATTCGAGGGGAGCCTAGGGGAGTTATAGCCGCAAAATATTTTGGACGGCGTTCACGGTTCTATGACGATAACAACCCTAGTCCTCAGCTTGTAGCCAAAATACGGGCGGGACTATTTGATGAAATCATGCAACAAGTACGATCCGAAGTGAAAACCATGATGGATTCGAGGGACAATACGGAACATACAACTCGTGAATCCCCGGCCTTCCCCCAGTAAAGAGAGTTTCACCCTCCGGATGTTGATCTCGCGAACCTTCTCACACGCCACGGAGAGGACAACCTTGCACTCTCTATTTGGATGTCCCACACGGGCGTATTGTTGCCGATGCTCTTATTTACACGGATCACACCATCCACCATAATATTGAAATTCCAAAAGACCTACGTAGGGTGACCGTGACATGTGTTCGAGAGGGGAAGACAAAACAGACATCCCAATTCAAGATGACGAGGTTCGATTTAGGCCGGGCCATAGGATCGTTCATCCTTTGGCCGAATCATCTTATCATGATGGCGGCGGCGACACCTCCAATGGTAGGAAATACATTACTAGAACTTGCTTTTCATTGGTAACTCACTCATAATATGTTTGTTTATGTTTTCATAGAATGAAGTGGATGAGGGCAAATTTCCACACTTAGCACTTCTTTGCGATCCATGTACAAGGACATTAGCTATCTCTCCTTCAAGATGCAACCTGGCATTGTCGGCGTAGACAAGACCTATGAGTTTACAGTTGACCAAAAAGATCTTGTCGAATTTTTGCATACGGAGGATTTAGATTTAGTCGTTCTTGAAGCTGCGATAATGTACGTTTTTTCCCCTTTGATTATTGCATTGATCTTTTTTGTTTGCTATACTTAACAACGTTTATCATTTTATTTCGATCATAGTGTTTCTACGACATATGCGTCGAGAAAGGCCGAAAGGATTTGTTTGGATTCTTAAGTCCAATAAACACGCTGCGGCTCGCGGTGTGTTAACCAAAAGGACGCTTTATGTTGGTGGTACAATTGTCCGGCAAGATGATCGTTGTTATCTAGCCCCAATACTTGAAGGGTACGTAATTTAGTTGTCTATTTAAGATTTTTAAGAATAAATTCCTTTCTTATCTTAATTAATATTATAATGTGTTTGTTGTAGTGGTCATTGGACAGTTTTTGTGTGTTGTTTGTCCCTCCAAGAACGCATGTTATTGGTTTGATCCCTTAAGAGGTGGCAAGCCGAACGATGAAATCAAATCTATGTTTGCCAAGTAAGTAAATTTTTGTCTAAATCATTGATTCTTCATTTTATGATCTGTTTTCATGTCGCTAATTTCCATTTTAATGTAGTGCATTCGAAGGCGGCTAGATCGATTCTTTGGAGCACAGAGTAGGCGGACCAAAGTGGTTTTATCCGAAAGTAAGTAGTTTCAATTCAAGTTATTTCATTGACACAATGGTAGCTTTCGATATGCCTTTATCCGTTTTAACAATTTTCTTTTGATTTATAGTGCCCAAAACAACCGGGGAACTCACGAGTGCGGATACTTCGTTATGTTTTATATGCATACCATCGTTACGGGCGGGCGTACTACAGGTTTTCAAAACGTACGTGATCGCTCTGTTTCTCAAATGATAATATTTTTTGTTCTACTTGAGTTAATTATTTTATTCGCTTCATTGGTTTAACTTATACGTTGTTTTCCAATTTATAGCTTTTTGATAGTCGGATCCGTGCTCGGAGGAAGAGATTGATCTGATTCGAGACGCTTTGGCTGCAAATTTTCTTCAACGCATATAGATATGTACATCATGTGTTGCCTTGTTCGCCTTTAATAGTCTTGGTTTTCGTGGAATTGGTAACTCGATTTGTAAATAGCCCGAAAATTAAATCATATCAATCATTTAGAGTTTTGTTGTTCTTTGTGATCTTTGTTCGTATTGGAATTGAAACTCGGAGTGAAAGTTGAATTTTTGGTCAGTTTAAGTAATAGTTTGTTGTTGTTGTTGTTGGTCACTTGCTATTGTTCTTTGTTGTTGGTCTTCTTGGTTGCCAAGTGCTTTTTGGTCTAAACTGATCTATCTTATTGAGTCTTAAAAGTTTTGGTCACTTAGCTTCTTTGTTGTTTGTTTTTTTTTGTTATTGGTCTTGTTGGTTTGCCAAGTGCCTTGTTCTTGTTGTTGGTCTTGCTAGTTGCCAAGTGCGTTTTGGTCTAAACTGATCTATCTTATTGGGTCTTACAGTTTTGGTCACTTAGCTTCTTTGTTGTTTGTTTGTTCTTTGTTGTTGGTTTTTGCATCTCATATATATATGCATTTTTCTAGTTGCCAAGTGCCTTGTTCTTGTTGTTGGTCTTCTTTGGTTGCCAAAGTGCCTTGTTTTGTTGTTGGTTTTTGATGTTGTTCTTTGTTCTTTTTGTACGTTGTTGGTCTTATTTGCATTGTTCTATTGCACACAGGTTTCAGTTTTATATCAATTCAAAAGGGGGGCATTTTTTTTAAAAAAAATTATAATATAAGGCGTCCTGATTACAAATAAGGACGCCCAAAGTGCGCCTTCTAACCAAAAAGGCGTCCTGTTTTGATTGTAGGACGCCCTAAAAAAGGCGTCCTATACCTATTGCAGGACGCCCTAAAAAAGGCGTCCTGTTTTTAACATAGGACGCCTTTTTTTAAGGCGTCCTATATCTATTGTAGGACGCTCTAAAAAAGGCGTCTGTTTTTAACATAGGACGCTCTAAAAAAGGCGTCCTATATCTATAGTAGGACGCCTTACTAAAAAAAGGCGTCCTATTTTTATCATAGGACGCCTTATAGAGTATTTTTTCAACTACCCCCAGTCAGACGTCCTTCGCAAAAAGGACGTTAATTGCCTCTAATTCAGGACGTTTTTGACGTTTTTTGTAGTAGTGCTAACATTTTTTAAGGACGCTTTAATTGCTTCCCGCCATAAGAAATATGAGAATTTTTTGTTTGGCGCCATGGTATTTAATTTTTTTTGGAATAAAATTTATTTTTGGCGTCCTGAATATATTTCAAGACGCCTAAAATCTGACTAATTACTTGGCGCCAAGGAAAAATATGGAAAATATTTGTTTGGCGGTAGAAGTTTATCGAAAGTAGGTGACCTGAACTATATTCAGGTTGCCAATGTTTTGAAAATTGGCGACCTGATTGTATTTCAGTCGCTATTTGCATTACTTTTTTTAAATTTAATTTAATTTAATTTTAATTTTTCCCTTCTATTCCTTTGCCGTTCGCGCCCCTCCATTATCTCGTCCTCGTGTGTTGAAAATTGGCGATTCGATTGTATTTCAAGTCGCCTATTTTTACAAAATAGGCGACCTAATTATATTTTAGGTCGCCTATTTTTAAAAGGGCGACTCGATTATATTTTCGGGTCGCCTATATTTTTAAAAGTGGCGACCCGATTGTGTTTCAGTCGCTATTTTTTCGCAAAGGGCGATTGATTATATTTCTGTGTCGCTTATATTGTTAAATTGGCGACTGATTGTGTTTCAGTCGCCTATTTTCTAAAAAGTGGCGACTCGAATCAATTTTCAGTCGCCTATTATTTTTTTTTAATTTTATTTTAATTTTTCCCTTCTATGCCTTTGCCGTTCGCGCCCCTCCATTATCCGTCCTCAATCAATACACGGCTCACTCTTCTCCTTCCCTCTTTTCGATCTAGCGAGACGAAGCTCGGACAATCGGACGCACCCACGGCTCGGACCGAAGCTCACTCGCTCCTTCCTCCTTCCATTATCGGCACTACCCACCTCGTCGTCTTTCGGCTATTCGGCACAACCCGAACTCGAAGCTCCGACACACACAAGCTCGGAGTCGGATCCGAAACTCTTCTCGTTCCCTCTTTTCGACCTAGCGAGACAAAAGCTCGGACAATCGGACGCACCCACGGCTCGGACCCAGAAGCTCACTCTGCTCCTTCCTCCTTCCATTATCGCCGCCACCCACCTCCGTCGTCCTTCAGCTATTCAGCACCACCCAGAACTCCAAAAGCTCAGACGCACACAAGCTCGGAGTCGGACCCAGAAGCTAAGGGAGGTCTTGGCTTTTCCTTTTCATGACTCGCGCTATTCCAAACCGTTGCTTGAGTCGGGTTTAATCTTCCTACGGCTACCATTATTCCAAATTTCCAATCCGTGGCTTCGTTGTTTTGAACTCATTAAAATCGTGGTTTGATCGATCGATTTTGTGCTCAAATCTAGCCACATTTCGCCTTGATTTAGTGCTAATAGGTTAATTTAACATGGCTTCTCCGATTTTGTGTTAAATTCTTCCAGTGTTGCTTCTCCGATTTTGGTCGACATTTTTTTGTCTTGTAATGTTGCCCATTTCCAGAAAAAAATAAAAAATCTTCATCTTGCTTTTACTGCTCACCTTCTTTTGAAAGCCTTTAGTATGATTTCAATTTGATGCTAGTTGACTCAATGTCTTATCTTATGGAATTTGAATGTTCTTGAAATTGGATCCCCTGAAAATCTAATTCTCAAAATGAATCAAATTCTAGTAGTTTTATTTTTGTATTGGCATTTGTTTTTATGAGGAAAGCCTATCATATTGTTGATCATCTCATTTCTTTATTCTTGAACTATTCAGCTGAATTGGTTCTTTTGTCTTTGCTAAGTTTTAATTTTCCCAGAAGACTTAGTGCCTACTGGTAGCAACTCAAACATGGAAAATAAAAGAAAGTCTCTACTGAGGATTAGATGGGATACCAAAAGATCAATGTATTATGGTTATAGACCCATGCTTTGGAAGATATAAAATTATAAACAAGTTGTCGCTGCATTTAACTTAAACTAAATCATTAGATGGTTTCAATAGCCCTGTTTGGATTATTCCTCCTCCTTTTTTAGTGTTCTTAAACTAAAAAAATTAAAAGTTAACCACATTTGATATGATATTGAATGCCACTCTTTGGATGAGCGCAAAAAAAAAATGCTAGTATTGAATGGGGTGGGTCGGCGGCATAAATTCCCTAATGTCATTGTGCTTTGTCCGAGACAAATTCTACCTATAAGTCATTAGAGATACCGATGTGACCTTATAGCTTTAAATATAAGTATTTTTTTTATTATTAAAGGCAATCCTTAAAGCACAATTCATGTTGTCTAGAACTAATGCCTTTCATTAGATTTAAACTTACGAGTTGATTAATGACTTCTTCAATTGCAAATGTCATAAAACTATGTTAGATTTCAATTCATGGGTAATTAATGACTTCTTCAAGTGCAAATATCATATTGAATAACTTTGATAAATTTAGTTGGCGAGAAAAGAGATTTGATGTGTTTAATTTCAATTAGAATGAGTTCATTGCTTTATTATCACAAGATTCTTCTCTTCATAATATCGAAGGTTGATTTCTTATGTATCTCATCTTTCAAACCATGTTGTGGAAGTGTTGATTAAATTTTTGAAACTTAATATTCCTTCAACCTGATTTTTATTGTGTTTGTGATCTTTTTCATTATTTGGCAGGCCTTTGATGAGGCAATTTCTGAACTTGACACGTTGGGTGAAGAGTCATACAAAGATAGTATATTGATCTTGGTCAAAGGTTTGAAACAAACGGTTGCGCTCCCAAATTAGGTCAGTTGCTTTTATTTTATTGACACACACATATGTTGTCCTTATATGATATCTTCTTCCTATGAGAGAACAACACTTTTGTCTTATGGCTTCATGGTTTACCATTATTGATTGACGTATATGTCAGTAGGAATAATTCCAATGTTCTCTTAGTTGATGAAATTGTTGCATTTAATAGTTGATATTGTTCTGAATTGCTTTAGTTATAAGTTTTGTTGAATTATGCTAAAATTGCTTGTTATTGAAATTTTGGGATAGGGGAAATGCTGCCAAATTTTTTTAAAAAGAAATTAAAGCATGTCAAATATGAACTTGACTATTGTTGGAAATGTCTTAGGTGATAATAAAATGGGTCATAGTTGGATGAATGCTTTGAGAACTAGTGAAGAATATGAGAATGGGGTGGAAGAGTTTATTGAATTTGCTAGAAGGAATGTGGCTACAAAAAATGGGATGTATTATTGTCCATGTGTTAATTGTTTAAATGAGATTCGAAGGGATATTGCTGATATAAGGATCACCTAATTTGTGATGGAATAAACCTTCGATACACAACGTGGATATGGCATGGTGAGGAGGTAACTACCAGTGCATCCCACAAAAATGAAGTTGAGGTAGATGACGATGGAATGGAGAGAATGATTCATGATGTTGAGGTCGAATCTTTTGCACAACCACATGAATATGATAGTGTGCGGAGTGATGCAGAGACACCTTTGTTCCCTGGGTGTACTAAGTATACACGGTTGACTGGGACCTTACATTTAGTGAACTTAAAGGCCACTTGTGGGTGGACCGATAGCAATTTCACGTCGTTGCTTGAATTGTTGTGTGATATGTTTCCAGATGATAATGTACTTCCAAATCGTATGTATGAGGCCAAGAAAATCTTATCTACGATGGGTATGGAGTATAAAAAGATACACAGTTGCCCTAATAACTGCATATTATACTGAAACGAGTACTAAGGCCTCAGTAATTGTCCGGAGTGTAAAACTTCACGATACAAAGTGAAGAAATGTATTGTTTCTGGAGAGCAGACAACAAAAAGGCAACCCTTGAAGGCATTGTGGTATCTTCCAATAATTCCACGGTTTAAGCGTCTGTTTACTAGTGAAGCAACGGCGAAGAAGTTGAGATGGCATTCTGATGAGAGAATTTCCGATGGAAAATATATTCAGCACCCTGTTGGCTCTCTACAATGGAAGAAAATAGACGAAATGTTCCCTCAATTTGGCAGTGAGCCAAGAAACCTTCGGCTGGGGCTTTGTACAGATGGCTTCAATCCGTATCAAACTCTTAGCAGTACCCATAGTGCATGGCCGGTTCTCCTTGTAATATACAACTTACCTCCCTGGCTATGTATGAAACGCAAGTATGTGATGCTCTCTGTGATGATTTTTGGACCAAAACAGCCCGACAACAATATCGATGTGTACTTGGCTCTTTTGGTTGAGGATTTGAAGAAGTTGTGGGAGGAAGACGTAGATGTGTTTGATGCATATAAGAAGGAGTCCTTCAAGTTGCATGCCATGATTTTTACCACGATCAACGACTTTCCTGCATACAGAAATTTGTCTGGGTACAGTGTGAAGGGGCATAAAGCATGTCCAATATGTGAAGCTGACACAAACTTCCATCAACTAAAGCATGGAAGAAAAACTATCTACCTCGGTCACAGGAGGTTTCTTGATTGGTTCCACCCATATCGTAAGTTAAGAAAGCGTTTTAACGGCTTACCAGAGCATAGAACGGCTCCAAAGGCATTGACCGGAGAGGAAGTCTATAGTCGAGTGAAGCATATCAATGTCATATTGGGTAAGCAGCGAAGGATTGCGGGTGAGAAGAATATATGGAAGAAGAGATCAATTTTCTTTGATCTTCCAAATACGTAAATGAAGATGTGGCTGCAGTTGCCTTAAAGATTGTAAGTAGTTAAATTAGAAGTATTAAATATAGCCTCTGTTGTTTCATATTTTTAGAGTTTAGTTACTATTTAAGAAATATCCTATGATACGGGATGCACTTGAGCAGAGCAGAGAGCCAAGGTTCATTCACGCCGGTACACGCAGAGATGGAATTTTGTCCACGGCGATTGGGAAGCCGATTACCTTGATCTTTGTTCAAGGGGAGCCTAGGGAAGTTAGCGTCGCGAAATATTTTGGACGGCGTTCTAGTTGTTCGCATGACGATGACAACCCTAGTCCTCAGCTTGTAGCCAAAATTCGAGCGTCCCTTGTAGATGAGGTTATGACACAACTACGGGGTGAAATGAGGGTTATCATACAAGAGAAGGTAAATACGCAACCCACAGACTAGGAATCCCCGGCCTTCCCAAGTAGCAAAGAAAGTTTTTACGCTCCGATGTACCTATTGGCGAACCTTCTCATCACTCTCCGGATGTACTTATTGGCGAGCCTTCTCACACTCCACAGGGGGGACAACCCTGCACTCTATATTTGGATGACCCACACCAGCGTATTGTTGCCGATGGTCTTGTTTACCAAGAACAAACCACACACCACAATATGCAAATTCCACAAGACCAACGTAGAGTGACTCTGAAAAGTGTGCGAGAGGGGGAAGAAAAGATAGTCATCCCGATTGATGATGAGGAGGTTCCCATGCTAGACGCTGCCGCCACATCGTTCATCCTTTGGCCGCATCATCTTATTGAGATGGGGACGACACCTCCAATGGTAGGAAATACATTACTGATTGACGATGAGTAGGGTTTAGGATTGATTTTCATTGCTAACCCACTCATAATCTGTTTATTATGTTTTCATAGCATGAACAAGCTATGATTTCTATACTTAGCACAAATGGCGAGAGCTCTACAAGGACATCGTCTCTATAGGCTTGCGATGCCTCGGGACATTGTCGGTGCGAGACAAGACATATTCGATCAATGTTGACAAGAAAGATTTGAGAGTTTATCCGTATGGATTGTTTAGATATACAAAGTGGCTTCAACTTGCAATCTTGTAAGTTTTTTTTACCCTTTAATTATGTCGGTACTCTTTTTTTTTTTGTTTAATATATTCAACAACATTTATCATTTTATTTCGATCATAGTGTCTCGCTACGACTTATGCAAAAAGGGAAACCAATTAGGTTGTATGGATTCTTATGTCCTGGATCCACGGCTTCGGCTCGTAATATCTTAACCAGGAGGGCCATTTATGTTGGTTTAACAATGGGCGACATAAAATCGTCTTGTTATCTAGCGCCAATACATGAAAGGTGCGTATTTTTTGGTCTATATAAGATTTTTAAGAATAAAATGCTTTTTTTTTATCTTAGTTTAATATTAATATGTATATGTTGTAGTGGTCATTGGACCCTATGTGTTATTTGTCCCGCCAAGAATGCATGTTATTGGTTCGATTCCATAGGTGGCGTGCCAACCGAGGGATATCAAAAACATGTTTGCCGAGTAAGTAAATTTTTGTCTAAATCATCGATTATTTTTTTAAATGAATTGTTTTCATGTCTCGTTAATTTCCATTTTAATGATAGGGGTTTTAGGACATATAGACAGATTGTTGGAGCACGAGAGCAGGGTGGACCGAAGTGGTTTTATCCGAAGGTAACTAGTTTCAATTCAAGTTTTTTCTGAGACACAGTAGCTTTCATTTTAACAATTTGTTTTTGATTTATAGTGCCATCGACAACCAGGGAACACCGAGTGCGGATACTACGTTATCAATTGGATGCAATCTATTGTTTCCACTGGACGTACTACTGGCTTTCAAAACGTACGTAATGCTCCGTGATCCTCAAATGATGATATTTTTTGTTGTGGTACTTCGGTTGTTAATTATTTCATTCACTTAATTGGTTTATCTTATACCTTGTTTTCCAATTTACATTTTTTTGGTATTGAGGATCCGTGCTCACAGGATGACATCGATTCGAATCGAGACTTGTTGGCTAGATATCTTCTTGAACATGGCTCAATGTGAAACGACAAGTCATTACTTGTTAGGGTGATTGTCAATGTGAATAGGCAAGTCATTGGGTTGATTAAAGTAGCTCAAACTCAATGTTGAAATGTAGAGAAAAAATGTTAAATGTTAATTTTATATATGTGTATAGAGTTGTTGTCTTTGGGTTTGCTAGCAATGCATATTTATTAACTTGAGTTGAACTATATTTTGAGCAATATGTCAGGCTTGTATTCAGTTTTGCAGCAAATTGGCTAAACATACTGCAAGCATATTTTTTTGGCTAAAAAAACTAATATAAGGTGTCTGAAAGCTAATTCGCTTTGTATGGGTTACTTGTCTTCTTGGTCGTGTGTTGCAAAACTTATTAAGTTTGTCTTGATTTGGTTTCTAGAATTGTTACAATATGAAATTTGACATCTACTTGTTTAATTCGTAAATTATTGGTGCTCTTGAATTTGCCACTTTAAGCTAACGTGAATATTTGGAAATAGATACTTGTCATATGAGGTTTGATTTTGCCATTATGCCCGCATTTGATTTTCCAATAACCAAGACTTGAGAAGTTTGTTGAATCATACCATCATAAATGATTTCTTTGAAAGTTTTATGTACGCTTCTTGCTTGTGTGGTAATCGTGATTATTACTAGGTGGCTCTCTCGCACTTTATTAGCATTAGTGAATTGTTAAATTTCGTATGCTGAAACCTTGAAATTCTGTTGAGCTTTGTGTGCAAAAATCATTGCTGCTATATATATTTGCCTCTTGTCACATATCAGTGTTATTGCCAATTGAAGGGAATGAATGTTGATGCTACGTTTTGCAGTAAATTGGCCAAACATACAGCAAGCATACTTTTTTTAAAAAAAAACTAATATAAGGCATCCTGAAATCTATTTAGGATGTCTCATATGCATAATAGGCGACCTGAATACAATTTAGGTCGCCTCTTATGATTAAATAGGCGACCTGAATTGGATAGAGGTCGCCTATTATGACCTGAATACCACTGAGGTCGCCCCATAAGAGGCGACCTAAATAGATTCGTGTAAGCCCCTCATAAGAGGCGACTTTGAATACTCTTATTATGAGGCGACACGAATAAAATTCAGGTCGCTAAATATAACCAAAACAACTACGCTCTCCCGGACGTCCCTCAGAAAAGGGACGTTACTTGGGTCTTATTTAGGTCGTTTTTTAGGTATTTTGTAGTAGTGTAACACTGTTAACTCCATCCCAAGTCCTTTTCAAATTATAAGAACTAACGTTACAAACAAACCAAACTTAAAAGGACCAAAATATACAATTTGAAATTTCAGGAATCAAAATCAAAATGAGTAAATTATAAGGATAAAAAATTATATTAACCATTTCAAGAATTAAACTAAAACCTGAAGTAAATTTTATAGAATCAAACATATACTTTAATCAAGACATATGGCTTGGTTTTCAGTTAAGCATCCAGCATTTACAAAATGGAGTTTATAGAAAGAACATGCATTGAAGGTTTGGAAATCCGAAAATGACATTTTCCCAATACAATCATTCAATCTATCAATAAATATGTTCTTATAAATCCTGTTGCTTTACACATTGATTGTCTAAATAATATGCTTGCTTGGCTAATTTATGTGCCTATGTGGCGCCTTAGATGATCTGCTTATGTGATCATGATTATCGTTGTATGTAGTTCATTGAATTGTTTCAATTCATTGGATTTAGTGTCTTGGATTGGTGATTTACTTACGTGGCCATGATTATCTTTGTATGTGATTCATTGAATTATTTCGGTTCATTGGATTTGTGTCTTTTATTGGTGTTTTACTTGTGTGGCCATTATTATTTTTGTATGTGGTTCATTGAATTGTTTCGGTTCGTTGGATTTTTTGTCTTGGATTGTGTGTGTTCATTAGAAGTGTTCGGCTGGTCACTCGGGTTGGGTTTCTCTTATAATCATTTTCTTATTATCCATCATCATCTTTAAATCAGATTCATCCAATCAATTACAATATTACTTTAACATTTCTCTCTTCTCCCCAATCAACGGCCTAAATGGGCTGATGAGGGAAAAGGAGAAAAAGGATGATGAGAAAATTCTCTCCCTGATCACTGAGTTGTTTTGTTTCATTGGCTCTTTTGTTTGGATTGTGTGTTCATTTGCATGTAGTCAATTGGTGAAAGAATTATTTAATTTGTTTTGGGTTGTTTGCTTTCTGTATTTGGTGTTTAACTGTTTATTCGCTAGGATTAGTTTGGGATATGTTCTCTATGACGTTGTATATGTCGCCGTGAGTGTTTTTATTGTTGCGTCCATTGCTTCTAAGGATCATTCTTTAATTAGGATCGTTCTATTCATTTAAATCGTATCGAAACTCGGATCAGACCGACGGGGCTAACCCAGAAACCGTTGACTCAGCCGTTCAGTTGATAGGCTGACTCATGAGGATGCTTACTCGGCATGAACCGCTGGGTTTGGTGGGTTGCACAATTTATTTATTTCGACTTCAAATCCTGAAAATACGATGCCTTTTTTGCTTTTTTTTTTTTTTTTTTTTTTTTTTTAAAGGAAGAAAAGAAACAAGCGTGTTTCCTCTGGTTTCAGTCTTCAAGCGTATGTAAGTTCAAAGAAGAGAGATGAAGAAAAGATCTATAAAAAGAAGATGAATAACAATGGAATAAACGAAACAAAAAAGATGAAGGGAAAAAAAAAAGATGAAAACCTACCTAGAATCTTCGTATATTACAGATTGCAAAGGAAGAGGTTTAACACGCTCCAATAAATATATCAATATTCACATGTCACTTTTCTTTAAAAAATATAGGGTTTAAGGTGCAGATTGGCTAACGAAGTATTACGCTAAGAGCATCTGGCACAAAAATGTATTGAAGGTACCTTAAATGCCAACCAACAATTAAAAATGAAAAAAAAAAATTACCAATCAACTATTAAAAATGAAAACTGTCACAATGATGTTAAAATCAGTCAAACACCGTTTGGTTACTTGTATGTAAGAGAAGCCTGAAGATGGCTAAAGGGCTTCCAGGGAGGATGATCTTCGATATGTCGTAACTTTGATTGTTTAATTTGGTCAAGGAAACATCATTTCGACGCAGAATTGTTGTGTAAGCTTTCAGAGTGTTATGTTTGGGATTACGTCTGTGTTCTTCAGCTTTGCCCCAATTTTGGGACAGATTTTGTTTTCAGATTTCAACCATTGTTGGATCTAACTTTGGTCGTAGGTGTGACCTATTGATATAGTTACTAGGTCCATCATTAGCTCAAGCGAAATCGGCATTGAAAATCCTCAGGGTTTAAGCCACTATTCACTTCTTTGTACTACACCTTCCTTTTGAATCATCTGTGGGGCTGTTAGGATCATGAGTTTCAAATATTACTCCCTTGCAATAACTCAAGAATTCGATTAAACCACTTAGAAGAGGAGCCTCACGCTCTTTGCATTCAGAGAACTGAAAATCCATCTTTTATGTAAGAGAAGCCCGAAGGCTGCTGACATGGCATGCTAGAATATTATGACGGCTGCAATTTGGCATGATTTTGAGCTTATTCCTTTCTCAAGGACAAATGAAGTTTGCCTGACTTTAACGTCACTGTGATAGTTTCCATTTCTAATAATAGATTGGTAAATTTTTTTCATTTTTAATTGTTTGTTGGTATTTAAGGTACCTTCAATACATTTTTGTACCAAATGTTCCTAGCTAATACTTCATTAGCCAATTTGCACCTTAACCCAAAAATATAACATCAAAAGTTGTTCGAATATAGGTTAGGAGTACTATCTTGATTTCTTGATCTTTATCTTGGTTTGGTTTAGGTCCTATATATATAGTACTTTGACCCTTGTAATTGATTGACTCCTATTATTATTCAATATAGTCCATGTAGTATTCAACAAAAGCCCATGAGTTTGACGTGGTCTCAAAGGGCATTGTTTATAGTTGGTCCAATAATTCGGGTCAAGTCTTTCTCCGACCTGGTTGGTTCTTGAATTATAGAATCAGAAGAAGTGTTTCTTCCATAAGTTCTTCATCATATCGCTGCCTTCTTTGACGAGTGGGAAATCGGCGAGGAGGAGCTACTACAGGATTTCATATGTCTCGGCGGGTTTTCGTCCGAAGATCCTCTCTATTCTCGAGCATCTAGCTATGAATACGCATTCAAGAATCGACAGTGGTTCAATCGGCCGGTGGTTCAAAAATCGACGGTACTGTTCTTGGTTGAGATTGTAACCAAACCGAATGCGATCGAACTCTTCTGTCTCAGCAAGCAAAGGCGTGATGTCGCCGGAGTTCTTGGTTTTCTGGCGCCGTGAAACTCAATATTCTTGTCTTGGTGATGTTATTCCATCGAGGACTTGCATTTTGTCTCGATGACGTTATTCCATCGAGGGCTTGTATTTTGTGTCAGTGATGTTATTCCATCGAGAGCTTGTATTCTTGATTTCTTGATCTTGGTTTGGTTCATGGCCTATATGTAGTACTGTGGCCCTTGTAATTGATTGACTCCTATTATTATTCAATTTAGTCCACGTAGTATTCAACAAAAGCCCATGAGTTTGACAAAAGTAAAACATTTTTTAAGTATATTTAAGAGATAAATTGTAAACAAAAGGAAAATGAATTTCAATTGAAGAAAAGTATGATGTAACGAAAGGAATAACAAATTGCAAATGATGCAGCATATGGCACAAGAGAAAAACAAGCCATGTGAAGGGAGGAGACACAGAGAGAGAGAGTGTGTGTGTGAGTAATTAATTGTGAAAATCACTACTAGGTCACAGGGACCATACAAAAAAGTTCCATACCAAATTCCCCTAACAAAAGAGTCCTAGGAATTTTTCTGTCATTAGCTGTTAATGTGAAATGACAAAATTGCCCCTAGAAATAAATAAGAAAAAGGCAAGAGAAGAAGGTGGCCGTGCCTTACAAAAAGTATCAATTAGAAACATAAGACTGGCATAAAGAACATACCACACTTGCGTGAGAGAGAAGTTAACAATGTCAACTTCAGCGTTTGGTTTACTCTGGTGGCCCTAGCTCTTTTATTTGTCTCGTCAGTTTCGGCCAACCACATGGTCGTGTTGACGGAGGCCAACTTTGATCATGAAGTTAGTAAGGATCGCGGCGCTCTTGTCCAGTTCTACGCTTTATGTATGCAAATATCTTTCTTAGTAAATTCAATTCAGCTTCAATTATGTCTGAATCACTTTTTTTGTTTTTGGAACTTAGTGTATTTTTGTTGTTAGTTTTTATACTATTCCCTGAATATCATCAAAGATGTGTTTTTTATTTTCGTTTTTTTAAAGCCTTGATGCTGGGTTGGTAGATTTAGAATTAGATAAGTTGTGGGTCGCATTTATCTCTCGGGAGATCTATAGCCAATGAGATTGAGTATGTTTGAATTGCAACTAGTGAGTTGTGATCTCAACGTAATTGTTTTAATGCGGACCAGTACTGAATAGTCCTAAAATTATATCAGGGAATAATGCAAATATCTATTATTTTTATTGCTTATATGGTATTTATGTTGTTTTTCAAGGTTATTGTCACTCACACTACATCATTTTAGATGTGTTGAGATCATAATAGGAACGAATCGTTGATAATTTTTGCTCTTTATATCAAATATAAATCCTTGCCTCGCTAATTCTTCTTATTATTCAACCCTGATGACCATAGACGTTCAATCATTTTTCTTGTTTTGAACCATAAACGTACTATCAATTGACTTTAGATTTTATTCTTCGCATCCCATGCATTTGCTTTGTTCTGTTTCTTAACACGAAGCAGCTTTAATTTTGTCTTTTTCAGTTGTAAAATATAACTTGTTCGGCATTCTTACATAGACCAGAAGAGACTATAGTCATAACATTTATCATGGTAGGTGTGGACACTGTAAAAGGCTCGCACCAGAGTATGAAAAGATGGGATTCAAAAAGTCCAAATCCATTTTGATTGGGCAGGTTAGTGATGTCCATAAATCTCACGCAACCCATCCTTTCTCGTTTGAATGGGATTTAACAGTTCACCCATTGATAGCTCCAACTGTAGATAGACAGTGATGATCAAAAAAGCCTTTGCACCAAATATGGTGTCTCTAGTTATCCCACAATTCAATGGTTTCCTAAGGGATCTTTGGAACCAAAGAAGTGAATGCTTGGCAATTTTTGTCACCTTTAACTTTTTTATTATGCAATATGAAATAATGTTAGATTGCTCTTCTGCCTATTCTTTGAATTTAATCAACTTACGTCTCAAGAACTTGAAACTCTTCATAGAATTGATTATCCACACAATCAAATTATGTGTATTTTAGGTATGAAGGTGCACGTTGTAACACCCGTTCTAAATGTGTCTTTATTTATTAGAGTTTAAGCACATAGGCATCGAAATAGTTTGGACGATTTTATTGTGGAATAAAACTTTCTTAAAATAACTTAGTTTGAAAACATGAGGATAAAGCTTTTGCAATTCGAATATATCCCATAGTGGGATGTTAATACAGTAATCCAAAATAGACAAATGATAAACGATAAAATATAGTTCATCTACTCATATTTTTCCAAAAGTTCCTTCTGTTGTAACCCTTACAGTTGCATCTTTTCTCTTGATTCCGATCCACTACCTATCTCTTTCATGCGATGTGGAGTTCAAATGAATGAACCCCAGAGGAACAGTTAATCTTATATCACTACAAGAAAACTGGTAAATGGAGGCGGTTTTAGGAGCATTTAGAGGCGGTTCAAACCGCCTCTAATTGCACAAGCAAAGCGGTTGAAAAAACGTCGAAGTTACCACCGTCGGGAGCCAAGCGAGGCGGTTTGAAGGAACCGCCGGTACAACCGCCTCAAAATATAATTCGAGGCGGTTTTTGAACCGCCTACGAAAATGAAAAAGGGATCTAAAAGGAAAAGGGAAGGTTCGAACTGGCACCTCTAGGTGTGTTGGGTGATAATGTAACCAACGACACTATCGAAACAAGTTGTAACAAGATTCGTTCTAAATATATATATTCTAAACTTTTTGTGAGTGTGGGTCCGCCACTCGCCTCCCCAACCGCCTCTAAATGTAAATTAGAGGCGGTTTATAATAACGACCTCGGAATGATTCAGATTTTTGGGCAAAAACGCCTCAGGAACCGCCTCTATATGTTCCATTTAGAGGCGGATTAAGATAACCGCCTCTGTTTTTTAATAATATTGAGGCGGTTTGTAATTCCGCCGGTAAAACCGCCTCTAAATGTGTTTTAGAGGCGGTGTACGTAAAACCGCCTCTAATAATCGATCGGTATTTACCTTTTTTCTTGTAGTGTATGCAAGTATGAAATATAAATGACAACATATCACATGTTAAACATAGAATAATTCATAGTAAACAAGTCGCACCACCGTAGTTATTGGCCAAGGACTACAACCCTTAGGACACGTAGCCCTAATCCATAGCTAGAATACGCATATGCAAATTATCTAGCAAACATGGTTTGTCATACATGAATACATACATACAAGCTTATAAGATAACAATTACACACCTCAAACTTGAATCCTTAACTTTGTCCGGAGGTGTTGGGATCAGTAGAGGTGTCAAGGTATGCCTATAGATATTTATCATTTCATTAGTCACTACTTGCGTCGCAAAGTAACTAACTACGTGAATTACTTTTAGAGGATTAAGAATGGTTATTAATCCCTAAAATTCTATTAATAATAATACCTTTTTTTAATTTATTACTTATTCTCTTTCCTAATAATAATAATAATTATAATAATATTTATTTTATTATTATCATTATTATTATTATTATTATTTTACTAATTATTATTATTTATCTACAATTATTTTAACATCTCGAGACTATCTTAACACTTGAAACTAGAAGTTAATAAATACCAATCATCATATAAATTATGCTTTAATGCATTACATATAATGTTTCTCATGTTTTTTTCAAAATTAGCATACATTAACACTTTAAATCAGAAGTTTAATAAATTCTCACACCACATATATATGCTTCACTATATATATAACATAGCAAAATTATATGCAGAGGTATCTATACCTATATTCACACAACAAGTTTTCAAGGTTTTTTGTTACATATATACATACATACATATAAATATATATATATATATATATATATATATATATAAAACAATAACCATGTTTATTTTTTCCAAATGCAATAATATATATATTAACACAAACCAGGACTTCATAATTCGTGTGTATATATATATATATCTCAGATGGCTATCTTTTGGTTTCTTAAAAAAAATAGCAACTTTGGTTCTTTCCTTATGATCACCAACTTTCATATATATATAAAAACATCTATATGTATAGTTTTCATTCACTTAACCTGACAACAAAAACTTCTTCTCTTTCTTTCCACATGTAGTAACATATATACATACATATCCAAGATAACATCTTTCTCATATTTTTTCCAAGGCAATTATATATATATATATATATATATATATATTATTCCTATCCCTTCTTATTTGCAGCAACGTCTTTGTGTGTGTGTATTACAACATGACAGAAGCTTTAGGTTGATCATTACTATTCATCACGTCTTCTATGCTTTGTTTACACACACACATTAGCAACATACACACACACAAATCTACATGACAACAAGCTTTCCAATCTCTCTTCTTCTTCTTCTTTTATATAGCATTATATATGTATATAAAGATACTACCCAGCAACGTTTTCCCCTCTCTCTCTCTCATATATATATATATATATATATATATATATATATAGCGTGTACCTACATTCCACAGCAAAGCAAGGCGTTGGGTTTTAAGAATATCAGTTCTCAGATTTAGTTTATAATCTAGAATGAATGGAATATTCAGGGACTCATGCATTTATACTGTGTGCAGCGAAAACTAACTTCGGGAGTGTTGACAACCCGATCGCATACCTTTAATTAGTTACTAGCTTGCACGATCAAACTCACAGACCCTCACCGTCAATACTCTCACCTCCGTTTTCTAGTTTAAGAATAGAGCAACTAATGCTTGAACACTCTTGGCTATACTTCTCTCTCGACTCCATCGTTCCTCTTTTCTCGTTTGGATTTGGCCCTGGCTTCTTGCTGAGCAACGTGAATGGAAGAAAGTCAGGAAACTATGAGTTTATATTAGATTAAGGGTCCAGTCTGAGGAAGGAGGCGCTGGTCCGAGTAGCATTAAACGCTGGGCTGAGATGCATAAGCATGGTTCTACAAGTTGGATGATGCAACAAGTAATGCGTCTCTGGTCCTTCTGTGCTTTTCGTAACGGCACTAAGATCTCCTATTATATGATAGCGTGATCTGGTTTTGTTCTTGCTGATCTCGTGCTACCATCAGATATTAGGTCCATTGGAGATTAAAATATTAGAGGGATAAGACCCACAGCTGAATGGGGAATAATGGGTTGAGTTCTTAACTAAGTATATGGGTCAAATGGAGAGAATATGGGCTGAGATGAGAAGAATCATGGGCTTTTCTGTTTCTGTGCGTTGAGTTGCTGGAGATTTGGATGTGTTAAAGTCATTTAATGGGTTGGCAACATATGGGCTTTCAGTTGCTATCTTATCTGTCACATATTGGGCTAAAGGCTGAAGAAAAATGAATGAGTCTAATGATCATGGGTCAAATGAGTCTTATTGAGTTTATGAGCTATAAGTATTTAATCCAAATATTCCAAGGGAAATAATTCCTAATTTTCCAAATAATTAATTTAATCATTTGGCCAAATTCCACCGTTTAATTCTCATATATTATTCATATAATTTTAAGCATAAATTATTCCTTATTTGAATTATTCTTTTCCCAAAATAAATTAAGGGAAAAATAAGACTAAATTTCTAATAATAATTCTCATAATTATTTTTTAAGCCAAATTTCAAAAATCAATTTCCATATAATATTTCAAATTTTCAAATCCAAAATTTGGGATGTTACACACGTACTGCAGAAGCCCTAGCTGAGTTTGGAAACAAAGAAGGAGGTATTCATTTAAAATATGTTCCAGTAGTTATTGTCCCAAATTTCTAATATTCAACAAGTGGTTATGCTTATTTTGATAACATCAATAGCCATTTTTACAACGATATTTTCATACCTAGAGAACTTTTGGAAATTCAATAGTTATTGTCGCAAATTCCAGATCAGTAGCTTATGCGTAGATTCACAAGTGGTAATGCCTATTTTAACAACTATATTTTCATGCCCGGAGAATTTTTGAAACTTCAATAGTTATTGTCCTAAATTTCACATCAGTAGTTTATATGTATTCTCACAACTTGTTATGCCTATTTTGACAACTTTAGAAGCCAACTTTGACAGATGTACCAACCTAGGTTGACAAGTGAATATCATATCAAATACAAATATCATATCACATTCAAATGTTAAATTTTATGAGTAAGTGGCTATTTGCACCTACTCATTTAACTTAATATCATATCATTTCGAAATATCAAATATCAAATATCATTTCATGTCCATGTATATGTTGTAATTACACCAACTTCTCAACCCATCAAAATACAAAAAAGTGTAATAGGAAGTCACTAATATTAGGTGTATATAAACAGAATGACTAAAAAAATCACTATCAAAAGCAAGTGCAAGCATGTACAACTTGTTTTTAGCTAAGATTTGAATTTTTGCAGTTCACAATTATTTTCACAATTTGAGTATAACATATCAAAGATGACAATTGTTGACTTTCATTTAATAAAGGGGGTGAAGACATAGAAAATCTACCAGCAACTCCAAACAATTGCTCAATCCTACAATAAATGACTAGTTATAGTGTTAGTAGTAATAATGTATAAGCCCTCGTTCACAACTAATATAGCAAGAAATTAAATTTCTTATGACAACTAAACTTGCACTTCTTGGCCTTCCATTTCACCATTCATTGCTGGATGTATATTGTCATTATTCTCATTCTCTTCGATGCAAATATGACCATATTCTTCATTAAACTATATTAAATGATTCACCCCTTCATCATCTACAATATCCATAAATGTAGATGTATCAAGACTAACTTTAAATTTGACACATATGTCATTACTTTCTTTTCTAGTTATAGATTATATGATATTTGGCTTTCATATGATATTCAGCTATTAAAGTAGCCTCATGAAGTTGTCAAAATAGGCATAACAACTTGTTAATCTACGCATAAGCTACTGATGTGAAATTTAGGACAATAAGTACTGAAGTTTCAAAAATTCTCCAAATATGAAAATATCATTGTTAAAAATAGGCTCATGAAGTTGTCAAAATAGACATAACAACTTATTAATCTACGCATAAGCTCCTAATAAAGAGGTCTATCAATGGACTCAAGACATTGTGAGGGGTCATACCCGTGAGCATTTAGGTGTTCATTGATTGGTTTCATTAATTTAC
This sequence comes from Acacia acuminata, assembly GCA_019022655.1. Lineage (NCBI taxonomy): Eukaryota > Viridiplantae > Streptophyta > Magnoliopsida > Fabales > Fabaceae > Acacia > Acacia acuminata. The sequence goes on from JAFJYI010000036.1 coordinate 2,120,359, forward strand.
AACACAACTTTAATTATTTGCAGAGTATTACCTTGAATGGAACAAATAATTGAAATTATTGAGATACATTAAATCACTTGAAATGAATGTAAAAGAGTCTTCTAACACTCAACACCTAATGTAAGTGTGCGGGAGACCAGAGAGGGGAATGTTTCAAGACAAGATCCAAATGAGCAGTGTTGACCAAAGGGTAAATGCTATAGCTGCAGCACCATACGTCCAAGAATAGTATCACTGATCACTCTTCTTGCCTCACGTCAAACAGTTGAGCCATCGTGCCTAAGTCATTTTCATCATCATCAAATTCTTGCTATTAATAATCATCATTATTATAGAGCAGAGCTTGCTATGCCCAGAATCACTTACTGATATTTATGGTCGGCGACATGAAAGCTACAATTTCATTTAAAAAAATGGCATCAAAACATTGGTCTCAAAACTTAATTTCCCATCTTGCATTCTAAATAGGTTTATGTTGAATTTTTGGGTTATAATGCTAAAATTTTAATGAGCTTCAAAAACACAAGGCCCCAAGTATTGCAAGTAAAAAGGAAAAAGTAAACACGCAGAAGGCTCGGATAAAACCAAATCTAAAGATAGAGTTGGGACAGCCATCACATTCAAGAAAGTTTCAAGATCTGATAGATATTAAAGTATTCCTTAATTTGTACACAAGATAATGAGCTGAACATCTCAAAGGAATGGTTTATAATGGTAGGCCTTTTGCATCATTGACCTTTTGAATACTAAAATTTTACCATAGGCTTAGCTATCCCAAATCTGGATCAAACAAGAGAATATTGGAAGTAGAATTAGCTAATGACAACTTTAGTTGAAATTTCAAAACATTTTATTTTATTAGAGATCACTCATCATACATATACCACAGTGGTTCCATTTAAGATGCATCGATCATCAAATAATGACTTGTCATGTAAACAACAGACAAGTTACAAACCTCTTAATCAGGAAATTAAGAAGGTCTAGCTCTGCAAACAATCCTAATGATCTAAAACTCAGTTCGACAATTGGCAATGTTCCAATGGTCATATTATGTATAAGCCTCACAATTAAGTTTTCACAGCACAATGTTAGCAAATACAATTCTATATGCAAGGTAAATATTTACTTCAATCACAAAACGCATACCTTGGAATATTATCACGATGCAAAAGAAAATAGTAAAAAATGTGGCAAGTATGCTGCTACAACTGCTGGAAGACGATGCTTTAGATGCTCTCATATTCCTTAAGGCTTTCAAACGCTCTATTCTTGCACGCTTCAATGGTAAGTTCTGTTAACTCCCTGATAAGCTTATGGTCATCCGCATCCAGTAATGGAGCTCGTGGAGATGTTGGAGGTTAGGACGCTTTTTTATTACTTCCTTTCTTATGTTTCCCCTTTATTGGGGTTTTGTCCACGTCGACCAACTCTTATCGAGAGAATAACTTGTTCAACTCATTACAATACAAACTTGACTTTTCTTCATCTGTACCAACAAAACCACCAGAAACCGTTGCAAATAATGACTTCTCATCAGAATTTGGTACAATATTTGGCTCGTCTGCATCCTCGACAGAGGTTGGGGGTTCGGAAGAGTGACCGACGGATGGGCGAGGGACGTACGCAAAATGCATGAAGAGCCTCATTCTCTTACCTTTTTCCTTTATATTCTTAGGGGCAACTTTGTTATTAACAACTAATCAAGTAAAAGTCCATAGGGACTTTTTTGTTAGGGAAATTTGGTATAAGACATTTTTGTGATTCTTTATGATCTTTGGGACCTGACAGTGATTTTTTTCCTGATAAAAAGAGATAAGGATGCCAAATCATGATGAAGTTATTAGAAACTAATAGTGTAACTTTTATTAAAAATAAACCCAGGAATCACCATTTTTTTAGTTCACAAATTTCTATGGTGACATTTGTTTCAAATTAAAACATGAGATAAATATTTTTTTATCGCTCAGCATTATATATATAATTGATTATGTCATAATCACTACTATAAAAAAACATTTTTAATGTCCGTTTTTAGGCCTTTTTTACGTCCATTTTTAGAGAAATGCCTAGATAAGCGACTTAGTAAAGTCTGGGAACTACGTCCGTAAAAAAAGAGATGTTATAAGAGACTTACAGTGTCCCTTTTAAGAGCCACAGTGCGTAATCATAGAAAAAACCCGGGAAGTGCAAATATTGAAAACATTCCAAGCCATTGTAGTTCCAAATCTATGCATAATCACGAATAAGGGAAAAAACAATTTTATTTTAACCGAAAAAATCTCAGACATTTTCTGTTCACTTTGAAGCAGAACATGGGCACGGTTTTAGGTAAATCATTGACGATTTTCTTGAAGGAAACATATTAAGGTAGGTACTGCTTCAGGTGAAGAACTAAGCCAAGGGAACAATTTACAATAACAATGTCCTTCGTAAATTTGGGTAGAAGGTGGAGGTCACGTGTGTCGTCGTTGTTGGATCTGAGGAGAATGTACTGATGAGATGAGTTCAGTAGCATCGCGCTCGCCTCCTTCACGAGCCTTTCAAATACTCTCTCCTTTGCCAATGTCAGATCCCAACTGTACCGTTCATAAGTCCTAGAATCGAACACCTTCCACACCGTCGATGTCTCCGTACCATTCTCGGCCACTTCTCCCTCCTTCTAATAGAATTCAAACCCAATTTTGTTGCACCGCAAAGTTAATATTGTGTAGACATTAGCTGTCAAACAAATAGAGATAAAAAGCATGCGTTGTCAAACAATGAAGCATTAGAAGATGAGGTGTTAATTAAGAAGCAAGAGGTGTCACAATGTTAAGAAGCAAAGCAATTCTTGTTTTCTCTCTTCCACCACCAGATTAATTGAAGAAATGGGCTGCTGATGAGTTGTCAAATGCTTATAAACTAGGAGCATGAGTTGTCACGCATGAGAGGCAAGGCAATTGGATAAAGTAAAGCCCAATATGGCAGCCATGAAGTAATGGAGCTAGGAAGATAATGACGGCATAGGAAATAGAAGCGAGGAAGCTAAGGCGGCAAATGAAACCTATATATATGTGTGTTTTAACGTTGTAGAATATATGTGTGTGTGTATCCGGAAGATTAGAGAGATCAAAAAGAGAGATAGAGAGGAGAAAAAATTTAAGTGCCGAAACACTTTGAGAGAAGAGGAAGGAATTTATTTTGTGAGAGAAAATACAAGATTGTTATTGTGTTTGTTAAAATAGAGGTGTGAGTGTATCGTATTTGAATCTATAATAGAAATATTATTTTTCATCTTCCTATACCTTCAATTTCCAACAAGTGGTATCAGAGTTAGGTTCATAAAGATGGCGAAGATGGTGCAACCACAAATTCCAAAATTGTCGAAAGGCAATTATGGAAATTGGAGCATTCAAATGAAGACGTTACTAGGTTCCCAAGATATATGGGACCTTGTTGAGGATGGATACACAGAGCCCGCTAATGCAAATTGAAGCAGCTTTGATGACGCTCGAGAAAGACGCTTAAAGAGTCTCGAAAGAAAGACAAGAAGGCTCTATTCTTAATTTTTCAAGGTGTTGATGAATCAACCTTTGAAAAAATATCATATGCAAAAACTTCCAAAAATGCATAGGAGATTTTACAAAAATCTTGTGAAGGTGTAGATAAAGCCAAAAGGGTACGACTGCAATCACTCAGAGCTGAATTTGAGAATCTAAAAATGCAGAATACGGAGCCAGTTACAGATTATGTCTCACGAGTGCAGAAGGTGGCTAAAGAAATGAAAAGAAACGGGGAGACTTTAGAAGATGTCAGAATAATAGAGAAGATTCTACGGTCATAAACAAGAAAGTTTGATTACATTGTCACTGCCATTGAAGAAGCCAAAGACTTGTCAGTTATGTCCATTGATGAGCTTGTGGGTTCTCTTCAAGCCCACGAACAAAGAATGAATCTAAATGAAGGCTCTAGTAATTTGGAGCAAGCTTTGCAGACCAAATTATCGCTAAATGAAAATCAAGCCAGTAGCAGCTATGTACGTGGTAGAGGAAATCGTGGTGGATATAGAGGTAGATATAACACCCGAGGTGGCTTCAATGCTCGAGGTGGTCATGGTGGACTTGAGTGGATATGGCCGATCAAATGGAAGATTTGAAACTTACACGTGAGAATATGAACATGGTCAAGGATCATATAATCGAGGTCATGGCCAAAGCCGAAGCCGAGGATTCTTGTCCAGATGAGGAGGCAGATATCAACAACGAAGTGATAAAACCCAATTGCAATGTTATAATTGCAATAGATTTGGTCATCTCAGTTATGAGTGCAAAGATGTTGCTAAAATTGATGGGAGAAGTCATTACACAAAGCAAATGTAGTACAACTTGATGAACCAACCTGTCTTGTTCACTTACAAAGGTGAAAAAGATCTTGGAAAAAATGTTTGGTACCTTGATATCGGAGCAAGCAATCATATGTGTGGAGTAAAGGAGTTATTCACGAGTTGAATGAAGGAATCCAAGGAGAAGTCACATTCGATGATCACACAAAAACTACGTTAAAGGAAAAGGTAATATTATGATATTTACAAAGACTGGAGATAGAGGATACATTATAGATGTCTATTATATACCATCTTTGAAGAGCAACCTCCTCAGTATTGGTCAACTATTGGAGAAGGGATATGACATTCATTTAAAAGATAGCTCTCTTACCATGAAAAATCAGAAAGGAGAATTGATAGCAAAAGTTGAAATGACAAGCAATCGTCTATTCAAGTTGAATATACAGACAGATGGAATCAAATGCATGAAGTCTACCATTGAAGATAGTTCATGGTTGTGGCATCTCAGATTTGGTCATCTCGGATTCACTGGCCTGAAGCTGTTATCGAAAGCAAAGATGGTGACCGGATTGCCAACAATAAATCATCCAAATCAACTATGTGAAGGATGCATGCGAGGAAAGCAACATAGACTAAGATTTGAAGTGGGCAAGTCATGGAGAGCGAAAAGGCCACTGCAACTAGTTTACTCAGATATAGCTGGGCCATTTGACATTCCTTCACTTGGAGGAAATAGGTGCTATATCACATTCATTGATGATTTCAGTAGAAAAGCTTGGGTGTATATCCTCAAAGAAAAGTCTGAAGCTCTTGATAAATTCAAGGAGTTTAAGGCAATGGCAGAAAAGCAAAGTGGTCAGTATTTAAAGGTGCTCGTAACAGAGATAGGGGAGGAGAATACACTTCCAAATTATTTGAAGCATTTTGCCGGGAACATGGAATAATTCATCGGTTGACAATGCTTGCACACGCCACAACAAAATGGAATTGCGAAAGAAACAATCGTACAATTCTCGATATGGCAAGAAGCATGCTTATGGAAGAACATTGCCGAGAACATTATGGTTCGGTGTCAGTGTCTTGTCTATCTATTAAATCGTTGTCCAACAAAAAGTGTCAAGTTCAAAACTCCAGATGAAGCATGGAGTGGAAGGAAGCCGGAGGTTAGCCATCTAAGAATCTTTGGTTGCATAGCATATGCTCATATTCCAGATCAGAAGAGGAAAAAGTTAGATGACAAAGGAGAAAAATGCATTTTCATTAGCTACGAGCAGCAGAGTAAAGCCTACAGATTGTATAATCCTCTAACCAAGAAAGTAGTCATCTCAAGAGACGTAGAGTTCGATGAAGCGGACTACGCGGAAATGGAGTGATGAAAAAAAAGAGTGGAAAGATTATTCTTTAAAGAAGACGTTGACTCAAAAGACCAAACAGTTGAAGCAGACAATGATCAAACTCCACCACCAAGTCCTAATCCAACAACTCCTGCATCTACACCATCAACAATAGGAAGCGTATGCGAGCTTAAGCAATTCGGGGGAGTAACAAAAAATGAGGAGCTTAAGTGATATCTACGATGCTACAGATCCAGTACAAACTACACTTGATTATTCATTATTTTGCTTGGTGGCAGAATGTAATCCGGTGACATATGAAGAAGCAGCAAATGATGAAAAGTGGAAGAAAGCTATGAACAATGAAATTGCCGCAATCAAAAGGAATGACACGTGGGAGCTCACAACTATGCCTAAGGAGCATAAGCCCATTGGAGTTAAATGGGTATACAAGACAAAGACCAACAAAGAAGGAAAGGTGGATAAGCACAAGGCGAGATTAGTGGCTAAAGGCTACAAGCAAAAATATGGAGTTGATTATGAAGAGGTTTTTGCACCAGTTGCAAGGATTGACACTATCAGACTTCTTACAACAATTTTAGCACAAAATAAATGGAAGATATACCAGATGGATGTAAAGTCAGCCTTCCTTAATGGCTACTTAGAAGAAGAAGTCTATATTGAACAGCCACCGGGATACGTAATAAAAGGAGAAGAAGACAAAGTTTATCGATTGAAGAAGGCACTATACGGATTGAAGCAAGCTCCAAGAGCATGGAACACGAGAATAGATGAATACTTTCAGAAGAATGGATTTGTGAAGAGTCCGTACAAGCATGCTTTATACACAAAGAGGAATGAAGATGGAGATATAATGATCGTATGTCTGTATATGGATGATATGATCTTCACAGGAAATAATCCAGGTATGTTTGTCGAATTTAAGAAAGCTATGACTAGAGAGTTTGAAATGACAGATATTGGAGAGATGTCTTATTTCCTTGGAATTGAGGTGGAACAAAGGGAGGAAGGAATATTTATGTCGCAAAAGAAATATGCACAAGAGATATTGAGCAGGTTCAGAATGAAAGATTGCAAGCCTATGTCAACACCGATAGAGAAAGGAACAAAGTTGACAGTTCATTCAACAAGAAAGCCTGTAAACCCAACACTATACAAAAGCTTGGTCGGAAGCTTGAGGTACTTAACTTTCACTAGACCAGATATTATGTATGCATTTGGTTTAATTAGCAGATACATGGAGCGGCCAAAGCAAGATCATTTCCGCACAGCAAAGAGAATTTTGAGATACATCAAAAGAACTATCAATCATGGGCGGTTCTATACGCATTCTCAAGATTCAAAGTTAATTGGCTATTGAGATGGTGATTATGGTGGAGATATAGATGATCAGAAGAGTACTTCGGGATATGTATATCATATTGGGTCGGCAATATTTTCATGGTCATCAAAGAAACAACAGACAGTTGCTCTTTCATCATGTGAAGCTGAATACATAGCCGCTGCAGCATGTACATGTCAAGCAATATGGCTAAAGAATATTTTGAAAGAGTTACATCATGAGCAAGAAGGTTCAATCACCATACATGTGGACAACAAGTCAGCAATTTCACTAGCAAAGAATCCAGTCTCTCACAATCGGAGCAAACACATTGACACCAAATATCATTTTATACGGGAGCAAGTCAAGAATAAAGTTGTGGAGTTAATCTATTGCAGAACTGAAGAACAACTAGCAGATATTTTTATGAAGCCATTGAATGTGGATACATTCAACAAGTTCAAACATATGATTGGTATGAAAAATTGAGTTTGAGGGGGAGTAATAGAATTCAAACCCAATTTTGTTGCACCACAGAGTTAATATTGTGCATATATTAGTTGTCAAACAAATAGAGATAAAAAGCATGCCTTGTCAAACTAATGAAGCATTAGAAGATGCGGTGTTAATTAAGAAGCAAGAGGTGTCACAATGTTAAGAAGCAAAGCAATTCTTGTTTTCTCTCTTCCACCTCCAGATTAATTGAAGAAATGGGCTGTTGATGAGTTGTCAAATGCTTATAAACTAGGAGCATGAGTTGTCACTTATGAGAGGCAAGGCAATTGGATGAAGTAAAGCCCAATATGGCAGCCATGAAGTAATGGAGCTAGGAAGATAATGACGGCATAGGAAATAGAAGCGAGGAAGCTAAGGCGGCAAATGAAACCTATATATATGTGTGTTTTAATGTTGTAGAATATATGTGTGTGTGTATCCGGAAGATTAGAGAGAACAAAAAGAGAGATAGAGAGGAGAAAAAAATTAAGTGCCGAAGCACTTTGAGAGAAGAGGAAGGAATTTATTTTGTGAGAGAAAATATAAGATTGTTATTGTGTTTGTTAAAATAGAGCTGTGCGTGAGTGTATCGTATTTGAATCTATAATAGAAATATTATTTTTCATCTTCCTATACCTTCAATTTCCAACACCTTCTACACCATCGATGAAGGTAGATTTGTGGAAAGAAAATTATGTAAAGTGAAAGAGGAGGAGGATGAAGGTAGATATGGTCTGAGGAATGTAGCCAAAAACAGTCAGTGTTCAATGTAAAGTGGAAAACCAATTTAATTCCAAAGCTAAGCACGATCAAAATTACAAAAGGAAGAAAGTTAGAGAGGAGGGGAAGAGAGCTGACTGAGCAAGGTCACCAAGCTGGCGTAAGACGCCGATGAGGCCAGCCATATGGGAGAGAAAGAGCTCGTTGATGGATCTTCCAACTAGTTGGTTACTTAGTTCCACCGTGGGGGGGGGGGAGAGCGTTAGGAATTTGGGGGAAATGAGAAAGAATGAGGAAGGGTGGGTGTGGAAGTGAGAGACGCGAAGTGGCCGATTCTGTTTGTAAATTTTTGTGAGGAAGTGGGCGTGCTCTTTAGGCATCCTAATTTTAAATTTTGACGACTAAAGATCACTTTCCTCATTCTACACTACTACAAAAAACGGTTTTCGCGTCTCAAAAAGACGTCCTTAAAAAAAAAAGGTAGTAAAAATAAAGGTGGTGGCATTCTTGTAATTAAAAGTTCACTTTTGGAGTCTAAGTTTTAAACTTAGACTCTAAAAATGATGTCGTACATCAGAAAAGAAGGTCACGTCGTGGAGCAGGGGATCACGTGGTGCGGCAGGGGGTTATGTGTGGGGCCCGCGAGAGACATCTTTGGAGTCTAAGTTTTAAACTTAGACTCCTAAAATGATGTCGTACAGCAGAAAAGAAGGTCACGTCGTGGAGCAGGGGGTCACGTGGTGCGGCGGGGGTTATGTGTGGGGCTTGCGAGAGACACTTTTGGAGTCTAAGTTTAAAACTTAGACTCTAAAAATCATGCTTTTGGAGTCTAAGTTTTCAACTTAGACTTCAAAAGTCTCCCGCACAAACAACACGACTTTTTCTTCTTCTTCCTCACTTCATTTCATTTCATTCCATTTCAATTTGTCTTCCTTCTCTACTCTGCACCTTCATTTCAGATGCAGCTCGAGACCTTCATTGTCGGCCCTCCTCCGTCATCGCCCCTCCTTCGTCCTCCCTTCACGTGGTTCGTGCTCGTCTTCCTCCTCGTCTTTTTCCGTCAGCCATCGTGCATCTTCCTCGTCATCTTTTTCCAGCAATGCAAGCCTCTCTGTCTTCTTTTACTAAAATCAAACTCAGATCTGAGCTAATGAAGGAGGACGATGGCAAAGGTGAGCAAAAACACGGATCTATAGATTTTTTTTTAAAATTTTGAGTTGCTCTTGTTATTTTTCAAAAACACGAACTCAGATCTGCGTTCCTAAAGCTTTCAATGTGCTATAGATGATAGGTCCGGTGATGTTTTGTTTATTGCGTTCTAGATTTTTTCCAGATCTGAAATTTCTTAGAGCTGTTTATTGTGTTGTGGATTTTTTTGAGATCTAAAATTTCTCAGATCTGTTTATTGCGTTCTGGATTTTTTTTTTTCAGATCTTAAACTTTCTAGATATGTTTATTGTGTTATGGATTTTTTTTCGTTCGGATGTGTTTTCGATCTCAAACCTCTCGATTTGTGTTTAATGCCGTCACCATCCCCATCTATTTTGTTTTTTTTTTTTTAAAAAAAAAGAAATACTTATGGAGTCTAAGAAATACTTAGACTCCATAAGTCTTCACTTTTGGAGTCTAAGAAATATTTAGACTCGTAAGTCTCCATGTTTTGCGCCTCCCGGATAGACGTCCCCACGTTTTTAGACGTTAAAAGGCGAAATAAATGGACGTTATAGACCTTTTTTGTAGTAGTGCTAATTTTAAAAGGGACACTAAAAATAGTGCAAAAGGTCCAATTTAGATGTTCCTTTTATAAATTGGGACGCCAAAAGTGATTTTATAGGCGTCCCTTTTAGAATTGGAATGTCAAAATTCCCTTCTTTTTGTGTCTCTTTTCTAATTAGGATGCAACAAGTATATTTTTTGTTAAAGGAACACCCAATAATTCAATTTTTTTTTTACATAATTGCAAAAATGCAACCACTTTTATTTTTTACTTCAATTTTTTAAAAATGAACCTTTTTTTTTAAAGTAAAATCTATATTTTGTAGTAGTGAATATACAACTCCACATCTTATATAAGTAAGGTATAAGCAAACTATAAACAAAAGGAGCACTTTATATCTGAAACAAGAGTAGAGATTGGGAAAAGTTTAGATTTGATCATTAACCGAATTTATTGGAAAACATTCAAAACTTTGCTAAATCCTGAAGAGAGGCTCCGGTAATGACTGCTAGTTATTGAACAAGGGATGGTTGGAATTGCAGTTCTACTGACAATTAGTTCTACTTATTACGCGCTTTTCGTTTGTGTGTGGGTTGGGGGTGTTTAACATTACCGGTGCTTACAATTTGATAAAATTTTGACTTTGGTCGATGTGTGTTTGGGATCATAGAGATGGAAAAAGTAGTTTATTTGCGATGTGACTTATGCAAATTTAAGATTGAGTAAAATTCAGATTGTGTAATATGACTTTTGTTTGAATTGACAAGATATCATAAATAGATTTTCTAAAATTAAAACTTGTTTAGATGATTATTTCCAAAACCAAATTTAGTCGGAAAATTGTTTGGATGATAATGGAAAAGCAAGATTAAAGGTTATAAACTGAAAACGACATAAATTTTATAAAAACAAAAATGGTTAATGCATTATTTGAAAAAAAAATTTACAATACTAAACTATTTAAATTTTTAAGGAAAATTAGGGAAAAGTCCATTGAAAATTTAATTGGTGAAAATGATCTAAATCGACTATTGTCATGATTTTTATATAAAAAATTATCAAGTAATTCTCACTAATTAAATTTCTCATGCACCTAAACCAGATTACTATTATCATTATTAACTTTTAAGTGAATCTATATTTAGGACAAAAAATTTCAAAGGTTGAACCCGTCGTGCAGGTCCTTTGACCGAGTCAGAGTCTTGAGTTAAGGGTTAGTGGGTCAGAATAGGAGTTTAGGCCAGGCTTAAATAGGTGAGGTATAAAAAATTGGAAAATAATTAATTTCTCATCACACCAACCTAAATTTGACATACTATATATCATTTCAATACTTTGGATCGGTGACAAAATAATCATATACTCCAATACTTGTGACATTCGAGATATTCTTAACAATTTTCTTTAGAGCCTACATTTGACATCCACTAAGCGAGCCAACCGAAAAACAAGAGAAACCACAAAATGACGGTCGAGGAGCAAAGAGCACCGAGAAGTTTGAGAAGTTGAGTTTGACGGTGGGAAAGTCGAGTCGAAATCACACATACATTGTTTCAAATCGATATGAATCGGATTGCATTCTTAAAAAAACATTGAGGCAGAATTTTTTTTTTTTTAAAAGGTCGACCCGGTGACCGTCCGGGTTCACCGGGTTTACGTGCTCGATCCGGTTTTACCCTAAACCGGATCGGTTCCTTGATCGGTTGGTCGGTTTCCGGTTTGAACCGTCGGTCGGTTTCACAAACCATGTTTTCATCTATAAAGATTTATAATAATGACTATAATCGTATTTCAATTCAAAAAATTGGGATCCAACATTTTTCTTTCGTAAACTACTTTTCTCTCTCCATGGTCGATAAGTCAAAAACATGAAATTTTGGCTTATGGCTTAACATCCCCCCCCCCCCCCCCCCCCCCCCCCCAAAAAAAAAAAAAAAAAAAAAAAAAAGCTCAACTGAAAAAGAGTGATTACAAAAAAAACATTTGAACATGCAAAAGTAGCTTTTGAGATGGCCAAACGCCATCCCAAATATTATATCATAATTTATAGTCACTATAATTTTATAAGGACTTAGTCTAACTTCAATGACGTTAAATTAAATTTAAGGACATTAAGTATGAGTTTGGTTTTGATTTTTATACTTATACTTTTAATGAATTTTAGTTTTTGTCTCCTATATTTAAAAACTCAAACAAAATTCTCAGGAATAATATCGTTAAATACCACGATTTGCAGCTCACAATTTTATTAACCATTGCAATGGAAACTCATACTTGTTTTTGGACCGGTGACAATGGTAAAACCCAAGTTTTCAATGGAAAGAAAGCCAAATTTTTCAGCATGGTCTGGGAAGTGACACTATGAAAAAAAGATTTTTAAAACCGCACATCTATATTTTTTTTATAGGCAAAGATGATTTAAAAAATTATAACCAGTGACATTTTTGTAAATATTTGTACAGTTTTAGACCAGTTCTTTTTAAGACAAGTCTAAAATATAGTTTTAAAACCAATTGCTTTTACAACCGGTCCAAAAGGAACTAAAATATGTTTTATAAAATAATATTTTTAGGCTTTTAGACCTGTTCTACATATAACTGGTGTAAAAGATACTTTTTAAACTTGGTGTTTGTACAACCGATTCAAACAAATATTAAAAATATCTTTTTAAAAAAATATTTACAATCTTTTATACTAGATTTTATTAAATTCAGTCTATAAAATGATCTAAACCCTAAAAACACTTATATAGACTTCATTCGGCCACTTCTTTCAAACCAAATTTCACAATCTTTGCGTCTTTTCATCTTTCTTCACCATTTTGTTCAAGCTCTCCCCTTCCTCATCTCATCACTCATGATCTCCTCCTTAACTTCTTCAAGAGCAACAAGTTCTTCACCTTCACTCGACGGCTTTCTTGGCACTATTTCTCTTCTCCATGCTTGTCTTTTTCTTCGTGCTCGTTGGCTTCTAGATGATTGCTTGTTGGCTTCTTCATGTTCGTTGGCTTCCAGATATATGCTCGTCATGCTCAAATCTATGCTCGTCGAGTCTAGATCTATGCTCTTCATATCCAAATTGCGCAATCTCAAGCTCTCATCAAGTCATCACCCAAATCTACACTCGTCCACGTTGCTATCAGATTTTTTTCTATGATAATGCAAAATTCCTTTTTCTCTTTGTTTTAAGTTTATTGAATATGTTATTGTTATTTAAATCAAGAAAACTTCAATATTTCATTTGATTTAATATGTTTTACTCTTCTCCTATTTTTATTGTTAATTGGTTTGTTGCGATTTTATTAGATATGTTTTTTTCTTAATTTTTTTTAAAATTTAATTATCTTCTTCTATTTTATTGAGATATGAATTTTATTACGAGATCTTATAAAATCATAGCTTCTATTCTGTGATTTTATGATATCTTATCCGGATCTCAAAATCCATATCTCCAAATCATCGCAGAAGAAGCTATTCTAAAGATTAAAATTTAAAAAAAAAAAAAAATCAGAAAAATCTAAATCTCAAAATCACTTCTTCATCACTGTAATTTTGAAATCTGGATTTTTCTATTTTTTTAATTTATTTTTTAGACTTGTTGTCTATTATCTAGTTTTAAAAATAGCAGACTCAAAGCCCTTTTTCTAGAAGTGGGAATGTTGCAACTTGCCTTACCCCAAAAATGGAGAATAACTGTTGGGGCAATCATAAATAAAGTGTGGGCTATAGTATGCTTCTATATCTCACAAATACTTGTTATACTTATGAAATAAGTCTCTTCTTTTTATAATAAGGGGGGAAAAGAAAGAAAGGCGATAGTCAAATGGATTTAAGCTTCACTAATTTAAATGCTAACTATCAATTTAAAGTATTATTTGAGAACTATAGTATTTAAACTAGTGTTTATCTCTTTCTCGATATTACGTTAAGAAACAGAAAAGTCTTAATAAATCTTGTGTATGAAAATTATTTTCGGTTTTTCTCCTTCAACTCTATTTAAAGATTAAAAAACGGTAAGAATCTATTTCATAATAGTCCAAAATATCATAATTAATTTCTAACAATTAAGCAAATCAAACATAAAGACACCATGCTCTACGGGGCAATCAAATTAAGAATAAGAAAAAAGTTCTCATCAAGACAAATCACCAGAGCAAACACTAGCAGGAAATGTACAATAAAGTCTAGTAATCCAAAAACATACATATAACTAAATTATTAATGAAAGCATCCCTGGAGATCAAATCACAAGCTGATATTTCTTCTAAGCCTAAAATTGATCCCCGCCACTCGTCCCTCCTGTTATTCCTGAAGGCCCGTATCCCAGTAGCGCACACAATAATAATGAGTATTACGAGGTATATATGATGCTAATAGCCATCTTTTTCCAGTTGATCTTAACATTATGCAGCAACCCCGCCATACTTGAACTAAGGTTGAAGCACAAGACATTAGGTTCATTGTTCCAACCACCAATATTTGGGTTGCTGTAATTTCCGGTTTCGTAGTCATGTTCCACACCGTTGGACTCTGATATACAAATTTAGAATCACTCGATGGCTTGCTGCACCCAGACTACACACAATAACAAAACATGTCCAACATCACAAAAAAGAATAGTCTTTGATATGTTCTTGCTCATCATTTTCATCTTCAATCTTTTCCCCTTCACTGTGACCCGCAAAGGGGCCGACCACACTTACAAGGTGTACAACAGTGATTACTCTCACTAGTTGAATGATAGAGTGATGGACCAAAAGAACTGGAAGAGGATAGAGAGTTGTTTCAGTCAGATAAAGACAACTCTTCATCCTCTTCCAGTTGTGTTGGCCGATCACTATATTCTGCAGCCAACGAGTGTAATCACCACTGCGCTCCTTGTAAGTTTGACTGGATGTATAAAACTACTCCAGCCCCTTTGCTGGTTAAGGGGAAGGCGAAAAGAATGAAGATGAGAACCATAAGCAAGAACATAGACTATTCTTTTTTTCGATGTTGGACATGTTTTGCTATTGTTAGTAAGCGTTAGAGGGAGGGAGGAAGCATATGAAACCGGGGGAGTGGGTTGCCTATGGAGACCACAGGGGGTTTTAAAGGGGAAATTGATGGAGGGGCAAATTTTCTAGGGAAAATGTTTTGAGCGCTGAAATTTCGGGTGCTGATGCACAAAACCTATCCAATCATATCAATTATCAATTAATCTCATAATATCTTATCCTAATCCTAATCACATACTCGTTGGCACAAAAAAAAAAAAAAAACAATCCTAATCACTAGGTGGCAAAAAAGATCCTAATCAGATACTCTAACACGTTTAATAATAAAATAATATAACCATAGCTGATGCGAATTACATGTCAAAGCAATTACCAACTCTTGTCTTTAATATAAGAACCAATTAACTTTTTTAAAAAAAAATTAAGGAAGCTAAATAAATTACTTTTTTTTTATAATAAAATTTTAGGAGAGAGGTTGGACTCACTTACAATCCAAGGGCAGGGCGCTTGGAGCCTACTCCGCAAGGAATCAATATTAAGAGTACACATGCCTCCACTTTAGCCGGGGTTACCGTTGCTTCGTAGACCCCTAAGATACATCCCCCAACACTTTAACCAACTCCAGGATCGAACCCTCTCCCTTTTGGTGAGAGTGTCCGACCTTTTTGCCAGTTGAACCCAAGGATGGGAAGTAACTAAATAAATTACTTAATCATAGTATATGTTGCATATCATTAAATTATATATTGACTATAAGGCAGATAAGTTCATTTGTATATGAATGATTGTAAATATATTCTGATTTGTTGTATTGTTCTACATATGAATGACTATAAATATATATTGTGATTCGTTATACATAAATATATATGTAGGGGGATATCAAACCCCCTACCCCCCCCCCAAAAAAAGTTTGAAACCTTTTAGCTTCAAGTACATCACAATTGTTACCTAACAACCGTTATTTACATCAACTACACATAACGGTTGTTTAAAATCCCAACATTTCCTTTGTTAACGACGGTTTTGCGATTTAAGAGAGTCTTGCACTTGCATGTTGCATAACAAATGCTCTAGAGCGGCCACGCTCCACATTCTTAAAGGTGATTTCATGTAAATGTAGGATTAGGTTTCCATATTTAATTTGGTTATAGGATAGACATATACCTATCGGCCCTACATAGTCTCATTAGGCTTGCACTTAAATTAATCCAATTAAGTACTAATTACCTAAGACTTTAGGGATTAACATAATTGGAATGTCATTTAGTGAATCGAAAGACACTCTTAAGTAAATAAGAATCCTAAACCAACAAATATAACTTTAAATGCAATTAAGTGGAGAAATTAGATACTAAGAAATAACCAAAGCTATAATAATCCAAGTCACCGCTTAAAATCTACAATCAGCCTTATCCTTAGACTTAATTATAGTTTTATTTATTTATCTTTCTTTTTTCAGTTAGGTTGTATTCCTACTTCCTATTTAAATTGTGTTGACTCAACTTAGCTAAAGTGTAAAGTCATTGTTCAATGACGTTGTTCATACCAAGCCCTTGTGAGACCGATTTCTTACTCATTCTTTATTACTTGATATGGCTCATGCATTTGCACAGTCCTTAGGCTCTATATTTTGTGCTTGTCACCTCTTCATTTAAATCTCCCTACAAGAACATGTTATGAACATCCATTTGATGAAGATTCCAATTATTTACAAATGCTAGTTTAAGAACAATTCTTACTGTAAGAATTTTAATAACATGAGAAAAGGTATCTTGATAATCAATACCTGGCCTCTTGTTGTATAAATCCTTTAGCTAGGTTCATACTTAATTTTATATACCCACTTATAATTAATGGGCTTCTAACCTTTTGGAAGTGGAACTATATGCAACGTTTCATTAGTGTCAAGGGCGTCCAATTCAAACCCTCATGGCCTTGACCCAATTTGGATCTTGAATCGCTTCTCCATAGCTTTTACCAGCTCCCCTTCAGAAGGAGGGCGCAATGTGCAGGAAGACACGTCTCCTAAGTCAAGACGGGCGATATCTTTCGAGGGACACCAAGATGTCAAGGAGGACCGACATTTTGAGGGACACGGAGATGTCGAGGAAGTCCGAGGTGCGAAGAGGGTATCCCGGCCACGAGGCTCCCTCAGAGAGTATAAAAAATAGTAGTGTGAAAGTTCCAACTTGCAAAAATGGAGAATAACTAGTGGGGCAATCATAAATACTTGTTTTATCTTATGGAAAAGAAAAAAGAAAGAAAGGCCATGGTCGAATGGATTTAAGCTTCATTGATTTAAATGCTAACTATCAATTTGAAGTATTATTTGAGAACTATAGTATTTAAACCAGTGTTTACCTCTCTCGATATTACGTTAAGAAACAGAAAAGTCTTTATAAATCTTGTGTATGAAAAGTTACTTTCGGTTTTTCCCCTTCAACTCTATTTAAAGATTAAAAAACAGTAAGAATCTATTTCATAATTGTCCACAATATCATAATTAATTTCTAACAAAGCAAATTAAACGTAAAGACACCATGCTCTACGGGGCGGATTTGACTGCGGTCCATTTCTCTTCCAATCATCTTCCTTATCTTAACCGTTGGATTGAAATTTGAACAGTTCATATTTAATGTTTTATAAAAATAATATTATTATATTGATAAAAATATTAAATTATTAAAAAAATATAAAAATAATATTTTTATAAAACATTAAATCTGAACAGTTAAGATTTCAATCCAACGGTTGAGATGAAGAAGAGGATGGGAAGAGGACGGGAAGAGAAGTGGACCGTAGCCAACCCCAGCAATAAAGTCTAGTAATCCAAAAACAGACAGATAACTAAATTATTAGTGAAAGCATCCCTTGAAATCAAATCACAAGCTGATATTTCTTCTAAGCCTCAAATTGATCCCCCCAACTCGTCCCTCCTGTTATTCCTGAAGGCCCATATATGATGCTAATAGCCGTCTTTTTCCAGTTGATCTTAACATTTTGCAGCAACTCAGCCATACATGAATTAAGGTTGAAGCACAAGACATTAGGTTCATTGTTCCAACCACCAAAAATTTGGATTGCTGTAATTTCCGGTTTCGTTCCACACCGTTGGGCTCTGATACACAAATTTACAATCACTCGATGGCTTGCTGCACCCAGACTACACACAATAACAAAACATGACCAACATCACAAAAAAGAATAGTCTTTGATATGTTCTTGCTCATCATTTTCATCTTCAATCTTTTCCCCTTCACTGTGACCAGCAAAGGGGCCGATCACACTTACAAGGTGTACAACAGTGATTACTCTCACTAGTTGAATGATAGAGTGATGGACCAAAAGAATTGGAAGAGGATAAAGAGTTGTCTTCAGTCAGATAAAGACAACTCTTCATCCTCTTCCAGTTGTGTTGGCCGATCACTATATTCTGCAGCCAACGAGTGTAATCACCGCTGCGCTCCTTGTAAGTTTGACTGGATATATAAAACTACTCCAGCCCCTTTGCTGGTTAAGGGGAAGGCGAAAAGAATGAAGATGAGAACGATAAGCAAGAACATAGACTATTCTTTTTTTCGATGTTGGACATGTTTGGTTATGGTTAGTAAGCGTTAGAGGGAGGGAGGAAGCATATGAAACCGGGGGAGTGGGTTGCATATGGAGACCACGGGGGTTTTAAAGGTGAAATTGATGGAGGGGCAAATTTTCAAGGGAAAATGTTTTGAGGGCTGAAATTTGGGTGCTGATGCACAAAGCCTATCCAATCATATCAATTAGCAATTAATCTCATAATATCTTATCCTAATCCTAATCACATACTCGTTGGCCAAAAAAAAAAAAAAACAAAAATCACAAAAAATCCTAATCAGATACTCTGACACATTTAATAATAAAATAATATAACCATACATAGCTGATGCAAATTACATGTCAAAGCAATTATCACCTCTCATCTTTAATAGAAGGGCCATTTAACTTTTTTCCTTAAAAAATTAAAGAAACTAAATAAATTACTTAATTATAGTATATGTTGCATATCATTAAATTATATATTAACTATAAGGTAGATAAGTTAGTTTAAATAAAAAGATAAATATAAATATTTTAATGTAATTGATGTAGCTTCTTTAATATCTTTAAAAAAGTTAACAGCTCATATATTAAGGATTATAACTAACTGACGAAGCCAAAAAAATAATAAATAGGTAAAATGAACTTTTTTTTTTTTTAAAAAAAAGTTCTTATTTATGTGGGGTAAGTAAGAGAGAGAAATAGATAGTAAAAAGAACCTCTTTTAAGTACGTCCTTATTTATAAAAGGACAAGTAAGAGATCATAGAAATGGAATAGTGGAAGTATATGAAAGGATAAAAATATTGTAGTGTGAGAAAAATGAGGAGGAAGAATAAAAATAATTAGGGATAAAAATAATAAAAATACATTAAATGCTTAGATAACCAACGAACAATCTTATAATTAAGAATCAAGACAATTCAAATTTTATATTTGTATAAGAAGAATGGGAGAGTACTTATCATTGGACAGGGAAAAAAAAAAAGATGAAGAGTTAAAAACGGGGAAAAAAATAGTTGAGAAAGAATATTAGAATATTAAAACTAGGGGGTAAAAGAAAAACATTCAAAACCTCCAAAACTTTAAAAAATGATTCATAAAATTAGGATAAAAATGGTATATAAAAAATACATTAAATGCTTAGATAACCAACATACAATCTTATAATTAAGGATTAAGGCAATTCACATTCAAATAAAGATGAAGGGGAAAAAAAAAGGTTGAGAAAGGATATTAGAATATTACAAATTGTTCATAATAAAGAAAATGTTTTGAGCGCCGAAATTTCGGGTGCTGATGCCCAAAGCCAATACAATCATATCAATTATCAATTAATCTCATAATATCTTATCCTAATCCTAATCACATACTCGTTGGCAAAAAAAAATCCTAATCACTAGGTGGCAAAAAAGATCCTAATCAGATACTCTAACGCATTTAATAATAAAATAATATAACCATAGCTGGATGCGGATTACATGTCAAAGCAATTATCACCTCTCGTCTTTAATATAAGAGCCAATTAACTTTTTCTTTCCTTAAAGATTAAGGAAGTTAAATAAATTACTTTTTTTTTTATAATAAAATTTTAGGAGAGGGGTTGGACTCATCTACACCCGAGCGGGCGCTTGGAGCCTACTCTACAAGGAATTTAAGATTAAGAGTACACATGCCTCCACCTTAGTCTGAGTTTGTAACATCCTCCATTTTAAAAGACAATTTATTATTTATTAACTTGATTAAACTATTTACTAAAATGTTGTATGCACACAGTTAAGCTTAGGATTTTACTAAGCCCATATTTTTAAACTGAATATTGCTTTAGAATTTGCCAAAATATCTAAAATAAACTAGAGTATGCCAAGTAAGCCCTAACGTGACAATATACAATAATCCAACATGTACCAAAAAGTTAGAAGCATTATCGTTAGCAAAAGTCGCTTAAGCTTCCGAAGCCTTTCCTAATAAACCAATGCGAGAACTATCACCTAAAAAATGTTTGTAACCATCAATCCAGTTCATTATAAATGTTAATATGTGCTCGTGAGGTGCAAAGTGGAACATTTTATATAACAAAGTACTCGATATATAATTTACAAATTTATTAAATCACAATTTCTGTATCGCAATTTCTAAATCAAATTTCATATCATGAATCACATATATAATATGTCAAGCAACATATCGATACCCAAACAATCCTTATCACCCCCCATCCTTATTATCACTGATAGAACCCATGGCTATAATGTACTAGGTTTAGGTTAGTTTGGATTGAGGGAAGGGGAGGGGAGGGGAGGGGAGAGAAAAAATGGGGGGAGAAGAAAATTATACCGAAATTGTGTCTAGTGGGGCCCACAAAATTTTCCTCTCCCCCATTTTTTTTTTTCCCCTCCCCTCCCCTCCCCTTCCCTCAATCCAAACTAACCCTTAGTCTCTATGACAAGATTACACCAAGCTCTCTAATTATGAGATATAGCTCGACCAAAGACTATAAAACTCATATCAGACCATGGGTTTCCTTTCCTTCGAATATAAAAAGGTGTTATTGTCCTAAGGGCTGACCCTTAACCCGGCCAAAGGAAAAGGGTGATACCAAGGGCCCTGAAAATATCAAACCATCCACTGTACACCGAGTGGTGGCATACCATGTGGTATTATATACACAATAATCTCTCATCATTACTCCACAACCATCACCACTCCACATCATCATAATCTTGGCACGTATATATAAGATTCCAAACATGATTTATAAAATAATACATCGTCTCAATAATCATTAAGATAACAATACTATTTCAACTCACGAAATCATAACATAACTACATTATCTTAAACATAGAATATCATAATTTTTTGTCTCAATAACCATTTTAAAGTACTCATTGATATATTAAATCAATAATACAATCTCACCAATCACGTTTTAAAATAAAATCTCACGAGACAACTTCATCAAAAACATAGTTTTCATAGATTAAAAATCACTCACAAACATCATACAAACAAGTAAAATGAGTGAAAAGTGGTTACCTCCGGTTCTTGACACAAAAACTAAGCTTGAGAAAGAGATCAAGTCTACTCTAAAAATAAATATATAATTATACGTTAATAGCATTAACAAAAATACTAACTAATACAATATTAATTAATTAATTAAACTATAATTGTCTCATTTTAGTTTTCTTAGAAGAAGTGATAATTTTATTTATTCTTTAAATCATCGTTGCAAATCTCACTTTCTTCCTTCATAAGTTATTTCTCATTAATTATAATTATTAAAATATCACGATATCCTCAATTTAACCAAAATACTCAATTTCCTACAATGAAAGCTTCACCTATAAATTCAAATATTTCCATTCATTTATAAACCTCAAATCTAATCTATATAATCCTCAATATAATCTCCAATAAATAATAAATTCAGATACAAAAGATCGAATATTACAAATCTCAATTTCTCAACCTAATACTAACTTTTATAAGTATAACCCAATTTATTAAATAATCTCCAAACCTCCACATAATCAAAAACATATCAACTCTAATTTAAAATCCCAAATCTTAATTCATGATTTCATATAATTCAAGATTTAACAAAACTAACCAATTAAACCTTTAATAATACCTCTAGTAATCCAACTAAATACTTAAATCCTCATTTAATCGGTAAAAATATATTATATGACATCAATCCTAAATCCTTTTAAACATAAAATAACTTTAAATTCCCACAATAACCAACTAATAAATCTAAACCGATTAAAATTATTTATTAATCATGCTTAACATATATACAGTCTTCTATTATCAAAACTTAAAACTTTGCCAATATTCTAATCCCAAAATTTTCAATAATCAATATTATATTACCCTCATAAAATAAATAACATACCTTAAAATATCTTCTAAACTCTTCTTTTCTTTTCTCTTCCTTTTTTCCTCGCCCTCACCTCACTCTCACCATCTCAGTTTCCGGAAAAACACACACATATATGGGGAAAGGCGGTGGATGAGGAAATCATCCACTCCATACACTTGCTCCTTTTTATTTAAATATTTTTTGCTGCCACCATTTTATAGTTTTTTTAAATATTAATTTATTCATTAATTTATTTTTTATTGTTACTTTTACTTCTTCTTCTTTTCTTTCTTCTTCAGCACGTTTTTTGCCTCTCTTTTTTTAACAATAATAAAATATTATTACTTTCACATCTTTATTCCACTAATTTTTTTTATTATCATAAATGATATTTTATATGAAAACCTTTATTTTGACAATTACAAAATAAATTCACCTATCATGATTAATTAATTTTTCTTATTTGTAATTAAATCCTAATATAAAAATTAGGATATTATAGAGTTAGCGTTGCTTTGTACACCCTTAAGATGCCTCCCAAAGCATTTTAACCAACTCCACGATCAAACCTCTCCCTTTTAGTGAGAGTGTCTAACCCCTTTACTAGTTAAACCTAAGGATGAGAGGTAGCTAAATAAATTACTTAATCATAGTATATGTTGCATATCATTAAATTATATATTGACTATAAGACAGATAAGTTAATTAGAATAAAAATGATAAATATAAATATTTTGATGTAATTGATTTAACTTCTTTAATATCTTTTTTTAAAAAAAATTAACTGCTCATATAGTAAGGATTGTAGGGATTATAACTAACTAGTGAAGCCGAAAAATAATAAATTGGTAAAATGAACATTTTTTTAATTTAAAAAAGGTCCTTATTATATAGGGCAAATAAGAGAGAGAAATAGATAGTAAAAAGAACATTTTTTTAAAGTACGTCCTTATTTATAAAAGGACAAGTAAGAGATCATAGAAATGGAATAGTGGAAGTATATGAAAAGATAAAAATAATGTAGTGTGGGAAATATGATGAGGAAGAATAAAATTAATTAAGGATAAAAATGGTAAAAATATATTAAATGTTTAGATAACCAACGTACAATCTTATAATTAAGAATCAAGGAAATTCAAATTTTATACTTGTATAACAAGGATAGGAGGGAATACTTATTGTTGGACTAAAAGAAAAATAAAGATGAAGAGGGGAAAAAAAAAAAAAAAAAAATAGTTGAGAAAGAATATTAGAATATTAAAACTAGGGAGAGGGAATGAATGAGAGAGGAGACGGCATTAAATCTAAAACTAACGTCATTGTGCCCAGTTAACATTTTAAAGAGTTGATTGGTATTTTAGGTCCACATAAGAGTTTATTGTGTTGAGTGCTCCTGGACCAATAGTTTATTAGTAAATTTGCTCCTTAACCCTTAAAACTATGGTCTTAAAGAAAAACATTCAGATACCTCTAAAAATTTACAGATTGATTCATAAAATTAATTAGGGATAAAAAAAATGGTAAAAATACACTAAATGCTTAGAACCCAACATATTTTCTTATAATTAAGGATCAAGACAATTCAAATGTTATACTCATATAACAAGGATGGGAGGGAGTACTTATCCGTTTGACAAGAAAAAAAAGAAATTGTTGAGAAAGAATATTAGAATATTAAAACTATGGTGTAAAAGAAAAACATTCAAATGCCTCTAAAAATTTACAAATTGATTCATAAAATTAATTAGGAACAAAAATAGTAAAAATTAATTAAATGCTTAAATAACTAACATACAATTTTATAATTAAGGATCAAGATAATTCAAATTTTATACTCGAATAACAGGGATGGGAGGGAGTACTTATCGTTGGATAAAAAAAAAAAAAAAATAAAGATGAAGAGAAAAAAACGAAAAAAAAAATAGTTGAGAAAGAATATTAGAATATTAAAACTATGGTCTAAATGAAAAACATTCAAATACCTCTAAAAATTTACAAATTGATTCATAATGATGTCAAACCATGGTCTTGACGGCTAGAACCATGGTTTCCATTGAAGCTGGGGAATCAGCTTTTCGGAGAAAAAGCACTTTGGCCATAGGCAAATGACAATATCACCCATCTATTTATTCATACATGCATGCATCCATGTATGTATGTATGGGGCTAAAGTATAGTTTTAATCATTTAAGTTTCCATCAAATCTCATATCACTTGTACAGACTCATGCATATATAATGATTAATAAATAATGGTTACATTGAATAAACGTCATGTATGTCGAGAGGTTACACAAGAATATATATAACTTAAAAGTAACGGTTAATTATACTCACTGTCATGTATTGTAAGGAGAAATTTGTGAAAACACAAAAATGATTATTGTCGTTAATAACCTTCATCTATTTAGTTACAAAAATAACGATTCTTTCAAAACAACTATCATATAACACTTATAAACTATTCATCTTCCAACCTTACATCAACGAAAACAAAAATATAACGGTTATATCAATTGACTGTAAAGTATGAACGACAAAAAATTACCTTTCATACAAACAAACATCATGTAAAGATAACTCAATAAAGCATATTTTCATAACCTCGTTTGATTCAACACCAAGTATCATCTCTCCTAACTTAAATATGCTTTAAAGCAAAGTACACTTCAACTCTATTTAAACTAACATATTCCTTTTGTTCTTGGTACTTTTCTTCATCGATCAACCTTGTGATTAAATAGTTGGATACTTGGTATTTTTCTTCATCAATCAACCTTTTTTCTAAGGTCTTGAACAAGAAGATGACAAGTACAAGCTCTGTCAACTTCTTCATGAATTATTTCTTCAATTGTGATTAAATAGTTGGATATTTAAAAAGTTTGATTTCATTTTGAAACGTTGATTTCAGCATTTCAAACACGTGTACCATACTTACATCCTCCTCCGCAACCTCCAAGATAAGATTAAGTTCATCTCCTTGGACAATCTCAATAACCAAGGTGAGGGCATGAAGTAAGATGTGAAGCAATCTCAAGCAAGGTTTTTGGGAGACAAATTTATTAGGAGGGCGCCAAACATAAGAGACATTTACTTCTTGATACCTTACATTCAAGGGTGGGTACATTATTAATTAACTCTATTTAAATTAGTTTTTATTTATTTTATAATTGTCCCAAGGGTGTGATATATTATTGTACTTAGGGGATACTGGATGCCAATAGTGGTAAATCCATTAGGAAAAAATATTTAGTACAATGACTCTATGAGCAGGGTTTCAGACATGAGACCATACATGCAGGAGACATTCAACCAGTAAGTTATCAATTCATTATCTCTCATAATTGAATTCAGTTTGCATGTTTCTATATATATAATTTTTTATTGTATCTCCTCATATCGGTGTACAAGTACTACACCAAATACAACCTCACTGATGGCCGCTATAAATACATTTTCCAATGGCTGAGTCTGAAGGTATATATATTATTCACAAATGGCTAAAGTATTAAATTGAAGAACACATATAGTTTATATATGATTGACTAACAAATATTTCTTCTCATTTCTTTATAGTGCCCATGTCAACCAGAACATAGCAACAGTTGTAGGTACTGTGTGACAAAGTTCATGAAGGAAATAATCACACGCACGATCCTAAAAATATTGATCCAAATACGGCATATTATATACTCAATTCATTTATATATATATATATATATATATATTGGTAAGCTATATATTACAATATCCAACTTCCAGCTATTGTTTCCTTTTGCGCATAGTATTTCATGCCTCTTGCACGAGGTTTAACCACTCACAACTAGAAGAAGTGACTGAAGAGTTGACAACATCTTTAAAACATCAGTGGGAGAGGGAAACCTTCGAATGACTATAAATTTTTGGATACTAATTTGTTTATTTTAACTTTTTCTTTTAATAGTATACACATGAACATGAATGACTGCAAATATATTCGATTTGTTGTACTTGTTTTGTATCGAATGACTGTAAATATATATTCTGATTCTTTATGTAGGGGGATATCAAAAGCACCCCCCCCCCCCCCATTTTTGAAATTTTTTAGCTTCGGTATGTCATGGTTGCTACCTACCAACCACTATTTATATCAAATATATATAATAGTTGTTCAAAATCTCAACATTTCCTTTGTTAACAAAGGTTTTGCGATTTAAGACAATCTTGCACATGCATGGTGCATAATGAATACTTTAGAGATTTCGCCACGATCTTATAGGAGCAGCCACACTCCACATTCATAGAGGTGATTTCATGTAAGTGTACCTGCATTGAACACACCATCTCGTAGGATTATGAAATCATTAAGAGCTTTACTCAACCTACCAAAATGCATTCTAGCATATTCACGTTGCCATAAGAATGGACCAATAAGTTGTTTCATACTAGTCAGAATTAACAAACGACTTGTTCTTACCCATTGAACCTTCTTTCATGGGATCACCAATAACAAAGATTGGGTTGTCATTGCTTTCAATTACAAGTCGGGTTTAGTCTCATTCCCCTTGACTAATTTATTTCATCCTGCACAGAACTAGGGATGTCGAAAAGGGAGCTGCTGTCCATTATCTCTCTCTCTTTCTCTCTTTGTAATCGTTGACTTCTCTATTGATTCTCTCTTGTAGCATTGCTTGTTTTTTTCTTAAAAACAAATTGACTCTGGTTTCTATGACAAACCATACCGGTTTCACAGCCGGTTCGCCGATTTCTGGTCTGAACCGGCCGGTTCAGTCTGAGTTTCATAACTATGATTAATATTATATAATAAATTCCAGATACTTAGCTACCGGTTTAGCTTCGATTTAACTTCGATCTGACCCACTGACATTTGACCCAGTACTCTGACCGATTCAATGACCGGTCCAGTTTTAATAACCTTGGTTTCATCATGTAATAAGGCATCATGCGGTGGAGTTATTAGAGAAGTACTTTTGTTTTGAATAGTGATTGGAACCTTCAAAAGTAGATTTTCAATTTTGATTTACGGTATACGAGTAAGTATGTGATGAGAGTTTTGTCTCGATATACATGAATAAGCACTTTTGGGATCACAAACGTGATCCCAAACAAGCACACTTGACGTTTGAATAGCTGGTTTTAAACATTTTCTTGGGGGCATGTAGTGCGCTTGAAGCATAGGAGTGGGATTTTCAAGGGTCTTAGATATGCATGGGATTTAGGATTCAAGAAAATTAAACTTGAGCAAAATTCAAAAGAATCTCATTGATATGTTGCAGAGTACGTAGCAATAGTAGCAAGGGATGCAGCTTAATATTTCACAGATCCAAATTCTAATATAGCATTCATGGGAAGTGAAACTAAGTCATATATCCAGAGAACAGAACCAGTTGACAGACGCTCTTGCTAAGGATGGTTTGTCGGGATCTTCTTTACTGAATTCACTTCCGGT
This sequence comes from Acacia acuminata, assembly GCA_019022655.1. Classification (NCBI taxonomy): domain Eukaryota; kingdom Viridiplantae; phylum Streptophyta; class Magnoliopsida; order Fabales; family Fabaceae; genus Acacia; species Acacia acuminata. The sequence continues at coordinate 2,148,184 of JAFJYI010000036.1, forward strand.
TCACTTGCGGACCTTAATTGCTAGAGTGTCTGAGATTTAATCCTCTTGAGTTTCGTAATTGTATAAGTTATCAAGAAGTAACACCAGATTTCCCTTGTTGGAAGGAAATGAAGGAAAAGGGGAGAGAAATTATATTACTGGCTTTAAGAAAAATATGGTTAAAATTTTTTAATTACTTTTCATTATCATTTCTTCTTCCATCTTATCTCTACCAATCATCAATATGTATAATTATAAATCTGAATCAAGGGTATTGTTCATTTGAACAGTAACATCTTCAAGGCTAATGTGGGGCTCCGTGCATTAGCCATGACTAAATACTTTAGTAACTCGGCTAAGTGTCAATTGTGTTAGGCCTTCCCTACTTTTTAATCTTTCAAGGCTCTTATATGTCATGACTATTTTTCGTATATGATAGCACCCTCCACAATAATTTATCATTGTAGTTGATAATTGTAGTATCATTATGATATTTCTTCAAATAGCTATTTTTGTAAAGTTCAAATGGTAATCAATTTATCATCACTCTACTTTTTTTCCACGTCATTTGTATCAAGCAAAAAGATAAATCTAATGCAATAATATAATCCTTTATAATTATATTATGGTAGTTGAAAAACAATATTTTTTATGAAATGCAAAACATTTTTAATTGATATTAATGATAAACTTTTACTCGTTTTATTTTGGACGTTTGAAAATATATTCCAGTATTTATAATCAATTGGCAATTCCTGGAAGTTAATATTTCAATATAATGTGGATATCATTAATTTTATATGGATTGTAATTCTAGTATAGGATGCTTTTTTGTTTTTGCTGGAGTTGGTATAAATATGCTTGGACTATTGATTTAAGTGATGTTAATGCATTCTACGCATCGCGAGGGGAGTAGTAAATGCTTGTTAAAATTTATAACCTTATCTATTTATTGCTTTTTTTTTTTTTTTTTTTTTTGTTACCACACTAGACACTGGCTATGCATGGTTGTCATTAGGGGTGAGAAATTCCCCGTGAGAAATTCCCCGGATTAGGCCCGCCTAGATTGGGCCCGTCACGGGTAACGGGTCACCCCGTACCCATTTAAGTTATACGGGCGGGGCACGGGTTACCTGTGCTTGCCCGTTACCCGTTTATGCATTTATTTATTTTTCCCCCCTCCCCTCGCGTCACTGTGTCAGAGCTTCAGACGAAAGTGAGAGACAGTGTATAGGCACTACTCCATCCAACCGTAGCTTTACGGCTTTGAAGATTTGTTTAAGGGGTGTTTGGATTGAGGGAGGGGGGGGGGGGAGGGAGAGGGGGAGGGGGAGATCTTTGGTCTCCCCTTTACTAAATTACCCCTGGAAACTTTTCAATATTCCAAAAACATATTCTCAACAAAAGGGAATATTCCTTTCATTAATGGCAATTTGGTCATTTCCTTATTTCCCTCTCCCTCCCCCTCCCTCAAACCAAACATACCCTAAAGGGCTTTAAATAAATATGTATGTGGGTGCGTGCCAAATTTTAAATGAAAAAAGGTATTTTCTTTCTTTGTAAAAAAAAATTATGCACTTTTTAACGTCAAAAACCCCGCATGTGCGTCCCATTCACAATAATTTATTAAATACCTCTATTAAAATTCCAACACGGATGTGAACCAATTTCTTAACCAAAATTTATACTTTCAATTTCAGCCAGAGCCTCTCATCCTCCTGTTTTCTATCAGTCTCAAAGCTTGTCTCTTGTCTCTTTGGATCTCGATCTCAGCCTTTCGTGCTTGCCATCAACCGTCGCGCGCGGCCTCTCGCCCTCAACCCTCTTGCCCAACCTTCGCGCTCGTCGCGACCTCTACCTTTCTCGGTCTCGCCATCTTCCTCTCGGCCTCTGGCGATCTCAACCACTCTACCTCTTGCCTACGACTTCTCAGAGTCTCACTCTCGGCCTCTGGCCAGTAGGTTTTTGTATGTAGGTTCAACGCCAAATGTTGAATCTGAACTGTGGTTTGTATTAGTAAGAATTAATGTCAGATGGCATGCTTCCTGTAATGAGCCCACCATCTGTGGTTTGCTTCCTTTCCATGAACCGTGCCTAAGTTTTCTTTCCTTTGTTTTTATTTGGGGTCTTGCTTAAACGGGTTCCCTGTACCCGTTGAGACCGTCCCCGTTTAACCCGTCCCGTTTTTATACAGGTTCATCCACGGGTACAGGGCGGGAGGGCTATGGGTTACCCCCCGGGGCAGCCCCGCCCGCCCGTTACTTAGCCCTAGTTGTCATATCCCCAAATTGTCTTTCTTTTCTCTCCTCTGCAAGAGCCCTTTCTCTCCACTGTGAGAGCCAATGGCGTAAGGCTTTGATAAGGCCAAAACTGCCCCCATCTTATAAAATTTGTGAGAATATATATATATATATATATATATATTTATTTATTTATTATATGATATTTTATTTAGCCACAACTTTGGCCCCACTTAATTTTTTATCTTTCTCGTAAAGATAATGTTTGTTTCATTACTCATTGGACTTTGAAAAGAAAGTAAAATTCTTGTTTGAGATCGAAAAAGTTAGTATCATCTTTACATATTGTTTTGATTTATAATTATTAGTTATTATTTATTTTTATTTTCAATGTTATTTAATACTATTTAGTAAATACTCCCTCGATCCTTATTTAAGGAACCGACTAACAATTCCCACAATTCAATAAAAACAGTTAAAGTCATTAAATTTGTCCTAAAATTTAAGTAATTTTCAATATTATCCATGTTAATTATATTAAACTCTAATATCATATTAATTATTGATCTTTTTTTGCTCGAAAAAAGAGTAATAATTAATTTTTATTAATTATTACTCTCACTCACTACCTTTTTAATTATGGGTATACATAAAAATATTTAATGCTATTTAAAAACAAGCAAGTACCTTATAAAAAAGACCAAATATACTTGTTAGTTGGTGCTTTATAATAAGAACTAAAGGAAGTAGTTCAATATGTTTATTTTTTGGCCCGGGCTAAAAAAAATTTCTGGTTCCGCCACTGGTGAGAGCCCTTTCTCCTTTGTGAGATTCCTTTCTCCTTTGTGAGATTCCTTTCTCCTTTGTGAGATTCATTTCTCCTCTGTGAGATCCCTTCCCTACTCAGATTTCCCCCGCTCCTTGGTGTAACACTCAGTTCCTTTCGCAAAGTAATCTGAAGACCGACTCTGTTTTCAGAATAGAGCAAGCAATGGAGAAGGACAACCATGGCAATGGCAATAAGCGAGTTAAAAAGGTTCAACTTGATCTAAACACTTCTACCACTGTTCAGAAGGGACGTATCTAACCAAGGACCATGAGAAAGCCGCTTGTATTATAGGAGCTAGGCTCATTTCATTGGTGAATAATGAACACAATAAACAATTGTTGGGTGATAAATGAGGATGTATATAATTTATCAGGTGATATTTTCAGGTGTTTTAAGATAGACATTAGTAAAAGTGATTTTTTTCCAACAAAGGGTAAAGGTGATTTTTAATTTATTTCAACTGAATTTTGTAAACTGAGGTTTGAAGTGAAAATTAATTAGTGTTATGTGATTTATTTTTGTATAAGCTTTTATAAAATGACAAAAATACTTATTTAATCATTTAATTTCACACAATGTTTCATTTTAGTCTCTTAATTTTATAAAGTATATTTTTAGCCCTTAACCCTAATGGCATTAACCAATAAAAAATGCTGATATTTATATTTTAAACCGGAAAAGACATTTTCAGATATATTAAGTGTAATATTTAAGATGATGATTACCCAAAAAAACATCATCTGTGACAAACGATTTTAGGGTTAAAATGTTAAAATGCCTTTTGCATTAAAAAATTTATTTTGACATAAACATTTTTTTAATAATATATTAAAAATTAGTTTCAGAATATTTAAACTTCACGAAGAACCAGAATTAGAAAAAGTTACTTTAACTTGGCCTTGACTTTCGGCTCAAAACCACTTAATTATAAAAGCTAGCCTTCGAATCAAAAAGTGCTAGTAGCATGTTTCATTGGAAAAGCCAGTTTGAGCCTCATTGCCGTGATCCCAAACATTCCAGGACGGGAAAGAGCTTTTATTTATATACAAGGGAGAATAACATTTGGTCTCCAATAAGGAAATTATTACATTTTGGTTCCTGCTTTTAAAAAAAAAAAAAATTGTTAACACAGTATATCATAGTAATTAACCTTAATAAAAGTTGGCAAAAAAAAGGTTAATCTTAAAAAAGTCATTATTTCAAGAGACCAAAATATCAATAATTCTCTAAGGAACTGAAATATCATTATCCCTTGTAATCATGAAGGTGCTAACCATTATAGCCTACACTCTTTGGAGATGGATAAACTTTTTCCCCACCTTTTAATAGATTAGGGAAGGTAGAAAATTCCACATTCACATAGTAAATTTTCAAATATCATCTTAAGAGTGTACTAAGAACAAGATTATATATGCTTTTTACGAGTTCAGTTTCTCTCAGAAGCAAGTTTCTCAACGGCTCTCAGAATCTTCAAATCCTATCCGTCCATTCCATTTAAGCGTTCACAAAATGACACATCATTCATCTCCATAATCCTTGTAGCCTTCCCGAAAAGGCTTTATGTTGCTCATTTGGGTTAGCAATAAAAACTCTTTTTTCAACGTGATTTACAGTTTATGAGGTAACAATTTGAGAGGAATTTTACCTCGACTTGCGTGGACGTGTTTTTCAAATGCCACCTCATACAGGCACAATCGCATCTGCGACACAAATAGGGACTTCATCACTAGCCACCATTCAGCACTATGAGAGAATCACCATAGTTTTGATCACTTATTGTCTCTGAGTTGTGTTTCTTCTTATTCTTCTTCCCCTTTCCATTTAATTATTTTGCAGTATCTGTTCTAAATTTTTTGGTTACACTGGAATGAATTAGAATGATAACCGATTACAAGGTTGAAGTATCTGTTCTGAATTTCTTAGTTTCTGTTACTTTTGGAAGTTTCTTTTGATGTTAAAATGAGCATTAGGCCAAAAATATTCCTGAGATAAACAAGGCCGCTGGTTTTAGTTTATATCTGGGTAAAAGGAGGCCTTCCAATCTTGGTTATATCTCCCCTATATATGATGGTACCACAAGTCCCATGGATTCTCTGTTTCTTGACCTTTGTAGTTGAGGTGTTGTTGATGGCTATGTCATGATTTACCCCAATTTTCTGTAAAAGGAGGCCTTCGAATGTTTATCTAGGTATGCCAAGGTTCTTTTGTGGCATTGGTAGGAGTGTGAAGGATTCAAGTTGCAATTTTGAGAACTCATGAAATCTAATATTTGACAAAGGACCAAGGAAAAATGGGGGAAAATTCATTTGAACTAGTTAAGCATCCATTAGTCAAAGAATGAGGAAGAGAGGGACGAAAAAGAAAGGCGAAGGTATGGAGGAAGAGGCGTAAGGGAGATACCTAACTATGGGATTTTGATGAAGAAGTGATTTATGAAGGTTCATATGCAATCTTATAAGCTTGCTTGCGTGTTTCTTTGTGATTCCTTAGATGAATTGGATGGCTGGTATATAAAGATTGAGAGATTCTGAGAAAGTGACCGCCGAGATTATATGCTCCCTTGATTCCAAACCAAGATCTACTAAGTATTAGATAATGAGCCAGTTATAAGATCAACCAGCTTAACCATTCTAAGGCAACCGGTCAATAGGCTTTTATATGATCTAAACAATATTGAGCCAACAGATAATATTCGAAAGTGGAAACTAAAAACTACATATTTGCTAACAAAACAAGAAAAATAAGATATGCAGCATTTACAGCATTGCCTTTTCTTTTGTTTTTATTTACTTGTTCAAAATAATGCTTTGGCATTTAAAGTCATCAAGCAATTGAACCTCATTGTCTGTTGCATTTACTTGCTAGCTAGTCACTTCGTCATGTTCCATTTACCTTACTATCTAACCACTTCCATCAACTTCCATCAAGTTGTCCAAGGGAGTGGAGGTGTGCCATGTATTGCTGCGATAATTCAAACACAACAATATATATATATAAATAAATAAATAAGGTTTCAAAAAGAGAAGAGTTGCTGATATCAAACATTCTATTTGAGAGAAGGCGCACATGCCAAGAGCTTATAGCTCACATAGCACCCACACCACTCGTGAAGGAGGTTGTGGGTTGTATACCCTAAAGTGGCAAAATGAGGTGGATGTGTATGGGTCCCATCCCCTATTGGGGGGTGTTTAAATTGTAAAAATAAAAAATTTAAAAAGAGAGAGAAGGCTTACATAATATAAATACTCAAGTTTCTAGATCTCACATTCACATACTGGTTTTTACAGAAAGGGGGAAACGAGCTTTGATCATATTTCAAGGTATCATTGAAGTTGAAATGTGAAAAGATTTATTTTGAATCACCATAAATGGTTCCATAGACAACTTTCCTGAAGAACAAAAGAAGAAGAAATGAGAGAAAAATGGAAACGCTTGTTTTAATTTTTTTTTTTGGGCCATAGGTTGCTTTAAATTATGGCTAAACATTAACTGCTCTAATATTTTTGCCATTGTGATATCCTTCAGAACTGTTTGGGTGTGGCTTCATTTAGAACTATAAATAAAGCAGCCAAGAGAACAAAATTTAATTTCTTTTTTCTTCAAAAATGGAGAAGGCAGATCAAGATGAACGAATAACATCAATCTTTCTTCTAATTTATATGCACAAAGTAAAATTGTAGCTCCATTAAAAATGAAAATTGTGTCCACATCAATATAGGCATTGTGCAACTTACAGCATGGTATGCATATGCTGAATTTCCTTGACGCTCAAAATGTTTTGCCATGATGCAGAACTCAATCGGGCCCCACTCCTCAACTTCAAAGCAATTGCCCAGCGCCGCTTTGTATAACTAATAATATATTCGATAAACCATCAGCATACTCCTCTAGTCTTATTTATAAGGCAAAGAGAGAAGGAATTTTTTTGTTCTATTTAAAGTCCCATCATTACATTTTTCATATGAAAGTATAATTTTACCTTTCATTTATTATTGTGTAGACTTCGTTATCATAGGGTATAAGGTATATTATATAGAGATAAAGTTAGAAGATTGTTAAATTTTAGGGTAGAGTTAATGAGTTTTAAGATTTCTTTGTTCCAATTAGAAGTAACTTATAAATACGAGCAGAGTATGTTTCACTAAAATAATATTAGACAAATAAATCCACCTTCCAATTTATGGGTAAACAGCCAATTACCTTAGCAGTATCTGTTAAAGCCTCAGTTCCAGCTGGATAAGATGCATAGAATTGATCAGCTCTGGAATAACCAGCCCTTGTTCTGCAAACCAAATACATATACCGACAAGCTTGAGATTAATATGAGAAACAATTCCATATCAATTCCAGCATTTATAATAAGTTTTCAAAATTATTTGACCCACGTATTGCCAGTATAAGCATAACTCAGAACTGCAGTAAAGGTGTAGAACCCAGCATAAGACACCACTCTACGGAGCTTCTGAATCTTCAATATCTCCATAAACCCATCATAGAGCTTCATGGATAATGTTTAGAAGCTACCCTGAAAATGACATTGTGCAAAAAAATCATGTAGATTCGTAACCAGAAAGATGTTGTACACAACTTACCTTATTCTTCTCAAGAGCTTTCAATTGTCAATGCCAACCAAAATAATGAATTAAGAAAAGCAATGTCATCTCAAACTCAGTAACATGTTGATATGTAATATTAAAATGATGATAATACATGAATTAAATATAAAATAAGACTACTAAGTCTATAAGACATATGACTGTTCACCGTTTAGGCAGTTAAAATCATCATTTGATAGTTAGAATTCGGAGCCGTTGCCTACCCTTTTTCTCTCATCTTTCTTCTACACCACTCTTAATACACTTTTTCTCCTTTTTAAGCATACAAACTAAGTTATTACAAAACTATATTCATCAAGCAGTTTCTAGTAATACAGTCAGATGCACAGATAAGCACAAGCAAGCTGAACATTAATTAATGAAATGAAGCAAACCTACTTCCTGAACCTGATAATCCAATAATATAGACCCTCTTACCATACGTGTTTAAGGTCTTTTGGGCCTGAACTACCTCAACTTACAATTTCAACAAGGAAGCAACAAAACCCACAAGACAATGAAAGATGAAAACCAAGTGGAAAAGGGAAAGAACACACAGCTGAGTGCAGAGGGGGAACAAGAAAATGCAAAAACCATCCAGAACAGCAGGGTATTGAAATTTACAGCGAACAATTATGTCATGAATGCCCTTGGATATTTAGAATACTTGAAAACACTTATTTGGGGATAATTCTGTATGATCCTCACATGTTATCAGCAAATTAAAGCATATTAAAGCTAACTGAGGCCCATTAACAGTCAGATGCATTTTTAACATATACATACTAAATTTTGAACGCAACTAATCACTCTAAGAGAGCATACTATTTTAGCTAAATTCTGTTTAGTGGCCCATGTCACTTCCAATGTTTAAGTGAAAAGCTAGTGTCGCTTTTTAATTACATGTCCTAAACTAGAGAGATTGTGATCCAGCCACAGACGAGATTTCAAAAATAAAATAGCTATAGTTAACATTGTTGCTCCGGCAAGCAGCTTCTCACAGGAAAAAAGACAAACACATGGCAGACGTGGAGTAGAATATAGAAGCATACAAAACAAGTACCTCACATCCGAATGCATTTCTGTGAAGAGCCCTAAAACCCAGAGGTAGGGATGGCTAACTTAGGGATTGGGGATTAGAGAGAGTAAATTAAGGAAACGGGGAAGTAATGGGAGAGGCTATTACCGCATAGAAGAACAAAAAATGTTAGCATTAAAAAGGGTATAATCTGATTTGGGTTGGAGCGAATGAGGAAAGTATGGATATTAGACTGACCTATTCGATGTTACTTTGACGGAAGGACACCAACAGAGTATCCACAAGCCGCAGCTCAGAGCGGAAGACGAAAACGGCGAGAGAGAAGGAAGGCGCAACGGAATCGAAAGTGGACCACGTCGAGAGTGCAGAAAAGTTGCAGAATCGGTTTATAACTCTGTAAGGGAAAAATCAAAAAATGGGTCCTGGAATTTATATTTATGGGTGCATATTTTGTGAAGGGATTTGGGGGTTTGGGGGCGTTGCCCCTTTTTTTTTTTTCTTTAAAAATTTTTTTTTTTTTTTAAATGCATTAAAAATCAAATGAATATAGATAAAAAAGAAAAAAAAAATTTCTTTCAATGGGTTTAAGTAAATCATATGTGCATAAAATAGGATCAGCATCTACCATTAAATTAGCAATAAACTATGAATTTTCTAAATACTAACAAATTTCATTCGATGTCAAGAGGCATAAACTATCCATTACACTTCGTAAGCCAAAAATTGGAGAATTTTACATAAAACCAAAGTTTCAACCACCAAACTCATTACAATTTTAAATAAAGCTAATCAATGAAATTGGACTACTCAATGATTTATGAATTAAAGAAACTATCCTAGCAAGTTTAACCAAATTACAAAAATCTTTCTACTTGTTTATAGTAGCCGGTTATAAAAAATATATCTTTCTCATTTGTTTTGAAATCATAGATAAAACTATTACTACATGTGTTTTTCATAAGGAGTAAAAACTTGAAAAAATAATAAGAAATGAAAAAAGGGTATTTTTTTTATTTATTTTTTTGGTTTAGAGATGAGGGAGTATAAATAGCAGGCTTGCAATCCCCAATAATCAATGAAGAATGACCCAGCACGCTGAGAGCAAAACCTGGGAAAAGAAATGAAAAGAGCAAGAGATGAAAAGAGCCAAATCAGATTCGAACCAGTGACCTCATTATCTATTATCCAATACTCTACCGCTGAGCCATAGGTCCCGATGCTAATGATTTTCGCTAAATAATATATATATTTCAAAATTTTGTGGGTGCACTTGCACCCATAAACACAAGTGTGGCTCCGCCACTGGGTTCAGGGCCATTTTTACCTGAAGTCGTAACAACCTTGCAAAAAAAGATAAAGGAGATCACATAAGAATTTTGGGACAAATTTACTGTGTTTTTGGTTTGAATTTACTGTGTGTTTGGTTTGAAGGAAGGGGATGATTTATTAGAAGAAATGAAATGGGAAAAAGATTATTTGTTTGATTTAAGAAGTGAAGGGTGGTTTAAGATTTTAGCTCTCCTCCACTTCAAAATTTTAAATGAAATGAGGGAAAGAGATCATTTTCTTTTTCCTCTCATCTCCTCCCCTCTAATTAAACACATCCTTAATAAAAATGACATGAATAATATGTGCATTATTAGTTTGGTATATTTAATCAATTAATAGTCAAAATTAATGAAATAACCGTCAGGATAAAATTACTCATTTTTTTACTCTTCTGAGGGAAAATTGACCCTGAAATACTTTTGAAACAAACTTGCCCCTTGGTAACCATTTTTAAGATAAAATTGCCCCTTAACCCTAAAAAAATGTGCATGAATATTGTTATCTTTTCATATTAACTTTAACTTAATTAAACAGTAAGAAAATTAAGAAATACTTGGGTCTAACATCATCCAAACTCTGTTTAATTTAAGGGAAAATTTCTTTAAGGTCTCAAGAGACCAAAAAAATGTCAAAAAAGTCCCCGAGAAAATTCGGATATCAAAAAGGTCCCAAGGAGTTGTTAAAACCCACAAATAGAGTTGTTAATCTTCTAATGAAAGAGTTGTTAATAAGACCTTTTTAACATCAAAATTTTCTCCAAGATTTTTTTGACATTTTTTTATCCCTTGAAACTTTAAAACCTTAAAGGGATTTCCCTTAAATACAACACCTCAACATATTTTAGTCTCCATTGGCTAATAACCCATCTTAAAAAATTCCCATTTTATTAACAAACCTAATATATATATATATATATATATAATATATATATTTTGGGGGGGGGGGGGGGGGGGGGGCCTCATCTTATACAAATTAAGATATTTACTCTAGGGTTGTTTACCGTCTCTACCCAATATCTTGTTGATTAAATATTGGGTTAAGGAATGCATCCAACATCCTAAATTATTTTGTGGGCATTCAAGATTTTTAACTATTTTTCTATTATGCATCTAACAACTTAAAGTATTTGTTATGTATCCAGCACTTTGAAAAATTTTTGTTCATATGTTTCCAGCACCATAAAATAATTTTACAAAAAAGTACTTTAGGATACGTGCACTTAAAAATATACTTCGGGTGGAGGATGTAGCATAAAATACATTAGGATACTTTGGATGCACATGAGAAAATACCTCATAAATTGGATATACTTTAACCTTTAAATATTTTTCTAATTATATTATAATTTATACTTTTCTTATTCAAAACTTTTAGGGAAAAATATATTTAAATACCACTTCAACTTTCAAAACCATAAAAGAGTATTAAAACTTGAAAATGATAGAGAAGGGGTGAGTGGGAATATGAAGTTTTTATGTTTTGGCTTAAAGACAAAAATGCTCATTTCACACATTTTTTTTTTAGTACATAACGATTTTGTCAAAATCATTATTATTTTTGTGGGTTGTGACCAATTGAGTAATGAGATTGACTAAAATAGTAATGATTTTGACAAAAAATGTACCGATTTTGACAAAATCGTTAGGTATTTAGCATTTTGGTTTTTAAGTCAAAACATGAAACCTGATTCTCACCTCATCTCTTCCTTGCCTGTACAAGTTTTAATAGTCTTTTTTGAATTTTGGAAATTGAAGTGGTATTTAAATGTCTTTTTCCCAAATATAAAATCTCATATATTGTTATGTTCATTAAAATGTTATATTATTTTATTTTTATAAAAACATTGTTTGATCAATTTTACTTTGTTATTATGAAGGTTAACACGCATCAACTTAAAAAAATTTATTGTCCTATTAAAAGTAAAATTTTATTGCTAAAAAAGAAGGGAATGAGCGATAGGAAATCGCATTTTATTAGGCATAAAACTGAATGATGTAATAAAAAATGAATATTCAGGCCAAAAAAATAAAAATAAGTATAAAACAGAATAATATAACCTTATAAAATTCGTAATGCTATTATAGTGTCGGCATCGTACTATATAACAAAATCTTTTAAATTAACCTTTTTACACAAAAATACACTTAATTTAAAAATTCAAAATATTTTTCTTAAATTGTCATATCATATTTATTTGCGGTTTTAATTATCAAAATAATGTTTACCAAGCAAAAAAAGAAAGAAAGAAGGAACAACAATACTACATCATCGTCGATATATGATGGTTATTATTGATTATAAATCACAATTCCAAACTAGCATATATACAGAGACTATATATGCTCGGTACATATACATAACGGTTCCAAATCATGATTTATTTAGTATCTATCATAACGGTTCTAATATAACATATATTGATGTTTGGTGAGGCCATAATATGCAAAATGCTATGATAATAAATAACAAGCACATATAAACAATTGCTATAATATATGGTAATATTTCTATATTAACAACCATTATATATATGTAGTAATATAAATAATGGTTCTTTCAAAAACATCATTATATATATATATATATATATATATATCTATAGTAATGCTAACATTTTATTTAAACAATTGTTATATATGATTGACATAAACCGTGATGTATTAGAGCTATTTTTTTTATAAAACAAAACAAAAATATGGGGGGGGGAGGGATTCTACTTTCGATATCCCCCGCATATACATTTGTATAGAACGAATTAGAATATATATTTACTATTTTTTGCTCAAAGAATTAGAATATATATATATATATATATATATATATAGGACAATGCAACAAATCGAGAATATATTTACAATCATGTATATACATGTATACACTATTAAACCCAAAAGTTTAAAACAAACTAATCAAGTATATAGAAATTTTCAATCATTCATAGCAGGTTCCCCCTCCCACTATAGTTGTGGGATGTCACCAACTCTTCAACCACTTCTTCTATTTATGACTTGCTAAAATTTTGTAGGAAACATAAAAATACGTGTGCAAAAAGAAATAATAGATGAAATTAGATATTGTAATATATAGCTAACCTAATATATTATATATATGAACAAATTGATCAGATAATATACCTTATTAGGATCAATATTTTTGGGACTGTGTGTGATTATGTCCTTCATGAACTACATCACGCAGTACCCACAATCATTGTTATGTTATGGTTGTCATGAGCACTATAAAGAAATGAGAAGAAAAATGTGTCAATCAATCATATATAAAACTACATGTATGCTTCAATTTAATATTATAGTCATTGGTGAATAATATATGTCCCTTTGGACTCAGCTATTGGAAGGCGTATCTAAAGCAGCCATCAGTGAGATTACAATTGTTACAATTGAGACTATTTTACGTGTGGTACTTGTACACCACTATGACAACCCTGCGTGTATGGTCTATTATCTAGAACCCTGCTAAGAGAGTCATAGTACTAAATCTTTTTGCACAATATATTTAGCACTATGAGCATCCAGTGTCCCCTTAGTACAATAATAGATCACACCATTATGACAATTAAAAAAATAAAAAATAAAAATGAATTTAAAGAAAGTTAATGATGTACCCACCCTTGAATCTAAAGCGCAAAGAAGTAAGTGTCTCTCTTGGGTAGTGCCCTCTTAATGAATTCATCTCCTGGAAACCTTGCTTGAGATTGCTTCACATCTTCCTTCATGCCCTTACTTTGGTTATTGACATTGTTACGGCAGATAAACTTGATCAAGTAATGAAGGCCAAGGGGAGGATGTAGGTGCTTGAAATGTCGAAATCCACATATCAAAATATAATTGAAGTTCTAAGTGGCTAATATTTTATCATAGTTGAAGAAATACAAGATAAAGAAGTTGACAGAGCTTATACTTTCCATCTCCTTTTGCAAGACCTCACCAAGAAGCTTTTGGCTTACATATTCCTTTTGCGCTAGTATGTCGAATGAAGGTGGAGCTGAATCACCAAGAGGGGGTGAATTGGGGATTAGAAACTTTTTCGTTTTACTCGTTTTTGTGCAACAAAACGGGGGTGAACAGATGGTGTAGAGAAGAATAGCTAGACACAAAGATTTATACCGGTTTGGTCTAACTCCTTGACCTACGTCCAGGTCCCTGGGATTTCCACTATATCAAGGATTACACACTCGTACTCAAGAGATAGTTCTCTCACTAGAACTCACTCCCCCTTACAAGTTGTAATCAATGAACCCAACCACCAAGTCCCCGACTTGTGGTTCTTTACAATAAATGATTCACAAGTAGAAAAACTCTCACAAAGAGTAGATAATGTTAAACACCGAAGCTTATAATGTCAAAAGACAGAATACAAGTGAAAACAGAAAGGTAGTTGAGAAACTTAAATGCTTGTGCGTTTTCAGATGTGTTAGTTGTTGTAGAGATTTGAATGCAGTCCTATTTATACTCAGAGATCATTAAATGACCGTTGCTATCCAATAAATCCGTTGGAGAAGATCAGCCAAGATTAGCAGATGGTTTAGACATGTTTCTCTCTCCAATCTTCACCTTAATTTGGTTAGATGATCGAGTTGACTCTGCGAATTTGTCCGTTGGAATAGTAGTTGCTTGTTGTAGAAATTATTCTTTAATGCTTTGCAATCGTGTGCAGATGGATTAAGCAAAAGTATGCAAGAGTCTGGGTTCAGCATTTAATGTTCTGACATCACCTTTTGCTTTTCCTTTTAATCTTCAATAATCATTCTTTAAGCAGTCTGAAACTCACTAAAAAGATGGTTAAACATAGCGAGGGAATAGTAGAGAATAATCCGGAAGATATTATGTTCAAAGACTAAGGATTCACAAATTCGCCTGGGTTTGATTTTCAAAACTTAGCGTTCAATACTCGAGTGTGTTTATCAATACTCGAGTGTGTCACTGTGCACTTAAGTCAATACTTGAGTATTCATTATGATACTCGAGTATTTATCTTCCAGAGAGGAATCATCGAGTTTTGACTTTGGACTTATCATTGAAGTAAGGTCAATACTCGAGTGTCCAAATCAATACTCGAGTTTTGAACTTTTGATATGAAAATAAGTTTAAGTTCAAAACCTCAATACTTGAGTATTGACTTCAATACTTGAGTGTTCAAATCATGACAAAGGGCAAAGCTTTACGTATGCCCAATACTCGAAGTTTTCAACTCAATACTCGAGTATTCATTCATCTTGGAAAACTTTGTGAAGTCTTTCCCAAGTCAATACTTGAGTATTGAAATGAATACTTGAGTGTTCAAATTGTTGTTAAAGATGAAAGCTCTCTGTAAGTCCAATACTCGAGTTTCCAACTCAATACTCGAGTATTCATTCATTTTGAAAAACTTTGTGAAAAACTCAATACTTGAGTATTGGAATGAATACTTGAGTATTCAATACATGCATAAAGCTTGTAGTCTTTTCATGGAGTTCAATACTCGAGTGTGGATACTAATACTCGAGTATTCTAGGTGCTTGAAAAACTTTGACAATACAATACTTGAGTTTTCAAACGAATACTTGAGTATTCATAAACACATGTTAAATATGAAAGCTTTGTGAAAGTTCAATACTCGAGTATGTAAAACCAACACTCGAGTTTTCATAAGGTGACAAGCTTGATATCTCTCTATGTTCAATACTCGAGTATTCATGTTGATACTCGAGTTTGGTTCGTGGTCAAAAACTTGGAGTGCTCTGTCAAGTCAATACTCGAGTATTGTCTCCAATACTTGACGTGTAATGATTTTTGAGCAACTCTTTGTCTCAAAGTGGATCATTTGAAACAAGTTCAAATTCTGTCTCAAAGTGGATCATTTGAAACAAGTTCAAATTTGAAGCGAGCAACTTGTCAGCAAGCTCCTTGAGGGACTTCTAATCAGATTGACTTAAGGGCTTATTCTATGAGAATGACTTCTTTTCGGAATGATCATTGGGTATAAGATGCTTCCTCTTGTTGGACTAAGTAGGGGTTTTAGATTGGGTGGGGGACTTGGATTGATAAGGGGCAAGCTTGGATTGATGGGTGGGCTTGTACTCTGTGAGTAGCTTCTTTTTAGTGGTGGACTTCTTGGGTTGCTTGCATACTTCAACTAGATGGAAAGGCCACGCAACAAAGGTGCCTATAGCCAATTCCATTGTTTTTGCGTCGTCCATGGCTATAGGAAGCTGATAGTTGGGGTCCATATTGGTCTTGATATGTACCTTCACATGATCAGGAGACACAGGCCTCGTTATGAATCATGTTATCCTCGGGCAATTGTATATGCAGCACATTGCAACTATATGGCATCCAAGGCTATCAGGAAAACATTTAACATCCACCAACCTCTGAGGTAGATCATGAGGGGGGAATGTACAGCTACCTTTAGTACTTCGACTGCCATACTGTATTTGTTTTTGCATTTCATCATATTGTTTCTAGAGATTTTCATATTTTTTTGTCCTTCTTATTTCTTTGAGGTTGCTAATGACCATAATATTTTGTCTACATCAATCCAAAGCCAGCACGCCTAAGAAAATCGGGATGGTTAGGCTTTAATGTCTTAGCCAATATGTCCTCGTCTACAGAAAGGCAGCCTTATGTACTAATTTCCTGAGACATGGCTTGTTGTGCATTTAACAATAATATTAATATTGATAGTTTATTGAAGACTTTACTTCCACAAATTGGGGGCTAATATTAATACTTTGACAACTTTCTTCACCTAAGGATCGTCTTCATTTTGCCTCGCCATTGACCAAAGTTCATAATTAGGAGGTCTAATACCATCCCTACTCTTAGCAGACAATTCTTGAGCAATACAAGCATACCACTTTCGCCCTGACCTGTAAGGATGCCTATTATTCTTCATTCTCTCCTCATTCATTAGGCTTAATATATATTAAAATGCACAAACTCAAATTAATATTAAACAAACACATACAAGCCTTATGAATTGCGAATAAATATTCCCTTGAATAACTCCTGCAACCTGAGATGACATATTCTCTCCACTCATGATGTTCGATCATGGATCGAAGATCCTCAGTAACTTTTGTCCCATCGGCCTCTTCTGGATTCTGCAAATACTCTTTTATCAATACATGACAGAATGTGTGTAATGCTTGCCCAACCTTCTTGAGGACAAATTTCTTCCGAGTATCATCTATATCATATGCAGTCTGAAAAGCACACATTTCAAGTTAATAGTTTTTACAAAAAAAATTGTTAGTAATTAGTAGGCATATATTGTTAGCTCTCATATTATTGTGTTTTGATGATAACAAATCTTGATATACAAAGTGGACTTGATGATTTAAGTTACTCGAGTGAGTTTCTAAACACTCAAGTAATAGAACTATTTTAAAAATAAACTTGAATCAACAAGACACTTGAGTGAATGTTATTCACTTCAAGTAATCCAAGGTGATCACTCGAGTGGCAGTTAATGCACTTAAGTGACGCATCATAACTTCAAGTGATTCTATAAATCACTCCCTAAAATTCAAAAGTGATGCAAGATCACTCGAGTGATTCCACATCACTTGCAAGAATTTGCAAGTAACTTGCAGTGTTTTTGAAAGTTGGAGCTAATCACCTGAGTGATGGTTTTCAATACTCAAGTGATGTGCTCAAAGATTACTCGAGTGGATAAGTAATCACTCGAGTGATGGTATTGACTTGTAGGGTTCAACAATTCACTCATAGATAGACCAAGAGTGGTGTGATCTCAACAGAAGATCACTTGAGTGATGATAAATCCCAATTGATATTTTATCTTGCCTTATTCATTTATTTTGGAGACTGTTTTACACTACTTTTGAATTATTAGATAATATTTGGATTGTTTGCCAATTTTAAGAAATAGTATAAATCTGAATTGATTATAAGATTATTTATCTTAAATTATTAATATTTTGATTGTTATCTTGTGATTGAATAATATTTCTAAATATATGATAGATCACGATTTTATTTAATTCTTGTAGGAGAAGGAAAAGCATGTTAGAAGATCCTACGGTGCTCATTGACCTTGGAAGCTAAAAGAAAATCTACTAGTGGAATTTTTATTGAGCTTCTTAAATTTTAATGGGCTCAAGTTGATACCCAAAAATGTCCCCTCCTTTCATAAAAATAGGGAAAATTAAAATGAAGGACCTTTCATAAAAATTAGAGAAAATTAAAATAAAGGACCTGGAGGAAAATATATTTATTAAAAGGACCATAAAAATTATAATTACTTAGAAGGACCAAAAATTATGACATAAATTTAAAATTATTAAATTATCCTTAATCAAACCCCCTATATTATCTATTTTATTCATAATTAAAAATTAAATAAAATTAATAGTAAAACCACCCTCCATTCACATGTAGTATCATCATATCTTTTTTTAAGTTTTATTTTTCACCAAGTTTAGACTCTTGTAAAATCAAGTATAGTTTTAATTAACTATGGTTCAAACTCATATTTTTTTAATTTTTATTTTTCAACAATTTATATATTCATATAATCAATAGATATCTAATTAATAAATATATTATCAAGTATCAACATTGACATCAATTAAACACTTTTTATAAAAATAAAAGCTAAAAATTCGTTTCAATTTTTTCAGGATATAATAGATTTTTTAATTTTATTAACATTAAATGAATTTTTTAACCCACATAAATTTCTTCTAAATTCAAAATGAATCATATAAACTTTTCTAGTCTAACATATATACTAAATTATAAAAGACTTTGTGTTTTATTAAAATCATATAAATATATTTTTATTTAAAACTTTGTTGATTTTAACAAATTATACTTTTGACAAAATTGAAGAATGTGTGTTTTTTTCCCATAGATATCTATGCAAGTTGTGAAAAATGAAACTAGAGAAAATTTTTATTTAATTTTGTGAAATTTAGAATTCTATATTAGTTTTAATAATAGAGTGTGGAAGAGAATGAAGAAGATTTTCTTAGGGTATTTTAATATTTTTAATTTTATATTTTTTGCATTTGGTCCTTTTCAATAAATATATTTTCTTTAGGTCATTCATTCTAATTTTCCCTAAAAATTAACCTAAGCGCATGGAATTAAGCACACTTTCATTGAGAGTCAAAGATCTCTCACTCACGCATGCTCAGGAGACACTAATCTTGGGTCAGAGCTCAAAGCGTTTCCATTCAATAAACCCAGCTGCCACACACTCACAAGATCCACCAACTTCATCCCGTCCGCCACGTGCCCACCTTGTGCAAGCATTGATTGCAATTCAATCTTTGTCTTTTTCTCCTTTGGACAAATGCTTCCGATGGTGGTAATTTACAAGGAGATTGAAGAGCAGAATCTCATGGCAGCTTAACCTTATTTGGGAGACAATTTGGGAGGAACATAGAGGAAGCTAGAGCCTAAAAACTTACACTTAAAGATCACAATGTAGTTTTAGATTGTAGACGTATCTTTTTTGAATTGGATTGGTAATTGGAAATGTTTGTGCTTGAGACAATTGCTGGAATTTTTATTTGCAAACATTTGATTGTCAGTTAAACTATTAATTGAGTTTTCATTATTAATTTAATTATCAATTGGGTTTATCCTCTATATTGTTTAATTGAGATGGTTAATTGTTTAACTGTTCAATTGGACAATTGTAAACATGATTTCCAAAATTAATTTGATTTAATTTGTGATTGGTTTTAATGGGTTTAATGACTAATGCTTACACCATTATGAGTTTTCTAATGGATTTAGTGTTATTAAACTTGAGGGTTTTTCATGTTTCAATTAGGTGATTAGACTTATTAATCCCTATCTTTTGTCTATCTCTCTTTGGTTTAATTAATTAATTTTGGGTAAGAAAGTTAACTCCATGTGAATCTTGAGTTGTTTCTTTCACTATACAAGTAAACCGTCTTTATCTTTTCGCATTTGATTTTCTTAGTTGTCAGTTAATTTCTTTAATTTGCTTAGGATTTTAAATTCTCTTTTCATAAAAACCCCTCGAAATTGCATTTGCGTCTAGATTAGTTTCATTCTCATATAGGTTTTAGATTCAATTGTATTAGTGCATTTAGTTAATTAATTTCATGTAGGTAGTAGTGTCTTGCATTCTAGTTTAGGTTCATTCCATTGCATTTTTATCACCTAAATTCAACCTTCTTTAAAAAAAAAAAAAAAACCCACAAATTGCTCATGGGGAAAATGACATAGGTTGACCTTAAATTGTATAACTAATTAAGACCTTGTTAATTGATTGCTTTAGTGACAAAATGATATATCAATTTTGGCGTCGTTGTGAGGGAGCAATAGTTAGACTTTAGGTTTGCGTTTTCTAGGTGATTTCTTAGATAGCCATTTATTACATGACCTGATCTTTTTTTGAAAAATTGTTTGAACTTGACATCCTTCCTATGATGTCATGGAATGTTTTGCTTTTTGAAAATCATTCTTATACTTATATGCCTTATCATTATGATTATGATAATGAACATATTTATGATCATAATCAAACATAATGATTTTAGAAGGCATGATCACCCATATCTTGGATATGTCAATCACACTATACCAATTCAAGATGAGGGTTCAAGATTATCAACAAGATGGATGTTATCATGAAAATTCTTCTGGATGGGGAAATGCAGAATAGACAACAAATTTGAGTTCTACATACTCAAATTGAGGAGTTGGCAAATGCAATTAACAATATGCAGAGTGAAGATTTAGAAGTTCAAAGTGAATTTCCATGTGGTAATATACTTTCACCCTTTAATGATTCATTCCTTTTTTCTTCTACTACTTCAAATGATAGGATGATTGGTACATTAGCTAAGTATGCAGCATAGATGGCCATTTACAAGATGGAAGGTGATACGGACCGACTGTGGAGAAATATGGACATTAACTTACGAGCCCGGAATATTCCTATCACAGATGGCCATTAACAATATGCAGAGTGAAGATTTAGAAGTTCAGAGTGAATTTCCATGTGGTAATATACTTTCACCCTTCAATTATTCATTCCTTTTTTCTTCTACTACTTCAAATGATAGGATGATTGGTACATTAGCTAAGTATGCAGCACAGATGGCCATTTACAAGCTGGAAGGTGATATGGACCGATTGTGGAGAAATATGGACATTACCTTACGAGCCCGGAATATTCCTATCACAGATGACCATTAACAATATGCAGAGTGAAGATTTAGAAGTTCAGAGTGAATTTCCATGTGGTAATATACTTTCACCTTTTAATGATTCATTCCTTTTTTTAAAAGGCATATCTTCCTGTAAATTAAGGGCAAATAATTATGGGATAATTTTTGGCCCAAATGTTTTAGAGATAATACTTTATGGCCTAAAGAAATTAATTGAGGAAGAGAAATCCTTAAATGTAATTCAGGATTAATTTTTATTACCTAACTAATGTTTGCAATTTAATTAATAAGGGACTAAATTACAAACAAGAGCCTAGTAGGGAGTCAAAAGGGATATGTTCTTCAAGTAAAACACCACACATTCCTTCTCTTCTTCAATCAACCACATGCATACACATAGAGACAGACCGAAGTACAAACTAGGGGGCAAGTGCCCCCTTAAAATAACGATTTTTTCCTAAAATCCGGAAACCAATTTAGGTTTCAGTCAGGTCGTACGAATTGCAAATCCCTCTCTCCCTATTGGTCCTTCGCCTCCCTCTCTCGGTCTCTCACTGCTCGCAAGCACTGGTCGTTGCCGCTTCTCACCGCTTTTAGGTGCTCGTGCTCTCACTCACTCTCAGCTTCATTTTCACCCTCTTTGGTGAGGTACTCTTTCATTCTCAACCTTCATCTTTCTCGTCGTTCAGGATTTGATCTTTCTTTTCTTCCCTTTTCATTCATCGTCTAGTTTAGCTAAGTAAGGAAGTAGCTCAATCTATGTGTGAGGAATGAAAAAATCTATTCAGAACCCCATATTTCATTGCTAAGCACTACCACCACTCCGCTCATAAAAACCCTCTTCTTATCTCTTCGGCATTCGGTTGCAACCCTAGACGTTCATCCTTGTGTTTTCTTCATTTTAACATGGAACCCTTGGAAATTGAGAGCATACCCTCCATGTTTTCCCTTAGGCATTGTTGGGGCATCATTGGTTCGTGTAACAACTTGCTCTGTGTGATGCTCAGTTATAATGATGATGGTCCTCCTTCATTTTTGTTGTTGAACCTAACGACTAGAGACGTAAAACAAGTACCCAGACCAACAATTAATGAGGGTAGTTATGGCATTTTTGGATGGGCATTGGGGTTCAATCATCTAGTTAGGGATTACAAGATAGTGAGAATTCATACCCCTAAGTTTAATATTTGGCTTGGTCAAATCAATTTCAACAATTTCTGGGATCAAATGGTGGAAGTATATTCATTAAGAATAGGGTCATGGAAAGAAGTAGAATGTGGTCTTATATGTAGTGTAAATATTCAATCTAAACCTATCACTACTAATGGGACTATATTTTGGTTGGCATTGGATTTTGAAGATCAAGACCATTGTAGTATGATATTTTGCTTTTATTGTTTAATTTTAGAGATTTCTTTAGGGTGTGCTTGTGCTGGATTTACATGCCCATCTCCATTTATGTAACGTCTCTCTTCTTTGGTCGAAATTTCTACACTTTGAGTTAATTTTTATTGCTTGTTAATGTTGAATATTTCATCTCCATTTAATCATTTCACATCTTGTTTACTTTTATTTGATGATATGTTTTATTTCCTGGCTAGCTCTTGCCGAAGATTGGATGAGTTATAATTTTACTTATAAATTCCACAAATTTGCTGAAGATTGTCATTCCACAAAAGCTTATTTACTTTCAAATTTGTTTGTAAATATTCCAGGAATTGAGTTATAATTTTGCTAAATGTGTTGTGTTGTTGGTGTGTCTGCTATTATGTAACTTTTGTTTCTCAATATGTTTGTTTGGTAGATATATTATTTATTGATTCATTTTTGTCATTTGGCATTTTTTTAGGATAGAAAGGTGTTTAGGTTCTTTTTTAACAAAGTCAAGTGGTAGTAGAACTAAACGTTCTCAATCTGAACCTTTATTTATTGATTTATTTCAAGATAAACAAAATGAGTGTGCTATTCCCTCAAGTTAGAACAAACCAACAGTAGAAGTCCACCGAATTTGTATGTTCCTAATCCGAGTTAAAGACTTCCTGTTATGAGTTTTGCAAAGAGTGCTCAAGAAAGGGAAATGATTCGAAGAATTTATTTAATAAATGGTCCTTGTCAACCAAAACTTTACAGCCTAAAAATTCCGCAAGTGCACGGGCTGTATCAAGTAGTAAAGAGTAAGTAAGATATCGTTCCTACGAGAACTTAGTACCCACAACTTCAGTTAGGCATTAATTTTACACTTTTGTTTAAGTTGAGCAAACCAAATTTAATTTAATTAAGAGAAACTAAAATCAAATTAAACTAACTACCAAAAATATTAAATGAGCAACCTAGAGTCACTAATCCCTTATTAGCTTCATAAAGCTTGATTTCACTAATTTAATTAATCCTAATGTCAATTTTGTTAATCTCGAGTATAAATAGCTATAAGTGTCTGTTGGTCCACTTACAACCTTCTCTTGAGTATAACTTGTTATGTCTAACATAGTTACTCAAGAGGTAACAAAGATCGAACACGCTCTTCAACAATTATATAAGGCAATTAGGTATATGTCTATCCTAATCACAAATTAAATCATAATCTAATCCCATATTACTTAATCTCAGAGCCTAAGTAAAATTCCCTTCGTCAAGGTAAATTTCCTAATGCTCAAATTCACATTCAATGATGGACAACTTTCCTCAATCCTTTATTGGGTAAAACGTATAGATTTAATCCTTAATGGTACAATGAGTTTGGCACTTGGTTGGAGTATAGTGAATCAAAAGATGATATATTTTGCTTGCATTGTTATCTATTTAATTGTGAGCATGGTGATGGAAGGGTTGGTCATGATTCATTTGTGGGAGAAGGATCTAGCAATTAGAAGGACAAACAATGAATTGTTAAACATATTGGGAAAGTTAGAAGCATTCATAAGTTTTGCTTCAGTGTTGCCAAAGATTTGATGAATCAAAATCAACATATTGAAATTGTTATGTCTGAAATTTCTGACAAAGCCAAACAAGATTATCGTATTCATCTAAATGGTTCTATTCGATGTATTCGATATCTCATACGATAAGGTTTGGGTTTCCAAGAACATGATGAGGCAGATGCTTCAATGAATCAGAGAATTTTTGTGGAGCTTGTAAAATTCCTTTGTGAAGGCAATGAGGAGGTAAATAATGTATCTTTGAATAATGCCCCAGAGAATCTCAAAATGATAGCTCCCTAAATTCAGAAAGATATTACTAATGTTGTTGCTAGTTTAGCTACCAGAGCTATTATTTCAGACATTGTGGATAATTTCTTTTCTGTACAATTAAAGAATAGATGGCCTTTGTTTTAAGATACGTGAAGTGCAACAGTGATATTGTAACATCCCAAATTTTGGGATTTTAAAGTTTGAATAATATATGGAGTTTAGTTATAAATTTTTGGTTTAAAATAATTATGAGAATAATTATTTGAAAATTTAGGTATGTTTTTCCTTAAATTTATTCAAGGAAAAGATTGAAAGTGGAGCCTAAATACCCAAGAGGGGGCTGAATTGGGTATTCTTAAACTTTTATGAACTAGCTCGTTTTGGACAAGTGAAAACAGAGTATATCGCAGGAGAAGGGTAAGGAAAGCTTGCACAAGAGAAATTATCCTAGTTCGGTCTAATCCTTGACCTACATCCAAATTCCCAAGCCACACTTGAGATTTTCAATCTACTAAAACTCAACAATTGATTACAACCTCGTACTCCGAGTAGTTCTCTCTCTAGAACTCACTCCCCTTACAAGTTGCAATCAATACACCCAACCACCAAGTCCCCCGACTTGTGGTTATCTCAATCAATGAATGATTTACGTAAATAACTCTCTTACGGAGCGAGATAAGATGAACACTCGAAGTACAAGTATCAAATTGATACAATACGAAAAAGAAGCTGAACACAATAAATGATACTTAATGAATTTTCGCTCTCAGTAGGTGTATCAGCTTGAGAAGAAGTTAATGCACTCTATTTATAGGTAGAGAATATTAAATGACCGTTGCTTGATGAATCCAACCGTTGTAGGTGATTAGCTTAAGGTCCGGTCATCTTCTCTCTCTAAACTCTCGCTAATCCAGGTGTTAATTTGATCTCGGTGTGATTCTCTCGAGAATTTTCCGTTGGAGATTACTTTGCTTGTTGTAGTAAGCATTCTTTAACGTTCAGAAGGCGTGCTCAGATGAATTAGCTGAGAGTAGGTAGATTTGCAGAGGTGCATTAAATGAACTGAGCACCTTTTTGCTTTTTTGCTTTGATCTTCATTAATCTTCATCTGTGCTAACTGAAATTCACTCAATAAACTTGTTAAACATATCTGGGAACATAAGTGAATGATTTATGAAAGGAATAGGATCAAACAAGAGTGATTTGCAAATTCGTGTAATTCAAAAAACAGTTTTTACCCTTGTAAACTGCAGTATGTTCTTGCTAACTCTAGTATGGCACTGTATACAAGTGTCCATACTGCAGTATCCAATTGGATACTCGAGTTTGCACCTTTCAGAGGCAAACCATCGCGTCTTGTGTTTGAAAGGCAAAAACCTATACTCGAGTTTGTATTCCTTTACTGCAGTATTGACTTAACTTGAAAAGTCCTTTTGCTCTCTGTAAGTCCAATACTCGAGTTTGGCTACGCAAACCGCAAAGTATTGACTTAACTTGAAAAATCCTTTTGCTCTCGTAAGTCCAATACTCGAGTTTGGCTATGCAAACGGCAAAGTATTGACTTAACTTGAAAAATCCTTTTGCTCTCTCGTAAGTCCAATACTCGAAGTTTGGCTATGCAAACGCAAAGATTGACTGTTCAATACTCGAGTTTGCAAACCTATACCGCAGCATGCAACTATCGAATGTTTTTAACTCGACTTTGCAAACTTCAAAACATGATTTACATTTGTTGTTAATCATCAAAACATATTGAGAACTAACAAAGATTAAGGGATATTCATAAAGGATAATTTAGGCCTAAAGATTATGGAATTAATATTTATTGGCCTAGAAGAATTAATTGGGAAAGGAAAATCCTCATATGGAGTTAAAGATTAAGGGTGACGTTTCTTCTATCGTTCTCATCATATTCCTCTTCTAGCTTGGGAACTCGACTCCATCTTCTACGGTTGATGGCTCATAATCTCCTCTTTCAAATACTCTCCAAAGACCATACTCTTGCCATAACAAACACTTTGAATTTGGCCTTCCGAAGGAGTAGTGCTCTCCATTGAAACCAGGGGTGTTGATAGATGCTCCATCGTGTAAGATACCTTCCATAATGATCCTTCTCGAGTTGTTAAGCTCTTAAGAGAAGACCTTGCTCGATACCAAATGTAAATGGAGCTATATACCCAAGAGGGGGTGAATTGGGTATTTTAAAAACTTTTCGAATATGCTCGTTTTGAAGTAATGAAACCAGAGATAAACAGAGGAGAAAGGGAAGGAAAGCTTGCACAAGAGAAATTATCCTGGTTCGGTCTTATCTTTGACCTACATCCAAATTCCCAAGCCACACTTGGGATTTTCAATCCACTATACTCACAAACCGATTACACACTCGTACTCAAGAGTAGTTCTCTCTCTAGAACTCACTCCCCCTTACAAGTTGTAATCAATACACCCAACCACCAAGTCCCCCGACTTGTGGTTATTTCAATCAATAAATGATTTACAGATAGAACTCTCTCACGGAAGCGATAAAATGAACACTTGAAGTACAAGTATCGATTGATACAATACAAGTGAAAGCTGAGCACAATAAATGACACTTAGTAAATTTTCGCTCTCAGTAGTTGTATCAGCTTGAGAAGAAGTTAATGAACTCTATTTATAGGTAGAGAACATTAAATGACCGTTGAATGATGAATCCAACCGTTGTAGGTGATTAGCATTAAGTCCGGTCATCTTCTCTCTCTAAACTCCAACTAATCCAGTGCTAATATGATCTGAGGTGGAACTCTGAGGATTTGCCCGTTGGAGAAGAGTTTACTTGATGAAGAAAACATTCTTGACCGTTGAGAATGCGTGCTCAGATGGATTATCCAAAAGAAGGTTGATTTGCAGAAGTGCATTAAATGCACTGTACACTTTTTGCTTTATGGCTTTGACCTTCAATAATCTTCATCTCGTGCTAACCGAAATTCACTCAAAAAACTTGTTCAACATAGTTGGGTTCATAGGTGAATGATTCATGAAAGCAATTAGAACAAACAAGAGTGATATGCAAATTCGTATAATTCAAAAATTGGTTTCAGCGTTGGTTACTCGAGTAAGTTCTTCGTTACTCGAGTAAGTCACTGTGTGAGAGAGTCTTTACTGCAGTATCCAAAAGGATACTTGAGTAAGCAACTTCCAGAAGCAAACCATCGAGACTTGAACTTTTGAAACCAAAGTCTTTACTCGAGTAAGTTAGTGGTTTACTCGAGTAAGCAACTATTTGCTTGAAAACTCAAAATGTAAGATGCCTCTTTACTGGAGTAAACAAATTCATACTGGAGTAAGCACGAACATGAGTTAAGTTGAAAATCATTTTAAGAGTTCTTTACTCGAGTATGAAAACTCTTACTCGAGTATGCACGAGTTTAGAAAAGCTTGGGAGCTCTCTCGTAAGATCCTTTACTCGAGTAAGTCAATGTTTACTCGAGTATACACTCAAGTTTAAAAGTTCATTTGCTCTCGGTAAGTCCAATACTCGAGTATAGAAATCTATACTCCAGTATTGATTTAACTTGTAAAGATTGGTTGCTCTCTGGATGGCCTTTACTCGAGTATGTCATCTCTTTACTCGAGTAAGTACCTTTTGTAAAACGCATTTGCTTTCTGGATGACCTTTACTCGAGTATGTCATCCCTTTACTCGAGTAAGTACGTGTAAAAATCAATTGGGCAATCTTTTAACAGTCCTATACTCGAGTAAGCTTTCCTTTACTTGAGTATACAACTGATAAATGGTTTTACACAGATTTTGCAAAAACTTCAACACATGTTTACAATTGCTGTTAATCATCAAAACACATTGAGAACTAACATTTTCCATAATTGCAATTAAAAGAGTAATAGCCCATGAATAAGATAAGACCCAACTCAGTATGTCATTTATTCAAATACCCCAAGCCATTTGATTGCCCCAGCCCACGTAAACTATACAAGCCATAAACCTATTAGAACACCCAACCTATTATCCTCTAATAAACAACACAACTCAAACGTGGGAAAAATACAGTCAACAGAGAGAGAAGGCTGACAGCAAAATCTATTAACCTTACTTCTTCAGCGTGATTATCTCCGCTTTTGAACATGCAAGGCCAGTGGCACCATGCTTTCTCCAGACCCTTAGGTCCTTTTATAAGAGTTGTTACTTGATCTTCATTCATTCACTCTGCTCAGCAAGTGAAACTGCGAAAAGTGCGAAAGTGAGAACGAGAGAAGAGAGCCACGCTGGTGAAAAGCAAAGGAGTTGATCGTGAAGCTTGAGGAATCAACTAAGGTGAGTTCCTTAAGCCTTTTCCTTCTTATTTTCACGGTTTTAGTTTGCTGCTAGCTGTCTGGTTAGAAGGAAAACGTAGAGAATATAAACAGGCTCTGTTTACAGACCAGAAAAATAGAGAATCTTGTGTGCTTCTATTTCATAGTAAAACATTTGATTTTTTATTTGAAATTTTTACAGTAGATAGTAGACTCAATAAGGTTTAAAACGAACAAAAGAACAGCCAAAACGGACTTGTAGATTGGGAGTTATGATTTTTCAAAGTTTGATAACAAAACTGGAAACTGTCATTTTCCAGAAATGAACAATGATTTTCATGTGAAGTTTTGAAATAGTAAATGAATGATTTTTGTCATGAAATCTAAAGAGGACACAACAAGGTTTAATTTGATAGGTCACACGCCTTATTCGGAGTTGTATCTAGAGAGATATGAATTTTTAAAATTTACCTATTAAATCTGGAGGTTTCCTAGACTATATGCCGGAATATATATATATATATATATATGGTGCTGAATGAGTTTAAGTGTAGGGAAAACTTGGTATTATCTCAGATTCTGACCCCCTATCTTGGATCCCAACACCTTATCTCGGATTTTGACACCCTGTCTCGGATTCTGACACACTAACCTTATCTCAAGCAACCCTATCTCAAAGAACACTATCTCAAAGAACTCTATCTTAGCAACACTATCTCAACCACACTATCTCAGCAACCTTATCTCAGCAACCCTATCTCAGTAACCCTAACTCAGCCACAATATCTCAGCAACACTATCTCAACAACACTATCTCAGCCACCTTATCTCAGCAACACTATCCCAACAACCTTATCCCAACACTATCTCAGCAACACTATCCCAGCAACCTTATCCCAGCAACCCTATCTCAGCAACACTATCCCCTATCCTAGCATTCAATCTCAGCAACCTTATCTCAGCAACACTGTCCCCTATCCCAACATTCCATCCCAGCAACCCCAACTCGAAACCCCTTGACCAAAACCCCCTCATCCCAGAGGAATAATTACAAAGAAAATAATAGTAATATTAAATAAACATTATTATTATTAGGAAAAGGAATAAATATTATTATTTATTAAAAAGGGTATTATTAGTTTAGGGGTTAAGAACAACTTTTAATCCTTTAAAATAATTTGTGTAGTTAGTTACTTTGGGACGCAAGAAGTAACTAATGACAATGATAAATATTTATAGGCATGCTTTGACACCTCTTCTGATCCCAGCATCTTCGGACAAGTTAAAGATTCAAGTTTGAGGTGGGTAACTGTTATCTTATTAGCTTGTATGTATGTATTGCATGTATGACTGATCATGTTGCTAAATAATTTTGCATATGTGTATCCTAGCTATGGATTGAGGCTGCGTGTCTCATAGGAGCTGCGTGTCCTTGGCCGTTAACTGTGGTTACAGTGCAACTTGTTTATTGTGAATTACTCTATGTTGATACATGTGTTATATTGTCTTTTACATTTTATATTTTCATATAAGATTAACTGTTACCCCTAGGGTTCATTCATTTGAACTCGCACCGCATGAAAGAAATAGGTAGTGGATTGGGTTCAAGAGGAAAGACGCAGCTGTAAGGGATACAGCAGAAGGGATATTTTGTTATAATTAAGTAGTTGGATTGTAATTAACGTTTATCACTTGTCTATTTTGGATTATTGTATTAATATCCTACTAGGGGATAGATTCGAATTGTTAGAACTTTACCCTCATGTTTTCAAACTAGGGTATTTTAAGAAAGGTTTTATTCTACAATTAAGTCATCCAAATCATTTTGATGCCTGTGCGCTTAAACTCTGATAAATATAGGCATATTAAGACAAGGCGTCACAGATATTATTGAGCATTTTCTTGGTCTTGTTCATGTTTCAAATACTATAGCTAGTTCACTTAAAGAAACGATTGAGTTAATTTTTGCCAAAAATGGCTTGAGCTTGACAAAGATTCGTGGTCAAAGTTATGGTGGCATAAGCAATATGAGTGGTCAATTCAGTGGTTTGAAAAGCTTGATTTTAGTTGAAAATAATTCGGCTTACTATGTTTACTGCTTTACACATCAACTTTAGTTAGTTCTAGTAGCTTGTGCAAAAAAGGTTTATGCATTGACTGACTTCTTTAATTTTATACCGTTGGTATGTAATGCAATTGGTGCTTCTTGCAATAGAGCAGATATTTTGAGAGAAAAGCAATAGGAAGAATTAGTCAAAAGTATTGCAAGCGATGATGTTCAATTAGGGAAAGGCTTGAATCAAGAAATGAGTTTGTCATGACCAGGGGACACATGTTGGAGCTCACATTACCGATCATTAGTAAGTCTATGTACATTGTTTGATCCTGTGCTTGATGTGCTAGAAATTATAAAAGACGATACAACCCTTATGCATGCAAAAAGGTCTGAAGCATCTGGCCTTATAATGCGTATGGAAACTTTTGAACTTGTATTACTTTTGAACCTGATGATCAAGGTCTTGGCAATAACGAATGAGTTGTCACAAGCACTTCAGAGAAAAGATTAAGATATTGTGAATGCTATGACTCTTGTAAAAGTTTCAAAGGTGTTATTACTGAAGATGAGAGATAATGGGTGGAATAATCTATTTCAGAAGACTTCTGAATTTTGTATAAAATATGATATAGATATCTCTGATATGGAAAGTGTACTTGCATTACAAGGGAGAACAAA
This sequence comes from Acacia acuminata, assembly GCA_019022655.1. NCBI lineage: Eukaryota > Viridiplantae > Streptophyta > Magnoliopsida > Fabales > Fabaceae > Acacia > Acacia acuminata. The sequence goes on from JAFJYI010000036.1 coordinate 2,179,582, forward strand.
ACATAGAGGACTAGTTACTCATCTGCATTACTTTAAGGTTGACATATTTTATGCAGTGATAGATACTCAACTTCAAGAGTTGAATGATCGTTTTAGTGAAGTTAGTTTGAATTTGCTGGAATGCATGTCATGTCTAAATCAGTGCATCTCTTTCTCGGCATTTGACAAGAATCAGTTGTGTGAATTTCTTGGCTTTTACCCTTCAGATTTTAATTTGAATGATTTTTTCATGCTTGAATATCACTCGACACGTATATTGTTGATGTGCGAAGTGATCCTGATTTTTTGAATTTGCAAAGAATAGCTAATCTTGCCAATAGGATGGTTGAAAAGAAAAAACATATTCTATATCCTTTGATTTATTTACTTGTAAAGTTAGCATCAACTTTGCTTGTAGCAACTGCATTTGTGCGAGCATCTTCAGCTATGAAATTCATCAAGACTGCACTTCGTAATCGGATGGGGGATAAATGGTTGAATGATTGTTTAGTGCCTTATATTAAAAAAGATGTATTTGATAGCATTGATAATAAGGCAATTATGATGGAATTCCAAAAAATAAGGCCTAGACGGATGACATTGTAATTATTTTTATTGTAATATACTTTTATTATTTAAATATGTGTACTTGAACTTGTTGAATGCCCACCCTTCATTGTAATTTATGTAGCTGCATTTTTAATAATATTTAGCCTTACTTTTCTAAATGACAGATTTGTAAAATAATTGCCTCTCTTATTGCAACAAATTTGGATTGATCTCCCATCATGTGTTTAGAGCATCTACTATCAATATGCCACTTACAAGATTTTGATGCTCATAGACATACCTCTTGCTTTCACATCCATCTTGAGCTACAAGATATATGTTGAGAACCTTTTCATCCTTGCTTTCTTCGTCATAGAAACTATCTCCCCAAATGGCAATACATATGCTTTCTTCTTGAAGTTGTTGCACCTTTTCTTTTCCTTATCCTTGCCCTTCAATTATGGACATTCAGATTTGATGTGTCCAGGTTTTTCGCATTCATAGCATATGATTTGACCCTCATTCTTGAAAAATTCACGTATGTTATTTTGACCTCATTTTTGAAATGTTCAAAAGCCTTGGTCCTTTTTGTAGAATAGTTTAAACCTTTGGACAAACAGATCGAGTTCATCACTTTCTTCATCTTTATCTTCTTCTACCTTTTGCCTCTTCGTCTTTCATGGCATTGAAACAATACATTTTCTTTTATTGTTAATTTCATCTAGACCCTTTTTGAACTTTAGCTTTCCTTCATATTTGGATAGATTTTCGAATAGAGCAACTACTCATCTATTGATTCTCCTCGAGCTTCTTCAATGGTCATGTGAGTTTAGCCTCCCACTCCTTTGTGAGGTTTTTGAGAAAATTAGAATGAAGGACCTAGAGGAAAAGATATTTATAAAGAAGGACCATAAAAAATGTAATTATTTAAAAGGACCAAATATAAAATTAAAATTATTAAAATGCCCTTAACAAAATCTTATATATTCCCTCCTACGTTCTCATCATTCTATTTTCAAAACTAATACAAAATTCTAAGTTTTATTATATTAAATTAAACAATAACTTTCTCAATTTTTATTTTTGACAACTTAAATACTATCTATGGAAGAAAAAACTACGCAATCTTCAATGTGTAGAAGTTAAATTTTTTAAATAAAAAAATAATTAAAAATGGAATCATATAATTTTAATAAAATTCAAGGTCTTTTATAATTTATCATATATGTTGAACCAAGAAAGTTTGTTTAATTTATTTTTGTTTTAGAAGCAATTTATGTGGGTTAAAAAAATGCATATAATGTTAATAAAATTAAAAAATATAATTAACCTATTATACTTAAAAAATATGAAATAAGTTTAGTTTTTATTTTTATAAAAAGAACTTAATTAATATCAACGTTAATAATATAAATCGGGTAACTTGATGCTATAAACGATGATATAAATTGGTGAAAAATAGAAATTAAGAAAAATATGAGTTTAACAGTTGCTAATTAAATAATATATTGTGATCCTATTATGATGAGCAGTTTTAGTTTTAATTTTAGTTATTCTTTATTATTATTATTATGAATACAAGAGATAATACAAGAGGTTTGATTAGGGGAAATTTAATAATTTTAAATGGGTTAAATACTATTTTTGCTACGGAAGTATTGATAAGGGGGTATTCAGCACCCGAAAGTTTTTTTGGTACCATTTTTGTCTTGGAAGTTTACAAAAAGGAGCAAATATACCCTGGAAGTTTTCTTTAGGAACAAATTTGCCCCGGTAGTTTTTTTTTTTTTTTTTTTTTCTTTATGAGCAAATTTGCCCTGGAAGTGTACAAAAAGAGCAACGATCTAACGGTCAAGATCAACCGATCGGCAATATTACAAGTTTTTAAACTTCTCGGAGCAAAAATGATATTAAAAAAACTTCCGGGTGTTGAGTGCCCATTTAACAATACTTCCATGGCAAAATTAGTATTTAACCCATTTTAAATTTATATTATGATGTTCGGTCCTTCAAAGTAATTACAATTTTTTTATTTATCTTTTATAATAAATATTATTTTCTCTAGGTCCTTTATTTTAATTTTCTTATTAGAGAAAAATAGTCTTTTTATTACATTTCCAAGAAAATCAATATGCATCCCAACAAAAAATATACATGGATTCCATCTTTATTTCCATGGCATACCAAACATCTTTTTAAAACCCATATCCATCTCCATTTTCATATTCATATCCATATCCATCGAAATCTATTCCACTATATCAAACAGGTATCCAAATTCCATAAAGATATAAAAACATCAATACCAAAACATCGAACTAAAGAAAACATCCAAAAGAAAATGCCTCAGAGAAAGGAGAAGATAAGAGAGAAAACAAGTCCGGAAGTTTTATAATCAACTCACACAAGAAGTAGCCCCCAAACTTATTTGAAAATTTTCGAGATTGCAGAAGGAGACAGCTTATCATGAAGACCAAAGAGCAGCAGCGATATTGAACAGAGAGAAAATGAACAAAGAAAGTGTTGAACAGTCCACAAAGGATTTCATTCAATACCATAGAATGAAAAAGGCTTGTGGAGACCGCGAAAGAAGCCAATCCCAAAACATAGATCAATTTCTCAAAACCTTAGAGCCCAAGGTGAAGGGAAGGGAAGGGTTACACAAGAACTTCAGCGTAGCTCGACATGCAAGAGTATTAAAAAATCTATTTGTTTGAATTAATAGGAACACCATTCAATGTTATTGATTAGAAATACTTTATATTTGAATAATACTTCATTCAAATTTAAAGTTGTCACAATGTCAAGGAATCAATCTTCCTTTTTTTTAATTAAAAGCTAATATCCAATGTTAACTCGAAAGAGATGTAACATAAAACAGAACCACAAAATTCTAGATTCCTTCATCATATTGAACCTAAAAGTCTAAAATGATGGAGGGTGATCAACAATGCAAAATTACCTATAAGGCTAGCGGAAAACTTGGTTAAATTATCACCCATTTGATTGTCCTACCTATATCTATAGTTAATTATCACCTATCGCTTATTATAAAGGGTTAAGTAGTAAATTCGTCCTTGAAGTATAAACCCAAGATCAATGTTGTCCTGAAAGTTTTTCTTGTCTCAATATTGCTCCAAAAGTTTCAAAACATAGCAATGTTGCCCCATTTCATTAAAAAAAACTAATGTTGACCGTCAAAAAATTGACGTTAACCGTCAACTTTTTAACGGAAATGAGCAACATTGCTACGTTTTGAAACTTTCAGGACAACATTGAGATAATAAAAACTTTCAAGGCAACATTGCTCCTCAATAAAAACTTCCGAAGAAATTTTGCTACTTAACCCTATAAATAAAAAGTCTAGCTTCATCTACAACTTCCCTATATAGGTGAGAATTATCATAGCTCTAAACTAATAGCTTAATAGCTTTTATACTATTTGATAGGAGAAAAACTTCCCAATTCCTTTAAGACCAACACAAGTTTAGGCCTTGAATGATTACTATTAACTATACAATTGCGAAGGAAATCTATTAATAAGTTTGCTTCTAATGCCACATATCTAATGGACCTCACTATTATATATTTTACCACCATTTTTACTTCTTTGATATTGTATTACCATGCCATCCACTTTTAACTTGAAGAAACTTTTAAGCCTAACCTGCTCATTACCTTCATATGGAGAGTTATGATTATAAAAGTGTCATCTACTGCATAGGGATCGCTACAAATATAAATAAGATGGACTGGGCATTTCACCCATTCCACTCCTAACGACGGATCGTCCAACATTGACAGCAAGACTACAGATTCCCATCGAGTCTTTGCATCCAAACAATACCTTAATAAATATTGTGTTTTTAGGAAGGAAAGAAATGAAATCTGGAATATTATTGATACAAAATAAGATAATACAAGTGTGCTTATATAAGCATCATAAGCAACTAAGTAACAGCTGTACAAAATAATAAGTTCACAACTCTAGCTATGCTATTGGTTATTTTCTAACTAAATCAGTTACACTAACAAACCACATTATACTCTAATACCCCCCTCAAGCTGGGGAATATATATCAATCATGCCCAGCTTGGTGAGGAATGTACAAAAAGAAGAGGGAGGTAAAGCTTTAGTAAAAATGTCAACTAATTGGTCTTCAGACTTAATAGGAAGAAGATGCAATAATCCCTGCTGAAGCTTCTCACGTACAATATGACAATCAATATCCAAGTGTTTTGTACGCTCATGAAATGTAGGATTGGCAGCAATATGTCGAGCTGATTGGTTATCACGATACAAAGAAGCAGGACGAGAAAGAGGTGTACCAAAATCTCTTAACAAATAAAAAAGCCATTGCAGTTCACATGTGGTGGCAGCTAAAGCACGATACTCAGCTTCAGAAGAAGAGGTAGAAACAGTGGGTTGTTTCTTAGACCACCAAGTAATCAAAGCCTCATCAAGAAAGCCACAGAAGCCAGTAATAGAACGTCTAGTATCAAGACAACCTACCCAATTAGAATCACTAAAAGCATTAAGCTTCATAGTAGAAGAAACATGAAAGAAAAGGCCTCTACTCGGAGAACCTTTAAGATAACGTAACACATGATGAAGAGCATGAAGATGAACATCAGTGGGCTGTTGAACAAACTGGCTTAATTGTTGAACAGCAAAGGAGATATCAGGACGAGTATTAGTAAGATAGATCAATCGACCAACTAAAGTACGGTACATAGAAGAATCAGCCAGGGGAGTACCAGAATCTGCCGAGAGTTTAAGATTATGGGCCATAGGTGTGCTAACAGGTTTACATTCTAGAAAATCAGCATCAGACAACAGATCTAAAATAAATTTCCTTTGACAAACAGAAAGTCTAGTAGAATTACGAGCAATCTCCAAACCAAGGAAATATTTAACATCACCAAGATCCTTGATCTTAAAGCAATCATCAAGAAAGCCCTTAATGTGATTAATTTCAACCAAATCAATACCACCCACAATGATATCATCCACATATATAAGCAAAGCAATGAATGAAGTGTCAATATTCTTGATAAACAACGAATGATCTGCTTGGGACTGAATATAACCACACGAAACAAGTACTTTAGATAATTTAAAGAACCACTGACGACTTGCCTGTTTGAGACCATAAAGAGATCTTTTCAACTTACAAACCTTAGTAGAGAAGAAACATTCAAACCAGGAGGTGGTAACATATAAACTTCTTCATCCAAATCCCCATGTAAAAATGCATTATTTACATCTAATTGTTTCAAATACCAATTGTGAGCTGCAGCAAGGGAAAGAAATAGTCGCACAGTAGTCAATTTAATAACAGGGGAAAATGTATCATTATAGTCAATACCCTCAACTTGTGTATAACCTTGAGCAACAAGTCGACCTTTATAACGATTAAGGGTACCATCAGAGTTATATTTCTTAGCAAAAACCCACTTACAACCAATAGGGCGCTTTCCATAAGGTAAATCAGTTACCACCCAAGTATTATTTAACTGTAAAGCATCAAGTTCAGCCTTAATGGCATTCCACCAACCTTCAGATTGAATAGCTTTAGAATAGGTTTTAGGTATATCATCAGTAGAGATTGAACAAGCAAAATGATGATGAAGGGGAGAAAGAAGATATTAACAAAGTACTTTAGAAAGAGGATGATATATACTAGCCTCCAAAGAATCTGGTAAAACCGAAGCACATTGAAGGCTAAAATGATAATCATGCAGATATGAAGGGGTTCGATGAGGACTAGTGGAACGTCTAGGCAAAGGTAAAGGTAAATCAGGTGGGGCTGATGTAGATGGGACAATAGATGTCATTAAAGGATTAGGAAAATCAAGAGGAGGTGTCTCTTGAGGAGAAGGAATAGAATCAGGGGTAATCACAGAATCAAAATTGCAATAAGGGAATATAGACTCATAAAAATAAACATTTCTAGAGATATGAATCTGCATGTTTTGCAAATTTAAGGTAATGAAGCCCTTTGTATCTGGTCTAAAGCCAAGAAAAATGCATTTATTATTTAGTTCGGTTTTGTAAAGTGGTAGAGGAAAAACAAAGGGATCCAAACACTTTTAACATGCTAAAATCAGGAGGTTTATCAAACAAAAGTTCAAAAGGAGTCTTATTATCCAAGATAGGTGTAGGTAAGCGGTTTATAATATAGATAGCATGAATAAGAGCATAAGACCAAAAAACTTTTGGAACATGAGCTTGAAATAAAGGTGCTCGAGTGACGTTAAGAATATGTTAGTGTTTTCTTTCAACTCTACTGTTTTGTTCAGGAGTCTCAATACATGAAGTTTGATGAATAATTCCATGTTCATTGAAAAAATCAATCATTTGAAACTCTACACCATTATCGGACCTGATAGTCTGAATATTGGTGTTAAATTGTGTAGAAACCAATTTTACAAAACTTTGGATGCAAGACCGAACTTCAGACTTGTGTTTAAGCAAATAAATCCATGTATACCTTGAATAATCATCAATAATTGTCAAAAAAATATTGATGACCGTGTATAGAAGGTAGATGATAAGGACCCCATATATCCATATGAACTAAGGCAAAGATTTTATTAGAAACACTAGTTGCTTACAGGAAAAGGCAACTTTCGTTGCTTAGCAAAATGGCAAACATCACAACAGTTAAAAGAAGTAGTATAGGGGATATCTGGGTACTGTTTATGAAGGGAATACAAGGTCTGTTTGGACAAATGTCCTAAGCGAAAATGCCACAAATCTAATGAAGTAAAATTTGCATCGGTGGAAATGGAACTAACTAAGGGAGATGAGACCATATATGCACGATTCATGATGTATAAGCCCTTAATGACTTCAGCTGAGCCAATCATCTTCTCTGAAGATTGGAGCTGAATGTGGCATTGAGATTTCTGAAAAGAAACAATACAAGATAGAGAGAATGTAAGTTTAGAAACAAAGATAAGATTGAAAAGAAAATTTGGAACATAGAGAACATCCTGAGTAATAAAAGAACTAGAAAACTGAACAATGCCACTATAGGTAGCTAGTACTCTAGTACCATCAGGAAGATTAACAAAAATGGGTTGAATTTGCTTATAAGATGCAAATAGAGAAAGATTAGAACATATGTGATCAGTAGCACCAGAGTCTATGACCCAGAAATCAGAATAAGAATAAACTGAATGAGATAGAATGTTACCATTTGTAGAGACTTTATTAACAGAGATTTTAGGCAAAGAAGAAGGTGTATCAGGCTGAACAAGAGCCAACAATTTTTGATATTGTTCTTGTGTGAAACTATATGTTTGATTGGCTACCCAAATAGGTTCAGTAGGACTCTTACCAGAAACATCATCAGATGATATAGAATTGACATTGGAGTTCCAAAATTTGAAACCCGGTAGGAAACCATGTTTATTATAACAGGTTGCCTCAGTATGTTTACCTTTCCCACAGTATGCACATTGCTTTCCAGATGCAGTGTAATTTGGCCTAGGCAAACCAAAGACAGGGGCACGTGGTATAGAGGACTTAGCCAACAAAGCATTTACATCAGAAACATGATATCTTATTTCCCTCTCTTGCTATTGAACTGGAGCAAACACACGGTTAATAGAAGGTAATGGATCTATCAACATTATCTATGATTTCACCAAAGAGAATCTGTCACTTAAACCTTTCAGAAACTTAATGACATAATCTTGTTCAACATGTTTCTTATACGTTTCAATAACACCACAACAACATTTTGGATTGCAAGTACAAGAAATCAGAGGTCTCAGTGTCAAGTATTCATCCCAGAGGATTTTAAATTTTGTAAAATAATCGCTTACAGGAAGATCACCTTGTTTTAATCCTTGAATATCCTCCTGAAGGTCAGTAAGCTGGAAAACATCGTTTTGAGAAAAACGAGCATCCAAATCCTCCCAAACGTCACTAGCCTTGTCAATCCATAGAATGCTTTGTGCGATAGAAGGTGAAATCGATCATTTGGCCATGATAATACCATCATGTTGCAGCGTTCCCAAGCAAGGAAGAGAGGATCGGAGGTCATCGGAACTGGAATGGACCGATCAATGAAACGGACCTTGTTCTTTGACATCAATGCCATTTTCATGGCTCTCACCCGTGAAGGAAAATTAGTCCAGTAAGAATTGGAGAAATAAGAATCAGAGAGGGATTCTCATTAGGATGCAAGTAATAAAGATTTCCAATCGATTGTGAGGGATCGGACTGAGTTGTAGATGAAATGCCGATCGTGCTTTCGGCGGAAGAAGGACCGATGCTATCGCGATGGAGCAATCAGAGAAATTGAAGAAAATGAAAGAGTATCTGGGATTTCGAAAATTGATAATGGAAATCTCCAGATACCTATCGGATATCAAGCCAAAAGAGGAAGAAAATGAGAGTTTCACGTGATTGTGTAGAGTTCACGTGAAGGTTCGAAGTGTCAGAATGGAAGCTGAAGAAAAAGAAAAAAAAATTAGAAGAACACAAGAAGCCAAATACTTTATTGCTTTGATACCATATTGTGTTTTTAGGAAGGAAAGAAATGAAATTTGGAATATTATTGATACAAAATAAGATAATACAAGTGTGCTTATATAAGCATCATAAGCAACTAAGTAACAGCTGTACAAAATAATAAGTTCACAACTCTAACTATGCTATTGGTTATTTTCTAACTAAATCAGTTACACTAACAAACCACATTATACTCTAATAATAAATGCATTGAGTCCTCCTCATGGTCAAATTCAAAAGCGCAAGAGTCACAAGTAGCAAGCCCTTTTTTCACTCTAAGGAATCAATATGTCTACAATAGTACACTAGGGAAATTGGAGATAAATCCCCAAATTGAAAATTAATTGCCCAATGGTCCCTGGCACATTTGACTTCTGGAGTCCCTTTAATGGCACTAAGTATTGTGGTGGTAAAGACCAAATTACCCTTAATGAATTGGCAAGAAAAAGACCAAAGCACCCTATATAGCTTTAATAAGAAAATTTCAGTTGGGGAATTGAAGAAGAAAACACACGCAACTTCTGCTGGAGCTCCAAGTCCAATGTTGTAGGCTAGGAAAGAAAAATACCAAAATACCCATCAATAGCTTTAATAAGGGAATCTAATTCAAGGTTCTGAAACCCGAACCGGTTAGTGAAACGGTGGGGGTACTGGGTCAAGGGTCAGTGAGTCAGACCGGAGTCAAACCGGTATTAATTAAAAAATAATTTAATTAAAATAGATTAAAATGTTCATATTTTAATAATAATAAATATATTGTGATAAAATAATAAATATAAGAGGATGTGATGTGATATGGATAATATTATATTTTTATTTTTTAAAAGGAGATCTTTGAAGATCTCTTCATCCGATGCGAAGCGTCAGGAGTCGACGTAACATTCAATCACTCTCTTCTCTCTCTCACGGGTGTGTATTGCTTTATTTCACATTTTCAGTTTTTCACTCTCTCAGAGTCTCACTCCATCTCTCTTCTTCCATTCTGTATCATCTCTTCCAGTCCTCGGCAAGCGGCGAAGTTGGTGTTGCGGCCAGAGAAAGATGAGGATGGACGTGTTCAGTACTGGAGGGTCGTCGCTAGTCAAAGGTCGTCGATTAAAGCCGGGGCAAAGGTTAAAGAAGACGGAGTAATGTCGCTGGTGGAGATCCGTCACCACCGTCGCTGAAGGAGGTCATTCGCTGTTGTCACGGTGGAGGACCTTCACCGCAGATGGAGGATTTGGGTTGCCGATCTTCGACCTTCAACAAAGCCACCGCCACACTCTCCTCTCTTCCCGTTCAGTTTTTTTTTAAAAAAATCTTCTTGGCTCTGACTCGGCCAACTCAGCCGGTTCAGGCCGAGTTGACCAAGTTGACTCCGGGTCAACTCGGAACCCCGGTTCCAACCCTAACTCGGTCCGGTTTTCCGGATGGTTTGACGGTTTTCGGTCTGAACCGGCCGGTCTGGTCTGGGTTTCAGAACCATGATCTAATTTGAAGGAGAAGAAATCACGCACAACTTCTCCCCTGCTCATCCCCTGCGTCTGTCATCGTCCATGGTGGATTATGTCGGAGCTCCAGTCAGCCGTTGAAGACTAGGAAGGTTAGCTATCTCAACTCCTTTTAGGTGTTTCAGTGATTGGTGGATGTGATCATAGCTCAGTTCGTTGTTGACCTAGGCTTCTTCAATTCTTTGCTTTGTGTGTTTGACAACAAATCTTGAAATATACTTAGGGGGCTTTGTTAACTCTTCTTGATCCTCCATTATCCCCCTATTCATTATACAAAAAAAATTATACTAGTTGACGACATTTATAAAGGATTCTTGATGTGATCATTCTTGAGACGACAAACACTAGAAGTGATAGTTGCTCTGTTCATATTTTAGCAATTAGTGGAATCTCATTTGCAATTCTTGAAATGTCATTTGCAATTAGTGGAAGTTCATTTGCAATTATCGGAAAGTCAATTGCAATTCGTGAAAGTTCAGTTGCAATTCCTTAAGCTCATTTGTAATTTCTTAAGCTAACTTGCAATTACTGGGAGCTCATTTGCAATTCCTGAAACTCATTTTGCAATCACCGTAAGGTCACTTGCAATTAGTGGAAGCTCACTTGCAATTAGTGGTGTTCATTTGCAATTGATGGAAGGTCATTTGCAATTCATAGAAAGTTATTTGCATTTACAATTTAACTTAATTTTTGCTTATTGGAAGGTCATTTACAGATTTTTGCTTATTAATTGGAAGGTCATTTACAATTAGTGGAAGCTCATTTATAACTAGTGGAAGGTCATTTGCAATTTGTAGATGATCATTTGCATTTGCACTTTAACTTTATTTTCACATAATGGATCTCGTTTGCAATTAGTGGAAGGTCATTTGAAATTCGTGGAAGGTTATTTACAATTCGTGGAAGGTTATTTGCAATTTGTGGAAGGTTATTTGCAATTAGCAAAAGCTTATTTTCAAATAGCAGAACATCTGCATTTAGTTGAAGCTTATTTGCAATTTTTGGAAGCCCATTTACAATTAGTGGAAGGTCATTTACGTTTGGTGGAAGGGTATTTAAATTTTCAATTTCTAGAAACTCATTTGCAATTAGTGAAAGTTCATTTGTAATTAATGAAAGGTTATTTTTGCAATTGATGGAAGGTCATTTACAATTCGTGAAGGGTTATTTACATTTGCACTTTAACTTAGTTTTTGCTTATCGGAAGTTCATTTGCAATTAGTGAAACCTCATTTACAATTAGTTGAAGGTCATTTGCAATTGATAGAAGGTTATATTCAATTCATGGAGGGTTATTTTCATTTACACTTTAACATAATTTTCGCAGGACGGAAGCTTGGTTACAATTCTTGGAAAGCTTATTTGCAATTAGTGGAAGGTCATTGACAATTAGTGGAAGCTCATTTAGAATTGGTAGAATGTCATTTTCATTTAGTGGAAACTCATTTACAATTAGTGGAAGGTCATTTGTAATTCATAGAAATTCAATTGCAATTCCTGGAAGCTCGCTTGTAATTAGTGGAGCTCGTTTGCAATTCACATTTGGAACCCAAATTTGGAATCTACAAAAAAAATTCGCATTCTTCTCACATAAGTTTCATCATTCATGTACGAGTCGTGTACTTGATGTAAAGAAATAGGTAGATACACAACAAGAAGAAGAGTATAATCAACTTTCTTTTATTGGAAGAGAAGACATGAATGCTACATACATAGTATATATCTTTTTAATCTCTAACCGAATATCACTAATTGATCCAAATTACCCTGAAATCTTAAGAAGAATCGTCGTAATCACCGTCACAATATTCACCAACATCACAACCAGCCTCCACCGTCACAATCACTGGACAACACTGTCGCTCAGTCATCTCCTCCTTCTCGCGCATGCCCAGGAATTTTTCAATGTCGTCTCTAACTCCTCGCAGCCGTCCGCCAAACTCCTTTAACACGGTCGCTCGGTCCTCTTCTCTATCACACGCAAGGATCGAACTCTGTCAACACTGTTGCTCACTCCCTTCCTCCACCTTGCTCAATCGTTCCGTCCGTTGCTCGTTCCTTTTCTCCCTAAACCTGATTTCACTCCTCAAATGTTTTGGAATGAGCCCTTATTTAAAATTTTCTTTTTCATCAATGTTTTCACCCATTAAGGGTAATTCAGTCTTTTCCACCACAATACCTAATGTCATTAAAGGGCCTCCAGAAGTCAAATGTTCCAAGGACCATTTGCCAATTCATTTCTCAATTGGGGATTTGTCCCCAATGTTTCCTAGCACACTGGTACAAAATATTATTTTAGAATATTGATATAATATTTTGGTAACTTGGTGGAAGAGATTTTAAGGTAAAGGTTGATTGATTATATACAGGGTAAATATGTAAATTTAACAATAAACTTTTGACGGGGGACATCTAGCATCATAATGTAAAAATATACATCAACTTATTGTAAAAATACCACTTCTATTAACGGCTTATAACGCCAATTAATTTTTTTGGTGGGTCCCACACTTGATTATTCAACTTATTTTTTCCTGCATGTCATGCTCTCTCTGTCTCTCTCCTCTCCTCTCCTCTCTCTGGTTCATCATTTTTCCCTCATCCAACTTCTATAATCAACTCGATGACACCTAGTGGATGGGGAGATAGAGTAATGGTTTCTCTCAATTCTAATTATAGGAATGCCCTACAAAACTTTAGTGGTTATAGGAATCCTTGCTCATAGAGATTCGAAGCAAAAAGACCTCACATACAAGAACATCCACTACAAAAAAATTGTTGATTCATAGTAATAATTAAATATTACTACACTTAATTGCATCTCTTTATTAGATTTAATTCATGGGTTAAATATCATTTTTGCCACGGAAGTTTATAAAAAGAAGTAAATATACCCCGAAAGTTTTTTTTAGGAGCAAATTTGTCACGGAAGTTTTTCTTAAGAGCAAATTTGACCTAGAAGTTTACAAAGAAAGCAACGATCCAATGGTCAAGATCAACTAATCGGCAAGATTACTATGTTTTTAAACTTTCGGGGCAAAAATGATACTAAAAAAAAATTCCGGGTGTTGAATGTTCTCTTACCAATACTTCCGTGGCAAAATTGATATTTAACCCTTAATTCATTTTAATGATAAAATTTAATATTCACTATTTTCACCATAACTCTTGAACTAGATATCCAATTAGCCTCATTATTGTCTCATTTTTTAGATGATTCATAGAGCTACAATTGATATGAAGACTTGAAAGGCAAATTTGGACAAGAAGACGGTCAAAATTGGAGCCAAAATCATATGCTTTTTCTGGATTTTTATTGGGCCTGAATTTTGTAAGACCATTTGTTATTTATTTCCGTCTTGGGTCTGATTTGTGGAGCCATAGTCTATTTTCAATTAAGTTTTGGGTTATAGAGCAATTTGGCTAACAAACTATTACCTCAAGAGCGCACAACACAAATAACTTTCAAGTGGACCAAAACTACCAAAAAAAACTTTTAAAAATGTGCAATCAGCACAAAAATGGAGTAAAACTTTTTTGTGTTGGGCGCTCCTAGAGTAAAACTTTTTATGCTGGGTGCTCTTGAAGTAAAAGTTTTTTGTGCTGACTGCACATTTTTAAAAGTTCTTTTTATAGTTTTGGCCCACTTAAAAGTTATTTGTGCTGAGTGCTCATAAGCTAATAGTTCGTTGGCCAAATTGCTCCTTAACCCTTGGGGAAAATAGATTGCCATAACATTTTGTATTGATTTTTGGATTAAAGACAGAAGTTTTCATAATCTCGCACTGTTCATCGTGTTTATCATGTTCATCATTTGTTCTTCGTCATTTATGTCCTACCCAACCATGCTTTGCTACACTTATGTGATTGACCCATGGATTGAGGTTCCACAAATATCTAGAGGACTTACGCTTAAATCAGTAACTAACTCATTTCTGTTTTGTATTATCGAATTCAATTTTGCTTTCGGATTGTATATTAGATTTAATGCCCACATTGATATATCCCAAGGACGTATAACACAGTGTTCACGCGTGCGTTCAATCAAATTCTAGATGATTGTCTAATCGAGGGATTTTCGGGACAAATGCAGATATTTCGGTTTGTCCAAAATCAATCACGAGTTCAGTTACTTTGTTTTGGTCCAATGAAGGTTCTTGAATTTCTAATTTTTGGGTTGATTGTTATTTATTCAGATTAATCTAGGTTTTTATATTCTGTTTTTAGTCATTGTTTGTATTCTGTTTGCACCCAAAAAAAAAAAACTCCAACCACTTTCTTGTTTGATTAGACCCACTATGAATTTTTGAAAAACTATCCAAGTTCTCTATCGCAAATTTGTATTGGTCGGTGCGAGAGCTTGGCAACTTTTGTTAACATAGCGGCTACAAAAAAACACTACAACTGTTAGTTTTTGTATCGGTTTAGGCCTAGACCACTGCAAATTTGCAACAAGACCCCTTGCACCAAGCCGCGCGCTGGTTAGGGGATGAACTTTATGGCAGTTATTACTAAATAATCGCTACAGATTATGTCACCAAACTGGCACCAATTTTGTGGTGGATATTTTGTAGGGGTTTCCTTAAAGAAATTGTCACAAATGTAGCACCAGCTAGGCACATTATGGCGCGAAAGTTGTGGCGATTTTAAGGTAAAAACCGCTACAGAATTCAAGGAGTCTTGAACATTGGTAGTGGTTAGTCCTAAAACCGCTACAACAAGCAAAGAGTCTTACACATTTGTGGCGGTTTCTTATAAAGCTACTACACAATTTAAGCCTATATAAATAGTTTTCCACGCCAATTATTATGATAAGAATTTGCAGCATGAAGCAAAACATTGGTTTCAAAGTAGATATATGCCCATGAAAATTTGCAAATGGGTTGTGCTTGGTATCACGTTATATGTATCTTGCACCATATTTGCACTTTTTCATTGGTGACAACTACTTTCAAACTAATGTTTAGCTTCATGGTGCAAATTCTTCATTCTATAATAACTAAAAGTTTGTAGCGGTTATAAGAAAAACAACTACAAAATGTAAAAAAGTCTTAAAAATTTGTTGCAAGTAATACTACAAATTGCTACAGAATGCAAAGAGTCTTTATATTTGTAGCAGTTATATATGAACCGCTACAAAATATCACACTGAACGAGGAGGGTTTCGTGTTTTGTAGTAGTTAGTGTAGTAGTTTTTAGTTAATCACTACAAAGTTAACACTTTGTAGCATGTTTTTTTCGTAAAAACGCTACGAATGTTGAATTGTTTAAACTCTCACCGCCATCAAATAGTGAACCATGCAATTTCACTTTCACCATGCAAATTTCATTCTTACGCATTGTCTTGCCA
This sequence comes from Acacia acuminata, assembly GCA_019022655.1. NCBI lineage: Eukaryota > Viridiplantae > Streptophyta > Magnoliopsida > Fabales > Fabaceae > Acacia > Acacia acuminata. The sequence goes on from JAFJYI010000036.1 coordinate 2,195,477, forward strand.
TGTTTAAGTAAAGTTTTACAGAGTTATGGCTTCAAAGAGAGATTTACAAAAGGGAAAGGATATTATACGTGCTAGAGCGCCTCGACTAAGGGGCAATAGTAGAGGGGGCACAGGCGTAGAAATGTCCCTATACCATTGCAGTAAGGTAGCTAGCCTCAGCAGCTGTTCCCAGAGGTGACACCCCCACAGGAGGCGACCCCATATACACAAGAGGTGACCTTATTGCCTCATATTAGTCTGAACGACTTTGAGAAAAATGACGAGTTTGAAATCAACTTTCCCATTAATGAGGTGGAGTGGTTTCTAGATCAAGAGGAGGCTAGGGACTGGGGGAACCTCTGACCATCGTCTTCGCGATCGACTGAGTTTGATATGGAGTCCAAGGTAAATTTAATTAAAGTTTTAATAAATCCAATATTTAAATTACATATGGTTTATTAAAATTGTTTTTAAATATACTAAAGAATGTGGTAAATTTTGTGCAGATCCACAAGGGAACATCACCATGAGGAAGTTGGATGTGCCCGGTGTGAATATGAGGGACGAATGGAGACGAAGATTGATTTTTAAAAATAATGTTTATCTTACTATAGTCCTTTATATTTTACTTTTCTAAAAAAAAAAACTAACGCATTATTTGTAACGGTTTTAAAACAAAACCGCTACAAATACCGTCACATCAATCGCTACAAGTTTTATGTAGATATCCTTATAAATACCACCACCACACCGCATTTCATACACTCCTTCATTTCTTCCTCCCTACTTTCTCTCTCATTTTCTCTCACCTATCAATGTGTTATAGAGAAGTTAATTGTTGAGCAAGCTTATCAAATATGGTCATTTTTTTTTAAATCTTTGATTTTCATTTTTTTTTTCATTTTTCTTATAATTCTCTAATACTAATTATTTTTTTATCCAAAATTTTAAAGACATTCCCTCAACATTCCTTCTGTAATCATCAACATTCTTTTCATAATCAAATATCATCTAATGGACAATATAATAAGTTTATATTATCTACATGTTCTCAGTATTATACTTATATCATATGCATAATCAAATATCATGTACCGGTATTATTATTATATATATATATATATATATATATATTAAATGTTATCATTTAAATAAGAAATAATTAAAAACAACTCCAACTCCAACTACAGTCATCCACATGTATTATTGCTAAAAAATTTGAAAAAAAAATTTAATGCAATTTTTCAAATTTCACCTAAAGTTTGTAATGGTTTTACAAGAGCTAGAAATGTTTCATATTTTGTAGCGGTTTCTTAACTACTACAAAGTTTAGTTCAACTTTTGGTGCCATTTTAAAATTTTCATCCAATATTTATAGTTGTTTTATAATTGCTATAAACTTTTTCCACTAATTTTTAAAAAAATTTGTTGCCATTTTTTAAAATTCACGGATGTTATTAGTGGCAGTTAAAAAATCCATTACAAAGTTGTTCGATTTCAACTTGTAGCGGTTTCATAACTAATACAAAATGTTGACACAATATAGCACCTCAATGTCATCCTGTAGCGGTGATGATAAACCGCTACAATAATAGTAGCGGGTTAGTTACATGAGTAGCGCTTTTTATAAACCGCTAAAAAACATCTTGTAATGGTGCATTTTATAGTAGTTCTTACAACCGCTACTAATATCGTTTGTATCGTTTAAAACCGTTACAATAATAGAATTATAATTGCAACAAAAGGTCCTTTTTATTGTAGTGATCAAACTGCATATTCAAAACCCCTCATCAAATGTATTAGTTTAGAGTTTTATAGGAATCTAAAGGTGTATTTTCTAAGAAAAACTAATCAAGTTATTGTTTTCCTCTCATCATTGAAAAATAAAAACAATGGAAAACAAGTAATTCAGTAGCGGATATTGGGATAAATGTTTGGGGGGCTAAATGTATACTCATTAACTAGTTTAAAAAAATATTTGGGAGCACCAAATGTATAAATTTTTGAGAGAAACGTATAAATTTTTGGGCCAAATGTATAAATTTTGTATTAAAAAACCATTTTATATTAAATATTTAGGACCATGTTTTTTTGGGGGGGGGGGGGCTTTTTAAGAAGCTCCACCTTTAAAGTAATTCATCCAAAAATCCTCGAATGATTTGTGAACCCCTCTCAACCTCATCATATAGATCACCACCATGTCTTCCCCATTTGTTAGGCATATCTTCTCTAAATGATGTAGTGATGGATTAATCAAACTGAATTTCCTTCCTCTTTCAATGGCTTCAAAACCTAGGACTCCTTGTAAGAATGAGCATGTGGATGACTATTCTCTTCATTGAAGGTTGGACCTTTGATGGTGAAGATTCTTTGTTGCTCTTCCAAGAACCAATGACCTCTGGTTCGTAACAAAGAGGACAAGGTTCGAAGAGTGGGATTGATAAAATAAAACAGAAGGTAAAGCGAGAAGGTGGGGTGTATGGAAGGAGGAGGGTTAAGGTTAAGGAGATGAGGAGAAGGTGGGCTTTTTGAAGAAGACAGAGAAAGAGAGGGTGCGTGTGAGAATGAAACAACAAATAATAGAGGGACAAAAGAGGACGGGTGGTAAAAAATGAGTTAAATAATCGAGGCTCTACCAAATGAAAAAAGCAACGGACGTTATCACCAAAGTGTCATTTTTGTCCCTTCAAAAGAGTGTTTTTGGGTTAATGGTGGGATAAGTAATTTATTTTCTATCTGATTTTTGTAGAAATAAGATAGAAAAAAGTCGATTGTAAATGTAATTTGTGTTTGGATTAACAATGGCAAAAGTGACTTTTAAAAAAAACAGAGACATATTTGAATTATTATTTAAAAAATCAATTGAGATGAAAAATGACTGAAAATGGCAAGAATCTTATTGAAAATTACATATATTAATATTATACATATATATTATATCAATGCATACATATATATATATATATATATATCTATCTATCTATCTATCAAATGAACTTTGTTGGTCTAATGGCCACCTAGCTCCTTTAGTATCATGGTGGGGTGGGTTAGAATTGTCATACCCCTTATTATTTACGACATTTATTAGAGTAAAACAGCATAATTGATTAGTGTTATTTATGTCATATTTTCCCTGTATTATATGATTGTATTGTATGGTGAATATTGAAAGTGAAGCTAAATCACCAAGAGGGGTGAATTAGGGATTTTGAAAACTTTTCGAACTGCTCTGTTTTTGAATGCTAAAACAAAGCTAAATAGAGTATAGGGAAGAAGAGCAAGACACAAGGATTTATACTGGTTCGGTTCAACCTTTGACCTACGTCCAGTCCTTAGATACTCTGGGATTTTCACTATCTCAATTGATTACACACTCTATAACTTAAGAGTAATTCTCTCACTAGAACTTACTCCCCCTTACAAGTTGCAATCAATAACCCAATCTCCAAGTCCCCAGACTTGAAACACTCACAATAAATGATTTACAATGAAGAAACTCTCTCTAAGAGTCGATAAGAATAAACACTGAAGATCAATGTATCAAAAGATACTTTACAAGTGAAAACTGAAAGACTAGTTGGTAAACTTGAATGCAATTTGTTTTCAGCAGATTGGTTGTTAAGAAGAATTGAATGCAGCTTTATTTATACTAAGAGAGCATTAAATGACCGTTGTAATCTTCAATATAACCGTTGCCTTCATTAGACAAGGATTAGGTTAAGCTTTGGTCTTCTTCTCTCGCTACACTTTGCTTAATCCAGTTGCACAGATGTTTGTGCTTGACTTCTTGACTTTTAATCTGTTGGAAGAGCGACTCTTGGATGTGGAAAGGAAACATTAATCCATTTGCAACGTGTGTAGAATGATTGTCCAAAAGGATGCAAGTTTTCTGAACTTTGCATTTAATGTGTTGACCTCACTTTTTGCTTTTGCTCAAACCTTCATTTAATATCCTCTAAATGATCTGAAACTCACTAACAAAGTGGTTAAACATAGCTAGGAATATTAATGAATGATGATAGGAAGTATTAAGATCAAACAAGAAGGTTTCACTAATTCGTCAGATTTGAATTTCAAACTCTGCGATGCAAACTCGAGTTTGTTCTTCTGAACTCGAGTTTTCAACTGTGCACTTATAGCAAAACTCGAGTTTCCATAACTAAACTCAAGTTTCCTCCTTCCAGAGAGGAAAGTCGCGATTTGAGCTTTGGAACACATTTTTGAATGAAACTCAAAACTCAAGTTTCCATTTCCAAACTCGAGTTATGGACTTTTAATGTGAAACATGATTTTTAGTCCAAAACATCAAAACTGGAGTTTTCAAAACATTGAAAAAGTTCAAAGCTCTCGGCTTGGCCAAAACTCGAGTTTCCAAAACCAAACTCGAGTTTTCATTTAAGTATGAAAACCTTGAGAAATCTATGCCAAGTCGTTAGTTCTTTATGTGTTTTGATGATAATGACAATTGTAAACGAAATATAAAGTTTTTCTTTTGTAAGTTAAGAAGACTTATCATCAAATGAAAACTCGAGTTTTGGTTTCAAAACTCGAGTTTTGATCTTCGAAGAGTAACTCAATTTTACTAAACTAAGCAAAACCGCCGATTTTCAAAGAAAACTCCAATTTTCACCATACGAGACTTCTCAATATTTTCGGAAAAGACAAAACTCAGTTTTCATTTGGAAACTCGAGTTTTGGTCATACGAAGAGTCCCCAACATTTTAAGCTTGTGAAAACTCCAGTTTTGATATGAAACCGCCGAGTTTTCAGTTTGCCATGAGTTTTCTAAGTTTTCCTAAGTGTTGTGAAAACTCGAGTTTTGACTGCGAGAGAGTTTTCAAGTTTTACCCAGTTTTTGAAAACTTCAGTTTTTGACTTGGCATAGATTTCTCAATGTTTTCATATTTAAATGGAAACTCGAGTTTTGTTTTGAAAACTCAAGTTTTGGCCAAGCAGAGAGCTTTGCTCTTTTCAAGGTTTTGAAAACTGCCAGTTTTCATAGAAAACTCAAGTTTTGACTTGACACAATTTTCTCAAAGTTTTCATACATAAATGGAAACTCGAGTTTTGACCAAGTCGAGAGCTTTGGTATTTTTCAATGTTTTGAAACCTCCAGTTTTGGATGAAAACTCTAGTTTTGATGTTTTGGATTAAAATTCATATTACATGTTAAAAGTCCAAAACTCGAGTTTTGGAAATGGAAACTCGAGTTTTGAGTTCTATTCAAAACTATGGTTCAAAGCTCGAATCGCGACGTTCTTCTATAGAATAAGGAAACTCGAGTTTAGTTTTGGAAACTCGAGTTTTGCTATTAGTGCACAGTGACAAACTCGAGTTCTGATGAACAAACTCGAGTTTGCGTCGCAGAGTTTGAATTTCAAATCTGACGAATTTGTGAAATCTTCTTGTTTGATCTTAATACTTCCTATCATCATTCATTAATATTCCTAGCTATGTTTAACCACTTTGTTAGTGAGTTTCAGATCATTTAGAGGATATTAAATGAAGGTTTGAGCAAAAGCAAAAAGTGAGGTCAACACATTAAATGCAAAGTTCAGAAAACTTGCATCCTTTTGGACAATCATTCTACACACGTTGCAAATGGATTAATGTTTCCTTTCCACATCCAGTAGCTGCTCTTCCAACAGATTAAAAGTCAAGAAGTCAAGCACAAACATCTGTGCAATTGGATTAAGAGAAGAAGACCAAAGCTTAACCTAATCCTTGTATAATGAAGGCAACGGTTATATTGAAGATTACAACGGTCATTTAATGCTCTCTTAGTATAAATAAAGCGCATTCAATTCTTCTTAACAACCAATCTCTTGAAAACAAATTGCATTCAAGTTTACCAACTAGTCTTTCAGTTTTCACTTGTAAAGTATCTTTTGATACATTGATCTTCGTGTTTATTCTTATCGACTCTTAGAGAGAGTTTCTTCATTGTAAATCATTTATTGTGAGTGTTTCAAGTGCGGGGACTTGGAGATTGGGTTATTGATTGCAACTTGTAAGGGGGAGTAAGTTCTAGTGAGAGAATTACTCTTGAGTTACAGAGTGTGTAATCAATTGAGATAGTGAAAATCCCAAAGTGTCTAAGGACTGGACGTAGGTCAAAGGTTAGACCGAACCAGTATAAATCCTTGTGTCTTGCTCTTCTTCCCTATACTCTGTTTAGATCTGATTTAGCATTCGAAAATAAAGCAGTTTAAAAAGTTTTTAAAATCCCCAATTCACCCCCTCTTGGTGATTAAGCTCCACTTTCAAAGTCAAAACTGGAGTTTTCTATGAAAACTGGAGTTTTCAAAAAGCGAGTAAAACTTGAAAAATCATCGCCAAGTGAAAACTCGAGTTTCCAAACCAAAACTCGAGTTTTCTCACAACTTAGAGAAAACTTAGAAAACTCAAAAAACTCATGGCAAACTGAAAACTGGAGTTTTAAGTCAAAACTTGAGTTTGCATATGTTCAAAATGTTGGAGACTCTCTGTATGGCCAAAACTCAAGTTTCCAAATGAAAACTGGAGTTTTGTCTTTATCAGAAAATAATGAGAAGTCTCTGTATGATGCAAAACTTGAGTTTACCAATCAAAACTCGAATTTGTCTCAAGATGAAAAACTCAGTGCTCTCTATAAGCTCAAAACTCGAGTTTTCTTATGAAAAACTCGGAGTTTTGCTTTGTTCATTGAAATTGAGCAACTCTCTGTCAAAGTCAAAACTCGAGTTTCCAAACCAAAACTTGAGTTTGCCTTTGATGATAAGTTTTTCAACCTACCAAAGACAAACTTCAACTTGTGTTTACAATTGTCAGTTATTATCAAAACACATAGAGAACTAACAAATATGAGCTTAACTTCATTTAATCTAAGCAAAAAGGCATTAATTAATTGTATAGGGAACGTAAGGATAAATTCTACGTAAATCCTAAACATGTGCTGAGAAAAAAACAAGTTTTGAGCTTTTATGAGAAAGACGCATAACATAGCTGATACTATGCTATAGCATCAGGACAACTTTATTGAAGTGCAATACAATGCATCCCTGAAGCTATAGCAGAGTAAGTGACGCAATGCCATGCGGCATATGTTCTGATCTTCTGTCAAGGTTGTTTCAGGAAATTTAGTGCAGGTCGAGAACAACAGTTAGATTGTTGACGTATTGGAATAGAAGATGCGGAGGATCAAAACTAAGATTTAAAGAATCCCGCGTGATCAACAGAATCAATCTACTGAGATTGAAAAGAAAGATTACGATTGGATCTCGACAAATTTGGAAAGGCCCAGTTCGCTAGACGTATGCTGCAAGTAGATCGGATTATAAAAGGAAACAACAGCCAACCCTAAAAAAGGCCGAAGTCATCGAGAGTTGAACACCAATCCTATACGGCCAGACTCGAAAGAAAAGTGAGAGAAGTTACAAGGCACGAGAACTCTAAGAGAACCCAGCATCCTTCCTTACAGTGAGAGGAAGATAAGAAGACGTGGAGTGGTAACGCAACAGGGCTTCTTCCACGCCATCGGAACCTCCATCAAGCTTTCTGTTTTTCTTGTTTGTTTAATTTTAGTCAATCTTTTTTCCATGGGCTATTTTGTAGTAATCTGTTTAGTGATTCCCTCATCAATCATGAACTAAACCTCCTTTGGCTGAGTGAGGATGATTTCCTAAGTATAGAATGAATCTAGTTGCTAGTTCTTAATTTAATATATTCAGTTTGTTTATCAGTGATTTAATTTCTGGTCGGTTAGCGAGAGCTAAGGGCTAGATCAGTGGTCTCAGCTTACTGAGAGGGAGTCGGGGTTAGACATCTAAGAAACAGTGATTGCTAAGCAGGCTTGTGTAGGCTTGACCTATTATTATAGCCTTCAGGAATGGGTCTACCGCTCATAACCATAACATGTCAATTTGTAAAATAATCCAACTAGAAAATTGCCATAGACATATGGGAGAAGTAAGTTAGGATTATACATATCATACGCGAGAGCTTCGGTAGATTAGAGTGGTGGGTTAATTGAATAGCTTTGTAAATGGTGTTTATGCTGTAGCATTTGCGAGAGTTGTACAGCATAAATGCTATAACAATGTGTTTAGGCAACTGGGGGATTGATATGCTTAGAAAGGATTCTGATCTCAGCCTATCTTTTACTGATATCTTCTTACGACTACAATCATTTGTTTACTTTCCTATTTATTAGTATAATCATAAAAACTCCCAAACTAATCAGACTTTATTTTCTTTTTAACGCAACCAATTCTATAATTTGACGTCATCATTCGGTATCTCAGTCTCTGTAGGACAATATTCTACTTACTCTTTATTACTTGTGCAACTAGTTCACTTGCCATCAAGGAAATCGACCAACAATATACAATAGGCAAAAAAGGTATAGCATAATATACTAATAAATAAGACTATTCTTGCTTACAAACAGGAGAATCCCATAGGGTTCTTACATATACATACGATGTTTCATAGTAATTACAATCTGGAGGTAGTAATATTAACCTAAGTTACAAATAAGCAACCCTAATCCATCGACTGTTTCGCTTCTATCAATTTCCTGCGTTCGCTTCCTTTCCCTTGAAGACTCGTCCACTTCCCTGTTCACATCCTAAACTTTTGGGAATGTTTGGGATTCGAATGAATCCCATAGTAACAATTAATCTCACATATAAAGTATAGACAGCTCAAGACAGTTAACCACCAACAACAACAACAATTTCTCTACAACATATAAAGCATAAATAGTTAATGACTCAAGTTAATGACTCAAGTCGAATGCATCGGATTTGACTTTTGACTCAAGTCATTAACTCAAGGCAAATACTTATTGACTCAAGTTAAGTCTTTCATTGCTCTATTTTTTTTAAAAGTATCGACTTTGACTCTTGCATATCAAGTTGATGACTCAAGTCATCAACTCAAGGCATGGCTTTTAAACTTCAAGTTAAGAGATCAACTTGCAGTTTTTCAAAGCCATCGACTTTAACTTTTGCATATCAAGTTAATGACTCTAGTCATTAACTCAAGGCATGACTTTCAAGCTTCAAGTCAGAAAATTAAACTTGAGAATTTCGAAAGGAATTACTCTTGACTTTTGCTTATCAAGTTAGTGCCTCTAGTCACCAACTCAAGGCAAATATTTTTTACCTCAAGTCAAGTTGTAATTTCCTTTGACTTGCGTTTTTAACTTGTGGAAAACGAATTTGCCTCTAGTCAAAATTTCAAGTAAACTTCTTCTGGACTTTAAATTCTCTTATAAATTTAACTTGCCTCGGGTAATTTATTTTCTTACCTCAAGTCATTACCTCCAGGCATCAACTCTTTAACTGAAAGTCATATCTTTTTAGTTATCAAATCACCATCTCTAGGAAAATCAAAATGAAATGATTATGATTTTATTTCTTCAAATCATTACTCATTACTATTCTTAATTGCATTTAATGAATTTGTTAATGAGTTACAGATTATTAGAATGAGGATCAACACAGGATATTGACTAAAGCAATCTAGCATTTATTGAACCTACCTATTTGAGAAACTCAACCAACAGACATACTCTGCAATGTTCTGGGCAAGAATATTTCATTTCCTTTGCTGGATCTCAACGGTCATAATCACAATTACAGGAATAATGACAGCGATTATTCTGACCCTTTTGCTTCGTCTCTAACGGTCACATTTTAAAGAGCCTCAACGGACATTTCTTCAATCTTCAACTACTATAAATACTCAAAGGATTGAATCCATCAAGAAGAACAAATGCATACACAGACAAGGCATTCAAAGCAATCAATTTCTATTCTACTTATATCTTTGGATACTATTTAGCTTCAGTGTTTATTATTCATCTGCTCTTTGAGAGAGTTTTATCATTTGTTTTACATTCGTTCAAATCTCAAGGTAGTGGTATCTTGAGTGTGAGTGTACGATTACAAATTGTAAGGGGGAGTGAGTCCTAGGGAAAAAGGATCATCCTGAGTTACGAGTGTGTAATTGTATTTGTGAGATAGTGAAAATCCTAGAGTGTCTGGGTACTAGACGTAGGTCAAAGAGTTGGATCGGACCAGTATAATTCCTCTGTGTCATTTCTCTTTACCTTTCTTACTGCTTTCATCGTTTATCCATTGTACGTCGAACGGATTTTTGAGATCACCTATTCACCCCCCTCTAGGTGATATTCCACCTTCATTTGGTATCAGAGTATAGGTTTCTCAATTGGGCTTAACATCCCGAGAAAGATCATGGAAGGAATATTACCTGATGGAGCTTCTATCAATCGTCCTCCTGGTTTCAACGAGGAACATTACTCCTTTTGGAAAGCCAAATTTAGAGTCTTTGTTATGGTTACTGAATTTGGTTTATGGAATGTGTTCAAGAAAGGTGATTATAAACCATTAGTCACTAAAGATGGAGTTCATGCAGTCAAGCGTGAAGAAGAACACAATGAAAATGACAGAAGACTTGTTACTCTCAATAGCAAAGCTATTCTAATGCTTCAAAGTGCTATTAGTCAATAAGAGTACTTTCGGATTTGCAATTTGACGAGTGCAAAAGACATGTGGAAAGCATTGGAGATTGCATACGAAGGAACCTCGGGTATAAAGGAAAATCGCATCAACACATTGACAACCGAATATGATCTTCTACGTATGAAGACCGGAGAATCTATAGGAGAGTTTCAAATTTGTTTTACCCATTTGATCAACCAATTATCAGCCTTGGGTAAAACATACGAGCAAAATTCTCAAGTCAGGAAAATCCTCAATGTCTTGACTAAAGATTGGGAAGCTAAAGTCACAGCAATCGAAGAAGCCCGTGGAGAATCAATGCAATCAGTAGCTGCACTGTTCGGAAACTTATATGAATACGAAGGCAAACTAAAATTCAAGAAGGGCTTGGATGAAATCAACAACAACAACAACAACAGAAACAAAGGTGTTACTCTGAACGTTGTGAAAGAAAAAGAACCCAATGAGGAAGATAAGGATGACGATGAGATGGCTATGTTCGTTCGAAGATTCAAAAAATTCTACAAGAGGGATCAAGGTTTCAGAAACAAATTCCAGAAAGGAACTTCTAGGAACAAACAAGAATTCAAGGATAAAAAACAAATCATTTGCTACGAGTGTGAGAAGCCTAGGGTCATATAAAATCTGAATATCCTCATTTGAAGGATAAAGAGAAAGAGAAAAAGAAAAGATTCAATCACTTCAAGAAGAAAGCTTACGTATCCGCCATATGGGGAGATAGTTCTTTAGATGAAGAAAGTGAGGAAGAAGAAGTAGCAAATGTCGTGTCTAATTTTGAAGAACAATCTGAAAATGACGATGAGGTAAGTGACTCTGAGCCTACATATGATAAGCTACTTTCTGAATATAATGAATTGCATTCCGAGTTTAAAAGAATTGTGAAAGAGGTTATTTCTTCAAAGAAGAAAAACCAATTGCTTGAACAACAGGCTAAATATACTCCTCTAGTTTGTGAAAACTCTATTTCTGAAAAGTGCACTGATCTTGAGAAGAAAAACATTTATCTTACGAAAACACTTGAGAAGTTCACTAAAGGTAGTGAAATGCTCAATATTATTTTAAAAGCTCAAAGATTTACAAATGATCGATCAGGCATAGGTTACAATTCCATTTTTGACAAAAAGAAAGGGAAAAAGAAAAGTGGTGGAAAATCTTACTTGAAATATTTTCAAAAATCAGTTCACACCTCAAACCCTTCTGCTCATTGTAATTACTACAACCGAAAAGGAGACAAGATACTTCATCTTGTTTTCATAAGAAAGAAAGAAGAGATAAACCTGTTGGTAATTATCAATGGGTACCAAAGGGAACTTATGTTTTCCCTAAGGCTCGAACTAACAATAAAAGGACCCAAGTATAAGTGGGTACCAAAATGTCCATCCATTGCCTTGTGTGTGCAGATTGATTCCAAGAAGAATGGACATAAAAGTATGGAGAAGATTAAGAGTCAAAGAGTTTCTTATGAACCGAAATGGAGATCCTCTCAAGTGTCAAGCGAGAAGACTCTTGAAGTCTATACCCTACGAGAGAACTTTGCAGACACCCATGGAAAGACATATGAAGAAGAGGCGGTGGGTAAGCAAAGTCGATCCTCCAAGTGCCTAAGGTATAAGGATGAAGTCAATTCTACTTTGTGAAAATGCATACAAAAGTTTTGAAAAATATTTCTTTGATTGCTCGGTAAGTCTCAAAAAGAATGAAAGCGCTTCTTCGCTCCAGCTCCAGTTCCCGACTTGCTTCCGCTAGTTGGACAATCTGCTGCGGTATCTTCTCTTTAAGATTCCCGATATAGGGAGCCGATCCAGGCTCGTAGTGCCTCCACGTCCTCAGGCAATGCACCACGGCTGTTATCTCTTTCTCTGGGACTGGGACCGCGCCTTTCTGTCTCGTTGAGCTTCCGGCTCTCATATGCTACTGGCTTAGTTGGCCACTTTCCTTCTCATGATCTTGGCCCAATCTAGTTGGACCTCATGTCTAACAAATATGAGTTTCAAGCCTATCTTCAAGAAAAGAATTCAATTTTGTGAAACTGTTATGCTTAAAGCATAAATTCTTAGTTGATCTAGTTATTCCAATCTTTATGATGTTCATTAATGCATTAATCATTAGTAGAATAACTCACTAGGATAATATAGTGGATCTCTAGTCATTTGGACTAATGAGAATATGTTTCATCATCCATGAATCCTAGTAGTCATTTTGTTACTGAAAGTCATCAACTTTGTCTTCATCCATCTTTGAGTAACTATATTCAAATTCTTGCCTTGAATGTTCATATATTTCAAGACTCTATTCTAAGAGGCAAGATTATATCTTGATCAATTGGAAAGCCATTTTGTATATATATATCTCTATTGTGCTAAGCATATCTTATGATCTTTGCTTTTGGGAAATTCTTCTACTTGTCAACTTCTATGTTCGACATGTTCTTCAAAATTGAAGCATTCTGATATATTCTCTCACATGTTGACATCCATTGTTTTGAGAGAGCATTGTTTTTTAAACATATTTCAAAACTGATTTTGCATATCTTCAAAATCTCAATTTCATAATGCATTATCATGATTCGAAAGAATATTTGAGATTTGAAACTATTTCCATGTTTCATTATTATTTTTGAAAATTCAATCTCATCCATGGTTTACGTAAGATTCATATCAATGACATACTTTCCTACATAGAGTGTATTTACAAATTGTCATTGAGAAATAACTTTCTTGGTATCATTTATTCGTTGACCTATATGTTCAATGTCATGACTCAATTGGATACCATTATTGCTGATTGTGATATTCTCCTTGCTCAAATATAATATGTTTCAATTATGTAAGAGGGTCTTTAAGAGCTGCAATGTCTAATCTTATGTGGACCCAAGAAACATAGAGTACCAAAGAGCATATATTGTTGTTTTGCAGGACTCTGTTTAGAAGATGAAAAACGAGAGGCTAACGGCGTAAAGAATGACTCCATTTTTTGATCCTTGTGCCTCAAGTTAATTCAACCAATATTATGTAATTTGAAGTTACAAAGTTGTAACTCCAAGTTAAGATGTCCCAAGAGCGGTTAGTTTGGGATCCTCTATCTGCCTCGAGTCCACAACGATCAAAACCAAGTCATGGGAGAATGCCTCGAGTCAACTAGTAATTTGCCTCAAGTTAAGGAGGAGTGAAAATAAAATCTCATAACTTTGTGCCTCGAGCTATCTGCGCTATGCCTTGAGTTGGAAAAAGACAAAAACTAATTGCCTCATGGCACGTTACAATTGCCTCGAGTGACTCCAAAGATTTCACAGTAATTCGCTCGTCCATTTTCTCCATCTCGTGCCTTGAGTCGGTTCATTCAATGCCTCGGATCAAGGCATTTCAAAGCAACCCCAAGAGTTTATCCTAAGCATGCACAAGTTAACCACCTTCAAATCCTTTACTTGATGTCGATGTCGGCTACACGGCTACGAACCCCGGCATTTGCAAGATAAGCTCTTGCAAATCCTTTTGATGCTAATACCAAGAGTTGATCTCGGCCTTGCTGATATCAATTCTGAGATATCACGTCCATTTTGCACCTCGGCAAGCTGAGATTTCACAAGATAAATATTTGAAGCTCATCCTCTGTGATATTGATGCCGACAATCCGGTCTTTGATCCCGGCATGTATAAGATAAGCACCTACAAGTTATTTAATTGATGATGATGTCATCTACGGACTCTGACAACCCAGTCAAGATCCCGATAACTCAGCAACCCGACTGAAGAATCAGAGAAAAGTTCTAGCCGACGAACACCTGGAGTTATCCCAAGTCAAGTATTCTCAAAACATACTTGACGTCGGGTAAGTATCATTCACTACCTTGAATCATTCTCTGAATATATATATCTTCATTATCTCTCACCTCGAGTCTAGCATTCCATTTCTGTCCATCTTCCATCATCTTCCTCTGATAGCCATATCTTTGATAAATCCTCCTCTCTTTTTGCTGATGACAAAGGGGGAAAGAACTTGTGATGTTTTTTAGAGAGAGCTTGTGATGTTTTTGAATGTTTAGAAAAGAGCTTGTGATGATGTTTGTGAAAGATTTTTTTTAAAGAGCTTGTGATGATATTTTTGAAGAGAGTTTGTGAAGAAGTTGTTTGAAGTCAAGTAGTAGTAGTTCTTATTTTTATTTACTGCTGTACTTGCTTCAATTAGTATATTTGACTATGTATGGATATATCTTTGTATTTCGATATTTGAATGTCATATCTTTTGTATAATCTTCCCGTGGTTTCTACAATTTCTCGATGGTTTTTCGAGCTATGATTATTGCTATCATATTTTTTACCTTGAAAAATCCTTGTTCAAAAACTTCAAATCACATTATAAATGTTGTCATCATAAAAAAGGGGGAGAATGTTAGTTCTCTATGTTTTTGATGTTTTGATGATAACAAATATAATGTAGATAAGTTAATAGATTCAAGGCTAAATCATGCTCTATATAGTTAACTTGAATCTATAATGTTCTTGAAAGTTTTGCCTTTAATGCTTCGAGTTAATCTCTGGATGCCTCGAGTCATGTGGTGTTATTATTTAAAAGAAAGATGTTTTGATCTCATAAGTCTCGAGTTAAATGATTAAAATGTTTTTAATAAACATTGTTAACTCCAGTCAATTATTTAATTGCCTCGAATCATGTGTTTTAATCTTGAAATTTTGAAACTATCGATTTTGACTTTTGAATATTAAGTTGATAACTCAAGTCATTGACTCTAGGCAAACACTTATTGACTCTAGTTAATCTCTCATTTGGTCCATTTCTTAGAGAGCATCAGATTTACTTTTGGCATATCAAGTTAATGACTCAAGTCATTAACTTCTTATATCAAGTTAAGCTTTCAATTGTCTATTCTTTGGAGAGCATCGGATTCGACTCTTAGATATCAAGTTAATGACTCAAGTCATTCACTTATTAACTCAAGTTAAGTCTACATTTGGCCATTTCTTTTGAAAGCATTGGGTTTAACTTTTGAATTTCAAGTTAATGACTCAAGTCATTAACTCAAGTCATTCACTCTTCATATCAAGTTAAGCTTTCAATTCTTTAGTTTTTTGAAAGCATCGACTTTGACTCTTGATATCAAGTTAATGACTCAAGTCATTAACTCAAGGCAAATACTTATTTACTAAAGTTAAGTCTTTCATTGGTCTTTTTTTTTTTTTTTTTAAGTATCGACTTTGACTCTTGCATATCAAGTTGATGACTCAAGTCATCAACACAAGGCATGACTTTTAAACTTCAAGTTAAGAGATCAACTTGTAGTTTTTCAAAGCCATTGACTTTAACTTTTGCATATCAAGTTAATGACTCTAGTCATTAACTCGAGGCATGACTTTCAAGCTTCAAGTCAGAAAATTAAACTTGAGAATTTCGAAAGGAATTACTCTTGACTTTTGCTTATCAAGTTAGTGCCTCTAGTCACCAACTCAAGGCAAATATTTTTTTACCTCAAGTCAAGTTGTAATTTCCTTTGACTTGCGTTTTTAACTTGTGGAAAACGAATTTGCCTCTAGTCAAAATTTCAAGTAAACTTCTTCTGAACTTTAAATTCTCTTATAAAGTTAACTTGCCTCGGGTAATTTATTTTCTTACCTCAAGTCATTACCTCCAAGCATCAACTCTTTAACTGAAAGTCATATCTTTCTAGTTATCAAATCACCGTCTTCGGAAAATCAAAATGAACTGATTATGATTTTATTTCTTCAAATCATTACTCATTACTATTCTTAATCCCATTTAATGAATTTGTTAATAAGTTACAGATTATTAGAATGAGGATCAATACAGGATATTGACTAAAGCAATCCAACATTTATTGAACCTATCTATTCGAGAAACTCAACCAACACACATACTTTGCAACGTTCTGGGCAAGAATATTTCATTTCCTTTGTTGAATCTCAACGGTCATAATCACAATTACAGGAATAATGACGGCGATTATTCCGACCCTTTTGCTTCGTCTCTAACGATCACATTTTAAAGAGCCTCAACGGACATTTCTTCAATCTTCAACTACTATAAATACTCAAAGGATTGAATCCATCAAGAAGAACAAACGCATACACGAGACAAGGCATTCAAAGTGATCAATTTCCATTCGCTTATATCTTCGGATACTATTGAGCTTCAGTGTTTATTATTCATTTGCTCTTTGAGAGAGTTTTATCATTTGTTTTACATTTGTTCAAATCTCAAGGTAGTGGTATCTTGGATTACAACTTGTAAGGGGGAGTGAGTCCTAGGGAGAAAGGATCATCCGAGTTACGAGTGTGTAATTGTATTTGTGAGATAGTGAAAATCCTAGAGTGTCTGGGTACTGGACGTAGGTCAAAGAGTTGGATCGAACCAGTATAATTCCTCTGTGTCATTTCTCTTTACCTTTCTTACTGCTTTCATCGTTTATCCATCGTACGTCAAAAGGATTTTTGAGATCACCTATTCACCCCCCTTCTAAGTGATATTCCACCTTCACTAACCACTTCTATCTTGTGATTTAGGTCATAAACATACTTTAGCTCATTTTAGTCAATTGTGAAGCACTTCCCCATTAGGGTTTCAGCCAACTAGATTTCAAGAATACAAGCAAAACGACCAGCAAACTCCAAAACATCACCAGAAGGCTAAGAATTCACTCACCTTGATATTGTCTTGATGATTTTTGCAAAGTTTCCTTACTCCTTGTTGCTTCAAGTGTTTTGGCCAGTCCCTTGAAACACCATACAAGAGTGTTTTGAGAGATTAGGAAGTAGGAGGAAGGAAGAACTAAGGAAGACAAGACCATACCACAAGATTTTACCTTATTTTCACAAGTTTTTCTCTTCTTCTTCCTCCTTGTTCTTAGTTTCGGCCTAAGTCTTTCTTGGATGTGAGTGTGTATGTGTCCAAAGTCAATGGATATTAGAGGAGGAATTATATGAAAATTAAGGGTCCAAAGTCGGTTAGGAGGGGTGAATGACCATTTTTCCCTTCAGCTTTTACTTAATTCCCACCTTCTCCTTAGTTACAAACTTAGTTAAATTCTATCTATATTTGATCAAACTTGAACCAATTTTTTCAAAGATTAGAGGGGATGATTGTTGTGTTCTTATATCTAATTGAAGCACACTCATGTCGACCCCACCCAATTCCCTTGAAACCGAATTTCTCTCTTCTTTTTTTTTTTTTTTTTTTTATAATTTTAATTTTCCATCACA
The DNA here is from genome assembly GCA_019022655.1 of Acacia acuminata. NCBI lineage: Eukaryota > Viridiplantae > Streptophyta > Magnoliopsida > Fabales > Fabaceae > Acacia > Acacia acuminata. Next base: position 2,213,214 of record JAFJYI010000036.1, read on the forward strand.
TGTTGCAATCATGAGTTGATGTGCTTACTCTCCCTTTTATCCACTTCGCCGAAATATTAACATGCTTGGGAGGCTTCTTAATCCATTTTATCTACTTAGGGTCATATGCACATGTGTTCATAAATTTTTAAATAAATATGGGACATGTGGTACAAATTCACGCAAGAAGCAATATTTAATTATTCTTTGATTTTTCTACTTATCACCATATAAAATTCAGGTAGTCTCCTTTCTTATCCCTTTAGGCCAAAAAGTTAAACTAGGATGGAGCAAAGAAGTGTTAATTCCATGTTCTCATTTTGTGCTAATTTATGTCTCGAAATTTTCAGGTTTGGAAAAATTGGGTATTTCAGGAGAAATTGAGCACTTAGACAAAATTCCCACTCTCATGTCATTGAATACATATTTCTGTATAAGAAGTTTAGCAAAATGAAGTCAAGATATTACACGAATCCCACTCCTTATACCTTGGTTTAATTTTTTTTATTTTTTATTTTAAATTCAACCCAATCCCCCCAAGAAAAAGCCCCCAAAGCCAGAGCTTTACCAATAGCTAGAGTTCAGGCCGCCATGGTTGCAGGCTGGTCGGAGCTGGAGCTGCTTAGGCGGCTGACCATAGCTGGAGCTTTGGTGGTCGTCGTTGGTGCTCCGGCAAGGCTCATTTTTTTTTTCCTTTTTCTTTTTTATTTAAAAACTGAGCGCATAATGATAAATATATCAACATTTTAAAATCCAAATTTGATCTCTGTCATCTTTATGTCCTTTTCAAATGTTAATATCTTTTTAGGGTTTTGAAATTTTATATGGTATTTAAAAGAGATTCTCCCTCAATATTATGGTATTAGATGCCCTTCCATGGAAAATTTGCTGATAAATTTACACATTTACCCTTTTATTTATAAGGAAAATTTCACCACACCCCATTTGTAGCCATTTAATACCAAATAGCTCTCAAAATTTTATAAAATTTCACTGCACCTCTAGGACTAAACATAAATTAAAATTTATGAATGAAAAGACAATTGTGCCCTTATTCTATAAGTCAAATACGATTATTTACAAGATATATGTGAGAATTTACAAGTCAAATATACTTATTTACAAGAAATTACAAGGCAATCTCGGTCATGTACAAGGCCAAGACACATGTGAGAATTTACAAGTTAAATATGCATATTACAAGACAGATATGGGAATTTATAAGATCATATCGGCTATATACAAGATAAGGGCATAAATGTATTTTTAGCCAAAAAAACCTAATTTCAATCTAGTGCTAGGAATAAGTATAGTTTAAAAAAAAAAAAAATAGAACTCTTTGATATTAAATGTCTATAGTGGAGGACTAGAGGTGGAGTGAAATTTTCCATTACACACACAAAGACACTTCTAACTAGAAGGTACAATGTGTGTGTGTGTGTCTTTTTTAAATCTTTTCGGTGGATTGAACTTTAGTTTCTTTTTTAATTTTGGTATTTTTCTTTGTAAGCTCAACGGATGGACCCGTTTAGACCTTGAATTTGTAAGGGTTGGGCTTAATATTTTTACTTTCAAAGTGAAAACAAGCCTAAAAGAGCCATTCTATAAAGGGAAGAGTCTAAAAGGGCCGACTGTAGTTTTTTTTTTTTAAAAAAAAAATTTGTTTATATGACAATAATATTATTATTATTATTTATATTGCTAATATTTAATTATTATTATCTTTTTAGAATTAAGTTTCATAAGTAAAGCTTGTACTAAGAATCCTAAAAATTTAAAACTTATAAAATATATTTCTTATTTCATAAGTATTCTTACTAATTTTATATTTTTTAACTTATTTTCTAGTGATTATTTTGTTCATATCTTATGTTGTTTATTTTGTTGACTAATTACACTTTTCAAGACATATTAATAAAAAAATATTTTTAATTTTGTTAACTCTTCTCATTAATTATTTGTAATTGTGGTATGTGGACAATAATTTACCTTTGATTATGACTTAGTGACTGTGTTTATTTGTTGTATGATATGTATTGTTTGCACCTTAATTTAAACAATATTTATGTGTTAAATTAGGATTTTCATTTCTCTAATTTTATTTCTTAAAAAAATGAAAAAAAAACTAAAATAGTAAAAGATTGTTAAAATAGTTTCGACCACGATGCTCAAGTGTTGAACCTCAAAAAATGATTGTTTTTCTTTAATCAGGCTTAAAAGGGCTCTGACATATGAAGCCAGCTCTTTTTACCAGCTCTACTTCTTGTTCAATTTCATTGTAAAATGTGTCTAATTTGCTGATATTTCAGCCTTAGAAATATTCTCCTACTTATCTATATCAATATATATCAATTGTATGCTTAAAATGCATGTGTTTACATCAACCGGACACAAGTTACGCGGAGACTTATTTATGAGAATACGAGCCACTATTACGCAAAATAATAAACAATCACTATCCATCAATAAATTGAACTTTTTAATTAACACAGATACAATAAAAAATTAACACAGATACAATAAAAAATTCGATCAACTACCCATTTATACTTTAGTATATTTATTGAGATTCTCAAGTTCTATTTGTCTTTCGAAGCAAATGTCAAGGCACGAGGGGAAAAGTCTTGAAACATGAAAGCGACCTAACTGTCATTATCTTGGGTGCATTCCATCTTCAATTTTTCACACTCCCTCCTTATTATCATCACTTAAAATCAATGAAGTTAATTAATATTAAGTGAAAACTTAATGTTTTAAATAAAGTATACTCTAAAACAGATTGAAGGCCTTCTAATATGAATCACTAGGAGTATTATCAAAATTAATGTGGTTAGTTCCACTAGAAAACAAAAGGCAAAAATTGGCCTAGATTTATAAATAACACATAAATTCTTATATAATATTTTTAGTATTTAAAGCTGCAAAATTTTATAATTAAAATTAACTTGGAATCTGACCCGAAAACTAACTCGGAAATTTTAGGTCCACTTCTTTTTTTTTGTTTTTGTTTTTTTTTTTTTTTTTTTATCATCGCTACCCCATTTGGTCTAAAATATAAGTAATTATTAACCACTTCATTGAAATTAAGGAAAAATAGTTAACATGTTAAATATGTCTTAAATTAGAAAATTTTAATTTTATCTCTATTGAATAAGGTTTTGAGGGGATAAAAAATAAGATGAACCATATTGAAATATTAATTTTATAAATAAAATTGATAAATAAACATTAATTACTATTCAAATAATTTTTTTTTTAAAATGTGTGCACAAGTGTTTTAAAGTATTTTATGATACATTTAGATATTTAGTACACTATATATATATATATATATATATATATATATTTGGATATACCGTGATCACTCTAAAGTACTTTTTATACATTAAACACCCTAAAATATATTTTTATGTATATCTAACATCTTAAATTGTCTAAATTGTTAATGTAAAATTTCACAAAACAACACTAGCTCTAAGGTTATGGTTATAAATATACATTGTAAAAATACTGAATCACACAAAATCCTTTCATTAAATATTTTCAAGGTGGTGGGTGATGCACATTATTTCTGTCACAAGAAAAATAAAAATGACTTGTATTCTCCGGCGAGCCAACGAGCGCTCATTAGTCCAGATAGCTTAGTCGTTAGGAGACCTTGACTCTTCCTTCCTCGTACGCATGGCCATGACGAAGACGAAGACGAAGAAGCGTCGACTCAAAGTCTTCCCATCTCTCCCCTAAAATCATAGCGTGTAGAGAATACAAAATTCCCTTCGCTTACTTCAATTCTCGTCCACATTCAGAATCCGATTCTGCGTGAAAATTGCCAGAATACTACGGAAAGCATCTCTTCGAGAAACCATAGTTCTTACAATTCTGGAACTACTCTCCTCCTTTCTCCACAAAGCAATATAGACTCGCGACACAGAAATGTCACCGGACGGCCACGTCATTTCTTCGACTCCGGGAGCCTTCAGGCTCCGTTGGGACGTCTTCCTTAGCTTCAGAGGCGCTGATACTCGTAATTGCTTCACGATACCCCTTTACAACGCCCTCCAATCTCGTGGCGTTCGGGTTTTCCTCGACGACGTTGGACTGAATCGCGGTGACCACATAGCCCCGAGTCTGATCGAAGCCATCCGTGACTCGGCTGCTTCAATTATCGTCATCTCTCCCGATTACGCCTCTTCTCATTGGTGTCTGGAGGAGCTTGCTGAGATTTGCGACTGCCGGAGACTGATTCTGCCGGTGTTCTACAACGTCAACCCGCGTGATGTCCGGAAACAAGGGGGTCCATTCAAAGATTCTTTCGAGGACCACAAGGCTAAGAGGAGAGAAGAAGACGTACAGAGGTGGAAGGAAGCTATGAAGAAAGTAGGTGGAATCGCTGGTTTCCCTTTCTCGCATGCCAGGTCTTATCTATCACTGAGTACTTTCATCTATTTGCAGCTATCTACTATCCTCCACACTCGATTTTTCTAATTCATTTGCTATATTTCCTGATATAGTGAGAAGGAAGAAGGCTTTGCAGAAAAGAGAGATGACCTGATTCGACTTTTAGTAACAAGGATTCTGAGAGAACTGAGTAATGCTCCGATGGGTGTGGCTGAATTTACCGTTGGACTGGATGATCGAATTGAACGATTGTTGGAACTGTTAGACATGAGATCCAACGGCATAAGAGTATTGGGATTGTATGGGATGGGCGGGATTGGTAAGACAACCCTTGCGAAGGCACTTTTTAACAGACTCGTTGTGGATTTTGAGCAACGCAGCTTCATTTCAAGTGTTAGAGAAGTTTCATCCAAAGATGGTGGCCTAATTTCTCTAAGAAACAAAATTATTGATGACATATCCTCTCAACCAGTGGTTGGTAACGAGATTTCTACTTTCATAAAAACAGTCAGTGAAAACCGTGCTCTGATAATTCTGGATGATGTGGATGATGTGAAGCAGCTCGATACTCTAATTGGCAAAAGAGAATGGTTCCATGGGGGCAGCCGTGTCGTGGTAACCTCGAGGGATAGACAGGCTTTGGCTGAGACTTATGTTAATGTCTTCTACGAGGTTCTAATATTGGATGACTCTGAGTCACTAGAATTATTCTGTTACCATGCAATGAGAAGAAAGGAACCTGCAGACAACACTTTTTTGAAATTGTCAAAGGAAATAGTGGCTCTAACAGGAAGATTGCCTTTAGCTCTGGAAGTGTTTGGTTCAATGTTGTTTGGTAAGAGAAGGGAAAAGGAATGGGTTGATGCTGTTGAGAAGCTGAAGCTGATTCGACCTGGGGATCTCCAGGAAGTGTTAAAGATAAGTTATGAAGGGTTAGATGAAGAAGAGAAATGCATCTTCCTTGACATTGCTTGCTTGTTTGTTCAAATGAGCATGAAGCGAGAAGATGTCATTGATGTACTGAGAGGTTGTGGATTTAAGGGAGAGATAGCAATCACAGATCTCGTAGAGAAATGTTTGATCAAAATCAGAGAGGATGAAACCATTTGGATGCATGATCAGATTAGAGACATGGCAAGGCAAATTGTTGTGGATGAAAATCTCGTTGATCCTGGTATGCGTAGTAGATTGTGGGATCGATCTGAAATTCTAACTGTTTTGAGGAATTTGAAGGTAAGGATCTGACCGAGGCAAGAATAATTAATTATTTTCCTTGGACTAAATAGTTTTTTAAAGATATTATCATAGAATTGATTCTAACAAATTTTAACAGCTGCGTAAGAATTATGCTTTAAACTAAGATGTAGATAACTATATTATTCTGTTGATGAGTTTTTCAAAAATATTTTTAAATTAAATGGTGATCGCTATCTTATAAAAAATTAAATTTATAAAACTACTTCCAAAAATCTGCGTGATAGTTGTTTATACATTTTGGCAAGACAAAAGTATGTTCCATATGTCCCCATGCTACTTGTCTTATGCGGGCAGGAAGAGTGACTTGAACAAACAAAAAAAAAGACCGAATGTTATGAGGCAGCTATGACAGATTATTTAACCATCGCACCTACCTTAAACAGATTTAGATCATTAAAATATTACAATACCATAATACGTCCTCGCTTTGCATGCTGTGCTTATACCAGGCAACAACCGAAATACTTGACATTAAAATATTATATAATATCTGATATGTATTTGACACAGACACCACTGATTTTTATGTTAGCGATTTGTAGCATCTTCTCTACCCCTCTGATAATAAAACCGATTTCTTATATATGTTGTTAAAATATTTGTGGTGTGAATGTAGCCGAGTTCACCTTGTGGGTTATGTTTTATTGTAAAAATATTTGGTTGCTCTGGAAACTGTAGGGAACTCAGAGTATTCGAGGGATGGTCCTTGACTTGGAGAAAAGATCTGCCAAAAATCATAGAGGTGAGGAAGCAATTTCTTGGAACAACCTTCAACGGGGTTCAAGTGTCACAAATGCCCTGGCATTTCTTAAACAGATGCACAAGAACTATTTTCAACGAGGTGAGAAAGACAGAGAGGCTCTAGTGATTCACACCAAGTCATTTGAATCAATGGTGAGCTTAGTGCTGCTTCAGATCAATAATTTGAGATTGGAAGGGAAGTTCAAATCTTTCCCTGCAGAATTGAAGTGGCTACAATGGCATGGATGCCCTCTAAAATGCATGCCTTCGTATTTGTGCCCTCAAGAATTGGCTGTCCTTGACCTCACACACAGCAATCTTGAGAACTTGTGGGATTGGAAAGGCTACAAGGTATTATTCTTCATGCTTCAATTCTCATGTTCGTCATCTGATTATTGGTTATAAATGTAAGAATCAACAAGGAACGGACCATGGTATTATTACAGACATCTTAGTGGGTCACATTTAAAAAATATTCATACTTCAAAAGACTTATCAAATGAGAAGGTTACCAATCTTACATTCAAATTATTCATGCACAACACACTTTAAGTGTAATATATAGAGATATATATAGGTATTAGTTGTATAGGATGAGGTCTGGAGTTTAAGCTTCCAAGAAAATTCTTTGAAATAAATATCCCCAATTAGGAGGACCCGACTTAAATTTAGATTAGTCAGAGTCTAATGTGGATCTAGATATTAGATGGGTTTGTTAAAAAAAAAAAAAAAAAAAAAAAAAAAAGAAAACTTCAGGCATGACAAAAATATTAAAAAAAAGGTGTTCCTTTTAGTATAGAGAACAGTCAAAACACACTTGGTGTGATTTTTAGATATCGGCACAAATTTTTTCTAATTATGTTTTGCAAGAAAACATGATAGAAATTAGTAGTGGGTCAACTTTGTTCAAGATTTATGTTTTACTAATCAGACTTAATTCTCTGTTTTCTTTTATATTACCACCTGAGACGGGCCAAATCTGACATGCAAATAGTGAGCCACTACTAAGATGCTAATATCAATTCTTTAATAACATATTCCACTGGCTTGCAGGTGCCAGAGAACATAATGGTCATGAACTTGTCCCACTGTTACCAACTAGAAACTCTTCCTGATCTCTCCGGGTGTCAACGTTTAGAGAAGATTGTCCTTGAGAACTGCTTTAAACTAAGTAGGATTCATGAATCAGTTGGCAATTTGGCTGCACTTCGTGATTTGAATCTTACTCGTTGTAGAGAACTTAATGAGTTACCCAATGGTATATCTTGGCTGAAAAATCTAGAGAGCCTCTGTATTTCTAAGTGCTCGAAGTTGAAATCGTTACCAGAAAATATGGTCAACTTGAAATCACTGAGAAAACTTCTTGCTGATCACACGGCTTTAGAAAAGCTGCCTGAGACTATTTTTCATCTTGAGAAACTTGAAAGTCTTGATTTAAGTGGTTGCCATCAATTGAAAAGGCTGCCTGACAACGTAGGACTCTTGGGTTCTCTGCAAGAGCTGTCTATGGACCAATCTGGATTAGAGGAACTCCCCAACTCTGTTGGGAATTTGAAAAACCTTGAAAAGCTTGGTTTGATGCATTGTAAATCTCTCACTATGGTTCCTGATTCTATTGGAAATCTCATATCACTTTCAGAGCTTCGGCTTTTTGGTAGTGCTATTGAAGAGATTCCTTCTTCGATTGGCTCATTGTCTTATCTAAAAGAACTCTCGTTAGGAAACTGTAAGTCTCTAAATAAACTGCCCGAGTCCATTAAGTCTTTGGTTTCCATTGTTGAGCTTCAGCTAGATGGGGCAGCGATCACAGATTTACCAGATGAGATTGGAAATATGACATTACTTAAAAAGCTTGAAATGAGGAACTGCCGTATGAGATATCTTCCTGAATCGATTGGCAACCTCACAGCTCTTACAACCTGGAACATTTTCAAAGGTAACATTGTAGAACTGCCAGAGTCCATCGGAAAGCTCGAGAATTTAGTCTTTTTAAAGTTGGACCAATGCAAAATGCTCAGTAGGCTTCCACATTCTATAGGACATTTGAAGTCCTTATATCATCTTTGGATGGAGGAAACAGGTCTGACGGAATTACCCCAAAGCTTTGGCATGCTTACCAGCTTAAGGACATTGAAAATGGCCAAGAAGTCAGAAAATAACATGCTTCAGGATTCTTTTGTAATCTCATCTTTCTTCTGCAATATGATATTTCTGAAGGATCTGGATGCTCGTGGTTGGAGGATATCTGGGAAAATTCCTGATGATTTTCATAACTTGTCGTCTTTGGAGACTTTGAATCTAAGCCAAAACAAATTTCACAGCCTTCCTTCTAGTTTGGTGGGCCTTTCTATTCTCAGGAAACTCTCTCTCCAAAACTGCACCGAGCTGGTTTCTCTCCCTGCTCTTCCCTCAAGCTTGGTAGAGCTGAATGCTGCAAACTGTTGTGCCTTACAAAGCATTCATGACCTTTCAAATTTAAAAAGTTTAAGGGATCTGAACCTCACAAATTGTGTGAAATTGGTGGATATTCCTGGCCTTGAACGGTTAGAGTCTCTGAGGTTTTTGTACTTGAGTGGATGCCTTAAATGTTCCTCCACGGTCCGCAAGAGACTTTCTAAGGTTCGTTCTGTCCCTCTCCCATTATCAATGAATAAATAAATTAGAGGGAAAATTAATTTCTTTGATCTCTAAAGTTTTGACTTAGTGCAAGTCAGTCCCTATAGTTTTGACTCGGATGTAATTCAGTCCCTAAACTTTGACTCACTGCAACTCAGTCGCAAGCGACTAAGTTACAACCGAGTCAAAGTATGAGGACTGAGTTGAATTGAATCAATGTACATATTGACTTATAATCGATTCAAAACTATAGGGAGCAAAATTAATTTTCCTTAAATGAAAATTGAAAGTATCTATTTTTGGAATAAGCCAGATCAATGTGCATTTTATTTTTTATTTTATTTTTTTGGTAATAGTGAACTGACCCCCTTGTATGACAGGTTACACTGAGGAATTTATTGAACTTGAGCATGCCGGGAACAAGATTACCCAAATGGTTTTCAGGACAAACAGTAAGCATTTCCAAACCCAAGAACCGTGAACTAACAGGTGTAATTATAGGTATCATTCTTTCAATCAACCATGATATACCTAGTGAACTGCGAGATCTTCTTCCTGGAGTAGTTGATATCAGAATAGAGGTCTTCAAACGGGGCAAAAATATATGTACTTCAGGATTGGACTTGCGTGGATTGCCAAGAACCAATCAAGAACACATGTATCTTTGCAGGTACCCAGATTTCCATCATCTCTTCTCTTTCTTGCGAGATGGTGACACATTAAGTGTGACTCGGTTAAACCCACCTCTGGATAAGGGGTTGGAGTTGAAAAAATGTGGGGTTCATTTGATCTTTGAAGGGGATGATGATTATGGTGGTGCTGAAGAATCTGTTGACAGAAAACTGAAATCTGTGTCAGAAAAATTGGCGGAGTTTTTCAGCACTTGTGAAGAAGGAAGCTCCAAAGATGGAATTGAGAGTGAAGATGATGATGAATGCCAAAAGCAATTAGAGACTCGAGAAAAGGAAAGCATAATCTCATCATTATCTATTCCGAGCAACTTCTCTTTGCTCTATTTTATTATTATTCTGTTCGTTTTCTTGTTGAGCTGGCTGCTACAAAAATTTGTCTTCAGCTATGATGCACGGTAGAAGATTTTGTTTTTATTAAAAAAAGAAAAAAAAAACACACACACACACCAGATTGTTAGCCTTCAGCATTTGAAAACCATTTTGTGTAGGATCCCAAATCTTTGGCTTTTTTCTAGTCTTCAGAAACATTAAGAGATTTTTCACTATATCCCTTGAGTTTGAGCAGGGTACTTGAATTATACTGTTTCACTATTATAATCCCTCAAGTTTGATATCTAGACACATGAGAAGCCACTTACAATGTATTTAAGGACAATCATGCCCTTAACTTCAAGGGAAAACTCTATCTTAAGGTTATAAAGATTTTACTCGAAGAAACTGTGGGAGCAGAATAAGTACATTAATGCGCAAGTGATCAGGATAATAACATTTTATGGCTCAAGGAATGATTTTATGATGCTAGATGTATAAAACTTTGAACCTGCTCTTTTATTTTTTTTTGTTTTTAATAGGAGCCTAACGTATAATATTACCTCAGCCATTAAACTGATAAAGCGTTCTTGAAAATGTTTACCTGTTCATAAGATAACCACCAAGAAGGTAAGACATAGTATTATTTTAAGGCATTGTATGAGGGATTTAGAGGGGACGGGAAATTTTGGAGTTAGATTTAAAAAATTGGAGAAGTGGGGTTGTGAAATTTTAATAAAGAGAATATATAAGATAGAGTAAAAAGAAATTGATTAAAAACTTTTAACCTCACTTCTCTAATTTTTTAAAATTCAATCTAAATTTTTTTCCCACATCTTCCTTTCCCTTCCTAGTCCCCACCCCTCATACTAAACAGCCGTTGGCACTTGGTTAACTTCTTTCCTTCCACTATTTAATTTCAATGAAAAATAGCATGTTTAGGTAGTTTCTATTAAGGAATAATTTCAATGCAAATGTTTTAATAAGGTATTTTAAGGAAATTAATACACATTTTGAATAAATACTCCCTTTGGTCTTTATTATATGACTCCTTCTGGAAGTTTTTTGAAATCTTAAATATAAGACCTATGAAAAGAGTCAATAGTATTAAAGTCTTCTTTTTCACAAGTACCCATATTAATTATAATGTAGTGAGATATTGTATAGGAAAGAAATTAAAGGTCATTAAGATAGGTTGATTTTAATTGGAGGATAATATTGGAAAGTGGTAATTATTTTTTTACCATTTTAATGATACAAACTACTGTTAACTACTTTTTCTTAATCCTTATGAAGTAATTAGAAGGGTCCTATATTATGGACCAAAGAGAGTAACTAGTTTAACCAATTTCCTAAGTTTAATATACTCAAATTAAGTAAATCATATGTTAAAAATAAGTCATAGTATATAAATGTGGCAGAAGTGCGTATTAATTAAATTGCTTAATTCATCTCGTTTGAGGAAATTCCTATAGTGTTTATCAATATTATTATTAGCATGCTTTCTTCTAAGGTTTTCAAATCTTGACCGGCTTTTAAATTGGTTGAAACAATGGGTCAACTTAGAGTTAATCTAGAGGCTAAACCGGAGGAAAATTAAAAAATAATTTAAATTCTTATTATAGTATTAAACAATCCAAAATCAATTTAATACCACTGAATCAATAACAAAATAATCATATACTTATCCAACATTCTTTATAATTTATTTGATATATTGATATCATAGTATCAATCCACCATCTAATAACATTATAATCAACAATCACTAAATATTCTACCTAGCAATTATCAAAATAAATAAATGATAACAAAATATCCCTTCCTATAATCTTTTAATCACTAAACTAATAGTCATTAATACAAAAATTATCATTAACTTCTACTAATATTGTCATCTACAATTCATACTCCATAAAAAAATATTAATTTTTTAAAGACAACCGGGTCAACCCAAAAATCGCCTTACCCCGAGTTGCCACAATTTCGAGTTAGGGACTTGCTTGGACTAGTTACATAGCCAGGTCGCTGGTTTCTAGGCTGACCCAACTGGGTTGGTCCGAATGTAATAACCATATTTCCCTTTATAGGCATGTTTGGATTTGTCATTCATCCATATGTAAGAATATTTTTGCAAAGAAAGAACAGACCTAGATCACAATGAAAAGCCAATCATTCTTACTCCCTGTTGTTTCTTATACAAGACAGATTTTAAACGTAACATGTTCCTTTGGAGACACTTTAAGGTTATCTCAAATTTTTATTAAGTTCTCACTTTATCGCCATTTAATTATTTGTATGAAATATTATTACATTTATAAATTATCTCACACTTTTTCCCCGATACACATTCTTACATTTATTGGGGAGACTGGAGAGAATTAAAATAAAGATAATTTACTAACATAGAAATAATTTAACGATGTAAAACCTCACAAGATTCTATTGGATTTCAAAGTTTGAGCCCTACTAGAGTAGTAACGTAGAGTTGATCACTTGGATTCATCATGTTGTGACTTAGTTGGAATCTAATCAAACTTTTTTTATTGAAATGAACTTGCTCAAAATTTAATTAGGCCTAATTCATCTTAAATTTGAATTATGTTTTACTCTCTCCGATCCTAATTATAGGAGAAAATTACTAGAATTTGAAGGGATTAAGAAGGGAAGTTAAATTAGTTAATTATATGTATTTTCCTAAATACTCTTACCTAAAATTTAAAATGACATTGGCGTGTGATAATAACTCATCTCTTGCCTTTGTAACTTTTCCTTTCCCCACTCCTGTTTTTAGAAAACAAACGAAGACATTTGAAGACATTTCATGTGACCTCATTTGGAATACTGTTTTAACTTTTGGTTATCTAGTACAAATACTACAAGAATTTCACTCATATTATTATAATTGATTAGTTTTATTTATTAGTGGTTTAGGAACGCTCTTTACTTATTATAAATAATTCTCTAGTTTACTCGTAAAAGACTACAGATATTTCCTCCAAACTAAACAAGTTCCCAAGATTGCGTCACAAAATGGGGGAGAAGAGTCATTTATTTAATTATATAGTAATTAGTTAATTATTATTCTCTTTAATTATTATTGAGAAAGTATAAATAGGGGTATTATAGGGAAAAAATGACAAAATTTAAAACTTGCTCTTATAATTAGGACCAAAACCAACTTCAAAATTTGCTCCTATAATTAGGACGAAGGGAGTATAATTTAGTGTTCAAATTGAGTTCTTATAATTAAATTTATCATAGCATCCATTTTTCGTGTAAACTTCATAAAATTTCGTGACTATTGTGAATATACTCATTTCATGTCACACCTTTTTAAGATCCATACATTTTCATAAATCAATTTTCATGAAATTTAAAATCAGGGATCAAATAATAAAGGTCCAATTTAAGTATAATAAACTACAAGAATCTTGTTTAAATTGAAATAAAATATAGAAATAAAATAGTAATTTTTCTTAAATTCATTTAGCTAAAATTTGGCTAAAAGGCCTATTAGGCCTATCTAATTTTATTTTTCCAAATGTTCCCGGCAATATCTACCAAGATATTTACTACCTCATGTTCTAATTATAAGACCATGTTAACTTTTTTAGAGAAATTAAGGAAACTAATTAAGTTACTTAATCATATAATATATTTGTATCCTTAGATATATATTATTTTATTATTCAAAATAATTAGTTTGGAGAAAAATAAAACTAAAAATACTCTATAGTAATCTAATTAATTTCCTTAATTTCTCCAAAAAAAAAATTAATTTAATCTTATAAATTTTTTTTGTTGTTGATATAAATGATGGCCAAGGCCTATAATATAAAAATAAAGGATTACAAAATAGGGAATTTAATCCCAAACACTCGTTTCTACCCAAGTGTCTCAAACGAGATAGGCAAACATAAAAAATAACAGAGTTGGAGATCCCAAACTTTGCTAATACATCTGCTACTCTATTAGATTTTCTTGAAATAGATCTCAAGGAAACTTGCCAATCCCAATTTATCATGTCCCTGACTTGCAATAGCGCAAGGCTTCCATCATTGGAACCACCAATCAAAATCAGCTGAACCACTTCAACAGCATCAGATTCCATCTCCAACTTTTTAATTCCCAACGCCCAAGCCACTTTCAGCCCCTCTAATATAGCTCTCTCTTCCGCTACAGCAGCATGACATTGGCCAATTGGAATAGAAAATCTTGCGATCCACCTCCCAGTCCAATCCCTCACCACTCCTCCACATCCCGCCTGCAAAGAACCTAGGGAACTTGCACCATCCACATTACACTTATACCAACCTACCGATGGCTTCCTCCAACCCCAAACAAGTGAGACACCAGGGGATACAACATCTCTACCCGTGACCCTCTCCTGGGCAAAATTCTGCCAGCTTAAAGCAATACTGGTGGCGGGGTTAACTGGTTTCCTAAAATTAGAATAAAAAAATACTGCAATTCGGCCACTCCCAGAGCTTCCACACAGCCACCGCAAAAATCAATTTCCAGCTACTTCCCCATAACCCACTAATACACTTTGAAAGATTCAATAGCAACCAATCTCTCAAGTCAGAAGAAAAGAAGACTGAGGCAAACCTGGCATCAACCCATCTGCTCCACATACTCCTTGCATATTGGCAATCCCGCAATATGTGTAAAATATCTTCAGTTCCAGACTGGCAGTACTGACAGAGGGCTGACGCAGACGACCAGGAACTTCTCCACAACTGAGTAGGGAGCCTATTCAAGGCTACCTTCCACAAAAACAATCTAACCCTTTCCGCCCCCTTTCCAACTCCAAATTAGCTTAAACAACCGATCCCGGTCCTCCACCCGGTTGGGTTCAATGAGGGAATAAGCACTCTTGACTGTGAAATTACCATCACGAGACGCTCCCCACACCATAAAATCACTGTCAGCATTAGCTCTTGGCGGTAAAACAGGCGCTTTTTTTGGAGTCCAGCTGGGTTAATAATCAATTCCAATCTACTAAAATCCCAACTATCTCCTCAGACCCAGTCCGCCACTTGAGAGTTTTCTTCAGCCTCCGTAAGACTTCTCACACAGAAATCCTTAAGAGTAATTCCTTCACCAATCCAGCAGTCATGGAAAAAACTAACTGATAATCCATTCCTCACCTGCCACTTAGCTCCCGTATCCACAATATGTGACTGTGAGCAAATGAATTTCCATACTTTGGAGTCACCAGCCTGATAACTCAATAAAGAATCACCCTCTCTCAACATATACCGACTAGCGACAATATCCGCCCAAAGGCCTTCAGCTCCCATCACTACTTTCCACGCTAACTTGGCACCAAAAGCCTGATTCACCGAATGCAACCGCCTTATTCCCAGCCCACTAAACTCCTTTGGCTTGCAAATCTGCTCCCAGGCAATTAAGTGCGCACCTCTGGAATTCTCATCATGTCCCCACAAGAAGTTCCGTTGTAAACGTTCAACTTCTAAGCAAACACTCTTGGGCAACATTGAAACCGCATTGGATATTGGGGTATCGCGCTTACTATAGATTTGACTAAAGTGAGCCTCCCAACCATAGAGAGAAATTTTGCTTTCCAGCCACTTAATTTGGCTCTAACTCTATCAATAACATACTGAAAGCTCTCTCTTCTTCTGCGGTTATGTGTTAGGGGAAACCCCTGTGTACTTCCCGATCTCATTTGGATCCTTGCATACGAGATATCTCCATAATCCTACGCCTAGTACTCAACGGTACTCTTGGTGAGAAAAAGGCGAGGACTTGGCGTTATTAACCTTCCTCCGCAGGCCATCATGAACTTCTCGAAGGCAATCCATAATACACCTCGTTTGCTCTACCAAAGCAACCCCAAACAATAGAAGATCGTACGCAAACAAGTAAATGAGATACCTTCGGTCCCGAGTTAGGGAAAACAATAGGTCTCCACCTACCTTCCTGTACTGAGTCACAAATCAAATGGGACAATTTGTCCATACATAATACAAACAGCAAAGGTGAGATAGGGTGTCCCTGTCGCAACCCCCTCCTCAGATAGAAAAATTCTGTCCTAGTACCATTCCAGAGTACATTATATGAGATCGACGACACATACGTTGATAATAAGATCAACAAACCGTGGTTCAAATCCTGCTTCCAGCAACACCTTCTTCAAGAACCCCCAACTTATCCGATCATATGCCTTCTCAAGATCGACTTTCATCGCCATAAGCCCTTTCTTACTGCGATTATTACTCATAATCTGAAGGATTTCTTGTCCAACAATAATGTTGTCCTGAATACCCCTCCCTCTTATAAAACTGGCTTGAAATGGAGAAACTAAATGACCCATCACCTCTCGCATCCGACATGCAATTACTTTAGTTACACACTTATAATGCACCGTACAAAGGGAGATCGGTCTAAAGTGTGCCACTAATTCCACATGTTCCAGAGAGACTTCACCATGAAATACACCTTTAACAAATTGACAGAGAGCTGGGCCAACCGTAGTCCAGTTTGAGTTATAAAAGATAGCCGGGATATCCATCAATTCCGGGGCTTTATAACCCCTATTGAAAATACGCCCTTTTGATTTCCTCATCGCCTGGGCAAGTAGCAAGATTACTCGCAATCAGGGGATCCAAAACAGGGAAGGTAGTAGAAGTGATTAAATCCTCAGAACCACTAGAGACAGAGCAAAAGCGCTCCTTGAAGTGCTGTATAACCATATTCTTCAGCTCCCCCTCATCGTTAACCCACATACCATCGTCATTCTTCAGATTGTCACCTGATTCCTCCTCCTCCTCAATTTTGTTTTCAGGTGATAGTACTTAGTGTTGCGATCTCCTTTCGCGACACCGCTTCTAGACTTCCGAAACCACTTTATTTCCTCCAGCATTCAAAATTCTTTCTAGTTCAGCCTGCAATTCATTCTCCAAGTTACAGAGAAATGGAGACGAAGGAAACGCGTTAGAATTCTGAATACCTTTTAATCTATTTAAGACCGATTATTTTTGCCTCTCAATCATACCAAAAACATTACGATTCCAATCCCTTAAAGCTACCCGAAAATTACTAAGGGACCGCTCTAGACCTTTCTCTTACCTCCCACTTGCTTTCAAGAAAGCTTTTATACTTTTCATGATGCGGCCACATGGCTTCAAATTTAAAACAAGCATCGCCCCTCTCGTCACATTATTGCTCCCAAAATTAAGACATAGATTGGGTTGTGGTCGAGAAAAGGGTTCGAGTTAATACCCGAAGGGTGCAATTGGGAAAATCCATTAAGAAGTTTTCATTTGCCAAAGCCCGTCCAATCTCTCGTATAAACATCGGAAACCTACCATTTTTGGCCCCTTCCACGTGAACCTTGGTCCTGTCGACCCCAAATCCTCCAAGCGGCACTCCCTAATTCGATCATGGAATATCCTCATTCTCGCATCATTCGGTCCCATACCTCTCGTTCTTTCCGATGCATATAGAACATCGTTATAATCCCCAATTGCAACCCACGGATCAGTGGTGGAAGCCGAAAACCGCTGTGCGCTCGGCCCCTACAAAATCCGTTTCGAGAGGAACTGAACAACATAAACTGAAGTAAGAGCAAACTTCTTCCCATCACCGCAATCACAATATAAGTGCATAAATTGTCTCCCAGTGCGACCCACAATCACATCGATCTGAGATTTATTCCAGGTAGCCACAAGACCGCCAGATCGACCTATACTGGAGACCATTTCCATACCGTCAAATCCCAACTTATAGAGGCAATTAAGTCGATCAGGTGAGCTGTACTTAGTTTCCGACAACAAGATCAGAGCCGGCTGAGATTTCTAGCAGATGAGGCGTAAATTCCGAAGGAGCTTATTCCCACAAGCTCCTCAAAGGTTCCAATATATTATGGAAACCATAGCACCCAATAAGTTAGTTTTACCCATACACAGACAAAGGCTCAACAGTATTGGGCTGCTAGCCCATCACTCGGCCCATCATTCCTGTCCCTATTCTCACATGGTGTCTCTTCCACCATTTCACACTCAGGTCATCTCGGGCCGGCCTGTAATCTTCCTTTTAGCTCCATAGCCCGATCCCCATCCCCGGGTCGGGTGGACGGCCTTCAACAATTATCAAAACATGTTAGATCCCAAACGTATTTGGTATCCACCATGGATAGCCCGTGGCCTTTTTTATTTAGGCTCGACATAATTTATAGGGCTAAATCCAAAATGTGTTTGGCCCATTTAAAAGAGAATCCCGACTCGGGGCTACTTAAAGAGAATGTAAAATCATTTACATTTGAGAATTTGTTAGGAAAAAGTGTGAGTGAATTTAATAAATGTAATAATAAATGACGGTAGGAATCAAAAAAAGACACATGTTCATAACATATGTGTTTATTACATTTATTAATTTCTACATGCTTTCCTAATACTCATTCTCTTTGTCAAATGGTAAAGGAATTCAAATCTTGCTTTTTGAAGATTTTCATGTAATTCTTCATTTGATCATCCGAAACTCATTAATAAACATGTTTAGAAGCATTGAGAATAATAATGAGTGGTAATCGAGATTACTAGTTAACAATCAATTATTTTAAATTTTACGAATACGAAGATATATTACAAAAGTAGTTAACACTAAAGTTGTGTTCATCTTAACTCGAGTTGCACACTCGAGTTTCGTTTTACAAGACTCGAATGTAAATGAACTTGTTCTCTAAACAAAGGTTGGCACATAAGCATTCAATACAGACACTCGAGTTTTGGATTTGCACGCTCTAAAGGGAAACTCGAGTGTTCATACTCATAACTCGAGTTTTAGCGTTAGAGTTTTGATAGAAGATTGTTTAAGAGATAAGGTTTAGTTGAAAACTACCAAAACTTGAGTTTTGTTTAATCAAACTTGAGTTGTAAACTCAAGCCTCATCAAAGGAAACTTCAAATTTGTCAAAAACGTTCATTGAGTATTCTTACCATTAACATCGAGGAGTTGAAGTCAAGGTATTACTCCGCACGAGTTTTTGTTTAGGTAACTTGAGTGTTTCCTTGGAAATTGAGTTTTTCTTACAAAACTCAAGTGTTACCTTTGTTTGATCTAGAATGAATAAGAGTGTTTGAAACCTTTGTGATTTTAAGTTTAGGGTTAAGGAGCAAAATAGTCAACAAACTATCAGGCTAGGAGCATCTAGCACAAATAAGTTTTGAGAGTACCAATAATACCAACAAACAATTGAAATTGTGAAAAAAACACAATGCCGTCAGCTGCAGAGTAAACTCCGTTAATGAAGGTTGCCACGTAGGATTTAAAGTTCAAGTGGCCTTTTTTTGGTCGGTCAAAGTCCGGTGGCTTAAACACACACACACGGAAGAAAGCGAGCCTCGGGAAGAACATGAGGATTGAAGGAAGAACCAAGGTGCTCGAATCATGGACAGTGAGATTTGGAAAATCCAAAACAAAAATCACGTCGATAACTCGTGGAACGAGCAAGAAACAGAGGCGCCAAGATCAGAAATCAAGAAACAGATCTGGTGGCGAAGTTCAGGCAGACGGCGGCAAGATCGCAAATAATAGGCATCGCCAGAAAACAGGTGGAAGAGGAAACAAAATAGGGCGCCATAGTCACGATCTTGAAGTCGCTAAACGCAAGGGCGCATTGGAGAACGAGATCGCGCGTCCTCTGTAGGTCCTCGCTGGAACAGATATGGAAGAACACAAGCGAGACCACACGCTGTGAAATTGGAAGCGTGAATCTTGAACAAACGATGTGAGCAACTACCGTCTAGCGCAAATGTCGTGTTTATCAATCTCAAATCAGCTTTTCCTCCACATTTTGCTTTCAATTTCAAATAGTTGGGCAACATCATTCAGCTTCAGAGGAAGAGAGAGAATGAAAAGTTAGGTTTCATTTTTTTTTCCTCTCTGTGACTCCACAGATCTAGAACGACAATTAAGAGAAACACACCATCCAAAACTTACCGAGATCCGGGCTTCTTTCTCAAGACGGATCGCGTTGGAAAAAACTCCAAAATGTAGACGCTTCCTCCGTTGCAAGTTGGCGTTCAGGTTTTCAGAAAAATTCATGACTTTGATCAAGCTTGTCGTTACTACCGTAGCAGCGATACGTTTCCTCCTTCTCTTGCGGTGGCCGGTGACGTTCAAGATTCACCCAGATTAAAGTTCGTTACAGCGAGCAACAGTCAAGTCTGAGATCTGAGCTCCACAACCAAGAGAGAGTGTCTCTCTCTACCCTTCTCGCTATACTCCTTCATGTTTTTCTTGTGATTTTCATGTGTTTAAATCCCACGTGGCCACCGGACTTTGACCGATAAACAAAAAAAATGGCCACTGACTTTAAATCCTACTTGGCGTCTTAATTAACGTAGTTTACTCTAAGCCGATAGCATTGTGCTTTTTAAGAATTTCAATTGTTTGTTGGTATTATTGGTACCCTCAAAACTTATTTGTGCCGATGCTCCCGACCTAATAGTTTGTTAGCCATTTTGCTCCTTAACCCTTAAGTTTAAAACTCGAGTTTTTAGAGAATAACTTGAGTGAGTCTCGCACGAGCTCGGCATCAATCATTTTAAAACTAACTTTTAATTTAAGTTTTGGTTTCAATAATTGTAATTCACTCGAGTGTTAATTAACACACACTTGAGTAATTTAAATTATCAAGTCCACATTCTTGTCAAGTACTACCTCCAGTCCTAATTATAAGACCAAATTGACTTTTTTGGAGAGATTAAGGAAGCTAAATGAGTTACTTAATCATTTCATATGTTGTGTATCTTTATATTATATATTAGTTTATTAGTCAAACTAAATAATTTAAAGGAAAAAAATACAAATACAAATACTCTAAAGCAATTTAATTAGCTTCCTTAATCTCTCCAAAAAAGTCAACTATATCTTATAATTATGACCAGAGAGAGTAGTTGTTATCATTAAACCTTAAAAAACCAAGAACTAACAAAGGGAAAGGATGTGTTAGATATGTTGGAGATGAGGCGTCAGGTTTCTAGTTTGACACTACAAAAAAAGGACCATTTTTTTAGTAGTGGTTAAAATAGCATATTAGTCGCGGTTTTGGCGCTAATAGCGACATTTGTAGTGGTCACTCAAACCACTACAAAATACACCGTGGCAAGCACATTTGTCACGGTGGAGAGAAAACCGCTACACAAGAAAAACTAACCGCTATCAAGTATGTTTGTAGCGGTTCATATGACTCGCCACTAGATGAGGCTGTGCTCAGTTCTTGTTTGGACATTAGTCGCGGTGAAAGAACCGCTACAAAATGAATCTACTCATATTCATAGCGGTTCAATAACCGCGACTAATTACGTACAAAAATAGCGCCAAACTTTTTCCAACTTTTTTAGTAGCGGTTACATAACCGCTACTAAATATTCCCACCCAAATTTGGGAAAATTTTTTGCTGCCAATTCCTTAGAATATTAGTAGCGGTTTGTAACCGCTACAAATAGATCCCGCCACTTTTTTGAAAAAGTTTTCCCGCTTGTCAGTATTTTATTTTTGGAGCAGTGTTAAACCGCCACAATATATTTCCCATATTTGTTCATTTTTGTAGCGGTTGGAGAACCGCTACAAATGGATGAAAGTGTAAAAAAAAAAAAAAATCTGTTATTTGTTGTATTATTAATAATTTATCTTTTTATTGAAAATAAATGGTATTAAAATATAATATTTGATTAGATAAGATTATTATAGAGTTAAACCAATGAGAATATGTAAGTGAAATAACAACTACACATGAATTAATTAAAACAAAATGTATTCTGAAAAAAATGTGTGTGAAAGTGGATCGAATAATGTATGTGAAAGTAGAAAGAAAGATGAAAAATGAAAGTAATTTAGCTGTAAATTAGTTAGTATCAGCAAGCTAGAAGAAAAATAATATATTTCGATAATAACTAAATTAAATCTGGTTAACACTTAACCTCTTTGAGAAAAGATACAAAAAAGAGAGAAGACGGAGAGAAATCAT
This sequence comes from Acacia acuminata, assembly GCA_019022655.1. Classification (NCBI taxonomy): domain Eukaryota; kingdom Viridiplantae; phylum Streptophyta; class Magnoliopsida; order Fabales; family Fabaceae; genus Acacia; species Acacia acuminata. The sequence continues at coordinate 2,235,207 of JAFJYI010000036.1, forward strand.
TGGTAGAAACGGAAAACCGAACCATATTATATGAGGTTTGGGGGGGGTATTTATTTTGATATCTGCGCATACTTTTGTAGCGGTTGAGGTGTCGCTTTTTTGTAGCGGTTTCTAATTAGTAGCGGTTCTTTTGTTTCGCCTTTGTAGCGGGTTTATTTAGTAGCATTCATTTGTCGCCTTTTGTTGTGGTTTGTTCTTTGTAGCGGTTTGTTGTTATTTTGTAGCGGTTGGGGAACCGCTACAGATAATCTGATGGTCTTTTTTTTAAAAAAAAAATAGAAAATAAATGTTACGTGTGAGTTAAATATGTTTGAGTTACCATCCCTACAAAGAAATATCATAGATTACATCGTAGCATAAATTTTTTTGTCTCAATCTTCGTCACCATCCCTATAAAGAAAGTTATAATTAAAATGTTATGTGTGAGTTAAATATGTTTGAACACAAATAAAACTTTAGTTAAACGTTATAATTAATTCATAAAGCGTATATTAAAAAACATACCGAACAATAGGTAAATTGTCATCCCCGTCTAGGAAGAAGTTTTCAAAACCGGCGGCCGGGAACGGCTCACAATCATAGGTGACGTTATCACCATCGCCCATGTCGTAAAGGTCCCGAGGCTTTAAGTGAACCACCATATTTCAATCCTTGTGCCTCTCATCGGCGACATAATAAACCGATGGGCCTCTCGAGGCAAGAATATACAGTCATCTTCGACCGACGGTGTGAATAGGTCGGGAGAAATTCACGGATGTAATGCCTAAGTCGTCGATCGTGAGTCCCGGACGTTGTCGTATTGGCCCACAAACACTTGAATAGCGTCACGGAGAAAAGGCCTTGGTAAGTTATCCCGACACATCAATCAGCTTTCCATAATACGGAACGTCACCGAACCGCATGTTCCCGTCACCGTCGTCGCATAACTCCTCATCCCAAACGTGCCATATACACCCAAGTTTTGGGTCAGCAATCCCTGATCTCGTGAAACGGTGCAAAACTTGAAACCATTGACATTGTATGCCGTAAATCTTTGGGCGTGGTCAAGCGGGCCCAGTGCGAGAGCTGTGAATTCTGCTGAGTGCGGGTTGTGGTCATTCATTATTCTCCTCCTAAACCAACTCGGGAATTCTCTGTGGACCTTTCTATCAATTTTAGAGGATGTCTGTGTACGGATCCGCAGTTGACGCTTCACATGACTCCTGAATTCCCTGCAATTAAACATGCGATGATGAGCATGAAATGTTAGTATAAAATGTACAAAAATACATAGGATAACATATATATATGTTTGCAATCCTTAATGAAGGTATGGTTCAACTTTAGTGCAATTAATCAAGACATGTCTTTGTGCTTGAATCTTCTCAAGTGCCGTGAGTTTGAAGTTCTCAGTTCCTCCAACTGGTTTACCAACACGAGGGACTAACAACTCTCGTTGGCGATGGCTCGCTCCGGGGTCGGACAATCGTCCACACGAGGAGGTCGTTAAAGGACATCTCAATGTCATCAAAGTACCTAGAACAAAAATACAAGACCTCATCCCCAATATAACCTTCTCGCGATTGAACCTTTAGGCCATGCCTTATTCCTCACGTAAGATTTTAGTTTCCCAAGAAACCTATAAAGTAATGAAGAAAAATGTTGATACATTAATGCTTAAATGCGTGACTAGGAAGTAATCGTAAAGTAATTAATTTTAAATGAATTCCTCTCAAAAGGATACATCCATCGGTAGTGAACTGGGCCAACAAGCTTCGTTTCGTGAACAAGGTGTACTGTTAGGTGAACCATGACCGTGAAAATGAAGAGGAAAGATCATCTCCAAATGACACGTAAGAATGATTTTCTCGTCGTAGTCCGGTCGAGCTCCTCCATGATCAAAACCTTAGAACACAACTTCTGAAAGAAAGTACAAAGCTCAACCAAAATGATCTACACATCGAGAGGAAGCGTATTTTTATGGCTAAGCGAAGTAATTCCGCATAAGCATATGTGAGTCATGACTCTTTAGCTAGTAACCTTTCGAGCCTGCACATCAACACATCGTGAAGTATTGCTTGAATACCTGTCATACATCTCGACGCCTACATCCACAACTCCACCAACTCCTTGATAAGCGGTTGTAGATACATATCGATGTCATTTCCCGGTGCCTTTTTGCCTGGAATGATCATGGACATAATGAAGGAGCTTTGTTTCATACACATCCAAGGGGGCAAGTTGTAAGGTATTAAACAACTGGCCATATACTATAACTTGTGCTAAGATTCCTAAACGGATTAAAACCATCGGTCGCTAAAGCAAGATGAACATTTCTAGGGTCCGCCGCGAAATCAAGAAAGTCTCGAGTCGAACACTTTCCACCCTTCACCATCCCGTGATGTCTCGAGTTTACTATCTTTGTTCTTGTCGGCTTCATGCCACCTCATATGCTCAACCGTCTTAGACGACATAAACAATCTTTGTAAGCGAGGTTTAAAGAAAAGTACCTTAGAATCTTTGCGGGTTTCTTCTTCTGGTTTTTTCCCTTCCGAACTGTCCTGAACCTCGAAGTGTGACACTTACAAGTCTCCCTCCGAGCGTTCTCTCCCCAATAAAGCATGCAATCGTTGGGACATGCATCGATTTTTTCGTAGTTCAAGCCTAATCGTTGATTATCTTCTTAGCTCGTAGAAGGTTATGGGAATGTCCGAGTCAAGGAAAGCATCTCGCGGTAATTCCAGCAACATCGATATTGCCTTATCAGTGATACCACACAAGCACTTGATATGGTACAATTTGATCAAGAAAGATAATTTTGAGTATTTCTGACAACCTTGATATAAAGGACGATCGCTTTCATCCATGAGGCTGAAAAATTCCCGAGTTGCTTCATTCCTGAAGAAAATAGGTTCTGGACGCTGAACTTCTGCAGTGAAGTTGTCGCCTTGAACACCAAAAGCATCCCGAACAGCTTCATTAACCGGATCATCTTGATCAACTTGATTTCCCACTTGTGAGGTTCGAGGAAGATGATCCCCATATCTCGTACCACGTTCCTCACCATTAACTTCCCAGAATGTATATGCTTCTGGGAAAGGTTTCACAAGAAGCTGTTCCATAGCACCTTCTCATGTTTGCCACTTCTTAAACTTGCAATGACAATAAGGACACACGATTTTGCCATTAACGCTAGCGTGAGAGAAGGTGAAATCTAAGAAAGTTTTCGATCCGGCTAAATATACGGAGAATCTGGTGTGGCAACTTGATCCATGACTTATCCATTTGCAATAAACAAAGCTAGGAGAGAATATAAATGTAGAGATAATGGTTAAATTACCTTCGTAGAAGCACTTGAGATCTTTAAATGCAACATGGTATCATGGTGTATTTTGTAGCGGTTCTCAAACCGCTACAAAAGACGCGACAGATAAAAATAAATTTAGTAGCGATTTGAGAACCGCTACAAATTTGAATTAAAATTCCTGCAGGAAATTAGTAGCGGTTCTTCCACCGCTACAAAAACCGAAACAAATTGTATTTTAGTTGCAGTTATCTCTATATACCGCGACAAATATTGGCGCCCTTTTCTTCAAGAAAAAATCAAATTTGTAGCGGTTTTACCATGAACCGGGACAACATTTATCTCGGTTGTGGTTACTCGTTTTAACCGCGACAAATATTTTTAAATTTGTAGCGGTTTCAATAAAAACCGCTACAAATGTTAATAACTCTTTTTATTTACTCACTAATTGTAAATTAATTAATTATTTTCAATAACATAATATATAAGTAAAATCAATAATAACACAATAAATATGAAATGAGTAATGAAATAATACTCCAATTAACATAAAAAAATGTAATAAATATCCACGGTAAACAATTGTATGTGAAAATAAAAACTAACTATCAGAGCTTGATCATCAAGTCCCCTCACGAGAGGGGCTCGTAGAGGGGTGCGCACGACCCGAGGTAACAACGTCTTCGTCTTCACACAATAGGACTGGACGGGGATCCTCGTAGACAAACGGAGGGAGAGGTGGGGAGGGGAGGGAAAATCCTCAGATGAAGGGAGGGGGAGGCTCGGGAGATGGAAACCGTCTATGAGGTAACAACTCTCAAGGCCCCGCATGACATCCCAGCTCGCTCTTCTCGACTAGCGTACCAACGTCGTATCTCTCCACCATGCGCCTATTCCTGGCCCTCTCTGTAGCAACCTGCGTGGCAACTTGCTCGGCAATCATCGAATCAACTACCTCTCGTGGTGGCCTTCTCGAGCCAAAGGTTCCGGCCGACAGAGGCCTTGGGTACACCATGCTAGGCCTCGGCGCCAGCCCAAAGCCCCTAACGCGCCAGATGCTCGACCGAACCCACGCAGCCTTTCAATGGGGCCGTAGGATCCACAGACCTCGTGACCCTGTGGTTTGCGACGCCATAGTTCCGTCTAGGTCTCGCTCACAATTCGGGCATGACTCAAAGATTTCATAAAACAAGTAATCAAACAATTTAATTCTATTTAAATGAAGTGCATTAACTATATAAAAAATGTTTTTGTAATTTACTATTATCTCCTCTCGGCGCCCTAGAGGTCGGCGTCCCATCATGGTGTTCGTGTGTGCGTGTCCACAACCGCCCATACCATCCGACGGTTCTCCGCTCGAGCCTTCTCTTGCTGAAAGAGTTAAAAGAATATAAACTTTGTTATTTCAAAAACAAAACAATCACCATTTCAACCTAAAATTAATTTAACTTTCAACATACCATCTCACTGTAAGTCACAGTAAATGTCTTGGTGCCTACCGTGTGGTGGACCTTCTGCTGTGCCCGGTTTCTAGTGTTCCTCTGCGACAGAGCCTGCAAGGAGGGGCAAACAAAAAGTTAAGTGAAATTAATTATTACTTTGATATCTTGTAAACTATAAATTAAGTTAACTATTAATTAATTTAATCCAAATGTAAACAATAAATTAGTTTAATCTATATTTATATTTTTATACTATATTTAAACAAAAATTAAGTTAAAGAAATTTTAAACTATATATTAACACATGCTTAAACAAAACCCTAATAGATGATTAATTAAAAACGTACCGTCCCTCGTACTCCTCCTATAGTGGACAAAACCCGCCTGGGGCCATCATTTTGGGTCCACGCCGTCCGGACGTTTTCGATCAGCCGCGAGAGGCATAGTCGCATCTCCATTCTCGGGTTGTAGAGACGACCCTCCGCTCTTCCATACTTCCCCCATTTTCAGCAGACGTACCTCTTCTTGTCAGTCGCAAGTTAAACTTTTTTCGTATCATAATTTAATTGGAAATTAAGTAATAATTAATTAATTAATAAATAAATGAACCACAACTTATAATTATTAAGATGTAAAATTTAATTAAACAACATAACTTACCCGCACAATTTTTTCAAATGCTTTATCCTTGTTCTCCGACAAAATCTTTTTCCAATCGTGGAAAAAGATCGGAACCATGCCCAATTCCCGCCAAATTCGGACAGAATCGGTTCAACAAGTGACCACCGTTGCCGATCGGTTGGTCCATGTCCATGTTCCAGGGGACTATGACGCGATACCCGTCAATCGATAAGTGATTGTGACAACATCCACCGTCCATTTGGACGATGTTCCCCGCTTCATCCGCACAATTAAGAAAAATATTGCGTTTAAATAAATTTTAATTACACGTAAGGAATTTAAAATTATTTTTCGCCAAAAAACTAATTTTATTTACCTTGGACATCTACCAAAAATCCGGTTGAACGTGAAGCCGACTCGGGGTTCCCATGGTCCCGCACGTTTTCCCTGGTTGATAAACCGCTCCACCTCCGTTAGAGGAATGTCAATATGGATCTCCTCATCTTCGATGTCCTCGAATGACGTACTTGCGCCTCGTGATCCCCCTACGGTCTCTAGGGTCTCTCGGGTTTGGGTCGGGCCATTGGCGAAGAGGTGTTCAAACTCGTTCCCCACCTCGGGTGCGGAGGGGGAATATTTATAGGCCCACGCCCTCTCGTCCGCCCCCTCATTACTACACGCCCTTATTGGCCTTTTCTCTTGTTCAACAGCTTTTCCTTTTCCTTTATTGTTAGAAACCATGATGTTCAAAGGTAAAGGTTGAAAGGAACAAGTTGGAAAGGTTAAAAGATGAAAAATCAAAACTTTGAGCACGTTTATTTTGAAAATGACGTGGTGGTTAAAAAACTGCTACATTTTGTAGCGGTTTAAAAATTAACCGCGACAAAGTGAGAAGATTTGTAGCGGTTTTACAGGAATCGCTTCAACAACCACGACAAATATGCCTCGTTCTACGTGATATTTTGGAGCGCTTACATAACCGCTACAAAATAGCAGACCTTTGCTATTCTGTCGCGGTTTTACGAGTAACCGCTACACAAATGTCATCTTTTCCCATTCTGTAGCGGTTATTATATTCAACCGCTTACTAAAAGAAATTTTTTTGCAAAAAAATTTTCCCAAACTAATAACTTTATGATTGGTGAAAAAAATTAGAATAAGTTTCTCAATCAATTTAGTTGATTTTTTTTAAAATTTTCCCAAATGTGTTGAGAGTAATAAGATAACTGAAAATGGTCCAACATGCCCAGAAGATTCGGATTCATTATATCCACAAATCTCCCAAGAAAAATTCACTAACTCATTTTGATCAGAGATTTTTCCTGAGACAAAGGTGGTTATAACAAAACCCAATATTCGGTTGCATGTTGGACTATCTTCAAGAAGAGAAGTCTTCAAGTCAAAGAAATCGCAAAGATGGATTGTCACCGAAGGAACATCCTCGCTTGAACGATGAAAAGAGAGGCAAATATCTCCGCCATCTCCCAAGATCGTTGTAGGTATTTGCATCTCTTCGACAACCAAGCCGAATGTTCGTTTAGTGGAAATTCAGATTTACTAATTTTTTGATTATTTGTCATTGATGTACAGCCCGGCATACTATAAATAGAGTTAATATTTGTAGCGGTTATCAAATAACCGCGACAAATTTACAAATTTGACGCGGTTATTGTGTCGCTTAACTTTCATCACGACAAAACTGTGTCGTTTCGCTTTTCTGTGGTTTTTTTTTTTTTTTTTTTGTAGAACCACTACAAATTAGCCGACACAAAGTTCATGCCATTGCCCGCCAACGCTTGTGCCAATTTTGTAGCAGTTTCCTTAAATTAACTGCAACAAAATTCGCTCCACAAACTTCGCGCCATTACATGCCAAGCTAGCGCTAAAATTGTAGCGGTTTTATTTTGTCTAACCGCTACAAAGTACGCAACAAACATGCCCGACTTGTAGTGTCAATGTTTCCACTACTAATTTGTTGCAGTTTAGGCTATAACCTCTACAATTTTATGATTTTGTAACGGTTATTTCTAACCGCTACAGAAAAACCGCGACTGATGATGGTTTTTTTTGTAGTGTGAGGAGTTGTTAATGTGTGTATGTCATGAGGAAGAATAAAGATATTGCAATGGTCGAGGAAAGAGACGGGTGACGATGGAAAGAGATATTGTAATAATTGTGTTTGGTATTTTGTAGTAGAGTGTTTTATTGTTAAATTATATAGATATAGGTATTTGCTTTTATTATGGAAAAAACACTAAGTTTATAAAGACCTAGTTAAATTTTGTCGTTTTAAAATAAAACATCACTTTTATGTTTTAAAATAAAACATCACTTTTATATGTTAAAAGATTCATTTTTAGGCCATCAAACATTTAATTATCGAATAAATTAGTATATCAATTTCAAAGATATAGTTTTACATAACTACTATTTATAAATGACATTTGTCTAAACAATTTATTAATACAAATATATGTAATTTTTTGTATTTATTATGAAATTTAATGTTAAAAATATTTAAAATAAAACCTTATTATTTATATGCAATTATCACAAAAGCTAATGTCATTTTTAGTAATTTGAGAATGGAAAAACTATTCTGATAACAATATCCAAACACTATCATTTTATCAAAATCATTTTTTTTTCACATAATCTATTCTTTTTATCAAAGCCTTGGTGGTGAATGATGTCAAGCATGAGTGAAAGATGAAGGTGGAAGTGGAGGAGGATCAAAGGTTTGGAGGTCTTGCCGCGTAGCCGTGTCTCTCTATTTCTATGTGTCTCTTTAGTTTGAAGAAAATAGATGATGAACAGTAAAAATAAGCTCGATTGGCTTATTAGAAGCCAGGAAATGGAATTCTCAAATAAGCTCGCTTTCACCTATAAACTCGATTGTCAACCGATTTCAGCTAAACGAAAATTTTGAAGCAAAATCCATAATCTCGATTGAAAAGCTCTATAAGCTCCAAAAGCCGCTCGCATGAGCTATTCGTAAGCTATTCTTCAAAAATTCATCCAAATACTCTTTAAATATCTACAGTGGACGATGGGAGGTGCAATGCAATTTTCCTGTGTATATACGCACACGATGATACTTCTAATAACTAGAAGGTACGGCCTTTTTAAAATTATTATCTTTTTTTTTTTTTTTTTTTTTTTTTTTTAACAAAAGGTACGGTGGATTGGACTTTAGTATTTTTTATATATATATATATATATATATATATATATATATATATATTCTGGTATTCTTCTTTCTCAGTTTCATTGTAGAATGCGTCTAATTTGCTGATGTTTTCGCCTTAGAAATATTCTCATCCTTATATATATATATATCAATTGTATACTTAAAATGCATGTGTTTACATCAACCCGATACAGATTACGCGGAGACTTTTTTATGAGCAGCCATTATTAACGCAAAATAATGAACAATCACTATCCATCAATAGATTGAACTTTTTAATTGACCCGGATACAATAAAAAATTTCAACTGCTACTTTAGTATATTTATTGAGATTCTCAAGTTCTATTTGTCCTTTTAAGAAAATGTCAATGCACGAGGGAAAAAGTCTTCAAAACTTGAAAGCGACCTAATTGTCATTATATTGTGTGCATTCCATCTTCCATTTTTCACATGGACACTAATATCCTCTCTCCTTGTTATTATCATCACTTAAAATCAATGAAGTTAATTAATATTAGGTGAAAAATTAATGTTTTAAATAAAGCATACTCTAATATGAATCAGTAGGAGTATTATCAAAATTAATGTGGTTAGTTCCACTAGAAAACAGAAGGCAAAAATTGGCTTAGATTCATAAATAACACACAAGTTCTTATATAACAGGTTTAGTATTTCAAGCTGCAAAATTTTATAATTAAAATTAGGGAAAATTATAATAAAGGACCTAAGAAAAATAATATTTATTAAGAAGGACCAAAAATGGTAATTATTTTGAAGGACAGAAATTAAAACATTAGAATAAAAAGACATTTAATTGCCCTTAGCTAGATTTCCTATATTGTTGGGATGGTCACAAGTCGTCGGCGGTGGAGGTGGAGAGAAAGTGAGATGGTGGAGGATGAAAATCAAAGATGAAGTTGTCATCAATCACCCCGTATTCTAATTTAATGAGAGAGAATATAGGAAATTTGGTTAAGGCTAATTTAGTCTTTTTATTCTAATGTTTTGATTTCTGGTCCTTTAAAATAATTATCATTTTTATAGTCCTTTTTAATAAATATTATTTTTCTTTTTTTCCCTTAAAATTAACTTGGAATCTGATGACAGACAAAAAAAGAAAAAAGAAAAAAAAGAGTTAACTGTAATTATGAAAATTTCAAGTCCACGTTTATTTTGTTTTTTATCATCCATTCTCCATCTCGTCTAAAATATAAGTAATTATTAACCGCTTCATGGAAATGAAAAAAAAAATGTGTCTTAAATTAGAAATTTTTTTATCACTATTAAATAAGGTTTTGAGGGGATAGAAAATAAGATGAGCCAGATTTAAATATTAATTTTATTAATAAAATTGATAAATGAATATTAATTATTGTACAAATAATATATGTTATGAAACAAAATTTTGGAAAAATCACTATTAGATTTAAAAGAAGAAATATAATTGCTAAAAGATTTCACAATAAGTAAACAACATGTAATCATAAGTTCTTATAATATGCGAATAACAATGGGCCATTTGGGTTGGCGGTAGAAACGGTGGCTTAAAAGCTATCTAACTTTTTTAAAATCCCTAGGAAAAAAGCCAAATCATTTGTGTTTGGATTGTCCATTTGGCTTTTACAGAAGTGGCTTTTTCCCAAACTGATAAGTGTTTGAGTTAGCGCTTGAAAAGTCAGTTGGGATGGAAAATGACTAAAATGGTATGAATCTTATTGAATACTATATTTAGGCCCCAAAAAAGTTTCCAAAATCTACACTTTAGTCCCTCCTCAAAAATTTCAAAATTTACAGATAGGTCCCTGGTCAAAACATGTCCTGAGCAGCTACAGGTCGAGAAACACTCTGCACATTACAGTAGCGTCGTGAAGAGGAGAGGGCTGAATTGATCTGGGAAGCTTGGAGGAAGAGACCACCGCCACTGACTCCGTCACTCACCACCACCATCACAATCAGTGTCTCCTCCTCTCCACTTTCGGAATTGCTTCACCATTTTTCACAGCCACCGCCACCGATTCCGTTCATCGTTGAAGCTCCGCTGGAAAGGGTTCTTGACTGGAAACTGCCGATTAAGCACTATCCAGCCATCCCTCTGACCTATCACGCCCTCACCGTGGCAGCAGCAGTAAAAGTTGAAACCGTACAATATGGCTTCTCTCTCCTCAATGCCACCGCGCTAAACGCTCCAATTTCTGGCTTCTCCTCTGCTGGACTTTTTTCTGATAAGCTCAGTTGATCATATGAGAATCCAAACACTCGCCGTCATTTTTCACTGTTGAGCGTTGTCTTTATCGCCTCGCATTCTTTTGCCTTCGACGCGCCTCTTCAACGTGAACCCAAACACACCCAAGCTCGCTTGATCGATGGGAATCCAAACACCCACTCGCCGACATTTTTTCACTATTGACCGTTGTCTTTACCGCCACTACATTCTTTTGCCTTCGACGCTCCCTTCAACGTGAACCCAAACACACCCAATAAAGATGCAAGGATAAGACACGTTAAACTATGCCCATGAGTTTCTCTATCTGCCACATCAAATATTAATCCCGCAAAGTAGAGACATTTGGAAAATATCCGAACTATTAATTCTCCGTTGAAAAAAAATTTTTATTGCCTGCAGAGGCATACCCTGTGGTAATTTGAAAAGTGTAGTGATGATTCCAAATTTTGTGGGTGTCGGTGGGTGTATGGCTGTTTTTCGTTTTTGAAATTGGGCTATGAGAAAAAAGTATTTTTAGGCCCCAAAATAAGTGTCATTGTATAGATCTCGAAAAATCGAAGAGATCGATACCGAGAACGTGAAAATTCGCCGTCGGAAACGTTAGCTATGGAGGATAGAAGAGTCGGGTTCGACGGACCCGACCCTGCCGCTCCATCCGGTGGAAGAAACCCGGTGAAGGTTGAAGAAGAACCAAACGATGTGTCGTTTGGTCCCTCCTATGTTTAAGTGAAACGGTGTGTGTTTCACGTTTCAATTAAAAAAGAAAAAAAAAACGCGAGAGAATGGTCCCCGTGTGATTCGAAAAGGGGACACAAGGTTACGTGGGTGCTTGAAGGCCAGCGCTCGATTGTTGCGCCACACCCTTGGTTTCCGAATAAGATGCGGTTTTATTTAAATCAAGGTTTGTTGTGCTCGGGATGCATATGAACCGTTTAAATGAAACGGTTTTAAAAAGTTCAAAATAATGCGGTTGTAGCTTTTAAATCTTTGATTTGCCGCATTTATAGTAATAACGTGCACATAGAAATCGATAAGTTATTATTTGTTCTGATTATTGATTGCTTGTACAAGTAAATTTATATCCGTTGAAAATTTGAATATCTTTAATTAATAAATATAATAGTATTGATTGATAAAGTAGTTAATAAATCTCCTACTATCTCTCCTTATTTTAATGAGGATTAGATGAATATTAAATTCATAAAGTGAAAATAAGTTATATCTTATGCCTTGGTTTCATCGGAGATTTTCTTAATTTTATTAATTAATATTTTGAATTACATTAAATATTGTATGGAGATGAAATTTTGATATGATTATTGAATTCATGTGTGTTATTTTATTATTTAGTTTCTAGTTGCAGAAATTAAATATATTTAACATTTAAATGATGAGCTTTATTAAAAATCCTAAATTATAGGATGAAAAGGGAATTTAGTCCCATTTAAAGATGTATTATTAATGGAGATATTAATTTGTTTGATAATTTCTAGTCTTCTATAATCTCTCCTAAAATCTTGTGAATTTTTTTAAATTAATAATGGCTAAATAAAAATGGTAATATTTGTGAATATCTTAGCCATTATTTATTTTATTAAGAAGGATTTATTATTTTCTTTTGAAATTAAATGTGGTAAAATTATTAAATATTTTGTGGTGGTATGAAAATTTAATCATTTATTTAGTGTAGAGATAAATGTGCTTTAATCTTTCATAGAATTATTATTTCTTTTGGTATAAGCATGAATGGTTTCATGTATTGGTAGAAATGCAATTATAGCCTTAATTTTATTTTATGGCTATGATTTTTTGCTTTTTAAATATTGTGAATAGCAATTATATGAATGTTACATATTTAAATTTTGGAATTAAGTCTAGTTGATTTATTAATCACCAAAGTGGTCAATTCTTTATGAATTATTATAGTGATTACCCATAACCTTGATGCTATATTTGTATTGTGGGTGAATTAAAGTTTGTTATTATAACGTGTTTATGGATCAACCAAAAGGTTGATTATTTGTCTTTATAATTATTGGAAATAAATGTTGGTAGTTTTATTTTGACACCCAAAAATGATAAAGAATTTTAGGTGGGGTATGCATCATTACTAAATTATGTGAAATCTTTATAGCATCATTGTGGTTGAATGTTGTATATTGTAATAAATGTTGATTATGTCTAGTTTACCACAGAATTTGTGGGGGAAAGTCATTTTAACGACTAATTTTTCTAATTAATAGAGTGCCCCACAAAAGGATACAAAAGCATACCATACAAAATATGGAAATGAAAGAAAGCTTCCTTGAAATATTTGAAAGTATGGGGTGCTTGGCTAAGGTTGCGATTTCTAAACCCAAAAGGTTGAGAGTCTAACCTAAGACAATGGACTTTGTGTTTATTGGCAATGCACTTGACAATAGTGCATATCAGTTTTTGGTCTGATGTATCAGTTATCCTAGTTAATACGGTTATTGAGTTAAGGGACACTACGTTCTTTGAGAATGTATTTCCGTACAATAAGGGAAGTGAAGCAAGTGGTAATAATGATAACAGTATTGTGCTACCGAAGGATACTACGACGAGTGATAATCCTGTAGAGGAGAAACCTAAACGTAGTACAAGACAAAGGACCATAATATCCTTTGGTCTTGATTTTCTGACCTATTTGTTGGAAAGTGAGCCTCGAACACATGGAGAGGCTATGGGCTCTCCCAAAGCACCATTCTGGAAAAAGGCTATGAATAGTGAAGTTGAATCTGTTCTGTTAAACCGCACCTGTGAATTGGTTGACATTTCTTTTGGCAATAAGCCTCTAAGTGGGTCTTCAAAAAAAAACATGAAAGTAGATGGAACTATTGATATGTACAAAGCTAGGCTAGTAGTAGTAAAAGGCTATAGACAACGTGAAGGCCTAGTTTGATACCTAGTCACCTGTTACAAGAATTACATCCATTCGGATGTTAATCGCATTAGCAGCATTGAATGGATTGGAATTACATCAAATGGATGTAAAGAAAGCCTTCTTGAATAGTGAACTAGAGAAAGAGATCAATCTAGAACAACCTGAGCGATTTGTTGTCTCAGGACAAGAATAGAAAGTTTGTCAATTGCTCGATAAAGTCCCATTATGGACTAGAGCAAGCTCCGAAACAATGGCATGCGAAATTCGATGAAGTTATGTTATCAAATGGCTTTAGTATTAATGAATTTGACAAGTGTGTCTATATTCGAAATACTGAAAATGGGTTTGCCATGGTCTATCTATATCTAGATGACATGTTGATAACGAGTAGTAATAATCAAATGATTAAAGCTACTAAGTGATTGCTTACCAGTAAGTTCGACATGAAAGATATGGGTCTAGCAGATGTTATTTTGGGAATTAAAATCCATAGAACATCTGTTGGGTTGGCTTTTATCACAAGAACATCTATATTGCTAAAATTGTTGAGAAATTCAAGAGTTTAAACATAGCTCTTGTGACGAACCCTATAGACTCTAGTCTTTGTCTGTCGAGAAATACTGGCGAAGCTGAAAAACAGAAGAAGTATGCTAGAGTGTTAGGCAGTCTTATGTAGGTTATGAACTGCACTAGACCTGATATTGCCTATGCAGTAAGCATGTTGAGTCATTTTACAAGTAGTCCAAACGAGCTTCATTGGAGAGCTATGATAAAAATTTTTGGTTACTTAAAGCAAACTCAAATTTAAAAACTTTGCTTTGCATTACGAAAAGTACCCTGTAGTTTTAGAAGGGTATTGTGATGCAAATTGGATCACCAGCTCTAATGACACAAAATCCACAAGTGGATATGTATTCACCCTTTGTGGGGGTGCTGTGCCTTAGAAGTCATCCAAGCATACTTGCATTGCAAGATCAACTATAGAAGCAAAATTCATTGCTTTAGATAAAGCTGGTGAGGAAGCCGAGTGGCTTCGTAATTTTCTTGAAGACATTCTTAGTTGGCCAAACCCGGTACCGGCAGTGTGTATACACTGTGATACTAATAGTCAAGTAGCTATTGATAGGGCTAAGAATGTCATGTACAACGGCAAGTCTAGACATATACGTCATAGACATGACACCGTTAGACAACTACTCTTGAATGGAACCATCTCAATTGATTAGGTGAAATCAAAAGAGAATATAGCGGATCCATTGACTAAAGGGATTCCTAGAGAGTTAGTTAAAAATTTGTCCAAAGGAATGGGTTTAAGGCTGATCCATTGTTGATTATTGCGGTAACTCTACCTAGAAGAGTGAAGATCCCATGAACTAGGTTCAAAGAGACAACTAAGTCTTAATCGACTGTTAACACTATGGAGTTTTAAACTCATACTCATTCCTAGACAAGACAGATATAAGGGTAAGCTTATAAACTTTTAATGGTTTCTTTATAATCTGATGTATTTAGATGATGTATGATGACTTACATCACAAGGAATCACCTATGTGAGTGTGAAGTGTAGGCTGCTTCTATGAGAATTTAAAACGGCCGATTCTCTAAAACACTCACAGAACCAGGTGGTGTCTAGGGCCAAAATGGACACAGCATGAGAACCAAGGATGCTAGAGGAGCAACTATGTAACCCCTATTGTCTTGGTATACACTAAAAGGTCAACGGCTCAAGACAGCGCGTCCACCTATTGACCAGTATATCCGATAGGGTTTTACTAGAGAAGGTTTAAAGGTAAGTCCTACCTTTCTCGATGCAGTTGTTGCTCGTAGAGGAATCGCACTTTGCATACATGATCATTTGCATTTGGTCATGATGGACTAACTTCTTATCCATGTGGGGGATTGTTGGATTTTAGGATCTAAATCCTAGAGGTTATGAATAAGAAGTCCCATTGGTTCACCACTGCCGGTCGCGTCGGTTCGCCACAGTCGCGTTGGTTCGCCAACGGGTGTCTGATAGCGACTTCGGCAAGTGCACCGGTCGTTATAAGTAATAAAGTAGTGAGAAAAAGATCGTCCCACGAGGAATAGTACTCCAATCACTAATTCGTTATTTTTTTGCTTTAGTTGGATGAATGAGTAATATGGGGTGAGTTGTAACCAAACAAAATTTAAAGAATTAAATAAAAAATCCAAAATATGAATCTCAAGAACAACCGAGAGAAAATATGAGTAATCCAAAATTAAGACCTTCAATTAAGAAATATGCAGCTAGGGATGAGAATCCCCCTATGTTCCTCTAATAATTTGAATTGAATCCCTAATTGATTATTATTCTCATGATTGACGATCAATTCTCTAAAGTTAAACTAAGTCCCAATGTCTTGATGCTACCTTAGTCCGTTATCTTTGAAATCAACCTAATGTCTTAGTATTGATTGGAAAGATTATATTTTTAAACCGAATTATGAGATCGCATAAAATCGTAAGCCTATGTCTAGGTCATGCAACTCTACGATGAATTAACGGATCTAGTTAAATGCACCAACATCTCTATTGTCATACATTAACCTATGAACAATCTAAAAGGTGATCAATCTTCAAGAAAGCTTTAAGCGAGATAATTCATTCAATCAAGAAAAAATAAAGATCAATAAAGAATCCAACTAAATATTTTAAATTCACATAGGGTTCATCCTCGCCCTAACTACAAAAGAAAACTAGCCGAGCATGGCTATACTAAAACCCATGAAAAGATGAAAATCAGATTCAAAGAAGATAGGAAAAGAAAAGAGAAATAAAAACTCTTAAAGAATCCCACAGTCTGATTGTGGTCTCAATCTGAATTTCGATGATGCTCCCCTCCTGATTCTCGAATTGCCGTGCGTCTTTCTTGCTCCCGTGCGTCCTTCTCCTTTTTCTCGTGATTGCCCCACTTCTCTCTGATGCATGGTGTGCTCTATTAATAGATGCAACTTAATTGATTTTGCTGTGGGTCCCGCGCGTCCCTTGCCTTTGTTTTGGATCTACTTTTTTTTTCCTTAGATATGATATAATATCATATATATTACAACAATATATATGATAGCTTTTCATCCACCTCACGCATGATGGTTGCACAACTTTTGGTTTAATTGGGCGTGGGGTCCACGTGAATCAAAACCAATTCCAATAAAAAATCTTTCTATTCATCTTTTAATATATATAGATATATATATATATATATCTATATTCTTTGATTTCTTTTTACCTCTTTCTTCATATAATATCTCCTGTAAAATAAAATAGGATATCAATATATTTTCTATTATAATATTCTTTTATCCTATATTTAATTAAAAGATAAATAAATATATAAAAGATAATCAAATAGGTGTAAAATATTAATAAACTAACTTATTATACCATAAAATATCCACCTATTTAATTATAAAATATATACTTATCAAACTCCCCACACTTAAACATTTGCTTGTCCTCAAGCAAAAGAAAGAGAATTCATTATTTGAAAAGAACATTGCTCATGAAATCCCTAAACAGAAAGCAACAAACCACCACCCTTAGATCATATCATCAAATCTTATTTAAGTTAATGTCTTATAGGAATAGATCACTAAGCTAATAGTCTTAAACAATTGTAACAATCTTTTAACGTTCCATGATCAAAAGATCGGTGAGCAATACGTTCAACAATAAGATTAGTAAAAGAATATTATGCTACTCAATTTCTTCAGAGAAATTCAAATGCCTCCACTAAAGCAAACTTTACATTTTAATTTAATAAGGATCCTCGGGTAGGAAGTAACTCAATTTTTTTCCCTTTTTTTTCGTTTTTTTTTCGGTTTTCTCTTTTTTTTTTTTCTTGAGCCGTTGTAGGTCCCCTTTTTACGCGACCCTGCACATGGGTGATGCAAAGACCGGTTACTCGTTACTCCAACCAGCACCTCAAGAGGCTTTTAGCCTAACTCGTAACCCTCTTTGACTTTACCGTTTGACGCGAGTGCCAACATTGGTGATGAAGTGCCCCGGTTACTAAGTAGGGTCTAGAGAAGTCATTGGAGTTGTGTGCACGTGTGTGTGTGAATTTTTTTTTTTTTTTAACACTACCTGAGTCATTTCCCCAAACAACAGTTTTTCTTAGCTGGCAAAGGTCATCATCTACTTTTCTAAAGAAATCATGTAGCAAAATATTCATAAACTAATAACTGTTGATCATATTACAAACTAATCTCTATTCTCATAGTCAATCTCAAGATTAAAAAAAAATGTAAGACTTAAGAGGTTTAATTAGAACTTTTTTTTTTTAGTTTTAAATTTTTTTTTTTTGACTTGATAATATTCTCTAAGATGGGGAAAGCTCAAAATTAAGGTCAATCCTAAACAATGCAAAAATAACAAATAAAAATTCTTTTCAATTGCATAAGGACAAGCATAACCAAAGAAATTATATCCCTCCCCCACACTTAAATCAAACATTGTCCTCAATGTTGCAAAAATATAAAGAGGGAAAAGAACTAGTACTCCCCTGGTTTTAGGTCTCTAACTCTGATGTGGAGTGCTTCATCTCGGTACCATCCATGATGTTTCAAATTTTAAGAGAGGAAAGAGTGCCCTAGCAAGACTTGGTAGCCACAAGAGGAGTGATCATCTTTAAACCTAGAAAAATGAAAGAAAAAGAAAAAGAAAAAGAAAAAACTAATAATTGCAAGAAAAACTTATTGGGTTGCCTCCCAATCGCCGCTTGTTTATCGTCCCGAGCTCCGACGGATGTCACCTTAATTCTCAACTTCCAATGCCACAGAGGTTCTTCCTCTCGTCAATGTCTCCACCATGGTAAGGCTTTAATCTCGCCCATTCACCTTAAAAGCTTCATCGAACCTATTGGTGCAATGGCAATTGCACCAAAAGGTGTGACTTCTTTGACTACAAAAGGTCCCGACCATCTAGACTTCAATTTCCCCTGGAAAAAGTTTCAAACGAGAATTATAAAGTAGTACCTGCTGTCCCGTATGAAACTCTCTAAGAATAATCCTCCTGTCATGCCATCTCTTGGTTCTTTCCTTATAGAGGCTAGCACTCTCATATGCAAAAATTCTGAATTCATCAAGCTCGTTCAACTGAAGTAACCTCTTTTCATTAGCAGATTTAGCATCAAAATTCAGCAGCTTAGTTGCCCAAAGCGCCTTATGCTCAAGCTCCACTGGAAGGTGGCAAGACTTACCATATAGCAGTGAAACGTGACATGCCAATAGGAGTTTTGAATGCCGTTCGGTACGCCCACAAAGCATCATCAAGCTTCTTAGACCAATCCTTCCTTGACTTCCCAACAGTCTTCTCCAGAATTTGCTTCAATTCCCTATTAGACATCTCCACTTGCCCACTAGTTTGTGGGTGATATGGAGTAGTGACACGATGAGTGACACCATATTTGCTAAGCACCGATTGAAACCGGTTACAAAAGTGAGTTCCTCCGTCACGATAATGGCCCTAGGTACCCCAAACCCGTTGAATATATTCTTTTTGAGAAAAGATACCACCACCTTAGCTTCATTAGTAGGAAGAGCAATTGCCTCTACCCACTTTGAGACATAGTCCACGCCTACAAGAATGTACTTGTTGTTAAAAGAACTTGGGAATGGCCCCATAAAATCAATCCCCCACACATCAAATATCTCAATAACAAGAATGTTGTTAAGGGGCATCTCATGTCTCCTAGAGATATTCCCAGCTTCTTTGGCAATGATCACAACGTTCCACAAACTTCCTAGCATCTTTGTACGGTGTAGGCCAATAAAAACCACTTTGTAATACCTTAGCAAAGAAGGTGCGTTCTCCAAAGAAATGTCCACCATAATCCGAACCGTGACAATGCCGAGGACCTTATGAGTTTCCTCTTTCGGGATACAGCACGAGCACTCCATCTCGCACACTGAAAAACAAGAAAGGCTCATCCCGATATACCGCCAAACATCATGCATGAACTTCTTCCTCTGCTGCCATGTTAGTCCCTCTGGTATCATCCCAATTGCCTTATAATTAGCAATATCAGCGAACCAAGGTACATTGCTGATTGCCAAGACATACTCATCTGGGAATTCATCACGAATCTCTATCTCGGAATCATCCTGCAACTCCTTAACCTGTATCCTAGATAAGTGATCGGCTACCACATTCTCCACCCCTTTCTTGTCTCTGATTTTAATATCAAACTCTTGGAATAACAGCATCCAACGGAGAAGCCTTGGCTTAGCGTCTTGCTTAGTCAAGAGATATTTTAGAGCAGCATGATCCGTAAAAATAATCACCTTGGAACCAATCAAATCCGTCTAAACTTGTCTAATGCATAAATAATTGCAAGCATCTCCTTCTCGTTGTTGCATAGTTCAGTTGTGCCTCATTCAGAACTTTACTCGCATAGTAAATAACATGCAACAACTTGTTCTTCCTTTGCCCCAACACAGCCCCTATAGCATAGTCACTGGCATCACACATCAGCTCAAACGGTAACTCCCAATCAGCGCCGTCGAATAGGTGCAAGTGGTCAATCTCTCCTTCAACAAGTTAAATGCTACTAGACAATTATTGTTAAAGTTAAAGTCTTCATCTTTGACCAACAAGCGACTAAGTGGTTTGGCTATCTTGGAAAAATCCTTGATAAACCTCCGATAAAAACTCGCGTGACCAAGAAAATCTGCGAACGCTACGCACATTGGTGGGAGGAGGTAAGTCTTTGATGATTATAATCTTGGCTCTATCCACTTCTATCCCTTTATCGATATTCTATGACCCAAGACTATCCCATCTTTCACCATAAAGTGGCACTTTTCCCAATTAAGCACCAAGTTACTCTCTTGACATCTTTGGAGCACACAAGACAAATTAGCCAAGCAAGTATCATACGAAGTGCCAAAAACAGAGAAATCATCCATAAATACCTCAATAAATCTCTCGGTCATGTCGAGAAGATAGACAACATGCACCTCGAAAAGTAGTCAGGGCATTGCAAAGACCAAAGGGCATCCGTCTATAAGCAAAAATCCCAAAGGGACAAGTGAAAGCCTGTCTTCTCTTGATCCTCCTGGAGCCACCGCTATTTGATTGTAACCGGAATAGCCATCTAAGAAACAAGTAATAAGAGTGACCCGCAAGCCTCTCAAGCATCGATCCATGAATGACAAAGGAAAGTGGTCCTTGAGTGGCATCATTCAACCTTCTATAATCCACACACATTCTCCAGCCCGTAATAGTTCTAGTGGGTATCAATTCATTATTCTCATTCTGCACTACAGTGATTCCACCCTTCTTCGGTACTACATGTACTGGACTAACCCACTTTGAATCAGAGATAGGATAAATCATACCTGCATCTAACAGTTTCACCACCTCCTTTCTCACCACTTCCTTCATAGTCGGGTTAAGTCTCCTCTGGGGCTGCCTTACTGGTTTCACTTCGTCCTCCATAAGAATTTTATGAGTGCAGAATGAAGGACTAATCCCCTTTAAATCAGATATAGACCACCCTATTGTAGTCTTGTAGGTAGTCAAAACTTTCAGCAACTTCTCTTCGTCAAGTAGGTGATAACTCAAGACTAATAATAATGGGATAAGTGTCATCCGTCCCTAGAAAAGCATACTTTAGATTAGAAGGGAGCTCCTTTAGTTCCACCTTAGGAGGGACAGGTGGCGCATCATAATCCTTCTTCTTGCTCCTCAACTCGTAAATCGAATTCTCATCTCGTGGTAAACCTCTTCTTCCACTTGTAACAATTGCGCAAGATCATCCTCCATAGACTCACTGAACCTTCTTGAAAAAGATCTTCATGAATGGCCTCATCAACTACATCAATTTCCGCAGTCACTATTATCACCGGGTATTTCATGGATTGAAACACATTGTAGGTGACTTTCTCATCATTCATTTGGAACTCCATTTTTCCCGCACTACATCAATTACCGCTCTAAAGTAGCCAAGAAGGGTCTTCCCAAAAGCAAAGGAAGTTCAGCATCTTCCTCCATGTTAAGAACCACAAAATCCACCTAGGGAAGATGAATTTGTCCACTTTCACAAGCACATCCTCAATGACACCTTTCGGCTTCTTAATGGACCTATCTCGCCAACCGTAACGACATCATAGTAGGCTTCAACTCTTTAATGCCGAGAGCTTTCAAACAGATAAGGGCATTAAATTTATACTAGCTCCCGAGATCACAAAGTGCTCTGCCCATATTGACGTTCCCTATTGCACAAGGAATGCTAAAGCTGCCCGGATCTTTAAGCTTTGGTGGCAACTTTGTTTGAATAATGGCACTACACTGCTGAGTCAATGCCACTGTTTCAGCCTCTTGCAACTTATGCTTCTTGGAAAGCAAATCTTTCATGAACTTTGCATAATTAGGCATATTTTCAAGAGCTTCTGCAAAAGGAATGTTAATCTGCAGTTTCTTAAAAATATCCAAAAACCTGGCATACTGTTTGCTTCGAATCTTCGTTTTAACCTTTGGGGGTAAGGAGGTTTTGCATAAGAAGGGGGTGGGAGACTTCTTTGTAGCTATCTCCTTTGGAACCCGCTGCACATCATCATCCTCACCTTTTTCTCCTCTTTTTCTAAAGCCTTTTCATGTTCTTCCAACCCTTTTTCAGATTTTTCCTTCACCGGGAAATGCATTTCTCAACCGGGTCGAATCACTATACCACTCCTTGTAGATATGGCCTTACAATGCTCCTTTGGATTGACCACAGTATCACTAGGGAAGGAACCTTGGCTCCCTCTCGCTATTTGCTTTGATAACCGACCAACTCGATTCTCCAAGTTCCGGATTGAAGCTTCCCGATTTTTGAGAGAAGACTTTGTTTCATTCCGGAAAGCTTCGAACTTTGTATGTATTCGGTGCTTGGTATGGGTTAACCGTGTCAAAGCCTTTTCCAGATCAAGAATGGTGGTGGTGGTTTGGTGGAACCGCCGAGGTGCCGCTTGGGGTTTATAGGAAAAGTTTGGGTGAGATTTCCACCAGATTGTACGTGTTGCTATACGGATTAAAGTGATTCCTAGGAGGATTACTCATGTAATTAACCTCAGCTGTTTCTCCAGTACTACCAGCTTCACAATCTCCATTAGCGTGTTCCCCTTTGCAAAAATCACAAAGCAAAGGAGGCTGAGAAGTAATGGATGAGACCTGAGAAGAGGCAAGCCGTTTAGTGATAGCAATTGCTTAACCGTCGGTTGGATCGCCTTGTTCTGTTGGGAAATGTTCTCATTGTGGGCCAAAATTGTATTGTAAGAGTCTAGATGAAGAACTCCCTCTTTGGTTGTGGAGTAACAGTTTCATTCTCAAGGGACCCCATAGCCTCAAACAACTCCAATGCTTCTTCCGGAGTTTTGTTTTTCAGCTTACCACTGCAGCTGTTAATCATCATCCTAGAAGATGGAAGCATCCCATTGAAGAATATTCTCACTGCTCATAGTCTTGCAGCTCATGTTGTGGACACTTCCTAAGCAACTCCTTAAACCTTTCCCAAGCTTCACGAATGATTCCCCATTGCCTTGAGTAAAGCAACTAATATCCGACATCGCCTTTGTATACTTAGAAGAAGGGAAAAATTTTCAAGGAACTTTGTAGTGATAATGTCCCAAGTGGAGAGACTTCCAAAGTAGGACAAGAACGAAGCCAAGCTCTTGCTTTCCCCGTCGAGAGAAAGGAAACAGTCTCACACGAAGAGCATCTTCGGGAACCCCGTTCATCTTGATGGTATCACAAATCGAGAAAAATCTCAATATGCTGATTAGGATCTTCTAAGTCACTCCCACTAAAAGAACTTTGTTGAACCAAGCTTATGAGGGATGGCTTGATTTCAAAATTATTCGCATTCACAGCAGGATTGACAATGCTAGTTGCATTCTTGGCAGGATTAAGTGTCATGTAATCGCCCATGGTCCTTTTTGGAGGAGGACGGGGAGGATCTTCACCATCTTCCTCGCGCATAACCTGTTCGATCGCAAAGTACTAGAGCTAACAACCTTTCCTTTTCTCGTTTAGCAAGTTTCCGGTTTTCTCCGCTGTCTTTTCGATTTCGGATCAAACGGGCAGCCAATTTCTCAATGGTACCTCGCATAAACGAGTAAAATAACAAAAGAAAAATCCAATCTAGAGTTTCAATAACAAATCTTAGTGTTGAAATAAAACTATTCCCAAGAACGGGCGCCAAAATTTGATAGCGACTTCCCGGCAAAGGCAGTCGTTATAAGTAATAAAGTAGTGAGAAAAAGATCGTCCCACGAGGAATAGTACTCCAATCACTAATTCGTTATTTTTTGCTTTAGTTGGATGAATGAGTAATATGGGGTGAGTTGTAACCAAACAAAATTTAAAGAATTAAATAAAAAATCCAAAATATGAATCTCAAGAACAACTGAGAGAAAATATGAGTAATCCAAAATTAAGACCTTCAATTAAGAAATATGCAGCTAGGGATGAGAATCCCCCTATGTTCCTCTAATAATTTGAATTGAATCCCTAATTGATTATTATTCTCATGATTGACGATCAATTCTCTAAAGTTAAACTAAGTCCCAATGTCTTGATGCTACCTTAGTCCGTTATCTTTGAAATCAACCTAATGTCTTAGTATTGATTGGAAAGATTATATTTTTAAACCAGAATTATGAGATCGCATAAAATCGTAAGCCTATGTCTAGGTCATGCAACTCTACGATGAATTAACGGATCTAGTTAAATGCACCAACATCTCTATTGTCATACATTAACCTATGAACAATCTAAAAGGTGATCAATCTTCAAGAAAGCTTTAAGCACGTATAATTCATTCAATCAAGAAAAATAAAGATCAATAAAGAATCCAACTAAATATTTTAAATTCACATAGGGTTCATCCTCGCCCTAACTACAAAAGAAAACTAGCCGAGCATGGCTATACTAAAACCCATGAAAAGATAAAAATCAGATTCGAGAGAAGATAGGAAAAGAAAAGAGAAATAAAAACTCTTAAAGAATCCATGATCGATTGTGGTCTCAATCTGAATTTCGATGATGCTCCCCTCCCCGATTCTTGAATTGCCGTGCGTCTTTCTTGCTCCCGTGCGTCCTTCTCCTTTTTCTCGTGATTGCCCCACTTCTCCGATGCATGGTGTGCTCTATTAATAGATGCAACTTAATTGATTTTCTTTGTGGGTCCCGCGTCCCTTGCCTTTGTTTTGGATCTACTTTTTTTCCTTAGATATGATATAATATCATATATATTACAACAATATATATGATAGCTTTTCATCCACCTCACGCATGATGGTTGCACAACTTTTGGTTTAATTGGGCGTGGGGTCCACGTGAATCAAAACCAATTCCAATAAAAAATCTTTCTATTCATCTTTTAATATATATAGATATATATATATATATATATCTATATTCTTTGATTTCTTTTACCTCTTTCTTCATATAATATCTCCTGTAAAATAAAATAGGATATCAATATATTTTCTATTATAATATTCTTTTATCCTATATTTAATTAAAAGATAAATAAATATATAAAAGATAATCAAATAGGTGTAAAATATTAATAAACTAACTTATTATACCATAAAATATCCACCTATTTAATTATAAAATATATACTTATCGATTGTCCATCTGATCAATTTGTCATCTATAAATAGGATGTGCTAGTGACGCGACGTAAAATCATAGATATATAGAAAAACTAGATCTAAAATTAATCTCAAGCATTCCTCTCTCGCATATTACATTCGTAGACATAGTCTGCGATTCGAAAGCAGACTCGTTGGATTCGCTTGGGCTTCGATTGAGAGAGTCATCTTTCAAGACGAATAAACTGCTCCATCCTCGGGAGACAATTGCTCATCATCCTTGGGCATCCATATAGAGGGAGCAAAATTGTCTTAAAGACACAACGAAAGTTGGGCCCGGATTTCTTCATAGTTCATTACCATATTCGGCAGTCTTGTGAGTTTTTACTGGTTTTTCTTCTTAGTACAGTACTTATGTTTACAGATTATGCATATTAATTACACAGATAGTGATATTTCTATTTTGAAAGTATTTTCACCAACAGGAAGTAGGTGGAATCGCTGGTTTCCCTTTCTCGCATCCCAGGTCTTATCTATTACAGAGTACTTCCATCTATTTGCAACTATCTACTCTTCTCCACACTCAAGTTTTCTAATTCATTTCCTATATTTCCCGTTATAGTGAAAAGGAAGAAGGCTCGCTAAAAAAGAGAGATGACTGATTCGACTTTTAGTAACAAGGATTCCGAGAGAACTCGAGTAATGCTCCTGGGTGTGGCTGAATATACTTGTTAGAATATAAGGGATTAAATGAATAGTTAGAGAGTTAGTTGGTGAGTTAGTTAGGGGTCCTAATCTATATAAAGGGGTCCTAGCCTAGCTAAATCTCTCAATAAGAGTGTATCACAATTACTCTTTGTAAGAGCATTAAGCTCTCCATTGTCAATAATACAATGAGATTCCTCATCTTATTTCCTCATCTTATTTCTTCTAATTATTCTCTAATCACAAAAGTTAACATGGTATCCCAGGTTAATTTTTTAAAGATCCGGCACTGATTTATCAAGATCTTAGGCCCCAACACAAGAATGCACAAGAACACGGTGGAGCAGGTTTGATAATTGAGGTTGATTTTTCTTCTTCCATTCCGGGCGGCCCAAACACGCAAGAGATCCACAAAGCTCATGTTTTGTTGGCATAGAGTCAAGAAATGCCTTACCCTAAATGCTGATAGTCCAATAAAAGAAGCCAAGAAAGCCCACGTTTCGCCTGTAGATTCAAGAATGGCCCGTTCCAATGTGTAGTTATGTTCGCACGTGAAGAGGCTTCTTGAATAGGCCAACCACGCCAGCTCAACGCACAGAGCCAATCACATCACAGTCAGAGATTCCACGTGAAAGGCACGGCTCACAGACACAGCTTTCTTTCTTTTCTCCAATTCACGGGTTTCTCGATCTGAAGGTACGATTCACAAATGGATCTCCTTTCTCCTTCTCAAATTGAGTTTTCGCGCAAATCTTGGTGTCGACGTGTAAAGATTCCGCACCACCGTCGCCATTACCGACCACGATTCCCGAAACACCATCGGACTTTTCGTAAATCTTGGTTTGCGTGTAAGACCTCCGGCACCACCATCGCAATTCACGATCAACGGGTTCCTCAAAATTTCCACCGTCACTTCCGCATTTCTCACCATCGTTCCCGCCAAATATTGACGGGACGGACTTGGAGCTTGAGCGGTGGTGAATCAAGATCCGGTGCACATTGAAGGACACCGACTCCATGGTGCACGACTCAATGGACATTGGCCAAGATAAAGAAATCGATTGAACCCATGGGACACTCTGATCTTGACGACAGATTCGCCATCAATCAAGGCAAGAAAACTGGAAAGCGTTTGAATTCCTAGCCTTCCCCCCAATTTGCTGCAACAATCATGATCAAGATTCACAAAGATTTTGAGCTCATCGCGATCACACCAGAAATCTGGAGAAGCACTTGAGTATTCAGGGTTTGACTCCATGGTGCACGACTCAATGGACATTGGCCAAGATAAAGAAATCGATTGAACCCATGGGACACTCTGATCTTGACGACAGATTCGCCATCAATCAAGGCAAGAAAACTGGAAAGCGTTTGAATTCCTAGCCTTCCCCCAATTTGCTGCAACAATCATGATCAAGATTCACAAAGATTTTGAGCTCATCGCGATCACACCAGAAATCTGGAGAAGCACTTAAGTATTCAGGGTTTCTAAGCACGAAAGGCTCTCGACGGCCCTGTGGTTTTGCTTCAGGCTCGATTTGACGGTGAAGAAGATCCAAGAGAGAATCCCCACGTTGACGGCGCGACACCCCAGAGAGCATCTCCACGTTAACGGCGCGACACCCCAGAGAGGGGAGAGATCGACGCCGGCGATGAGGGAAAAAAAGACTCCTCCAAAGAAGGGAGAGATCGACGCCAGTGAAGAGGGAAAAATCGGATGACTCACGCACGGGAGACGCACGAAAGGCCATCTGCCCCTGCGATCTCTGCCGACCATAATGGAGTAGAGTAGAGAGCAGAGACAGGCCTCCTCCTCCAGGTCACGCAATCCATCCGCGGATCCGAGAACCAAGAACGATCGAACAACGGCAAACGCACGAACGGCGATCCGAGCCCCAATTTCGACGAATTGATTAAACTTCTCAGTAAGTATTTCCATAGTTAATTCTGCAAGAAGTACAAGACTCATTAAATTTGCTCAGATATTTGCCAAGAAACAGTGTCACGGGAGATCTCCCACTTCAGTATTCTCTTATCTTCACATGGTGCCGTTGGATGCCATTATCTTTGACGTTCAAGTTGTTTCTTTTGAGTTCCTGTTGTTTCCTGAAAAATCATAATTGGGTGTCAAGGTGATTAGAGCTTCGAATCAATGCTGTGGTGATCTGTTCTCATTGTCGTGCGGTGGCAGAGGATTTTGCTAAGTCATCATGGTTTTTTGCTTCAACTTCTTTGTCACTGAGTTTAGTCCCTGTTTGCATTTTAGAAGTGGGTACAACATGGCTCAGTTTTTTCAAGAACGTTCGTCCAGGTTTTGGTTTCAATGGTAATATTGTTCTGATGATTTAGAACATAAAAATGTCATGCCATTTGTTGGATAATTGCTTTTATGATTCTGGTGGTGTTGATTTGGAATCACATAATAATGTGAAGATTGTTGAGGCATCAAAGTCTTAAGATCGTATGAAATGGTGATATGGATCCAGTGAAATTGATCTTTTATGCCATTGTTGATCTTTATGCTATATGTGGCAATTTGTGCTTTGCTGAGGTGGTGTTTGATCAGCTAGACAATAAGGATTTGGTGGCTTGGACAAAGGTAGCAGGGGGGAGGTGCTAGTATGATTTATGCCGATATGGTAGGAGACCTTGGCTATGCATCTCGAGCTAGGAAATTATGCAGAATATAGTGGGGGCACCAAAGGCAAAGGAAGTGTTACAAAGTATGCTAGAGTTGTGATTGATTGTGCAACTGAACAACCTTGATGGCCGAGAGAGAGCCCTTGTGATTGGAGGAGGAATAGCTAACTTTACTGCAAGCATCATGAGGATTAGCATGGAAAAGAATGTCATGAAGAAGAATGTTATGAATTGAAGAAATCATTGTATTGAGAAATCATTGTATTGTTTTTTTGTTGATTGTAAAAGTATTCAATTTGATTCACCTTACCCCTTAATGTGTGTTGTTCAAGTTGAACACATGTGTTAAGTAGTGTTCAACGAGAGGGCGTGTTAGAATATAAGGGATTAAATGAATAGTTAGAGAGTTAGTTGGTGAGTTAGTTAGGGGTCCTAATCTATATAAAGGGGTCCTAGCCTAGCTAAATCTCTCAATAAGAGTGTATCACAATTACTCTTTGTAAGAGCATTAAGCTCTCCATTGTCAATAATACAATGAGATTCCTCATCTTATTTCCTCATCTTATTTCTTCTAATTATTCTCTAATCACAAAAGTTAACATATACCGTTGGACTCGATCGTCGAATTGAACGATTGTTGGAACTGTTAGACATGAGATCCAACGGCATAAGAATATTGGGATTGTATGGGATGGGCGGGATTGGCAAGACAACCCTTGCGAAGGCACTTTTTAACAGACTCGTTGTGGATTTTGAGCGACGCAGCTTCATGAATAAGCAAATATTGAGCTCTGAATCTATACGTGTATATTAATGATCAAGGAACGATTACAAGCTTAAATCGTAGTGTTCTCGATCTAACAGTAATGCAGAAAACGATAAGGCAGAAACAATAAGAAGGAGAAGATAATAACAGAAAGGAGATCTGTCAGAAGTCAGAGAGAGAAAAGATCCATATCATCCACACCCACTAGCGTCACGGTGTTTTCCTTATATTCTCACTCATCTTCCATTTCTCTCAGTCTCCAGGGCCTTCTTCGAATCCGGGTGCTGCGTCTAGCTTGGGCTGCTAGCTGATTTGGGCTGTTATCATCATTCTTCAAGCCCACCATACTCTGATTCATTACACTTCATTTCAAGTGTTAGAGAAGTTTCATCCAAAGATGGAGGCTTAATTTCTCTAAGAAACAGAATTATTGGTGACATATCCTCTCAACCAGTGGATGGTAACGATATTTCTACTTTCAGCAAAACAGTCAGTGAAAACCGTGCTCTGATAATTCTGGATGATGTGGATGATGTGAAGCAGCTCGATACTCTAATTGGCAAAAGAGAATGGTTCCATGAGGGAAGCCGTGTTGTAGTAACCTCGAGGGATAGACAAGCTTTGGCTGAGACTTATGTTAATGTCTTCTACGAGGTTCTGATATTGGATGACTCTGAGTCACTAGAATTATTCTGTTACCATGCAATGAGAAGAAAGGAACCTGCAGACAACACTTTTTTGAAATTGTCAAAGGAAATAGTGGCTCTAACAGGAAGATTGCTTTTAGCTCTGGAAGTGTTTGGTTCAATGTTGTTTGGTAAGAGAAGGGTAGAGGAATGGGTTGATGCTGTTGAGAAGCTGAAGCTGATTCGACCTGGGGATCTCCAGGAAGTGTTGAAGATAAGTTATGAAGGGTTAGATGAAGAAGAGAAATGCATCTTCCTTGACATTGCTTGCTTGTTTGTTCAAATGAGCATGAAGCGAGAAGATGTCATTGATGTAGTGAGAGGTTGTGGATTTAAGGGAGAGATAGCAATCACAGATCTCGTAGAGAAATGTTTGATCAAAATCAGAGAGGATGAAACCATTTGGATGCATGATCAGATTAGAGACATGGCAAGGCAAATTGTTGTGGATGAAAATCTCGTTGATCCTGGTATGCGTAGTAGATTGTGGGATCGATCTGAAATTCTAACTGTTTTGAGGAATTTGAAGGTAAGGATCTGACCGAGGCAAGAATAATTAATTGTTTTCCTTGGACTAAATAGTTTTTTAAAGATATTATCATAGAATTGATTCTAACAAATTTTAACAGCTGCCTAAGAATTATGCTTTAAACTAAGATGTAGATAACTATATTATTCTGTTGATGAGTTTTTCAAAAAATATTTTTAAATTAAATGGTGATCGCTATCTTATAAAAAATTAAATTTATAAAACTACTTCCAAAAATCTGCGTGATAGTTGTTTATACATTTTGGCAAGACAAAAGTATGTTCCATATGTCCCCATGCTACTTGTCTTATGCGGGCAGGAAGAGTGACTTGGACAAACAAAAGAAAAGACCGAATGTTATGAGGCAGCTATGACAGATTATTTAACCATCGCACCTACCTTAAACAGATTTAGATCATTAAAATATTACAATACCATAATACGTCCTCGCTTTGCATGCTGTGCTTATACCAGGCAACAACCGAAATACGTGACATTAAAATATTATATAATATCTGATATGTATTTGACACAGACACCACTGATTTTTATGTTAGCGATTTATAGCATCTTCTCTACCCCTCTGATAATAAAATCGATTTCTTATATATGTTGTTAAAATATTTGTGGTGTGAATGTAGCCGAGTTCACCTTGTGGGTTATGTTTTATTGTAAAAATATTTGGTTGCTCTGGAAACTGTAGGGAACTCAGAGTATTCGAGGGATGGTCCTTGACTTGGAGAAAAGATCTGCCAAAAATCATAGAGGTGAGGAAGCAATTTCTTGGAACAACCTTCAACGGGGTTCAAGTGTCACAAATGCCCTGGCATTTCTTAAACAGATGCACAAGAACTATTTTCAACGAGGTGAGAAAGACAGAGAGGCTCTAGTGATTCACACCAAGTCATTTGAATCAATGGTGAGCTTGGTGCTGCTTCAGATCAATAATTTGAGATTGGAAGGGAAGTTCAAATCTTTCCCTGCAGAATTGAAGTGGCTACAATGGCATGGATGCCCTCTAAAATGCATGCCTTCTGGTTTGTGCCCTCAAGAATTGGCTGTCCTTGACCTCACACACAGCAATCTTGAGAACTTGTGGGATTGGAAAGGCTACAAGGTATTATTCTTCATGCTTCAATTCTCATGTTCGTCATCTGATTATTGGTTATAAATGTAAGAATCAACAAGGAACGGACCATGGTATTATTACAGACATCTTAGTGGGTCACATTTAAAAAATATTCATACTTCAAAAGACTTATCAAATGAGAAGGTTACCAATCTTACATTCAAATTATTCATGCACAACACACTTTAAGTGTAATATATAGAGATATATATAGGTATTAGTTGTATAGGATGAGGTCTGGAGTTTAAGCTTCCAAGAAAATTCTTTGAAATAAATATCCCCAATTAGGAGGACCCGACTTAAATTTAGATTAGTCAGAGTCTAATGTGGATCTAGATATTAGATGGTTTGTTTAAAAAAAAAAAAAAAAACTTCAGGCATGACAAAAATATTAAAAAAAAGGTGTTCCTTTTAGTATAGAGAACAGTCAAAACACACTTGGTGTGATTTTTAGATATCGGCACAAATTTTTTCTAATTATGTTTTGCAAGAAAACATGATAGAAATTAGTAGTGGGTCAACTTTGTTCAAGATTTATGTTTTACTAATCAGACTTAATTCTCTGTTTTCTTTTATATTACCACCCGAGACGGCCAAATCCGACATGCAAATAGTGAGCCACTACTAAGATGCTAATATCAATTCTTTAAGGGTGAAGGTGCAATTTTACCAACAAACTATTTGGGAAACAAAGATCGGACACAATTAACTATTTAGGGTATCTTAAATACAAAGAAACAATTAAAAGAGAAAAAAACACAACAACGGCGATTTATAGATAACGGACGTTTAGCTTGCCGACGGTTGCCGTACACCCTCTCTCCCTCGTCCCTTCCACAAGCTCCAATGCACCTTCACCCTTAATCCTTTCAGCTTTTTCCTTTGCCTTCGATACGAGGGTGTGGTCGCGACTGGGAGTTATGCAGCTCGGGGCAACCCGGAAAACCTAGAATCACTTGTATCATTGGAGATGGCATCTTCAGAGACATCACCTCCGACATCGAAGACGACCTCGGCATACCCATAATTCATTTCCGTACCACCAGCGCTTGCGGCTTCTGGTCTTATTTTTCTGTTCCTAATCTCCTTCAAAGCAACGAAATAAACATTAGACTTGGTGGCTGAACAAGACGGAAAAGCTCTGCACACCTAAAACCCTCGCTCCAAAGCTAGCTAAGACCAAAGTCATCAACAAGAAGAAGAAGAACAACGATGGCACGGTCCAAAGCAAGGGCAAACCACAGTCTGTGATTGACCAAAACGATGAAAGTGTCAAGGAGTATCAGCTAGCTTCAGCATCAGATCAATTGAGGTTCTTTCTGGATCAGTTTCAATCTGCAAAGGGCGTTCAACTTTCTTCTCTTGAGTTGGAGTCGCTAAATGGTACTCTTTTTAATCTTTGTGCAGATTCTGATTCTAATGAGCCATTGATTTGATTGCTCAGTTTCGAGCCTGATTACGTGGTTTAACATTTTGAGTTAGAAATGCCTTATCTCAAGAGAGAGGGAGAAGGACATCTTGTTGTTCTTTTCTTTATTTTTCAAAATAGAGAGTAATGTATAACAAATAGAAGGGATGGAACTAGAGACTAAAAACATAACTTGGAGTGGTATTGTCCCTAATTTGTTTGGTAACTGGTATTGTCCCTATTATTGAGGACTAAACCAGCAACAGAGTTAATGTTCATAGTTTAAGTCGACACTATTCAACGAATCTTGGTTGGCATAGTCAAGAAGTGGGAAAAACTAAACTAAACTAAACTAAACTAAACGATTCGGAGGCGACATGGACGAATTCTTCAACCACGTTAAGTTGAATGGTGCACTTAAGCTCAGGGATTTATGCAGCTCGGGGCAACCTGGAAAACCTAGAATCACTTGTATCATTGGAGATGGCATCTTCGGAGACATCACCTCCGACATCAGAGACGACCTTGGCATACCCATAATTCATTTCCGTACCACCAGCGCTTGCTGCTTCTGGTCTTATTTTTCTGTTCCTAAGCTCCTTCAAAGCGACAAAATAAACATCAGACTTGGTGGCTGAACAAGACAGAAAGGCTCTGCCATTGGAGCTTGTGGAAGGGACGAGGGAGAGAGGGTGTACAGCAGCCAAGTCAGCAAGCTAAACGTCCGTTATCTATAAATCTGACGCTGTTGTGTTTTTTTTCTCTTTTAATTGTTCCTTTGTATTTAAGATACCCTAAATAGTTAATTGTGTCTGATGCTCTTTCCCAAATAGTTTGTTGGTAAAATTGCACCTTCACCCATTCTTTATTAACATATTCCACTGGCTTGCAGGTGCCAGAGAACATAATGGTCATGAACTTGTCCCACTGTTACCAACTAGAAACTCTTCCTGATCTCTCCGGGTGTCAACGTTTAGAGAAGATTGTCCTTGAGAACTGCTTTAAACTAAGTAGGATTCATGAATCAGTTGGCAATTTGGCTGCACTTCGTGATTTGAATCTTACTCGTTGTAGAGAACTTAATGAGTTACCCAATGGTATATCTTGGCTGAAAAATCTAGAGAGCCTCTGTATTTCTGAGTGCTCGAAGTTGAAATCGTTACCAGAAAATATGGTCAACTTGAAATCACTGAGAAAACTTCTTGCTGATCACACGGCTTTAGAAAAGCTGCCTGAGACTATTTTTCATCTTGAGAAACTTGAAAGTCTTGATTTAAGTGGTTGCCATCAATTGAAAAGGCTGCCTGACAACGTAGGACTCTTGGGTTCTCTGCAAGAGCTGTCTATGGACCAATCTGGATTAGAGGAACTCCCCAACTCTGTTGGGAATTTGAAAACCTTGAAAAGCTTGGTTTGATGCATTGTAAATCTCTCACTATGGTTCCTGATTCTATTGGAAATCTCATATCACTTTCAGAGCTTCGGCTTTTTGGTAGTGCTATTGAAGAGATTCCTTCTTCGATTGGCTCATTGTCTTATCTAAAAGAACTCTCATTAGGAAACTGTAAGTCTCTAAATAAACTGCCTGAGTCCATTAAGTCTTTGGTTTCCATTGTTGAGCTTCAGCTAGATGGGGCAGCGATCACAGATTTACCAGATGAGATTGGAAATATGACATTACTTAAAAAGCTTGAAATGAGGAACTGCCGGATGAGATATCTTCCTGAATCGATTGGCAACCTCACAGCTCTTACAACCTGGAACATTTTCAAAGGTAACATTGTAGAACTGCCAGAGTCCATCGGAAAGCTCGAGAATTTAGTCTTTTTAAAGTTGGACCAATGCACAATGCTCAGAAGGCTTCCACATTCTATAGGACATTTGAAGTCCTTATATCATCTTTGGATGGAGGAAACAGGTCTGGCGGAATTACCTCAAAGCTTTGGCATGCTTACCAGCTTAAGGACATTGAAAATGGCCAATAAGTCAGAAAATAACATGCTTCAGGATTCTTTTGTAATCTCATCTTTCTTCTGCAATATGATATTTCTGAAGGATCTGGATGCTCGTGGTTGGAGGATATCTGGGAAAATTCCTGATGATTTTAATAACTTGTCGTCTTTGGAGACTTTGAACCTAAGCCAAAACAAATTTCACAGCCTTCCTTCTAGTTTGGTGGGCCTTTCTATTCTCAGGAAACTCTCTCTCCAAAACTGCACCGAGCTGGTTTCTCTCCCTGCTCTTCCCTCAAGCTTGGTAGAGCTGAATGCTGCAAACTGTTGTGCCTTACAAAGCATTCATGACCTTTCAAATTTAAAAAGTTTAAGGGATCTGAACCTCACAAATTGTGTGAAATTGGTGGATATTCCTGGCCTTGAACGGTTAGAGTCTCTGAGGTTTTTGTACTTGAGTGGATGCCTTAAATGTTCCTCCACGGTCCGCAAGAGAATTTCTAAGGTTCATTCTGTCCCTCTCCCATTATCAATGAATAAATTAATTAAGGGGAAAATTAATTTTTGATCTCTAAAGCTTGACTTGGTGCAAGTCAGTCCCTATAGTTTTGACCGGATGTAATTCAGTCCCCGAACTTTGACTCACCGCAACTCGGTCGCTAGTGACTAAGTTACAACCGAAGTCAAAGTATGAGGACTGAGTTGCATTGAATCAATGTACATATTGACTTATAATCGATTCAAAACTATAGGGAGCAAAATTAATTTTCCTTAAATGAAAATTGAAAGTATCTATTTTTGGGATAAGCCAGATCAATGTGTATTTTATCTTCTTTTTTTTTTTTTTTTTTTTTTTTTTTATAATAGTGAACTGACCCCCTTGTATGACAGGTTACACTGAGGAATTTATTGAACTTGAGCATGCCAGGAACAAGATTACCCAAATGGTTTTCAGGACAAACAGTAAGCATTTCCAAACCCAAGAACCGTGAACTAACAGGTGTAATTATAGGTATCATTCTTTCAATCAACCATGATATACCTAGTGAACTGCGAGATCTTCTTCCTGGAGTAGTTGATATCAGAATAGAGGTCTTCAAACGGGGCAAAAATATATGTACTTCAGGATTGGACTTGCGTGGATTGCCAAGAACCAATCAAGAACACATGTATCTTTGCAGGTACCCAGATTTCCATCATCTCTTCTCTTTCTTGCGAGATGGTGACACATTAAGTGTGACTCGGTTAAACCCACCTCTGGATAAGGGGTTGGAGTTGAAAAAATGTGGGGTTCATTTGATCTTTGAAGGGGATGATGATTATGGTGGTGCTGAAGAATCTGTTGACAGAAAACTGAAATCTGTGTCAGAAAAATTGGCGGAGTTTTTCAGCACTTGTGAAGAAGGAAGCTCCAAAGATGGAATTGAGAGTGAAGATGATGATGAATGCCAAAAGCAATTAGAGACTCGAGAAAAGGAAAGCATAATCTCATCATTATCTATTCCGAGCAACTTCTCTTTGCTCTATTTTATTATTATTCTGTTCGTTTTCTTGTTGAGCTGGCTGCTACAAAAATTTGTCTTCAGCTATGATGCACGGTAGAAGATTTTGTTTTTATTAAAAAAATAAAAAATAAAAAAAATAAAAAAACACACACACACACACACGCACACACACCAGATTGTTAGCCTTCAGCATTTGAAAACCATTTTGTGTAGGATCCCAAATCTTTGGCTTTTTTCTAGTCTTCAGAAACATTAAGAGATTTTTCACTATATCCCTCGAGTTTGAGCAGGGTACTTGAATTATACTGTTTCACTATTATAATCCCTCAAGTTTGATATCTAGACACATGAGAAGCCACTTACAATGTATTTAAGGACAATCTCGCCCTTAACTTCAAGGGAAAACTCTATCTTAAGGTTACAAAGATTTTACTCGCAGAAACTGTGGGAGCAGAATAAGTACATTAATGCGCAAGTGATCAGGATATAATAACATTTTATGGCTCAAGGAATGATTTTATGATGCTAGATGTATAAAACTTTGAACCTGCTCTTTTGTTTTTTTTGTTTTTAATAGGAGCCTAACGTATAATATTACCTCGGGTGAAGGTGCAAAATTACACATCACCTTTCACCCAAAGAGCATCCAACACCATAAGCTTTTGAAAGGAGCAAAAATACACACCAACTCTTAAAATAAGAGCAAAAATCACACATCCGTTACACTGTTTTAACTGCTGTTACTTTTAACGTGGGCCCCACACCATTTAAAAAAATAAAAATGCCTCACTTTTTTAAATTTCCACGTTTGCCCCTTCTCTCATTGAATGAGTTTGGATTATGGAATCCCGCTGGAAGAAAACGCAAGTGTTCTGTTCCAGCATCAGTTCCGCGCATGATTTAGGGAGGCGAGGGCGACGATCTGGATTCTGGAATCCTGCTGGAAGAAGAAAACACAAGGGTTCTGTTCCAGCTTCAGTTCTGGCGCGATTTAGGGAGGCGAGGGCGACGATCTCAGTTCCGGCGCGTCGATCTCGGTGCCGGAGATGGCGTTTCTTGTGAACGCGTTTTCATGCTACTAAAGATCGACCTTCACAAGGGTCTGAGTATTGCATCGGCGGAATTTAAGAGCAGCTGGAAGATGAAATCTGAGGAATTTCTTCAAGATCCTTCTCCTCTTCTTTCAGATCGTGCCCTTTCCCTCTTTATTTTCTGTCACCTTCTTCTTCTCTTCATTTTCTTTTCGTATTTGTTGACGACGGCGGACAACCAACTTGGTGTTTCTCCACTCTAATTTGCATATCTGAAGTCATCGAAGCCACTAATTTTTGCGAACTCAGCGAAATCTGGTTCATAAGTCTTTCTTAATTTGCTTTAGGGTAAAGAATTTCAGTATCCATTTGGTGTTTGTGTCTTGTTCTGGTTCTGGATTATTTTTTTAAAATTTTTAAATTTCAAACCCCTTTCCTTCCAATTCCAATTTATTTATTAGTCAACCTGCGATTTTTGGTTCAACAATTTTGACCGAGAAAAAATTGTGTATTTTTTCTCGAGATCGAATCGTCGAAGTCCTCCAACAAGGTCTCCACTTCTGCCACCGCCTCTTTTCTTTTTCTGAGATTTCTTCATTTGAACTCAATAGGGTACAATTTGGGTGGTGATTTTTGTTTATGTTGAGCCTCTGCATGCGAAGAGGATGAATTGATTTAGTGATAGGGGAAGCAGATATTTTTTGTTTGAAGGTTCTTACTGTGCTTGCTGATATTTGATCTGGGTGGATTCTTTTTTGTTTATTGGGTTCCACTTTCCTGCTTCGTCTGGGTGGATTGATTCCTTGAAGCCGAGTCTTGCCAGAGATGTTGGGAGGAAGAGGTTGGGGGCATTTTGGTCATTTCAAGTGACAATTAACATCTGTTAGCCTGATTTAACGTGTGTGTGATTTTTGCTCTTATTTTAAGAGTTGGTGTGTATTTTTGCTCCTTCTAAAAGCTTATGGTGTTAGGTGCTCTTTGAGTAAAAGGTGATGTGTAAATTTGCACCTTTACCCTATTACCTCACCCATTAAACCGATAAAGCGTTCTTGAAAATGTTTTTGTTCATAAGATAACCACCAAGAAGGTAAGACATAGTATTATTTTAAGGCATTGTATGAGGGATTTAGAGGGGACGGGAAATTTTGGAGTTAGATTTAAAAAATTGGAGAAGTGGGGTTGTGAAATTTTAATAAAGAGAATATATAAGATAGAGTAAAAAGAAATTGACTAAAAATTTTTAACCTCACTTCTCTAATTTTTTAAAATTCAATCTAAATTTTTTTCCCACATCTTCCTTTTCCTTCCTAGTCCCCACCCCTCATACTAAACGGCCGTTGGCACTTGGTTAACTTCTTTCCTTCCACTATTTAATTTCAATGAAAAATAGCATGTTTAGGTAGTTTCTATTAAGGAATAATTTCAATGCAAATGTTTTAATAAGGTATTTTAAGGAAATTAATACACATTTTGAATAAATACTCCCTTTGGTCTTTATTATATGACTCCTTTCGGAAGTTTTTTGAAATCCTAAATATAAGACCTATGAAAAGAGTCAATACCAGTAAAGTCTTCTTTTTCACAAGTACCCATATTAATTATAATGTAGTGAGATATTGTATAGGAAAGAAATTAAAGGTCATTAAGATAGGTTGATTTTAATTGGAGGATAATATTGGAAAGTGGTAATTATTTTTTTACCATTTTAATGATACAAACTACTGTTAACTACTTTTTCTTAATCCTTATGAAGTAATTAGAAGGGTCCTATATTATGGACCAAAGAGAGTAACTAGTTTAACCAATTTCCTAAGTTTAATATACTCAAATTAAGTAAATCTTATGTTAAAAATAAGTCATAGTATATAAATGTGGCGAAGTGCGTATTAATTAAATTGCTTAATTCATCTTGTTTGAGGAAATTCCTATAGTGTTTATCAATATTATTATTAGCGCTTTCTTCTAAGGTTTTCAAATCTTGACCTAGCTTTTAAAGCTGGTTGAAACAATGGGTCAACTTAGAGTTAATCTAGAGGCCAAACCGGAGGAAAATTAAAAAATAATTTAAATTCTTATTATAGTATTAAACAATCCAAAATCAATTTAATACCCTGAATCAATAACAAAATAATCATATACTTATCCAACATTCTTTATAATTTATTTGATATATTGATATCATAGTATCAATCCACCATCTAATAACATTATAATCAACAATCACTAAATATTCTACCTAGCAATTATCAAAATAAATAAATGATAACAAAATATCCCTTCCTATAATCTTTTAATCACTAAACTAATAGTCATTAATACAAAAATTATCATTAACTTCTACTAATATTGTCATCTACAATTCATACTCCATAAAAAAATATTAATTTTTTAAAGACAACCGGGTCAACTCAACAAATCGCCTTACCCAGAGTTGCCACGGTTCGAGTTAGGGACTTGCTTGGACTAGTTACATAGCCAGTCTTGGTTTCTAGGTCGATCTAACCGGGTTGGTCCGAATGTAATAACCATATTTCCCTTTGTAGGCATGTTTGGATTTGTCATTCATCCATATGTAAGAATATTTTTGCAAAGAAAGAAAGACCTAGATCACAATGAAAAGCCAATCATTCTTACTCCCTGTTGTTTCTTATACAAGACAGATTTTAAACGTAACATGTTCCTTTGGAGACACTTTAAGGTTATCTCAAATTTTTATTAAGTTCTCGCTTTATCGCCATTTAATTATTTGTATGAAATATTATTACATTTATAAATTATGTCACACTTTTTCCTGATACACATTCTTACATTTATTGGGGAGACTGGAGAGAATTAAAATAAAGATAATTTACTAACATAGAAATAATTTAACGATGTAAAACCTCACAAGATTCTATTGGATTTCAAAGTTTGAGCCCTACTAGAGTAGTAACGTAGAGTTGATCACTTGGATTCATCATGTTGTGACTTAGTTGGAATCTAATCAAACTTTTTTATTGAAATGAACTTGCTTAAAATTTAATTAGGCCTAATTCATCTTAAATTTGAATTATGTTTTACTCTCTCCGATCCTAATTATAGGAGAAAATTACTAGAATTTGAAAGGATTAAGGAGGGAAGTTAAATTAGTTAATTATATGTATTTTCCTAAATACTCTTACCTAAAATTTAAAATGACATTGGCGTGTGATAATAACTCATCTCTTGCCTTTGTAACTTTTCCTTTCCCCACTCCTGTTTTTAGAAAACAAACGAAGACATTTGAAGACATTTCATGTGACCTCATTTGGAATACTGTTTTAACTTTTGGTTATCTAGTACAAATACTACAAGAATTTCACTCATATTATTATAATTGATTAGTTTTATTTATTAGTGGTTTATTAGGAACGCTCTTTACTTATTATAAATAATTCTCTAGTTTACGTAAAAGACTACGATATTTCCTCCGGCTAAACAAGTTCCCAAAGATTGCGTCACAAAATGGGGGAGAAGAGTCATTTATTTAATTATATAGTAATTAGTTAATTATTATTCTCTTTAATTATTATTGAGAAAGTATAAATAGGGGTATTATAGGGAAAAAATGACAAAATTTAAAACTTGCTCTTATAATTAGGACCAAAACCAACTTCAAAATTTGCTCCTATAATTAGGACGGAGGAGGGAGTATAATTTAGTGTTCAAATTGAGTTCTTATAATTAAATTTATCATAGCATCCATTTTTTTCGTAAACTTCATAAAATTTCGTGACTATTGTGAATATACTCATTTCATGTCACACCTTTTTAAGATCCATACATTTTCATAAATCAATTTTCATGAAATTTAAAATCAGGGATCAAATAATAAAGGTCCAATTTAAGTATAATAAACTACAAGAATCTTGTTTAAATTGAAATAAAATATAGAAATAAAATAGTAATTTTTCTTAAATTCATTTAGCTAAAATTTGGCTAAAAGGCCTATTAGGCCTATCTAATTTTATTTTTCCAAATGTTCCCGGCAACATCTACCAAGATATTTACTACCTCATGTCCTAATTATAAGACCATGTTAACTTTTTTTAGAGAAATTAAGGAAACTAATTAAGTTACTTAATCATATAATATATTGTGTATCCTTAGATATATATTATTTTATTATTCAAAATAATTAGTTTGGAGAAAAATAAAACTAAAAATACTCTATAGTAATCTAATTAATTTCCTTAATTTCTCCAAAAAAAATTAATTTAATCTTATATTTTTTTTTTTTGTTGATATAAATGATGGCCAAGGCCTATAATATAAAAATAAAGGATTACACAATATGGGAATTTAATCCCAAACACTCGTTCTACCCAAGGTCTCAAACGAGATGGACAAACATTAAAAATAACAGAGTTGGAGATCCCAAACTTTACTAATGCATCTGCTACTCTATTAGATTGTCTTGAAATAGATCTCAAGGAAACTTGCCAATCCCAATTTATCATGTCCCTGACTTGCAATACCGCAAGGCTTCCATCATTGGAACCACCATTCGAAATCAGCTGAATCAGATTCCATCTCCAACTTTTTAATTCCCAACGCCCAAGCCACTTTCAGCCCCTCTAATATAGCTCTCTCTTCCGCTACAGCAGCATGACATTGGCCAATTGGAATAGAAAATCCTGCGATCCACCTCCCAATCCAATCCCTCACCACTCCTCCACATCCCGCCTGCAAAGAACCTAGGGAACTTGCACCATCCACATTACACTTATACCAACCTACCGATGGCTTCCTCCAACCCCAAACAAGCGAGACACCAGGGGATACAACATCTCTACCCGTGACCCTCTCCTGGGCAAAATTCTGCCAGCTTAAAGCAATACTGGTGGCCGGGTTAACTGGTTTCCTAGAATTAGAATAAAAAAATACTGCAATTCCGCCACTCCCAGAGCTTCCACACAGCCACCGCAAAAATCAATTTCCAGCTACTTCCCCATAACCCACTAATACACTTTGAAAGATTCAATAGCAACCAATCTCTCAAGTCAGAATAAAAGAAGACTGAGGCAAACCTGGCATCAACCCATCTGCTCCACATACTCCTTGCATATTGGCAATCCCGCAATATGTGTAAAATATCTTCAGTTCCAGACTGGCAGTACTA
Source organism: Acacia acuminata (assembly GCA_019022655.1). Classification (NCBI taxonomy): domain Eukaryota; kingdom Viridiplantae; phylum Streptophyta; class Magnoliopsida; order Fabales; family Fabaceae; genus Acacia; species Acacia acuminata. The sequence continues at coordinate 2,277,964 of JAFJYI010000036.1, forward strand.
ACAGAGGGCTGACGCAGACGACCAGGAACTTCTCCACAACTAAGTAGGGAGCCTATTGAATAGGCTCCCTTCCACAAAAACAATCTAACCCTTTCCACCCCTTCCCAACTCCAAATTAGCTTAAACAACCGATCCCGGTCCTCCACCCAGTTGGGTTCAATGAGGGCATAAGCACTCTTGACTGTGAAATTACCATCACGAGACGCTCCCCACACCATAAAATCACTGTCAGCATTAGCTCTTGGCGGTAAAACAGGCGTTATTTTTTGGAGTCCAGCTGGGTTAATAATCAATTCCAATCTACTAAAATCCCAACTATCTCCTGAGACCCAGTCCGCCACTTGAGAGTTTTCTTCAGCCTCCGTAAGACTTCTCACACAGAAATCCTTAAGAGTAATTCCTTCACCAATCCAGCAGTCATGGAAAAAACTAACTGATAATCCATTCCTCACCTGCCACTTAGCTCCCGTATCCACAATATGTGACTGTGAGCAAATGAATTTACATACTTTGGAGTCACCAGCCTGATAACTCAATAAAGAATCACCCTCTCTCAACATATACCGACTAGCGAGAATATCCGCCCAAAGGCCTTCAGCTCCCATCACTACTTTCCACGCTAACTTGGCACCAAAAGCCTGATTCACCGAATGCAACCGCCTTATTCCCAGCCCACCAAACTCCTTTGGCTTGCAAATCTGCTCCCAGGCAATTAAGTGCGCACCTCTGGAATTCTCATCATGTCCCCACAAGAAGTTCCGTTGTAAACGTTCAACTTCTAAGCAAACACTCTTGGGCAACATTGAAACTCGCATTGGATATTGGGGTATCGCGCTTACTATAGATTTGACTAAAGTGAGCCTCCCAACCATAGAGAGAAATTTTGCTTTCCAGCCACTTAATTTGGCTCTAACTCTGTCAATAACATACTGAAAGCTCTCTCTTCTTCTGCGGTTACGTGTTAGGGGAAACCCCAGGTACTTCCCGATCTCGCTGGATCCTTGCATCTGAGATATCTCCATAATCCTACGCCTAGTACTCAACGGTACTCTTGGTGAGAAAAAGATTGAGGACTTGGCGTTATTAACCTTCCCTCCAGAGGCCATCATGAACTTCTGAAGGCAATCCATAATACACCTCGTTTGCTCTACCAAAGCAACCCCAAACAATAGAAGATCGTCTGCAAACAGTAAATGAGATACCTTCGGTCCCGAGTTAGGGAAAACAATAGGTCTCCACCTACCTTCCCGTCCGAGTCACAAATCAAATGGGACAATTTGTCCATACATAATACAAACAGCAAAGGTGAGATAGGGTCTCCCTGTCGCAACCCCCTCCTCGGATAGAAAAATTCAGTCCTAGTACCATTCCAGAGTACATTATATGAGACTGACGACACACAGTTGATAATAAGATCAACAAACTGTGGTTCAAATCCTGCTTCCAAGCAACACCTTCTTCAAGAACCCCAACTTATCCGATCATATGCCTTCTCAAGATCGACTTTCATCGCCATGAGCCCTTTCTTATCGCGATTATTACTCATAATCTAAAGGATTTCTTGTCCAACAATAATGTTGTCCTGAATACCCCTCCCTCTTATAAAACTGGCTTGAAATGGAGAAACTAAATGATCCATCACCTCTCGCATCCTACATGCAATTACTTTAGTTACACACTTATAATGCACCGTACAAAGGGAGATCGGTCTAAAGTGTGCCACTAATTCCACATGTTGCTGTTTAGGAATCAGCGAAATAATTGTTCTGTTTGCCTGTTCCAGAGAGACTTCACCATGAAATACACCTTTAACAAATTGACAGAGAGCCGGGCCAACCGTAGTCCAGTTTGACTTATAAAAGATAGCCCGATATCCATCAATTCCAGGGGCTTTATAACCCCCTATTGAAAATAGCGCCCTTTTGATTTCCTCATCGTCTGGGCAAGTAGCAAGATTACTCGCAATCAGGGGGTCCAAAACAGGGAAGGTAGTAGAAGTGATTAAATCCTCAGAACCACTAGAGACAGAGCAAAAGCGCTCCTTGAAGTGCTGTATAACCATATTCTTGACTCCCCTCATCGTTAACCCACATACCATCGTCATTCTTCGATTGTCACCGATTCCTCCTCCTCCTCAATTTTGTTTTCAGGTGATAGTACTTAGTGTTGCGATATCCTTTCACGACCCAGACCGCTCTAGACTTTTGAAACCACTTTATTTCCTCCAAATTCAAAATTCTTTCTAGTTCAGCCTGCAGTTCATTCTCCAAGTTACAGAGAAATGGAGACGAAGGAAACGCGTTAGAATTCTGAATACCTTTTAATCTATTTAAGACCGATTGTTTTTGCCTCTCAATCATACCAAAAATATTACGATTCCAATCCCTCAAAGCTACCTGAAAATTACTAAGGGACTGCTCTAGACCTTCTCTTACCTCCCACTTGCTTTCAAGAAAGCTTTTATACTTTTCATGATGCAGCCACATGGCTTCAAATTTAAAACAAGCATCGCTCCCTCTGCTCACATTATTGCTCCCAAAATTAAGATAGATTGGGTTGTGGTCAGAGAAAAGGGTTCGAGTTAATACCTGAAGGGTGCAATTGGGAAAATCCATTAAGAAGTTTTCATTTGCCAAAGCCCGGTCCAATCTCTCGTATAAACATCGGCAACCTACCATTTTTGGCCCCTTCCACGTGAACCTTGGTCCTGTCGACCCCAAATCCTCCAAGCGGCACTCCCTAATTCGTTCATGGAATATCCTCATTCTCGCATCATTCGGTCCCATACCTCCCATTCTTTCCGATGCATATAGAACATCGTTATAATCCCCAATTGCAACCCACGGATCAGTGGTGGAAGCCGAAAAACTGTGCAGCTCGTCCTACAAAATCCGTTTCTGAGAGGAATCTGGAACAACATAAACTGAAGTAAGAGCAAACTTCTTCCCATCACCGCAATCATAATATAAGTGCATAAATTGTCTCCCAGTGCGACCCACAATCACATCGATCTGAGATTTATTCCAGGTAGCCACAAGACCGCCAGATCGACCTATACTGGAGACCATTTCCATACCATCAAATCCCAACTTACGGAGGCAATTAAGTCGATTAGGTGAGCTGCACTTAGTTTCCGACAACAAGATCAGAGCCGGCTAAGATTTCTAGCAGATGAGGCGTAAATTCTGAAGGAGCTTATTCCCCCAAGCTCCTCAAAGGTTCCAATATATTATGGAAACCATAGCACCCAATAAGTCAGTTTTACCCATACACAGACAAAGGCTCAACAGTATTGGGCTGCTAGCCCATCACTCAGCCCATCATTCCTGTCCCTATTCTCACATGGTGTCTCTTCCACCATTTCACACTCAGGTCATCCGGGCTGGCCCGAGAATCTTCCTTTTAGCTCCATAGCCCGATCCCCATCCCCTGGGTCAGGTGGACGGCCTTCAACAATTATCAAAACGTGTTAGATCCCAAACGTATTTGGTATCCACCATGGATAGCCCAGGGCCTTTTTTATTTAGGCTCCGACATAATTTACCGGGCTAAATCCAAAATGTGTTCGGCCCATTTAAAAAGAGAATCCCGACTCGAGGGCTACTTAAAGAGAATGTAAAATCATTTACATTTGAGAATTTGTTAGGAAAAAGTGTGAGTGAATTTAATAAATGTAATGATAAATGACGGTAGGAATCAAAAAAAGACACATGTTCATAACATATGTGTTTATTACATCTATTAATTTCTACATTCTTTCCTAATACTCATTCTCTTTGTCAAATGGTAAAGGAATTCAAATCTAGCTTTTTGAAGATTTTCATGTAATTCTTCATTTGATCATCCGAAACTCATTAATAAACATGTTTAGAAGCATTGAGAATAATAATGAGTGGTAATCAGAGATTACTAGTTAACAATCAACTATTTTAAATTTTACGAATACGAAGATATATTACAAAAGTAGTTAACACTAAAGTTGTGTTCATCTTAACTCGAGTTGCACACTCGAGTTTCGTTTTACAAGACTCGAATGTAAATGAACTTGTTCTCTAAACAAAGGTTGGCACATAAGCATTCAATACAGACACTCAAGTTTTGGATTTGCACACTCTAAAGGGAAACTCGAGTGTTCATACTCATAACTCGAGTTTTAGCGTTAGAGTTTTGATAGAAGATTGTTTAAGAGATAAGGTTTAGTTGAAAACTACCAAAACTTGAGTTTTGTTTAATCAAACTTGAGTTGTAAACTCAAGCCTCATCAAAGGAAACTTCAAATTTGTCAAAAACGTTCATTGAGTATTCTTACCATTAACATCGAGGAGTTGAAGTTAAGGTATTACTCGCACGAGTTTTTGTTTAGGTAACTTGAGTGTTTCCTTGGAAATTGAGTTTTTCTTACAAAACTCAAGTGTTACCTTTGTTTGATCTAGAATGAATAAGAGTGTTTGAAACCTTTGTGATTTTAAGTTTAGGATTAAGGAGCAAAATAGTCAACAAACTATCAGGCCAGGAGCATCTAGCACAAATAAGTTTTGAGGGTACCAATAATACCAACAAACAATTGAAATTGTTAAAAAGACACAATGCCGTCAACTGCAGAGTAAACTTCGTTAATGAAGGTTGCCACGTAGGATTTAAAGTTCAAGTGGCCTTTTTTTTTTGGTCGGTCAAAGTCCAGGTGGCTTAAAGACACACACACGGAAGAAAGCGAGCCTCAGGAAGAACATGAGGACTGAAGGAAGAACCAGTGCCTGAATCGCGACAGTGAGATTTGGAAAATCCAAAACAAAAATCACGTCGATAACCGGTGGAACGAGCAAGAAACAGAGGCGCCAAGATCAGAAATCAAGAAACAGATCTGGTGGCGAAGTTCAGGCAGACGGCGGCAAGATCGCAAATAATAGGCATCACCAGAAAACAGGTGGAAGAGGAAACAAAACAGGGCGCCATAGTCACGATCTTGAAGTCGCTAAACGCAAGGGCGCATCGGAGAACGAGATCGCGAGTCCTCGTAGGTCCTCGGCGGAACAGATATGGAAGAACACAAAGCGAGACCACACGCGTGAAATTGGAAGCGTGAATCTTGAACAAACGATGTGAGCAACTACCGTCTAGCGCAAATGTCGTGTTTATCAATCTCAAATCAGCTTTTCCTCCACATTTTGCTTTCAATTTCAAATAGTTGGGCAACATCATTCAGCTTCAGAGGAAGAGAGAGAATGAAAAGTTAGGTTTCATTTTTTTTTCCTCTCTGTGACTCCACAGATCTAGAACGACAATTAAGAGAAACACACCATCCAAAACTTACCAGATCTGGGCTTCTTTCTCAAGACGGACTGCGTTGGAAAAAACTCCAAAACAGACGCTTCCTCCGTTGCAAGTTGGCATTCAGGTTTTTCAGAAAAATTCATGACTTCGATCAAGCTTGTCGTTACTACTGTAGCAGCGATACGTTTCCTCCTTCTCTTGCGGTGGCCGGTGACGTTCATGATTCACCCAGATTAAAGTTCGTTACGAGCAAGCTTGTCAAGTCGAGATCGAGCTCCACAACCAAGAGAGTGTCTCTCTCTACCCTTCTCGCTATACTCCTTCATGTTTTTCTTGTGATTTTCGTGTGTTGAAATCCCACGTGGCCACCTGGACTTTGACCGATAAACAAAAAAATGGCCACCTGGACTTTAAATCCTACTTGGCAGTCTTAATTAACAGAGTTTACTCTACAGCTGATAGCATTGTGCTTTTTTAAGAATTTCAATTGTTTGTTGGTATTATTGGTACCCTCAAAACTTATTTGTGCCAGATGCTCCTGACCTAATAGTTTGTTAGCCATTTTGCTCCTTAACCCTTAAGTTTAAAACTCAAGTTTTTAGAGAATAACTTGAGTGAGTCTGCATCAGTCATTTCGAGTTTTTAGAGAATAACTTGAGTGCGTCTGCATCAATCATTTTAAAACTAACTTTTAATTTAAGTTTTGGTTTCAATAATTGTAATTCACTCGAGTGTTAATTAACACACACTTGAGTAATTTAAATTATCAAGTCCACATTCTTGCCAAGTACTACCTCCAGTCCTAATTATAAGACCAAATTGACTTTTTTTGGAGAGATTAAGGAAGCTAAATGAGTTGCTTAATCATTTCATATGTTGTGTATCTTTATATTATATATTAGTTTATTAGTCAAACTAAATAATTTAAAGGAAAAAAAATACAAATACAAATACTCTAAAGCAATTTAATTAGCTTCCTTAATCTCTCCAAAAAAGTCAACTATATCTTATAATTATGACCAGAGGGAGTAGTTGTTATCATTAAACCTTAAAAAACCAAGAACTAACAAAGGGAAAGGATGTGTTAGATATGTTGGAGATGAGGCGTCAGGTTTCTAGTTTGACACTACAAAAAAAGGACCATTAGTAGTGGTTAAAATAGCATATTAGTCGTGGTTTTTGGCGCTACTAGCGACATTTGTAGCGGTCACTCAAACCACTACAAAATACACCGTGGCAAGCACATTTGTCACGGTTGGAGAAAACCGCTACACAAGAAAAACTAAGCGCTACTGTAGCTGTAGCGGTTCACATGACCGCCACTAGATGAGGCTGTGCTCAGTTCTTGTTTGGACATTAGTCGCGGTGAAAGAACCACTACAAAATGAATCTACTCATATTCATAGTGGTTCAATAACCGCGACCGATTACGTACAAAAAATAGCGCCAAACTTTTTTCCAACTTTTTTAGTAGCGGTTACATAACCGCTACTAAATATTCCCACCCAAATTTGGGAAAATTTTTTTTTTGCGCCAATTCCTTAGAATATTACTAGCGGTTTGTAACCGCTACAAATAGATCCCGCCACTTTTTTGAAAAAGTTTTCCCGCTTGTCGGTATTTTATTTTTTAGCGGTGTTAAACCGCCACAATATATTTCTCATATTTGTTCATTTTTGTAGCGGTTGGAGAACCGCTACAAATGGATGAAAGTGTTAAAAAAAAAAATCTGTTATTTGTTGTATTATTAATAATTTATCTTTTTATTGAAAATAAATGGTATTAAAATATAATATTTGATTAGATAAGATTATTATAGAGTTAAACCAATGAGAATATGTAAGTGAAATAACAACTACATATGAATTAATTAAAACAAAATTTATTCTGAAAAAAATGTGTGTGAAAGTGGATCGAATAATGTATGTGAAAGTAGAAAGAAAGATGAAAAATGAAAGTAATTTAGCTGTAAATTAGTTAGTATAGCAAGCTAGAAGAAAAATAATATATTTCGATAATAACTAAATTAAATCTGGTTAACACTTAACCTCTTTGAGAAAAGATACAAAAAAGAGAGAAGACGGAGAGAAAACATTGGTAGAAACGAAAACTGAACCATATTATATGAGGTTTGGTGGGGGTATTTATTTTGATATCTGCGCATAATTCTGTAGCGGTTGAGGTGTTGCTTTTTGTAGCGGTTTCTAATTAGTAGCGGTTATTGTGTCGCCTTTGTAGCGGGTTTATTTAGTAGCGATTACGGTGTCGCCTTTTGTTGTGGTTTGTTCTTTGTAGCGGTTTGTTGTTATTTTGTAGCGGTTGGGGAACCGCTACGAGATAATCTGATGGTCTTTTTTTTTTAAAAAAAAAATAATAGAAAATAAATGTTACGTGTAAGTTAAATATGTTTGAGTTACCATCCCTACAAAGAAATATCATAGATTACATCGTAGCATAATTTTTTTTGTCTCAATCTTCGTCACTATCCCTCCAAAGAAAGTTATAATTAAAATGTTACGTGTGAGTTAAATATGTTTGAACACAAATAAAACTTTAGTTAAACGTTATAATTAATTCATAAAGCGTATATTAAAAAAATACCAAAAAATTGGTAAATTGTCATCGCCGTCTAGGAAGAAGTTTTCAAAACCGGCGGGCTGGAACGGCTCACAATCATAGGTGACGTTATCACCATCGCCCATGTCGTAAAGGTCCCGAGGCTTTAAGTGAACCACCATATTCCAATCCTTGTGCCTCTCATCGACGACATAATAAACTGATGGGCCTCTGAGGCAAGAATATACAGCTCGTCATCTTCAGACTGACCGGTGTGAATAGGTCGGGAGAAATTCACAGATGTGATGCCTAAGTCGTCAGTCGTGAGTCCCCGGGACGTTGTCGTATTGGCCCACAAACACTTGAATAGCGTCACGGAGAAAAGGCCTTGGTAAGTTATCCTGACCACATCAACCAGCTTTCCATAATACGGAACGTCACCGAACTGCATGTTCCGTCATCGCTGCTCGCATAACTCCTCGTCCCAAACGTGCCATATACACCGAGTTTTGGGTCGGCAATCCCGATCTCGTGAAACGGTGCAAAACTTGAAACCATTGACATTGTATGCTGTAAATCTTTGGGCGGGTCAAGCGGGCCTAGTGCGAGAGCTGTGAATTCTATGCTGAGTGCGGGTTGTGGTCATTCATTATTCTCCTCCTAAACCAACTCGGGAATTCTCTATGGACCTTTCTATCAATTTTAGAGGATGTACGTATGCGGATCCCGCAGTTGACGCTTCACATGAATCCTGAATTCCCTGCAATTAAACATGCGATGACGAGCATGAAATGTTAGTATAAAATGTACGAAAATATATAGGATAACATATATATATGTTTGCAATCCTTAATGAAGGTATGGTTCAACTTTAGTGCAATTAATCAAGACATGTCTTTGTGCTTGAATGTTCTCAAGTGCCGTGAGTTTGAAGTTCTCAGTTCCTCCAACTGGTTTACCAACACGAGGGACTAACAACTCTGTTGCTGATGGCTCTGGCTCTGGGTCAGGACAATCGTCCACACGAGGAGGTCAGTTAAAGGACGTCTCAATGTCATCAAAGTACCTAGAACAAAAATACAAGACCTCATCCCCAATATAACCTTCTGCGATTGAACCTTTAGGCCATGCCTTATTCCTCACGTAAGATTTTAGTTTCCCAAGAAACCTATAAAGTAATGAAGAAAAAATGTTGATACATTAATGCTTAAATGCGTGACTAGGAAGTAATCGTAATGTAATTAATTTTAAATGAATTCCTCTCAAAAGGATACATCCATCGGTAGTGAATTGGGCCAACAAGCTTGGTTTCGTGAACAAGGTGTACAGTTAGGTGAACCATGACCGTGAAAAATGATGGAGGAAAAATCATCTCCAAATGACACAGCGTAAGAATGATTTTCTGCTACAGCTGGTCGAGCTCCTCCACGATCAAAACCTTAGAACACAACTTCTGAAAGAAAGTACAAAGCTCAACCAAAATGATCTACACATCGAGAGGAAGCGTATTTTTTATGGCTAGCAGAAGTAATTGCTGCATAAGCACATGTGAGTCATGACTCTTTAGGCTAGTAACCTTTCGAGCCTGCACATCAACACATCGTGAAATATTGCTTGAATACATGTCATACGTCTCGACGCCTATATCCACAACTCCACCAACTCCTTGATAAGCGGTTGTAGATACACATCGATGTCATTTCTCGGTGCCTTTTTGCCTGGAATGATCATGGACATAATGAAGGAGCTTTGTTTCATACACATCCAAGGGGGCAAGTTGTAAGGTATTAAAACAACTGGCCATATACTATAACTTGTGCTAAGATTCCTAAACGGATTAAAACCATCGGTCGCTAAAGCAAGATGAACATTTCTAGGGTCCGCCGCGAAATCAAGAAAGTCTGAGTCGAACACTTTCCACCCTTCACCATCCCGTGGATGTCTGAGTTTACCATCTTTGTTCTTGTCGGCTTCATGCCACCTCATATGCTCAGCTGTCTTAGACGACATAAACAATCTTTGTAAGCGAGGTTTTAAAGAAAAGTACCTTAGAATCTTTGCGGGTTTCTTCTTCTGGTTTTTTCCCTTCCGAACTGTCCTGAACCTCGAAGTGTGACACTTCTTACAAGTCTCCCTCCGAGCATCCTCTCCCTAATAAAGCATGCAATCGTTGGGACATGCATCGATTTTTTCGTAGTTCAAGCCTAATCTGTTGATTATCTTCTTAGCTCGTAAAAGGTTGTAGGAATGTCCGTGTCAGGGAAAGCATCTCGTAGTAATTCCAGCAACATCGATATTGCCTTATCAGTGATCCCACACAAGCACTTGATATGGTACAATTTGATCAAAAATGATAATTTTGAGTATTTCGACAACCTTGATATAAAGGACGATCGCTTTCATCCATGAGGCTGAAAAATTCCCGAGTTGCTTCATTCCTGAAGAAAATAGGTTCTGGACCCTGAACTTCTGCAGTGAAGTTGTCGCCTTGAACACCAAAAGCATCCCGAACAGCTTCATTAACCGGATCATCTTGATCAACTTGATTTCCCACTTGTGAGGTTCGAGGAAGATGATCCCCATATCTCATACCACGTTCCTCACCATGAACTTCCCAGAATGTATATGCTTTCGTGAAAGGTTTCACAAGAAGCTGTTCCATAGCACCTTCTCGTGTTTGCCACTTCTTAAACTTGCAACGACAATAAGGACACACGATTTTGCCATTAACGCTAGCGTGAGAGAAGGTGAAATCTACGAAAGTTTTCGATCCGACTAAATATACGGGAGAAGCTGGCATTGGCAACTTGATCCATGACTTATCCATTTGCAATAAACAAAGCTAGGAGAGAATATAAATGTAGAGATAATGTTTAAATTACCTTCGTAGAAGCACTTGAGATCTTTAAATGCAACATGGTATCATGGTGTATTTTGTAGCGGTTCTCAAACCGCTACAAAAGACGCGACAGATAAAAATAAATTTTGTAGCGATTTGAGAACCGCTACAAATTTGAATTAAAATTCCTGTAGGAAATTAGTAGCGGTTCTTCCACCACTACAAAAACCGAAACAAATTGTATTTTAGTTGCAGTTATCTCATATATACCGCGACAAATATTGGCGCCCTTTTCTTGATAAAAAAAATCAAATTTGTAGCGGTTTTACCATGAACCGGGACAAAATTTATCTCGGTTGTGGTTACTCGTTTTAACCGCGACAAATATTTTTAAATTTGTAGCGGTTTCAATAAAAACCGCTACAAATGTTAATAACTCTTTTTATTTACTCACTAATTGTAAATTAATTAATTATTTTCAATAACATAATATATAAGTAAAATCAATAATAACACAATAAATATGAAATGAGTAATGAAATAATACTCCAATTAACATAAAAAAACAGAATAAATATCCAACGGTAAACAATTGTATGTGAAAATAAAAACTAACTATCAGGAGCTTGATCATCAAGTCCCCTCACAGGAGGGGCTCTCGTAGGGGGTGTGCACGACCCGAGGTAACAACGTCTTCATCTTCACCAGCAATAGGACTTGGATGGGGATCCTCGTAGACAAACGGAGGGAGAGGCGGGGGAGGCAGGGGAAAATCCTCGTAGATGAAGGGAGGGGGAGGCTCAGGAGATGGAAACCGTCTATGAGGTAACAACTCTGTCAAGGCCCCGGTAACAGCATCCCAGCTCTGCCTCTGACTAGCGTACCAACGCTCGTATCTCTCCGCCATGCGCCTATTCCTGGCCCTCTCTGTAGCAACCTGCGCGGAAACTTGCTCGGCAATCATCGAATCAACTACCTCCGGTGGTGGCCTTCTCGAGCCAAGGTTCCGGCGTCAGAGCAGGAGGCCTTGGGGTACACCATGCTAGGCCTGGCGCCTAGCCCAAAGCCCCTAACGCGGCCAGGATGCTCGACTGAACCCACAGCAGCTTTCAATGGGGCCGTAGGATCCACAGACCTCTGTGACCCCGGGGTTTGCGACGCTCATAGTTCTGTCTAGGTCTGCTCAATCCGGGCCTGACTCAAAGATTTCATAAAATAGTAATCAAACAATTTAATTCTATTTAAATGAAGTGCATTAACTATATAAAAAATGTTTTTGTAATTTACTATTATCTCCTCTGCTGCCCTAGAGGTCGGCGTCCCATCATGGTGTCTGTGTGTGCGTGTCCACAACTGCCCATAGTCTGTCTGACGGTTCTCCGCTCGAGCCTTCTCTTGCTGAAAGAGTTAAAAGAATATAAACTTTGTTATTTCAAAAACAAAACAATCACCATTTCAACCTAAAATTAATTTAACTTTCAACATACGATCTCACCGTAAGTCACAATAAATGTCTTGGTGCCTACAGTGTGGTGGACCTTTCGCGTGCTCGGTTTCTAGTGTTCCTCTGCGACGAGCACGCAAGGAGGGGCAAACAAAAAGTTAAGTGAAATTAATTATTACTTTGATATCTTGTAAACTATAAATTAAGTTAACTATTAATTAATTTAATCCAAATGTAAACAATAAATTAGTTTAATCTATATTTATATTTTTATACTATATTTAACCAAAATTAAGTTAAAGAAATTTTAAACTATATATTAACGCATGCTTAAACAAAACCCTAATGTATGATTAATTAAAAAATGTACTGTCCCTCTGTACTCCTCCTATAGTGGACAAAACTCTTGATCGTTTGGGTCCACGCCGTCCGGGACGTTCTCGATCACCGGGCGAGAGGCATAGTCGCATCTCCATTCTGCTGGTTGTAGAGACGACCCCTCCGACTCTTCCATACTTCGCCCATTTTCAGCAAAGACGTACCTCTTCTTGTCGTCGCAGTTAAACTTTTTTCGTATCATAATTTAATTGGAAATTAAGTAATAATTAATTAAGAAATAAATAAATGAACCACAACTTATAATTATTAAGATGTAAAATTTAATTAAACAACATAACTTACCTGCACAATTTTTTCAAATGCTTTATCCTTGTTCTCCGACAAAATCTTTTTCCAATCGTGGAAAAAGATCGGGAACCATGCCCAATTCCCGCCAAATTCGGACAGGAATCGGTTCAACAAGTGACCATCGTTGCCGATCGGTTGGTCCATGTCCATGTTCCGGGGACTATGACGCGATACCCGCCAATCGATGAGTGATTGTGGCAACATCCACCGTCCTTTTGCTGATGTTCCCCGCTCATCCGCACAATTAAGAAAAAATATTGCGTTTAAATAAATTTTAATTACACGAAAGGAATTTAAAATTATTTTTCGCCAAAAAACTAATTTTATTTACCTTGGACATCCACCAAAATCCGGTTGAACGTGAAGCCGACAGTCGGGGGTTCCCATGGTCCCGCACGTTTTCCTGGTTGATAAACTGCTCCACCTACGTTAGAGGAATGTCAATATGGATCTCCTCATCTTCGATGTCCTCGATGACAGACTTGCGCCTCGTGATCCCCCTACGGTCTCTAGGGTCTCTGGGTTTGGGATCGGCTCATTGGCAAAGAGGTGTTCAAACTCGTTCCCCACCTCAGGGTGCGGAGGGGGAATATTTATAGGCCCACGCCCTCTCGTCCGGCCCCCTCTGCTACTACTGCCCCTTATTGGCCTTTTCTCTTGTTCAACAGCTTCTCCTTTTCCTTTATCGTTAGAAACCATGATGTTCAAAGGTAAAGGTTGAAAGGAACAAGTTGGAAAAGTTAAAAGATGAAAAATCAAAACTTTGCGCGCGTTTATTTTGAAAATGACGTGGTGGTTAAAAAACTGCTACATTTTGTAGCGGTTTAAAACTTAACCATGACAAAGTGAGAAGATTTGTAGCGGTTTTACAGGAACCGCTTCAACAACCGCGACAAATATGCCTCGTTCTTCATGATATTTTGTAGCGCTTACATAACCGCTACAAAATAGCAGACCTTTGCTATTCTGTCATGGTTTTACGAGTAACCGCTACACAAATGTCATCTTTTCCCATTCTGTAGCGGTTATTATATTCAACCGCTACTAAAAGAAATTTTTTTGCAAAAAAATTTTCCCAAACTAATAACTTTACAGATTGGTGAAAAAAATTAGAATAAGTTTCTCAATCAATTTAGTTGATTTTTTTTTTTAAATTTTCCCAAATGTGTTAGAGTAATAAGATAATCGAAAATGGTCCAACATGCCCAGAAGATTCGGATTCATTATAGCCACAAATCTCCCAAGAAAAATTCACTAACTCATTTTGATCAGAGATATTTTCCGAGACAAAGGTTGTTATAACAAAACCCAATATTCGGTTGCATGTTGGACTGTCTTCGGAAGAGTAGAAGTCTTCAAGTCAAAGAAATCAGTAAAGATGGATTGTCACTGAAGGAACATCCTCGGCTTGAACGATGAAAAGAGAGGCAAATATCTGCAGCGCTCATCTCCCGAGATCAGTGTTGTAGGTATTTGCATCTCTTCGACAACCAAGCCGAATGTTCGTTTAGTGGAAATTCAGATTTACTAATTTTTTGATTATTTGTCATTGATGTACAACCTGGCATACTATAAATAGAGTTAATATTTGTAGCGGTTATCAAATAACCGCGACAAATTTACAAATTTGACGCGGTTATTTTGTCGCTTAACTTTCATCGCGACAAAACTGTGTCGTTTCGCTTTTTTCTCGTGGTGGTTTTTTTTTTTTTTTTTTTTGTAGAACCGCTAAAAATTAGCTGACACAAAGTTCGTGCCATTGCCCGCCAACTCTTACGCCAATTTTGTAGCGGTTGCCTTAATTAACCGCAACAAAATTCGCTCCACAAACTTCGCGCCATTACGCGCCAAGCTAGCGCCAAAATTGTAGCGGTTTTATTTCGTCTAACCACTACAAAGTACGCGACAAACATGCCCGGCTTGTGTTGTCAATGTTTCCGCTACTAATTTGTTGCGGTTTAGGCTATAACCGCTACAATTTTATGATTTAGTAACGGTTATTTCTAACCGCTACAGAAAAACCGCAACTAATGATGGTTTTTTTTGTAGTGTGAGGAGTTGTTACTGTGTGTATGTCATGAGGAAGAATAAAGATATTGCAATGGTCGAGGAAAGAGATGGGTGACGATGGAAAGAGATATTTTAATAATTGTGTTTGGTATTTTGTAGTAGAGTGTTTTATTGTTAAATTATATAGATATAGGTATTTGCTTTTATTATGGAAAAAAACACTAAGTTTATAAAGACCTTAGTTAAATTTTGTCAGTTTTAAAATAAAACATCACTTTTATGTTAAAAGATTCACATGATTGTATGGGAAGATATTCCCCAACTTCTTCTATTTTAATGTAACGGCTCGCCTCCTTTTCCACAAAAAAAAAAAAAAGATTCATTTTTAAGCCATCAAACATTTAATTATCGAATAAATTAGTATATCAATTTCAAAGATATAGTTTTACATAACTACTATTTATAAATGACATTTGTCTAAACAATTTATTAATACAAATATATGTAATTTTTTGTATTTATTATGAAATTCAATGTTAAAAATATTTAAAATAAAACCTTATTATTTATATGCAATTATCACAAAAGCTAATGTCATTTTTAGTAATTTGAGAATGGAAAAGCTATTCGATAATAATATCCAAACACTATCATTTTATCAAAATTATTTTTTTTTCACATAATCTATTCTTTTTATCAAAGCCCTGGTGGTGAATGATTTCACTTAGGTGAGTGAAAGATGAAGGTGGAAGTGGAGGAGGATCAAAGGTTTGGAGATCTTGCCGCGGTAGCTGTGTCTCTCTATTTCTACGTGTCTCTTTAGTTTGAAGAAAATAGATGATGAACAGTAAAAATAAGCTCGATTGGCTTATTAGAAGCCAGGAAATGGAATTCTCAAATAAGCTCAGTTTCACCTATAAGCTCGATTGTCAACCGATTTCAGCTAAACGAAAATTTTGAAGCAAAATCCATAATCTCGATTGAAAAGCTCTATAAGCTCCAAAAGCCGCTCGCATGAGCTATTTCAGAAGCTATTCTTCAAAAATTCATCCAAATACTCTTTAAATATCTACAGTGGACGATGGGAGGTGCAATGCAATTTTCCTGTGTATTTACGCACACGATGATACTTCTAATAACTAGAAGGTACGGCCTTTTAAAAATTATTATCTTTTTTTTTTTTTTTTTAACAAAAGGTACGGTGGATTGGACTTTAGTATTTTATATATATATATATATTCTGGTATTCTTCTTTCTCAGTTTCATTGTAGAATGCGTCTAATTTGCTGATGTTTTCGCCTTAGAAATATTCTCATCCTTATATATATATCAATTGTATACTTAAAATGCATGTGTTTACATCAACCCGATACAGATTACGCGGAGACTTTTTTATGAGCAGCCATTATTAACGCAAAATAATGAACAATCACTATCCATCAATAGATTGAACTTTTTAATTGACCCGGATACAATAAAAAATTTCAACTGCTACTTTAGTATATTTATTGAGATTCTCAAGTTCTATTTGTCCTTTTAAGAAAATGTCAATGCACGAGGGAAAAAGTCTTCAAAACTTGAAAGCGACCTAATTGTCATTATATTGTGTGCATTCCATCTTCCATTCTTCACATGGACACTAATATCCTCGCTCCTTGTTATTATCATCACTTAAAATCAATGAAGTTAATTAATATTAGGTGAAAAATTAATGTTTTAAATAAAGCATACTCTAATATGAATCAGTAGGAGTATTATCAAAATTAATGTGCTTAGTTCCACTAGAAAACAGAAGGCAAAAATTGGCTTAGATTCATAAATAACACACAAGTTCTTATATAACAGGTTTAGTATTTCAAGCTGCAAAATTTTATAATTAAAATTAGGGAAAATTATAATAAAGGACCTAAGAAAAATAATATTTATTAAGAATGACCATAAAAATGGTAATTATTTTGAAAGACCAGAAATTAAAACATTAGAATAAAAAGATTAATTGCCCTTAGCTAGATTTCCTATATTGTTGGGATGGTCACAAGTCGTCGGCGATGGAGGTGGAGAGAAAGTGAGATGGTGGAGGATGAAAATCAAAGATGAAGTTGGCATCAATCACTCCGTATTCTAATTTAATGAGAGAGAATATAGGAAATTTGGTTAAAGCTAATTTAGTCTTTTTATTCTAATGTTGATTTCGGTCCTTTAAAATAATTATCATTTTTATAGTCCTTTTTAATAAATATTATTTTTCTTTTTTTCCTTAAAATTAACTTGGAATCTGATGACAGACAAAAAAAAAAAAAAAAAAAAAAAAGAGTTAACTGTAATTATGAAAATTTCAAGTCCACGTTTATTTTGTTTTTTATCATCCATTCTCCATCTCGTCTAAAATATAAGTAATTATTAACCGCTTCATGGAAATGAAAAAAAAAATGTGTCTTAAATTACAAAATTTTTTTATCACTATTAAATAAGGTTTTGAGGGGATAGAAAATAAGATGAGCCAGATTTAAATATTAATTTTATTAATAAAATTGATAAATGAATATTAATTATTGTACAAATAATATATGTTATGAAACAAAATTTTGGAAAAATCACTATTAGATTTAAAAGAAGAAATATAATTGCTAAAAGATTTCACAATAAGTAAACAACATGTAATCATAAGTTCTTATAATATGCGAATAACAATGGGCACATTTGGGTTGGCGGTAGAAACGGTGGCTTAAAAGCTATCTAACTTTTTTAAAAGCCCAAAGAGGAAAAAAGCCGTTATTTGTGTTTGGATTGCCCATTTGGCTTTTACGAAGTGGTTGTTTTCCAAAATGATGAGTGTTTGGGTTAGCAGTTGAAAAGTCGTTGAGATGGAAAATGACTAAATAGGTATGAATCTTATTGAATACTATATTTATGCCCCAAAAAATGTTTCCAAAATTTACACTTTAGTCCCTCCTCACAACTTTCAAAATTTACAGATAGGTCCCTGGTCAAAACACATGTTTTGACCAGGAACCCTTCTTCCTAAGCACCTACAGGTTGAGAAACACTCTGCACATTACAGTAGTGCCGTGAAGAGGAGAGGGCTGAATTGATCTGGGAAGCTTGGAGGAAGAGACCACCGCCACTGACTCCGTCACTCACCACCACCATCATAATCAGCGTCTCCTCCTCTCCACTTTCGGAATTGCTTCACCATTTTTCACATCCACCGCCACCGATTCCGTTCATCGTTGAAGCTCCGCTGAAAAGGGTTATTGACTGGAGACCGCCGATTAAGCACTATCCACCATCCCTCGACCTATAACGACCTCATCGTGGCAAGTTACGAGTAAAAGTTGAAACAAAGTACAATATGGCTTCTCTCTCCTCAATGCCACCGCTAAACGCTCCAATTTCGGGGCTTCTCCTCTGTTGGACTTTTTTCCGATAAGCTCAGTTGATCATATGAGAATCCAAACACTCGCCGGCGTTTTTTCACTGTTGAGCGTTGTCTTTACTACCACTGCATTCTTTTGCCTTCGACGCGCCCTTCAACGTGAACCCAAACACACCCAAGCTCAGTTGATCAGATGGGAATCCAAACACCCACTCGCCGGCGTTTTTTCACTATTGACCGTTGTCTTTACCGCCACTACATTCTTTTGCCTTCGACGCTCCCTTCAACGTGAACCCAAACACACCCAATAAAGATGCAAGGATAAGACACGTTAAACTATGCCCATGAGTTTCTCTATCTGCCACATCAAATATTAATCCCGCAAAGTAGAGACATTTGGAAAATATCCGAACTATTAATTCTCCATTGAAAAAAACTTTTTATTGCCTGCAGAGGCATACCCTGTGGTAATTTGAAAAGTGTAGTGACGATTCCAAATTTTGTGGGCGTCGGTGGGTGTATGGCTGTTTTTCGTTTTTGAAATTGGGCTATGAGAAAAAAGTATTTTTAGGCCCCAAAATAGGTGTCATTGTATAGATCTCGAAAAATCAAAGAGATCGATACCGAGAACGTGAAAATCCGACGTCGGAAACGTTAGCTATGGAGGATAGAAGAGTTGGGTTCGACGGACCCGACCCGTCGCTCCATCCGGGTGGAAGAAACCCGGCTGAAGGTTGAAGAAGAACCAAACGACGTGTCGTTTGGTCCCTCCTACTGTTTAAGTGAAACGGTGTGTGTTTCACGTTTCAATTAAAAGAAGGAAAAAAACGCGAGAGAATGGTCCCCGCATGATTCGAAAAGGGGACACAAGGTTACGTGGGTGCTTGAAGGCCGGCGCTCGATTGTTGCGCCACACCCTTGGTTTCCGAATAAGATGCGCGGTTTTATTTAAATCAAGGTTTCTGTTGTGCTCAGGATGCATATGAACCGTTTAAATGAAACGGTTTTAAAAAGTTTAAAATAATGCAGTTGTAGCTTTTAAATCTTTGATTTGCCGTATTTATAGTAATAACGTGCACATAGAAATCGATAAGTTATTATTTATTCTGATTATTGATTGCTTGTACAAGTAAATTTATATCCGTTGAAAATTTGAATATCTTTAATTAATAAATATAATAGTATTGATTGATATAGTAGTTAATAAATCTCCTACTATCTCTCCTTATTTTAATGGGATTATATGAATATTAAATTCATAAAGTGAAAATAAGTTATATCTTATGCCTTGGTTTCATCGGGAGATTTTCTTGATTTTATTAATTAATATTTTGAATTACATTAAATATTGTATGGAGATGAAATTTTGATATGATTATTGAATTCATGCATGTTATTTTATTATTTAGTTTCTAGTTGCGAAATTAAATATATTTAATATTTAAATGATGAGCTTTATTAAAAATCCTAAATTATAGGATGAAAAGGGAATTTAGTCCCATTTAAAGATGTATTATTAATGGAGATATTAATTTGTTTGATAATTTCTAATCTTCTATAATCTCTCCTAAAATCTTGTGAATTTTTTTTTTAAAATTAATAATGGCTAAATAAAAATGGTAATATTTGTGAATATCTTAGCCATTATTTATTTTATTAAGAAGGATTTATTATTTTCTTTTGAAATTAAATTTGGTAAAATTATTAAATATTTTGTGGTGGTATGAAAATTTAATCATTTATCTAGTGTAGAGATAAATGTGCTTTAATCTTTCATAGAATTATTATTTCTTTTGGTATAAGCATGAATTGTTTCATGTATTGGTAGAAATGCAATTATAGCCTTAATTTTATTTTATGGCTATGATTTTTTGCTTTTTAAATATTGTGAATAGCAATTATATGAATGTTACATATTTAAATTTTGGAATTAAGTCTAGTTGATTTATTAATCACCAAAGTGGTCAACTCTTTATGAATTATTACGGTGATTACCCATAACCTTGATGCTATATTTGTATTGTGGGTGAATTAAAGTTTGTTATTATAACGTGTTTATGGATCAACCAAAAGGTTGATTATTTGTCTTTATAATTATTGGAAATAAATGTTGGTAGTTTTATTTTGACACCCAAAAATGATAAAGAATTTTATGTGGGGTATGCATCATTACTAAATTATGTGAAACCTTTATAGCATCATTGTGGTTGAATGTTGTATATTGTAATAAATGTTGATTATGTCTAGTTTACCACAGAATTTGTGGGGGAAAGTCATTTTAACGGCTAATTTTTCTAATTAATAGAGTGCCCCACAAAAGGATACAAAAGCATACCATACAAAATATGGAAAGGAAAGAAAGCTTCCTTGAAATATTTGAAAGTATGGGGGTGCTTGGCTAAGGTTGCGATTTCTAAACCCAAAAGGTTGAGAGTCAAACCTAAGACAATGGACTTTGTGTTTATTGGCTATGCACTTGACAATAGTGAATATCAGTTTTTGGTCTGATGTATCAGTTATCCTGGTTAATACGGTTATTGAGTTAAGGGACACTACGTTCTTTGAGAATGTATTTCCGTACAATAAGGGAAGTGAAGCAAGTGGTAATAATGATAACAGTATTGTGCTACCGTAGGATACTACGACAAGTGATAATCCTGCAGAGGAGAAACCTAGACGTAGTACAAGACAAAGGACCATAATATCCTTTGGTCTTATTTTCTGACCTATTTGTTGGAAAATGAGCCTCGAACACATGGAGAGGCTATGGGCTCTCCCAAAGCACCATTATGGAAAAAGGCTATGAATAGTGAAGTTGAATCTGTTCTGTTAAACCGCACCTGTGAATTGGTTGACATTTCTTTTGGCAATAAGCCTCTAAGTGGGTCTTCAAAAAAAAAACATGAAAGGAGATGGAACTATTGATATGTACAAAGCTAGGCTGGTAGTAGTAAAAGGCTATAGACAACGTGAAGGCCTAGTTTGATACCTAGTCACCTGTTACAAGAATTACATCCATTTGGATGTTAATCGCATTAGCAGCATTGAATGGATTAGAATTACATCAAATGGATGTAAAGAAAGCCTTCTTGAATAGTGAACTAGAGAAAGAGATCAATCTAGAACAACCTGAGCGGTTTGTTATCTCAGGACAAGAATAGAAAGTTTGTCAATTGCTCGATAAAGTCCCATTATGGACTAGAGCAAGCTCCGAAACAATGGCATGCGAAATTCGATGAAGTTATGTTATCAAATGGCTTTAGTATTAATGAATCTGACAAGTGTGTCTATATTCGAAATACTGAAAATAGGTTTGCCATAGCCTGTCTATATCTAGATGACATGTTGATAACAAGTAGTAATAATCAAATGATTAAAGCTACTAAGCGATTGCTTACCAGTAAGTTTGGCATGAAAGATATGGGTCTAGCGAGATGTTATTTTGGGAATTAAAATCCATAAAACATGTTGGGTTGGCTTTTATCACAAGAACATCTATATTGCTAAAATTGTTGAGAAATTCAAGAGTTTAAACATAGCTCTTGTGATTTAACCCTATAGACTCTAGTCTTTGTCCGTCGAGAAATACCGGCGAAGCTGAAAAACGAAGAAGTATGCTAGAGTGTTAGGCAGTCTTATGTACGTTATGAACCGCACTAGACACGATATTGCATACTAAATAAGCATGTTGAGTCATTTTACAAGTAGTCCAAACGAGCTTCATTGGAGAGCTATGATAAAAGTTTTTGGTTACTTAAAGCAAACTCAAATTTAAAAACTTTGCTTTGCATTACGAAAAGTACCCTGTAGTTTTAGAAGGGTATTGTGATGCAAATTGGATCACCAGCTCTAATGACACAAAATCCACAAGTGGATATGTATTCACCCTTTGTGGGGTCTTTGTGCCTTAGAAGTCATCCAAGCATACTTGCATTGCAAGATCAACTATAGAAGCAAAATTCATTGCTTTAGATAAAGCTGGTGAGGAAGCCGAGTGGCTTCGTAATTTTCTTGAAGACATTCTTAGTTGGCCAAACCATGCACCGGGCAAAGTGTGTATACACTGTGATACTAATAGTCAAGCAGCTATTGGTAGGGCTAAGAATGTCATGTACAACGGCAAGTCTAGACATATACGTCATAGACATGACACCGTTAGACAACTACTCTTGAATGGAATCATCTCAACTGATTAGGTGAAATCAAAAGAGAATATAGCGGATCCATTGACTAAAGGGATTCCTAGAGAGTTAGTTAAAAATTTGTCCAAAGGAATGGGTTTAAGGCCGATCCATTGTTGATTATTGCAGTAACTCTACCTAGAAGAGTGGAGATCCCATGAACTAGGTTCAAAGAGACAACTAAGTCTTAATCGACTGTTAACACTATGGAGTTTTAAACTCATACTCATTCCTAGACAAGACAGATATAAGGGTAAGCTTATAAACTTTTAATGGTTTCTTTATAATCTCGATGTATTTAGATGATGTATGATGACTTACATCACAAGGAATCACCTATGTGAGTGTGAAGTGCAGTCGCTTCTATGAGAATTTAAACGGCCGATTCTCTAAAACACTTACAGTAACTGGGTGGTGTCCGGGGCCAAAATGGACACAAAGATGAGAACCAACGATGCTAGAGGAGCAACCGTGTAACCCCTATTGTCTTGGTATACACTAAAAGGTCAACGGTTCAAGACAGTGCGTCCACCTATTGACCAGTATATCCGATAGGGTTTTACTAGAGAAGGTTTAAAGGTAACTCCTACCTTTCTCGATGCAGTTGTTGCTCGTAGAGGAATCGCACTTTGCATACATGATCATTTGCATTTGGTTATGATGGACTAACTTCTTATCCATGTGGGGATTGTTGGATTTTAGGATCTAAATCCCAGAGGTTATGAATAAGAAGTCACATTGGTTCACCACTGCCGGTCGCGTCGGTTCGCCACAGTTGCGTTGGTTCGCCAACGGGTGTCCATCTGATCAATTTCCGTCATCTATAAATAGGATGTGCTAGTGACAGAAAATCATAGATATATAGAAAAACTAGATCTAAAATTAATCTCAAGCATTCCTCTCTGCATATTACATTCTGTAGACATAGTCTGTGCGATTCTCGAAAGCGAGACTCGTTGGATTCACTTGGGCTTGATTGAGAGAGTCATCTTTCAAGACGAATAATCTGCTCCATCCCGGGGAGACAATTGCTCATCATCCTTGGGCATCCATATAGAGGAGCAAAATTGTCTTAAGGACACAACGAAAGTTGGGCCCAGATTTCTTCATAGTTTATTACCATATTCGGCAGTCTTGTGAGTTTTTAGTGGTTTTTCTTCTTAGTACATTACTTATATTTACAGATTATGCATATTAATTACACAGATTCATATCTTAGTGATATTTCTATTTTGAAAGTATTTTCACCAACAGAAAGTAGGTGGAATTGCTGGTTTCCCTTTCTCGCATCCCAGGTCTTATCTATTACTGAGTACTTCCATCTATTTGCAACTATCTACTCTTCTCCACACTCAATTTTTCTAATTCATTTCCTATATTTCCTGTTATAGTGAAAAGGAAGAAGGCTCTGCAGAAAAGAGAGATGACCTGATTCGACTTTTAGTAACAAGGATTCTGAGAGAACTGAGTAATGCTCCGGTGGGTGTGGCTGAATATACCGTTGGACTCGATCGTCGAATTGAACGATTGTTGGAACTGTTAGACATGAGATCCAACGGCATAAGAATATTGGGATTGTATGGGATGGGCGGGATTGGCAAGACAACCCTTGCGAAGGCACTTTTTAACAGACTCGTTGTGGATTTTGAGCGACGCAGCTTCATGTAATAAGCAAATATTGAGCTCTGAATCTATACGTGTATATTAATGATCAAGGAACGATTACAAGCTTAAATCGTAGTGTTCTCGATCTAACAGTAATGCAGAAAACGATAAGGCAGAAACAATAAGAAGGAGAAGATAATAACAGAAAGGAGATCTGTCAGAAGTCAGAGAGAGAAAAGATCCATATCATCCACACCCACTAGCGTCACGGTGTTTTCCTTATATTCTCACTCATCTTCCATTTCTCTCAGTCTCCAGGGCCTTCTTCGAATCCGGGTGCTGCGTCTAGCTTGGGCTGCTAGCTGATTTGGGCTGTTATCATCATTCTTCAAGCCCACCATACTCTGATCCATTACACTTCCTTTCAAGTGTTAGAGAAGTTTCATCCAAAGATGGAGGCTTAATTTCTCTAAGAAACAGAATTATTGGTGACATATCCTCTCAACCAGTGGATGGTAACGATATTTCCACTTTCAGCAAAACAGTCAGTGAAAACCGTGCTCTGATAATTCTGGATGATGTGGATGATGTGAAGCAGCTCGGTACTCTAATTGGCAAAAGAGAATGGTTCCATGAGGGAAGCCGTGTTGTAGTAACCTCGAGGGATAGACAAGCTTTGGCTGAGACTTATGTTAATGTCTTCTACGAGGTTCTGATATTGGATGACTCTGAGTCACTGGAATTATTCTGTTACCATGCAATGAAAAGAAAGGAACCTGCAGACAACATTTTTTTGAAATTGTCAAAGGAAATAGTGGCTCTAACAGGAAGATTGCCTTTAGCTCTGGAAGTGTTTGGTTCAATGTTGTTTGGTAAAACAAGGGAAAAGGAATGGGTTGATGCTGTGGAGAAGCTGAAGCTGATTCGACCTGGGGATCTCCAGGAAGTGTTGAAGATAAGTTATGAAGGGTTAGATGAAGAAGAGAAATGCATCTTCCTTGACATTGCTTGCTTGTTTGTTCAAACGAGCATGAAGCGAGAAGATGTCATTGATGTACTGAGAGGTTGTGGATTTAAGGGAGAGATAGCAATCACAGATCTCGTAGAGAAATGTTTGATCAAAATCAGAGAGGATGAAACCATTTGGATGCATGATCAGATTAGAGACATGGCAAGGCAAATTGTTGTGGATGAAAATCTCGTTGATCCTGGTATGCGTAGTAGATTGTGGGATCGATCTGAAATTCTAACTGTTTTGAGGAATTTGAAGGTAAGGATCTGACCGAGGCAAGAATAATTAATTGTTTTCCTTGGACTAAATGGTTTTTTAAAGATATTATCATAGAATTGATTCTAACAAATTTTAACAGCTGTGTAAGAATTATGCTTTAAACTAAGATGTAGATAACTATATTATTCTGTTGATGAGTTTTTCAAAAATATTTTTAAATTAAATGGTGATCGCTATCTTATAAAAAATTCAATTTATAAATCTACTTCCAAGAATCTGCGTGATAGTTGTTTATACATTTTGGCAAGATAAAAGTGTGTTGCATAGGTCCCCATGCCACTTGTCTTATGCGGGCAGGAAGAGTGACTTGGACAAACAAAAGAAAAGACCGAATTTTATGAGGCAGCTATGACAGATTATTTAACCATCGCACCTACCTTAAACAGATTTAGATCATTAAAATATTACAATACCATAATACGTCCTCGCTTTGCATGCTGTGCTTATACCAGGCAACAACCGAAATACTTGACATTAAAATATTATATAATATCTGATATGTATTTGACACAGACACCACTGATTTTTATGTTAGCGATTTATAGCATCTTCTCTACCCCTCTGATAATAAAACCGATTTCTTATATATCTTGTTAAAATATTTGTGGTGTGGATGTAGCCGAGTTCACCTTGTGGGTTATGTTTTATTGTAAAAATATTTGGTTGCTCTGGAAACTGTAGGGAACTCAGAGTATTCGAGGGATGGTCCTTGACTTGGAGAAAAGATCTGCCAAAAATCATAGAGGTGAGGAAGCAATTTCTTGGAACAACCTTCAACGGGGTTCAAGTGTCACAAATGCCCTGGCATTTCTTAAACAGATGCACAAGAACTATTTTCAACGAGGTGAGAAAGACAGAGAGGCTCTAGTGATTCACACCAAGTCATTTGAATCAATGGTGAGCTTGGTGCTGCTTCAGATCAATAATTTGAGATTGGAAGGGAAGTTCAAATCTTTCCCTGCAGAATTGAAGTGGCTACAATGGCATGGATGCCCTCTAAAATGCATGCCTTCTGATTTGTGCCCTCAAGAATTGGCTGTCCTTGACCTCACACACAGCAATCTTGAGAACTTGTGGGATTGGAAAGGCTACAAGGTATTATTCTTCATGCTTCAATTCTCATGTTCGTCATCTCTTTTTTTTTTTTTTTGGTCAAAATCTGATTATTGGTTATAAATGTAAGAATCAATAAGGAACGGACCATGGTATTATTACAGACATCTTAGTCGGTCACATTTAAAAAATAGTCATACTTCAAAAGACTTATCAAATGAGAAGGTTACCAATCTTACATTCAAATTATTCATGCACAACACACTTTAAGTGTAATTTATAGATATATAGGTATTTAGTTTTATAGGATGAGGTCTGGAGTTTAAGCTTCCAAGAAAATTCTTTGAAATAAATATCCTGAATTAGGAGGACCCAACTCAAATTTAGATTAGTCAGAGTCTAATGTGGATCTAGATATTAGATGGTTTGTTTTAAAAAAAAAAAAAAAAAAAAAAAAAAAAAAAAAAAAAAAAAAAAAAAACTTCAGGCATGACAAAAATATTAAAAAAAAAAGGTGTTCCTTTTAGTATAGAGAACAGTCAAAACACACTTGGTGTGATTTTTAGATATCGGCACAAATTTTTTCTAATTATGTTTTGCAAGAAAACATGATAGAAATTAGTAGTGGGTCAACTTTGTTCAAGATTTATGTTTTACTAATCAGACTTAATTCTCTGTTTTCTTTTATATTACCACCTGCGACGGGCCAAATCTGACATGCAAATAGTGAGCCACTACTAAGATGCTAATATCAATTCTTTAATAACATATTCCACTGGCTTGCAGGTGCCAGAGAACATAATGGTCATGAATTTGTCCCACTGTTACCAACTAGAAACTCTTCCTGATCTCTCCGGGTGTCAACGTTTAGAGAAGATTGTCCTTGAGAACTGCTTTAAACTAAGTAGGATTCATGAATCAGTTGGCAATTTGGCTGCACTTCGTGATTTGAATCTTACTCGTTGTAGAGAACTTAATGAGTTACCCAATGGTATATCTTGGCTGAAAAATCTAGAGAGCCTCTGTATTTCTGAGTGCTCGAAGTTGAAATCGTTACCAGAAAATATGGTCAACTTGAAATCACTGAGAAAACTTCTTGCTGATCACACGGCTTTAGAAAAGCTGCCTGAGACTATTTTTCATCTTGAGAAACTTGAAAGTCTTGATTTAAGTGGTTGCCATCAATTGAAAAGGCTGCCTGACAACGTAGGACTCTTGGGTTCTCTGCAAGAGCTGTCTATGGACCAATCTGGATTAGAGGAACTCCCCAACTCTGTTGGGAATTTGAAAAACCTTGAAAAGCTTGGTTTGATGCATTGTAAATCTCTCACTATGGTTCCTGATTCTATTGGAAATCTCATATCACTTTCAGAGCTTCGGCTTTTTGGTAGTGCTATTGAAGAGATTCCTTCTTCGATTGGCTCATTGTCTTATCTAAAAGAACTCTCATTAGGAAACTGTAAGTCTCTAAATAAACTGCCTGAGTCCATTAAGTCTTTGGTTTCCATTGTTGAGCTTCAGCTAGATGGGGCAGCGATCACAGATTTACCAGATGAGATTGGAAATATGACATTACTTAAAAAGCTTGAAATGAGGAACTGCCGGATGAGATATCTTCCTGAATCGATTGGCAACCTCACAGCTCTTACAACCTGGAACATTTTCAAAGGTAACATTGTAGAACTGCCAGAGTCCATCGGAAAGCTCGAGAATTTAGTCTTTTTAAAGTTGGACCAATGCACAATGCTCAGAAGGCTTCCACATTCTATAGGACATTTGAAGTCCTTATATCATCTTTGGATGGAGGAAACAGGTCTGACGGAATTACCTCAAAGCTTTGGCATGCTTACCAGCTTAAGGACATTGAAAATGGCCAATAAGTCAGAAAATAACATGCTTCAGGATTCTTTTGTAATCTCATCTTTCTTCTGCAATATGATATTTCTGAAGGATCTGGATGCTCGTGGTTGGAGGATATCTGGGAAAATTCCTGATGATTTTAATAACTTGTCGTCTTTGGAGACTTTGAACCTAAGCCAAAACAAATTTCACAGCCTTCCTTCTAGTTTGGTGGGCCTTTCTATTCTCAGGAAACTCTCTCTCCAAAACTGCACCGAGCTGGTTTCTCTCCCTGCTCTTCCCTCAAGCTTGGTAGAGCTGAATGCTGCAAACTGTTGTGCCTTACAAAGCATTCATGACCTTTCAAATTTAAAAAGTTTAAGGGATCTGAACCTCACAAATTGTGTGAAATTGGTGGATATTCCTGGCCTTGAACGGTTAGAGTCTCTGAGGTTTTTGTACTTGAGTGGATGCCTTAAATGTTCCTCCACGGTCCGCAAGAGAATTTCTAAGGTTCATTCTGTCCCTCTCCCATTATCAATGAATAAATTAATTAAGGGGAAAATTAATTTTTGATCTCTAAAGCTTGACTTGGTGCAAGTCAGTCCCTATAGTTTTGACCCGGATGTAATTCAGTCCCTGAACTTTGACTCACTGCAACTCGGTCGCTAGCGACTAAGTTACAACCGAGTCAAGGTATGAGGACTGAGTTGCATTGAATCAATGTACATATTGACTTATAATCGATTCAAAACTATAGGGAGCAAAATTAATTTTCCTTAAATGAAAATTGAAAGTATCTATTTTTGGGATAAGCCAGATCAATGTGTATTTTATCTTCTTCTTTTTTTTTTTTGTAATAGTGAACTGACCCCCTTGTATGACAGGTTACACTGAGGAATTTATTGAACTTGAGCATGCCAGGAACAAGATTACCCAAATGGTTTTCAGGACAAACAGTAAGCATTTCCAAACCCAAGAACCGTGAACTAACAGGTGTAATTATAGGTATCATTCTTTCAATCAACCATGATATACCTAGTGAACTGCGAGATCTTCTTCCTGGAGTAGTTGATATCAGAATAGAGGTCTTCAAACGGGGCAAAAATATATGTACTTCAGGATTGGACTTGCGTGGATTGCCAAGAACCAATCAAGAACACATGTATCTTTGCAGGTACCCAGATTTCCATCATCTCTTCTCTTTCTTGCGAGATGGTGACACATTAAGTGTGACTCGGTTAAACCCACCTCTGGATAAGGGGTTGGAGTTGAAAAAATGTGGGGTTCATTTGATCTTTGAAGGGGATGATGATTATGGTGGTGCTGAAGAATCTGTTGACAGAAAACTGAAATCTGTGTCAGAAAAATTGGCGGAGTTTTTCAGCACTTGTGAAGAAGGAAGCTCCAAAGATGGAATTGAGAGTGAAGATGATGATGAATGCCAAAAGCAATTAGAGACTCGAGAAAAGGAAAGCATAATCTCATCATTATCTATTCCGAGCAGCTTCTCTTTGCTCTATTTTATTATTATTCTGTTCGTTTTCTTGTTGAGCTGGCTGCTACAAAAATTTGTCTTCAGCTATGATGCACGGTAGAAGATTTCGTTTTTATTTAAAAAAAAAAAAAAAAAAAAAAAAAAAAAAAAAAAACACACACACACACCAGATTGTTAGCCTTCAGCATTTGAAAACCATTTTGTGTAGGATCACAAATCTTTGGCTTTTTTCTAGTCTTCAGAAACATTAAGAGATTTTTCACTATATCCCTTGAGTTTGAGCAGGGTACTTGAATTATACTGTTTCACTATTATAATCCCTCAAGTTTGATATCTAGACACATGAGAAGCCACTTACAATGTATTTAAGGACAATCTCGCCCTTAACTTCAAGGGAAAACTCTATCTTAAGGTTACAAAGATTTTACTCGCAGAAACTGTGGGAGCAGAATAAGTACATTAATGCGCAAGTGATCAGGATAATAACATTTTATGGCTCAAGGAATGATTTTATGATGCTAGATGTATAAAACTTTGAACCTGCTCTTTTTTTTTTTTTTTTTTTTTTTTTTTTTTTTTTTTTAATGGAGCCTAACGTATAATATTACCTCAGCCATTAAACTGATAAAGCGTTCTTGAAAATGTTTACCTGTTCATAAGATAACCACCAAGAAGGTAAGACATAGTATTATTTTAAGGCATTGTATGAGGGATTTAGAGGGGACGGGAAATTTTGGAGTTAGATTTAAAAAATTGGAGAAGTGGGGTTGTGAAATTTTAATAAAGAGAATATATAAGATAGAGTAAAAAGAAATTGATTAAAAACTTTTAACCTCACTTCTCTAATTTTTTAAAATTCAATCTAAATTTTTTTCCCACATCTTCCTTTCCCTTCCTAGTCCCCACCCCTCATACTAAACAGCCGTTGGCACTTGGTTAACTTCTTTCCTTCCACTATTTAATTTCAATGAAAAATAGCATGTTTAGGTAGTTTCTATTAAGGAATAATTTCAATGCAAATGTTTTAATAAGGTATTTTAAGGAAATTAATACACATTTTGAATAAATACTCCCTTTGGTCTTTATTATATGACTCCTTCTGGAAGTTTTTTGAAATCCTAAATATAAGACCTATGAAAAGAGTCAATACCAGTAAAGTCTTCTTTTTCACAAGTACCCATATTAATTATAATGTAGTGAGATATTGTATAGGAAAGAAATTAAAGGTCATTAAGATAGGTTGATTTTAATTGGAGGATAATATTGGAAAGTGGTAATTATTTTTTTACCATTTTAATGATACAAACTACTGTTAACTACTTTTTCTTAATCCTTATGAAGTAATTAGAAGGGTCCTATATTATGGACCAAAGAGAGTAACTAGTTTAACCAATTTCCTAAGTTTAATATACTCAAATTAAGTAAATCATATGTTAAAAATAAGTCATAGTATATAAATGTGGCAGAAGTGCGTATTAATTAAATTGCTTAATTCATCTCGTTTGAGGAAATTCCTATAGTGTTTATCAATATTATTATTAGCGCTTTCTTCTAAGGTTTTCAAATCTTGACCGGCTTTTAAACTGGTTGAAACAATGGGTCAACTTAGAGTTAATCTAGAGGCCAAACCGGAGGAAAATTAAAAAATAATTTAAATTCTCATTATAGTATTAAACAATCCAAAATCAATTTAATACCCTGAATCAATAACAAAATAATCATATACTTATCCAACATTCTTTATAATTTATTTGATATATTGATATCATAGTATCAATCCACCATCTAATAACATTATAATCAACAATCACTAAATATTCTACCTAGCAATTATCAAAATAAATAAATGATAACAAAATATCCCTTCCTATAATCTTTTAATCACTAAACTAATAGTCATTAATACAAAAATTATCATTAACTTCTACTAATATTGTCATCTACAATTCATACTCCATAAAAAAATATTAATTTTTTAAAGACAACCGGGTCAACCCAACAAATCGCCTTACCCCGAGTTGCCACAGTTTTGAAGTTAGGGACTTGCTTGGACTAGTTACATAGCCAGGTCATTTGGTTTCTAGGCCGACCCAACCGGGTTGGTCCGAATTTAATAACCATATTTCCCTTTATAGGCATGTTTGGATTTGTCATTCATCCATATGTAAGAATATTTTTGCAAAGAAAGAAAAGACCTAGATCACAATGAAAAGCCAATCATTCTTACTCCCTGTTGTTTCTTATACAAGACAGATTTTAAACGTAACATGTTCCTTTGGAGACACTTTAAGGTTATCTCAAATTTTTATTAAGTTCTCACTTTATCGCCATTTAATTATTTGTATGAAATATTATTACATTTATAAATTATCTCACACTTTTTCCTCATACACATTCTTACATTTATTGGGGAGACTGGAGAGAATTAAAATAAAGATAATTTACTAACATAGAAATAATTTAACGATGTAAAACCTCACAAGATTCTATTGGATTTCAAAGTTTGAGCCCTACTAGAGTAGTAACGTAGAGTTGATCACTTGGATTCATCATGTTGTGA
Organism: Acacia acuminata; assembly: GCA_019022655.1. Taxonomy (NCBI): domain Eukaryota; kingdom Viridiplantae; phylum Streptophyta; class Magnoliopsida; order Fabales; family Fabaceae; genus Acacia; species Acacia acuminata. Next base: position 2,310,174 of record JAFJYI010000036.1, read on the forward strand.
CTTAGTTGGAATCTAATCAAACTTTTTTTATTGAAATGAACTTGCTCAAAATTTAATTAGGCCTAATTCATCTTAAATTTGAATTATGTTTTACTCTCTCCGATCCTAATTATAGGAGAAAATTACTAGAATTTGAAGGGATTAAGGAGGGAAGTTAAATTAGTTAATTATATGTATTTTCCTAAATACTCTTACCTAAAATTTAAAATGACATTGGCGTGTGATAATAACTCATCTCTTGCCTTTGTAACTTTTCCTTTCCCCACTCCTGTTTTTAGAAAACAAACGAAGACATTTGAAGACTTTTCATGTGACCTCATTTGGAATACTGTTTTAACTTTTGGTTATCTAGTACAAATACTACAAGAATTTCACTCATATTATTATAATTGATTAGTTTTATTTATTAGTGGTTTAGGAACGCTCTTTACTTATTATAAATAATTCTCTAGTTTATTGTAAAAGACTACGAGATATTTCCTCCGGCTAAACAAGTTCCCAAAGATTGCGTCACAAAATGGGGGAGAAGAGTCATTTATTTAATTATATAGTAATTAGTTAATTATTATTCTCTTTAATTATTATTGAGAAAGTATAAATAGGGGTATTATAGGGAAAAAATGACAAAATTTAAAACTTGCTCTTATAATTAGGACCAAAACCAACTTCAAAATTTGCTCCTATAATTAGGACAGGAGGGAGTATAATTTAGTGTTCAAATTGAGTTCTTATAATTAAATTTATCATAGCATCCATTTTTCGTGTAAACTTCATAAAATTTCGTGACTATTGTGAATATACTCATTTCATGTCACACCTTTTTAAGATCCATACATTTTCATAAATCAATTTTCATGAAATTTAAAATCAGGGATCAAATAATCAAGGTCCAATTTAAGTATAATAAACTACAAGAATCTTGTTTAAATTGAAATAAAATATAGAAATAAAATAGTAATTTTTCTTAAATTCATTTAGCTAAAATTTGGCTAAAAGGCCTATTAGGCCTATCTAATTTTATTTTTCCAAATGTTCCCGGCAACATCTACCAAGATATTTACTACCTCATGTCCTAATTATAAGACCATGTTAACTTTTTTTAGAGAAATTAAGGAAACTAATTAAGTTACTTAATCATATAATATATTGTGTATCCTTAGATATATATTATTTTATTATTCAAAATAATTAGTTTGGAGAAAAATAAAACTAAAAATACTCTATAGTAATCTAATTAATTTCCTTAATTTCTCCCAAAAAAAATTAATTTAATCTTATAATTTTTTTTTTTTTTTTTTTTTTGGATATAAATGATGGCCAAGGCCTATAATATAAAAATAAAGGATTACACAATAGGGGAATTTAATCCTAAACACTCTTGTTCTATCCAAGGTCTCAAACGAGATGGGCAAACATTAAAAATAACAGAGTTAGAGATCCCAAACTTTGCTAATGCATCTGCTACTCTATTAGATTGTCTTGAAATAGATCTCAAGGAAACTTGCCAATCCCAATTTATCATGTCCCTGACTTGCAATACCGCAAGGCTTCCATCATTGGAACCACCATTCAAAATCAGCTGAACCACTTCAACAGCATCAGATTCCATCTCCAACTTTTTAATTCCCAACGCCCAAGCCACTTTCAGCCCCATTAATATAGCTCTCTCTTCCGCTACAGCAGCATGACATTGGCCAATTGGAATAGAAAATCCTGCGATCCACCTCCCAGTCCAATCCCTCACCACTCCTCCACATCCCGCCTGCAAAGAACCTAGGGAACTTGCACCATCCACATTACACTTATAGCAACCTACCGATGGCTTCCTCCAACCCCAAACAAGCGAGACACCAGGGGATACAACATCTCTACCCGTGACCCTCTCCTGGGCAAAATTCTGCCAGCTTAAAGCAATACTGGTGGCCGGGTTAACTGGTTTCCTAAAATTAGAATAAAAAATACTGCAATTCCGCCACTCCCAGAGCTTCCACACAGCCACCGCAAAAATCAATTTCCAGCTACTTCCCCATAACCCACTAATACACTTTGAAAGATTCAATAGCAACCAATCCCTCAAGTCAGAAGAAAAGAAGACTGAGGCAAACCTGGCATCAACCCATCTGCTCCACATACTCCTTGCATATTGGCGATCCCGCAATATGTGTAAAATATCTTCAGTTCCAGACTGGCAGTACTGACAGAGGGCTGACGCAGACGACCAGGAACTTCTCCACAACTGAGTAGGGAGCCTATTCAAGGCTACCTTCCACAAAAACAATCTAACCCTTTCCGCCCCCTTCCCAACTCCAAATTAGCTTAAACAACCGATCCCGGTCCTCCACCCAGTTGGGTTCAATGAGGGCATAAGCACTCTTGACTGTGAAATTACCATCACGAGACGCTCCCCACACCATAAAATCACTGTCAGCATTAGCTTTTGGCGGTAAAACAGGCGTTTGGAGTCCAGCTGGGTTAATAATCAATTCCAATCTACTAAAATCCCAACTATCTCCTGAGACCCAGTCCGCCACTTGAGAGTTTTCTTCAGCCTCCGTAAGACTTCTCACACAGAAATCCTTAAGAGTAATTCCTTCTCCAATCCAGCAGTCATGGAAAAAACTAACTGATAATCCATTCCTCACCTGCCACTTAGCTCCCGTATCCACAATATGTGACTGTGAGCAAATGAATTTCCATACTTTGGAGTCACCAGCCTGATAACTCAATAAAGAATCACCCTCTCTCAACATATACCGACTAGCGAAAATATCCGCCTAAAGGCCTTCAGCTCCCATCACTACTTTCCAAGCAAACTTGGCACCAAAAGCCTGATTCACCGAATGCAACCGCCTTATTCCCAGCCCACCAAACTCCTTTGGCTTGCAAATCTGCTCCCAGGCAATTAAGTGCGCACCTCTGGAATTCTCATCATGTCCCCACAAGAAGTTCCGTTGTAAACGTTCAACTTCTAAGCAAACACTCTTGGGCAACATTGAAACCTGCATTGGATATTGGGGTATCGCGCTTACTACAGATTTGACTAAAGTGAGCCTCCCAACCATAGAGAGAAATTTTGCTTTCCAGCCACTTAATTTGGCTCTAACTCTATCAATAACATACTGAAAGCTCTCTCTTCTTCTGCGGTTACGTGTTAGGGGAAACCCCAGGTACTTCCCGATCTCGCTGGATCCTTGCATCTGAGATATCTCCATAATCCTACACCTAGTACTCAACGGTACTCTTGGTGAGAAAAAGACTGAGGACTTGGCGTTATTAACCTTCCCTCCGGAGGCCATCATGAACTTCTGAAGGCAATCCATAATACACCTCGTTTGCTCTACCAAAGCAACCCCAAACAATAGAAGATCGTCTCCAAACAGTAAATGAGATACCTTCGGTCCCGAGTTAGGGAAAACAATAGGTCTCCACCTACCTTCCTATACTGAGTCACAAATCAAATGGGACAATTTGTCCATACATAATACAAACAGCAAAGGTGAGATAGGGTTTCCCTGTCGCAACCCCCTCCTCGGATAGAAAAATTCTGTCCTAGTACCATTCCAGAGTACATTATATGAGACTGACGACACACAGTTGATAATAAGATCAACAAACCGTGGTTCAAATCCTGCTTCCAGCAACACCTTCTTCAAGAACCCCCAACTTATCCGATCATATGCCTTCTCAAGATCGACTTTCATCGCCATGAGCCCTTTCTTATCGCGATTATTACTCATAATCGAAGGATTTCTTGTCCAACAATAATGTTGTCCGAATACCCCTCCCTCTTATAAACCGGCTTGAAATGGAGAAACTAAATGACCCATCACCTCTCGCATCCGACATGCAATTACTTTAGTTACACACTTATAATGCACCGTACAAAGGGGGATCGGTCTAAAGTGTGCCACTAATTCCACATGTTTTGTTTAGGAATCAGCGAAATAATTGTTCTGTTTGCCTGTTCCAGAGAGACTTCACCATGAAATACACCTTTAACAAATTGACAGAGAGCTAGGCCAACCGTAGTCTAGTTTGACTTATAAAAGATAGCCGGATATCCATCAATTCCAGGGGCTTTATAACCCCCTATTGAAAACAGCGCCCTTTTGATTTCCTCATCGTCTGGGCAAGTAGCAAGATTACTCGCAATCAGGGGATCCAAAACAGGGAAGGTAGTAGAAGTGATTAAATCCTCAGAACCACTAGAGACAGAGCAAAAGCGCTCCTTGAAGTGCAGTATAACCATATTCTTCAGCTCCCCCTCATCGTTAACCCATACCATCGTCATTCTTCATATTGTCACCTGATTCCTCCTCCTCCTCAATTTTGTTTTCAGGTGATAGTACTTAGTGTTGCGATCTCCTTTCGCGACCCAGACCGCTCTAGACTTCTGAAACCACTTTATTTCCTCCAGATTCAAAATTCTTTCTAGTTCAGCCTGCAGTTCATTCTCCAAGTTACAGAGAAATGGAGACGAAGGAAACGCGTTAGAATTCTGAATACCTTTTAATCTATTTAAGACCGATTATTTTTGCCTCTCAATCATACCAAAAACATTACGATTCCAATCCCTTAAAGCTACCTGAAAATTACTAAGGGACTGCTCTAGACCTTCTCTTACCTCCCACTTGCTTTCAAGAAAGCTTTTATACTTTTCATGATGCAGCCACATGGCTTCAAATTTAAAACAAGCATCGCTCCCTCTGCTCACATTATTGCTCCCAAAATTAAGACAGATTGGGTTGTGGTCAGAGAAAAGGGTTCGAGTTAATACCTGAAGGGTGCAATTGGGAAAATCCATTAAGAAGTTTTCATTTGCCAAAGCCCTGTCCAATCTCTCGTATAAACATCAGCAACCTACCATTTTTGGCCCCTTCCACGTGAACCTTGGTCCTGTCGACCCCAAATCCTCCAAGCGGCACTCCCTAATTCGATCATGGAATATCCTCATTCTCGCATCATTCAGTCCCATACCTCTCGTTCTTTCCGATGCATATAGAACATCGTTATAATCCCCAATTGCAACCCACGGGTCAGTGGTGGAAGCCAAAAAACTGTGCAGCTCGTCCCACAAAATCCGTTTCTGAGAGGAATCTGGAACAGCATAAACTGAAGTAAGAGCAAACTTCTTCCCATCACCGCAATCACAATATAAGTGCATAAATTGTCTCCCGGTCGACCCACAATCACATCGATCCGAGATTTATTCCGGTAGCCACAAGACCAGATCGACCTATACCGGAGACCATTTCCATACCGTCAAATCCCAACTTACGGAGGCAATTAAGTCGATCGGGTGAGCTGCGCACTTAGTTTCGACAACAAGATCGAGCCATTTGAGATTTCTAGCGAGATGAGGCGTAAATTCCGAAGGAGCTTTTTCCCACAAGCTCCTCAAAGGTTCCAATATATTATGGAAACCATAGCACCCAATAAGTCAGTTTTACCCATACACAGACAAAGGCTCAACAGTATTGGGCTGCTAGCCCATCACTCGGCCCATCATTCCTGTCCCTATTCTCACATGGTGTCTCTTCCACCATTTCACACTCAGGGTCATCTGGGCTGGCCCAGAATCTTCCTTTTAGCTCCATAGCCCGATCCCCATCCCCTGGGTCAGGTGGACGGCCTTCAACAATTATCAAAACGTGTTAGATCCCAAACGTATTTGGTATCCACCATGGATAGCCCAGGGCCTTTTTTATTTAGGCTCCGACATAATTTACCGGGCTAAATCCAAAATGTGTTCGGCCCATTTAAAAAGAGAATCCCGACTCGAGGGCTACTTAAAGAGAATGTAAAATCATTTACATTTGAGAATTTGTTAGGAAAAAGTGTGAGTGAATTTAATAAATGTAATAATAAATGACGGTAGGAATCAAAAAAAGACACATGTTCATAACATATGTGTTTATTACATTTATTAATTTCTACATGCTTTCCTAATACTCATTCTCTTTGTCAAATGGTAAAGGAATTCAAATCTTGCTTTTTGAAGATTTTCATGTAATTCTTCATTTGATCATCCGAAACTCATTAATAAACATGTTTAGAAGCATTGAGAATAATAATGAGTGGTAATCAGAGATTACTAGTTAACAATCAATTATTTTAAATTTTACGAATACGAAGATATATTAAAAAGTAGTTAACACTAAAGTTGTGTTCATCTTAACTCGAGTTGCACACTCGAGTTTCGTTTTACAAGACTCGAATGTAAATGAACTTGTTCTCTAAACAAAGGTTGGCACATAAGCATTCAATACAGAAACTCGAGTTTTGGATTTGCACGCTCTAAAGGGAAACTCGAGTGTTCATACTCATAACTCGAGTTTTAGCGTTAGAGTTTTGATAGAAGATTGTTTAAGAGATAAGGTTTAGTTGAAAACTACCAAAACTTGAGTTTTGTTTAATCAAACTTGAGTTGTAAACTCAAGGCTCATCAAAGGAAACTTCAAATTTGTCAAAAACGTTCATTGAGTATTCTTACCATTAACATCAGAGGAGTTGAAGTCAAGGTATTACCTGCACGAGTTTTTGTTTAGGTAACTTGAGTGTTTCCTTGGAAATTGAGTTTTTCTTACAAAACTCAAGTGTTACCTTTGTTTGATCTAGAATGAATAAGAGTGTTTGAAACCTTTGTGATTTTAAGTTTAGGGTTAAGGAGCAAAATAGTCAACAAACTATCGGGCCAGGAGCATCTAGCACAAATAAGTTTTGAGGGTACCAATAATACCAACAAACAATTGAAATTGTTAAAAAAACACAATGCCGTCAGCTGCAAAGTAAACTCCGTTAATGAAGGTTGCCACGTAGGATTTAAAGTTCAAGTGGCCTTTTTTTTTGGTCGGTCAAAGTCCAGGTGGCTTAAACACACACACACGGAAGAAAGCGAGCCTCGGGAAGAACATGAGGATTTGAAGGAAGAACCCGGTGCCTGAATCGCGACAATGAGATTTGGAAAATCCAAAACAAAAATCACGTCGATAACCGGTGGAACGAGCAAGAAACAGAGGCGCCAAGATCAGAAATCAAGAAACATATCTGGTGGCGAAGTTCAGGCAGACGGCGGCAAGATTGCAAATAATAGGCATCGTCAGAAAACAGGTGTAAGAGGAAACAAAATAGGGCGCCATAGTCACGATCTTGAAGTCGCTAAACGCAAGGGCGCATTGGAGAATGAGATCGCAAGTCCTCTCGTAGGTCCTCATTTGGAACAGATATGGAAGAACACAGCGAGACCACACATTTGTGAAATTGGAAGCGTGAATCTTGAACAAACGATGTGAGCAACTACCGTCTAGCGCAAATGTCGTGTTTATTAATCTCAAATCAGCTTTTCCTCCACATTTTGCTTTCAATTTCAAATAGTTGGGCAACATCATTCAACTTCAGAGGAAGAGAGAGAATGAAAAGTTAGGTTTCATTTTTTTTCCTCTCGTGACTCCACCGATCTAGAACGACAATTAAGAGAAACACACCATCCAAAACTTATCGATCGGGCTTCTTTCTCAAGACGGACTGCGTTGGAAAAAACTCCAAAACAGACGCTTCCTCCGTTGCAAGTTGGCGTTCAGGTTTTTCAGAAAAATTCACGACTTTGATCAAGCTTGTCGTTACTACTGTAGCAGCGATACGTTTCCTCCTTCTCTTGCGGTGGCCATTGACGTTCAAGATTCACCCAGATTAAAGTTCGTTACAGCGAACAACAGTCAAGTCTGAGATCTGAGCTCCACAACCAAGAGAGAGTGTCTCTCTCTACCCTTCTCGCTATACTCCTTCATGTTTTTCTTGTGATTTTCGTGTGTTTAAATCCCACGTGGCCACCTGGACTTTGACCGATAAACAAAAAAAATGGCCACCTGGACTTTAAATCCTACTTGGCAGTCTTAATTAACAGAGTTTACTCTACAGCTGATAGCATTGTGGTTTTTTAAGAATTTCAATTGTTTGTTGGTATTATTAGTACCCTCAAAACTTATTTGTGCCAGATGCTCCTGACCTAATAGTTTGTTAGCCATTTTGCTCCTTAACCCTTAAGTTTAAAACTCGAGTTTTTAGAGAATAACTTGAGTGAGTCTGCATCAGTCATTTTAAAACTAACTTTTAATTTAAGTTTTGGTTTCAATAATTGTAATTCACTCGAGTGTTAATTAACACACACTTGAGTAATTTAAATTATCAAGTCCACATTCTTGTCAAGTACTACCTCCAGTCTAATTATAAGACCAAATTGACTTTTTTTGGAGAGATTAAGGAAGCTAAATGAGTTGCTTAATCATTTCATATGTTGTGTATCTTTATATTATATATTAGTTTATTAGTCAAACTAAATAATTTAAAGGAAAAAAAATACAAATACAAATACTCTAAAGCAATTTAATTAGCTTCCTTAATCTCTCCAAAAAAGTCAACTATATCTTATAATTATGACCGAGAGGAGTAGTTGTTATCATTAAACCTTAAAAAACCAAGAACTAACAAAGGGAAAGGATGTGTTAGATATGTTGGAGATGAGGCGTCGGGTTTCTAGTTTGACACTACAAAAAAAGGACCATTAGTAGGGTTAAAATAGCATATTAGTAGCGGTTTTTGGCGCTACTAGCGACATTTGTAGCGGTCACTCAAACCACTACAAAATACACCGTGGCAAGCACATTTGTCACGGTTGGAGAAAACCGCTACACAAGAAAAAGAAAACCGCTACACAAGAAAAACTAACCGCTACTGTAGCTGTAGCGGTTCACATGACCGCCACTAGATGAGGCTGTGCTCAGTTCTTGTTTGGACATTAGTCGCGGTGAAAGAACCGCTACAAAATGAATCTACTCATACTCATAGCGGTTCAATAACCGCGACTAATTACGTACAAAAATAGCGCCAAAATTTTTCCAACTTTTTTAGTAGCGGTTACATAACCGCTACTAAATATTCCCACCCAAATTTGGGAAAATTTTTTGCTGCCAATTCCTTAGAATATTACTAGCGGTTTGTAACCGCTACAAATAGATCCCGCCACTTTTTTGAAAAAGTTTTCCCGCTTGTCAGTATTTTATTTTTGTAGGTGTTAAACCGCCACAATATATTTCCCATATTTGTTCATTTTTGTAGCGGTTGGAGAACCGCTACAAATGGATGAAAGTGTAAAAAAAAAATCTGTTATTTGTTGTATTATTAATAATTTATCTTTTTATTGAAAATAAATGGTATTAAAATATAATATTTGATTAGATAAGATTATTATAGAGTTAAACCAATGAGAATATGTAAGTGAAATAACAACTACATATGAATTACTTAAAACAAAATTTATTCTGAAAAAAATGTGTGTGGAAGTGGATCGAATAATGTATGTGAAAGTAGAAAGAAAGATGAAAAATGAAAGTAATTTAGCTGTAAATTAGTTAGTATCAGCAAGCTAGAAGAAAAATAATATATTTCGATAATAACTAAATTAAATCAAGTTAACACTTAACCTCTTTGAGAAAAGATACAAAAAAGAGAGAAGAAGGAGAGAAATCATTGGTAGAAACGAAACTGAACCATATTATATGAGGTTTGGTGGGGGTATTTATTTTGATATCTGCGCATACCTTTGTAGCGGTTGACGTGTCGCTTTTTGTAGCGGTTTCTAATTAGTAGCGGTTACTGTTTCGCCTTTGTAGCGGGTTTATTTAGTAGCGGTTACGGTGTCGCCTTTTGTTGTGGTTTGTTCTTTGTAGCGGTTTGTTGTTATTTTGTAGCGGTTGGGGAACCGCTACGGATAATCTGATGGTCTTTTTTTTTAAAAAAAAAATAGAAAATAAATGTTACGTGTGAGTTAAATATGTTTGAGTTACCATCCCTACAAAGAAATATCATAGATTACATCGTAGCATAATTTTTTTGTCTCAATCTTCGTCACTATCCCTCCAAAGAAAGTTATAATTAAAATGTTACGTGTGAGTTAAATATGTTTGAACACAAATAAAACTTTAGTTAAACGTTATAATTAATTCATAAAGCGTATATTAAAAAACATACCAAACAATAGGTAAATTGTCATCGCCGTCTAGGAAGAATTTTTCAAAACCGGCGGGCTGGAACGGCTCACAATCATAGGTGACGTTATCACCATCGCCCATGTCGTAAAGGTCCCGAGGCTTTAAGTGAACCACCATATTCCAATCCTTGTGCCTCTCATCGGCGACATAATAAACCGATGGGCCTCTGAGGCAAGAATATACGGCTCGTCATCTTCGATCGACGGTGTGAATAGGTCGGGAGAAATTCACGGATGTGATGCCTAAGTCGTCAGTCGTGAGTCCCCGGGACATTGTCGTATTGGCCCACAAACACTTGAATAGCGTCACAGAGAAAAGGCCTTGGTAAGTTATCCGACCACATCAACCGGCTTTCCATAATACGGAACGTCACCGAACCGCATGTTCCCATCATCTGCTTTGCTCGCATAACTCCTCATCCCAAACGTGCCATATACACCGAGTTTTGGGTCGCAATCCCGATCTCGTGAAACGGTGCAAAACTTGAAACCATTGACATTGTATGCCGTAAATCTTTGGGCGTCGTCAAGCGGGCCCGCGGAAGAGAGCTGTGAATTCTGGCGAGTGCGGGTTGTGGTCATTCATTATTCTCCTCCTAAACCAACTCGAGAATTCTTTGTGGACCTTTCTATCAATTTTAGAGGATGTACGTATACGGATCCATGAGTTGACGCTTCACATGACTCCCGAATTCCCGCAATTAAACATGCGATGACGAGCATGAAATGTTAGTATAAAATGTACGAAAATATATAGGATAACATATATATATGTTTGCAATCCTTAATGAAGGTATGGTTCAACTTTAGTGCAATTAATCAAGACATGTCTTTGTGCTTGAATCTTCTCAAGTGCCGTGAGTTTGAAGTTCTCAGTTCCTCCAACTGGTTTACCAACACGAGGACTAACAACTCATTGGCTTTGATGGCTCGCTGCAGGTCGGGACAATCGTCCACACGAGGAGGTCGGTTAAAGGACGTCTCAATGTCATCAAAGTACCTAGAACAAAAATACAAGACCTCATCCCCAATATAACCTTCTGCGATTGAACCTTCAAGCCATGCCTTATTCCTCACGTAAGATTTTAGTTTCCCAAGAAACCTATAAAGTAATGAAGAAAAAATGTTGATACATTAATGCTTAAATGCGTGACTAGGAAGTAATCCTAAAGTAATTAATTTTAAATGAATTCCTCTCAAAAGGATACATCCATCGGTAGTGAACTGGGCCAACAAGCTTGGTTTCGTGAACAAGGTGTACTGTTAGGTGAACCATGACCGTGAAAAATGACAGAGGAAAGATCATCTCCAAATGACACAGCGTAAGAATGATTTTCTGCTGTAGCTGGTCGAGCTCCTCCACGATCAAAACCTTAGAACACAACTTCTGAAAGAAAGTACAAAGCTCAACCAAAATGATCTACACATCGAGAGAAGCGTATTTTTTATGGCTAGCGAAGTAAGCCGCATAAGCACATATGAGTCATGACTTTTTAGGCTAGTAACCTTTCGAGCCGCACATCAACACATCGTGAAATATTGCTTGAATACCGTCATACGTCTCTCCAAAACTGCACCGAGCTGGTTTCTCTCCCTGCTCTTCCCTCAAGCTTGGTAGAGCTGAATGCTGCAAACTGTTGTGCCTTACAAAGCATTCATGACCTCTCAAATTTAAAAAGTTTAAGGGATCTGAACCTCACAAATTGTGTGAAATTGGTGGATATTCCTGGCCTTGAACGGTTAGAGTCTCGAGGTTTTTGTACTTGAGTGGATGCCTTAAATGTTCCTCCACGGTCCGCAAGAGACTTTCTAAGGTTCATTCTGTCCCTCTCCCATTATCAATGAATAAATAAATTAGAGGGAAAATTAATTTTTGACCTCTAAAGTTTTGATTTGGTGCAAGTCAGTCCTTACAGTTTTGACTCGGATGTAATTCATTTCCTGAACTTTGACTCACTGCAACTCAGTCGCTAGCGACTAAGTTACAACCGAGTCAAAGTATGAGGATTGAGTTGAATTGAGTCAAAATGTACAGATTGAGTTGTAATCGATTCAAAACTATGGGGATCAAAATTAATTTTCCTTAAATGAAAATTGAAAGTATGGATACTTTCATGTTTATTTTTGGGATAAGCCAGATCAATGTGTATTTTATCATTTTTTTTTTTTTTTTTTTTTTTTTGGTAATAGTGAACTGGCCCCCTTGTATGACAGGTTACACTGAGGAATTTATTGAACTTGAGCATGCCGGGAACAAGATTACCCAAATGGTTTTCAGGACAAACAGTAAGCATTTCCAAACCCAAGAACCGTGAACTAACAGGTGTAATTATAGCTATCATTCTTTCAATCAACTATGATATACCTAGTGAACTGCGAGATCTTCCTGGGTAGTTGATATCAAGGTGGATGTCTTCAAACGGGGCAAGAAGATATGTACTTCAGGATTGGACTTGCGTGGATATACAAGAACCAATCAAGAACACATGTATCTTTGCAGGTACCCAGATTTCCATCATCTCTTCTCTTTCTTGCGAGATGGTGACACATTAAGTGTGACTCGGTTAAACCCACCTCTGGATAAGGGGTTGGAGTTGAAAAAATGTGGGGTTCATTTGATCTTTGAAGGGGATGATGATTATGGTGGTGCTGAAGAATCTGTTGACAGAAAACTGAAATCTGTGTCAGAAAAATTGGCGGAGTTTTTCAGCACTTGTGAAGAAGGAAGCTCCAAAGATGGAATTGAGAGTGAAGATGATGATGAATGCCAAAAGCAATTAGAGACTCGAGAAAAGGAAAGCATAATCTCATCATTATCTATTCCGAGCAACTCCTCTTTGCTCTATTTTATTATTAGTCTGTTCGTTTTCTTGTTGAGCTGGCTGCTACAAAAATTTGTCTTTAGCTATGATGCACGGTAGAAGATTTTGTTTTTATTAAAAAAAAAAAAAAACACACACACACACACACATACACACACACCAGATTGTCAGCATTTAAAAACCATTTTGTGTGGGATCCCAAATCTTTGGCTTTTTTCTAGTCTTCAGAAACATTAAGAGATTTTTCACTATATCCCTTGAGTTTGAGCAGGGTACTTGAATTATACTGTTTTCACTATTATAATCCCTCAAGTTTGATATCTAGACACATGAGAATCCACTTACATTATGTTTAAGGACAATCTCGCCCTTAACTGCGAGGGAAAACTCTACCTTAAGATTATGAAGATTTTACTCGCAGAAACTCTCTAGGAGCAGAATAAGTACATTAATGCCCAAGTGATCAGCATAATAATATTTTATGGCTCAAGGAATGATTTTGTGATGGTAGATGTATAAAACTTTGAACCTGCTCTCCTTTTTTTAATTTTTTTTAATTATTATTATTATTTTTTAATTGGAGCCTAACGTAGAATATTACCTCAGCCATTAAACTGATAAAGCGTTCTTAAAGTACTTTACGCGCTCATAGGATAACCGCCACCACTAAGGTAAGACATAGTATTCTTTTAAGGCCCTATATGGTATGAGGGATTTAGGGAGGACGAGAAATTTTTGAGTTAGATTTAAAAAATTGGAGAAGTGGGTTTATGGAATTTCAATAAAGACAATATATAACATAATAGAGTACAAATATTTGACAAAAAGCTTTTAACCTCACTTTTCTAATTTTTTAAATTTCAATCTAATTGTTTTTCCCCACATCTTCCTTTCTCTTCCTAGTCCCCACCCCTCATACCAAACCGCCGCTAGTGCTTAGTTAACTTCTTTCGTTCCACTATTTAATTTCAATGAAAATAACATGTTTAGGTAGTTTGCATTAAGGGATAATTTCAATGCAAATATTTTAATAAGGTATTTTAAGAAACCAACACACATTTTGAATAAATACTCCCTTTGTCTTTATTATATGACCCCTTCTGGAAGTTTTTTGTAATCCTAAGTATAAGACCCTATGAAAAGAGTCAATAGTATTAAAGTCTTCTTTTTAACAAGTGCCCTTATTAATTATAATGTAGTGAGATATTGTATAAGAAAGAAATTAAAGGTCATTAAGATAGGGTGATTTTAATTGGAGGATAATATTGGAAAGTGATAATTATTTTTTTACCATTTTAATGATACAAACTACTGTTAACTACTTTTCCTTAATCCTTATGAAATAATTAGAAGGGTCCTATATTATGAACCAAAGGCAATAAATAGTTTAACTATTTTCCTAAATTTAATATACTCAAATTAAGTAAATTTTATATTAAAAATAAGTCATAGTATATAAATGTGGCAGAAGTGCGTATAAATTAAATTTCTTAATTCATCTCGTTTGAGGAAATTCCTATAGTGTTTATCAATATTATTATTAGCATACTTCCTTATAAGGTTTTCAAATCCTGACCGGCTTTTAAATTGGTTGAGACAATGGGTCAGCTTGGAGTCAACCTAGAGGCTAGACCGGAGGAAAATAAAAAAATGAAAAATAATTTAAATTCTTAATATAGTATCATACAATCCAAAATCAATTTAACACCAACAAAATAATCATATACTTATCTAACATTCATTATACTTTATTTGATATATTGATATCATATATCAATCCACTATCCAATAGCATTATAATCAACAACCACTAAATATTCTACCTAGCAATTATTAAAATCGATAAATTATAATAAAATATTCCTTCCTACAATTCTTTAATCACTAAACTAATAGTCATTAATACTAAAATTATCATTAACTTCTATTAATATTGCCGTATACAATTCATACTCCATAAAAAAATATTAATTTTTTTAAAAGCAACTGGGTGAACCCAGCAACTCGCCTTACCCCGAGTTGCCACAATCTCGAGTTGGGGATGTGCTCAGACTAGTTACACAAGCGGGTCGTTGGTTTCTGAGCTGACCTGACCGATCTGGTCCATATTTAATAACCATGCTTTCTGTTATGGGCATGTCTGGATTTATCATCTATCCACATGTAAGAATATTTTTGCAAAGAAGCAAAAGGCCTAGATCACAATGAAAAGCCTATCATTCTTACTCCCTGATGTTTTTTATGCATGACAGATTTTAAACATAACGTGTTCCTAGGGTTGTCCAAAAAACTCGAGGTTTGGTTGGTCCCGATCTAACCCGGTCTACGATAAAAAAAACTGGTTCGAGACAATTTGACCAGACCGGAACTAGACTAAATTGCTCGGGTTGGACTGAACTTTGGTTTAGGGGCATAGACCCCCTGGACTGGTCCAGTCTGAGACAAGGTCCTTTTTTTTGGGTAAATTAGCATAGCATTGAGCCACTCACTGGAGTCTGGACATCCTAATGTGCTTTTTAATTTATAAGAATCACTTTTCACTATGTTATTTTTTATTACTTTGGGAAGTCAGGTGAAACCAGAGCTAAAATATTGTATCCCAAGAAGGCAAAAGAAAAAAAACTGGAAAAAAATTGGAAAAAACCTGGGAGTCGTCCGGATCGGTCGATCGGTTGGATCGAACCGAACCAAACCTCGGGTTGATTTTTCTAGCCTGAGGTCATATCGGGCCAGACCTCGGGTTGACCTCCAATCCGGTCTGGCCCGGTCCTTGGACATCCCTACGTGTTCCTTTGGAGACACTTTAAGGTTATCTCAAATTTTTATTAAGTTTGTTGGTTATGATTAGTTTTGATGATGTCTTATATAGATGTCATTATCTAGAGCAAAAAGCTTGCATACTATATTTATCTTCTACTTTGACTAATTCTTATATTTAATGTAGATATGTGAAGTTTAATACAATGAAGAATGATCATGAATGGAGTTTGAAGAAAGAAGAACTTGTTAAATATCATGAGGATATCAATATTCAAGTCTCGTGATCAAATGGAAGTTGGAACGGCTCAATTCGGAGTTAAAATAAGCTTCCTGAAGTCATTCTTGAGTATGATGCGAAAATGGTACTATTCATGAGTAATTCTCGAGAATCAGCATTCAGTTCTCGAGAATCCAGTGTCAATTCTCGAGAATCAATGTGCTTCAACAATACTCTGTTCTACTCTGTTTCTGGCGACCTTCGGTAATGTGAAGATATCTCACAAACCAAGAATCGGATTAACACGAAACCAGTGGCATATGAAACTAGACATCCAACACGCATTTGTGGTAAAAGTTCATGTCCAAAGGAGGTCATATGAATTATCTATGAATTTTACAATTTGACACAAAAATCAACGTCACAGTCATGACCAAGCTTCGATGTTTTGGGTGTATCTCACAAACGACAAATCAAATTGAGCTGAAATCAATTCCATTGGAAACTAGACTCAAATACCTTTCCAAAAAAATCAAGAACAAAAAAAAAAGATCAAATGAAGGAGTTATGATGTTTTGAAGTTGAAGGTCTGTTCTGGATACTGCAGAAAATGCTGATAAAATCAACTTTCATTCATCTGATGTTAATGGATGAAATACAACCAGTTTGGAGTTGATTCCTCTTGCATGGAAAGAAGGCTTTAAAGAGCTTAAGTATTTGAATCAGAATTAACTCACTTGCACCCCCATGTGAAATTGACTCTCGAGTATGAGCTTGGGATTCTCGAGAATGGACTTGAGGTATGTGATGTAAGTCGCGAGGCTTTCTCCGAATGACTCTTCTTTGCCTACATCAGTTCTCATCCAATATGATTCTCAAGCATGTGCTTGGAATTCTTGAGAATGAGACTTCAACTCTCGAGAGTTCATGATTCTCCAGTGTGTACGTAATGGTTCCTTTCAATATCCTTCAGAGCAATTCTCGAGAATGGACAAAGGATTCTCGAGAATGATATATGACAGAATGAACAATACTCTCTGATATGATTCTCGAGAACGCGTAAGTTAATTCTCGAGAATGCGCGGTAAACTTCGATGAATTCTGCTATTCTCCTTTGCTGATTCTCAAGAATAGCAACTTGATTCTCGAGAATACACGGTCCAGCTATTATTCACAAGTACTGCGTCTTTGATCTGAGGACATGATTCTCGAGTATGAATGAACTGATTCTCAAGAATGATTAAATGCATCTGTGAAGAAGTTCTGCAGATACTCGACTACTCAAGAAAAATTCAGAAAGCATTTCAGGAAGTACTCAATACTCAAGAATGATCAAGATTAAAGCCTCTGGTATAACTGAATCACTGAGATACTCAAGTATTGAGAAGGCTACTCGAGTATTGACGAGGAGTTGCATTTGCAAAAGGATTCCAGTTTAAGGAATTCTCGAGAATGACTCAGGCAATTCTAGAGAATAGGTTCCTCTCATTTCCACCATCTTCCAGTATTGCTAATCATCTGCTCGAAATCAACTGGGTCATTTTCTATTATGTGTTAATCATACTCAAACTCATTTATATCATATTTCATCATCTTTTTGATTGAGTTATAGTTGATTAAGCTTGTTTGAATTGAGATTAGCCGAAATGCAATCCGACGTGGCAGATGTATTAAATGCTCGTTCAGAAAAGTAGAGCTACAATCGGAATAAGATTTCCTTTGCAGACGAAGTAATTCCTTCGAGGATTACTTAATCCAGCTATCACTCTGAGCCACTCTCTGCACAAGTACAGTCGACAGCAAATGCATTTATGAAGCAACGGTCGATTATCTTTAACAGAAATCATTTGTGCCTAACGGAAATACGAATAGACACAACGGCTAGTTTACAAAGCTTCTCAACGGTCATTAAGGACGATCAACTATAAAAGGAGAAGGATTCAAAATGGACAAAGTGACATATGAGCTTGCACTGTCGAAATGCTGATACTATGAATCCAACGCTCAACTCATATACTCTATGTTTCATAATGTTTATATAGTTTTTAGTAGAGAGTGTGATGATCGATTATGTACTTCAGTGATTATCATTCATCTACTCTGTGAGAGAGTCTTATCAATCATTTTACAATTCGTTCAAATCTCAATATAGAGGTATCTTGAGTGTGGGTGTATCAATTACAACTTGTAAGGGGGAGTGAAGTCTGAGTGAGAGGACTATCCTTCGTTTACAGAGTGTGTAATTGTATCCTTACTGTGTGTAAGGGAGAGTATCTCGGTAAGAGACTGTAAAGGCTGCATAAGTGCCCGACTAAACTTGTGAGGTTGTAAAGGCTTTTCTCCTGTGCCCGGTTAAACAAGGAGATAGTGGATTGGAAATCCCAGAGTGTTTTTGGGGACTGGATGTAGGTCAAGGATTGGGCCGAACCAGTATAAATCACAGTTTGCATATTATCTTCCCTTATCTTTTATATTTCCGACATATACTTATTTGATTATCCAACTGTCGATTTAAAAGTTTCGGAAAGATTTTCAAAGTTCCTAAAATTTTATCCTACACCCAATTCACCCCCCTCTCTTGGGTGATAGCCAGGTCTTTCAAAGTTCTCACTTTATCCCCATTTAATTACTTATATGAAATATTATTACATTTATTAAATTCACTCACACTTTTTCCTAATACACATTCTCTTTTTTCTACTGATTTTTTTTCCTACTTTTCTTATTCTATATCTTCTGATCTCCTCCTAAATAAGGATATTTTAAGAAAAATTTGCATTTTTTTTTACATATTTATTCTCTTTAACTAATTTTAACCAATTTTTTAATTAACATTATTTGGTTAATAATATTTTATAAAAAGCAACGGAGGGAATAATTCCCTCGCAAATCAATTGATCACAAGGAAAATCAAGAGCGGCAAGCCAATATATATATATATATATATATATATATATAGGGGTTTAAACTTCTCATGTTGCATAAGAAAAAGAAGATTCCTACACACACATAAAATGGTGGGACCCACATATATGTATAATTGTATTATATATATATGTGGGTCCCACCATTTCATGTATGTGTGACATGAGAATAAACTTCTCCTACAACATGAGAAGTGTTTTTCCCATATATATATATATATAAACATACGACAAGAGGGTTATTCAATTAACCTTTATTCCATTAATTACACTCAATTACTGCACCACAATTTAAAAGTTCAAAACATATCTCCCTTTTTTAGGCTTAGGATATCGCACTGTTAGACTAACCTCATCGCACTATAGATTTTCAAAAAGGGTTTTAGTGTTGGTAATGAAACCCTCTCTATATATACTACCAAAGATCAAATCTCTCGATTAGATACTTAGATTTTGTTTGGGAGTTTGGAGGGGGAGAAGGAAGGGGATGTAAGGAGAAGGGAAGGGAGGGGAGGGAAAGGAAATGAAGGATATTTCCTCCTCTTGTTTGGGAGTTAAAAAAATAGTGAGGGGGGAAGATGGAGGATTAATGAGTTATTTTTACCATTTTGTCATTTTCTTTAAAAATTAATATAATTATTATACTTTACAAATAAATTTAAATTTAAATTTTCTAAAAAAATTATTTATGTAATTTTTATATTCAAAAAATATTTATGTAATCATCAATAATTAGTGGTGGTGGTGGTGGTGGTGGTGGTGGTAGTGGCAAACGAGGGTAGAAAAGTAATTAATCTATTTTTTCCTTTTAAAACCCCCTATATTGAGGGAACTTTATTTTTTAGAAGAAAGAGGGTTGTGGGGGATTTTTAAAAAATCTTTGATTTCCTTCCCTCTTATTTTTAAAACTTGCAAATAAGGGAAGTGATTACCAAAACTCTCTCTTTCCTTTCTTTTCCCTCTAAAATGGAACTCCCAAACAGGCCCTTAAGGAATCCAACTAAGTGCTAATTATATGCTAGGCCTAATGGTTATTGCAAAACATATCTCTGGTCGTCACAGAGATAGCTCTCTCAAATCAAATTCATCTAGCACCATAATTTTATTCGGGGTGCAATTCTATCATTAAAATATTTTTTACGTATAATTTTGTTCCTAAAAACTATTCTTTCCTGCTGCAATTTTGCCATCACCATTAACTTTGAAAAGAATTTGTTAAGTCAATACGCAACCAACACCAAAGTATTTTTAAATAATGCTCAGTACCCTAAAGTAATTTTTTAATGTAATTTTACGCTTAAAATATTTTTCATAATTCTTTTTTCATATTTATAATACTTATCTTCCATTATTTTTAGTACTCATCTTTAACATTTCAATAGTCAGTTTTTCAATTCTTTCAATAGTCATATATTTTATAGATTTATCTTTCATATTTTCAACCTGATCTTTTATCATTTTAAGTAATGAAAACATGAAAGATAAGTACTAAAAACATTTAGAAAAAATATGAAAGACGTGTACTAAAATATAGATTGTTTTCATAAATTAAAATTCTCCCATTAAAATGTTAAGTTTTTTTAAGCACTCATCATCTATATTTTCAATAAATTTTTTTAATTACTCAATCTTTTCACTAGCCATTTTAAATTTTTCAGTAATGAAAACAATTAAATATTATAGTTGAAAATATCAAAGATTATTTTAGAAAATATTTAAGATGACTACTTAAAAATAATTCCCCTTAAAACTATTTTCAACGTTAATTTTTTTCATAACTTTTTTTTTTTTTTCAAAATTTGTAGTTCTCATATTCCATAATTCACAAAAAAATATTTTAAGTGTTGAGTGCTACTAAAATATGCTTTAGGTGTTGAGTGCATATTAACTCAACTTTTTTATTTATTTATAACAATATATTTTTATTTAGGGCAAATGATTTGTCTGATGACGGACCTAAGAGTTTCTCTTGTGAACCCAAACTACATTGTTTGGTTTAGTCAAAAAATTATTTATAAGATTTTTTGTTTTGTTTTTTATTTAAAATCAAAATTTCTTATTTCATGAATTTATTTATTTTTAAAATAATTATTATATGACTAATATATATTTATTTCAATATAGCCCATTTGATTAATTCCAATCAAAAGCAATTCAACCAACACAGTCCTCTGTTCTTGGAGCGAAGCTATTTGCTTAGCTTTACATCCAGGGAAGTCATTCAAAATTTGTATTTGAATAGAGTTGATAGTCGATCTTTCAATACTTGCAATTAATATTTCAATACGGCAATATAATTTCCATAGTTTTTAAATAATCTTTTAGGCTTAATATTTCACCAACAAATTATTATAATATCATATCCCGATATATTATGAGTATGATTATTCCATTTGGATATGAAAAAATGATATCATTTTAAGCATTAAATCAATATAACATAGCATTACTTAATTGAATATTCTTAAAAATAAAATATTTTATGAATAAACTTTTGATTTCGGAATGAAATTAAAATTTAAACAATCAAATCTTTAAGATTGTTTTTTTATCGTTATTATCGATTTAAATATTTAGGTCGCCGGCGGCAATGGTGGTGAGTAAGGAATGCCGCCGTTGACTATAAAGCAATGGGCGAGAAGTAAGAAGCTAGAAGAAGATTGATAAGCTTTTTAGTGAAACGGTGTAGTTTGGGGCTTACTGGAGAGAGTCTTATCTCCAGTCATTGGAGAAATCTTAATCCCTTCTTCGTATATATGTTTTATTTTTCACTTTAAAATTATACAAACTTATACATACATATTTACATGCATATCCACACACATACACACAAAATTTATTATTTTTTATTTATTATATCACCAGCTCAATCACAGGGCCTGACTGATTTGATCTTTTGAACCATAACCCACTGACCTTTCCAACTTAACATCCATCCCACTTTTAAAATATTGGTAGTACCTAACATCCTAAAAGCCTAAAGTAAAATTTTGGTGCAACTTTGCCCTTTTCCATAACTCTTTTTTCATATTTTCACTACTCTTCTACATTTTCAATGATCTTTTTTTTTTTTTTTTTTTGGTAATAAGATATTTTATAGACTTAACTTCCATGTTTTTAACTTCATCTTTAGTAATTTTAAGTAATGAAAACATGAATGATAAATATTGAAAACATTAGGAAAAACAAGAAAACATTAAAAGTCTTCTCTCCATCCCGTCATTATTCTAACCAATTATTATTCAAATGACCAAATGTTAACATCATTCCCCTCGTGCCTCTCTCATCCATTGACCTAGAGGTGGAAATAGGTCAGGTCCTTATCAGACGGCCTACAGCCTGACCTATTTAGGGCTTGGTCAGGCCTCACCTGTTTGTTAAAAAGGCCAAGCCAAGGCTTATTTAAAGGTCTTTATATGTAAATAGGTCAAGCCTATTTTGTTAAGGTGTGGCCTGTTTACACATTAAATAAATATATTTATATTTATATCACGCAATTTTACATATGTGATATATAGGTTGTTTTTTTTACGTTAATAAATATATTTTCTTTTGAAAAATCATTAATGAAAATCTTTGATATGCAGTTTGCTATATCAAACAGGTTATTTTTTATATTAACGTTTTTTTTTCTCAATGAACAAAAAATCAAGTAATTTTTTTTTTTAATTCTCAATGTTCAAATAGAATTCATCTAATTAATATTGGGATTGATACTTTTTTCTGAATTATTTCTGATCATTTTTCCACAAAACATAAAATTTCTTTGATCTAAGCTAATCATATTTTATTTTCTAATATATTAATGTTTATATATATATTTACACTTATTGTAAAAATAAGTTAAAAAGCATTGAAACCCTTTTAAGATGAGAGAGGAGACTATGAGAGGGCAGTAATGTCATTTAATCTAAATTTTGAAATTCTAAATTGAATCGATAACTTAATTAGGGATTTATTGAATTTATCAACCTAATTTAGAATTTTTCTATTTCAAGCAACTTTATACGAGATTTTCCCTAAAAAAAACAAGAAATATGAATAGCCTTGCTTTTATTTTTAAAATTACAATTTTCATAACTATTAAAATAAACGTGTTTGAGTGAAAATAAATTAAAAATTTATTTTTCCCCTTTTCAACGTATACATTGGTCTCCTCGCTAACAATGTTGTTAAAATTAAGATCTTATATAAGATTGGGAAGGGGTGTGAACATCGTAAATCGAGGGATCTACACGGATTGTAAGATCCTATTACCTAAGATATAAAGTAAAATATATATAGGGAAAATTAAAATAAATGACTTAGAGAAAATAATATTTATTATAAATGACCATAAAAATATAAATTACTTAGAAGGACCAAAAATCATAATATAAATTTAAAATGACGAAATTGTCCCTAATCAAACTCCAATATTACTTCTTGTATTTATAATTTAAAAAATAATTTATATTAAAACTAAAACCACACATCATGATATGATCGGTTCTTTTTTTAATATATTTTTAATATATTATTTAATTAACAACAGTTAAACTCATATTATTTTGAATTTTTATTTTTAATCAATTGATATCATTAAGATGCCGCATTATATTACCAACGTTGGAATCAATTAAGCTCTTTTTATAAAAAAATAAAAACTAAACTCATTTCATATTTTCCAGGATATTATATTTTTTAGATTTTTTAATTTTATTATCATTAAATGAATTTTTTTAACTTACATAAATTTCTTCTAAAACAAAAATAAATGATGTAAACTTTCTTGGATTGTCATATATGACAAATTATAAAATACCTTGGGTTTTATTAAAGTCATATAATTCTATCTTTACTTAAAATTTTTGTTGATTTAAATAAAATATAACTTTTAAAAAATTGAAGAATGTATATATTTTTTTCATAGATATCTCATACCTATCCAAGTTTTGAAAAATGAAAAAAAAAAAAAAAAAAAAAAAAAAAAAAAAAAAAAAAAAAAAAAAAAAAAAAAAAAAAAAAGAGAAAATTCTTCTCTAATTTTGTGAAACTTAGAATTCTATACTAGTTTTAAAAATAGAATGTCGAAGAGAATTTATGAGGGAATAAAGATAATTTTATTAGGGTCATTTTAGTATTTATAATTTTATATTTGGTCCTTCTAAATAATTTCAAATTTTATGGTCCTTCTCCATAAATAATTTTTTCCGTAGGTCCTTCATTCTAATTTTTCCATATATATATATATATATATATATATATTTGCAATAACAAACAGATGAGCCAACTTTCACTTTCTTTATTCTCTTCAAATTTTATTTATATTTTTAACATTTATATGTAATTAGAGTAATTTAGACGGGTGGGAAAATGGGCATGTTATGTCAAAGCTAAAGTAAAAAAGATTTAAGAAAAGACAAATTTTCTATGTGCAGGACATTATGCCTGGAACACGTTATGTGTTATGTCAGGAGGGTTATTATTACTGAAAAGATAAATTTCCTTTGTGTGAAAAAAAGTTGAAAGGTGATATGCTTTATACCATGGGTTTTTCCTTGCTTTATCTGATGGATATTTGGAGGATACATTGAAATTTTAGTACATCTACTAGTGGGCATTTCCCATAGTTTTTCCTGTTCCAACTCCAGCCTGGCGCATCTCTCAATTCAAGAATCAAACTTCATCTTGCATCTACATCCTATTTCAATTTCTCTTCCGTGAAGCTCTAATGTTGGAATCTTCATCTTCTTCATTTTCTTCTTCTTATTGTTGGGTTGTCTTCTTTTTCTTCTGGACACTGAGTTTCTGCCTCGTCTTATTTTTGGGTTAGAAAGTAATGTTTTGAATTTTAAATCTTCGGTCTGTTGCTTCAATTTTTCGAGCTCTCTCTAAATCTTTCATTAAGAGCACCTTCAACAACAAACATCTCCAGATCTATTTTTCGATCTCTCTCTAAATCTTTCACCTAATAGGATCGTTATTTCCTATTGAATAACGTTCCAATGTAATCCGCGATTTTTATGGATAACTAGATCGTGTGGATTTTGGAAATCGCGATTTCGTGCCATACCACTAGGGGTGAGCAAAATACCCGCAACCCGTGGACCCGCCCCGTGACCCGTGGTTTTTGACCCATTTAAATCCGCCCAGATTACGGGTTAGGGCACGGGTGCCCGTTCCGCCCATATATATTTATATTTTTTAAACATATTATTTATATTATAATATATTAAATTTTAAACATTTATTGCAAGGTTGACGGTTGGCTCGGTGGCGGACTAGCGGGCATTGCGTTATCCGGCTATAAGGATTGGGTTTAAACCAAAAATTGCACGCCTTTTTATGCCTCACACACTTTTTTTTTTAAAAAAAAAAAAATCATGCGACACATTTTTATCTTGGAACCATTGAAACAAAGGATTGCGTCTTTTTTATCTTGTCATGCCCGACACATAGTAAAAATTCTTGGAACCACAACACGCCTTTTTTATATTTTCACTCTAATTTTCTCTTCTTTCAGGTCTCGTAGTATCTCGCCGCGCCCTCCTCCCCTTCTCTTTTCTCTCTTCTCTCTCACTCTTCACTTTCAATCGGGGGCGTTGTGCATCTCAACCATCCATGAACATCGTTGATCTTTTTTTGTTTCATCATTATTGGTGGTCGCCGTCCGTCGATTTCTGCAACACTCGGCTTCTCATCGTCGGGCATCATAGATTTACCCACCATCTTTTCTTTCATCTCTTCATCTCATCTCTAATCTGTTTGCTTTTCTTTGTTCTGAGTTTCTTTGGTGGGTTTTTTTTTAAAAAAACTTGAAGCTCCAAACGGGTAACCCGGAACCCGTCGAAGCCCGCCTGTTTTTGCCTATACCCGTTTAAGCCCGCCCAGATTGGACCCGTAACGGGTATGGGCTACCCCGTACCCGTGTAAAATAAACGGGCGGGACACGGGTTAGGGCACGGGGCAGCCCCGCCCGCCCGTTGCTCAGCCCTACATACCACGATTTAAAATGTGATTTCAATGATATTATCCATATTTGACTGATTGTTTAAAATAAATAAATTCAAATGCTTTCATCTTTACCATAAAGAAAACAATTTAATGCAGAAAAGCAACAGAAACTTGGCAGTGTCTATATTTGACTAATGATAAGTGTACTGTCAAAATTTGCCGAACTGATATGATGGATTTGTGGTCACATGGTTGATGTGGAAAGTAGTAGAGTCCATTTTGTAATTTGTTTATCCATTGGTTTCCTGCTTTTGTCATTATGTAAGTGTTCTTTTCCTGCTCAACTCTTATGTAAGTGTCTTTTTGTGCAGTACTTTAATTTTGTCCTATTTGTGCAGATGTGCCTATTGCGTCTTATTTTCAATAGTGCACAATCTAATGGCGCAGATGGTCAATAATTATTCAAAATCCAGAAGTTGCTTTGATTAAAGCCTGCATAGGGTGTAGGTCCTAAATATATGAATCCACTGCATTCTCTTAACCAAATGTGGTCTGCTTTTAATAAAGCATTTAGCTTAAATGATTTACATTTGACTTGCTTTTGAACTTGAACCATTGTGATCTCGGTTTAAAATCCAGAAGTTGCTTTTTCAATTCAACATGTTCTAACCATGTCATGCATGCATCAAACTGCAATGTGCATAGTTTTCCCTATTTTACATGCCTATGTGGTCATCCTTTGTTGGTTAGTGTAGAAAAAACGCCAATGATATATGTATATTACCTGGTCTTTCATGTTCATATGTTAATACACAAGTATTGGTAAGGGATTCAAAGTAAAAATTATATCTATTTGGTCCCAACATTATGAATGAAGAGGCATAGCATCAATTTGACTTCTGTATTACAGATGCGACTTTCAAAATATTAGACTATTACTTCTCTATTTTAAAATTTTATTTTGCCTATTAGTTATGTTTCATAGCGTATATAAACAGTTGTGATATATGATTTAAACATGTCGACCTACATTATCATCTTTTCAATTACATACTTAAAAAGATGCCACAACCATCTTATATGTTTTTACAGGTCAATTATAATTGTCAAGCCTTAGACCTTAAGTTGATGAACGGGACAACTTTCATCATAAAAACCACATTTGATTGCTGTTAGTTTGGTATTCATCAGCTACAATATCATAAGCTCAAACAAAAATCATAGTTGTTTGCATTCAAAAGAGTATCTTTATTGTATCAACATAAAAAAAAAAAAAAAAAGTGTGTGATGTAATCTTTAGTTAACGTTCATTTAGTAAGGGCAGTTGTATTTTTATTTTAACGTCGGACAATATTTTTCTTCACTTTCTTTTAGTGTTTTTTTTTAATTACTTTCTTTTAGTTGAAACCAATTATTTTGCATTGAACTTAATGCTCCCGGCGCTAGGGAGAGTGATTGCTATTATTTTTATGCTATGTCTAATGGTTTTTTTAGGAGCTATTTTTCCAGGTAAAAAATAGTACTACCTCCGATCTTAATCATAGAATAAAGTTTTATACTACAAATTTGTTCTATAATTACAATGAAGGGAATAGTTATGATTAATATGTGGGAATTTCACCAGTAAAAACTTAGAAGGCTATATTTAAAGTTGATGCATTAATTTGAATTTAAGTACCATCAACAACTTACTAGTCAGAAAATAAAAGGATTCCTAATGTTGATGTTAATAGCTTATATATGACTACACTTTGTTATCCAATGGTTATAGACCAATGTGAGGCAACGTAGCAAAGTCAAAGGATTGTGTTTATCATGAGTTTTTTTTTTTTTTTTTTTTTTGTTCATAATCTCCATGCATATTAAAAGTTGGTAATTGAAAGAGATTTGTTGTATTGTGATGTAAAGCTTTTTTGAACTAAAATCTAATTTTTAATTTATTTGAATTAGATTGGAATAGCCCCAAATGATTATTTAAGATTTAAAGGAAATGAGTTTCTAGAATGGAAGTCAAATTATATTAATGCATAAATCAGGAAAAGTTGAAATTAAATAATTGTAATTAATTGTTTATTTTTAAAAGTGATCCATTCTAAAACAACTATAAACATTAAATCTAGGTCAATTGAGTGAGTCATATTTTATTTCTTCCTTTTTTATGAGGTTACTACATTTTTCTCATTATTATATTGAATATAATATGTTCAACTGATATTAGTATATTACTGTGGTTAATTCATTTTAATGAAAAAATAAATTTTTTCCTTAATAACGTTCTCTCGCACAACGCCAGCTCGTTTGAGAAATGAGGTCATCCTGTCGTTATGAATATGACAAACTGAAAAGTTGTCATACTGGAAATTTTGCTCGCTCCCACTTTCGATATTGCATGGGGAAATTTTTGGTTGTATCTCAACTAAAGAAATGGCAATTCAAGTAAATTGCAGCTTCCTAAGAGGAGTGCTTCAATAACTGTGACAAGACTAAATAAGCGATTCATGCACTTATTTTTGTTAAGTTTTGAAGGTTCAAAATCTGGAGATAACTGGATGAATATATTGGTTATTTTTTCCTTGCCTTTTTTCACCATCTTCTTAAATACTCACTCGTTGGATTGCTATTATTGGTGACTGACATTTATGATTTATCCGTCACATCCCTTTCTGATCTGTCTTTAATTTCGATAATTTCTTTTTCTACCCCTTCATCGACTTTGTTATACATTACTGTCTACAACTGCAAGCTTTT
This sequence comes from Acacia acuminata, assembly GCA_019022655.1. Taxonomy (NCBI): domain Eukaryota; kingdom Viridiplantae; phylum Streptophyta; class Magnoliopsida; order Fabales; family Fabaceae; genus Acacia; species Acacia acuminata. The sequence goes on from JAFJYI010000036.1 coordinate 2,338,626, forward strand.
CAAAACAAAAATATGTCATTCTCTTTTCACCTTCACAATTTATGGATTCGTGTAACCAGATTTATAAGAATGGGTCATCCTCGTGTTTCAGATGCAGAACGTTAATAAATTATACAAGGTGAGCCTCGATTCTCTTGGTTTCTCATGCTTTATGTATTTCTACTATATCTTATGAAATGTGTTTTTTTGTTTTCTTTTTAATTTCTATTAAATCCTGTTGTCCTTTTTGTTTACGAAACTTAGCACGGGGCTGTATAAATCTTCAAACTCATTTTGTCACAAGAGTTTTAACTGATCAAGATCAGCAGTGGAGACTAGGATGTTTGATATGACATTGTAATTGTAATCCCTAATCCCTAATCGTGATCCCTAATTCTACATTTTGAATAATATTAGGTAAGTTAGTTAAGGGAAGAGCAATGTAGTTGAGAGTAGCATTAGCTACTATTAGAATAGCACTACCCAAACACAACCTCTAATTGTGTCCCTTGACTAATTAGGATATAATTAGATATTAGAGCAATATTACCCTTAGTATATTATAGCAGTATTACCCCTGGCTCCTTAGTTCCTATGAAAAGATCATTTCTCATAAAACAACAATTAACCATGATGGTTTCACAAAATATGATTAACAAGTGATTATAAAAAAATCGTTTTCTTTCAAAAACACACACTCCAAGGCACAGATTCTACCCACAAACTTACTACAAAAAATTTATTACTCTAGGCACAATTAATAAACAGAAAAAAAAAAACATAGCCCATAAGTTTTACAATACTAAACCCCACAATAAATGGCTAAACAAAATAATTTTCACATAAGATATGACTGTTGATTCACAAATACATCAGAGAATAAAAATAATGTCTCAATGTGACATCCCAAAACTTGGAATTTGTGAATTAAATATGATTTGGGATTAATGATGAAAAAAAAAAATAGCCTTGATGAAGTTTGGAATTTACCTTAGGAATTAAAGGTATATTTTTCGTGAATTAAGAACAATATCTTAGGGCCTAAAGAAGTTATTGAGAAAAGAATAAAACTAAGGATGTATTACAAGGGATAGATTATGGCCCAATATTTGTTAGAAAGGAGGATGTAGGAATTAGTAGCATTTTTGTGTTGGATCATTCAAGCAAAATCACCAACGCACATAACTCCCATTCATTAATTCACTTGGGCCAATATACATAACACACTCATTCATTGATCCTCAGCCCAAAAGCTAACCAACATCATTTTCCCATTTCAATTCTTCCCCTGGTACACAAACGCACATACACACCATGCATCCAGACATTAAAACAAAAGCCCATCACTCCTTAGATAGCCCAATATACACAACACACCCACTTTACATAAACCCACTCCTCCGGACCCATGTAATACGCACACGGCCAACTGTTGATTTTAAATGCATGACAGCTAATTCTTTATGGGAAAATCCATCTGGAGGCCCATATTACCAAAACAAACCTGAAAAAGGCCCAAGGATTCTGCAAATCCTAGAAAAGGCCCCAGGGCATTTATAGGTATTAAGTTATAATGCAAAATTACATTGATGCCCCTGGATTAAAACACGCTTTCTTCTCTCTCGACCTCCCTCATCCGCACCGAGCAAACAAAGCAATTTAAAACTTCTTTCATATATTTATTTTATACAATGTAAAATTCGTCGATCATCGATTCTGAACTCGACGGCATCGACCTCGACCCCTCCGATTTCGGCTCCTCCATCCCTCTCAAGAAGGTTCCTAATGGCGACGTTTTTGCTGCCTCTCGAGCCGGCGATCTCGACCGCCTCCGCTACCTCCTCAAGTCCGGAGTCAACGTCGATGCTCGGGACCAGTGGGATTCTGTCGTCCCCTACTATGCTTGCCTTGCCGGTCACCTCGAGAATGGTGCTATCTGCTCCAAGCACACATTTGACGGTGACCGTTGCCACTACGCCGCCCTTAATTTGAAGGTCAGGAAGTTGTTGAAGGCATTTGAGGCAAGACCGCCGCGTCTGGGTCCCTTGCAGGCGGCGCTCAAAGATGCTTTTTTGGGTTGTGCGGATAACAGGGCCTACTTGGAGCTTGCTGACTCTCAATTTCAAATTTCGGATTAGTTTGCTTTGTTCTATCCTTTTTCTATTCAAAGGATGAATGAATTATCTCGTTATAACGGATTTAGTTCCATTTGGAAGCTTTGGATTATTTATATAGTGTACAATGGTATTTGAGCCACAACAAAAATGATCATTTTATTTGGTCTGCTCGATGATTAAGATTAGTTTTGGCATTGTCTTCAAAAGAGGGAAAGAAACGAGCCATGGGAAATATGTGTAAAGAGAAAAATTGAATTAAGTAACGATCACCCAACTTTTAAATCTCAATGTTGTATTAAACAGCAGTTTGAAATGAATTTTGATTTAATTAGAATGTATAATTCAAGTTTCGAACTTACATGTAAAGAATTTTTTTCAAATTGCAGAATTTTTAATCCGGGCCCAAAAAAACCCATTAACCACTCAATTTTACGAACAAATTTAGTTGCCTCCATTTATTGTAATTACTATATAATTTTTCTCTTTTAATTTTCTGGTCTTATTCTCCTTGATTACTCAATGGTTGCCTCCTGGTTTCGAATTGTGCAAGTTGCAAAAAGCTCTAACATGAATGATCATAAGTTGAGTTGTGTTGGTGAAAACTGCAAAATACCATTTTGGTTTGCTGTACGCGATGTATTTAAGTAACCAAAGATTCTAAATGCAAAACGTCTAGATTAGGTTTTGTTGAGACAACGGCAAAATATGATTTTATCCTTGCTTCCAACAATCCTATTATTCTTTCCATAAGCTTGAGCATGTGTTTGCTGGGTCTCAAGAATTTGGATCAAAGTTGTCTTGCATTGGTTCCAGAAATTTTTCCTGGGCTTTCTTTTGCACCATTGATTTCAAGAGATTTCTGATAAGCAATTGCATATACAAAGTATCACTGTTTAGATTAAGTGAATTTCTTTGGAAGTATATTTTCAACAATGATATTGTAGGAAGACATAGTCTGAGACTCAATATTTATTTTGATTGAGTAGATATATCATCAACTCAGGGATCCAATTACAACCACTTTCCTCCGGATGTGGTTTTCTATGTATCAGGAAAACCTAATGAGGCTCACAGAGTCATATAAATGCAAATCTCTGTTGAAGTGCTTTTTCATCTGTTTTCTAATGCTTAATATCTCTTCTAAATAGGCAGAGGAAATGTTTGATGCTGCTTCTAGATATTTGTTGTTTCCTCTAAAGCGTGCTGTGGCTGATGCCCCCTGCCACACTTGGAAATGGTTTCACCTGCAGAAGTTTGTCATTGGTTGAACAATGCACAAAGAAGTGCGAAGATTCACACTCATCTCAAAAGCAAGTCCCAAGTGTATGAAAATATTTGGGCTGGGACTATAAGTTCTGTCATTTGTGTTGATATGGTTTCTGTGCTGTTGCAGAACATGGGACCGACGTCCTAACGTTTTGCAGCAGATATAGGCTGATTGTGTGTATCTGTATCTTTTTTAGTAAAGGAGCATATTTATTATTTTAAATGAAGCAATATACAGAAGGAAAACTTTTTGATGAAAATAAAAGAAGTTATATGAAATTAGACATTTATATTTGATTTCAACAGATTGGTAGCAATCTATTGCAAAACAAATGTACCAAGCAAAGTATCTCTACTTCTGTTTGGGAAATCTGTATTCTCAATTTTTGACAAACCATTGAAAATTAGTTGCAAACTTACCCATTTGCTTTGCTCTACTTTAATGCTTTGCCAATTGGACTTTTAAGTGGAAAGTGACTTATTTCATAAACTTCTTTTTGGAGCTTTCTTTCGGAGAAGCACCTTCTCAAAAGTAGCTATAGAACGGATATCCCTCCCTCCCTCCCTCCCTCTCGTGCTCTATACAATGTTTCTATATCTCTCTTTTTCAAAAATAATTTTAGGGTACCGACTAGTACTAAAAATAATTTTTCAAGATCATTAAATATTTTTTTATATTATCATTTAGTATCCCAAGTAAATACTTTCAAAAATATTTTAGGGTCTTGACTAATACTAAAAATAATTCTTTTCAAAATCCTAAAATAATCTTTCAAGATAATGAAGTATTTTTTTAGTACGTTCAATATCTTGAAATATATTTTTAGTACTAGTCAATACCCTCCAAAATATTTCACTATCTAACTTTTAGCCAATCTGACTTTCTAAACGTAAATCATATTTCACAATTTGACTTTTACCAGATATGATTTTTCCATAAGTTAGATTGAATATAAGTTATTTTTGCCATCGGTATCCAAAAATAAGGTACCCGTTTAATAAACATCATCAGCCACCTTTAACAACTACATCAGCCCTATTAACAACTATATCAGCCCCTATTAACAACCATATCAGCAAACACTAACAACTACTTCAGCCTCATTAACAACTATATCAGCCCTTTTAACAACTACATCAGTCCCCATTAACAACTATATTAGCAAACACTAACAACTACATCAGCCCCCATTAACAACTACATCAGCCCCCTTTAACAATCATATCAACCCCATTAACAACCATATCAGCCCCCATTAACAACTACATCAGCCTCCATTAACAACTACATCAACCCCTATTAACAACTACATCTGCCTCTATTAACAACTACATCAGCCCCCTTTAACAATCATATCAGTCCCTTTAACAACTACATTAGTTCCCATTAACAACTATATCAGCCCCCATTAACAATTACATCAGCCCCCTTTAACAACTAAATCAACAAAAAATAACAACTATATCAGCAAACACTAACAACTACATCATTCCCCTTTAACAACCATATCAGTACCCACTAATAACAATATCACCCCTATTAACAACTACACCCCCACTAACAACAACATCATCATTGACAACTACATTACACATTAACAACAAAATAACAGCTATTCATGTTTGTAAGTATATAGGATATTGTAGGACCTATCCATTCTTTTGTTGTTCTCATATCATGAACAAATATAATAAAAGAAGAAAAAATTTCCTCTTCTTAATGAATTAAAATTGTCAAGTTAGCATCCGTAGACTATTTGCAAAAATACAAATGTTGAACGTCATTCTCATGAATATAGATTTGTTATAAATACATATGCATGTGTACACAACAAGTGATCAACTACAATGTATCCTAACAACTATCTTTGTCTAATGTCTCATCTTCTGCTTCTGGGACTCCTCAATGATGGACACAAAGGTTCTATTCAAAGCTTGTCTTTTTGGCTTTGAACGTGTTGCTTAAAGAATTCTTCAATAAACAAGTTGTATTCGGAGAACCTTGCATCCCTATGTGTACATTTCATTGTAGTTGCTTCTTCTTATGTTACACCCTTTAAGTTTTCGGTATCCTGAACTTTACAACACCGAAATAAACAAATGACATGTGAAAACCAAGCATTCATTTATTAACATCGAATATAACAAGAAAATGCAACACAAACTTCAATGGATGATTTCAACTAACCAATCCACTGCCCCAACCGTAGCTATGGAAACTTGATCTTTGAGATAAAGAACTGATGTGCTAGAAAATATGACTTGTTAGAAAAGTTCATATTGAAATATAGAATTTTACACTATCAGCTGCAAACCTTGCCCCTTCTGACTCGTTTTGCTTGGGATGAAAGATGTGCTCCTTTGACTTCAGCAGTTGAACTATTGTCGTGACCACAAGTAGATAGAATTTTAAAGAAAAAGAAACAAAAATTACAACCAAAAATAAATTTTCAGATATTATCAAAGACCACTCTAGGATATATAAAATATGAAATCAAAACTTACCATATGCGTGCAATTAGAAAAAAGGAAGAAGCACTAGAAGCCTTGACTTCAAATGCAAAAAGAACAAAAAGGATCATCAAGGATAAAAAAACTAAAAAGAAGGAACTCACGTATTATATCATTTTTCACACATGAATGTAATCATGCTGCATAAAAACACATCATCAGTTAATTTCTCCTTCCAGCTCATGGGGGAAAAGTGCTTGAAAATTATTATATAATCCTTACAACCATTTACTCATCGAGTTACCACCGAAGTAACAATAAGGTGCGGTTTGGTCCAGTTAGATTTTGGGTTTGACCATTGACGAGCAATGACAAGAATACTAAATCAATAAGAGAGAAGCAATGATATTAATATCAACATTACAAGTTGCTAAAAGTGCTCTAGAAGTCTAAAATTCAACTCGGGGATTGAGACTCAATGTATATTATGTTATCTCACAAATGAAATCGATCAATCATAATTTCGTGATAAATACCGGACGCCCCACATATATGGATGGGCTTGCGGACTTGATGCCAAGTATCCATGCGGAGGCATAGGAGAATATGTCTGTCAAAAAAAGCAGTATGGAGAAGTCAAGAACAGTCAAAACAAAGTATGCCAACAAAAGCTTTTAATTATAAACCTGAAAGCTAGACCAGTCAGGATTTATTGCTCCACTGCTAGTGGTTAATGGGAACTGATGTAGTTGTTAAAGGGACTGATATGATTGTTAAAGCGGGCTGATGTAGTTGTTAATTGAGGCAGATGTAGTTGTTAATAGGGGTTGATGTAGTTGTTAATGGAGGCTGATGTAGTTGTTAATAGGGGCTGATACGATTGTTAATAGGGGTTGATATGATTGTTAAATGGGGCTGTTTTAGTTGTTAGAAGGGGCTGATGTAGTTGTTAATGAGGGCTGATGTGGTTGTTAATGGGGGCTGTTTTAGTTGTTATTTTTTTGGCTGATATTGATGTTAAAGGGGTCTCATTTAGTTGTTATTTTTTGCTGGTAAGTTGTTAAAAATGATTGATGTAGTTGTTAATGGGGGCTATTTTCGTTGTTAATGGGGGTTGATGTAGTTGTTAATGAGGGCTGATATCGTTGTTAGGAAGGGCTGATGTAGTTGTTAGTGGGGGCTGATGTAGTTGTTAAAATTTTAGTTGTTAAAAGGGGCTGTTTTAGTTGTTAGAGGGGCCTGACGTAGTTTTTAGGGAGAGGGCTGATGTAGTTGTTAATGGAGGCTGATGTAGTTGTTAAAGGGGTTGATGTAGTTGTTTGTGGGGGCTGTTTTAGTTGTTAGAGGGGCTGATGTAGTTGTTGGGGAGAGAGTTGTTTTAGTTGTTAGAGGGGCTGATGTAGTTGTTAATGAGGGCTGATGTAGTTGTTAAAAGGGCTGATGTAGTTGTTAGTGGGGGCTGATGTAGTTGTTAAAGGGGTTGTTTTAGTTGTTAGAGGGGCTGATGTAGTTGTTGGGGAGAGGGCTGTTTTAGTTGTTAGAGGGGCTGATGTAGTTGTTAATGAGGGCTGTTATAGTTGTTAATGGAGGCTGATGTAGTTGTTAAAAGGGCTGATGTAGTTGTTAGTGGGAGCTGATGTTGTTGTTAGTGGGGCCCGATATGGTTGTTAGTGGGGCTGATGTTGTTGTTTTTTTTTGCCGATGTAGTTGTCGATTTTCCGATATGGTTGTTAGTGAGGGCTGATGTTGTTGTTAGTGGGGGTGATGTTGTTGTTAGTGGGGGTGAACTTAAGTGTTCTACACAATTGATGTAATATAATCTGTCATACAACCATTGAAATTTAGATACACTTAAAAACAAGTCACTTGTGTACATAAAAAGATTGCTTCCTAAAGGCTCATCTTTGCAAAATCACAAATCAGTTAACAACTGTGGCATCAATGAACATTGACGTTTACAAAAAATCTGATGGACAAAACATGTGTCCTAAATATAATCAATATGTTGGTGGACATAACAAGTCATCCTGTTAACTCGTTGGCTCGTTGCAATTTTTCAGCCTGAGATCTTATAATGTCATCAACCATTTCTATGTATCTGGAGAGTGATTTTGAGCTGTTGTTAGGAACAAGACTTGCAAACATTTTCTCTTTACTTGCATCCAACACTTTACTCAATGACATTTTGGCTGTTATAATGTCAATGCAGCTAAAGGTTCCTCATAGTATATAGCCTTACCTACAATATCAAATGTCTTTGTTAGTTCTTAGACCCCAAATAAAGGAAAGACCCAATAAAATAGTACTTATAAAAAGCATATTCAGCGGGCAAAACTATCAAGCAACTACATTTCAAAGTAACATTTGCATGAATCATGAGCATTATTTCCATTGTAAATCAAAATTAACCTACTAAGCCACACAAAGGAAAAAAAAAACCATCTGTAATCATAATAAACAAGTTCTACCTATAAAAAAATCCAACAACAATTAGGGACAGAGTTCCATCAAAATCCAGGAACATTACAATTTTCTTTTTAGTCAACAACATTACAAGAAGCACTGTATGATATAGTGCAACCACATTGGATTCATGATTGGCCGCAATTACTGTATAATGTCAGCAACAAATAGTTTGACAACTAACACGAAATCTGCAATGACAGGAAAGAGTCTGGGCATCCCTATGCCTCCTTTTATAATCTTGACAATTGAAATTCCCATGGCAATGACAAGAAAAAGAACTGCCAGTGCAACTGATAGTGCAGATGTGAATCTTAATGAATCTGCAACCAGTAAAGCAAGTAAGACTTGATGATTCATCATCAATTATGGGGAAAATATATTAAAATATTAAGAAATAGGAAAATTATCACTGACAAGTACAAGTAAAAAGGCAGGAATAAAGAATAGCACCTGGACATTACTTTCATCCATCATAATCTCCTTCGCTTTCTCGCATAAAACTCTAACCTGTAGGCAAAACAGAAAACAATGTCATCAGTTTAAATTTATAGAACAGAAGCAACAGCAACAATTGATTATTTCAAACCCTTTTGATGTTTTCCAACATTCATCACCAAAGAAGTGAAAAATGTGGTCATTATCTTATAGTCAATCTCAAGCGAAAGAACTTTGTTAAATGAACTCTATCATGGGTAGAAATAAATGAAGCATCCCCACTGACATAAAAGTCATGAAGGATGAAATGCCCCTTTGCAAGCTAAAGGCAATCAACACAGTAGCACATGCACAGGCTAAGCACCCCCTTACTATGCATATGCTCAATGATCAATCTTTGACATTTGACAACTACCATAGTGTACCACTTCATGAATTAAAACTCAAATTTAGCTTATACCTGCTCCACCGATATACCAACAAAGTGAAGACCTTGGAAGAAAGCCTAAACTGACATACCATAAGAAATGAGAAAGAAACTACTCTATCTTATCAAATACCTTTTAACGCCAACAATAGTTCATGACCTCAGGATAGTTCTAATTTTTACCTCAGAAAATAAAAAAAATTACAGAATATCCAACGATGTGACCAAGTGAAATGTCAAAAAAGCAAATGCGAAGAACGGTCGTAATGTTTAGGTGATTGTCTCGCCCAATAGAAGCGATCGATATTTGATTAGACACCAAGATTCCGCGCACAACAAATAGCATTTTCTATGATTTTTTCCTCGTCAAGCCAATCTAGTACTCATCGAATATGTGTCTTCACTTGCACAAACCAATCATACTTTCAAATGTCTTTCAATTTTACATTCACGACATTCCAATTGACCGCGAAACGGCGCTAAAACTATGCGCTGCTGATTCCATGCCTAAGCGCTACGTTTCTACGAAACTAAGCAGATCCTAAACATTAATGTAAAATTAATCAAACCCGTTGCTCTCGAAAGTGGCTTGCACCGCATTAGCTGCGAGATCTGCTCATCGAGATCGTTGCTCGACTCCGATGGCAGGGAATTCACACCCATCTTGCTAATTAGCTCAGTCAGGACCCCGTGGGCTAATACCGGAATAGGGCTAACCCAAGATGAAAATCTTCCGGCATCCTTCTCTAGCTGCTCGCAGCATGCGGAGTGAAAAGGAACGAAAAAGAAAGAGAAATTGCAAACCAGAGGGAGCGCGTGAACTAATAAGCGAATGCTTCGTTTCAGCGCCAAAACAGGTGACTTTCCTTTTTTGCTCCCAGGGGCATGAATGTATTTTTGCTTTGTAACTTAATTCTTATAAAGGCCCTGGGGCCTTTTCATGGATTTGCAAATTCTTTAGGCCTTTTTTAGGTTTATTTTGATAATATGGGCCTCCAGAAGGATTTTCCCATTCTTTATTCTGCAACCTTCCGCCACCTCACACCACAACACACACTCACATATCCCTCTCTTCCACATCTATAATCTTTATTTGCAACAAATAATAAATCAAATTATAAAATTAGAGTATAGTTATTATGTATTTGTAGTTAAATGGATAAATAACTCTATAACAAATACAATATATATATAAATTAATAAATTTAAAAAGGAAAAAAAGAAAAGCTACAGTGAAAAAGGGCTTGCAGGGCTAGCCCGAGGCCCTCCAGGGCCGGCCCGTTTATCTCGTCCATTTTTTAAGCCGACACTTAAAGGGCCAAGGCTTAAACGGGCCAGGGCCGGCTCTACATATGCAAGAGGTGTAATCGAGCGAATGAGAATGTAAAATAGAGTATATATTATGATCTCTCCTCTTTCATAGAAGCTCGGTGGTTTATTTTACTCACGCCTTTTTTTTTGGCGTCCTGAGCAAAAAATGTTATTTTTGACGCCCTGAACTTAATTCAGGACGCCAAAAAAAATGCTGACGCTAAAACATTTCTCAAATTTTCTAAATTGCGCCAAAAATGATGATCTAGGTGTCCTAAGATATATTTAGGATGTCAAAAAAAATTTTAGGTGTCCTAAATTAATATTTAGAACGTCTAAAGTCTCAAAATCAAGTAAATAATTACGACAATGCCACCTCCTTCACTTTTTACTTCCTTTTTTTTAAAAAAGGACGTCTTTTAGGGTAGTAGTATCCATATTTTGTAGTAGTGAGTAATGGCTCATAATGACTATTAATGAAGATTATCCCTAATCCCTACAAATCAAGGATTCTTATAAATTAAATAATGACTATTAATGAAGATTATCCCTAATCCCTACAAATTAGAGATTCCTATAAATCAAAATACAATTTGCTATGTAATCCCTGTCACATGCCGTCATTAAAATTCATGATATAATCTTAGAATAAATTCAATTTTTTTTAGACAACTTCAGTGAATTGTTATGTTACCTTTTTTGGCTTGTTTTTTGAGCATGCCGCCATCAAACCAAAAAAAAAATTGAAAAAAAAAACGGAAACCATATAACAGCAATGATAGAACAAACTAATATACAAAAAGAACTTCCTAGCACTAAACAAAACCTCAGGTAGGATCAACTTGAAAGGGGGAGGGGGTTGAGCTGCCCAATCTTTCAAGCACTTTCCTTCAAAGTTGCATACATTATCCATATTGCAGATGTAAGAAGACTTGGTAACCACATAAAGCAACCTGAGCTTAATGTATTTTCAAGTTTGATGAAATCCACTAATGGCATACTCTTCCATATTCAGGACATATACACTCTATATGCACAACTAGAACTAATGGAGATCACTAATTTTTTTTTATATATAAAAAAAATTTTAGGAAAGGAGTTGGGTTCACTCATAATCCAAGGGTAGGGTGAAATCTCCCTTCCTCCTAAGTGATACCGATATTAGGCAGGGTGAGCCGTCTCTTACCCTCAGGCGTTAACCTAGGCACCTAGGAGCTAGGATGCCTCCCCCAGTACCTTGACCAACTCCAAGATCAAACCCCCTCCCTTTGGTGAGAGTGTCTGACCCCTTTGCCAGTTGAGCCCCAAGGATGAGGGGTATCACTCAAATTTACCAAACATACCAAATTATAACTTGTTATGAACTCATATTAGGCCCATTTAATGAATGGCCCAACAAAGGATAATCTACGTGACCTAGATATGGCGGCATAGCATTTGGGCTTGGAGGCACAAAGGCCCATAATTCCAAACCCAAACCCTACAAGTAAACTCTATGAATAACAAGTAAACCCTGGTGATATGAGGATTCTCTCTCAATTACTATTCTGCCGTCACTATACACACACACTACTCCCTTTGGCTAAAGCCATTTTATTCCTAGTCACGCATAGTGATCTGCTATACTCATAGGTATCTAATTCATAGATACCTAGGAGAGAGTTACTTGACCCAAGATTAACATACTAGTCCAATAGACCAGACATCGTTGCCAATCTAGACAGAACAATTGGCGCCGTCTATGGGGAATCGATAAATTTTGATTCATGCAACCAAAGATAGTCAATACAAGAAGCAATCATATGCCCTTGCATGGGTAGATGCCTGAAAATCTATGGCAAGTTGAGGGGAATCAACCGCAGCAAATCAAGAAGAGTAGGACCAGGTTTAGCCTCGGTGTCAGCAGCAACTTGAGGATGTTCTAGACTATAACGCAGTGCATGTTAGTGAAGACGTATCAAATACAGCTTCCTCCCCAGCATTCACGTCAAGCCCTCGAAATGCAATGGTCCCTCAGATTCAACAAGTCTAGCAGAAAATCATTCCTCAACAAGTTCCAATTGTGAACCCGGACGCTTGCCTCATGCAAACCGTTATAAATTCAATATTAAGGAGGAGCTGGAGCAGTGCAACAATCTCCAAAGGCAAGAGGATATCAAAATAATGTAGGAGGATATGGATTGTCGTAATACAGCTTTGCGGCGAGAAGAGATTCACAAAATGCAGTTGGTGGACGAGCGTCTTAGACGAATTGAAAACCCGGTTCAAAATAAGAACTGAAATGAGTGTAACCCTATCCAAGTTAATGCTTTGGGTTCTCTTCAAGGTAATGCTGGAGGTCTTGTTCCAATTGATCTTGGAGGTCCTCGAGTTAATAATGCTGAAAATAACCTGGTTAATAAACATCAGGTTCAGATTCCTGAAGTTTAGGGTTCAGGTCCCACATAACAGAGCCAACATGCTGAGGAAAATCAGGATGAGATCTAAACCAAGATGTGGTACCTCGAATGCAAAATGCTCATGGGACATATATGAGGAAGTACAGTAGGGGAAGTATAACAACAATCCCTTCACTGACGAGATTGTGAATGCTCCTTACCCGAAAGATTTCGATTCGGCCTTTTTGCCAAAGTACGATAGAAGTCAGGATCCACAAGTCTATATTGATTTTTCAATATGGACATGTACGTGAGGGGAATTGATGAACCCATCATTTCTCGGATATTTGCTACAACATTAACAGGAGCTGCGCAAACTTGGTTTAACACGTTGTCTGCAAATTCAATCCGGAATTTTGAAGATTTGGGAGACAAGTTTTTGCTTAATTTTGCAACAAGCAAAAAACAACCAAAGTCTGAGTTTGCTCTCGACAAGACTAGGGGAAATGCTCTAAAAGTACTTGGACCATTTTAAAGATGCCACTTTACAGGTGCATGGATTGGAAGAAAATGTGTATGTGCACTTAATTGTTGCCGACTTGGATGGTTCATCTTGGCTAGCGAACTCAATTTATAAGGATCCTGTCAAATTACTTGTGGAGTTTAGAACTCGGTCATAGAAATATCTGGAGCTAGAGAAAATGGAGGTAGCTAATGCTACCAGAAAGGAGAGGAGGAGGAGTCCACCTCCAAAAGGAAAAGAACAATAAGGAAGTCAAAAGCAAGATTTCCGCGAAAGAAATTCGGACAATAAATTTCGTGGTGTAAAGTATGAGGAAAAATATGAGAAATATACTCCTTTAAATGCCCCATGATCTCAAATTTGGAGAGAGGTAGTGATGACCGAGATGAAAAAAGTAGAACAACCTCGACCACTTTACAATAAAGTAGGTGTAGATCAATCTTAGTTCTGTGCATTTCATAATGGACTGAGACATACTACTAATCAATGCTGGGATCTCATAGACGTTGCGGAAAAATTTGCTAGAAAGGGTAAATTAGGACAATACGTCATAAAAACCCAAGGATGGAAGAATAATAAGCACAAGCAAGTCGGTCGCAGAAAGAGCCTGGTTCTTGAAAAAGAAAAGGAGAGATGAAAAGCAGAAGAAACTAGATGGTAATGACGATGAATTTCAATAAGCTGAGTTTGACTACAATGTTATCAGCGGAGCTTTTGGAGAAGGGGGAGATATGATAAGCCAAAGGAGAAAGTACTTAAGGGAGGTCCTTTTAGTACGTAAGGGATTAGTTGAAGTTTAAAGAAGATTCTAGCAAACCAGAACCTCTTCTATTGTATTGCACTAAAGAAGATTTGAAATATATTGGAAGTTATGATTGGGAGGAGTGGTATGATATTATGTTGTGGTATTAATGAAATTAATTAATGTGCTAAACATGTTGAAATTGTGAATTGATCAATATCATTGAGAACCTGATGTATTATTTCATTGGCACACATGAGAATTTGTTTTAAACGAAAAGTCTCACATTGCTTTTCTTGTGCTAAAGGGAAACTAAATGTAATTATATTAACTTGTGATTTAAGTTAATATAAGAGCCAAAAGGAAGAGTCATCTCACACGTACTCCTCCTCCTCTCACATAAACACATAACAAAATGTTTAGGTGAGTTGGGTCCGGGGGGTCACCAAGGTCAATATATGCCTCTGGGCTCAATGAGTACTTATAGATTGCCAAACAATAACGTCCTCGTCATTGTTCTCTTCTCTAGTTAGAAGCATGACCCATACTCTTGAGCTTTCATTTGCACTTCTCTTCCTCCTCCATTCTTCTACTCTCTAGGCCAGGAGCACGGTGCACCTCCTCCATTTGTTGAAAGACTTGGAAATTTTAACATAAATGAAACAACAAACAGATAACCCACATATTCCCCAACTATCATTATATTACATCGAGAGAAAAATCTCTAAAAAATTAAGAATCTTTTTTAAAGCAGTGTAAAAAAATTTTAAAAAACTAATTTCATTCATTAAAAAATTATAATTTTGTGCCTCCAAAATATATTCATTTAAAAATATTGGACTTTCTACTCCAGTTGTTCGATCGGATGGAAAATGACATTTATACACGAACTGATTAGCGTTACAATTGAGGTAAAAATTATATTATATTTTTGGGATTAATATTTCTCCTCCATCCGGAGATAAGGTTCTCTCCAGTAACCGCAAAACTACACCGTTTCACATTTAACAAAATAAGAAAAGCAGCCTAAATCTTAACAGCTGCCCATTCTTCACGGTTAGCTGTGGTCTCCACCGTGGCTCGGATGCATCCTCTACCACCGCTGTGAAGTTTGAGTGCAGAAGAGGCTCCAACCACGGCGGCAAAGGTGTGACTGTCATCATTATGAGTGCCGGTTTTTGCAATAGCAGTGGTGATGGTAGGTAGGTTACCGATTTCGCTGTGAGATTTAACGAAGCTCCATCGGCGTTTCCCTTTGGGTGGTTTTGGAAGCGAGTTAGTGGAGGGAGTGGGAGATGAGGAATTAGGCTTTTTATAACTGAGAAGACCACGGAATCATTTGGATACCTTGCCCATTTCTTGTGAGGAGCCAAGGGATAAAGGTGGTGGTACTTACTTCGACATTAAAAATGTCTTCTAGAGAGAGAGAACGAGAAGGGAAGAGAGGGAAACTCTGGGAGAGAAGGAGGGAATTGAAGGTTGGCTTTTAGTGTACATAGTGCGGTTATTACCGAGGTGGCTTCTCTCGCTCTCAATACGATGGAGGCTAAAGATCGAAGGATGACTTTTGGTGATTGAGGTTTAGGGTGATTATCGAGCAAATTAGATGTTTTTTTATTTGTTAAATGGGAAATGATGTAGTTTTGGGGGTCACTGGAGAGA
The DNA here is from genome assembly GCA_019022655.1 of Acacia acuminata. Lineage (NCBI taxonomy): Eukaryota > Viridiplantae > Streptophyta > Magnoliopsida > Fabales > Fabaceae > Acacia > Acacia acuminata. Next base: position 2,354,383 of record JAFJYI010000036.1, read on the forward strand.
ACCTAATCTTCAGTGACTGGAGAAATATTAATTCCTATATTTTTTTAAGAAAATGTTTTATTTCTTTTCTAACTCTACCAGATATTTCATTCTTATTTGGTTTAAACTGTTTACACACACTATATATATATATATAATAAAAAAAATTAGCGCCAGAATTTAATGACGGAAAAACTACAAAATATCTTCATTCGGAAATGTAATTTAGGATTGAAAGTAACGTTCTAGAAGTGCAAACATGCAATAAGTATCCATTGTTGTTAAATACCAGTAAGTGAAGAAAGTAATTTGAAATTTTAAATAAATTCCAAATGACTAAAATATTAAAAAAATCATCAAGTTATTCATAAATTTAATTTATTATATAAGACATATGTAAAAGAATAACTCTATACAGAATAAATTAATATTGATAAAAAAGTTAAGACATATACACACGCTACAATATAACCGAGCCTGGTATATAGCTAGACAGGTCGATGCAAGTGCTTTAGGAACTAGAAGACGAGAGAAGCAAGTCCCTAAGATAAGATTAACTATAAAATCTACCACAAAAATCTGGCCCAAAAATGAAGTCTTTTGGATTATTCCCGTCGAAGTTATATATAAGAAATATTTTTAAGGATGACTTATTTTTATTTACACTAGACACTAATAGCTTATCTGCAATTTCTAGTCTCATTTTTTTTTTTCTTTTTTTCGCCGCAATTCGTTATTAATTAGATTTGCCATAAATAAGATTTTTTTTTTAAAAAAAAAAGAAGTTACATTTTTATATATGAATTGTCTTTAATTAATTTTAACTAATGGTTTTTATCTACATGATTGGATTATTTGGATCTTATAAAAAATCGGAATGAGCAAATAATTTCAATGGAGAAGAGGTCTTACTCCGTAAGGGGTCGTTTTAAGGTCACAAAACTCATTCATAGCCCTAATAATTCTAACCAATAGCATGTCCTCCCTTCTTCCTTGGTTAATGGGGTTTTTTTCTAAAAAAAAAAGAAAGAAAGAAAGAAATGTTTAATGGTTTGATGCAACTAACTTGGATAAACCCATTCATTTTCAATAATTAAGCCTTCGCGGGATTTTCTAGTGACTTCATCCTTTGTAGTTGTAATCAAAATCCTTTTTACTGAACTCTTACAAAACAAATTTTATTTGTTGTTTTGTTTTGTTTGTTATTATCATGTATAACCCAAATATGTTTCGCTATAAGTTCCACTCTGGGCTTATTATATTTCCATCTTTTTTTTATTGTTATGTTTTGCCCCAATTTTTACTCCCAATAACTGTTTGTGTTTCTTCTCAGGTCGTTTAGGGTTTTGTATAAATTTATAGGATCAAATATGTGACCCCATTTTGGTATTGGGGAGAGTCTCATGTCCAGCACTAAAGTCCTTTTTTAATTTTTAATTTTTTTGGCTCACCTGGTTCACAAAAACTTATGGTTCGACTAATCCGGATTCCTAGAGTCGCCCCACGGATGGCCGTGGAGGAAGAGCTTCCAACACCATTTTCTTCATTCTATGCCTCAAACCGATGACGTGGTTAAAGAAAGCAAGTCCCTTTTCACTTGCTCCCAATGAATTTTGGTACCTTTCTTAAAGTTGACAGCAAAAGGGGATTAATCATTGCTACTAGTGGTTGATACCTGGGCCCACCAAAAAATATTTGTGACACTTATTTTATTAAATAAACTATGTTACTATAACTTAACAAGATATGGAATTATAAACAACAACAACAAGAATACTCCCTTCAGTCCAAAATATAATACAAAGTTCACTTTTTCGGAAATATTTTAAAAAAACTAATTAAATTATTTAAAATATTTATATTTGTCATTTTTTCTTCAAATTATTTTGTCTAACTTATGAACTAACATATAATCTAAGGATACACAACATATGATATGATCAACTACCTTATTTGACTTCCTAAATCTCTTCAAAAAAAGTCTATTATGTCTTATATTTGGAACCAAAGTATAATAATAATAATAATAATAATACTTTTTTACTGCACATCATATTATTACCGTGTGATTTGTTGAGAGTTAGCCAATGCCAAATTTTCCTTGCTATTTTGCAACCACAACCGTTTTCTATCAACGTTACCATTGGGGATTGGCTTATCATTCTACCGAATATCTAGGTACTCTAGGCTTCTAAATAAAGTAATTATTGAAATTAAATCCTTAATTTCCATACTAAGAAGTAATTATTGAAATTAAATCCTTAATTTCCATACTAAGAAATATTATGCCCAAAATAACCTCTGTTGATTCCTAAATCTTGGGCCAATTAAAAATTTTAAAAGAAGGTTCTTGTAATTCTTGTTTAAATCTATATAAATATTGATAAGATCTCCCCTCTTTTTCTTGGTCTTTCTCAATCAAATCATCATTCCACAAAGTGACAGAATTTATATATTTGGGATCTATTATACACAAGAATGAGTGAAATTGATGGAGTATTACATATAGAACACAAGTTAGGTGGTTGGAATAGAGAAATCTTACCAGAATTTATGTGATAGGAAAACAACTAATAATATAAGCTTAAAGCTAAGGGAGATTTTATTGAATTACTACAAGACCAATAATACTATATATATAGAGTGAAAGATGAACTTTAAAGGATAACAATAACAAAGTACCCATAATTAAGGTTGAGACCTTTTGTATTGGATTACATTAGCCAGCTAGTATCTAATTGGGATCGTGTCTTCTTTAGGACTATTCTGTCGTACAATTCCATTTTGGTAGTAATATTCCATTTCAGTTGGAAAATGCAGTCAGATGGGGTAGTATAAGTGATCAAGGGGTGGTAACTCATATCACGGGAGGAAACTTTGCACAGAGTTCCATTACCATTAATGGGTGGCTCTACGATTTCTTATGGGCGTAGGCATCCCAAGTAATTTAGTCTTATGGTTCTTCATTATCTGCATATAGTCTTTTTTTCCTAGGTGCCCATTCTGTATGGGCTTTTAGTTTAATGTTTCTATTTAGCAGGCATGGTTATTGGCAAGAACTTATTGACTCCATCGTTTGGGCTCATAATAAATTAAAGGTTGCTCCTGCTACTCAACCTAGAGCCTTAAGCATTGTACATGGACGTGCTGTAGGTGTAGACACATTACTTAAATTTATGTAAAAATTTAAATTCAAAGCAATGCAAGTACACATAATTATGTAAATTTATTTATAAGAAATTGCAAATACATCCTTTACTCAGCAAATCGTCACTTTCCTAATCTGGAAAGTTAAACTACAGGTTGCAAAGGTATCTTTGCAAGCCAGTGATCTTGGTCTATGAATGATGATTTCGAAAACTGATTTAGCTGGGCAGGAGAGAGGTTTGTCTCCCATGGCACTCGTTTTTTCCGATTTGCCCCTTGGCCAATACAATCAACTTCAGCATACATCAAATAACCCCTGCATGTATGTGCACTTGAAAAGTTCATCAATATTTCTGATATATGTTGTTCTAATGCTCCACGTGTGTAATTGTTTACTTTTTAATCATTGGTTTCCAAATAAAACGAGACATCATGATATTTTATAGTTATGAAAAAGGACGTTTTAATTTGATAAAAAAAATACTATGAAATTGTAGTTTTCATTTTTTTTTTTTTTCTTCCTTTCAAAATCATAAAAACACAAATCTACATTACTCCCTCCCCCACTAAATGTTGGAGCTAATTGAGGAGTTTGTGTTGATGTCAATCCACTTAGTCTACCAAATTTGCAATTTCCCCCCAAACTATGCATACATATTGATAACACATGTAAAGAGAGCTTTCATCAATTGGTGTAATTTCCAATATAAATGATTACAAGGGCTATTTTAAGAAAAACCAATATAGATTTGTTTATAAATAATTACTACCTCTAGTTCTAAATATAAGACCTAGTTTAAAGTATAACTTGAATTAGCTAGCTACAAACAAGGTCTTATATCTAGGACTATATAAGTAATTTAACTAATTTACTTAATATTTATAAATTATTTATCTAACTCATATTTAGGACGAGATGAAGTATACAATAATTACAATATACCAAAATGCTTCTTGTTTGATCTAAAAGCTATGATTAAAAGGGGAAAACAACTAAAAAATTAAAGTATGTGAAAAAGATATACTTACACATTTTTTGTGTGATGCCATGCGTCCCATCCTTGAGGAGAGATCACCGAATCTAGAAATGTTCCATGAAATATAACTCTGGAATAAGAACCATAAGCTCTCCCCAGAAAAACTGGACCACTTCCCACAACTTTCCCACCTCTAAATACAAAGCCACTGGTCTCATCCTTTGAATTTCGTCCTTGTGCTGTTATATAACCCTGACGAACTTGAGCCTTCGATGTGGTTAACGCCGCGTTGATCGAACAATTCTATTCGAAAAGACAAATCGCTCATGCTATATCATTCATTAAAGTTCAACTTTTCGGGTTAAAAAATTTAAACTAAACTTCAACCATAATCAATATTATATTTATACACCGGACCAGCAGTTTAGAACTTTAGATGCAATGTATACTCTCTATCGGGGCCTTATAACCCATCTGACACTTAACACTTCCCTTACGGCCGTCTTAACTCTCAAGCGTGATATTTTGAGTTCAAATCCCCTGTGGAGGGTATGATGAGTACGTGAATTAACCCCAAAAAAAAAAAAAAAAAAAAAAATAGTTATACTGCCATCATTACTATTTATTAGCATAAGTAATAGATAACTAATTTATACAAATCAATTAAGAAAGGTGAAATTAGTTTTTATTCTAAAAAATATAACTAATGGTACCCAAAAATGTAGTTGATTAAATACAATAAATTCTAGCTTAATCTTACTTATTTATTATCTTAATCTATTTTCAAAGCCTAATCTATGCATCCATAGCAAATGAACTATTAGAACTAAAAAGTATCTTGTATTAAAAAAAAAAAAAAAAAAAAAAAAAAAACCCCAAAAAGTGTCAATTAAAGGTGCACATTTGCCCAAAAAATGATAAATTTATTCATATATTTTATGAAATAACTTATGAATAACAACATACAAAGTTTCTTTAGAGTAGAGCATACCTCAAAATAGGACTGACCACTGCCAAAGATGAAGTCCATAGCACCTTGGATATAGCAATTTTTATAGTAATGACGACCTTGAACATCCCAAAGTGTATCTTGAAAACCCAAGAATCCACAATCGAAAAATGCAGATTTATCACCATATATTCTGGCTGCCAATGCTGGTGCTCTCACAACTTTTCCACTTATGATTTGGTCCAATTTTGATTCCATGGACAAATCAATCGAGTTCTACACCCACAATAATTTTAGATGAATTTTAATATTTTTTGTCATGATTTTGGTTTTTACCCAACATATTTATAACCAAAAAAAAAAAAAAAAAAAAAAAAAAGATATTAAGAAGCGGAAGGCTTTTGAATGTAAAAATATACATTTAAATTTTAAAATTGTGCAACTATGATTAAGTTTTGAGCAGATCATGATTTCACTACTAATTGCCTTCAGATACATATAATGGTCAATCATTATCACCCAAAAAATTGGCAAGAAATCTCTACCTAATCATAGGGCTAAGGTCAAGGACATGAGAACGCATACACCATATTTTGAATAAAATTTATTATCAGTAAAAAGGGAAATAAAAATTAAAGAACAAGTGAGAGCAGTAAGCCCAAGAAACTGAGAAAGCTTCGTTAAATTCTATATTTACATTGATGCTGAATATGAAATTGACATAAATTATCAAGTTTTAAATAATCCTTTTATTTATTTATATAGGCTCTATACTTCAACAAGATATACTATTTCATGTACTAACCTCAAAGCTGATTCCAACTGCAATTATATTGTTTGCAGATGCAGAGAACGTGGCGCTAGTGTCTGTTTGTTGATGGTCACTGTACGTAATTGTGGTAATCCCCCTGCCTTCACCTGCCAAAATGATACATGGTTTGTCTCTTGGAACCTGAACCTTCTCTCTGCACAACAAGAATTTCTCCTTTGTTTCTATATCAAATGCCAGAGAAAGAATTTGAATATGAAGAGACTGAGATTGAAAGTGTGCGTGTGTTGAGCAAATTTTTCCTTAAAAGTAACACTGAAGAGTGTTGAGCAAATTAGCCTCAACCATTAAAAATTAATGTTGATTGTTTTGTTTTGGTTACTTGTAGGGAAAAACTGTCACTCAAAAAACTTCTAGATAACCAGCACTCCCCTTATAGCATAGTGGCGTGGAAACTCTCATATAAATGAGAGGCCGCGGGTTGCATCCCACTTATAATGGGCTTGTTTGGGATACCAGTGGACAAAATGACTTATGGAAAAGTTGATTCGGTAAAAGTTAGATTGTGAAATATCATTTATGTTTGGATTGGTAGTTGTATAAATAGCCTTTGTGAAATTAAAACTTGTTTGGAATGACAAGATAGCTTGAGATAAGTGACTTCTAAGATAATTATAAGGAAAAAATAAAACAAAATTACCAAAAATATGAAAAGTGCTAAATTACAAAATTTGGCAATTCTAAAATACATATTTTGATTCAAATAAATATTACATAAGTAACTAGGAACTTAGGCACTATACAATTTGGTATCGATCCTATAGGGTTATATATTCTTATTGTAACATCCCAATTTTTTTTAATTCTACAATTAAAATTTTAGGATATATATATATATATATATATATATATATATATTCAAAGGAAATGGAGATAAAATAAATAGAACAAAATCGGACTTAGATTGATATTACTAGTTCTATTCTTATGGCGAGCCACGACAATTGTACCTATCAAAGCGGCTAAAAGAATTATTGAAATGAGTTCAAATAATATATATATATATATATATATTAATAATAATATCTTTTGAGATGGTTGGCATCTCATCTCACAGGGATAGGAACAACGCTACCAAGAGTGAATGAAGAGCATAAGCCCGATTGAAATACTAAAAGCCAAAGCTAGGAAAGTTGGCTTTCAAATAATCAGTTTTTACCTCATAAGCCCGATTTGGACCATTTTTCATCCAAACAAACAAACAAACAAACAAACAAACAAACAAAAAAAAGCAAAACAAAAACACCGATAAGCCTGATTGCCCCTCCCAAAAACTACACCAAATTAACATGCACAATATCAAGCCATAAGCCCCTCTTATTCGGGGGAAAAAGCATATGTATGCATTTGAGAGGTAGACATGGATAACAAATATCGTACTAAGAACAAACAATAATATAATTACGTTCAAGAATATTTAACGTACCTGTATTTGCCTGGATATACGTGAATTTTGAACCACTCAGCGTTATTACTTTTTATGGAATCAATTGCTGCTTGAACTGTTTTGAACTCACCAGATTGACCAACAGTAATTGTATGTGCAATTGCCTTCCCTCCACAATCTTCTGTCATACAAACCCAGAAACATTGGCAGAATAGTACGAACAAAAAAAGAGGGAAAACTATTTCACCTGGAAGCAGTTTCATAGTCATTAATTGGAATTGTCTGGAAAATAAAGATTACAAATGAACCGATGACTGAGGGTTAGCCTTCTTATATGTGAAATGATTGTTAAAGTATGACTCTAATGCATTAATTGTGCGTTACGTTGTGAAATAAACTTTAAAAATTTGAATATAATGTAATGAAATTCAATTGTCAAAGTTCCTGTTTTCATCGTTTGCATAATTCCTTTGTTTGCTTGTGTTTTATGGTCTGTGATCTTCTTTTTGATTTTATTCGAATTAGAAAAAATATTCAATCAAATCCGATTGTTGGTTTTATGGAGAAAAATAAATTTATATAATTGAATTTCAAGTGTTTAATTATTTAAAAATAAATGATATATAATATGGGATAGGATATTGTCCACTACCAATGTCACTACCACTTTTTCATCGTTAGATCGAATCTCATCTACCTTTATCATTTCTCTCTCCTATTGAGATTATGATCTAATGGTGAAAAGGTGGTTGTGACATTGGTAGTGATAAAAATTGGTAGTCACAATATCCTATCTCATATAATATTGAACATATATATTCATTCAAGATTACTAAATATAGAAACTACTAATTTTATAGGATCTCTCAATTGATTATTAATTGGTTAGAATTAATATTTTTAGTCAACTAAAACAATTCATAAAAGGGAAAATCTCATATAAAGACAGTTGAAATAGGAAAATCCTAAATTAGGTTGATAAATTTAACATATCTTAAATTGGGTCAATGACCCAATTTAGAATATTTAAATGTTAAAAAATTTCCAATAATACCCTTCCCAATCGTACAAAAGAGAAAGAGAACAGGACCATTGCAACCCAGAAGATGGTTGAAACAGCTCTCATGTATCTTTAATTTATCCAGCAGCATCAGCCTAATGAAATTCCTTATTAACAGCTATGATGCCAAATCACTATCTAGCAAATAGGACAGATCAGCACAAAAACCATTGCAACCCAGATGGAAACATGAGAAATAGCGAATCAAATCCATAAATGGATTAAATCCAAATTTTGGAGTCTAACCTTTGCTTATACTACGACCAAGGTTATTGTTCATACGCAAGGGATCAATGACATTAAAATGCTTGGAAATGAAGGTTTGCCCAATTGCATTAAATTCAAATTGTCTTGATGACGCTACGATACTATCGAGTATCCAGCAAGGGGGAAAACAAAATCTCGCTCCTACTTGGTTTTGATTCACTCTCTCGCTGATCCCGCAAGGGGAAAACAAAATCTTTCCTAATCTTTCTGACTCTTTCTCAAGAAATTCAATAATATGGAGACGACGAGAGGCACCAGATCTTCGAGAATCAAGCAGTGGCTCATAGCCTTCAGAAAAATACAGGATTTATTAAAAGGAATTAAGGAATGAAAATTTTTGTTTACAATTCGATTTTTTGGCGATGTGGATGCCTCCAATGATTTTCTTATTGTTAGGGTTCTTAGGTAGTGTGTAAACAAAAATATTATGCATCTAATTTTGCTTCTTCTTTTTTAAAGTAACTAAGGGATATAGAGGTAATTTGGTTAAATTCTAAATCCCTAATTGTGTCACATAACCTAATTAATAATTTGTCCAGTTTAATAACTCTAATTATAATTTGCATAATTCAACCGTCTTTATATAGGATTCTCCTTCATAAAAATCTTACTTAAAAAAGTAAATTGAATTATCAAGTTGGTCGCATTGGAAATTATAATTTTTAAGTCAATTTTGAAGGATAAGACTATACTTATATTAAGTTCTTTGTATCCATTACATTACGTTCTCCAATCACACATACATGACCATGTGTCATATATTTTTTTCATAAGGGCTTATAGTTATATTCTAAAAATAGGACACATGGTCGATATGATTGGAGAACTTGATAAAATAGATATAAGAAACTTGACATAAGTATTTTTCAAACCGATATGTCTAATAAACCTATATTGGTGCGAAAAATAGGATGCTAAATTAGTTATTTGTATAAGTAACGGTTCCTTCCTAGAAGCCATGTTTGTAGTGTATTCCAATTCGGTTCCAGCAATCCCGTCGTGTGCTATGAGATTAAACTAAGAACAGACTTGAACATGGACTTGAAGTCAAGTTTGATAATATAAAAAAAGGGCTAAAATACATAAAACTCCATTGAATTTTGAGTTGGTTGCATATAACTGATAATTGAATATTTAATACACTTTTTTGTGTCTCTTAGTGAATAAATTTAGTACTTTGTTTAGTTTATAAATAATGACTTTTATACTTATTTGAGCTTTGGGCCTTTGATTAGATTTTAGTCATTTTTAATGATAAAATTCTAGTTTTATATTGCTTCACTATTTTCACCATAACTCTTGAACCAAACATCAGATTAGCCTCATTCTTGCTTCATATTTCAGATGATTCAAAGAGCTACAATTGTTATGAAGACTTGAAGGGAAAATTCGAACAAGAGGGCAGTAAATTTTGGAGCCGAAGTCAGATGTATATTTCTGGATTTTTATCTCGGGCTCGAATTTTGTAATTTAAACCCATTTTGATTTTATTTATGTTTTAGGCCAAACTATTGGAGCCCGGTCTATTTTGTAACTAGGTTTTTACCTAGGTTAGCCACCAACACACATTTCATTACGTTTTTGGACATAATTCATATTGAATATAGAAGCTTTCCATTTTCTCTCAACTGTTCATCATGTTCTTCATGTTTATGATGAACTTCTTCATTTATGTTCTATTTTCGTTCGCACATGGCATGATGGGCTAAGCCGTGATTGGCCCACAGATTGAGGATCCACTATCCAGAGGACTTGTTCTTAATAGTAACAAATTCATTTTTTTTTTTTTTGTCATTTCGGATTTGATTTACTTTCTTATTGGTGTTAGAATTAATGCCTAGATTGAGATATCCCAAGGATTGAGTTTGAACTGGGTTGAAGTGATCGCTGTGCGATTGCACAGTGACACGCTGCGAGTTCAAACAGATTTTGGACGATCGTCCAATGGAGGGATTTTCTGGACGAACGTAGAGATTTCGGTTCGTCCAGAATCAATCATGAGTTTGGTTAATAATCTTTTTTTCATCCGAGGAAGGAAAGTGGTGGAATTCGAAATCTTAGGTTGATCTTATATTTTTCTAATTAATCTCATTTTAGTTCATTTTATTTTAGTTATGTATTTATTTTAATTGCGTACTAAAAAATTCCCCCCAATTAAATATCGTTCGTGTTTTTTTGTCTCGATATTGTTAAATTAGTCCCTCGCAAACTCTCCGAGAAATGACCCAAGTTCCATATTACGCAAATCCTTATCGAACTTGGTTATTTTGTGAGAACTTGGCAATTCTCTGTCAATAACTCCCCGTTGTTTTAAAGTTTAAATTTAACCTCTTTAACCTATGCCGTTAATTTTTCCCTTAATTTTTTGACGGATCTTTGCTACATCAAATTAATGGGAATGACATGGCATCAGTATAAGGTATTAGTTTTATAATGGTTATATATGTTTACATAAGAGTAAAATGTCATTTTATAGGAAAAAAGGGAAAACTCATTTGGAGGTATCTATATTTTCAATTAATTTTTGATTTGGTACTGTGTATTTTTCTCTCGGGAAAAACACTTCTCATGTTGTAGGAGAAGTGTTTTCTCATGTCACACACACACATAAAATGGTGGCACCCACATATATATATATATATATATATATATATAATTAGCATTATATATATATATATGTGGGTCCCACTATTTCATGTGTGTGTAGGAATCTTCTTCTTCTCATGCAACATGAGAAGTTTAAACCCCTTTTCTCTCATAATTAAATGATTTAATTTTTCTTAGTTAGGACCATTACTCCCGCACAAGGGTTAATAGTGCTAATAGAGCAAAGTTGTAAGAGCTAAAGGTGTTAACAAAGCAAAATTAATAAATTAATCAAGAGAGAAAAAAACATATGTAATATCCTAAATTTGCTATGACAAATTCCATGTATGATGTATTTGCATTTGGAGAAAAGAAATGGTGAATTTTGACTAAAATGTCAATTTTACTCGAAATATCCGATCTCATCAAAACCAAAAAAAAATTAGACATATGTTGGCACAAAATGAGATAAATGGAATTAACATTTATTTGTTCCATTTAAGTTTATTAAATTTGACCAAAGTGATGAGAAGAAGGTTGCATGAATATTTATTAGAGATTATGAGGAAAAATTAAAAAATAATTACTAAATGGATGATTTTGGCTTAGAAATTTTAGAGGTAATATCCTATAGCACATAGAAGCTAATTGAGGAAGAGAAATCCTTATATAGAATCAAGAATTTATTTTTAACACTTATCAAATATTTGCAACTAAATGAGTAATGAACTAATTTAATTGCAAATAAAAGTCTTGTGGATGATCAAATAGGATCATATTGGAATGAACTTCTACGACACCCCACTTCACCTATTTATTAAATTAACCAAGACCTAAATATACTCCACATGCTTCATGAATAGCACACCACACAACCTTCTTTTTCCATGAAAATTTCGGTCAACCAAGGTCATTGGAATTAAACCCATTGTAAAACCCTATATTTTCAGCCAACTAGGGTTCTTAGAGCCTTTCACCAAGCGTTATGATGGACTGGAAGTTCACCTATAACTTATTCAGGAATAAACAGGCAATCTTGAGTAACACTTCCTATGTTACAGGCACAACCATCTTATGAAGGTGCCTTCCTTGACATAGTGTTTCCATCAGAATTTCCCTAAAAGCATCCACAAGTACAATTGAGAGAGAAACACCATCCAACACTTACCAGATCTGGCCTTCTTTCTCCATAGGCACCGCAATGGAAAAAACATCATGTTACGGTATTAATTAATAATAATAATTATTATTATTATTATTATTATTTTTATAACAGAAAAATAACATCTTTTATTTCAAATATAATCTTTAAGAATGATTTATGTTATGCATATATTTTGAAGATGCAGATCTGGCCTTCTTTCTCCACATGCACTGCGATGGAAAAAACACCATGCTACAGGTGTTATACCAGCAGCTTGCAAGATCTGTGCTGCCTTGATATATACCAACTGCTTGCTGCTCCATGTTTTGTATAATATTATAGACTTTGTTTTGCCATGTTTTATATTTCATTGTATACTAGTTGCTCCATGTAATGTATAATATATACCAGGTTGCACTCAATATTGTAGACTGATTCCAGAAAAAAAAAAAAATGTAGGTTGGCCATTTAACAGAATTCACTCAGACAATTTGAGCCAAAAAAAAAAAAATCACTCAAACAAGAAAGCCCACAATAAGCCCAATTTAAGCCCAAAAACCGAAAATATTTTAGTTAATTCGGTTCGGTTTTTTTGACATTTCAGTTTCAGTTCGGTGTTGAAAAATGCATGTATTTCGGTTTTTCGGTTTTAACCGAACACTGAACCGAAAAACCGAATGCTCACCCCTATCCAAAACAGCTACACACACATATGTATATAGATATATATAGGTAGGTAGGTAGGTATGTATGTAGGTATATGTGTGTGTGTGTGTGTGTATGTCTGTACATACATACATACACACAGACATACATACAGACACACACACATACACACACACACACATACATACATACATACATACATACAGTTGACAAGTATACAAAAGAATATCTAGGGTTACCTCAATTCCAAACTTACTTTTGCTAGTACTTGAATACTTGCAATATGCTAACACCAAATACTCTCTCTCTCTCTCTCGGTGTGTGCATTGGGTGTGTGAGAGTGAGTTTGTGTTTGTGGGGGGCATTTATAAGACTCCCCCCACCCCTCCTTTATTGATAAACTCGCCCACTAACATTACATACATACGTTATAATATAATAGAGTAATATATTATTATAATATAATAATAGCCCATGCGCCTAATACATACTCTCTCTGGTCTTTATTATAAGGTACCAACTAGCAATTATGTTTAATCTTTTTTATAAGGCACTTGCTTGTTTCTCTTGTTTCCAAATCACATTAACCATGTATGCCCATAACTAATAAGGTTAGTGGGTAAGAGTAATAATTAATATAATATTAGAGTTTAGTTCAATTAATAGAGGTAATATTGGAAGTTACTTAAATTATAGGACAACTTTATTGATTTTAACTATTTTTATTGATTTGTGAGAATTTTTAGTTGGTGCCTTATAATAAAGACTAGAGAGAGTATATATGATCATATTATTATTATATTTTAATTTTAAATATTTTTTTATACAATTCAATTATTAAAAAAATAAAAAATTACTTCCAGATCTTCTCTAATTATCAATTACTTAATCAATCACATCCTAAAAACACTTGATTACTATTAAAAAAATTTGAAATGTTACATAACATAAAATAAAGAAACATAAATAATAAAATAGAAGATAAAATTTAAATAATATAAAGAAATATAAATGTTAAATAAGTAAATAAACAAATGAAACGTAAATAAAATAGCATAATATAACAATATAAAATGTAAAGAATACCATAATATAAAATAAAGAAATATAAATATCGCATAATAAGAGATTCCCAAAAAATAATAAATAAAAGCAAGAAAAAACTTGTGAAGGAGAATAAAGCAATAATAATCTTTAATTTTAGCCATGGAATTTGATGTATAAAACAATCAATAAGAATGTCTCTTTAATTCCATATAATGGTTTAGATCATCCTAGATAAACCAAATAGACATATGGTAAAAAAAAAAAAAATGTAGCAGAAATCATTAAACCAATGGGAAGAAAAATAAACCTTTGTCATGCTAATAACATGTTGTAAAAATAAAGAAAATACAAGAGAGATTTAGATAAGGAAGATGAGGAAATAGAAAAGAGAAATGGAGACCAAGGAGGGAATGATTCTTCTTTCTTTTCAAGCTAACAACTTTTGATACATGCCGACTATTTATATGCCATAAATCCTTAACTTTCATTACGAAAGTTACAATAAAAGAGTAAATCTACATAACGATATAATATGAAGTCTTTATAAATTATTGACATTAATCATAGAAAACTACTAAGTCATTAATGTGATAAGTTATAAAGTTTTAAGTGTAGAGTTCCAAAAAACTCATCTTGAAAGATTATATTCACACCAAATATTAAATTTTTCTCAAAAAAATTTATTAAATTTTTTTTTCCCCATTCATTCTCTTAATCAAAAACACCATTTTTTAGGAAAAATAAACACTCTTTACCAAGAGCATTTTTTTAAAAAATAAAAAATACAATTTTAAGTACTACCTAAATTTTACAAAACGTCGTCTAAATAAGAACATTAACACTTTTCAAAAGCATACTGGCAGAGCGGTAGTGTTCTTGTCAAGAGTATATTTGATACCTGACAGTGCTTTTTTCCATACAAAATGGTTTTCAGACGCTAAAAACTAACAATCTTCTATAAATCATATATGAAGAAAAACTTTATTACCAACCAACCAGATCAGGAGGAAAAACAGCAAACAGAAGAGCAGATTGGAGTTATTGGGCTTCAATATCTAATTCTTTTTGGCACTCATCATCATCATCTCCACTCTCAATTCGATCTCTGGGGCTATCTTCTTCGCAAGTGTTGAAAAACTTGGCCAATTTTTCTGACACGGATTGTAAACTTCGGTCCACAGATTCTTCATCTCCACCATAATCATCATCTCCATCAAAGATCAAATGAATCCCACATTTTTTCAGCTCTAACCCCTTATCCACAGGTGGGTCTCTCTGTGTCACACAAATTTTGTCACCGTCTTGCAACATAGAGATGAATTTTGAGTAATCAGGATACCTGCAAATGTGTATGTGTTCTTCATTCGTTCTTGGCAACCCACGCAAGTCCAATACTGAACTATGTGGATTTTCTCCACGCCTGAGGATATTTACTTTGATATCAACTACTCCGGGAAGTTGAACTCGTAGTTCACTAGCTATATCACGGTTGATTGAAAGAATGATACCGATAATAACACCTGTTAGTTCACGGCTCTTGGGCTTTGAAAAGGTTACAGCTTGTCCTGAAAACCATCTGGGTAATCTTGTCGCCGGCATGCTCAAGTTCTTTAAATTCCTCAGTGTAACCTGGCATACAAGGAATCAGATGAGTGCAACGAAAAGAGAAGATGAATTATACATTAATCTTATTTATCCTCAAAATAAACATGAAGTATCCGTAGTTCTCATCTTCATTTAATTATTCATTGATGATGGAATAGGGAAAGATAGGAAAAGAATGAACCTTAGAGAATCTCTTACGGATTGTGGAGGAGCATGTAATGCATCCACCAAAGAACAATTTCCTCAAAGACCCTAACCGTTCAAGACCAGAAATATCCACCAATTTTACACAATTGGTGAAGTTTAGTTCCCGCAAGTTTGTTAAACTTGAAAGGTCATGAATGCTTTGTAAGTTACAACAGTCTGCAGCATTCAGATCCGTCAAGCTCGAGGGAAGAGCAGGGAGAGAAACCAGCTCGAGGCAGTTTTGAACATGAAGTACCTTGAGAACGGAAAGCCCTACCATACTGGAAGGAAAGCTGTGAAATTTGTTTTGGCTTAGTTTCAAAGTCTGTAAAGAGGACAACTTCTCAAAATCATCAGGAATTTTCCCAGATATTCTCCAACCACGAGCATCCAGATCATTCAGAAATCTCATATTGCAGAAAAAAGATGAGATTACAAAAGAATCCTGCAGCATGTTACTTTCTGACTTCTTCGCCATTTTCAGCGTCCTTAAGTTGGTAAGCATGCCAAAGCTTTGAGGTAATTCTGTCAGACCCGTTTCCTCCATTCTAAGATGATATAAGGACTTCAAATGTCCAATAGAATGCGGAAGCCTTCTAAGCATTGTGCATTGTTCCAAGTTTAAATAGACTAAATTCTCGAGCTTTCCAATGGACTCTGGCAGTTCTACAATGTTACCTCTGTAAATGTTCCAGGTTGTAAGAGCTGTGAGGTTGCCAATCGATTCAGGCAGATATCTCATCTGGCAATTCCTCATTTCAAGCTTTTTGAGTAATCTCATATGCCCAATCTCATCTGGCAAATCTGTGATCGCTGTCCAATCTAGCTGAAGCACGGCAACAGAAGCCAAAAGCTTAATAGACTCAGGCAAGTTTCTCAGAGACTTACAGCTTCCTACAGAGAGTTCATTTAGACAAGACAATGATCCAATTGAAGAAGGAAGCTCTTTAATAGCAGTACCATTAAGCTGAAGCTTTGGAAGTGAAACAAGATCTCCAATAGAATCAGGAATCTCATTGAGAGATTTGCAGTGCATCAAACCAAGCTTCTCGAGGTTTTTAAAATGCCCCACAGAGTTGGGCAGTTCTTCTAATCCAGATCCGTCGAGAGACAGCTCTTGCAGAGAACACAAATGGGTTATGTTGTCAGGTAGTCTTTTTAAGTTGCGGCAACCCTTCAAAACAAGAACTTCAAGTTTTTCAAGGCAAAAAATAGTCTCAGGCAGCTCTTGTATGGCCGTGCCATCAGCAAGTAGTTTTCTCAGTGATTTCAAGTTGGCCATGTTTCTTGGTAACGATTTCAACTTGTGGCACTTAGAGAGACAGAGGCTCTCTAGATTTTCCAACCCAGATATATCATTGGGTAACTCAGTAAGTTCTCCACAACGAGTCAGATTGAAATGACGAAGTGTGGTCAGATTGCCAACTGATTCGTGAATCCTACTTAGTTTAACGCAGCCCACTAAAACAATCTTCTCTAACTGTCGGCACCCAAACAAATCAGGAAGGGCCTTTAGGCGATAGCACTCGGAGAGGTTCATAACTACTATGTTCTCTGGCGCCTGCGTGACAACATAATGATTTATTATGATATTATAGATATAGATATATAATTTAGGCTAAATTACATAAAATTTTCCTAAACTTTGTATCATGTACAAATAACTCTTAATATAGAAAACTTGATAATAAATCACCCTACACTTTTAAGTTTGTGCTGACAACTTTCAATCATTAATTATATACCCCTTAAACTTTATTTTTGTGTATACATAAGCCCACAAACTTTAAGTTATCTGCATATAACCTTCTAAACTTTAAGCTCTGTGCGGGAAGCTAATAACAGGGAAGCTACCTACATAAATGTAAGAATTTAGGGGATTTATTGTAAAGTTTTAAAGATGGAGAACGTTATCTATACATAAAATAAAATTAAGGAGAGTTGTGTATAATTTAGCCTATAATTTATGTTAGTATTTTAGTAGTGGCACACTGATTTTCATGTCATGCTTAACAAGTGACAGGTCATATCTTTAATAAAAGAAGAAAAAAACAGAGTATTCCCTCTGGTTCATAAAGGATAAACCTTAAATACAACCAAGAGTTATCCCCAAATAAAATAAAATAAGATAAGAAATTAGAAGAAATATTTAATTTAGTTAGTTAAGTCTTGTAAGTTTCCTAACAAAACAAAATATACGTGGGCAAACTTATGTATATGTATATGAGTCTGTGCGTTAGAAGAGTCCAATTGCAAAGTGTTGATTGAGGGGTAAAAATATCTGTACAAATTTTATTGGAAAACCTAATAACAATATCTGAACAAGTGACCAGAAAAAAAGTGTTTTGCCTAAACTATGGCACATCCTGTAAAGTTTTTATATTTTTTGTAAGATGAATAATTTCAATACAATAATTTTGCCCACAACTTCCTTGTCCATGTTTTAGTTATTCAAGCATTTGGAAATAAAAATCAGATGATGCGAGCCGAGAGAAAAATAAAAATAATCATATGATGAACAATGATAATTGAAGCATGAAGATTGAAGAAATACCTTGCGGCCTTTCCGATTCCACAAACTCTCAATATTGCTGTGTGTGAGATCAAGGATAGCCAATTCACGGGGCCAAAAATCAGAAGGCAAGCATGTTAATGGGCACCGTTGCCATTTTAGCCACTTCAATTTTGAAGGGAAATATTTAAACTTGCCTTCCAATCTCAAATCATTGATCTGAAGCAGCATCAAGTTCAGCATTGATCTAAAGGCCTTGGTATGAATCACTCCAGCCTCTGTGTCTCTCTCAACTCGTTGAAAATATTTCTTTTGCATCTGTTTGAAGAATGTCACCACATTTGCTAAACTTGAACCACATCGAAGGTTTTTCCCAGAAATTGCTTCATCAACTTTTTGACCTTTAACATCTCCTTTCTCTAAGTCTAGCACAATCCCATGAATTCTGCTTGTTCCCTACGGTTTCAAAAGTAACAAAATATTTAACAACGTATATAAGAAATTGGTATTCTAATCAGATGGGTCAAAAAGATGCTATAAATCGCCAACATTAAGAAGGAGTGGTTTTTATGTCATATGCATGTTGGAATAGAATATCTGAATGTCAGGTATTCCCATTGGTCTGATATATGCACAGCATGCAAAGTGCTGACGTGTTATGGCATAGTAAATTGTAATATAATATACTAATGAATCAAATCTGGTTAAGGTTGTGGCAATGTGATTAAATAACATAATCTGTCATGACTACCTTATAAAAATAGGTCCAAGAGAGTGACTTACATTAAAGAAACAAATAAATATAAGATCTTTTTTTTTTTTTTTTTTTTTTTTTTTTTTTTTTAATCTAAGTCACTCACTGCCTGCCCCCCATAAACCAGCAGCACGACTACATAAACTCTTTTATTTTACCAAAATATATAGACTATAAAGTAATTCTTGATATAAATATGTGTTCTAAATTTAGTTATTAAAAGATTGTAATCACCATTTAATTTTTAATTCTCTTTGGAATAACTCCTTAACAGAGCAATGTAGTCATCTATATTATCCACATTATTCAATGGGGTTTACACTTCTCATATTGCATGAGAAAAAGAAGATTTCTACACACACATGAAATAGTGGGACCCATGTCTTTTTTATATTTTTTTTTTTTTTAAAAAAAAAAAACTCAAGCATGGAAATAGTGGGACCCACATCTTTTTGTATCTATGATATGAGAATACACTTCTCCTACAACATGAGAAGTGTATTTCCGTTATTCAATTTAGTCTAAAACATAATTATATACAATGCTTTCAAAATTTGTTAGAATCAATATTAATATCTTTAAAATGCTAAATAATTGATGAAAAATTAATTAATTTCCTTGCCTTAACAACAATGATAATGGAGAGGCTAAGCACTTCAAACATAAAGAATTACGCTTCAAACTATAAGACCACTTTCAGGATACTTACCTTCAAATTCCTCAAAACACCAAGAATTTCAGATCGATCCCACAATCTACTACGCATACTGGGATCAACAAGGTTTTCATCTACAACAATTTGCCTTCCCATATCTCTAATTTGATCATGCATCCAAATGGTTTCATCCTCTCTGATTTTGATCAGACATTTTTTTGAGAGAACTTTGATTGCGTCCTCTCCATCAAATTCACAGCCTCTCAGTACATCAATAACATCTTCTTGCTTCAT
Source organism: Acacia acuminata (assembly GCA_019022655.1). Taxonomy (NCBI): domain Eukaryota; kingdom Viridiplantae; phylum Streptophyta; class Magnoliopsida; order Fabales; family Fabaceae; genus Acacia; species Acacia acuminata. The sequence goes on from JAFJYI010000036.1 coordinate 2,374,427, forward strand.
CCTCGTCTGAACGAACAAACAAGCAATGTCAAGGAAGATGCATTTCTCTTGTTCATTTAACCCCTCATCATAGCTGATCCTCAACACTTTATGTACGTTCCCAGTTCGAGCCAGCTTCAGCTTCCTCACAACATCAACCCATTCCTCTTTCTTCCTCTTACCAAACAGCATTGAACCAAACACTTCTAGAGCCAAAGGCAACCCTCCCGTTAGAGACACTATTTCCTTCGACAACTTCAAAAGATCTTCGTCTGCAGGTTCATTTCTTCTCATTGCATGGTAACAGAATAGTTCTAATGAATCAGAGTCAACCAATCCCTTAACCTCGTAGAAGACATTAACATGAGTCTCAGGCAAAGCTCGTGTATCCCTTGAGGTGACTACAATGCAGCTTCCCTCATGGAACCATTCTCTTTTTCTTATTAGAGTATCAAGTTGCTTCACATCATCCACATCATCCAGGATTATCAGAACTCGGTATTCACCAACTGTTCTTCTGAAAGCAGGAATATCATCGCCATCAACTACTTGAGGGTAAATTTCATTGATAATTCTGTTTCTTAGAGCAATTAAACCTCCATCTTTGGATGATTCTTCTCTTACACTTGAAATGAAGCTGCGATGCTCAAAATGCACAACGAGTCTGTTAAAAAGAGCCTTTGCAAGGGTTGTCTTCCCAACCCCACCCATGCCAAACAATCCCAATACTCTTACACCATTGGAGTTTATGTCTAACAATTCCAATAGTTTTTCAATACGAGCATCGAGTCCCACGGTAAATTCAGCCACACCCACCGGAGTATTGCTCAGTTCTCTTAGAATTCTTTTCACTATATCTCGAATTTGGTCTTCTTCCCTTTCTCTTTAGCAGAAATAAAGCACTCAGTAAAGGCAGAACGGCAAAAAAAGATAAAAGAAGTGTAGAGAATAGTGGGTAGCTGTAAATAGACGTAACTACTATTTACAACTACCTACTATTCTATACACAAGAATAGTCAGTAACAGAGAAGACCTGCGATCCGGAAAAACGAAACCAGCGATTCCACCTACTTCCTTCATAGCTTCCCTCCACCTTAGTACGTCTTCTTCTCTTCTCTTGGCCTTGTGATCCTCGAAAGAATCTTGGAATGGACCCCCTTGTTTCCGGACATCACGCGGGTCGACGTTGAAGAACACCGGCAGAATCAGTCTCTGGCAGTCGCAAATCTTAGCGAGCTTCTCCAGACACCAATGAGAAGAAGCGTAGTTAGGAGAGACGATGATGATCGAAACGGCCGAGTCATCGATAGCTTCGAGCTGACTCTGTTGGGCTATCTGGTCACCACAATCTAATCCAACGTCGTCGAGAAAAATCCGAAGGCCGCCAGATTGGAGGGCGTTAGAGAGGGGTTCGGTGAAGCAACCACAATTATCCGTACTTCGGAAGCTCAGGATCACGTCCCACCGGCGCCTGGAGGCTCCCGGAGCTGACGAATCGACATCGCCGTCCGGTGACATTTCTGTGTGACGACGGACGAATCTACTCTATCTGGCTTTTTAGGAATTCTGGCAAGTTTTCCAAACGGAATCGGATTCTGAATGTGGAGCAGGTTTGATAGAAGAGAAGGCGATTTCGGAGTCTCTGCGCAAACAGTGATAGAGAGAAATTGATAGAATTTAACTCTTCCAACTTCAAATTCAAATGACGATGGTATCTGTGCAGCACTGCCATCGTCTATGGTTCTGTGCGCGGGGTCCCATATTTCCCGTTTACTTGTTCATGCGGGGAACCGCATTCTCTCATTTTTCATTTTTTCTGTCCATCTTTTACAGTCAGATTTGGGCCGTCCAAATCTTGATTCAACGATCCAGATTTAAAAAAAAACGAAATTTTTGTTTTTTGTCTTTTTCGAAAAAGACAAAACAACAAATTTTTTTTTTTTTTTAATCAACGTTGGATCGGATTTCAACGACTGAGACGCGTACGAGAGGGATAGGGAGGCTGCATATGAGAGAAACCGGACCCGCCATACGGGGCATACATCCTCGTACGAAGATAAACTTTTTCTCGTGTGTTGGCCAATAGAATAAATTTATAATTTATTAGTCTTTTTTAAGTCAACCTAAGCCGTGCCGTGGAAAGAAATTTAAGCAACTGGGATCAATATAGGAATTTTTTTGTAAAAATTTTACCTAATTAAAATAAATAAGAAAAGATTTTACTAAAGTAGAGCAGTTAATGACGTCGCGTCAGGTGATGCTACTAGTGGCATAGAGAGGCCTGACGCCACTCACAGAATACTGTCAATGGAGTCACAAGTTGAGAGTGACATCTCTAATTGAGACACCACTCAAATTGGGTGGCTGGTATATGCTTCCATTAAAAAACAAAAAAATAATATTAAATATAATAATAATATATAATAATAATAAATGATAAAAAAATGGAATAATTTAAAAGTTTCTACTTTATTTAATTTGGGGAAATAAAAAAAGAAAAGCGTGGTGAAATAACTCATTAAGAATACCTTTAAAAGATTATTAATGATCTGATTTGGTTATAACAATGATTAAAATGGGGGATCTATATATTTGTTATACACCAAATATTTGTATAACACCAGTATTGACTTTGAGATCTATATAAAAAAGTGTACCGCATAAAAGTGTTTATATAACAATTATACAAATATTTGGTGTATACAAACACTTTTACGCAATACATTTTTTTATACAGATCCCAAAATCAATAATGTTGTCATACAAATATTTGGTGTATAACAAATATATATATCCTCGTTTTGGGATCTGTAGTTATAACCAAATTGTACCGCGTAATCTTTTAAAAGACGTTTTAGTGAGTTATTTTTACCCATACTTTCTTTCTTTTTACTCCAAATTAAATAAAGTGGAGCTTTAAATTATTTCAATTTTTATCATTTATTATTATTATTATATTTAATAGAGTAAATATCATTTTCGGTCCCTGACAAAAAACATGATCCCCATTTTGGTACCATATAAAAAAAAGGTTCTTTTTAGTCCATAAAAAGGATTAATAAGGGTCAATTGGTTGACATTTTGATCACTCTCAAATATCCAAAAGGTCCTTTTTAGTCAGTTAAAAAGGACGAATAAGGGTTAATTTTTTCGTAAGGGACCAAAATGGGGTCCGTTTTTTTTGTCAGGGACCAGAACGAGTATTTACTCTATTTAATTTTTTTTTTTAATGGAAGCAAACGCCACTCAATTTGAGTGGAGTCTCAACTTGTGACACCACTGACAGTTTTCTGTCAGTGGCGTCAGGCCTCTCTACGCCACTAGTGGCATCGTCTAACGCGACGTCACTAATTGCCCTACTTCAATAAATCTTTTCCCATCTGCTCTAATTGGGTGCAATTTTTGCAAAAAGTTCTTATATTGATGCATTTCCCAAAAAATTTATACTATTCCACTAGAGCTGTCAATCAAGGCCAGCCCGTGAAAGGCCAGGGCCTAACAGGGCAGGCCCTCCAGGGCCTAAGGTAAGAAAAACATCTGTTTTTCAAAGCCTGGCGTGAGAGCACCAGGGCCAGGGCCAGCCCGATGGGCCCGGAGTTACTATTCCAAATTTTAATTATTTTTTCTCCTTTTTTTCAAAGGAATATAATTAGTAAATTACAACACGAATCATCCAACAAATAAGCACAATCACTAATTCATAATTAAAAGCAAACTATGTTATGTTCACAAATAACTCACATATCCTAAATATAAGAAGCATATCACTAAGCGTACGATAACTATTATTGTCGTCATCTTTTCCACTATCATCAATTTCAATTCAGACACATTTTATTCTTCATCATTTTGAGTAGTAGTATTTGGTTCAAGAGTAAAAATATCATGAATTTCTTTTCCCGCATCATGAACACATCGATAATTTTTATCGCAATAAATAATAATAAACCAAATTATAAAATTAGAGTATAGTTATTATGTATCGTATTTAAATGGATAAAGAACTCTATAAAAAATACAAAATACATATAAATTAATAAATTATCATCATATATGAATCCATGCATCCAATGTGAGTACAAATAAGAGCTTGAACATTAGATAAAAGACTGGAACTTCTATATTTTATTATAACATGTGGGGAAAAAGATTTTACTTGACCCCAACTTCAACTTCAAGTTTTCAACTTTTTTAAGCAAAAAAAAAAAATTAAAAAAAAAAATTGAAAGGCCTAAAGGGCCGACCGTAGCCCTCCAGGGCCTAACTTCACTTCTCACCTCCAATTTCCAAGCCCGGCCCTTAAAGGGCCAGGGCTTAAACGGATTGGCCCAATGGGTCCGGCCTATTTTGTCGGCTCTAAATTCCATTCATGAGGATTACCTTGAGGTCATCGTAAGAGACTGCTCCAATGAGGTAAAATTGATTTTTTTTTATAGATTAAAGAAGTTAATTAAATTATTTTAAAATAATTATATTTTTATTTTTTTCTCTCGAACTAATTAATGTATCTAATAAACTGATATATAATTTAAAGATACATAATATATAATATGATTAAGTAAATTATTTAGATTTTTTAATCTTTTCAACAACAAAAAATTAATTATCTTATATTTAAGACTGAAGGGAATAATAATTAAAAAAGTATCAAAAACAAATAATAATTAGTAAAGTGTTGTTGTTTCATTTCTTAAGTTGAACTTTATTGTACATGTACTTTTCAGTTATAATTAGAACTTTTTGATATTTAAACTCTTTTTTTTTTTAAAAAAAAAAAAAAAAAAGAATCTCATAGTAATTCACTCAAATCTAAACTATAAAATAGTGTAGTGCATAATAAATTTATAGGAAGAAAGACAAAAAAAATGGCTTTCAAGTATTACACATCTCAATTTGAGATTTGAAATGGTTTAATTAGTGTAGAGTCCTTAAGAACTAGTTTGACATTGAATTTTATAATAAAATTACATAAATGCTCTTCATTTGAAATATGAAAAACAAGAAAAAATTAAAGGACAAAAATAGTTTAATAATTAACATCTTTGACTTATCTAAATACAATAATTAAATGAGGCACCAACAACGTTAATATTTTAGATTACATACACATGGGTGTCCCACTCACAATTATTTGTGTGCTAGAGGTGCTAAGATGAATCAATATTATTCAAGTGTCATATTGGTTTTGAGAAGAAAAAAAATCTCTCATAAGTCACGTGTTCGAATTTAACATTGAAAAAAGAGAGCAAGAGATGCTTAGATAAAATTTTATAGAAATCTAGTTGATGATTGATACTACTAATAGCTTGTAATTATCTCATCCCGTATTCATATTTTCCTTCATTTTGTTCCCTCAACAGTGTATAATCTCCATATCAAATCCATGATTAGTACTAAAAATCATGGTTTGTGAAACCAAACCGAACCGTCCGGTTGGACCTTAAACTTGACCTAACCTATTTGAGAAATCAGTGGGCCGACCAAAGTGAACCCAAAGTGTAACCCATACGGGTTACAAGGGTCAACCGGTTCCGGTTTTTTTTTTTTTTTTTTTTTTTTTTTTTAAAAAAAAAAGCAATCTAATTTGATCATTTGAAACGACATATGCTGATATGCGAGATTTCTACTGCCTCACACTGTTCGATGCCTCTACTCTAATCTAAATATTTTGTTCTAAATGTATGTTATAAAGAAAATTGTTAAGAATATCTAAATATGTCATAAGTATTGAAATATATGGTTATTTTGCTACTAATCTAAAATATTGAAATGATTAGGGGCGAGCAACGGGCGGGCGGGGTTGCCGGGGGGCCGTGGCCCGCCCGTTTAAATGTCACGGGTGCGGGGCACAACGGGTACGGGGACGGGTTAAACGGGTACGGGGCACAACGGGAACGGGTTGTACGCCTAAACGGGTCCGGGAACCCGTTTAGGCATTCTGCCTTTTTTTTTTTTTTTTTTTTTTTTTCCGGAACGAGGTTTTTCTAGATAAGGAAAGAAAACTCAAGCAAGTAGGGGTGAGAGAAATGGTGTCATCTTCTGCAACATCAATCCCAACTGTGAACTTGGACTTTACTCTTTCAATCTCAACTTTTCCTTCCCCTGGTGACTCTTACCAATCCTGCATCATTCATTCAAGTACACAAAAACATAAAGGAAAACGTTTCTACTTTATTTATAAAACTAAATGTAAACGGAAGAAACTAGGAAAAATATGTTGAAAGTCTTTTACCGATTTCCCCAAGAATACATCATTGTCCGCATCAACATTGTCCGCCCTTACTGCCACTGGTTTAGGTTCACTGGGCAACGTCTCAAAGAATTGGGAAATGGGAATGGAAGGACATCTTGTACAGGGAGTAAGTGGGGGTCAAGTCATGTCGTACAGGAAGTAAGTGGTGGACCTTTTTTTTTTTTGTGAAAAGTAGAGGACTGATCTTATCACTTATGTCTCATCTCTCTCTTGTCTAGACTCTAAAGTCTAGTTTTCTTTTTATTGGTCAAAGAGTCTAATTATCTGACTTGTCCAGTTGTCTCATACTCCTTCCCTTGTCTGATATGATATCTGACACAAATACTAGAGTAGAATCCATTTATCTCACACTCTCAATATACGGGGTAAACGGGGTGACGGGTGCCCCGGTGGTTAACCCGTCCCCCGCCCGTTTAATATAAACGGGTACGGGTCTAATTTGGGCGGGTTTAAAACGGGAAAAATCTCACGGGTCGCGGGCGGTCGGGCGGGCCACGGGTTACTTGCTCACCCCTAGAAATGATAGTGAAATTTATGTTGGTGTGATAAGAAAATAATTATTTTTTAATTTTTTATACCTCATCGGTCTAGTCCGGGCTAACTCCGATCTGACCCACTAACCCTTAACTCAGTATCCCAACCGATTTAACCACCAGTCCGGGTTTCAGAACCTTGCTAAAAATATCTCAAGAGAACAGAGATTTTGGGAAGCAGATATCGTGGGGACACACACGAACACCTGTAATGCTAATGATGAACGCTGATGGTGAGGATGTGCTTTAGCATTCTGACACGTAGCTCTCTCCTCGTATCATTTGCTCCCACCTCTTCTTGATAAAAAATAATATCTGAAGCCCCAAACGAAGAGGCTACAATTGCAACAGGATGAAGACAAAGACCACATACTAGAGACACTTCAAGCACGACGATAATACTCCCTCTTCGTCTCCACTCTCTATATCATCATCTAGGCCACCTTCTTCGTAAGTGTTGAAAAACTTTCCCAGCTTTTCTGACACAGATTGTAGACTTCTCTCCCCAGATTCTTCATCTTCATCATAATCCTCATCATCCCCTTCAAACATGAAATGAACCCCACATTTTTTCAACTGTAATCTCTTATCCACAGGGGGGTTTTTCTTGGTCACACAAAATGTGTCCCCATGTTGCAACCAAGACATGAGTGGATGGTAACCTGGGAATCTACAAAGATATATCTGTTCCTCATTCGTTCTTGGCAACCCACGCAAGTCCAACACTGAACTATATATATTTTTGCCCTGTTTGAGGACATTTGCTTTGATATCTACCACACCGGAAAGTTCAACTCGCAGTTCACTGGGTGTATCATGGTTGATAGAAAGAATGATACCCATAATTACGCCTGTTATTTCTCGGTTCTTCAGCTTCGGAAAGCTTACAGCTTGTCCTGAAAACCATTTGGGTAATCTGGTTCCTGGCATGCTCAAGTTCCATAAATTCCTCATTGTAACCTGCCATTCAAAGGGGTCAGTAGATTTTGTCAAAAAGAAATGGGAAACTATACAACTGGTTTGTCCCTAAAATGCAGCCTAGAATAATTTTAGGTACAATTTTTCCGTTAAATTATTTTCTCAGTAGCATTTAACACTTTAAAATAATTTTTAGTGCAATCTTGTTTTGAATGTATTTTCTCAATCTGTATGTTTTTAAAATAGTTTCTAAAATAATAATTTGAGAACAAAATTGCCCCATAAAGTAAATGTTGAGTGCTATTGAGAAAATATTTTAAGACTAAAATTATATTAAAAAAATTACTTTAGGATGCGAGCTTACTAAAAAATATATTTTAAAGGAAAAATTACACTTTAACCCTTTAATTTGTTCTATCTATTGTGAATTGGAATTTACATTAAGCTTATAATCTTTATTTATTTATTTATGATAGTAGTGAGGAAGAGAGGGAGAGAAAAAACCTTAGAAAATCTCTTGCGGACAGTGGAGGAGCATGCAATGCACCCACCCAAGTACAAATTCCTCAAAGACTCTAAACGTTCAAGACCTGGAATATCCACCAGTCTTACACAATTTGTGAGGTTTAGATCCTTCAAACTTGTTAAGTTTGAAAGGTCGGCAATGTTTTGTAACATAAAACAGTCTGCAGCATTCAGCTCTATCAAGCTTGAGGGAAGAGTAGGGAGAGAAACCAGCTCGGAGCAGTGTTGAAGAGAGAATTTCTTGAGAACACAAAGGCCCGCCAAACTGGAAGGAAGGCTGTGAAATGTGTTTTGGCTAAGATTCAAAGTCTCCAAAGACGACAAGGTCTCAAAATCATCAGGAATTTTTCCAGATATTCTCCAACCACGAGCGTCCAGATCATTCAGAAATATCATACTGCAGAAAAAAGATGAGATTACAAAAGAATCCTGAGGCAAGTTATTTTCAAACTTATTGGCCATTTTCAATGTTCTTAAGCTGGTAAGCCTAGCAAAACTTTCGGGTAATTCTGTCAGACCCGTTTCCTCCATCCCAAGATGATACAAGGACTTCAGAGATCCTACAGAATCTGGAAGCTTTCTTAGCATTCTGCATCTGTCCAACCTTAAATGAACAAGGTTCTTCATCTCTTTGATGGATTCTGGCAATTCTTCGATGTTTCCATTGGAAATGTTCAAGCTTGTAAGTGCTGCGAGGTGTCCAATTGATTCAGGTAGAGATCTCATCTGGCAATTCGTCATTTCAAGCTTTTTCAGCAACTTCATATCTCCAATCTCATCTGGTAAAACTGTGATCGCTGCCTCATCTAGCTGAAGCTCAATAAGTGAAGCCAAAAGCTTAATAGACTCGGGCAAATTTTTCAGAAACTTACATTGTCCTACATAGAGTTCATTTAGATAAGACAATGATCCAATCGAAGAAGGAAGTTCTCTAATGGCACTGCCAGAAAGCATAAGCTCTGAAAGTGAATCGAGGTTTCCGATAGAATCAGGAATCTCAGTGAGAGAACAGCAATGCATCAAACCAAGCTTCTCAAGGTTTTTCAAACGCCCAACAGAATTGGGTAGTTCTTCTAATCCAGATTGGTTAAGAGAAAGCTCTTGCAGAGAACACAACAGTCCGATGTTGCCAGGTAGTCTTTTTAAGTATCGGCAACCATTTAACGTAAGAATTTCAAGTTTTTCAAGGCGAAAAATAGTCTCCGGCAGCTCTGTTAAAGCCGTGCCATCAGCGAGAAGCTTCCTTAGAGATTTCAAGCTGACCATGTTTCTTGGCAACGATTTTAACTTGTAGCAGTCAGAGAGGAAGAGGCTCTCTAGATTTTTCAGCCCAGATATATCATTGGGTAACTCAGTAAGTTCTGTACAAAGCATCAGATTCAAATGACGAAGTGTGATCAGATTGCCAACTGATTCGTGAATCCTACTTAGTTTAATGCAGTTAATAAGAACAATCTTCTCTAGACGTCGGCACCCAGATAGATCAGGAATAGCCTCCAGGTGATAGCAGTAGGAGAGGTTCATGACCATGAGGTTCTCGGGCACCTGCACGCAAGCCAACGTAAAAGTGTTATTATAGAAAATAAAATAAGGATCAGGTCGTAAAAGAAAATAAAAAAGAGAATTTCAATAAGTTTTCTAATAAAAGATAATTTGTGGGCAATTATTTATTTATTTAAAAAAGTCGTAAAGTATATTGTCAATCGAGGGGTAAAATTATCTGTCATAAATTTCATGAAAGAAAGTACTTATAGTTATAGCCATCTTAAAATTAAGCTATAGTTTTATTTTTATTTTTTGGGGTCTAAACTACGGCACATTTTGCAGTATACTTTTTGAGTTTTTGTATCTATTGTCGTTCATAGATAATTTCAACACATAATAATTTTGACGCACATCTTCATTGTCTGTGCTTTAGTTATTCTCACGTTTATATGTAATGATTAGATGATGCAAGGCCAAGAGGAAAACAAAATTAATCAGATGATGAACATGAGAATTGAAGCATGAAGGATATAATACAATACCTTGTAGCTTTTCCGATTCCACAATTTCTCAATATAGCTGCGTGTGAGATCAAGGACGGTCAACTCTCGAGGCCAAAAATCAAAAGGCATGCGTTTTAAAGGGCATCCATGCCATTGTAGCCACTTCAATTCAGCAGGGAAAGATTTAAACTTGCCTTCCAATCTCAAATAATTGATCTGAAGCAGCACCAAATTCACCATTGATTTAAAGGACTTGGTTTGAAGCACTGCAACCTCTTTGTCTTTATCAACTCGTTTAAAATATTTATTGTGCATCTGTTTAAGGAATGCCAGGGCATTCGAAAAACAGGAACCACATTTAAGGTTGTTCCAAGATATTGCTCCTCTGTTATCTTCAGTAGATCTTTTCTCCAAGTCTAGGACCATCCCTTGAATATTCCGAGATCCCTACGGTTTCCAAAGCAACCGTATATTTCACAACATATATTAGAAATTGGGATTGTTATCAGAGGGGTGGAAAAGATTCTATAAAGGGCTAACACTAAAAAACAGTAGTGTTTGGGTCAAGTACATGTTAGACATTATAAAATAATGCATAGCGTGCAAAGTGGGGACACATGTTACCGCATTGTATAATATTCAAATGAACAAAATCTAATTAAATAATCTGTCTATGGCTGCCATGTAAAATTCAGTGGCAGATTTTTTTTTCTTTTGCTTGTCTTAGTCAATCTCACTGCCCACATAAGACAAGGAGCAAGACGACATACATTAATTCTTTTATTTAAACAAAATATATAACGAACTATTATACAAATTCTTGAATGAGACATGTTTTAAACGATTTAACACCAATTCGGTTTATTGGCTAAACAAGGATGATATAAGATTTAACATCAATTCAGGATCCTTACCTTCGAATTCCTCAAAACAGCTAGAATTTCAGATCGATCCCACAATCTGCTACGCATACCCGGATCAACAAGGTTTTCTTCCACAACAATTTGCCTTCCCATGTCTCTAATTTGATCATGCATCCAAATAGTTTCGTCCTCTCTGATTTTGATCAAACATTTCTCTGTGAGAACTGCGATTGCTATCTCTCCCCCATATCTACAACCTCCTAGTACATCAATAACATCTTCTCGCTTCATCCTCATCTGAACGAACAGAGAAGCAATGTCAAGAAAGATGCATTTCTCTTGTTCATCTAACCCCTCATAACTAATCTTCAACACTTCCTGAAGATTCCCTGGTTGAATATCCTTCAGTTTCTCCACAGCATCAACCCATTCTTCTTGTCTTGTCTTACCAAACAACATTGAACCAAACACCTCCAGAGCCAAAGGCAATCTTCCTGTCAGAGACACTATTTCCCTGGACAGATTGAAAAGATTTTTGTCTCCAGGTTCCTTTCTTCTCATTGCATGATAACAGAATAGTTCTAAAGAATCAGAGTCATCCAATACCTTAACCTCGTAGGAGACATTAACATGAGTCTCGGGCAAAGCTTGTGTATCCCTTGTGGTGACTACTATACGGCTTCCCTCATAGAACCATTCTCTTTTTCCTATTAGAGCATCGAGCTGCTTCGCATCATCCACATCATCCAGGATTATCAGAACACGATGTTCATTAACTGTTCTTCTGAAAGCAGAAATATCATCACCATCAACTACTTGAGAAGAAATGTCACTGATAATTCTGTTTCTTACAGCAATTAAACCTCCATCTTTGGATGAAGCTTCTCTAACACTTGAAATGAAGCTGCGATGCTCAAAATCCACAACGACTCTGTTAAAAAGAGCCTTTGCAAGGGTTGTCTTACCAACCCCATCCATGCCAAACAATCCCAATACTCTTACACCATTGGATTTCATGTCTAACAATTTCAATAGTTCTTCAATACGAGTATTGAGTCCGACAGTAAATTCAGCTAAACCCACCAGAGTATTACTTAGTTCTTTCAGAACCCTTTGCACTAAAAGTCGAATTAGATGGTCTTCGGCGCTATAACAGGAAAAACAGTAAATCACTCAGTCAAAAAATTAGAACACAGCGCAGAGAATAGAAGGAAGTTGCAAATAGATGTAACTCATGAACTGATATAAACTACGACTGTCTAGTATTTACATCTACCTACTCTTCTCAACGCATAGGAATACTCAGTAACAGAGAAGACCTGGAATTCTTGAAAACCCAACCAGCAATTCCGCCTACTTTCTTCATAGCTTTCCTCCACCTAATTATCTCATCTTCGCTCCTCTTGGCTTTATGAACCTTGAAAGAATTTTCGAATGGACCCGCTTGTTCGAGGACATCAGTAGGGCTTACGCCGTAGAACACCGGAAGAATCAGCTTCCCGCAGTCGCAAATCTCGGCAAGCTCCTTCAGGCACCAATGAGAAGAGGCGTAATCAGGAGAGATGATGATAATCGAAGCAGCCGAGTCATGGATGGCTTCGATCAGACTCGGGGCTATCTGGTCACCGCGATCCAAGCCAACATCGTCCAGGAAAACTCGAACGCCGCGAGATTGGAGCGCGTGGTAGAGGGGTGTGGTGAGGCAATCACGAGTATCCGCACCTCTGAAGCTCAGAAAGACGTCCCAGCGGAGCCTGAAGTCTCCCGGAGTCGCCGACACGACGTGGCCGTCCGGAGACATTTCTGTACGAAGAGTCTATATTGCTTTGTGAGGGAGTACTCCTGGAACTGTAAGGACTGTGATTTGTCGGAAATAATGCTGATACCTTCCTGCAGAATTGTGGCAAGTTCCTCGGGGAATCGGATTCTTCTAAATGTCTATCATGGAAGAGAAGGCGATTCGAAATTTCCCCGCGCACTGTGGATGGATTGAGAGAAATTGACAGATTTTAAAGGGTTCAAATGTAATAATTGCCTCTACTGCCATTCTCAACGGCTCCAACACGGAGCTTCGTGTACAGTCGCGGCCCTATTCGATTTTTTATTTTATTTTTTCCACCATCCACAGTCCTTCTTCAAAAGCATGAAACAACGATAAATAATACTCGTACAAGGAACTAAGGAAGGTGTTTCATGCTTTTGACAACAAATTTTAGTATAAATAGAGAAAATATACATGGAGGTCTTTATAATTTTCCTCTATTTTAAATTAGGTCCCTAAACTTTTTTTATCAGTAAAATTTAGAACGGTTAAATAAAAACACCGTTAAAGACTTCTCTTAGCCACCTCTGAAACATATTATCCTTCTCCCTCATTCCACCATAACCCAGATCAAGCTCTCACCTCACCTTCGCTTATTCCACAACATCAACATTGTGATTATTCGCACTACATGTTTTACATGTTTTAGTTCTAATGTGACTGTGAAAGTATACATAGTAATGTCGCTTCTCCTTTAGGGTAAGTTTGGTTTGAGGGGAGGGGGAGGGGAGGGGAGAGAAAAAATGAGGGGGAGAGGAAAAAAAAAATCAGTCTAGTGGGGCCCACAATTTTCTTCTTCCCTTCCTCTTTTTCCTCCCTCCCCCCCTCCCCTCCCCTTCCCTCAAACCAAACTTACCCTTAACCTTCTAAAACATAGTAATGTCGCTTCTCCTTTAACCTTCTAAATATTTAACCATTAGTTGACTCTATTTTGCCAACACAACTTGCCAATGTAGTGTCCATCTCACTTTTTATATGAGCCACCTTGGTTGAGGTGGTCTATGTGGCAAAATTCTTTCTGCTTTCTCTTTGGGCCTGTTTGGTAGAGGGAAAGCATAGGGGGGAGGGAAGATGACAGTGTTCCCTAGCCAAAATCATGTTTGGCACTGAAATCGTCTGTCTACTCGAGTTCCCAGTAGGCTTTAAGTTCCCTTAAACATGAGAGACATTGAACATGAGAGAGTGGCTTCCCATTGAACATGAGAGAGTGGCTTCCCATTGAAAGTGGAGGGATTTGAAGGATCTTCCCTGGATAAATGTTTTTTTTTTTGAGACAATAAAGCCCCTTGTATGAGTTAAAGCCGAAAGTATGATTCGAAAGTAGCGGTGGTGGTATGGAGGAAAACGAAGGCCCCGTTTGGTACAGGGAAGATTTTAGGAAGGAAAGGAAAGGAGTGAAATTGAAAGGAAAGGAGGGAAAGATTAGGAAGGAACTTTAAAATGTGAGTTATTTGGTATACTAGGGAATGGAACTTAAGTTAAGGAAAAATGAAATGTTTGGTATGAAGAATTGGGTGGTGGTTAAGTGAGAAGATGAGGTGAAATTCCCAAAATGTCCCTAAAAAAACCTGAGAACTAATTCATTCTGTTTTCGTGCGACAAAAACGAACCCTAAAAATGAAAATCGCGTGCGGTTGAAATGTGAAATTGAAGTACATGGCGATGGGAAATGAAATTGCGAGGAGGATTGGCTTGGGGTTGTGACAAAGACAACATACATGGAAGGAATTAGAGGGGGTCAGCATGAAAGTATGATATCAGATGCGGAAAGGAAAATGAGAAGAGGAATAGGGAAGATCATCACAGAACATTGAACCTAGTTGATGATTTTATATAGAAGTGAAGAGAAAATGTAAAAAACGACTACTAAACCCCTTAAAAGTGTGAAGTCACTGAATTAAAACAAGTTTCTTTGAAATGGGAAACAAATGTGACTATGAAGCAATATTGCTTAATGTAATAAATTAATCAAACCAATTAAAAGCTGCTATATTAGAATAAGGAAAATGACCTTTGTTAAAATAGCCACAAAAATTATAAAAATTTGACCCAGAATGAGGATGAAGATGAAGAAGAACACATTAAACAAGTTTACAATATGCATTGTAGGATCATTGGTTGTTGTGAAATGGGCAGTACCAATCTGATGCACAGAAAAGCCAAATTGACACAGATTGCAGCAATATTTATTAATTATCCATCACAGTTCAGAGTGTGTGAAAGCATTAACAATAATGCAATTTGGCTTTTTCAAATGCTGTATAAGAAGGAAATCAATAATGTGCATATGATGTGAACTGTACAGTGAAAGGAAAAAGAATTAACCAAATTGGCCTTCTCAAATGCTACATCAAAATAAACAGAAGCGTGGACATGACAGCACCATAAGGCATAGTCACATTAATGGACATAAACGATACCATGTGCAAAGTAGAGTGAAAGGAAAAAAAATGAAGGAAATAGGTTCTTGCAAATGCTACATGATAACTGTCAAAGTGAATCATGCAAGATGCATCAAGCACCCAAAAATTGTTGCATAACATAGGTACTACAAATATGCAAAAATAGTAACAATTCCTTCAAACATATTTCAACTGTTCCAACATTACACACAAACACAAAAGTTGAAGTTCGAACCAAACAACAAAGTTTGAACTTCATTGACAAAATGTAAATCATATCGCAGTAAAAAGAAAATTGTCATAACAACAAAAACCAGTCACAATAGTGTACTTTCTCATTACATATAACTGAAAACATTTATAACTAAAAACATTTAAATACAAACAACTTTCTTCCTAGTTCTTCTTCTTCGATGGGGACCTCTTAGGAGCGACTCACCTAGGCGATGATGTCTATGAACTAGGGAGGTTCACGGGGATGAACAGTGGGGCACCAGGCCGTGGACAGGGACGAGGAGTTGGTGCGGCAGCAAAGAAGATGTGTGGTAAATTCTCTACTTCAAGGCAAGAATTGAAACTTGATGCGGGAATGAACCTCAAAGGAACTACATCTGATATGTTTCTAGAAGGGGCAGGAGGAGCGTTCACGGGTTCAGGAAGAGTCACAATCGACAATGGGGTGATTGGATCCAAATCCTCACTTTGCTGAGTAGGAGACATTGGTTCAGCTGCTTGGTGTTCATCTGTGGAAATATCATAAGTGCCCTCTAAATGAAGTCCTTGGTCATCTCTTGTCCCTTCACCCACTTGCGCACCAATTGGGGTGCCTCCAAAGACATACTCACCATTAGCTTCCTCATCCTCCCCTCCTTTTTTAGCTTTAGTTCCTTCACCCACATCATTAGCAGTCTCATCCTCATCCTTCCCTGATTCTATTCCATCATTCTTTGAAGTCTCCATAACCACAGGGTTAGCAGGATCATCCCCAGCCTTGTTTGCTGCTTCATCTCTACTGCCTTCAACCACAGCCCCTGATTGAGGCTCATTAATTGTGGGAGAGTGATATGATGATTGTAATGAATCCCTGTCACTATCAGTAGTTTTGAAACCTTGTTCAGGGTTGATTGGTGCACTGTCATCTTCCTTATTAGGCACTGTAGTGTTGTGAGAGTTATTAGAGGTAACGGGGGAACCATTAACACTTGTTGCACCTTGTTCACTTCCTTCTTTTGTTGAAGGTGCAGATTTGCTTGTCAATGGTGTTTTGTGTGCAGGGGAGTTAGGCTCTTGTGTAGGCTTTGTAGAAGGACCAGCCATGTTATCTTTGTGCCTTGAAAGCAGCAAACTCTTTGAATTCAGTGGAATACAAGTGGAGGAAGTCTCGAAAGTCGTTAAAGTTAAGCGTAATTGAAGCCATCCATGACTCCATGTCATTAAGCGTTGATTTTAGGTCAGCTCTCAGTATTCCCAGTTTGTCATCCACTACTTTCGCAAACATGGCTGCCACTCCTGCAACTCCTTCCTTAAATGAAGGGTTTGACTTGAGCCACTTTTAGGTGCATCTCCCTTACACTTCCCCTTCCTACCACATAGACACCTCTTTTGCTTCAAATGGGATTTGCATTCTATGCAAAGCCTCTTCATCAAATTCGAGAGTCCATTTGGGGGCTCACCTTATTGAACATACCAAACCTTGTTCTTGTCTAATATAGAGACACAAGTGAAGGGTATGGCAATTCAGAACTTTTCTTCCCAATAGCTGCAGCCTTGATAGGATTTGTTTGTCCTCAATGCTCAAGGTTGTGAAGTGCTTGCCCTTGTTAATGAAGTTCTGGCTGTACAAATAATGGAAGACCCTATGCTTGTGAGGTAGCTGCTTGGGCCTGTACAGAGGGGAATCATCCTCAATCGTCCCTCCTAGTAGGATTTTATCCATTTCTTCTCCAGTAAAGTTTGTGTCCTTCCCTTGTGCAACCTTAACATCTAACCACCCAAGGATTTTCTTCTCATTCAATTCAATGGTTTGGCCCCTAACACAACTGGAAACTACCCCAGTTCTAAATAATCTAAGGTTGGAGTAAAACACCTTCACAACTGACTCACTGTAAGGCAAACCCAACTCAAGTAGTCCCCTAAATGGTCCAAGAATTGTGTCTAGTTCGATGGGAAAATCAGTTTCAAATGTCTCCATCCTAATCCTACTCATTTTACACAGAGAGCGGCCAACAAACCTCATGTCATAGTCTTCAAGATTGGACTGGTTGTAGTATGGATTCGCTTTGGGGATGACATTTGACCTCTGGTTTTGTTTCAATTTCTTATACAACTTTGACCTCACCTGATCAACGGCCTCATTGTCTTCATCATCATCGTTGGTGAAGGCGAAGCCTTCTTCTGCGTTTGTGTCTTCCCGTCGTTGTCTTCCTCACTAGAAGTAACGTTGACAGGCATTTTCCCCTTCATCTTTTTAACCTCCTCTGCCTTTCACTTTTTTCTATTTGGGTGAAGAGTCCAACACTGAGTATGCGTCATCATTAGTAGAGGCCTTCCTCTTCGCAGCCTTCGTCGTCTTATGAGCAAGGGCCTTCATTTTGTCAAACACTGTCGTCTGATCCTTCTTCTTAGAAACCCGTTTATTTTCCCGGCCTCCTTAGCCTCAATTTCTTTCTTCCACTTTACTGCTTCTGCATAATCGCCATACCAATTTGTGTCTTTCGTTGTGTACTTGGACCTCCCAACTCTACCACATTGCCGTAATGTAGCCCTGTGCTTTCTATAAGCTGTAACGTCTTCCACTGTAATGCCCAATTCCATCAAACTGTCGTTAGTCATTTTCACCCTCCATGATCAAGTGATTGTGTTTCTTTCAGCGGCCAGACACTCCAGGGAAATTTTAATTTTAGGGCAAGTTGCAAGGCAAAACCTGATTAAGGACTTTGGTGATTGGGGGAATGCAAACTGCGAAGTGTTTAATTGGAATGGTTTTTGTTTCAACGGCAAGAATAGATGAACAATGGCAGGAACACAAAGTCAAATGCCCTGGGTCTCAAATTCAATGTCAGGTATGCGGAAGGTCGCTTGTCAAGTTCCTGAAAACACAATGTGAAATCTATTGGGTTTGGGTTTGGGTTTGTGTGTGAAGAAAAGGAGAGAAGATAGGTGTGAAAATCAAGAACAGAGTAGGGGCAGTGACAGTTGATAAGTGGCTAACATTTGAACCGCTCCATCAATACCGGCACATTTAATTTTTTAAGTTTAAAAATCAATACACACAAAAGTAATCAATAAAAAAAAGAACATTAATTAATAAAAAGAAAGAACATTAATAACACTAGTAATTTTAAAAACATAACAGTTAATTAATTAATTGCATATGTCAAATGACTGAAATAAGTAACGTGTTATTATCCGTGAAATAAGTAATTGCCAACTGTGTCATAAATTACACTGTCATACATGGTTGCATTCAAGTGTGTTATCTGCCCTTCGCCAGTTCGAATGTCAGTATACGTTCGAATGTTAATAGACGATGTGTTGAAAAAAAAAAATCAACCATGTAAAATAAGACATTCGAACTTTAAAAATACGTTTGAACGTAAGTAACTAAAAAACGAACATGATCGAACAAAAATTTTGACAGTGACCAAACTTCTGCATAATTTCATATCAGAACAGCAGACAAAAGTAAGTCCAAAATTTAATATTTGACAGCAACAAAACTTAAAGTATATGTTCAATACTTGACAACAACCAAGCTTGTGCTATGTTTGTTTGTTGCAAGAAGCAGGTACAATAACATAAACCAAATTTTTGCCACTAAGCAATCTATTGCAAAGTTCATATTAGCACATCAGACAATATTAAGGCCAATATTTGACAACAACCAAACTTCTGCATATGTTCAATATTTGACAGTAACCAAAGTTAGGCTCTTCTTTGTTTGTTAGAAGAAGCAGTTACAGTAATAGGAAATCTAAACTATTACAGCAACCAAAGTTGTGCTCTGGTTATTTGTTACAAGAAGCAGGTATAGTAATAGTAAAAACCAAAATGCCATTTCATTATAAGTTCAGTGCACAATTGCAGTGGCCATCATAAGTTATCCCCTGAATTAGCCTATAAACAGATGGCCCTGGAGTACAAAAGGATTCCAAAACAACCATTTACAAGTTGAAGTAAACAAAATTTATCCCATGTCTAGTTTAAACATCCCTTAAATGAACATGGCCCAAAGCTTGTATTTTGACATATACAAAAGTCAGCATTGTGTACATGATAGTTGACACAAGTGAATCATTAATGGCCAGCAACACAAATACTATGTGGCTAGGGATTACTTTACTATATTATCTACTGCCGCAAAAGGCTATGGATCCAAGATGGCTTAAACTGTGGAGAAATGTTCCCAAATGCATTCAGTAGCTTCTCACACCCAATTATCTTGATATGTGCAATGTTTCTTTCATTCCATGTCAAGTCTTCAACTTGAAGGAGCTCCATGAACAAATTAGACCCCTTCGCATCCAGTTCAACTTTCCTTTCTTTCTCAAACATCTGATTGCCTAGTTTCTCAAAGACATTAATGACGGTCTTGTCCAACGATGTAATTGTCTCCCTCAACACCTCAGCCATGATTTCAGAGTTGTTCAATTTGCGCTACTTTCTTGGACATAATGAGGCTTCTGCTATATTACCAGTTAAAGGTGCAGTATCATGCAATGTTTGTATGTATTCCAGATCTTCAGCAACAATATGGGGTGTTTTCGAAAGATCATCTTTTAGGTTTACTTCTTGCTCCATTCCACCTGGGGACCTTCCTTCATCACCCACAGCCTTGTCCTTGCCCCAAACAATGCACAATGAGTCAAAGTTGGATATCGACTTGGTGCAAAAGTGGGCAGCCCTTGGATGAAACTGCAATGTCATAAATATTTAGACAACATGCAGAAGTTCAGGAAAATGGTATTGTCATGTACGATGCCATGAAACCAAAAGATAGAGGACATACCTTATGATACTCATCCTATACTTCCTTCTCCACAATGACGAATCTTGTATCTGGATCCCTACCAAAACTAGAAGTATTAGGCCCATGCACCATGTCATATGCCGCTTGCTAGAGACGTTTCAACATCTTCAATCTTGAGGTAATGTGAGGACATGCCTTGATGCCACAGCCAGGAAGCTTCTCTTCCATCATTGTTTGAAGAGTATTTGCAAATCCGGACTAGAAGCCATTATCAACCATGAACTTCTGGTCCAACCTGAGAGTTACTAGGCAATCGACCAAGACCTTGTCCTCCTCAACGATCCAAATTTTCTGCTTCCCCTTTATTCCCTGTTTAGACAACTCCATCTAAAAAAACTCGTACACAATTAAATTTGTTAAGGATTATAAATTTACCTACAAGAAGCAACTAACTAACAAGTATTATAAATTTACCATCATAAGCAACTAACTAACAAGCAAATCGCGTACAAATTGTCACTTAATTTAATTCCAAATCTATATATCACATAGTTGTTCGTAGACAAATAACACATACAAAGCAAACATATTGTCCTCAAACAAGGAATCATAATTTTCTACATAATCAATTATCTCTATGCGCCGCAAACACCGCAAACGTGTCATTTGCCACATGCTCCCTGAAATTATTCCACAAATCACTGGTTTCCATAGGCATGATGGAGCTTATAAATTTACCATCATAAGCAACTAACTAACAAGCAAATCACGTACAAATTGTCACTTAATTTAATTCCAAATCTAGATATCACATAGTTGTTCGTAGACAAATAACACATACAAAGCAAACATATTGTCCTCAAAATAGGAATCATAATTTTCTACATAATCAATTATCTCTATGCGCCGCAAACACCGCAAACGTGTCATTTGCCACATGCTCCCTGAAATTATTCCACAAATCACTGGTTCCCATAGGCATGATGGAGCTGTTGTCATCTGTTGCAGGGGTAGCCTTAAACGCCTCAAGTGGCTCATCCAGGGGATCTTGAATGTTCTCCCGACAAATCAGATTATGAAGCAAACAACATGCGATGATGTATCTGTTTTGGATCTTCACAGGGTAAAAAGATGCACTCCTGAGGATTGCCCAACATAACTTGAGGATGCCAAATCACCTTTTTATGACATTAAACGCAGCAAAATGTCGCATATTGAAGCACTCATGAGGAGTTTGGGGTTGGTCTCCTTGTCTCCACTCATTAAGGTGGTACCTTTGCCCTCTAAACGACGCTAAGAAACCCAGGCAATTCACGTATCCCGCATCAAACAAGTAGTAGTTTCCTAGCTACACAAATCATCGAAGTTAATTGTATTTCACTACACCTTAATGCAAAAATTCATAAACACATTAGTCATTGTGAACCAACTACACCACCCCTACCTTGGGGTACTTTCAGCTCATGTGACCTCCTTATAGCATCTCTCAACACCCTCCCATGAGCAACTGACCCTTCCTACCCGGGCAACACGTATATGCATTCGAACTCCCCTTGTATTGTGCAAGTACTTGTACATGTATGTGTGTACCATCTAATGCACCAAGTCATCCCTGAAAAAAACCAAAAACATTATACCCTATATGTTCAAACCACGTACCTTCATTTACATGAAATTAAAGTACAACTTTATGACACGATATACCTGCCTTAAACCACTTCTAACGATTATCATTTGAGTCCTCCGTAATGGGCTCGGGTTTCTTCAGAAGCAATGATTGTAGTCTAATAGTAGCATTGAGCACCAATGTAAAGTATCTACTTATTGTTTCATCCAACCTTCCAAATTCAAACTGGATGATCTGTTCTTGACATGATGTCCCAAAATGTGAAGGAACATTGTCACTTATTGATCAACAGGCATATGTTTAGTTGCTCTCAATCCACCAGTTGTGTCTAACGTGTGACATAGTTTATCAAACATTGCTCGGTACATCCTAATTTGGTTGAAGCAAGTGGTGTCACTACTATATATCATAACCCTCAAATTCGCTCCTTTGGCATGAAAATCTAATCCAAATGACCTATCCAGTAAGTGTCTTGGTCTACCTGCTCCCACTGCTACTATCATTGTCACAATCAACCTCCTCACTGCTTGAAGCAAAGCACCCCGCCAACATTGCAACAATTTTCTCTGAATTTCGCGCCATACCTACACTTTTTTTTCGAACACCCATTTCCTTCTCATTATATATTCTACTACTTCATTTCAGATGATCGCTTGTTACATTAAAACACATCTCATTACCATGCAAGCTACAAAATTACAACAACACTTGTGACACAACTGTTAGTTCCCCATTGATGTTTTGATGATGACCAAGGATGAAAAGAATGTATGTTCAAAAAGATGAGCAAAATAACTTTAATACAGTCAAAATCACAATTTATCAAAAAAATTATTTTGCTGTCACATTGGCTCAAGCCAATGTTGCAGACTCGAGCCAAACACATAAGCATCTATCACCAAAATTATGTGTTGACTCGAGCCTGCCAAAAGACAACCTCCAATCTAGGTCTAGACTCGAGCCTGGTCATTCAAAGACTCGAGCCAAAGTGTTTTTGGTCATAAAAAGTTTTTAAACAAAGGATCAATAGACTCGAGTCTATAAAAACTGTGCCTCGAGTTTGTGGCTAGACTCAAGCCAAAATTTTCAGAAACTCAAGCCTAAGGTTTAAAATTTAACAATGATTTTTTGAAAACTTAAATTGGTTGGCTCGAGCCTATTTCCTTGCCTCGACTTTAGAGGCTAACTCGAGCCTCATAATTTGCCTCGAGTCTGTGACTAGACTCGAGCCAAGGTGTTTGTTGCCTCTAGTCAAGTACATTTTTCAAACGTTCTTTCTGCTTTTTATGATGGCTTAACTCAAGTCAGAGAGAATCTTAACTCGAGCCAAGGTGGTCTCTGTTTTAGCGAATGTTTATCTAAAATCCTAAGCTCTCTTAGTATGCTTATGGATTCATCATATCATCTTGTATTGATATTCTTAACTTGATTTAATAAGTTTGTTAGTAAGTTACAGATGATTAGAACACAGATTAGCTCTGGATTTTGAATAAAGCAGTGACATGTCAAAGAGCATTTAATGCACTTACCTGTTTGAGACTTTAACCAACGGACAAACCTCTGGGCATCCGAAAGACGTTTTAAGAAAGAATGTTTCATTCTTTCTGTTGGGCAACTAACGGTCATAATCGCAGGAACAAAAGGAATTAATGAATATTACAGCTGCGATTATACACAGAGCTTATGCGCTTCAACTCAACGGACATATTGAAGAAGACCCAACGGCTATATTCGAGTTTCATTAGCGGTCATTAAATGCAACATCTATAAATGCCTGAAGCTTTGAATTCTCAACTACCGAAATGTTGTGCATTCAATTTGAACTTATTGCAAATCGCTGTTTCATTAATATCTTCAGATATTCTCTTGTACTTCAGTGTTCATCTGTCATCTACTCGTGAGGAGTTACTAAACACTTATTCATTTCATTCAGATATTAAATCTTAAGGTTAAGGAACCTTAAGTGTGGGTGTATCAATTACAACTTGTAAAGAGGAGTGAGTCCGAGAGTGAAAGGATCATCCTTTGTTTACAGAGTGTCTAATTGTTTGTGAATTTGAAAAGTTAGAGGAAATCCCAAGGTGTGCTTGGGGACTGAATGTAGGTCGAAGAGTTAGACCGAACCAGTATAAATCGCTTTGTGTCTCTTCTCATTCTCTATCTCTGTTTACTTGCATTTGTGCGAAAAATTTATAGATCACCTATTCACCGCCCCTCTAGGTGATATTCCATCTTCAACAACAACCACACTAAACAGTCACTGCATAAACTACATTGATATTCTACCTTCCCACTAATTTATTTTTCTATTTCCTAGGTTTCAGCAACAGTTTAACAATTTGTTTATATGTTATCTATAGCCAAACAAAACTGGCATCTTCAATTAACAAACCAATAGATACACACTTTCATATATAATCGATATACTCAACATTATAAAGTCATATTCCTTTATTCCAATAAACACAGGACACTATATAGTTTGAATGCAACATACTACTCAACAACAACCATACAAAAACGCAATCAATTTAACACTCACCCAACCTGGTTCACGAGCTACAGACAACACGCCATCGGGCAAAATTTCACACAAAATCAACACCCATTTTGACTTACCTGGATTCGAGAATCGTCTCCCTTTCCTTAAACTTGTTCTTCGACTATCGTTCAAGCAGCCTTCAGCTCATCCTTGTCACGGCTCCTTGTTCTCACATCGCAGGTGTTATAAGCTGGTCTGTTTATAGGGGCTTTTTCATCCCATTAATTGCCTCTCCCAGGAAGATTTTTGAGATCTCGCCAATTTGAAACTCATTTTCCCACATTATGGGAACAGAGCAGCGCGCGGGAACTTTGCTTGCCGGAACTGTGGTGCGCCAAACGGGTTTTTTTAGGGGGAACTGGTCCATGTTCCCTTTCCCTCGGCCCAATTCTTTCTAACAAATAGGGCCGAAGGAAGATGGTGATGGTGGTGTGATGCAAGAGGGCACAACAATGGTGGATGAAGGAAAGGGTGCCAACGACCGTTGATGGAAGTGAAGGTAGAGATGAAAGCAAGGAGGAAGAAAGTCAGAGATGAGAGCGAGGAAGAAGGTCTAGTTGTTTTATTTTTTACGGACATCATAGGTATTTTACCTCACCTTCCCACTTAACCAATTGTCTTTTCTTCTTACTGAACATTTTATTTTTCCTCAACTTAAGTTTCATTCTTATATCTGCCAAACAACTTATCTTTTCAAGTTACCTCTCAATATTCCCTTCTTTTCCCTCTTCTAAGTTTCCTTCCCTCCTCAAATCTTCATTGTACCAAATGGCCCTTTATTCCTCCATGGTAGCACAAACACGATCCTAGAAATTCATCCCATACATTCCACATCTGCAACTCTAAAATCTTGAATCCAGACACAATAATCTAAGTGTTAGAGTAAGCTTGAAATATAAGGATGAGAGGTGGCAAAGGTCGATTGTGGGTAGTATGAAGGAATGACGATTTCGATCGCCAAAAATCATGACTCATGACCCAAAGTGGTTCTCCAGCAGAAAGCAGCTCCTTTGTAATAGTCAGAGATGATAGCACGTAAGTGATATATAGTGCCCCAAATCAACTATTCTAAAAGTGGTTCTCCTTGCCTTCGATTTCCATGCTCCAAGTCTGAATCTTACACGAAGGTGGCCTTGGAATGCATGTGAGAGAG